>CM066330.1:118288962-119697087 GCA_033807585.1 Hydrophis major
TCATAAACAATTATCAGAGACAGGGAAGGCACTATAATAAAAGAACTCAAAAGAGCATAGAAAAGATCTCCCATGATAAAAAGATACAAGGAAAAATAAAAAATTAAATAAAGATCAGAGCTTTTAAAAATAAATAAAATACAAAATCCCTGTAGTGAAAATCCAATAGAAACACAAATAATTACTTACCTCTTTCACCACCCAGAAAAATGTCATTGCTTCCATTCTGACAAAACTAAACTAAAATGCTTTGTGACAGTTATTAAGCAGTAAGAGAAAGCATGGGGAATTCATTTAAACACTGCAAGAGGTTAGAATAATACAGCATTCAATTCAATTCAGATTAGAGCTGGAAAAGACTTTGGAGATCTTCTAGTGCAACCTCCTGATCAAGCAGGAGACCCTAGACCAGGGGTCTCCAACCTTGGCTCCTGGAAGCCTGGCGGACTTCAACTCCCAGAATTCCACAGCCAGCTTTGCTGGCTGTGGAACTCTGGGAGTTGAAGTCCGCCAGGCTTCCAGGAGCCAAGGTTGGAGACCCCTGCCCTATACCATTTCAGACAAGTGGCTGTCCAATCTATTCTTCATCAGTGATGAAGCACCCACAACTTCTGTTCCACTGATTATTTGTTCTCATTGTTAAGAAGTTTCTTCTTAATTCCAGGTTACTTGTCTCCTTGATTAGTTTCTATCCATTGTTTCCTGTCTTGCCTTCTGGTACTTTGAAAAATAAATTCTTTAGGGCAGCTTCTCAAATACTGGAACACTGCTATCATGTCACTCCTCGTCCTTTTTTTTCTAGACTGGCCATATTTAGTTCCTGTAACAATTCTTCATATGTTTTTATCTCCAGGCCTTTAATCATCTTTGTTGCTTTTCTCTGCACTTTTCCCAAAGTCTCAACAATGTTTTTTTGTAATCCAAAACTGGATGCAGTATTCCAATTGTGGTCTTCCTAAGATCACATTCAATCAGTATTTATAAATAACAAATTTGTATCTATTAATACATTAAATCAGACACCAATTAACATTTAAAAGTATCAGTCAAAAAGAAATATTAAATCATGCTGTTAAAGCCAAGTTGGCCTTAAAAACCAGAAAGCCAAGAGGAAGTGGTACTCCTACCAAGAATTGCAATCAATTAAGATTCCTCATCAGGTATTGCAATCAATTGCAATCAATTAAGATTCCTCATCATCCACAGACATCTGAGAGTCATCTTGGGTCATTTCTAGTATTTGATCTAGGGAACTATGTGTTGCAATTAAAGAAACAGCTTTTGCAGTAGTCAGCTGTCAGCAGGAGAAGAAACACTCCTAGCTGCTCAGCACACCAATTTGGAGAGGAATTTCATATTTGCTTGTCAAAAGGTTGACCCCACAACACAGCAATCGTTATAAATAGGAACCAGTTGACAAGCATCTGAATTTTGATCACGTGACCATGAGGATGTTGCAACAGTCATAAGTATGAAAACAGTCATGTCACTTTTCAATGCTGTTGTAACTTTGAACAGTCACTAAATGAACTGTTGTAGGTTTGTTGAATTGCAAAGTTTCTCTGTGTATTCAGAGACTGACTGATGCTCTTAGTCTTGCCAATTAAACAGATTATGATGATAAACCTTGATTCAAATTATTATAATAAAGTGTGCAGAACATTTTATTTTGAACTTTAACTTTAACAAAACATCCAAATTTATCTGCAAAATTGGTAGCTTAAGTATGAAGCGGACTGATTCAAGATTTCCAGTATGTATCAAGCTCAAAACATTATCAACATAAGAGAATATTTGTAGCTTACGTGTTGAGCTGTGAGGTCATTGGTGTCCTCTGAGCATGGTTGAGGTTTTTTTTGCAGATATTTCATTAGCAGATTAGGTAACATCATCACTGTAGTGTAGGGGTTCAAACTCAAGGCTGACCCATGGAGTGCGTAGATCTGGCCTGCAGGGCCAGCATGGAAATAGTAAAGGACTGGCCTGCAGTGCCTCTGCTAATGAAAATCGGGTGGAAGGAGGCTGCAGGCAGTCCCCTGCGTCCCATTTTGGCAGGCTGCTGCATGAGTGTGCCTGTCCCATCTCCTCCCCCCTCGCCAACCCGCGATGGACAGTTACAATACCGACCCAGACCTCAAGAAATCCAATTTGACATCCCTGGTGTAGTGCATCAAAACAATCTGTTTCACTCTCAGATATTTCATACTTCTCATTTGAAATGTTTTACATATTGTTTTTATTTTGTATTTTTATTTCATTTGTTTGGATACGTTTAACTTGAATAGGTACTCCTATAGGTACTCCTCTACCTATGATAACAGCTGAGCCCAAAATTTCCATTGCTAAGCAAGATAGTTGTTAAATGAATTTTGTCCCATTTTATGACCTTTCTTGCCACGGTTGTTAAGTGGATCACTGCAGACATTAAGCTAGTAACTGCAAACGTCATAAATACATGCCAGTTGCCAAGTGTCCAACTTTTGATCATTGTACCCGGGGATTCTGCAATGGATGTAAGTGTGAAAAAACTATCATAAGTCACTTTTTTCAGTGCCATTGTAATTTCAGAGTCACTAAACAAATGGTTATAAGTTGAGGACTACCTGTATTAATTTTATTTTATGTGTTTATTGTACATTATTCCAGAAGCTCTATTTAAATAAACAGTAATAGGCAAGCTGTCTTTTGGAAAGTATTATGTGCCAATGTAACCTTGTTATTGAGAAAATACTGATATATCTCTGGGTCTTTCACTGGGAATGTCTGTTATGGCACGTGTATTTTGTCCTGATAATCCATTTCTATATAATGTATGCAAATACTCTGATTTTGCATAATTCTCCAGTGCTTTATCTATTCACGTTTCTACACATGTGTAGAACAAGAGACTTTAGTTTTCTTTAAAGTTGATATGTTATTCTTGCAGAAAAAAACAGGAATCAAAAATGTTTTTTCTTTTTTGCTGGCAAATTCTGACCAGTCTTTAGTAATAAAGCACCAGGGAATTTTTGAAGATGGGTTTCAAGAACATGTTATTGACTTGCAATATCATTTCAACATTGTTGGGAGTTTGGAATTAATGTTTTGTCCAGAGAATTCTAAAGAGAGAAAATTAACATACAGAAATACAAATACTCTGAATTCATTTTCTTTCACATCTCTGTTGACTCTCATTTATTTTCCTTGTTTTACAGTATTTAGTATTTAGCTGGTCATAAGGAAAAACAATTTAAATTAGATTAGTGGCGTTAAAGATTGCCGGCATTATGAACTTTCCTAGGCATTACAGTACTCAAAATAAAAGAAATATATTAAATTGGGACAATCTAGTATGATATTATAAGTGTTACAGAAAAGCTCTTTCCAATTTCATATGATTAAACCATTCTTTTTTAGGGTCATGTGAGAGTAGTTCAATTTTTGGTGAAAGAGGTTAACCAGTTTCCTTCGGATATTGAATGCATGAGGTACATAGCAACTATAGCAGACAAGGTGAGTGCCAAGGAGCTAGTAATTGTATTCAGATAACTTGAGGCTTCATCTGTAAAATATATGTTTTTGTATTTTATCATTTTGTGTTTTATCATTTAGCTAAGATAAAAAGTAAAAGCTCTTTCAAATGAAATAACAGAAGAGCAAAATTGGAAGGGAGCTTGGAGGCCTTGTAGTCCAACCCCCTGCTCAGGCAGGAGACCTTATCCCATTTCAGACAAGTGATAATCCAATCTCTTCTTAAAAACCTCCAGTGATGAAGGACCCACAGTTTCTGAAAGCAAGCCATTCCATTGATTAATTGTTCTCACTGTTAGGAAATTTCTCCTTTTTTCTGGGTTGGTCCTCCTTGATTAGTTTCCCTCCATTGCTTCTTTTTCTGCCATCAGGTGCTTTGGAGAATCGGTTGACCTCCACTCCTTCACTTTAGATATTGGAACACTGTTATCATGCCACATTATCTTTTTCATTAAATAAGAGACATCCAATTCCTTCAACCAGTCTTCATATGTCTTAGCCTCCAGTCCCCTTCTTTTCTGCATATTTTCTAAAATGTCAACTGCTTTTTAATATTATGGCAACCAAAACTGGATGTGGTATTCCAAATGTGGTCTTACCAAGGTGGCATAATCACTTCACATTCTATAGCTCTTTTATTGCAGCCTAGGACTGTGTTAGCTCTTTTGGCAGCTACAATACACTGCTGGCTCATATTTAAATGATTATCCATTAGGACTGCCAGATCCTTCTTACAGTTACTACTGTTGAGCCAGGTACCACCTAATCTGTGCCTGTGCATTTGGTTTTTCTTGCCTTAGTGTAGAACTATACTTTTCTCACCAGTATTCTTACTCCTGTGAGGGGCTGCCACAAAGAAGAGGGGGGTCAACCTATTTGCCAAAGCTCCAAAAGTCAGGACAAGAAGCCATGGGTGGAAACTAATCAAGGAGAGAAGCAACCTAGGACTAAGGAGAAATTTCCTAAGAGTGAGAACAATTAACCAGTGGGATAGCTTGCCTTTAGAAGTTGTGGATGCTCTATCACTGGAGGTTTTCAAGAAGAGATTAGACAGCCATTTGTCCAGAATGGTACAGAGTCTTCTGCTTGTGCAGGGGATTGGACTAGAAGACCTCCAAGATCCCTTCCAACTCTTGTTATTCTGTTCTGTCCATATTGACAACAATACAGAATTTGTCATTTTCTTTTGAGGTATTAATTTGTCCCATAGCTATAGAATTGCCTGGTTTTCTCCTGTACTAGTACTGATATACCTAAAATTGCCCATAAAATAAATATCAATTAATAATGTTTATAGATTTTTTGTTTGCAGATACCAGGGGTAAGCAACCCGCAGTTCCAGAGCTGCATGCAACTCTTTGGGCCCCCTGCTGCAGCTCCCCATCATCCTGTTGTGGCAGAGGGATAAAAGAGCTATTGCCCTGTCATGGCAGTGGCATGGCCGGAGCCTTAGTGTGGGAGCGAAGCGCCCCTGCATTTGCCTTTGCATGGCAACAACATTCCGCCTTCATTGCGGCACATTTGCTGTTGCCACCAGCAAAGAGGGCTGGGAGGGAATAGCGGGGGCAGATCTTGCAGGGTGGGAGCCATCCCACAAGCCTGTTCTTCCTCCTCCCTTGTCAGCGGGACCAAGAGAAAGAAGGGGGCAGTGTGGGAAAATGTTCCCCTCCCGCACCGAGCACAACAGCCCAGCGGGAGGGGGAGATGGCCCAGCAGAAGCACCTCCATTAGCAAGTTGGAGGGCAGAGAGGCGTGGCCCGGCTCTTGCAGTGGGACGCTGTTCAAATATGAGCTGCCACCTTTGAAACGCACCGCTTTCTGTTGCCTGTGCCTTCCCTGATCTCAGCTGTTTTGCCCCAGCCCCTGCTCACTTTCTTTTCCTGTGCCTTCCCCAGGCAGTGATGGCTGAGGCCGTGGGGGGAGGGCATCAGAGGTGTCAGGACTGCTCCCTCCACCTCCCTCCCCAGCCGAGCCTTGAGGAACACGGAGAGTTGCTGGTGAGCACCAGAGGGTCAGAAGACACGCTCCAACATCGCCCCAATACATGTTTCCAGCGTACACTCCTCTGTCCCGAAGTAGGATTGAGTGGGGCAAGAGAGCAGGGGAATGGGTAGGAGGGAAAGGGAAACCTGGCTGGTTTTCCTTTGGTGGGGGGTGAGGGGAAGACCCAATACCCCCTCCATAGCCTGCCCGCTGCTCTCGCACCACCTTGTGCAGCACAGCAGAAGCATGGTTCACAATGGGGGAGACTGGATCCCCTCATCCTGGACTCCATTGCAACACAATGTGACCATCCCCACTTGCCCCTGGCAACTCTCTCTCCTGGCAGAGAGCAGGTCGCACGTCCAGCATCAACAAAGCCAGAAATAGCTGTCCGCTGTTTCCCACCAGTCAGGCAGCAAGAGAGAAATAGAAAGAGGGAGACAGATTCAGCTCGATTTGGCTCTGTCTGCTTTCGTCACTCTGCCTTGCCCAGTTTTTCAAGGATTCGGTGGACGTTGCCTTGGTGATGGGGGGGAGTTTCATCCCATATTTTGCCTGCCAAACATCTTCAGGGATGCCCAAGGACTATATTTTCCGGCCAATTTGGACCGAGTTGCAGGATGCATATGCATGCCTGTGTTGAGTGTGTCTGCTGCTTGGGATGATGCTTCTTTGAAGTGCGTGCAGTGACCTAAGGCAGCAACCTAGTGGCACTGTGATGTAACAGCCTGACAGTCACTCCTTTCACAACGCAAAGTTTATTTTTATATCTTTCCAGAGACAGAGAGAACGTGGTCAAATTTCCTTTAAGTTATTCCCTGGGTGTGTGGGTTGGGGAGGTGGGGAATGGAGGGAGAAAGGGAGAGAGAGAGTGGGGGAGAGAAAGAAAGAAAGAAAGAGAGAAAGAGAGATAAGGGAGAGAGGAGGAGGAGCGGGAGAGAGACAGAGAAAAAGAGAAAGAGATGAGAGAGAAAGAAAGAGAGAGAAACACTACACTACCAGATGGAAGAGAAAAAAATCATTACACAAAAAATCTTTGAGGACCTGTACAGTCAGGAAGAAGTAGCGGAAGAGAGTATACAACAGTACCTAAAAGAGAGGTGTCTAATTATAATACCGGAAGACAAGAGGGAAATGTTAAATAGTAAAATAACCTTGACAGAACTAAAAGAGGCAGTTCGAAAACAAAAAAGCAATAAAACTCCAGGACCTGATGGACTTCTTGGGGAACTATATAAAGCCATACAAGAACCACTGCAGATGCTAATGTTGGAACTATATAATGAAGCATTGGCGGAGGCTAAATTATCAAAATTATGGGCCAAGGCATATATCACATTATATGAGAGGGAGAAAGAGAGATGGGAGAGAGGGAGAGAGAGGAACATACCTATTTCCCATAGGAAAAAAAAAAAACATGGGGAGCCACAAAACCTGGGTAGGCATGGCTGGGGAGGGGGGTCATGTGACTGGGAGTGAGTGACATCGAGTTGGCCACAGCCACCCAGGTTTTGTGGCTCCCAGTGTTTTGTTTTCTGTGGGAAACGGGCCCAAGTGCTGTTTAAGGTTGCAGACCCCTGGCATATACCAAGCATTCTTTCTCAGAAACTGCTTTCACATACCAAACCAGATGTACAAACTTAGATTTTCCTTCTAAGAGAAATAACACAAAATGGGTGTGGGGAGAGATAGAAATACATTGTAAAGGAAAGTATAGAAAAAGTAGAGATATTATGTATGTCATGGTAATTGGACTAAGATTCACTATTGAACTTAAGCTAATGAGTAATATATAGACCATCATCAACAGAGTATAAATTAGCAAACAAAAATGTACACCATAGTTCTTAACTCTTGCTACTAAAACTATTCTGATTCGGATTAATCTCATAAAACCGAATCATAGATTCTATAAGTAGATTAACCCAAATTTTAGATATGGTGTGAATAAACTGTAATCTAAGAATAGTTCCCTGTTTGAGTTGAAATATATGATTGATTTGCTTTTAAGGTAGAAATCTATATCAGACATGAAGGCATATTCCCACAGCTTGGTTAATTATTTTTCCATTGAAGGCATCAGGGAACCTTTTCAGTGCATGTAATTTTGCTGTAGCAGTTACCATATATAAAGCTAATTTTTTGGGAGAGTTCTGGGTGCTGTCTTGCTGGAGGTTTTCAAGAAAATATTGGAAAACAATTATGTGGGATGGTATAATGATTCCTGCCTTGGACAGGAGGTTGGACTGGAAGATGACCTTTAAGGTACTTTCCATGATTCTATAAAACTGGACAATGAGGCAAAGATAGGTGCCTCAATAAAGAAAGAAGTAAGAGAAACCTTATTTTAAAAGTTTAAGCCTTCTAATCAAAATCAACTCTTCGTGATTTAATAGATACATCCATGCAGTTATCTTTATAACAGTGAAGACATGTTTTCCCATTGTTTTTTCCCACAATGCTTTCTGCATGTTAAATTGCTTATAGCTCTACTATTCCTTTGCTAAACATTCCTCAGGTAGAATAGCTTACTTCCAAGAGGAGAGTTAGTAAAGTGTTACTATTTTATTAGTTTTATTTAGCAGCTGTCATTTATAAACTTTCTGGGAGGGCTTAATTTTACATCGTTCATCTGTAGTATGCACTGAATATTAACATTCCCTTTTACACCACAAGAATGAATCCCTTAGAGAGACCAGAGCATTAAAATGTACATTAAATATACAATACTCTTTTAGTTACTAAAGGTAATAATGAATAATTTAATTATTAAAAATAATTTTACCTGACTTTTAAGACTTTAACCTCTATCCCTTCCTTTTTGCAGGGAGGAGGGGGGAATCAAACTATACCCTAACTAGATAGTTAACATCATAGATGTTCATATCTGTGATGAGATACATATACTTCCTTCCAATTGTTAAAATGCTGTCATATTTCAGTGGCTTTAAGTGGCTTATTTATTTGTGGAGTAATGTTAATTGATTTGAATTAATTTAATTATTTGAGAGTGAAATCTTGTTTCTTTCCTAATATTTCCTGGGCTTTGTTTTTTTTTTTAATGTGAGGCCAGCAAACTAACAAAAGAAAAATAGAACCCTCAGACCAAAAAGGTTATGTATTCCTAACATAGATGGTTGTAGTGCAAGTTACTGATAATATATTTTGAGTACTCTATCTTACATATCTTACATTTCTGCAAAACATTTTTTTAATTGAAAAGGAATTGTTGAAAAAGTGTCATCAGTGTGTTGAAACCATTGTGAAGGCTAAGGACCAGCAAGCAGCTGAAGCAAACAAGAATGCAAGCATCCTGTTGAAAGAACTAGATTTGGAAAAGGTAAGATATACAATTACATCATCTTTCCTAAATAACATTCTGTTGACAGATACTTCTTGAGTTATGACTACTTACTTAATGGTTTGAATTAACAGAGGCCTTTGAAAGGGTGCTTTACAGCTTATAAAAATACTTCTGACCCTCACAAAACATTACCCAAACTAACACAAACACAGTGACAAACACAAGCATGATCTAAAGTGCTTGGCAACTTTAAAACCAGTTGCCAAGTGTTCCACAATCTCTGCCAGCTTCTCCAGAAATTCAGCAGGGAAGTCAGTAGGAAAAATCGCAAAATGCTGCTGCCTGCCAAGAGGACTCTCTCTCATCCCTGGGGGCTGACTGAGAGAGCTAATTCTTGAAGGAATTCAACCATGCTTGCTTGCACAGAGATGAAATTCTTCAGCAGGCAGTTCTTTTAGCCAGCCCCAGAAATTTGAGGGAGCTGAAATCCAAGCAGGATTTTTAGTTACTGAGCAGAGAGGCAGCGCAGTAAAGTTAGCACAGGCAGCCTCAGGATGGATGGAGGACGCTCTGGAGACCTTATGCAGGCCATTTCAGTATCTCTGGTTGACTTCGGGGAGCCGGGGAGAGCGTGGTCATGGTGGACATGGCCAGCTCCCACTGTTGCTGTGCTCAATCTCCTTGGCCAGGTTGCTCGTGGGTTGTGCGGGAAGGCAAAGTGTATGGAGGCCCACTCCATCTCCTTACGAGGAGACCCGGCTTTGTAACCAAAGCATCCTCAGTGATAAGAATGGGAGACCACCAGGAGAGATCAGGAGGAGGGGACAAAGGGATGGCAAAAGGCAGCAGGGCTACTGGTGGCCGTGTGCTAAGGCAGGATTTACCCCAGACCCTCACTCACTTACCTTTACTCTTTGCCTATTTGTGTTTGCATTACCTTGAAAACATTAAGAAACAATTCTTAGTAACAATAAATACTATCATTGTCAATGTTTTTATAGTCAAGAGAAGAGAGTAGAAAGCAGGCTCTTGCCGCAAAAAGAGAGAAGAGAAAAGAAAAGAGAAAGAAGAAAAAAGAAGAACAGAAAAGAAAACAAGAGGAAGATGAGGAACACAAACCAAAGGAAACTCTAGAGCTTCAAGAAGATGAAGAGGAAGAGGAAAATGATGATGACGGTGAGGGACACAATTCATACTCTTTAAATCATAAATGGCATTCTGATATTGAATGATTGCAATTCCAAACATCTTTCCATTATTTGGGAACCAAACATTTATCCCTTGGTTTAAATTATGTGTTCTTAAATGTATACCTTGAAATGTAAATGGCGAGTCATTAGAATAGGAAAGCATTTATTTTTCATCATATTGCTCGCTAAACTATGATCAGTGTATTTCAGTTTATCCAGGTCTTTCAGGTAGAGATGTTTTGCTGTCTTAAATAATTATTTCCCTATTTGTGTGATACTGCATTCTCAGGATATTTGTGACCTGATAAAATTTTTATGTGACTATGCCTGGAAACCACCTTAGTAGATCTTTCTATAGTATGAGTAAAGTGAATCCTTGTTGCAACTCTTCTGAAATTCTAAGAACAAAGGGATGTTAGAGCAGATTCCCATTTTGGACTAAGTTTAAACAATACATCCAAATAATTTTTTTCCTCCCTGTTATGAGTTGTACCTTTTGTTATAAATTTTCTGGTTTAATTATTTCTTTATTTCTCATTTCCAGTAATATAATGCATTTTTAATTGTCAATTTTCATATTGTAAACTTTCACTTTATTTTAAATTTCTTACTTTTATATTGTCTTCTGATAAATATAAAACTAAGAAACACTTTCTTAAGTAATAAGTTTTTTTAAAAATGACCTTTATGCTTTCCATTTCCATTCAAGATGATATTAAAAAGTTAAGATTCCCCCAAATCCACTAAATTCTCATGGACACATCAATATAGTTTTTTTCACACACAATGTAGAAGTGATTTGCCATTGCCATATTTTGGAGTATCAGTTTTTTTTCAAATCAGCAGCCTAAATCACCACCTAAAATTTTTTGGTGGTCTCCAACCACTTATTAACCAAGTCTAGTCTGGTTTAGCTATTTCAGGATCAAGTATTTCAGGATCTTTAGAGTCTCATTTAAGTTAGAGAAAAATATTCCAGTTTGGACACTGGTACAAAACAATGCAGTCTGTATTATATTTCTAAAAGTCACTTTTCTAACTATCAAATGACTAAACTTTTATGACGTGCTTGTTTTAGTTGATTCAGAAATTCCTTTAGAGCCTCCAAGTGCAACTACTACAACTACTATTGGAATATCTGCAACTTCAGCTACTTTTACAAATGCTTTTGGCAAGAAGAGAGCCAATGTGATAACAACTCCAAGCACAAATAGAAAAAATAAGAAGAATAAAACGAAGGACACTCCTCAAAATGTGCAGATAATTTTGCCAGATCAGCATATAACTCTAGCACAGCAAAAAGCAGATAAAAACAAGATTAATGGTGAGCCAAGAGGTGGTAGTGCTGGTGGGAATAGTGATTCTGACAACTTAGACAGCACAGATTGCAATAGTGAAAGCAGCAGTGGTGGTAAAAGCCAAGAACTGAACTTCACTATGGACACGCATTCTTCAGGTGATAAGCGATATGCCTCTGTACTGCTCCCTTCTCAGGAAGATAAGACTAACTCCTCAGTTTCCAAAGTACAAACCAGGTAAGTTCTGAATCTTATTTTGTCAACTTCAATAATGCTGTAAAATGACTTTCTCCTCTCCACCACATTATGCTAAGACCGAGATTCCCAAACATTCTTCATTCATGGCACCCTTCATGTCTCGCCACACTCAGCAGTTTTGTGTAATGTCCAATAAATGTTAAGTACAGATAGTCCTCGACTTATAGTTAACAACAGCACTGAAAAAGTGACTTGCAGCAACCCCATGGTCATATGATGAAAATTCAGATGCTTGGTAGCTGACTCATTTATGACAGTTGGTATGTTTCAAAGTCATATGATCACCTTTTGCAACCTTCTGACAGTCAAAGTCCATGGGAAACCAGATTCACTTAACCATGTTACTAACTTAACTGCAGTGATTCACTGGCAAGAAAGATCATAAAGTCGAGCAAAACTCACTTAACAACTGTCTCGCTTAGCAACAGAAATTTTGAGCTCATTTGTGATAAGTTGAAGACTATGTGTATTGCTGGGTTTCCCTTGAAATTTTAAATATTCTGTGGCATCACCATGAGTTCACTATACTGCTCTGGAATGCTGCAATACAGTTTGGGAACTATAATGCTTTAAAAAAAATTACAAATTATAATTACAATAGTAAAAACTAATGCAAATGAAAAAAGAAAAAAGTAAAAGTAAAAAATGCAAAAGAAGAGAAAAATAGGGAGGGAAGGAAGGAAGGAAGGAAAGAAAGAAAGAAAGAAAAAGAAAGAAAAAAGAAAGAAATAAAGAAAAATGAATGAATGAATGAATGAAAGAATAAATAAATAAATTCCAACATTCCCAACAGTTCAATCCTGGTGTCAGTAAAAGTCCACAAATGGTATCCAGAAATAACAACATAGGAGACAATCTGTAATATATTTAAGTAATGTCATAGAACTTGATTTATTTTTTATCCTGTCTCACAAAATTCATCCAAGCTGAATAATCAAATTTATTTATTTTTCCTGTTTTAATTAAAAACTTTAGTTCTTAATAGTGCCCAATTTTTAAAATTGTTTATCTTTCTTATGTCTTAGAAAAAAATTCAAAACAAATGGACTCTCCTACAGGAAGGATTCTTTTTTTTTTTTTAAAACAAATTTTATTAATTTTACAGAAAACACAAACAAAACTAAAAGATCTTTTCTGAAGGTTGTCTGATCCCGGGTTGAAACTCTTCACACAGACACAAATTCAAACATCATATTCACTTTATATATCCTTCCATATCTTATTATCATTTTCTTTTTTATATTATATATAGAAACCATTTTTATCAATTTTATATAAACAATGCACAAGGCATAACAGCTTATAAGTTCTTTTCTAAGAAAAAATAATAAAAGAAGAAAACCAATAGAACATAACAATCCCAAATTATAGTATCAATACTTTGTCTATTTAACTTCATATCTTATCCCAACTTCTCCTTTTCATCCAAATTATTTCTTATTAATTAAAAAAAATTTTTTTTGCCTTTTTTCAATATACAACATCCAAAAAAAAAAAAAAACATAACAAAACCTTTATATATCCTTTCATATCGTATTACCATTTTCAATAATATTCTTTGTTCTATTTCCAACTATCCATTCATCTTTTTTCTTTTATTATACTTCTCCTATACACCAATTGGAATAACGTCTATAACTCATTACCCTAACTTAAAAGTACTTCATATAACAATTTTTCTTGGGATTCTGTTTAAAAGATTCTAAAATTACACAATGAATTTTATACTCTAAATACACATATAAAAAACACAATCTTATGTACCCTCCAGAATCCCTCTTTTATCCTAAATTAAATTCACCCATTGTCTCTGAATAAACTTTTTTTCTTTAGATCTTGCTTCCCCCCATTGAGGCTTCTCCTCGCCCCCTTTCTCTCTTGCTTATTCTTCTCCTTGCCCTTTTTACCCCTTTGTCTTTCCTCCTCCCTTTTCTTACTCCCTTTCCTTTGCTTTCTAACCTTGCCTCCACCTTTCCGCTCATTTTTCTCTTCTTTGGTTGTTTTTATAATTCTTAAAATCCCCCTTTTCTTATCCTTTTTCTCCTCCTCCCCGGAAAGAACCCATTGTTCATCAAAGATGGCTTCTTCTTCCTCTTCTTCTTTGTCCCAGTCCTTCTGCTGCGTAGTCAACTTTTCATAAGTACATAACGCCATTTCTAAGAATTGAAACAAAGTGCCCAAAGTATCTTCTTTTTTATATTTTTGATATTCAGTCTTTAGTTCATCCACAAGCGATGCCATTATGAAAAAAGAAACTTTTCCCAAAACAACCACAAATATTTTTAATCAAGAATAATTCAAAAAATATTCCAAAAATTAATACTTTTCTTCCTTCTTCTCTTTCTCTTTCTGGGGTTAATGTTTAATCAAAGAGGTCCAATTACCATATACCTTTCTTTGGGATTCTAGGCAATCTCCTCCTTTTTCAGCTTCTGCTCCAATTTTTTTTCCTCTCCCTTCCCACTTGCAATATCAATTTTAAATAATCAGAAATCCATACCTCCAACAAGGGTTTTCCAATTTCTTAAGTTTTTCAATGTCCAAAAACCCTTTTGTCCCTTAGCTTCAACTCTCAAAACAATTCACTTTCAATGTCCAATATGTCCAAACATATCTGCTGTTTCCATGGGGTGGGAGAGTGAAGAAAAAAAAAAAAGTTCCCTTTAACAACTTCTCCGCCGCTTTCGATCTTCTTAGGGATACAATGTATCCTCCAGCAATTCAAACAGCTCAGTTCCAACCAATTTGAAAGATGTTACTTGACCCGGCTCAGACAGCACTTTCACTCTTCTTACTTCCTCCAGCGCAATCTTACCTGGTTGCTGGCTTCTTCGTGGCGGCCATTGCTGACCGCCGTTCCACCGCCTTGGGAAAAAGGGGTTTTTCCGGAGGAGGAGGGGGTCTGCGACACCCCCAACCCCCTGTCCGACTCCCCTCTCTCTTCAGCTGTCCCTACAGGGCAGCCATATCCCCCTGACCCATCTGGATCGGGGGTACCTCGGCGGCTAGCACAGCAGGAATCGCGAGCTGTCGCGAATTCCTGCTGCCCCGAAGCCACGCGAAACCGGAAACCGATCAGGAAGGATTCTTTTTAATGAATTCCTAAAATTTATTCTATATTTATCTGGAACTTTAATCCACTTGTAACTTTCTGAAATCTAGATCTTAATTAGCTTTTTGCTAATTTTTATTTCAATTTTTAAAAATTTTAAGATTGTAATTTTTTCTTTCCTTAGGGATTGAAGATTGACTCATCCAGTTGTCAATGCAAACAGTTCTACTGATTAGATTAGATAAACTCAATTTCCTAATGTGATTTGAAAAGAAAGTATGCAAACCTAAGTGTCCTTTTAAAGGTGCTGGCTATGGTTTGAGCAGGATGGCTATTACCTCATCTCCCAGTGCTCCAATCTGCCAAAGACTGCTGTCTTGTGGTAGTCTCATGACAGCAATTCTCTGCAGCACCTGTAGATGATCTCCCATCCTCTTCACCATGCATCGGCTTACTTTTCACAAAGCCATCTTTAATCCATCATTTCTTCCTCTGGAACTCAAAAAACTTGTGACCCGGAGTGTAACACAAACGTAACAAAATCCAAAACGTAAATAAATGTCCTTTAATGCCTCCAACTTGGCTCCACTGTTCAATAATTCTCAGTTGGAGATAAAACTTATTCAAAAGTAGTCTTCAAAAGAAAGCAATACAGTCCAAACTTAATGAGCAGATAGAGGTGAAATAAAAAACAAAAACAAACTACAATGAAGGAATTTCCACAACGGACCAGGATAAGTAATTACCATACATATACCATAAGTAAGTAATTCAAGGAGATATCAAGGCATAATCTGTTGGAAGGATGCCAACCAAGATAACTTCAGCCCAAAATAACACACGCTTTGCTTCTAGCAACGCTGTGTTTTAACTGTCTCTCTTATATACTATTCTCCCCAGCTGCAACCAATGAGGGGGATCATGGCCACTTCCTCTCTCATAAGCCAAATTGTTTCCTTCTCCATTCCTCCCTGCATGTCCTAGGATGAAGAGGGGATGTGCCTGGTTCTTTCTCTGACTGCCCAGCCAGCTTCTGCCCTTCCCCAGCCTCTCCACAACCTCCGGAACCACACCCTCCACTCCCTGTTGGCTGTTCTTCCTCTCCCTCAGAGTCCGACTCTTAACACGGCATGACAGAACTACCATGTTAATAACTTTTGACATGACTAAAAAATCTACACATAACCTGATATAAAAATGCATTTATGGTTAAATATTTCTTGCATTCCTGTCTGAAGTATATTTATAATCAAAGGCCAAAATATGATATAAATGTAATTTAGATCTCACCACTTTAGTATATGGTAGAAGGATACTTGATTTGGATATTCGATTGAATCAAGGAATCTTGATTACTTATTATTTTGATTTTTGTATTTTCTTGTGGCATTCAACAATTGTGTTACATTTTGTACAGTTTTAGAGCTATGGAATATTTATATCCATTTTAAAAGCACTGCTTCATGTTGCTAACAAATCTGGGAGAAAAAAATTCTTTATCAATGTCTTTATGAAATTTGGAGTCCTTCATGCTCTTCATCTTAAATAGATAAATACTTTGGTGGCCTTATTTGGGGTTCTGGGGTGCAGAAATTCAAACAATCATTGAATGGCAGCAAAGAGATACAGAAAATTCTTAAAATTTGTTTTCATCTAATTTTATCCTGTGATTTTATAACCCATATACAGGAATAAAATAGCATTTGGCAATCTGATTCTTGCCTCCATGCTCAGCGTGATACCAGTTTGGAAAGACTAGATGAAAATACATCACTTTGTATTTTCACAATACGATCTCATGTATGACCACCAGTGGGTATTTTCTGTCCAGTAATCCTCCACATTTCCTCAGTATAAATATTTCAGACCATCTACGCAAAGGGACCATTGAATTCTTGTGGATAATTGCTTGGCAGAATTTTTTTTCTTTTAGATACTTCAGAATACCTCCAGTGATCTTATTTTTCAGCCAACACTGAATTTCTATAAAACAAGCATTACTTAAAAGTTTTCAGGCATGGCCATTTGAAAATTTTTAAAGAAGTGTAAAGCTACAGTATGTGTTTTATTATATTACAATTTTTATATTATATGAAAAAGAGGCATCTTATAGTTTTCCCCTATGGGATATATTTGATAATGATTTGATAAGCAATGCTTTAGTGATTTGCTCAGTACTAATCATGTGGCATATCCATGGGTGTCACTGTAATCTCTTGTATTGATTCAGTTGATGCTTAAGCAAATTGAATTTATAGCTACTTAATCTAGTAAAAGTTTCACTATCAAAGTTTTGTTTCTGCTTAATATGTCAATATTTGGGTACTCTTGAAGGCATGTTTTCTGTTTGAAAATGATTTTTACTTTTCATCTAGGATAAATTTTGGTGCTTAGTGTTCTTGGAAAGTTATCATTCTTTTAAAGAAATATCTTTGAAATTTGCCTTTGCAGCAGTTGTTCATGTTCTATCTGAATGGTTTTGTGCAAGTCACATTGAATGTTCATCTTCATGAATACATTCGCAATTGCTTTCTAATTTCCCATCATTCCCCAGCTTAATAACATTAACTGTGAGAGGGATCTTGGAGTCTTAGTGGACAACCAGTTAAATATGAGCTAGCAGTGTGTGGCAGCAGCCAAAAAAAGCCAATGCAATCTTAAATTGCATATACAATCAAGATCAAGTGAGGTACTAATACCACTCTATAAAGCCTTAGTAAGACCGCACCTAAAATACTGCATCCAATTTTGGTCACCACACTATAAAAAAGATGTTGAGGCTCTAGAAAAAGTCCAGAAAGAGAAACCAAGATGGTTAGGGGACTGTAGGCTAAAACATACGATGAACAGTTGCAAGGAGTCGGTATGGCTAGTCTAGTGAAGAGAAGGACCAGGAGAGACATGATAGGATTGTTCCAGTGTTTGAGGAGCTGCCACAGAGAGAGGGGATCAAGCTATTTTCCAAGGTACTCGAAGGCCAAGGAATAATGGATAGAAGCTGATCAAGGAGAGATTCAACTTAGAAGTATGGAGAAATTTTCCGATAGTGAGAACAATTAATCAATGGAACAACTTGCCTTCAGAAGTTGCTTCATCACTGGGAGCCTTTAAGAAGAGATTGGCCATTTGTCAGAATGGTGTAAGCCAGGTCTCCTGCTTGTACAACCTTTTGGACCTTAGGGACCACCAAGCTCATACTTTTAAATCCTGAGGACCACTAATATGAATTCTTTAAAAAAAGATAATATATTTAATATATTTTTTTTTTATTTTTTATATTAAATATAAATGTACTATTTTATTTAAGTATGACAAAAATATATATAACAAGAAAAGCAGAGCCCCCCCCCCCCAACACACACACGCACAATCTGGTCTCCTGTCATCTCATATCTCTCCCAAGTCAGAGGAAACCTCTCCCTCCTTTGCTAGGTGTGGCTGCCTGGAGTTGGGGGAGGGAAGGAGGCCTGGGCTGGAAGCCTCCCTCCAACTGGAAGCCTCGCCTGCACCCTGGGTCTTTAACACCTGGCTTGCTTCTCCACTACTGCCTCCTTCTCCAGCACCTCTTTCTCCGAGTAGAGTGATTATGAACTAACTTTTTTCGCTACATTGATACTCCAGCTGCTCTCTTTCCTGTGGTAAGACTGGCATGTGGAGAAAGGAACTGGCAGCCGCTACTTGGTGGTCCTGCGGGCGAGACGAAGTCATCCCGGTCCCAGTTAAGATATACCAGTCACAAACCCAGAGTCCAATCCGAGAGGGTGTGGGTGGTTCAGCACAGCGGGCAACCTCCACTCTGGGATGACGAGCCATGTGCTGAAGACCAGATGGCTGTCGGGAAAGTGGGGCAATCGGGGTGATACTGGCTGTGGATGACTCATACACGCAAGAGATCACGGCATAGGCCTGTGCTACAAGGGGGTGGGGGGGGAAAGGAACCCCTGAACTGGTGTTACCTCCTGCCTCTTGCCTCCACGTATCGAGGAGGTTGGGCGGCTGCCAGTGATGCCGTCAGGGGAAGATGTTGCAAGGGGAACGCTCGACCCCCCCGCCCCCAGGATCTTCTCTTCCTTCTCAGCAGAAGCACTCACACGCAAATCCTCACTGCCCCTCTGGCCCCTGACAAGCCTCTTCCTTCCCGCTAGTGTGTGAGCACTTCTGGTGAGTAGGAAGAGAAGCTCCTGAGGGCAGGGGTATGGGAGATCGCGGCATTGGAGTGCTTCCAGGGTATTTACTAACCTGCGAGGCGAGGGCATGATCTCCTGCACCCCCCCCCCCCCCCCAGGAGCTTCTGTTCCTCCTCGGCAGAAGCGCTCACACGCAAAGCACTCACCACCCCTGTGGCCCCTGACAAGCTGCCTCCTTCCCGCTGAGCATGTAAGAACTTCTGGCAAGGAAGAAGAGGGGGTCGAGACTCCTCCTCACAACATCCTCACCTGAGGGCAGCTGCTTCCTGCGGCTCAGGAAGTCCGCGCTCCTCCCGCTGCTGCTCAGCCTCCTTAATGCGCTGAGGCAGGAGGTAGCATCCACAACACAGGTTTGCTAGAGAGACTGCTGGATTTCCCCACCTCAGCATGCTGCGGCCCACCAAAATTTTCTCACAGCCCATCAATGGGCCAAGGCCCACCAGTTGGCAACCACTAGACTAGATGACCTACAAGGTCCTTTCCAACTCTGTTAATCTGTATTACTCTTTGCAAATCCTACGAAGAGTAATAATGGTGATTGCATTTAGTATGAAGTAGCTACACCATTTCAGTTTTCTTTAGTAGATACTAGGTGAGAATGTTGTTGAAACGAGGGTTTTTTAAAAGAAGTATTTTGTTCAACTGCATTCCATATTAATGCCTGAAAGTCTGAAAGTATGTCAGTATTTGTGGTATTTCTTTCAGTTAGACAGTACTTTGTGATAGCTCTTTCAGTTAGACAGTACTTACTGAGGTACATTCTGAGGATTCTTGGTCTGCCTACACCAGATAAACTTTCTAGTGAACCATAAATGTCGTTTATAGGCGGAACAGAAAAAAAGAGGTCATTTTATTAAAATCTTTTTAATGGTCATTTGGGTAAATATTCAGTCCTCCCTCCTACATCACAGGTTCTTTGCTGATTGATATAATGCATTACTAGGGCTATTGTGCCAGTTAGTAACTACAGAGTAGGTAGAAAGATGCATGCCTTTCCTGATATCCTATGGTGGTAGAAAAATCTTATCTTTCGAATATTGTACAAGTTGACCTCGATTTAGAGCTGCAATTGAGCCAAAATCTCTGTTGCTAAGTGAGACATTTGTTAAGTCAGTTTTGCCCCATTTTGTGACCTTTCTTAGCACAGTTGTTAAGTGAATCTGGCATCCCCATTGATTCTGCTTGTCAGAAAATTGTAAAAGATGATGACAAGTCCCTGGGACATTGGAACAGTCATAAATATGAGTCAGTTGCAAAGCATTTAAATTTTGATCATGTGACCATGGGGATGCTGCAACAGTTGTAAGTGTGAAAATAATCACAAGTCACTTTTTTCAATGCTGTGGTAACATTGAATGGTCACTAAATGAATTTTTTTAAGTTGAGGACTATCTGTACAATGGTGTTCTTTACCAGAGGGATAATCTCTATGTACAATAGCACAAACGATTATTTGAAGAAGGGAAAGTAAAAGTAAACAATTCTATTACATGTAAATAGATGTTTTCCGGGGCTTAGTTACAAATAATTAATTACTGCATTATCTTTATTTTTAGAGTTGAAGGAGAAGCTAATTCGAGTTTAGCAACAAATTATAAATCAGTATCCTTGCCTCTGACATCTCCAAATATAAAACTGAATCTGACTAGTCCAAAAAGAGGCCAAAAGAGAGAAGAAGGATGGAAAGAAGTAGTAAGAAGGTATGTTTTCAGTTTCATTAAATGCAAGTCATATGCAAGCGTGTCATGTTGGTTGCATAATAGCTCAGTTTCTCCTGCTAGTGGGTAAACTTAAAATATATACTAAGCAGCTTAAGTTATACACTTAGAAGCTTAAAATATATATTTAGAAGTGTAAACTCGATCACTTCCATATTGGACCAGGGTTGGTTGCTTCTGGCTAGTGTACAATGCAGTTGCATGCTGGGAGCAATGAATTCTTTGCAAGAAGAGGTGGTCTCACCAGTTCTGAAGGAAGTCATTGCTGCACCTGACCGTATTAGGTAACTTTGTCTGCAGCCTTACCTTTCTAATGAAGGTTGCTGAGAAGATCATACTTTGAAGAATTCTGAAGGAAGTGGATTAACTGGGCCTTTTTGGATCTGGTTTCCTGCCTCCTATTTTCCTCACATCAGCAACTCCGTGAGATTCATGAGGTGGAGAGATAGTGACTGGCCCAAAGTCGTCCAGCTGGCTGTCATGCCTATACAGTGGAAGTTCCGGTCACAACCATAATTCCTTCCATAACTTCAGTCACAACCTGATTTGATCATAACCGGAAGCAAGACTGAGTGCGCATGCGCCTACAAAAAAAATGGCGCAGAAGGGGAAATCGGCGCAGAAAGGGAATTGGCTGTGGCCATGTTTGATCACTACCCAATTTTTGAATTGTGACCTGATTCAAAAATGTGGATTTTTTGGTCGGAACCCGATTTGACCATGGTCAGAAGCGTTCATGACCAGAAGTTCCATTGTATCTGGGTTTTGAGATTAAAATCTATAGCTTATTTCTTCATTGCCTATGAAACTGCTTTTTTTATTACTTGACAGGCAAGTGGGCAGAGTTTTAAAAGAGACATCCCCTAGCAACACGCTACAGCCGACTCCAGTTGAACAATTTCAGTTGCAAAGGGGAGGGCGTTGCTGTTCAGGAGCAAAAAGGTATACTGGAATGCACTTAATCTAAGATTGTATATTGGACTGAAAAGAGATTTAAGTTATGACTGAAACATTGATGCTGTTTAAAACCCTAGCAATCATTGCAGTGAGGAACATGAAGAGACTGTTATCATATTTTCATATCACTATGAAAGTTGAGAGTAAACATTTGGAATCTATGAGAAATAGTTGGGAATTTTAACTTTTATAAATGATGGAAGCTTTTAATATATTTTTTAAAAATTGAAATGAATAAATGATTAGAGCAAAATATTTCAATAAATGAATAAAAGTAATATGAATAATTTTTAGTTTTGAAAATAAGATTTAAGTATTCCTGCTTCTGGAATATTCCCAGCTATTGCTGGGATCAATAGCTACATAGGTAATCAAAATGATTTATAGCCATGATGGCAAACCTATGGCACATGTGCTGGAAGTGGCACGCAGAGCCATCTCTCCAGGCACACCAGCTGTTGCCTGTTGCTCTTTTGGGTTCTGACGCACATATGTGCACCAGTCAGCTGGTCTTAGCATGTGTGGAAGTGCTGGAAACCAGAAGAATAGCTCTCTGGAGTGTATGTATGCGGTGGCCAGATGGTCTTCACACATGCATGCGTATTAGAAACTGGAAAACCAGGTGGCTGGCGTGCATGCGCACTCCAGGAAGCTAAGCTTTCAGCGCGTGTGCGCTCCCATTTTGGCATTTAGTGCCAAAAAAGTTAGCCACCACTGATTTATAGCATTGTAATTATGCAAATAATTCCCTGACACATGTCTAAAATATTTGCAGTTTCAAAATGTGTGTTTCCAGTTTGGTAATAAGCCTTGATATGTACACGAAACTTTAGAGAAGAAAAATCTTGATCTGGAATGAGGGGCAAAATTAGTGTTTGAAAATCTCTTAGAATTCTTCTATCACAAGGTTTAGTCTATGAAGTCTAACTAACATCATTATCACAATATAAACTAAACCATCTCAGACAAGAATCTACCCTGCTCCTTCCATGTTAATCTGAACACATTCCAACAACCAGGAACCCATCATCTCTTTAGAAAACTAGTTCCATGTTGGATCCACTCTTATTGTTAAAAGGTTCACCTAACATTCAGTCAAAATAAGCTTTCCTTTAATTTTGAAATATTTATTGACATAAATTATGGGCATTAAGGATCAAGCTGTTGTATTCTCTTGAAGAGTGCTATAAAATTCCTCTTCATTTGTATTTTTGCAGCCTCTGGTTTCCAGTCCCTTAATCATTGTTCTTGTCCCATGTAATCATATAGAAATGCAGTCACTGTATGTATATATTTCACAGCTGTACAGCTTTCAAATTATATGGTACATCACTATAACATTTGGTTTAAACTTACAGTGGTTATGGAGTTTGATCATTAACTGTAAAGATCCTGGCTGGGAATAAAGAAGAGAAGTGAGATGAGATGAGCTAGTCTTCTAAAATTCAGTAGTTTGACTTAGCTTTAATAGTAATCACGAAAAAAAATTCAAATTAACTGAAGATTCTCTTCAAAATCTAGAAACACCTTTGATAGTAATTACTAAGTTAAAAGAGCAGTGCTTTCAGTTTTGCTCTGTAAGTTTAATAGATTGAAAAGTTCAACAGATTGTCCACTCCCTCCCCCATTGTGCATTTATCTGTAGTGCAAAATTTTTAATAATGAAGTCTGACAACAATCATTGACAATGACAACTTTTAATACTTAGGTCAAAAAAGCTGTCTGTTCCAGCATCGGTTGTGTCTCGAATAATGGGAAGAGGTGGGTGCAATATCACAGCAATTCAAGATGTTACTGGTGCTCACATTGATGTGGACAAGCAAAAAGATAAAAATGGAGAAAGAATGATCACCATAAGGTAGAGTTCATAAGATGTTGCTTTGATTTTCAGTTGGATTAAATTGTACTGCACAAAAATTGTGTTTTACAAAAGACATAACTTTCTCTTTTTCAGGGGGGGAACAGAATCAACAAGATATGCAGTCCAACTTATTAATGCCCTTATTCAAGATCCTGCTAAGGAACTGGAAGATTTAATTCCTAAAACTCACATAAGAACACCTGTTTCCAGCACTAAATCAATCCATACCAATTTTTCATCTGGCGTCAGTACTGCTTCAGCTTCAAACAAAAACTCATTTTCTATTGGAGCTTCATCTCTTGTCACGTCTCAGTCATCAACACTATCTACTTTCCAGTCTGCTAACAAATTAAGCAAAAATGTCCCAGCAAACGTGCGCTCTTCTTTTCCAGTCTCTTTACCTTTAGCTTATTCCCATCCTCACTTTGCTTTATTGGCTGCTCAAACTATGCAACAAATTCGACACCCTCGTTTACCTATGGCCCAGTTTGGAGGAACATTTTCAACCTCTCCAAATACTTGGGGACCATTCCCAGTGAGACCAGTTAACCCAGGCAGCACAAATAGCTCTCCAAAGCATAACAATTCAAATCGCATAGGTAACCAGAATGGTAGTATTTTACAGTCTGAATCTACAGGTTTAGCTTCTAGCAGTCCTGGTAGTGTCTCTTCAGCAGTTCCATCCTCTCAGCCACTTTGTGTGACAAATAATCGGACTCCATCATCAGTCAGGAAGCAGCTGTTTGCTTGCATTCCTAAAACAAGTACCATGACAACAGCAATCTCAACTGTGACAACAACATGTAGCACACTGCCTTCAACTTCTCCTGCACATGAAAATACTGGGAATGTTCCTACTACATTTCTACTTTCTAATGTTCCACCGGCACAGCAGTCTGCACTTAAAACAGATGTTATTCCTCCTGTTTCAGTATCCAAAGAAAAAACATCAGCGGCAGAACAATCTGTTGGCATTGCATGCGTGTCATCATTGATTGCTACTAGCAGCAGTATCACGTCTTGCAGCAGCCCAGGAGTCCTAGAGTCATGCACATCCAGCAGTCCCGCACCTCCAGATAATGTCCCAAATGAAACACTGCCGGCTAATATGCCTGAATTAAGTCCTCCCATAACTATGCCTTTTTCTTCAAGTTCAGAATCCACTCCATTAACTTTATCATCACCTAGATCGGTTGCTTCAGAAAATCAGGACAATAGTAACTTACCTCAGTTAGCTGTACCAGCACCAAGAGTTTCTCACAGAATGCAGCCTAGAGGTTCTTTTTATTCAATGGTACCAAATGCAAATCTCCATCAAGAAACCCAGTCTGTTTTTGTTACAAATGCCGTACCTTTAACACCGTCTCAAGGTCCATCTACTACAGTTCATCTATCATCACCCATGAACCTTATGAATGGTTCTCAGATGCATATTAATCCATCAAACAAGCCTTTGCCTCCTACCTTTGGGCCAGCAACACTCTTTAATCATTTTAGTAGTCTTTTTGATAGTAACCAGATGCCAGCTAACCAAGGATGGGGAGATTGCCCACTGTCCACAAGAGCAGCAGCAGATCAGTCTTTCACTGTCCAGTCTACTTTTCTGAGCAACTCTGTATTGGGGCACATGGAAAGCGTACATCCTGATAACTCTAAGGCTCCAGGCTTCCGACCTCCTTCTCAGAGAGTGTCAACAAGTCCTGTAGGTAAGTTGTTAAGTTTCCATATGAAAAAGAGGAGAGTTTGTGGTCTGTGCAATGTAATTGAAACTAAAGATTCTTAGTCATCCAGGTTGTTGTTGTCCCAAAAGTGCTTTTTCAGGAGGCAACTAGGCTTTCCTGTTTTTGCTTTTTTTAAAAAGACGTTTTGATTCTCATCCAAGAAACTTCTTTAGCTCTGACTGAATGGGGAATGGAAAGATTTATATTCCTTGCAGACAGCTGGTCACCTCCATACTTTTAGAGCAGGGGTGTCAAACTCAAGGACCACAGGCTGGATCCGGTAAATGAGGTGGTTAGATGTGGCCCACAGGGCTGCCCTGGAAGCAGCAAAGGACTGGGCTGCAGTGCCCTGGCTGACCGGGCATCGATCTACAACCTGCTGGCAGCTATCCAGGCCAGAACGCGGCCAGCCTTACATCTGCGGGACTGTCCTGGAGCCTGAGAGAGGCCCCCCAAGCCCTGCTCCCTGGGCTCATGCACAGGAGGTGGCGAGCACACGTTGGGCCTGGCATCCCTGAGGCCTGTGTTGTCCTGCAGGCTGACTGCAGGCTGAGCACTTCAATTTCATCTAGGACTCCAGCGCTCACTGCCTCCTGGGTGCATACCCAGGAGGTGAGGCCAAGATGGTAGGGCAGTCCCACAGGTGAGATCTTAGGCCAGGCACAGGAAACAACACCTTCTGTGGGGTTCACAGCTCGCTCACGTGTGCCAGCCTTATTGTTTGAGGCAAGAACGAAGTCTTCAATCAGACATGTCAGATATAAGGCTGAGATTTGGCCTGCAGGGCCACCTCAGAGACAGTAGGGGATTGGCTGCCCCTCCCAGACATCCCTGGAGTGCGTACACAAGGCGTGCAGGGGCCAATGGTGTCCAGAGGTAGCCTGCCGGCTGAGAGGACGTGCAGCGGTGGGGCTGGGGCGCTACGATTGCCAGGCTGGCCCTAAGCAGCAGGCAGAGGCACAGGGGAGGAGGCATGTGATCCAGCCCATTGGAAATGCTAGGCAACCACTCACTCATCCACATGCTCCTTTCCACTGTCTGGTTTTGCTTGCCCGTGACCACCACAGCTGGGATAGGTGGGTCAGGCAGTTGCAAGCTGGGTTGTGTGTCGTCCCCCCCCCCATGCCTCTACCTTCTCCTGCTGCCAGGAGGCAGTTGGCAGGATGGGGTTGGAGCTATCCAACTTCATATTTTAACACTGCTGCATATGTGGGACAAGTCTTCCGCCCATCGCCCTACTCACGAAGACCCCGATGAATGGGAAAGGCGGGGAGTCCTCATCCCCAAGAGGCAGCTGCATAGTGCAGGTGGGTCCAAGCCCGGGACCACCGAGCTGATGCTCCAAGCAGCAGGCAGAGGCACCTGATCAGGCCTGCCAAATGCCCGCCCAGTCACCTGGCCTGCCAGATGCACAGCTGCCTGCCCCCTCATCCCCAATGGCCCCAGCGATTGGGCAGGCTTGCTGGAGGATGAGGTTTGAGGGAGAGGGTCGAGCGCACAGGGACTGCAGCATGGTGGTGACTGGCTGGACTACCTTGCTGCAACCCCACAATCTGTCCATGGGCACCGCAGCTGGGACAGAGCAGGTGGTTGCACATCTGGAAGGCTGCATGGCCACCCAGGCATCTGGCAGACTGATCGGGTGCCTTGCAGAGCTTGGACCCACTTGAGCTGAGCGGGCTGTGGGACTCCCAGCTGCCTCTTCGGGATGGCTCCCTGCCTTTCCCATTTGCTGGGGCCTTTGCAAGTGGCCAGGCAGCAGGCTTGCTGAAGAATAAGATTTTTATATAATAATATAATTTTTATATCATAATATAATTTTTATATAACAAGAGGGTACAGGGCTTGCAGTGTGGTAACCAGCTGGAGTGCGTTGTGGCAATCCCTCTCTCTTTGTTCCTCTGGTGGATCAGGCCCTTGTCCAGCTCCCTTCTGCTGGAGATCTCTCTATCCCCCTCAGCCTTGCCCGATCCTCCAAACACCCCCCCATGCAAGCCATATCAACTGACTACGACCAACCTGGCACAACCACCCATTGGGCTTCCCTTCCCCCAGCCCCCTGAGGGTAGCCATAATGCTGGTGCAACCCTCAAAGAAATCAAGATTAACACCCCTATTTAGAGGGTCGTTGAAACACTTGGAGGTTTATCTGTGTCCTCAGGGTTTCCTGAATAGTGCTAGTAGTTCCTGTAGTCTGATTTTTCTGGAAATCCATTCATATTTGCACACCGTTCAAAGCGTGTTCATCCCGAGTAGTGTGACAGTACGAACAGATTTTCAGAAAAATTGCAGGCTACAGGAACCATTAACACTAAGATAAGGGCTCAGATAAACAGATAAACCTCCAAGAGCTTTAATGACCCTCTAAAAGGATGCAGGTGACCAGCTGTCTGGAAGAAATATAAATCCTTCCATTCCCCACCTTCCGGTCAGAGCTGAAAAAACTTCTTGGATGAGAAGCAAAATGTCCTCAAAGAAAAAAAACAAGAAAGTCCAGTTGCCTCCTGAAAAAGTACTTTTGTAACTGAAACTATTTGCAGGAAATTATTGCTTATCCTGAGCCAAAGAAATATGGAAACAGGTATTATGCTAGATCTTTAGCTACTTTTAGTTGGCTGATCTCATTTCAGGTGATTTAATGGAAATTAAGTTGAAATCCATGAATTGTTGGAAATTTTGACTTGTAGAAATTACTTAAATCTTTTTAGATTTGTGTCTAACTTTGCAATTGCCTCTTCAGTCTGATTGTCATTCTCTACTTATACATTGTGTTATTAATGTTAAGCTGTCTCTCTCAAACTAGAGCTTTCCAGCTGTTGAATAATTCCTAGGAAGCAGCCTTTAGTGGTTGCAGTAATGGTTTTAGTCCAGCTGGTCTAGTATGGAGAAGGATGCTTTGAGGCCGATTTCCTGTTTAAAAAGTTCACAATGGGGGGGGGAAGGGGGGAGGATAAAAATCTGCTGAACTGTTGCTGGAAAATGGAAAACATCATGGTCACCTGAGACCTGCAAGAAAATGTTGCTGCATTGCACTGTCCACTGATCATTCAGCCATACTCTATACTATATTCTTCTGTGTAATTTTTCATATTTTACACATACACATTCTCTCAGTTGTTAATAGTCCTCTTGCAGAGAAGAATTATTATTTTGGCTAGTGGCATCAGGACATGTGTCCTTGAAGCAGGGGCGGGATTCTACCTGGTTAGATTGGTTCTATAGAACCGGTTGTTACCATTCTGCACAGTTCGGAGAACTGGCAAATCACTCCACTGGCTGGTCCCGCCACTCCCCACCTGCCCCGACCCCTCCTTACCTGGTATGCACACCATCCAACTTGCCTGCGTTGTGCCTTCGCCTAATTTTGGGTAAGTTGTCATAAAATCAAAAGATGCTTTAACGAAGTATTAGTTTAAGAGTGTGCACACTTATGCAGCCACATTATTGTCACTTTTTTGTTGTTTTTTCCCCCTAAAATATTTCAGTTTGTTTTTCAATTGAATTGTGCAGCTTATAAGTTATATTAAAAGTGAAAAAAAATTCTGAGGTATTTTATCTTGGTCTGATTTTTTTACATCTTAAAATCCTGGTATTTTAACCAGGAGTATGTAGACATTTTATGTCCACTGTAGATTACAGAGACACTTCAGAAAGTGCTTAGCAAAAAGGATAGCCAAAACATAAACCTGTGATTTAAAAGTAAAATGTTGATAGAATAGAATAGAATAGAATAGAATAGAATAGAATAGAATAGAATAGAATAGAATAGATTTCTTTATTGGCCAAGTGTGATTAGACATACAAGGAATTCGTCTTGGTGCAAATGCTCTCAGTATACATAAAAGAAAAGATACATTCGTCAAGAATCATAAGGTACAACACTTAATGATAGTCACAGGGTACAATAAGCAATCAAATCATACTAGGAAACAAACAGTATAAATCGTAAGGATACAAGTGATAAAGTTACAGTTATACAGGCACAAGTGGGAGGGGATGGGTGATAAGGAGTGATGAGAAGATTAATAGTAATAGTAGTGCAGACTTTGTAAACAGTTGAACAGTGTTGAGGGAATTATTTGTTTAGCAGAGTGATGGCGTTTGGGGAAAAAACTGTTCTTGTGTCTAGTTCTGGTGTGCAGTGCTCTATAGCGTCGGTCTGAGGATAGGAATTGAAACAGTTTATGTCTGGGATGTGAGGGGTCTGTAAATAATTTCACAGCCCTCTTTTTGACTCAGGCAGTATATAGGTCCTTGATTGAAGTCAGGTGGGTAGTAATTGTTTTTTTCTGCAGTCCTAATTATCCTCTGAAGTTTGTCCTGTTGGGTTGCAGAACCACACCAGGCAATTATAGAGATGCAGATGGTAGATAAGTGATGTGAAGAAAAGAGCCTAGCCTCAGATCTGACAAACATGATTTTGCTGCTTCTGCAGGAGGAAACTTTAAGGGCCTTCGTTGTATAAACAGCAAATACACAGAATTGTTTATATTTCACCCACATTTTATTTTTATTTTTTTTAACAAACTTCATTCAATTTTTTCCAACAATTAAAAAAAAAACAATTACAACGTTGAAGACATCATTAACATTTCTTTACCATATTTCTGTACTTAATTTTCTGTTATATTACGGTTATTACATATTAATTTTTCTATTAATTCTCTATTCCATACTCCTTGCTTATATATATCACTTGTTACATAATACATTTTCTGTTAATTCTACATTCAGTACATATAGCTTCATATTCTTTAATTAGTTACAGTATTACTTTTCTTTCTATTATGAAACCATATATACCAGGCATCCCAGACTGAATAATACATCAATTCCTCTCTATTCTTTAACTCTAGAGTCAGCCTGTCCATTTCCACGCAGTCTAGAATTTTTCTTATCACTGCTCCCTCTTGTGGTATATCTCCCTGTTTCCAGTGCTGTGTGTAATCCTAGCTGCAGTTATTATGTGTAAAATAATATACCTGTCTGTCTTGCTATATTCTCCCTTAATTATGCCTAGTAGGAACAGTTCTGGTCGAAATTCAATTTTTTCTTTTGTTATTTCTTCTAACTACTTTCAGATCTTACTCCCATACTTTTTTGCTTCTGAGCAGGTCCACCACATGTGAAAATATGTTTGTTTGTTCTTACATTTTGTTTGTTCTTACATTTCCAGCATTCTGTGTTTTGGGTTGCAAACATCTTTGCCAATGTGGCGAGGGGGGGGGGGTAAATGCCACCTATAAAACATTTTGTACATATTTTCTTTATATCCTGTAGATAACGTTAATCTACCCTGTTTCTCCAACAATACAGCCTCCTTCAATAGGAAGTCCCAGTATGTTTTATAGGCATGAAATGAAATTAAGCCCCTCCCCCCAAATTAAGGCCTATATTAAAACATGCGGAATGGGGGGGGCTTGCCGTTAGGAAGTACTTTTGTTGCACACCTGGATATGGTGCTGCCTGCGTTGACTCCGATATGAAGTGCCCCACCAACGCTGAGGTCAACATCCAAGCCATCGCCACCTGCCCACCCAAAGATGCAAGGGGGGGAATGAAGTCACCCCCGAAAAGACAACCTAGCCATTTTTTCGGGGCTCAAAAAAAAAAAAAAAAAAGAGAAACACGGTATAATTCTTCTCCCACATTTTCCCCAATATTCCAATTTTATATTGTGTCCCACATTTTTCGCCCAGACTATCATTGTTTCTTTGAATGCCTCTTCTTCCATTTTGAAGCTCAAAAGAAAATAATTATATAATATAGATACCATCTTTTTCTCTTTTTTTATTTTATCTAATTTTATCTAATTGTTGTTGGTTCATGTAAAATCCATATTCTTCCTTATCTTTTCTGTAACTTGCCTGTACCTTGAATAAGTGCATCCCTGATCTGATGCCTTTGAAAGTGTTGTTTATTTTTCCCTTCCCATAGGAAACTATGCCACCTTTTTTGCAGTTGTGTTCTTCTATTAGTAATATCCTTTTGTTCTATAGGTTGATCCAATCTCTTATCCATACCAGAGCTGCTGCCTGATAGTATGTCTCCAGTCTGGAAGTCCAAAGCCACCCCTCTTTTTTTTAATCCTGCAACAATTTTATTTTAATTCTAGATTTTTTCCTGGCCCAAATGAAATTAGCTATTATTTTATTTAATTCCCCCCCCCCCCCCCCCCCCCAAAAAAAATGTCTAATTTTATCGGTACACTTTGGAATAGATATAGTATTTTTGGTAGTACAGTTATTTTAACTGTTGCAATTCTTCTCATTAATGGAATTTCCCCCATGTTTCCAATTCCTTTTTCATCTGCATCATTAATTTATTATAGTAATTTTCTTTAATTGAGGGACATCTTGATGTTAGCCAAATACCAAGATATTTTACCTTTTTAGCTATCTGCATTCCCAAATGTTCCTCTAATTCCTTTTTTTGTTTGACCGTCATAGTTTTGGTTAATATCTTTTTTTGTTTCTATTTATTTTAAATCCTGCTACTTTACCGAATTCTTCAATTTCTCTTATTAAAAGCAGTCCCAGTTTCATCTGGTTCCCCTAGAAAAAATACAATATCATCGGCAAATGCTTGTATTTTATACTCTTCTGATTGTAACCCCCATAATTTCTTTATTTCTTCTAATGTTTGTTAATAATATTTCTAAGGAGAGGATAAAGAGGAAGCTCACCCACATTTTAAATGGACCTTTTATAGGGTGTTTTTTTCTGAAGCTTCCCCAGTACACAGATATTCTCAACATTGACTGTCATGAATTCTCCCATGAACTCCTTGGCAACTTGTTCAGTTAAGTAAAGTAAAACTGTATTTCCTGCCAGAAATTGTTTGAATTGGTAGAGGAGGGTGGCATGGACAAAGCAGTCCTACTTCCTAACCATTCTTTCATGCTAGAGTTCTCAGGTGTTTTTGCTCAATATTATCATACTTACAGGAATGTCATTATTATAAGCTGTAACATACATTGAATTTTCTCTAGATAGGGCACCAGAGTTTGGGAAATCTGAAGCAATGTTTATATTTTTTTCAAGAGAGTCAGGGAACACTAAGATTTCCACATCTGCTTTTTCTAGGCAATTCTATGCCTAGTTCTATCTTTATCAAGTCATGGATAAATAGCCACCAGTGGTTAATACTGCTGTTATATTTAAGATAATGGCAACTATAGTTGCCTTCCAAGGTAATTTTCTTTTTTAAGAAATTTAGGGAGTGCTTTCTTGGTTCCAAAATGTGTCTTGAGCTTCACAGGTGGTATTTTGACTTACCACTATTCTTTTCTTTTTTTGGTCAAGTTTTTTATTTTATATAACATACACACATCAGTGTATGAACAGTGTGACACCTGGGTGCCATAAAATTTTGGTACAAATAAAAATATTATTACTCATGATTATTACATTTATCCAGCTTATATATTTCTAATAATATTACACATTTATAGTAGATTATAATATTTCATTATTTCATATTGTTTAAACATACCTGATACTATCGCCATTCAATTTCTAAATCTCCTTCTTGTTATTACATTTATCTTATTATATAAAAATGGGTATACTGTTATTCCCTTTTGTCTTATTTCTGTCTCTATTCTAACTTATTTATGTCACCATTATATTCAAAGATGTTTCCTTTCTGGTTGTCATCTCTCAGCTGCTTTAATAGTTTAATTCATCATTATTTCATTATTCAGTGTTGCCCTATTCAATTCTGATACCATTCACAATATTATTTAAACATACAGAATAATTCTATTCATATTGTATGCATTCATCCAGTCTGTATGATTCTGCTATTAATATACCTTTATATTAAAATATATTCATTATTTTATTAGTACCATCGTTCAATCTCTAATTTTCCAATTTTAATACTTAATGCTTATTCATATGTCCAGTATTCCACTCTCCACATCTATCTGTATTAAAATATTGTCCTTCCTTATTTCATCGTTATTATTTCATTGTTCACTATTTCAATATATTATTCTAGTACCTATCATAATACATACAAAATAATCCTATTCATATTCTATATAATTCTAATGTTAATACACATGTTTATGTTAAAATATGTTCTTAAATAAAAATCTTTTTTTTCTTTTTTTATATCCATTTCTTGTCTGCATCAGTATTTTAAATCTTATTCTTTTTTTTGACTTGCCTCCCATATTCATCTCTTGGATCTTTGACTCTATCTGCATCTATGTCTATATCCTGACTGTTCAATCTAAATATTTCTCCCATCCCTACCCTTTTCCATTCTCTAACTGTGACTGTTTGCTCTAACCCCTATCTCCATTCCCAAAGCATCTTCCTGCTTTTCCAATTCTCTGTTTTAGATCTCTTGAAGTGTTTCCCCTCTGGTTAAATTCATCAATCATTGTTAATGTTATTGGTATCTCCTCCTTGTTATCTTCTTTTCACTGATTTCCCGATTCTGCTTTTCCCTTCATTCCTTCTGCTGGCTTCTCCTTTTCCTGAGTATCTTGGTTTTTATTCATTATCCCTTGTATAATACTTTCCAGTTTTTGGTCTATGCCATCTATTAATTCCCCAGTCGCCTTATGTTCTTTCTGTATCCTTTTTGCTTTGAAACATCAGCGCCATTGTGTTTAAAGTTCCGCTCATTTCCTCCTTGTGTTGCATCTCATCTTGTTTGAATGAATCCCACTTTTGGCCAATAGCCCAAGAACCCTTTATTCAATTTATGGAAAGGCCTTCATGAGCTTAAATTAATAAGATTTGTTAGTGGAAAATATGTCACCAAACTGTATCATGCTTTAGACAGTCATATTATGTATTCTAGTAAACACAGTTAGAATTGCCCTGGATAAGATTTGGAGTTGCAGGAAGCCTTCAGAAATTTTGATGAAGTATCAAGAAAACCACTGAATGCAAATAGATTTTCAGAAAGGAAGAACAACCAATCATTGGTGTGAGGAAAAAGTATAATAATCCTTAAAAATGGATGTGTAAAACAATTACTATATATTCTTGAAATTCTGGCAAGGATAATGATTTAAAATCTTCTGGGAATCAGTAATGACTTGATCAGATGTAAATTTAAAAATAGGCAAATCTTGAAGTGTCCACAAGCAGACTTTTTGTGTAATTACTCAAATACTAACAAATATTTATAATCAGAATCGAGTGATTTTTGTGACGGTCCTGATAAATCTGCAGTTACTGTTTTGCCCAATACAAGGATCTAGAGATGTAACCACAATAAAATAATTACATATATTCAAGAGCAGTTATGTGATAACATAAATTTTTGTTGACCCTATAGACTTGCACTGTGTATACCATTCAAGTGATTCCAAAAACCTCTAGAAAAACTTCCACTCCAGTTTCAAAACTTTACTATAAATACATGAAAATCATCCATAGATCTATGTTATTCCAAAGTTTATTTGACAGTTTCTACCTTAAACCAGAATTTTGAGTTTTTCTCCCAACCTTTGGCATGAAATCTTTGATCTGGACCATAAAAGTTATATTCCTTATTTCTGAAGTGAATCACATTCTGGCATTTTCAGTTTATTTATTCTGCAGACTGTGACATCATTTCAGCCTGTGATAACTGCTGTTTGTTTGGTATGAAATGTTTTTAGTGTTAGTAATCAATTTTATTTGCTAAATCAATGAACTCTGCTTGATTCACTTTTTCAAACTCTCATGAAGACTCAGAACTGAAATTTCTTTCCAAAAATTGGATTTCTCTTGAATATCACCCAAGAAATTATCCTTCTCATATTGTTTATATAGATGACGTACAGCAAAAGTTTCACCACTTAAATGTTTATCATATCCTTTTAATCAGATCAGATCTTTTTGCATGTTATAGCTTTTTTATCATGTTTTTGTTCCACACTAGAAAACTAATTTCTACCTATTATTTTCCTTTGGTTATGGACACAAATTAGTAGTTACCTTCTGATGCATTAGTTCCTTTTTTCTATGCTTAAGGGCCATTTGAGAGCAGCTACTGTACATGCTGCCTTTGCCAAAGGTGTATCACCACAATACATCTGCCAGACAGCTGTATGGAATATTCCACCTTTTTTTCATTTATCATTATATAGCTGTCCATAGAAGCACTACTGTTTCCTTTCATAAAGAGATTTGTTCTTGATCTTATTATATATCCCCTTATGTAAGCCTGCTATCATTTGATGTATGATCCTCAGAGATCATGAAAAATAATCATGTTAATTTTCAATAACTCTGGTTCTTCAACCAGTTTATGCATTCTCACAATCCTTGCTAAGTGGTCAATTTGTTATCTTTATCCCACCATATCAATATTGGAACTGAAATAATTGGTATCTCTCAGGGTCCTGCCAGACTCTTAAAACATTCCTTAATGTATGTGCTTTATGTAAGCTCATGTTATTTTAGTGGCACAAACTAAATTTTGAGAAAGGACAAGCAGCATAAAACAGGAATTAATGCTTTCATCATATCAAAACTGAGGTCCTCTTTGTAGAAAGTTCTCAGTGTTTCATTCCCAGTAGCATGTGAGAGGAAACAGGTAGTTATTGTCCTAAAATCTAATAGGCCCTTATTAATTATGTCATTCCATGTGTATGTTTTTATAGTGTGTGTATCATATACAGTCTTCCTTCTTGAATCACAGTCAGTACTTCTATAAATGCTCACATAATGAAATGAAAATATCCATATATGACTTAAGGTATAGAAGGCTTATGTACATAACACTCCCCAACTCAGCTTGGTGTAATTCATATAAAGTAGAATTGCAGAATTAATTCCAAATCTTTCTAACATTCACCTTGTGCTCATTTACAGATATTAAAAAGAACAAACAGCAAACTATGCTGAAAATTAGCCATTTACAGTTTATTTGTTTCTGGTTTAATATGAAAGCAAAATATCTTAGTCACAGATTGATTATATTTAGCCCAATCAGTGACAAGAAGGTGTACTTTTGGGGGTTAATCCCCCTTTTCAAAAGGCCAAACAATATAGACACATTCCTTGCAATTATGTCAAAACTCACTTAGATTACTTTTGGTGGTCCTTTGTGAGATTGGAAGTTGAGTTGCAGCTCCCAGCTTCTGAAATAATGTCTGCTGTAATGTCTGCAAGAAATGTAATTTTGAGCTGATCTTTCTCCATACGAACTCTGTAATATTATTATTTTTATTAACTTATTAATATGTAGACTGAAAAATGTGAATGTATACATCAAAATATTTGCAGTTAGATCTGATTAATATAGCTGTCCCACTATGAAGAAAAATTAAAATTGCAAGTTGCATGCATCTGTGTCTTCTCAAGATCAATGGTTATTTAAAATTTTGACTGCAAACTTGATAATACCAGTTTATTTTTTGTATCTTAGCTTGCCATGTACAGTTTTGTATTGTATACATATGTTTCTTTTTCTATCTTAAATGTAACTATGAGGGATATAGTATTTTGGTAAACAATTCAGAGCAAGATGCTTCTTAAATATCTTTCTAAATGCTCTTTAAGTAATTAAATTTCAGTGAGAGAGATTAAATTTGTATACCACCCAATTCACTGTTCCAAGATTTGTGTTGTGTTCTCTCAATATTTTTTCCTGAACTTCATGTAAGTTATACAACAGATAATGTATTCTTGATATCTGGATTTATTTTCTCAAATATACTTGAACTAATTTTAGATTTTCCTTCTCTAGATCCATCCAGCAGTTCATCAAATTCTTCTTCAACACCTATGGCAGGTTTTTCTGCAAACATTCAAGGGGCACGGGTTTATCTTCAAGGACCTGTTGGGACTCCCAGTTTTAACAGGCAACATTTTTCTCCCCATCCTTGGACAAGTGCTACAAATTCATGTAGGAGCTTTGATGGTTTGTCTGATTCTGTTCCTATAGCCTTTTTGCTTATTGTGTGATTTTGTTTGATTGATGAGGGAAACTGGCAGCTAAAAGAGAGAAGGTTTCTAAATAGAATTAAACTGTTATCCTTAAATCTGAACTCTGCTTGAGACTGAAGGGCTAGATAAAGCAAGTCCTTTATTCAAATATTGTCTTTAAAAATATAAAGGGTATGCTTTCCTTAATTATCCTTTTTTGCAGGATAGTTAAAGCTTTAAAAACTAAAAGTAATGGGCAATTCTATGGATTTTTCCTTCAAATTTGTAAGTTACTACTGGAGCAAACTTAATCTTAAAGTTATACATTGAACCTGTGAACTGAATCTCAAGTATCTTGTCACTGAAGAATGTATAATCAGATATATAATTAGTGAGTCTGAAGCAATCTCTGGCTTGTCAACCACCTCTTCTTTATTCTTCTGTTTTTGCTCAGTTATTCACTGACCAATTAAAGAAAAGGAAAGGTTAAAACCTGATATCACCAACATAATCATGAAGAATTGATGTGAATGATGAGAAGAGGTGGGGGATCTCTGCTGGTTTGGCCTCCAGCCCCATCTGCTACTGGCATTGAAATTAAATCAAAACATAGGCTCCAGCATAAATGCTATCCACCCCTGATGAAATAATTCATACAACTTTATTGCCTGATAAAAGCTATGAATTGCATTGTGGACACCTGTTCCATTCATTAAACAGCTTATCCTTATGTTTGCTAAATTAGAAATAAAAGGATTTTTAAAAATTTCTTTCAAAGTACTTCAGTACTAGCAACAGTTGTAAAATACATATCTTTCCCATAAGGAGAATATGAACTATTTTTAGATAAGCCTTCATATTTAATAAAGCAAGAGAACTGTTTTTCCATCAGGTGAATCACCTATTCCATCAGTTTCCTCGGGATCATCTTCTCCTCTTTCAGCTGTATCTGCACCTTCTAATCTGGGACAGCCAAAATCAGGGAGCACAAGTCAAGATCGAAAGGTGCCACCACCTATTGGAACAGAACGACTTGCTAGAATTAGGCAAGGAGGTTCTGTAACCCCTACACCCCTGGGAAGCAACTTCACAGCTCCTGTAGGACACAGTGGCATCTGGTCATTTGGCGTTAACAATGTTTCAGGTGAGATCATATTTAAGAAGAAGGGAAAGCTAATTCTTGGAGACTAATACAAGTAGTCCTCAACTTATAATCAAAATTGAACCCAAAATGTCTGTTGCTAAGTAAGGCATTTCTTAAATGAGTTTTGCCCCATTTTTGACCTTTCTGGTCACAGTTGTTAAATGAATCACTGCAATTGTTATTAGTAAGTGAATTGGGTTTTCCCATTGACTTTGCTTGTCAAAATGTTTCCAAAGGCACAAAAATGGAAGGACACTTTGATCCCCACAATGGACAAATGGCTGCAAAAGTCAATGGAGTTTCCAGAGAGGGCATAAATCGTCTGCTTTGATAAAAGAAAAAAAGCATGACTACTTTTGGTTCTATTTGGAAACCACTTCTGGATGTGCTTGAGGTGGAAAAAAAATGAAATTTTGATTTTAGGTTTTACCAATTAGATAGATTTGTTGATATAGATGTGACTAGTTTATACTATTATATAAAAATAAAAAGTTGAAGTTTGATGTAACTATCTTATTTTACTGCACCAAAAGGAGTCGGAAGTCAATACCTTTTCTTACTTTTCCCTTCTTTTCTAGACTCTTCCCTTTCTTTTTCCCTTCCCTATTTTTCCTATTACTTGTTTTTGTTTCTGTATTTTATACTATAAATTAATAAAAGAATAAAATCAGAAAAAATATTTTAAAAAAGAATGTTGCCGAAGGCATTTACATGACCCTGGGACACAGCAACCATCTTAAATATGAGTCAGTTGCAAGCATCTGAATTTTGATCACATGACCATGGGGATGTCACAATTGTCATAAGTGTGAAAAATGAACATAAGTCATTTTTTTCAGTGCCATTATAAGTTTTGAATGGTCACTGAATAAAGTGTGGAAGTTGAGGACTACTTGTACATAGAGAACCAAAAATATTTTGTGGATTTTTAGCTTTTTCTGTAACTGTAAGATACACTTAAGCATCTTGCAGGGCTTCATTATATTCACTTGCACCATTTCTTTCCAAGTATAAAAAGGTGGTAAAAAATCCCATAAGAGACTAAGGAGTGTTCCTTAGAAAAAGAGTTGCTGAGGTAGATGAAGAAATGTAAGTGTAAGAAAGTCAGCTTGTTAAAGAAGTTAGGACACAACAAGATGACACAAGGAAAAAGACTTGGGGAGATGGAAGAAAAACCACATTTTGAATTTTTAGATAACAGGAAAAGAAGGAAGACTTTGTTTCTTTGAGATGCAATAAAGTAAGACGAAGAAAGATCTGTCTGCTGATAGCTGGAGTTTTTCTTTTTTAACTACTGCAAACATTTTCACTAAAGAGACAAAGTACTGTCTTTTAAGTAGCATATGTGCTCCTTGACAGAAAAGATTACTGCATTGCAATCAAGAAGCTATTTTTAGCTGCTAGTATGAAATTATCTCAGGAAAGATTGGAAAAAGTGACATTTCTATTTTCATAATAAGATTACAGATGAAACTACAAAAGGATTTCCAGGCTTTTGTCCAATTTTTAATGTGCCTTTTTTGTCTTTTTAGAAGGCCTATCCAGTTGGTCCCAGCCTGTAATGGGAAATCACGCGGTGCATCAGCAACTCTCTGATCCAGGCACTTTTTCCCAACATCAACCAATGGAGAGAGATGATTCTGGAATAGTGGCTCCCTCAAATATTTTCCAGCAGCCTATGCCAAACAGTTTTGTGGATTTCTCTAAAGTACATTTTAGTGTATTTTTCAATGTATTTTTAATTATATTTTCTCACATACATGCTGCATTTTCTACAAAATGTCTACAGTAGAGTTAATAAGTTTCATTTCATTTCCATTCTTTTTGTGAGAGTGTTTTCATTAAAATTTTCTATCTCAGTTAGTTACCTAAATAAATTTTAAACTTTTCCTCCAATCATTACATTTACGGAGATAATACAATATTGTCCAATTTAAAAAGGGCAATCAGGTGTTATGAGTTAATTCTAAGAAAAGACAGTATTCAAATCCAAAGTGGGCAAGGATGCTCAGGAAAATAGGTGTGTATTTAAGAATGCATTGATGGGGAAAGATCATTCGTTGCTGTCCTGTCCCCAAAAGTGCTGCAATTCTCCAGAATCCTTTTATTATTAGAAATAAAATTTTCCAAAGAAGCTTTGGAATCTTAGTTTAGAGGAAGGAATTGGGGAATCAGCCAAATGAACAGGTCTTTATTGAGTTATATTAGTTTCACAAAAATGAAAATAAATTGGCCCTATATGGAAAATGCATCTCCATCTGAAACAGGTTTAAAATGTACCTTTAAATTGTATGAAAATCTGGGGAATACTCTTAGTCTTTTTGTGTGTTTCCTAACCTTTTAGAATGTTATAGACTTCTTCCATTGTCTCATTCTGTTGTAAAATGTTTTGGAATAAGCTTATATCTTTGTATCTTTACTTACTTATAAATAATTGTAGGCTAGGTTCTGTCCTGTTAGATGTAAATTAATACTTCTTTCCTATTCCAGGGCCTACCAATTTCCATGTATGGAGGCACTATAATACCCTCTCATCCTCAGCTTGCTGATGGACCAGGTGGTCCTCTTTTCAATGGACTCCATACTCCAGATCCAGCATGGAATCCCATGATAAAGGTTGTTCAAAATTCAGCAGAATGTACTGATGCTCAGCAGGTGCAGTAATCATCTTTTAAGTTCAAAGTTTTGTCTGAAATATTAAAATTGAACATGAGAGCAGAGATTATTTCTGTTTTCCAAGCTCATGCAAATTAGTACAAATTAAATGTGAGCCTATGAGATGAGAAACTGAGAGATTTCACACACAATGCCAGCTTGGTGACCTTGCTCAGCCCCTCTTTCTCAAACCTAGGAAGGAGGCATTGCCAAACCAGTTCTGAAAACTTGCAAAGGAAACTACAGGGACTGGTCTGGGTAATCACTAAGAATCAAACCTGACTCAAAGGTGTGGGGGGGGGGGGGATGTGTGCGTACACACACACACAGTTTAGATCCTTCCAATGTGATTATTTAAATTATATTTCTGGATAAATGTACTGAAAGCCATATTCTCTTAAAATGAAGTCACACTAACAGCTGGTAGGAGCTACTTAAAAGTGCAATATTAGTTTATGATGATTAGGTCTCTAAAATCTGGTCACTTTTCATAGTTTCATAGGGGTTCTAGTCCAACCTCCTGCCCAAGGTGGGAGTTCTCAAATTCTTTGAAAGCCTCCAGCAAGTGAGCACTCAAAACTTGGGGAGGCAAGCTGTTCCACTGCTTAATAGTTCTTGCTGTAAGGAAATTCCTTCAAATTTCCAAATTGGTTCTCCCCGGACAAACTTTCATCCATTGCTTCTTGTCCTAATCTCAAGTGCTGTGGAGAATAAATCAACCCTCTTTCCTGTGCAGCAGTTAAAGTATTGGAAGGTCTTTATCATGTCTCCCCTCAGCCTTGTCTTCATTAAGCTAAAAATACCTAGTTCCTTTAACCATTTCTCATAGGATTTATCTTCCAGACCCTTTATCATCTTTTTTGCTCTTCTCCATGTGCAGTTTTTCTCAGTACCTTTCTTGTATTGTGCTGACAGATCTGGATGCAGTTCCCAAATATGGCTCCACCAATGTGATATAGAGTGCTACTATCACTTTCTGTGATCTTGATGTTATCCCTCTGTTGATGCAGCCTAAAACTGCATTAGCTTTTTTGACAGCTGCAGCACACTGCTGACTCATACTTAAGCAATACTGCATCAGGACATACAGATCCTTCTCATAGACTCTACTCTTAAGCCAGGTGGTGTCTTATCCAGTACCTGTGCATTTGGTTTTTCCTGCCTAAGTGCAAGACTGTACTTACCTTGCCACTGAGTTGCATCTTGTTGGATAGGGCCCAATATTCAAGTCTGTCAAGATCCTTCTGAGTCTTGAGTTGATCTTCTGAAGTGTTAGCAGTTCCCCAAGCTTTGTTTCATATGCAACTTCAAGAGTTCCCATTCTTTTACTTCATCTAGATCAGGGGTGTCAAACTCATGGCCCGGATGCATCATGTGCTGGCCTTGCCCCCGCCCGATTTAGCGAAGGGGAAAAAAGTCCCGATATGTCACATGATGACGCCGTGACACCATGAGTTTGACACCCCTGATCTACAGCATTTATGAAAATGTTGAAAGAGTACTGGGCCTGAACAGAACCGTGAGAATCCCTACTGCATGCTTCCCTGCACTTAGATGTTTTTTTCTTTGAGAACCACATATTGAGGGCATTTGGATTAGCCAACTGCAAATCTATCTGTTGGTGTGGTATGGTCTGTCCCACATTGTTCTATCTTGCCAAGAAATCGGCTTTTCAAAATTCTTACTAAAATCTTAACCACGCTGTATTCGTATATCCTTGGAGTTTTGAATTGGAATCAAGCTTAGTTAAGCTGGGTACTTAGGGTTGGGATCTTCTAAATGTAATTTTCTTTAGTTCTTTGCAGTGTTGTTCCAAGAATTATATGAAATTAATATCCTGTTTTATGTTGTTTTTCCCATTTTAGATTTGGCCTGGTACCTGGGCACCTCACATTGGAAACATGCACCTCAAATATGTCAACTAATCTAAGAGGGTCTATATTTCCTTTTCTTTTACTTTTTTAAAAACTTTGTTTGGAGAAGTCTGACCTTGGAAGAACTTGGGATTTTTTTTAATGTGCCTAACTAAACTATTTTTTCCACTGTGGGCTATTACAAGGAAAACTTGTTGGCCCATTGTTATAAGAACAAAATGAGTTACCTATTCAGCTGATTCTGTTCTCCAGTTAGTTTAGCCATTTGAATTCAAATCGGATAAAGCTAGTGCTTTTGGCTAAACACTACTGAATGCTACTTGTATGCAACAGAGAACTAGGTGATTACATGATTTCAACCTTTTAGGGTGGTAAATACATGTATAATTGTTTACATACTTAAAAGGAAAAATGTTGAGTAAATTTCATGTCGTATAGTGGCTCTACTTTATGTAGCCTGTATTAATGTGAAATATTTACCTGAATATTCAATAAAAAGATGAACATTACAAGATTTTGTGTAGTAATCTTAATAATATATTGATTGAATGCTAATACTCAGTGGTGTATTTGCATTTGAATCTGAGAATTAAAACTTTTTTGCCTGGATAAGTTAGTATAATATTTGCAAATTTCTTAAATGTTTTCCTCAATTCCTCACTGTTAATTATATTAACAACTATTGGATCTTGCTAAATGAGGCCATCAGATTGAACTATGAGTAAAATATATACAGAAATCCTTGTATGTTTAATAGCATAATTCTAATGAAAGCATTGTTATATTCACCAGGAAAAGATGTAGAAAACAGATGCTCAGAACACTGAAATACTTCAGATTAAGGTGCTTTTGAAATGAAGTAAAAAACAATGACAATTATTTTAAAATATTTCTCATATACATCTTTTTAAAAAGCTCAAGCACTTTTATTATATGTAGACCTGTGATGCCAAACCTATGCCATGCGTGCCGGAAGTGGCACGCAGCGCCATCTCTGGGCACACAAGCCATCACCTGTTGCTCTTCTGGGTTCTGGCGCGCCGGCCAGCTGGTCTTCACATAGATACGGGAGCTCCAGAAACCAGAAGAGCAATCACCTAGTGCGCATATGTGCACCGGGCGGCTAGTCTTCCGGTTTCTGAAACACACTGTGCACTGCGTAGCTGCTCTTCCGGTTTCCAGCATGCATGCACACACATCGGGGTGAGATTCTATAGGTTCACATCTATTTGCTAGAATGGTTGTTAACATTCTAAGCACTTCAGAGAACCAGTTGTTAGAAGAAAGTACTGTCCTAATCCTGTAAGGAAGGCAGGAAGGAAACATTCTGGTGCCTCTCCATTAATCTTTATTACATTCTTGGCAGGACTAGATTTTTTGTCTCTGGAACTTCTCTGGAGTTTTTTTTCCTCCTTTGCTGGTACTTTGCTTATGTGGAGTGGCCATTCAAAGTTACAATGGCACTGAAAAAAGTGACTTATGACCATTTTTCACACTTACAACTGTTGCAGAATCCCCAGTCATGAGAGGCCAGACGAGGAGATGCGTGCCTCGACGTAAGTGATGTTGAGTTGGTCACACCCTCCAGTCACATGACCACCAAGCCATGCCCACCAACTAAGCCACACCCACAGCGGTTATTAAAAAGTTTGAATTCCACCCCTGACACACATAGAAAAGATTCACCAATACTGATTTAGACCATTGTAATGTTTACACAGACATGATGCAATTCATTTTACAGTGAATTCAATGTAGCTGCAAGGCTGCCATGGCAAAAATAATCACACTGTTAGATGTTGAAAACATGATAATACAATAAAAAACATTTTTGTGCTCAACACAGTTTCAGATATAGGCACATCTAAAGAATCTGATCCAGCACAGGGCAACTAAATCAATCTAAATTTTAATCTTTAATTGGCAGCATAAACTATTTCTTGTGCAACAGTATCTTCTATGGATCACTGCCATTTACAGTTCAAAAAAAATCGGGTGTGATTGCAGTTTGGTGAGATTCTTTTTATTCAAAACAATGCCACTTTCAGAACTATTAAGGTGGTTATGTCCTAAAGTTTCCTGTAGCCACCTTGAAGGTTTTTGTCAGGTTGTCAGGACATGCATGTGCATATGCAAAGAAATGCTACCATTGAAATAAGTAGCAAAGCATTACTTCAGCAGTAGTCCAGGCAGTCTTCTTTGCATTCATAATAAGAATCCAACATGTCTTTAATTTGACTCCAGGATCCTTTATTGTTCACTATTGGCCAGGCTAGTTATAGCTGCTGAGAACTTGAATTTCAAAATAGCAAATTTCATAATCAAACCATAAAATGGTGCTTATGGCAGAAGTCACATGGTGATTGTTGTACTGCAGTAAAAATTAGAACATTTTCTGTGCTAAGGGGCAAAATTATGAGGATCTGTTCCTTAATTTTAATTCTGAAACAGTAGGTTTTTAATCCATAAAAGCAACTTTGAGATAAAAAAGTGCTGATTGCCCTAGTGAATGACTTGTACTTGATGAAAAAGAAATATAACTGCCAATTCTCTTGGACCTCACAGCTTCATTCAGAACCTTATTTTATTTATTTATTTAACGTTTGGCAAATACATGGACTTATAATAGTTCAAATGTTAAAGCTCTTGATGGACATTCAGACACAACGTGATGGATATTTTGTTGAGGAGTACCACAGTCACACTGAAGGTTAGAGACAAGTCCTCACTTAATGAGTCCTAGCAGACACCATGTTGGGTATGGATCCTATTCAGAGTTGAGCAATGCTGGTGAATAAGGTCAAAACCTGGCACCTTTTATGTAGGGTCATCTACGTAACTGCCTGTATCTGGGTGTTCAGCAGCCCATTTGGCTTTCCACTGTATTGATGTCAAAGTTGTTAGACAGTTGTTGAGCGAGTTGTAATTTTGTTGTACTCCTTCACTAAGGCTTCCTGGTGCAACATGGCTCAGGATTGGCAGCCATTTTATTTGTTGCCATGTATTTAGAGAGCCAGGAGTTCTAGAAAGATGTCTGATTGCCAACTGTTATTAACTGCCAATTCTTCAATGTAGTCTGGCTGCCAATTGTTGCTAGTCATTTGGTTCACACTTCACTTTGGTGCATCATGAACGAACTAGCATCACACTTCTCAGAACCATAAATCATGGGGATTTATAGTACTTACACTGAGCTGGGTTCATTCATTAATGATAGAACTAAATCATTGTCTCACAGCTGTAAAAAGACTAGATGATCAAAACAAGCTAAAATTTAATTCTCATAGAATAAAAGTATTGTTGGTAGTATTTCTTGATTTGGGGATTAGATATGCTACCTTTGAGCATTCTTGGAGATACAAGTGATATATGTTGCAAGGAGTATTGTGATAAAACAATTTTTGAACATTGATTTGCTAATTACCTCAGGCTAAATTATACTAACATGCTCTATGGAAAGCGATTGGTGAAAATGGTACAGCTGGACCATTGATGCTATACTTCTTTTAAATTAGCTTAACTTAAGGATATTTAAAGACTTAAAACAGTTTGAAATTTGGATCCCTTAAAAATCATTTTCTAACCTAACTTTTTGCCTATGTGTTTCACTTGTCATCTAGGCACTATTTCAGATCCTTTAGCTGGCTAATATCTAAAGCTTTTTTTATAGCTGTTTACAGTGTGAAATACTTTGACAAGACTGAAGAGGTCCTGACTTTTGAGAATGTGAAAATTATTCATTTTAAAATGCAAAATTAGTTAGTGGCATTGCAGTTTTAGGGAAGCAGTACAAGCAGCCAGGTAGGCGATGGCACCTCCTCCTCCAGGGCAGCATCTCCCATCTGCCCCCATGTCTGATAGTCTGAATGGTCAATTCCAACTGAGGGAAAGAATGTGTCATCTGAGGAGCAGCACTGTGCTCCTTGTCTCTCAGCTCCAGCTACCAAACTCACAGCACAGGGCAGCAGGTACAGCTGCCGCCAGAGGAGAAACTGCACACTTGGGCTTCCTGCCTCCTTTCCTTTTCTCCCCAGTTCCTCCCAGGAATGTGCTTCTGGGATTCTCTCCTCGCAGCCGGTGCTCACCAGAACCTGCCGCCGTTCTTGAGGGCACACCATAGTAATGCCAGAGTGTGCCTGCACAGGGAGTCCTCCCGAGTCCCAAGTGGCTGTTGGCTCCAGGTTGCCATGCACTCCTTAATTGATGCTCCAGCCTTTTGGCCACACTACTTGCTCTACACACATACACACACACCATGGCTTCAGCCTGAGGAGAATTGCAGCAGCCTGGCAAGCATGGCGCAGTCCTCCAAGGCCCATTCCAACTCAATTCTGATTCATTAAAAAAAAGTTGTTTATGTGAATGCTAAGAATTTGTGAATGAGTGATATGCCCGCTGATTTGAGGACAGTAAATGTCTTTAACAACAACAGAAAAAGAACCCAAGTAATTTCAGACTAATAGATCCAATATCAGTATCTAGATTAATTTGAGAGCAGAAGATAAGCTCATAACTACAATAACTGAAAACAGTACAGAGCTGTTGCCAATCAACTATCTTTGACAGCATAAACAATTATGATGGCAAGTACAATCCAGCTATTTAAGCAAAATTAAAATGCAATCTGTCACTGAATTTAATTTGAATTCCTGGCATCAATAGAAGTTCTGTCTTTCAAATATGATCAAGGGAATAATGGGTTGAGCAAAGTAGAATGACATGATAAAACTAACATATATATTAAAAAAACAATATAACAGTTTTGAAACAGTGATGCATAAGGTTCAGCATGGAAAGTAGTTTCATCTGTAAAGTTATCTTACATGACAAGCCTTAGCTAAAGATAGGTTTCATCCATTTTGCAACAGCACTATTTCAGAAGTACCCCAATTGAGGCAAATAACTACCTTCCCTGACTGGCATTTTTCCTGAATGTCCATCATAGGATCCTGAATGCATGACCAGTTCCCAGCAGCCTCATGATTATTTCCCTGTAATGGGAATGGAAATAAGCTACTAAGCCTGAAACAGATTCTAAAAAGCAAAAAGAGGTTCATAAGCTGTCATCGCCCAACTGCAGGTTTGGTACTGCTGCTGGGTCCAATATCAGTCTTTCCTTTATCAATCAGAGTGTCTGCAATGTTGGTTCCAATACAGTCTGTCATTCAGCCCTTCATTTATCAATCCGATATGAATACTGCAAAGCTTTATAACTTGTGGCAGTTTACAGCACATCAAAATATAGTAAAAATATCCAGAGAATAAAATATTAAAATAATTATTGTTCCTAACAAAAATAGACCAGCAGAATCATGTCCCAAAGACTCCTGCAAAAACCCAGTCTTTAAAATCTTCCAGAAAGCCAGCCTACTTTTTTAGAAATAGGCTGTCGTATTGTAGGTATCATGATGGAAAAGCCACTCTCCATACACTCCAAATCACAGGCATGCACTATTACAAGCAGTGTCTCCTAGAATAAGCTCTTCCCTTCAACTAAATCTAGAGAATAGGTTGGTATCTACTTATAGTTCTTATAGAATCACAGGGCTGGAAGGAACCTTGGAGAACTTCTAGTTCAACTGCCTGACCAAAACAGAAGACTTTATTCCATTCTGGGCAAATAGCTGTCTCCTCTTTTCTTAAAAATCTCCAGCAATGGCACAGACAACTCCAGGAAGCAATTGGTTTTTGCTGTGAGGAAATTTCTCCTTAGTTCTAGATTGGCTCTCCCTTTAAGGAATTTCCACCCAGTACTTCTTGTCATGCCTTGAGGTGCTTTGTTAAATAAGGACCCTGAATTAATTCGTCTGGCATGATCTGTTTTTAACAAACTTATGCTGGGTTTTAGTGATCTTTTTGTTCATCTCTAAGCGTTTACAAATCCCCTGGTTGATTGTCTTTTCCACGATTTTTCCAGGTATTGATTTCAGGCTAATTGGATCTAGTTTCCTGGACCGACTTTTTCCCCCTTCTTGAAAACTGGAACCACATCAGCTCTTTTCCAGACCTCTGGAAGTTCCCCTGTGCTGCAGGAACTCTGATTTTGTTCAGTGGTTCCACCTGGCAGCTTTCAATATCCTGGGATGGCATTAAGTAAAGGACACCCAGGAATCAAAGAAGCCACATGGAGTCAATTCTGTCAGGAGTTTGAATCAGTTTCTATTGCCAAAGGCTTACCATGTCCACAGAAAAACTCATCAGATGTTTAGGAAAATCCTCAAGTGCCCTCTGGAAATAACAGATCTATCAGGCAACTGAGGTGAACTTGCCTAACAACTAAATCATGCAGAGCTCTCAGGTGACAGTTAATCTTAATTGGACCAAGGAGTAATATGACCACAGTAACTGTCTAGATAAATGATGATCTGAATATGAAGGGCACTATAACTCCTAGGCAAGCATGGGTATAACTGCATGAAAGTCTTCGAGCACAGATTACTGGAGTCAAGTCTATGGAGGTCAAGACTGGAGTATTGCCAGAGAAGCATAACTGAAAAATGTATCTATAAATCAAGAAGAATCCAAGAAATGATTCAATCATCTATGGATGGCAGTAATCCATTGTCATTATTAGAAATTTATCATATACCTTGCAACTCTGTGTGTGCAACTCTGTGTGTGTATTTGAACTTCTTGAAAACTTTGAAACATTTGAACATGAAAGATACTTCTGGCTAGAACAGAAAAAAATAACAGTAGCCATACCCTTATTGATATATAATGGCATAAAATTACATTTACACATTCAGTCTACACATGACTGAAATAAAGTCTAGCAATAAAGGGATTTTCTAACATTTATTTCTTAATATCTGTTCCTAATCTTAGTAATCTTTAGTACTGAGCCCTGTTCAAGAACAGAAAACAGGTTTTGTTTTGTTTTCAAGAGGTACACTTTAGAGAACAGAAGGTGGAGTGAATTTTGCAGGCAAACATGGAACAACACACTTATCAAGAAAAGAAAAATAAACAGGAAGACTTTACAATAGCTATATGAACAAACTGTTTAGAATCGATTTAACACCAGTATGGCACTTAAGACTCATTATACAATTTAAAAGTAGTGTTTGCAAAATTACTATTTTTAATCTGTCATCTTCAAAAAGTTTCACTTCTTTAAAAAGTGGTGTGTTTTTTTTAATTCAATCAAAAAAATGTTCATTGATCATGATGTGATCAACTTGGAAAATGCAACTTTGATTAGACAACTGTTAAGGAAATAAAGTTAGGAAGTCAAATCTCCCTGGCCCAGGTTGCCTTTCAGACAGGGTCCACTTTCATATTGGCCAGTTCCCAAGCAAATCTTATAAACATTCAGATCCAAACAGGTGACTCCTTGCTCATGCTTTACTGCAATGGATCTCCTCCAGGCAAGTTCTTTGTTTCAGCAATAAGCCTTTTGACTCCAACCATCCACTGGCTTACTTCAGCAACATGGTCCACCATTAGGGAGCGATGAATCTCATCAGCTTCATCCCAATGCTGACTCCTGAGTTCTGGAAAAAAGTAGGAAAGCATCCCAAATCTTATACAGTTGCTTTCAATCTATAAAATATAACCATAAGTATTCCAAAACAATTTTAAAACAACACATCACACTTGGAATTTCTCAAAGGTGCATAATCGTATCACCAATTATTGGCTGATACAACAGCTTGGTTCACTCCATTACAGAAGAATCAGGTCTTCAGCATCTTTTGAATGGCCATCACTCCGTCCCAATCTCAGAGGATACACTGTACCAGAGGACAGGTGCCATGACAGAAAAGGGGCATTTCCTGGATCCCATCAGATGCCACTGTTTGACAATAGAGACATGGAATACACTTGCCTTGTCAGATATTGTGGGGTATGCAAAAATAATTGGAGACAAGCAGTCCTTCAAGTAATGTAGCCTAACAGCTTTATAGGTGCTTACCAACAGCTTGAATTTCTCCCAGAAGCTGCTGGAAGCCCATGCAGCTCAGGAAATGTGTAATATCGGTGTACCACACAGAACTATCTGCACCACTACATTTTGTAGCATTTTGCAGCTTTTAAGTGGTTTGCAAGGTCATGGCAGAAGATGGCCAAAGCATGCATGACCCCATGAACCCCTCTCAGTCTAAGAACAGGTATACTTTGCACACAAGAGGATTCTGTCCAAAAGCAGTAATCCTTCACTTTGGGACCTTCTGAAGTTTTAATCTGACCACCAACTCAAAAACCTTCCTCTTAAAGGGAAGACTGGAGACAACATTAAAATTATCTAGTATCATTGGCTCCAGCAATGGTTATTTGAGAAGCAGATAGATCATTGCCTCCTAAAGTGCAAGTGGATCTAACTCCTCACTATTGCCAAACTCTGTGTTGTCTTCCATTAGGCCTTAACTAGGCAGGAGAGATATGGATCTAAAACTCATAAACTGAACCATAAGGATTCTGACCACTTCCTTAAGATCAATTGACTCAAACTCTTCTCAAATAACTAGATAAAATCAATTTCACCGCTCAGGGCAGACCTAAGTTCTTATATCTGCCCTGCAGGTGTTTCCTGGCCACTCTCTCCCCAAAAGGTTTGGGTCAACTAAAACAGGGTCTCTTAACAGTAATTGAGGAGACCGAATAAGAGTAGAAAAAATGACATTTCCTGGTCTGTTGACCACAGAAAGCTTACTAAAAGCTCTTATTCAACTTCACTTATATTCACTTCCTCCAGTGGCATTCTGAAGCCATAGTCATACAGTCTGAGCCAATGCTACTATTGCCGTTCGATTACAAACAGTGAAAAGTTGTCAAAGAGCTTGAGGGACAATTCCAAATTCTCTCTAAAACCCAAAGGGTTCATTAGGAACCTAAGGCAAAGTAATAAAATAAGTTCTGCCTCCACAATAATCAATAGCTAAAAATACAGGAAAAATGGTCCTCATCAACTATTCTCTAGCAACATCATACACTACTAAGAAAACTGCCTTAGTTTAAATATGTACAGCATTCCCTCAGATGGAATTTTACCAGTTCTATCAAAGCAGTATTTCTGCTACCTATAGCATAATACACAGCTGATGCTGAAGATTACAAAAAGAAACAACTACTGTGGTATAGCAGGCCATAGGTATATTCTTTACCTTCTGTTAGAATTCCCATCCTTTTTCTTACAGGGGAAGATAATTTGCCTTGTGTCCACATTTCCTGCAGAATTACCAAGCGTTTATGGATATCATCACAAACCTGTTTCTGAAAACAGAAGCAAATTCTTATTAACAGGTATCTCTTTTGGGGGATCATATTTAAAAATTCTAGCCACAGGGCTGTTCCAGTTTGAAGGGCTTCGGCGACAGACAGAAATCCACGATCGTGCGCGGTTTCTGTCTGGGCTCACCTCTGGAGCGCCCCAAGCCGGCTGGTTTCGGGGCTAAGCCACCCCATAGAGGTGGTGAAGAGAGGGGAGACCGCCAGCAGGGTCGAGGAGAGCCGCATCTCTCCTCCTCAGCTGGCCATTCCTCCCTTTCCCCAAGGCGGTTGCAGCGGTGGTCAGAAATGGCCACCACAAAGAAGAATTCGACCAGAAAAGAATGTGCAGGAGGAAGATAAGAAGTGAAAGTTTTGGCTGACTGGGTTAAATTGTAAAAGCAACAACCAAGGTACCCTGGAATTTAAACTTACAAAAAATAACATCACTTCCAAAGAAGAGTCAGAAGCAGCAAAGGAAAGGGAAAAGGGAAAGGTTTGGCTTTTTTTCTTCTTCTCTCTCCTTCCCTATACTGACAACTAAGAGACTTAAATAAGAAATCAGAAAAATCCGCTTTGACATCAATAGGCAATTAAGCTGATAATAAAACAAAATGTCAAAGGGATAATAAAGATTTCTGGACATTAAAAACTTTCATAAGCAGGAAGGGAAAGAAAAAGAATAAGGGCAGGATCTGGAAGAGGGAGGAGACTGTCTGGAATTAAAAAGAGTCTAAAGTAAAACTTCAACAAGACTTTTAAAAGATACATTTTAACTGAAACTTTGCAACTAAATAGTAACCCCAGGAAGAGAAAGTGAAAAAAAAAGAGCAAAAAAGAAACAGCTTGCGTGGATTTGGATTATTTGGTGACCTTTGGATTTTTGGTTATTATATTTGAATGACTAAAATCAATTGGGTGGTTTAAAAATTTATGCAATGGCACCACTTCTGGATGAATTGAAAATGGAACTTAAAAAGTACAAAGAAGATGCACAAGAAGGGAAGGGTTCTTTTGGCTTCATCTTTCAATTCTTAGAAATGGAGATTTGGAACTATGAGAAAAAACAAGAAATGTCTGCAAAAAAAGACTGGGACAAAGAAGAAGCCATCTTTAATGAACAAGTAATTTTATGTGGGGAAGAAAAAAGAAAGGGGGGAAAGAGAATGGAGAATTTAAGACTTAAAAAAACAACCAAAGAAAAGAAAAATAATTCAAAAAATAAGTATAATACTGGAAAGCAACAGAAAAGGGGAATACAGAAGAGAGAAATAGAGGTAGAGAGATAAGGGGGTAAAAAGGGGAGAGAGAAGAAGAGAGGGAAGAAGGAAAGGAAAAGAAGTTACAAAGGACCGGAGCAAGATATAGAGAAACAGGACCTATTTAGAGATAATGAGTGAAAATCTAACTGAAAAAGGGATTCTGTAAAGGTACATAAGATTGTACTGTTATATTAGTAATAGAAATAACTTAGAAAATTGGAAACAATGTATGATTAAAATGAGGGATAAAATAGTTAGAGTAATTTAGTGAAATGTTTGTGAATAAAATAAGTGAAATAAAATAAATGAGAAAATTGAATTAGGAAGGAACGGGAACATTTTAATTAGTTAATGTTTTATAAAATATAAGTGAAGAGGGGGGAATTAACTATGGAAAGCTTATAATTGTTCCCATAGAAGTATGATATTTAATTGAAAATTAATGTTAAAGATGTTAAGACTTTAATGAATATTAATATTAATTATAGAATTGAATTGGAATGGAATGTTGTTTTAATTATATACATTTATATTTTTTTCTTTTTTTAAGAATACAGTGTGTATTTTAAGAATGTACCAAGCAGAATCCGAATGGAAGTTATGTATTATATTGAATGTTACAACTTTAGGGAAAAGATATAAAGGTGTCATACTCCAATCAGTAACTACAGGAGAAATTTTGTTTAATGAGAAAAGATAATAGACAATTGAAACAGGACAGACAAAAATATAAATACAATGATTTGAATTGAGATGATATAATTAAAATAAAATTGAGAAAATTAAAAGAGAGGAGAAGCTATGCAGAAAATGTAAAATAGTAATAAGATATGGAATAGAATATAAAAATGAGCATGAACCTGAATTTGTGTCTGTAACAAAGAAATGTAACCCGGGATTATACTGCTTTCAAAAAAGATATTTTATTTTTTTTCTCTTTGTGAAAACTCAAATAAAACTTACAAAAAAAAATCTAGCCACAGAAGGCCATTCTCCTTTCTTTTTTAAGATGTGAGAAAAGCAAAGCATTCAATGTTATCATCCAATCAAAACAACCACTCTGGAATCATTTGCTTACATACATTGTTACCCTCTCAGCTAATTCCACTGCACCTTCCTGATGTACAACCAGTGCCTAAAGCTTATCTATAGAGACTTTATGATAACAATTGAATTAAAACATTGTAAAGATCTTTTTAAAAATTCATGTTGCATGCCACATTTTAAGCCAGCTGTCACAAATTTTGAGGAGATGTGGGTTTCTTTAAAATTTTGTAAATATGTTGTGGAACTTTTTTTAAAAAAATACTTTTTATGTAACAATATATAGAAAACTGGGCTTTCTGGGTTTTTTTTGAAGACATTTTGCTTCTCATTCAAGAAGCTTCTTCAACTCTGACTGGATGGTGGGGAATGGACTTCTCTGCATTCCAACTACCAAAGCTGTCATGGTAGTAAAAAAACAACTGCTACAAGACAGCACCTTAGGTGACAGAACCAACCTCAGAACATATATGTGCCATGCTGGACCTCTGCTTGACCTCTATCTATTTTAAATACAATGAAGGCCTCTACAGACAAAAACATGGCTGCACCATGGGTTCACCAGTGTCTCCCATTGTAGCCAATCTCTACATGGAAGAGGTAGAAACCAAAGCCCAAGACTCCTTCACAGGAATTCCACCCACTCACTGGTATAGGTACGTGGACGATACTTGGGTCAAGATCAAAACACAGGCATTGGAAGCATTCACCAACATCAACTCTGTGGACAAATATATTCACGGGAAGATGTTAAGGAAAATAGTCTAGCCTTCCTGGACTGTGCAGTACATATCAAGGAAGACAGAAGCCTTAACGTTGAAGTCTACAGAAAACCCACTCACACAGATCAATATTTACATTTTGATTCCTACCACTCAAATGGGGGTCATCAGAATTTTACATCACTGAGCTGAAGGCCTGCCTACCAGCAAAGAGGGAAAGAAAAAGACTATAAACACATTAAGGAAGCCCTCAGAACATGTGGCTATCCAAGTGGGCTTTCATTTAATCTCAAAAAAGACTTTACGGGAGCTTCTCTGTAACCGACTATGATGAGAACAATAAATGAAGCAACATAGTCATTCTGTACATTGCAGGCATATTGGAAAAGCTCAGGACAATCTTCAGCCACCATAATATATGTGCACACTTCAAAGCCAAGAATACACTAAGGCAGAAGCTTGTCCACCCTAAGGATAAAACACTCAGAAACTGAGCAACATGGTATATGCAGTACAATACAGTGAGCCACATGCAGATCTGTACATTGGGGAAATGAAACAACCACTTCATAAACACATGGCACAACATAGGAGTACAAACACATCAGGACTAGATTCAGCAATCCATCTGCATTTAAAAGACACAGGTCACTCTTTTGAAGACAACGAAGTCCATATTTTGGACAGAGAAGATTGCCGATTTGAAAGAGGGGTTAAAGAGGCCATCTATGTCAAAACTGAACATCTATGCCAAAACTGAACATTTATGTCAAAACTGAAAAAGCCCTCTCTCAACAGAGGGGGAGGGATACAACATCATCTATCTCCAATCTACAACACAATCCTTTCAACAATTCCAAGAAGGCTCCACACCAATTTGCATCATTCAGGTGACCCTGATTACACAGATAACCTCCAGAAGACCTTAACAACCTGCTAAAAGAATGCAAATGTCCAGCTGTCTGAAAGGACTATAAATCCTTCCATTCCTCACCATCCAGTCAGAACTAAAGAAGCTTCTTGGATGAGAAGCAAAACGTCTTCAAAAAAAACCCCAGAAAGTCCAGTTGCCTCTTGAAAAAAGCATCTTTGAGATAACCGTTACCTGGATGACTGAGAATCTCCATAGACAATAGATAGAAAAGGCTCTCTATTGAGCTGCAAATACTAATTTTCTGGAAGACCGATATTCCAATATAACCCTCCTCTAAGGTTATATAAATAAACTTTGGTTTTGCCTTAATTACAATAATCCCTTTCAAAGATGAAACTCACAGCAGCATCAATATTGCAAACTGGGTTACAAAAAGAGGGAAAACATTATTTTAATAGGAAAACAACTACAGACAACTTTATGTTAGCAGGGAATGAAATGGAGATAGCATGAGGACATCTGCCTTAAAAACAGTTACAGAGACAGTATTACAGTAAGTAGGACATGATGATGAGACACAAACAACTCCATTCTACAATAAAATCCTGGAAAAGCTGGTAGCTCTCTCACCTGCACAAAGCTCCTACAGTTGTTCAGAGTCTCATGCAAGGAAGAAAGCACATCATCTATCTCATATTCCTTGTCAGTCTCTACAACAGATGGTGTTGTAACATCTGCTCTCTGAAAAGAGGTTGGTGGTCCAGAAGAAGGCAGGTTCACAGACTGTGGGGCAAGCAATCCAACTGAAAGAGTAGACACAGATTGTGTTAAGAGAAAGATGTGTACACTGTTAATCCACTTTAGTGCATGGAGAAAAAAATGGGCCTTAAATTAAAAATCTGGTAGATAAATTAAGCATAGCTGCTTTGAAAATATTAACCCCTTAGAATCAGATATAATTACCCCAATTTTGGCCATTCTTTGGAACTGCACATAAATAAAAACATTGGAATGGAAACCTCAGGACTGTAGATTACATTAGAAAATAAGAAAATAATCTAGGAAGAGGCACTGGGAGGTCTGTTCTGCTGCCCAAAAAGCTACATATGTTCACGGTCGCCAAGACTTAAATTTCCAAGCATGATCCGGCAGACCGAAACCAAGAATCAGAACAAAATAAAGAGAATGGGGAAAGTAACCATCTCTCTCCAAGCAAAAAAAAAAAAAAAGGCGATGCACACGCTTAAAAATAAAATGCAATACAATTATAGCACAGTATTTTTACAGACTTTCAAACCGTCCCCAACCTGGCCTAGAGACTATGGGGGCGTGCGGCACCGTTTCTGGCTCCTTTCCTTCACTTGCCGCCGCCCCTCTTCTCCGGAAGGGACCCCGCTGGGTCAAGCCGCTGGAAAGAGCCGGACGCTGCTGCAGCCCGTAGGAGAATTGCGGGGGGTCATTCCAGCCGCGCTGCTGGTTCCCTGCAAAAGAAACAGACGATCAGACGCCAGCCTCGCGCAACAAGCAACACCTTTTTTCCGCCACGCAGCTTACCGGGCTTGACATAGAGCTCCGCCATCACCGCACTTCCGACCGGCGCCCTTGCCTGAATAGCGAGCGGCTCTCCCACAGCCCATTTCCCGGCGTCCGCGGTGACGTGGCGGCCTTCTGTTAGTCACCGGGAGGAGTTTGTGGGGGGGGGGAGGGGGCGGGGCCCTGCCGTCGACTCCGAGGACGCTGACGCTCCGTGACGGTTGATACATCCGGAATGGGGCGTTGTGGCTAGGCTGGCCTTGGCGCGTAGGAAGGTCGCAGGCGATCTTCTGAGGGGCGAAGACCCTTTTGGAGGAAAAGACGGAGCGAGAATTTTTTTTTCATCCATTTCGTTCCGTTTTTCATAAAAAAAATGCAAAAGTTGGTAACGGGGGCATAACAAATAAGAATTCGTTACATTGTAAGCCGCCCAGTGTTATCTGTGGTAAGATGGGTGACCAATAAATTTTACAAATAAATAGGAATAAAATACAAAACAGAATTTAGCTCGTAAGCGTGGGCCTGGAAAAATTTACATGAGACTTCGGGACAAATTTATCAGTTGCTTTCCTGGGGGTGGGGAGAGTGTTTGCAGGGCAGGGTCCAAAAAATCAAGATGCCACAACAGTGGGGTCGAAGTTCCACCTGTTTTTTTAGTTATGTCACAATTATTTTTTAACACAACCTGCAGACACCCCTTCATTCATCTATATACCTTGTTTAAAGAAACATATTTTATCATGTTTAACACAGAGATACTGTAACCTTAAATAGTACATTCCATAATTCCTCTCATTTTTGGGGAGTCTTTGTCCCATTCACCTGTACAGACTGCTCTCCTTTGCCAGTCAATTTTTTATTATCTTTGACCAGCATAAGCAGTACAACCACAGAACATAAGAACAATGTTAGATTGGGGTGAGTGAAGAGGCAAGACACCTCAATAGTAACAACAGCTCTTTATTGAGTAGACCAGTATAACCAAGTGGTCTGACTGCCCCACAGCTCTCTTCTTTATAGAGAGCTGTCTGACAGCTCAGCCACAGGTTCCTTGAATTTCTCGCCGGGAAATTCACCCAATCATTTTAAATCTTATTTTCCCGCCTTGGAACTAAACCTGAGAAGTCCTATCATTCAGCTTCACTCCCTATTACCATATTCAACACCCCTCCCCTCCTGGAAGAGCATTATCCAATCACTGAAGTTTATTTAACAAAGTCATGTAGGTAGTGGGGTGATGGTGGGGTTACCTGACCTGTGCAGTTCAGTCAGTTCAGCGGCAGTGGCCTGGACAGTCAGGCCTGCTGCAGCTCTAGAGTCAGCTAATGGAACTGGCTGGAAATTTCTGTGGGGTGTGGCTGGTTCCACCTGGATTAGAATTCCAGGGACTCTTTGCTAGACTCCTGGTTCTTCAGCTACGTGTGTGCGTTTGAGATTTGGGTTTGAGCTTAGGTTAGACAGAGTTTCTGTTTGTGGTTCATCTTGTATAGAGACCTTAGTTGTTAGGGCTGCCCCCCCCCCCCAGTTGTCTTAGTACCAACTGTCCTAACTGTCCCCTGAGTTGATCAATGTGTCTTCTCCATGTCTTACCATCTTCTACTTCTATTTAATAAGATCAGGGACCCATAATTGCAATTATTTTGTCAGGGACCCAGACCACATCTGTATAATTGTGGGCATACACTAAATCTCCCGGATCAAATGACTAGCGCTGGCTGATTGAATCAGTGGGTACTTCTGTGTTGTAATTCGGGTGGAGTCTGTCTAGTTTTGATCTGAGTTTGCGGCCCATTAGTAATATGGCTGGGCTTCGATTTGTGGTGGTGCTAGGGGTTATGTGTTGCACTAGGAGGAATTTGTCTATTTTTGCTTACCACTCTCCTGGTCCCATTTTTGCTAGGGCCTCCACCATCCATTCCGCTTGACCATTCATTGCCAGATGAAGTGGCATGGACAAGGCATGGCGGATTCCCTGTTCAGCTAGAAAAGTTTCAAAGTAATTAGCTGTGAACTGGGGCCTGTTCTCGGAAACTAGAATGTCCAGTAGACCATGGGTGGCGAATAGCCTCCATAATACTTTGATGACCACTTCTGCTGTTGTGGTGGTCATTATAACTATTTCTAACCATTTAGAATAGGTGTCTACAATTATTTAAAAAGTTTGTCCCTGCACGGGGCCTGCAAAGTCAATTTGCACCCTCGACCATGGTGATTTGGGGGTCTCACATTCGTGTGTCTGTGTGGTGGGGTGGTGCTGGTCTGGATTCTTGACACAGCCTGCAGGTAGCAACCCACTCTGTTATGTTCTTGTCCATGCCCAGCCACTAAACATAGCTCCTGGCTAGTGCCTTCATTCTGACAATGCCATGTAGTGTTTCTACTACTGGTTTCTTTAATACCTGTGGTACAATGACTCTTATCACCCCACAACAAACATCCTTTCTGAGTAGACAATTCATGTTGGCGAGTTCGAAAATGTTTCAAATCACCTCCCACAGGTTCCCCCGGCCATCCCCTCCACACCCAGTTCAAAACTTGTGACAGTTTTTTCTTTGGCTGAATGTTTCATTATTTCTGCTGATGTTACAGGACCAGAAGCGATGTCCTCAATTAGCAGCATGGGTGTGACTAGGGCAGGGTCCTCAATGATTCCAGTAATGGGCAGCAGCTGAGGGCATGGCTGGGGGTTTTGCCCAGTCAATGGATTAGCCGATAGTTGTATGTAAAGAATTAAGCAGCTGTTTTCTGCCCAACACTTCTTTGCCATCTCTCATTGGTAGACTGAGTGTTTGTCTTGACTATTTTCTTGTTTTTTTATACATTGAAAAAACTTGTTATTTTTGACATTTGTTGCAAGTCTTCGTTCATTCTGAGCCTTAGCTTTCCTGACTTCATCTTTGCAAATTTGGGCTAAATGCTGGTATTCTGCTTTGAATCCATTTTTTATATTTATCGTTTTTATCTTTCAGTTTATCAGAGAGTTCTTTGTGAAACCCTGCTGGTTCCTTCTTGGATTTCTTATTTTTCTTTTTCAGTGGTATTGTGCTGGACTGGGCTTTTATATTACTATCTTTCAGTTTCCCAAGCTTCTTGAGTTGTTTTCTCCTTTAAGATTTTCTTCCACGGGATTTTTTCCAAGCTCTAATTTAGTTAAAATCAGCTCTTTTAGAGTCTAAGACACTGGTTTCATTGGGTCTACATTATACTGAATGATATGACATGGTCACTCTCCCACAAATTTTCTGCAACTTCAACCCCTTTATCATTTCTCCTCTCTTAGTAAGAATTCTACTTCTAGTAAGAAGTATAGTTCTCCCTCTACTTCCCTCCTCTACCTTTTGGATGACAAAGTTGTCATTCATAAAATTATTACTTTTAAAAATAATGCTTCCACAATTCACAATGTGAATTGTGACAAATGCCTCTGTGGTAATTATATGTCTGTTGATGTATTTGTCCTGAATACAATCATGAAATCAGTATTAAAAACTGAATAAGTCTTGTATCATTATATATAGTTCAGGCATAGAATCAAAATCACGTGAAGTATTAGTACCACTTCATAAAATCCTAGTAAGGCCATGCATGGAATATTCAACCAATTTCAGTCACCACATTACAAAAAAGATGTTGAGACTTTGGAAAAAGTTCAGAAAAGAGCAACTTAGATAATCAAAGGCGATAATCAAAAATGTATGAAGAACATTTCAGGATTTGGGCCTAGTCTAGAGAAAAGAAGGACTGGGGGGAACATGATAGCAATATTCCAGTATTTGAGGGGCTGCCACAAAAAAGAGCGGGGTCAAATGATTTTCCAAATCACCAGAGAGCTAGACAAGAAACAATGGTTTGGCAGAACAGCAACAACAGCAGATTTCCCAGTTACTTCAAAGTAATGTGTCTCTTCAGAATCAGGTGACACAACTGCTGAATTATGTTTCTAGCTTACCAAGCCCTGCTGCTGCTCCCCCTGCCCCTCCCTTTAGAAAAAGCCTGTCTTTATTGTGGAGGTCCGGGACATTTTGCAAATTCCTGCACTCGGAGGGGGACTCGCAGACCTGTGCCTGAAACCGCTCCTGGACCGCCGGGAAACGGGGTAGGCCCGACCTCGGGGAAACCCTAGGTTGGGCATGTCCTACACCCCCACCCCAAATTGCCGAAGTAAATCCTGGCCCTCCTCGGCATTTACTTTTGGACACTCGTATATTCCTGCAGTCCCAGAAGGAGGGAATTCCCGCCGTTGCGCTGGTGGATTCAGGGGCTACAACCAGCTTCATGGACTGTGCTTTTGTTAAACATTTTGGAATTCCATTGATTCCTGTGAATCCCCCCATGAAGGTGGAAACCGTAGATGGGCGTGAACTCAAGTCTGGGCCCATTCGTTTCGCCACTCAACCAGTGCGTATGCTGATTGGGGATCATGAGGAGGCAATAAGTTTTTATGTCACCTCGAAACTTCATCTCCTTTTGGTGCTCGGAATATCCTGGCTGCGGTTGCACGATCCGTTGATGGCTTGGGCGCAGAACGCCATTTCTTTTCCAAGCCTACAATGTGTGGACCACTTGAGGCATGTCTGCGCTGGCCAAGATATCGCCGCTCCTGCTGTCTCAATTCCTTCGGAGCTGTCGGACTTCTCTGATGTTTTCAGTGAACAGGAGGCAGACCGCTTACCACCCCATCGTGCCTATGATTGTCCCATAGACTTGATACCGGACGCTCCATTGCCAAAGGGGAGGTTATACTCCATGTCGGAGCCCGAGTTGGTTGCACTCCGAGAGTTTTTGGATAAAAACTTAGCTCGGGGATTTATTCGACCTTCATCGTCCCCTCTTTCAGCTCCTGTTCTTTTTGTTAAAAAGAAGTCGGGAGAACTTCGTCTCTGCTGTGATTATTGACGGTTAAACTCTATCACCGTGAGGAATAGCTATCCTGTGCCGCTCATTCCGGAATTGATGGAGCGGTTGCGGGAGGCTACTATCTTCACTAAACTTGATCTGCGTGGGGCCTACAACCTGGTTCGGATACGCAAGGGGAACGAGTGGAAGACGGCGTTTGGCACTCGTTATGGTCATTTCGAGTACACCGTCTTGCCATTTAATTTGACCAACGGCTCCTGCCGTATTCCAGCATTTGATGAACGACATTTTCCGGGACATGCTGGATAGGTTTGTCGTGGTGTATTTGGATGACATTTTAATTTACTCCCGGTCCAGAGATCACCACCTTCAGCAGGTTCACCAAGTGCTTCAGCGTCTTCGGGAGCATAAACTATACGCGAAACTGGAGAAGTGTTTCTTTTTTCAGTCATCGATAGAGTTTTTAGGGCACATCATTTCTCCCGAGGGCATTGCTATGGACCCTAAAAAGGTTGAGGCATTGTGTAGTTGGGAAGCTCCTCGTCGAGTCAAGGACGTACAACATCTTTGGGATTTGCCAACTACTATCAGACTTTTATCCTGGACTTTGCTAAAGTAATGGACCCCATAACTCAGCTCCTCCATCAGAAGGTCCCATTTGTTTGGGGACCCCTGCAACAACAGGCTTTTGAAATTTTAAAGAAAGCGTTTGTGGCCGAGCCGATATTGAGGCATCCTGATCTGAATCGTCCATTTGTGGTCGAGACAGATGCCTCTAATGCAGCTATCGGAGCAGTATTGTTACAAGCTTCGAAGGATGGCGCACCTTTTTTCCCATGCGCATACTATTCTAGGAAGCTCATAGCTTCAGAGCGCAACTACACCATCTGGGAAAAGGAGTTGTTGGCTATTAAGGCTGCATTTGAAACCTGGAGACATCATTTGGAGGGGACTTGGCACAAGGTAAAGGTTTCGACGGATCATCGAAACTTGGAACATTTATCCACACCTAAGAAATTGAACCAACGACAGATTCAGTGGTCGTTGTTTTTCACCAGGTTCAATTTCTCTGTTACTTATGTTCCAAGTGGACAGAACCGGAGGGCAGACGCGTTGTCTCGGAAGCCCGAGTATATCGGTCCTGAGGATCCTCTTCCTCCATGAATGGTGTTGCCACCGGAATCCTTGGCCATACTTCAAGATCCGGTGGATTTACGAGCTCGAATACAGGAGGCGCAGCGATTGGACGCGTGGACGCAGCAGAGAAGGGGGGAAGTTGGACCTGATTCCCCATGGTCCTTTGAAGAGGGCTTGTTAAGACATCGAGACTTATTGTACGTACCCACTAGGACGCTTAGAGCCCTCATCATGACGCAATGTCATGACAATCCTGCTGCTGGTCATTCTGGTTTTCACAAAACCCTGCATTTGGTCACCCGGACTTTTTGGTGGCCTCGGGTTCGACATGATGTGTCTTCCTATGTCGCTTCTTGCGTACAATGTCGACAAGTGAAAGCGGCATCGGGTGCACCTCCTGGACTTCTTCAACCACTACCGACTCCAAGCAGACCACGGGGAGTGATCTCCATGGACTTTCTAACGCACTTGCCCCTTTCGTCGGGTTATATGATGGTGCTCGTGGTGGTTGACATGCTCGCTAAGATGGCCCATTTCATCCCGTGTAGGAGATTACCCTCGGCTCGTGTTACTGCCCGGCTTTTCATACAACACGTGTTCCATTTACATGGCTTACCGGACAGAGTTGTTTCAGATCGCGGTGTTCAGTTCACCGCTCAATTCTGGAAAAGTCTAATGAACGCTCTACGAGTACAAGTATGTTTAGCGTCGGCACACCATCCGGAAACCGATGGCGGGACTGAGAAGGTAATTGGCATCCTCGCCCAATACCTCAGATGTTTTGTAAATCAACGACAAAACGACTGGGTGACCTATCTTCCATTGGCAGAGTTTGCCTTTAATAATTCTTAGCACACCTCCACCCACATGATACCTTTTTATGCCAATGTGAATTATCATCCGAGGTTTTTTCCCCTGTCAATTGCGGATTCTCCAGTTCCGGAGGCACAAGAATTTTTGTCGGAGTTATATACGGTGCATCAATTAATTTCCAGACAATTGGAACGAGCGAAAGCAGATTATAAGCATTTCACAGATCGTTCGCGTCGAGCGACGCCTCCATTGGCTGTGGGAGACAAGGTGTGGTTGTCAACGAAACATCTTCGGGTCGATCGTCTGATTAGGAAGTTGGATCATCGCTTTATTGGTCCCTTCCTTATCGAGGCAGTTATTAATCCGGTGACTTATCAACTCACTTTACCGCGCTTCATGCGCATCCACCCTGTTTTTCATCGCTCCCTGATAGTCCCTGACACTCCATCGTGTACTCTCTGTTCTCCAGAAGATACAGGTTCTCCATCCAGGCTCAGCACTGAACCTGTTACGGATACTACAGTGGTCGGAATTTATGATTCACGATGACTAAAGGGACGATTCCAGTATTTTGTGGGAAGACTGGAAAATGAAATGGAGATTCGCTCTTGGCAGGATATATCCAAGGTGCATGTCCCGGATCTTATTCACATATATCATGCACAATTCCCTTCAAAACCACATCCTGATCGTCAGACTTGGGGGAAGGGCCCTGCGGTGAGGGATAGTGTTGTGACTGAAAGGATCGATCCTGCTGTGAGTTTTGACTCTGATGACTCTGATGATGAAAGGCTGGAGCCTGCTATGAATGTGGAGTCTGAATTATTAGAAGACACAGATGTGAGCCAGGGGGATGAGAGGTTATCTGACAGACACTCTTCGCCAGAACCTGAAACCTCATTCACGCCAGCATCTGATCCACAAAATGAACCAGAGGTGTCGAGTGGGGAAGTTGACAGATCGTGGCTTGATGCTAGAACTAGGAGGAGACTGAGACATCAAGTTGGGGGGAGGCAAGCCAGACGCTGATTAGGGAAAGTAGCACGTTGCCTCAATGAGTATAAAAGGACACAGCTGGGTTTGGAGAGTTTGTCAGGAACAAAGTGACTGAATGAGTGAGGATTTTACAGCAGAGGCTCTGAGGCTGAAGATTGTTTGCCGGGACTGGTATGCCGAATAGAGCGGGGTTTGCTGCTGTGGATTGTGATTTATGACAGCCGTTATCTTGTGAGACTACTTTCTGTTTGGATTTACTGTTGAAACGGCTGCTTTCTGTTTTGTTCGTTTGAATTTTGAAGGGGAGTCATAACATATATTAGTACTTTATTTGCACAATGTAGACAGATAAAAAGTATCACTGAGGTAGACTTGAGTCTATCTTCATCCAGGATTACTTATTAAATGAAAGAAAAGGAATTATATCAAGAATGAAACTCAACTAAAAATGGATTTGGAGATCCATCCTTCTTCCTAGCAGTGTCATCTATCCATTGTAAAGATCCCATATATGTGATCTAGCAGTCATTTTCACAATGCTAGTGCAACAGGCATTCAATATTACATCTTTTGAAAAAGCAATCTTCCTTTTTATTATTTCTCTCTTGTAAGAATAATCAATGTTGGCTCATCAAATGATGATCTGAGTCTAGATGATGCTTCCAATTGAAGTGTCAGACCATGTTATAAACAACCATCATGTATGCAAGAACTAGGCATGCATAGTTTGCTTACAAACATTTTGTTAGAAAGCACTGGGATTATGTGCACCATTTGGGTTTATTATTGGCAGGTCCTTGTTTCAGAAGAGTTGTTTCCTAGTATCTGCATGACTGGCAACACTACTTATTGATGATGTTTAAATGTTAAAGGATAAAATTTTAATTTTATCAAATTAAAAAGAAATATTCAGAAGGGAACATGGACAAACTAGTACAGTGAGAACTATGCATGAATAGATAAAGTAGACTAATTGGTATATTAACTATTGAATGAAAATATTGAGATTTGTGATCCAAACACATTTGGGTGGCATTAGCTTGAAGAATATTGATGTCAATTATTTATTAATTTTTCAGGAATAACTTCAGATCAATAATTTATATTAATCCAAACATGCACCTAGAGAGTCAGCAGGTTTTTTTCCTTCTCTTGAGCCTGTTTTCCAGTGTCACATTCCAAGAGTTCAAACTACAGCTAGGAAAGAAACAGTGTAATGTCCATAACTTCAACTATAAAAAAAATTGTGTGTTGTTACTGAATGAAGATGAATCCCTGGGCAATTGGAGCAAGACTTTTAAGTTTACGCAATGATTATGATGTTGCTTGCTCTTAGTAGCAAGCAGCACCTTCAAATGTTTTTTATGCAGCATTGCATCTCCCCTGCCCCCCCCCCCCCCGAGTTTCTATGTAGCGAAGAACTGGAAGAAATATGCGTAGCATGTCCAGAATCTGTCAGGATCCTTCTTAGGATCCAGTTTTGTTTGGCTGTATTGATTTTTTCGCTTCAGTGAAGGAGTTTCACAAACAAAATTATGCTAGTTACATTTGTAGCCCGGACATCAGAGGACAGTGCCATTAAGGGGCATTCAGACCACCAGACTTTGTTTTCATCTTAGGAAGTGGGTAGCATGGAATGTTTTTGGCGGAAGGTTTCAAAGAAAGAGAACATTCCCCTCTTGCATGTTGTGGCCCCATTGCTGGTTTTCTGCAAGGAAGGTCCTGTGATGGGAAATGAATAAACGGGTGAATCGAGCGACATTGTCCTTTTCAGCTTCATTATGGAGTGTGAACCACTTTTTGTTCTCATTCGTGATGCCACTAAGCACTTTTGATACTGGACCTATCAAAGAAACACATAAATTGCAGTGAATTTAAAGATTACATAGCCAGTCATGGTTTACAAAAATCTAAATTAATGAGTGTTTTTTGTCTTAAAAATCTTCTCCCTATCACATAAATGGCAAATACTCATTCAATTTCCTGTTGACTGAAAGATTTCTTGTCTCTCATTCCAGTTTGACTAGGTTCAACCTTGCTTAGCTTTTTCAAGTTCAGCCAAGATCCCGTAAGAACATACAATCCAGTAAGTTATTTGGAGAGTATTAAATATACTGGTTTAATTTGTAAAATATTATGATTTAATTTGAAAATACTAACTCAAAATTGCATAAAGGATTCTGCAGCTGGAATGGGCCAGGCATTTTATAATTCACCTATATTGTGATTAAAGCTAAGGTCAATTATTTGCTGATATTCTGATTTTTCTGGCTAGACTGTCTTATCAGATATGATGCACAACAATATTATATCAAACTATCTCAACAAAAATATTTATTTGATTCTTAGGATGCTGCATAATGTTTAATTAAGGTCAAACTTTCTTTCTCTTTTTCCTAGAGCTAGGCTGTAGGAAATGGTCTGGCAAAATAGTTTAGAAGTCCTCACTTAGACAGAATAACATATTTCAAGTGGTTTACTTTAGATGGCAATAATGCAATAATAATTTATTCTTTTGGCAAGATCCTTGATCTTTTTATCTTCAAGTATTTCAAGAGCAATGAATACTGAGCCAGAAAACAATGTCTGGGTATGATGAGAAGTGGAACTAAGAATGGCAGGAAGATAAAATGTATCCAAGCTTAAGAGGAAGCTTCTTTAGAAGACTAATACTTTTCCCAAAATCTGCTCTGGTTTGTTTTATTTTCATAGCATTTACCATACATGCAGCCTGTACTGCTTCTGAAATGGTTCCAGCATCTGGTTCACACCAAAAGGCTGTGCATTGAAAATGTTGTTTCCCCATGTCAGCAATAAGTCCAAATGTGTGGGCATCTCTCCCAATCCCAATAAAAGTCACATGGCGTACTTGACATTCCCAAATGCAGGGATCTTCCTCCTCTTCAGCCTTAAAGAATACAGAACAATCCAATCAGCTTACACTAAGAGTACTCATTGCATTTTATTCCAATTGTCCTCCAGGTACTAGATGAAAGCTTTAGGTCTTCACACAGAAATAACATTTATACTTTCTTTTTAAATCCCTATTCCTAACACAAAAATGAATTATGTGATCAGCCTCATAAATGTGATACAGTGAATGTAATGCCCTGGTAAATTCAAACAAATCACATTATGGAGTATAAATCCAGCAGACAGGCTTGAAACCTCTAGTTTATAGTTTAAGGCAACATATTAAAAGTAAACAATATTGGAAGAATAACATAATAGGGCTGAATTGTTTTGTAAATGTACTGTGAATTCCATTCTGCAGAAAGCAATACTTAGTGCTCATTGAAATCAGTGGAACAAATGGGATGTAACTGTACCTGGATTTGTTAACCGTCTCTGAAAACTAATATTCTTGAACAGATTAATGAAGGTCAAGAATGACCCTTTAACATTTATGATTGGTTTTTCAATTTATATTTAATAAATTAGGTTGGACTATAAATAAAACCCCAACCAAAGTTAAGGATACTAAAGTTCTCAGTGAGAGAGATTAATGGAAGTTCTAATGAAAATCAGTTGGATTTGTAATATACAACCTAAATATATTAAAATCCAATTGACCTCTATGAGATAACTGACTATAATTGACTCCCCCTGGAATCAATGGATCATTGAAACATTCATCTTTGGCAGCAGCATTTAATTCTGACAGCAAATGGTTAGCACAGATTAAAGCAGTACTGTGGAACGTTAAGCTTTCTGACCTGAGAATAATTCCATTAAATTTAGTGAGATTTCAATAAACCTAACTATAAATTTACTATAAAGTTGGTAATTCATGTAAGTGCCAGTTTTCAGAAAAAATGATAAAAATAGCAATAGCACTTAGACTTATATTGTGTCTTTACAGGACTCTCTAAGCAGTTTACAAATGTCAACTGCCCACAACAATCTGGGACCTCATTTTACCAACCTTAGAAAAATGGAAGCTGAGTCAACCTTGAGCTCATCAGGATCAAACTCCTGGCAATGGGCAGAGTCAGCCCGCAATATCATATTTTAACCAGTCACCATGGCTCAAAAATCATGGTTACATGACTGTAGGATACTGCAAACAGCTGGGCCCTGTAGCCAAGTGCCCAAAATTTGACTTGCAGGTGGTATCATAATGGTCACTAAGTGACCAGTTGTGGGTAGAGGACTACCAGTAATCATTATCTGGATTTTGCAACCAAGATCTGATCAGAATCAGCAATCTATGGCCGATGGGCCAGATATGCCCACCAGTCAAAATCATGCAGCTCTTGGTCCCAAAAAGAAATATACTTACTCAACCCACAACAGGGAGAGAGAATGTTTGCCCCCCTCATCCAAAAAGGGTGGTAGCAGCAGCATGGCCTCTGGCTCCTCTGCAGAAAAAGGCTGTCAATATCTACTTTTAAGTAATAGCATTCAGTCAATGGGGGTGAGAAAAATTCCAACTATCAGTTTTTCAGTCAAGTATCTCCTTGGCTGATTATTCGGTTTCTGGGATATGCCAATGAAGCAGGCCATAATACATACAGGAGATAGCAAGGTCATACTCAGATATTTGGTGAGAAGAGAAAGATCCCACTGTGTACAATATCACAAAGAGTCTTACTTCAGTCTGATCTGCTTGCATCACTGAGTCTGAAACGCTAACCACAGCTTGAATCCACTGCTCACGGTTACGGCTGCCCATCAGAGTTTCAGTGGCATTATTTAGCACATCAATCCCTAAAGTGCCAAGGCAGGAAATAAATGAATAAGCCAAACCATTTTTCACCATTAGCTGAAGAATAGGTAATTTTAGGATCCTAATTTCAGGTCTGAATTCCTTATTCCAGTCAAGGCAACTTTGCTGCTTAAGATTCCTTCCAAGGCCAAAGATGAGGAAAGATAACTAAAGAAACCATCTCTTTTGAGATATTTCAAGAGAACAGATAGTTTGAGAGAAATATGTATGTATTTCAAAGAAATGTAGTAACTTTAAACATTGAGATTTCTACCATTTCCCTTAACCTCACTCGACAGCAGGGATGTCAAACTCACAGCCCACAGGCCAGATCTGGCCCGCAGGGTGCTTAAATCTGGCCCACAAGGCCAGCCTCAAAATATCAAAGCATCAGGCTGCAGTGCCTCTGCCAGCCAAAATGGCCCATGGGGGGGGGCATTTTTGGCCTCCCTGGCCATCAGCAGCACTCTGCCACCAAAAATGAGCGACACAGGTGCACTCCCCCACACCCTGTTTTGGCTGACAAAGTGCTGCAGGAAGCTGTCCAGGCCAAAAACACCCACGTGCCTCATTTTGGCTGGCATCCATCCTCTCTCCCTGCCCCCCTGCTGGCCTGCAGACCAGAACTACAATGCTGATCCGGCCCTCGAAGAAATCAATTTTGACACCCCTGCTTTACAGCTTTAACTGCTACACATCATAGAAACTTATAACAGGCACAATAGCAGGACAACATGATGAATTCATTGATTTCTTGACAAACAGCTATTAAAGGAATTTTTTTATAGATTTTTGTATTTAATTTTTAAGGTGAAATGGAACATGAAAGAAAAGCAATATTTAACTCTTTGTTCCTTAATCATTTCCTAATCAAATCTATGCCCCAATCTGATTCCTGTTACTTCCTGTCAACCCTAACATGGTTTTAACTCAAGAGCAAATTACAATACGAACAAAACCAATGGATTTTCATTTCAAGTTGCCAGATCTGAGTTGCAAAATTTAGAGTTAGTAGTTGCTCTTTGCTGCCATGTACTGGGTCAGCAAATAGTTGCAGATATTTGTAAGTCAGAGCGGATAGTGTTATTGATGTGGTCAGTGTATCCAGCGTGCGGAAAAAAGCATTATTGCATAGGAATCTCATCAACATAATTATTCCTTTTTCCATATACCTGGCAAGATTCCTGAAAAGCATAAAAATAAACTGTCAAGATTAAATTGACATGATTCCTGTGAATATAATCACTTCTCAACTTGCCAAAGAACTGGGGGGAGGGAAGGGGAAGATGGAATGCAGAGCTCCAGACTTCAAACAGGAGAGCCAAGCACCCACCAAGGAGACTTCTGCAGATGTCAGCCGAAATGATGTACTCAATAAAGTTTTGTTTTAGGGATTTCAAAGTTTCTGAAAGTTTCTTATATTTGTTGGGAGCATTAGTTGGATTATTGACATTAAATCAGGTCTCCTAACCCTGGTTCTATGCAGCCTACTCAGCCACCTCTGAGAGCACTATGGGGAGTCTGGGGAACTATGTCTGGTGTAGAACGAAACGTGGAGATGGTGACGAATGCTAGGACAGGTGTGACAAAGGAAGCCCTGGCAACGGCTCAAGCAGATAAGTGGTCATGACCCGGTCTAAAGTGCGAATGGAGAAGGCAGAGCAGCCGGCGACATGGGATAGAGGTGCAGTGGCTGGATCCTTCTACCCAGGCACCGTTGAGCCATGGTGAGGCGTAGTGAGGAAGGTGGTGGAAGCAAAGATTCCCTTGAGTTTCCCCAGATGGCCCTCATCCTAGGATTGGAGTGGAAGGCCAAAAGAGCTGCAGAATGGGAAAAGCCAGTGGATTAGAAATACCTGGCCACATTACACAGTCCATCAGTGGAGCAACTGAGAGAGACACTTGTGGGGATGGTGCTAATGTGACAGATAGCTCAAGCCACCAAGGCAGGAGCCAGCCAAGCCCAACAGTCCCTTCGCCTCCACAGCTTAGCCTCAGCTAGTGGATGGGGGACTAGCGGCCCTGGATACTGCCAGCTCCCAAGAGGTTACTGTCCCACACCAGAGGGGTGCATTAGGCCAGGGCACTGCCAGACCCTGAGAGGTGACTGCTACTCCACATGGGGGAGCCGGCCAACTTCATGTGCCATCGATAACTATGAGTTTCCAACCCCAGTTGTTCCCACTGCAGTGAACCACAGGATACTGGTTTGCCCCAGGGCACTTGGAACCCCTGCTGATAAGAACCATGTTCAACGGGAGACCAGAGAAGTTGGACTTTTTTCTGAACCAGGTATGGAGCCACATGAACCAGTATGGACCTGTCTACCTGGATGATATTGCCTGCATGAACACCATCGTGGCCAGCCTGGAGGGAGATGCAGCACAGTGGGCAGCTGCATGACAAGGGAGCTCCAAGCCTGATTCGGGGACAATATGCAGATTTGCCAAGCTGAGCCTGAGATACACACTATCAAACAGGAGAACAGGCTGGTGACCTAGTACAACCACGAGTTTTGGAGCCTTGCCAGGAAGCTGAGGGGGTGACCAGAATAGTTGCTGGTCTACTTTCATGACAGCCTGAACTGGAAGCTGTATCACATTTGCTTGCCCAGCAGAATCTTAGATGACATCTGCACATGGTACCAGCCAGCGACAAACATAGAGTTGGATTTTATAGAGTATAAGAGGCATGGAGGAGCCAAGAGCTGGCCAAGAAAAAGCCAAGAGAAGCATTTGTTGGGTTAGAAGATCCCAGCAGCTTCCTTCTCCACCCTGAGAGAGGCCCCAAAGCATGAGTCTGGGTAGTCCTTCCAATGCGGGAAGGAGGGCCATAGAGCTGTGATCTGCCCAGTGCTCAAGCCCATGATGACCCTGAAGTTTCCAAGCCTGGCAAAGACCACTGAAGGAGGAGAGAGAAAAGACACGGGTGGCATACCAAGTTATAGAGGTCTCTTCCCCAACAACTGAAGGGAAGGGAACTCTAACCACCGATGCCCAGCTGGCCCTCTGAGAGCAACAGTGAGGGAGAGAACAACCTGTTTGTAAGTGGAGCCATCACCCCTTTTACTGCCCGGGTGGAGATCATAATGCCCCACTCAGAGTGAAGGGAGTTGTAACAGCCCTGATAGGCTCAGGATGCACCCGATGTTTAGAAAGCCTGCAGACAGTGAAACTAGAATTGAGAATGGGGAAACTACACCAACCCATGCAATTTGAGCAGGTCAATGGCTCGATCATAGGAGGGTGCCCGTCTCCTGCCTAACCAAGCCAGTGAGCCTGTTAATGGGGAACCACAAAGAGACTATCTGGGTTCATGGTAGCCCAAAAAAAGGCAGAAGCCATGATATTGGTTTTGGCTTGGCTGAAGAAGTGGAGACTACAATATGTTGGGGGAGAGACAGGAACTACTTAGTGATGAGCCCAAGGACCCCATAACTTACAGAGAGGAAGCACAGGGAGCTCCAGCTGTAATTGGAGGGAAGGGCCTGAGCACATGAGAGTGGCCACCGAGTCAAAGCCAAGGGAACTTGCAATCCCCAAGGAATATCAGGACCTCATCAAAGTGTTTAGTAAGAAGGAATCTGATGTTCTGCCACCCCATCGACCCATGGACTGTGCAATTGATATCTTACCAGGGATGAAATTTCTAAGCTTAAGATTACAATTACCCCCAAGGAAATGGGGGGGGGGGGGCTAAGAGACTTTATAGTCATGAACCTTGCCAGGGGATTCATCCAGTCCTGAATGGCAGCTCCCATGCTGTTTAAAGAGAAAAGGAACGGGTTGCTGAGGTTGCGTGTAGATTTCTACAGGATCAATAGGGTCTGTGTGGAGAATATGTACCCCCTCCACATCATGAAGTACATGCTGGGGTATCTGTCCAAAGGGAAGATGTTCACCAAGCTGAACCTAATGGAGGCATGCGATTGAGTGAGGATTAAAAAGGGGAATGAGTGGAAGATACATTTAACTGCCCCTTGGAGTGCTATTCAAAGTGATGGCTTTTGGTCTAAAGGAGCACCTGTTGTGTTCATGTAACTAATAAATGAGATGTTGCATGAGAATTTGTACAAAGGAATTCTGGTATACCTGTACGACATCCTCATCTGTTCTGAGATGATGGAAGAGAATGTGTTGTGACCTAGCTTCACATAATCATGAAACAGACTCCTTGTCCTGACAAAATCAATTTTTATTAGGCTAATGTAAAGTCCTATCATTCACAGCAAAGTCCCAGCAAATAGTCTTTCAAGGGTGAATTACAACCACAGACCTTATCAGGCTTGGAGAGTTGCCAGGCTGACAGCTTCCAAGCGCAACGCTGTAGAAGAAAATACTTGACAAGGAGTCTTTGAGAGTCATGAACAAACTAACTGTCTCTGCAAACACCACTCCTCTTTCGCTCCTCTTTATTCCCTATGGGAGGGGCCATTCACCATCCACCTGTGCCTTTACTCCAGAGTCGACCCTTGTTCCTTAACTATTCCCTTCTCCTGGCAGCTCTGTGCATGTACACATCAGGAACAGGCTCCAGCTGTTCTTCTGCCCCACTGATCTCAGATTCTGAAGACAGCTGATAACTGTCAGATGGCCCTGGCCCCATCTCTGCCTCCAATGCAGAGCACCCATCAGAGCCTTCCCCAGACTCCAGGACTGGCCCATGTTTCTCCCCAACCTCCTCACTGTCCAAGTCTTCCACCAGCTCTGCTGGCCACTGGTGGGCCACAACAGAATGTGAGACTATTGCACGAAGTACTTAGGAAACTCCTGGATGCTAAGCTGCATGCCAAACTGTTGAAGTGTGAATTTCACAAAACCAGTCTGGATTACTTAGGGAATAGGGTGTCATTTGAAGGAATAGTGACGGACCTGGAAAGGTGAATGCCATTTTGGAATGGCAGGCCCCCCAAACTCAAAAATAGCTACAGATTTTCGTAGGCTTTGCTAACGTTATACTTCTGGGGGGGGGGATTTCCTGGCAGATGTGCTTTCCTGGTTGCCCCAATACAAGAGCACTCAGGAAGAAGTGGTTAATTCCATTATACCTTCAAGCAGTTTGTGGCTCAGGTCTCCATGAAGCAACAGACATGGGAAACCCCTTTAAATCCCGGTGACATCTTAATACAACAGTTAAAATAAGTGCTGAAGAAAGACACATGGTTTGGGACCCATTGAAGCCAGATGACGATGAGAGGAGACTTGGCATGGAAAAGTGACAAATTGTACATTCCTGACAGTTTATGAACACAAGTCTTGCAGAGAAGTCATGATGCCAAGCAAATTGCTTCAGGTCTGTAAAAACCCTACATTTGGCCAGGAGGCAATTTTGGTGACCAAAGATGAAGAAGGACATAGAGAGCTATGTGGTGAGTTGTCCTGTGTGCACTTCTATGAAGCAACGGCTAGGGAAGTCCCCCAGATTGTTGCAGTAGGTGGCCAATCCAACCAGACCTTGGGAGGAAATTGCTATGGATTTATAGTGGAGCTACCAGAAAGTGAACACTGTGATTTGGATCATTGTGGATCTGTTCTCTGAACAATCCCGCTTTGTGACATGCCCCAAACTCCTATCCACCCAGAGACTGGCTAAGATGTTTGTACAACACATCTACCGACTGCACGGAGTGCCCAAATGGCTTAGACCGACGAGTACAGTTTACAGCAAAGTTCTGATGTGAATTAATAAATCTGATAAGGTCTTCCCAGGTTCCATCCGAGTACGAATGGGGCCTCAGAATGAGCTAATGCAGTGGTAAAGCAATACCTACGTTGTAATGTTAACTATCAGCAGCCCAACTGGGTTGAGCTCTTGCCATTTGCAGAGGTACCATGCAATAATTTAGTGGGTATAAGCACAGGGTTCACCCCATTTAAGATAACCACAAGGATGGAGTTCATGCCTATGCCTTTCTCCTCAGTAACTCTCAAGGAGTTGATGGACTTCCTAAACAGAGCATGCAAAGATGTAAAGAAAGCCTTAGTGAAAGCAAGAAAAGGGTAAAAACAACAAGCAGACAAAAGGAGAGCTCCCCAAAGGGAGTTCAAGATGGGGGAAAGAGTGTATTTATCCACAAAATACTTAAGGTTAAGGCAACTTTGTAGGATGTTGGGCCCCAAGTATATTGGTTCATTTCCTATTGTGAAAATCATCAATCCAGTCACAGTAGAGCTACAGTTACCCAAGATATTGGGAAATGTGCATCCAGTATTCCATTTCAGCTTATTAAAACCAGCCTAAGGGTCGCAGCTAAGACCAGTGGGGAAAGAAACCCCGGGCTTGATCATAGTGGGAAGAGAATACTATGAGATAAAAAGGATCCTAGATTCTACTTACAATGGGAAATTGCATTCTAGTGCAATGGAAAGGATATCCAAGGGTACAAGAAGAATGGGTCCCACAATGTTAAGGCAGACTGGCTAATGAACAGATTCCATTTGAAATATCTTCAGAAACCAGGGGGAGATGTAAAGAGGAATGGTATGAACTCATAATGGTAATATCTGTTTGATATTTTATAGGTATCTCTTCTTTCCAGGGGGCCAAAATGTCAAGACTGAATTTGCTTATGCTTCCTGTAAATGTTATTACTGCTCAACTTGCCAAAGAACTGGAGGGAGAGAAGGGGAAGATGGAATGCAGAGGCTCCAGATTTCAACAGGAAGAGCTAAGTACCCACCAAGGACACTTCTGCAGGTGTCAGCCAAGACATCAACTATTCTCAAAACAAAAGGACAATTCATAATTGGACAATGTGACCTTGTCCAGTGGGAAGAGGGGAGAAATCTATTCTTTAATTATGCAGGATTGCATGGGAAAAGTTAGATATAGCTTTGCTTTCTTTGGTACTGAAATGATGTAAGTTTTTGCTATTGAAATTTCAAAGTTCTGGAAAGTGTCTATGTTGGTTGGGTTCATTAGTTGGACTGTTGACATAAACCACCAATTGTAACATATAATGCAGAAGTTCCTTTCATAGCTGTAAAAAGGCTAATAAAATAGATCAGATTACACCTTACAATATTTATGAAGCAACTATAAACATAAGTTGCAGAATTCATTAAGAAATACCTACCCATAGATTTAGATACTGGTAAGCTGCCGATATATAAAGCTTTGTATTTCTGAACAGACTGTCTTACAACATCCAATATATCAGCTGTGGGAACAAAAGAGAACAGATTTGTTCCAATCTGTTGTTCAGAGAATAAATGTTAAGGCATTAGAAATAAAGAGATACTGAAACATGGCACTTAATGAGTAATCAAGTGATCCTACAGTAAGTCTCACTGAGTTCATTCATTGGTCCTTCAGAGTGCCATCAATCTAAGAAATGGAAGTTTTTATATGAGGTATCAAATGCTGCATTGCACAATAAGGGGGAAGTCAAGAGCACACCTGTTCCTTCATTGTTTGAAAACAAGGAATACCACTGAAACTCCTCTTCAGATTGCCAGAGATTTCAGTCTGGCAGTAATTCTTTCAGCTGTGTTTTGGTGGCAAAGGTGGCCAGCAGATGTGTTGTTCACTGACCATCTCTCTGATTTCCCACCCATTTTCTGAATTCTTCTACAATTATAGTGGATATTCAATTGTGTATTTTCAAACTGGACAATAGTAATTTGCTGTATACTGTGTATACTGTTCATGATGCATCAGGAAAGGTATGAGGGACCTCGGATCCTTTTCAGTTAAATGATTTACCACACATAATAGTCTGTGAAGGTCAGACAAAATCCATTCAAAGATAAAGACACCAAGTAACAAATGTCAAGGTGAAATTCAACGAATATTTTTTATACAGCAAAAATGCTGCTTCGTGATTTGAACTTTCATCCCAATGCAGAGGTTCTTTCTGGAGTAAGGGGATAAAGAATAGTGGTACCTAATATAAGGAATATTCACTACATCTCTGTAATTGTGAGGAATAATAAAATGCATGTAATTAAAGAAACTTGGTCTATAATATTGTTACCTTGTAGAGATATGTCATTTGGAGAAATAGATTCAAGGGTGATGGATCGAGAAAGGCTGCTACTTGCCACTGCTTGCTCAGCCATAATCTATAAGATAAAAAAGGCCATTACAGTTTAAAGCCTATCTGTTTTTATAGTAAAATTGAGGAACAAAGTGCAAGGGCTCCAACTGTATAGGCAGAAATAAGAACTCAATATATCAAGTTCCCCTCCTTCAATAAATGCATACTGATCCTCTTATTGTTGAGTTTACTAACAGGTGCACAAGCTTAATTGGCACTTTGCTGATCGACTATCAACCACTAGAAATCTGGTTCTGATGAAGCCTGTGACGAGCATGGTTCAAAAGATTTTTTTCAAAGCATCAACCAAGTGGGACCTCTATTGACAAAAGTTCACAAAATGAGACCAAGCTGCACAATTTACATTTTGATGACTACCAGGGATGTTCATAAAGTATCGTAAATATTATGTATGAATAAAAAAAGCTTCAGTTATATGATGAAATCCATCTCCATAATGACTCATAAATGTTATCATAAAAGAAGAGCTGACCTGAGGTACCCACACTACAGCCCTGGTCAAAAGAGCCCAGCAGAGATTACACTACCTGAGACTTCTCAGGAAACAACAACTGAATGAAAAACTGCTGGTGACCTTCTACCGCTGCACCATAGAGAATATTTTAACTTACAGCATCTCTGTATGGTTTGCCAATTGCACAGTGGCAGATAGGACAGCGCTCCAGAGGGTTAATGTCAATGGTTCAGCCCGGCTGTGGCGAGCCAGTAGGGGCGATGAGCAGTGGAGATCGAATTGGTTCTCTCCGCCACTTTGCTGTTGGGTCCACCCACCCACCCGGGCTCCCATACTCACTTTTATCGGCTGAATTTGAAGCACAGCTGCTTTGCGTGGCACAGAATAGTGTGCGTGGCAGCTGTTGAAGTGACCAGGATCGTGCAGGCTTGCAGAAGGCAAATTAGAATGCCTCTGCACCTGCGCAAAGTGCATGTTTGTTGGGCGCGTGCACGCAAAATGTGTGCATGAGTGCAAAGCGCACCCACCAAACCATGGCCACTGAACCGGTGGCAACAATATTTGAATCCCACCACTGGTTAATGTCATTGCTCAGAGGATCATCGGTTGCCCTCTCCCCTCTTTGGAAGAGCTTTATAGCTCTCACTGCCTTAAGAAAGTTCAAACATTCTCAAAGATCCATCTCATCCTGGGCATCCTTTTTTTTTTTTTTTGAACTATTACCATCTGGCAGACGGTACAAAATAATACAAACAAGGACAAATAGGCTGAAAAACAGCTTCTATCCCAGGGCAGTAACTATACTGAATTCTACTGTATAGCACAATATTAATGCAATATCAGGGGTTTTCAATTCAATTGTACAGAATGTGAAGGATGTGTGTTTGTGTTTTATTTTTATAGTTATAATGTACACCGAAGATGGCATTTAATTTTGTTGTACGAGGTGCAATGACACTAAACTAAACTAAACTAAACTCCTTGCCTGAAACCAAAATAAAAGAAGTTTGGATAATAGATTCCTTTAGGATCCTTTGCTGTCCAACCACCTTCTCAACATTCTACCCCTTCTCCCCAAAAGATGGCTGTAGACAGATCAATAATTACCCAAAATTGTTGGGTACAAGGATGGCTTCTTGATCAGGAAGCACACCACCACTTCCTTCAAGGCCAAATAAATCACCTCATTCCCTCCAAAGAAGCTGATACCATCCCGTGGACCCATGGTCTACTTCCTGGGCCACACTAACAATGCAGGAAGATCTAGGTGATTGAAGTTGGTTTGAAATCTCTAGCTGCTACATCAGGAGTCACAAACTCAAGCTCATCATCAAACTAACATGAGATTAGTTTAGTTGAGGCACCTCAACTAAATTAGCATAATCAGAGTCCAAGTCCAAGAAGATTGGAGTGATATTGCCCATCAAGAATATTCACATACAGCAAAAAACCCATTATTTAAAATAGGTGTTTATCCTTTCAAGGGAATAGCAGCAAAATAGCAGCAATGCATCAAGGTGTATCATCAATGCTTCCCCTCAGCCTCATAACTGGATGCCTACTTACACGCTGCTTCCAACTTTTGTCAATTTGTTCTTGAGATGTCTTCTCAACATATTGTTTGACTTCTAGGGAACTCTAGATAGACGAGATTGTTCCAGAGGGTAAAATAATAAATTTTGCTTTCCACCTGGGACAGCTTGAGTCCTTAGTAGGTGCTATATATAAGGGTTCCATGCTAACTCTTTTTCTTTGTTCTACAGCTTGTACCCAGTAGATTCATTCATTAATGTCATGTCATGATAAACCGAAACTGTAAAGTGAAAAGTGGAAAGTCAATCTGCCTTTCCCAGTAGTCCTCTGAATTTGACATTCCCTGCTGTGCCTTCTTGCTTTATTTTCTGCTGTTGCTACCTCCTCTCTGGGAGGATGCCTTTATCAAACATTCTTCCCCTTTACCTAAGTCTGTGAAACAGGTAGGAATCTCACAACTTTGAATACTTTCCTACCAATAAAAAATAAAATATTACAATAATAAAAAGTAATCCTCTAATACCAACTGATGGTCCTCTAGGTTTGAAATGTTACTACCCTTTTTGACCAAGCACACAAGCTATAATTTAAAAATTCAGAAACAACAAAACAAAACATACAAGTGTTATTTTCAGTTTAACATGCACATCTAATTATAAGTTTAGGAAATAAGGCATTTAGTGCTATTAAATCACACAGTGATTCCAACAAACATGAAGAAATGAGATTCTTCATAGATGCATGGTGGGCAGGATCTCCTGCTCAAAGAAAACAAGATGGAACAGTTTATACAGAGAACATAAAATACTAGAAATAAGAATCATCAGCAAAAATGAGGTGACTTCAATCACGAAGAGAGACAGATAAAAGAAGCTACTGCGTTAAAGAACAGTAGATAAGTGCTGTATTCCCAAGGCCAAAATACTCCATTCTAATGGTTTTTAACTGCAGCACAATCACAATCAATTTAAAACAGACTGTCCTGATTCACATCATTTATTCCTAACCCCCCCGCCAGTTTAGCAATGTGATGTGACTGCAAAAAAGGGCAAATGCAGTGTTAGAAATACAGTTTCCAGGACTTTGAGGGAACAAATGGTGAACTATAGATGACTCTGTTATCAATGCAACCTGGTTCTTTAATCTCTTCTAGAATGAAGAGCTGGTGAGCAATAATTCAGATTTTTTTTTCAGACTGATTTTCATTAAAAAAATTGGATAATGATTTGGTCATTTTATTTCACAAGAAATCTAATACATAATTGTGAAACCTGTAAGAACTCAATCAGCTCTAATTCAATTAGAATTAAAAATATATGTATGTGTGTGTTATATGTACACATAAACTCTCATATTCGTATGCTAAGATAGAGATATGTGGCATGCTATCGCTAAATCTACTGATAAGGTATTTGAAGAGTCTTATCAAGAACTCCTTTCATTTTGCATACCACTTTTTAAAAAATTTAAATTGTATTTGGACTTTAAAAAATAAATTAAGATGTTAAAAGTCTGTTTTTTGTTGTTTGTTTTTAAACCGCTGGTCTTTCCCACTATGGTGCTATGTGAGACAAAAACTGTGGATGACTACAAATTGGTACTGCTTGGTGAAAACTGAAAGAATCATAAAAATATAAAGGTGCCCTTTAGGCCCATCAAGTCCAGCCCCCAACCGAATAGATGAATCCAAATTAAGGCATCTTCAACTCTGCTTGGGACACATCCAGTGTTGAGGATTCTATTACTTTTCTTGATTGTTGGTTCTGCTATAGAGCCTTTTTACAGTGAACAGTTCTTGACATTCATTTGGAATCTGCCTTCCTGTTGTTTAAATCCATTATCCATTGTCCAGTACTCTGGAACCCTAGGGAACAGTTTTTGACTTTCTTCTCCATGTCATCCTTTTAGGTATTCAGAGTTGTAACAAGAAGGCCTTTCAACAATCTTTTCTTAAATGTAAATATCCCTTCTGCAGTTGCTTTTCATAGGTCTTACTGCCCAATCTCTGGTTACTTTACTGTTCTTTTTTGATCCTGTCCCAACTTGCTACTTTGTATTGTTTATATATGCTTCCTAAAATGAAACTTACATTTATCTTGGAGAATCAATGAATCTGTATCAAGGTTCCAGTAGACCACGAATGGTCTTTCCTTTATTAAAATAATAAACAGACTCTTCCTGGTGGTAATTTAAATAAATAAAACCTAGTCTTCCTGAGCAATGTCTAAAATCAATATTATTTAAAGGCACCATTATATGTCACCACCATTATGTCTTTATTCATCCCATTCCTTCCCAAACCTGTTCCCTCTGTTGCACATTAGATGATTGTCATAGACAGGAAGCCTGGCAAATTTCATTAGGACTTCAGGAATGTTCTGCCCACCGTCTGTAGGAGACTCAACCTGCTCATGCAGAAGCTTACCTTCAGAGGGGTACAGGGAAACTGTGCAGGGAAAATATAAGCATTACCACATGTAGAAAATAAGCTGGCTGCTACCTACAATGTACTGGCAGGCTTCCAGCTACCATCCAGATCATAACTCAAATCTTGTTTGCAAACTTACATCTGTTTAGATGAGGAAGACAGACATACAGAACAATAGAAATAGAGTAGCCACCCATAAAAGGGAAAATAGTTCAGTAGGAATGTATGTTTGTATGTATGTATGTATATATGTAAAATTAAAAATCTCTCACTCTGTATATATCTATATCTATATTCTTAAGTTTTCGTAGGTATTTATATGTATGGTATTCAGCTTTGTTCGGGTATTTTCCCCATGTCATTATAGTTGTGCTTTTAAAGTTGTAGCAACGTTTCGGCAGAATCTCATTTGCCATCATCAGGCTTCTGTATTGTGTTCGTCTGTGAGTCACAGTCACAATACACAATACAGAAGCCTGATGATGGCAGATGAGATTCTGCCAAAACGTTGCTACAACTTTAAAAGCACAACTATAATGATGTGGGAAAATACCCGAACAAAGCTCAATACCATACATGTAAGTACCCGCAAAAACTTAAGAAAACACACACACACACACACACACACACACACACACACATATATATTTCAAATTTTACAAATGAGTTCTTACATTAATAAAAGGGATCCTGATTACTTACTTTGTCATTATATATATTAATGCATCTTAAAATTATTTTTAAGATTTTATATAAGTATTATTTCCAGAATGAGCACTATAATCTGTGAGAGAGATCAAGCCTGCCAAATGATGAACATTTAATCAGTACATGCATTCATTTGAAAAAAAAAAGTATCTTTGTTTTAAATACCTCCTATATATGTTTCACTGTTTTCTCAACAAGAGGCCTCCAAGCTTTGTATAGCTTAGGACAATATTACTCAACCGTGGCAACTTTAACTATGTGCTCTTCAACTCCCAGAATTCCCCAGTCAGCAATGAATGCTGGGAGTACATGAAATCATTCAGGACTGAATTCTGGTAATCAAAGTTCACACAGCTTAAAATTGCCAAGGTGGAGAAATATTGGCTTAGGCCCTCACCAAGTCCACATTTGGTACTGCTTAAGTGTTTCAAAACTAATTCATTAACTTTTCCTGTGCTGTTTAAAAAAATTCCACTCCACTCTTTCCTCTTTTCTTTTTACTTGTTCTGATTCTATATATTTGTTTATTTCTCCCAAATTGCTCTGTTTTTGGTATGAATATCAGAAACAGAGTAACTTGGGAGAAATAATCAAACAATTTCCCTTTCTTTCTTGCATGCTTTGCTATTTGTAGAGATCTGCTGTTTTTTATTCTGAATATAACTGCCTTTTTTAATGCTGCCCTGATCACCAGGAGCACCCATGGAACGGGTCTTATTTTTATTGCAAATCCACAGAGAGGAATAGCCAGATGTCATTCCATGAGGTTCAAAACCTCTCTCAAGAAGTGCATTCCCAGATCTTCACATTTCAGATGACTATCGTTATCATCTAAAGCAGTGGTCGCCAACCAGTGGGCCAGGGACCACTGGTGGTCCATGAGAAAATTTTGGTGGTCCGCAAAGAAATGTCACCCCCAAAGCACTCCCCCAAAGGGTTTAATCCAGGCTGCATGGTAACACAAGGCTGCGTCACCCACATGGCACACAGGAACACAAGGCTTGCGTCGCTTGCATTGTGAACAACATGAGATACTGAGGGGAGGAGGGAAAAGGGCGGAGGGGGGAACTTGCCCCATTTGCTCCACGCACCTGGCCTGCCACCGGGCTGCTTCTTTCCGCTTCTTTCTTCTGCTTTTGGCTACACGCAGGAAAGCAGAAAAAGTCTTTCTTTCTCTCCCCCAAACTCCACCAGAAATGAGTCTTTGGGACCCTGCAAAGCCTTCTGTTCCAAGGGTCTGCACCGGTGCGACAAGTCTCACAAAGACTCATTTCTGGCAGAGTTTGGGGGAGAGAAAGAAAGACTGCTGCTTCTGCTGTTTTCCTTGCATGAAGCCAAAAGCCTCTTTCTCTCTCTCTCTCCTTCTCCCTCCCTCCCTTCCTCTCTCTCTCTCTCTGTCTCTCCCCACCCCCGAGAACAGAGCTGGAGAAGGTATCCTGCCATCCCAAATAAAGAACAATCAATTGGATCAATAGGAAAATGGGGTGGGGAATTTTCCTGCAGACTTTTAGGGGGATTTTCCCAGGGTCTCTGGTCCACAGGATTTAAAATTATGAGTTTGGTGGTCCCTGAGGTCCAAAAGGTTGGCGACCCCTGATCTAAAGCTATCCAGGTCCAAGCACATACCAATATTCATACATGTGTTAAACCATTATGCTGATTCCTTCTATGCAAATTAATCTCCAAGCATTTGTTTTAAAAAATGAAATACAACCTATGCCTTCAGCTTTTGCTCTTATCCACATACATTTCAGGTAAACCCCCAAGAAACATAGCTATTATAAAAATTGCTTTTTCTTTCTTCACTAATCCTTCAGTATAGTTTCACTACCTCTAAGGATATCCTGTGTATTTTTGCCCTTCTCCTCTGCTATAGTATTCTCAGATAGAACAATGTTAGCTCTTTCATGCAATTTGCTGCATGAGTGTTTCCATTCGTGCGTCATCCAGTTTCTTCTCTGCAAATATAAATTATAGAAGAGTATATCTGCAGCTCAGAGTTAGAGTGTAGACTTCTTGGGGTTCTGTAAACTTGGTTATTAGCTGGCAGATGTTTCAGTACCCAAGAAAGTAACATTAGTGTGATGTTACCTACCGTGTTTTCCCCAAAATAAGACCTACCATGGTTTTTGTACGTGCTCAATATAAGCCCTACCCCCAAAATAAATCCTACCTAAGCACCTGCATAGCCAGCCAGCTACCCACTCTGTCTGGTTACTTGCAGTGCTGCGGTGGCAAGGTGAGGTGGGCGGGTGAAGCTGCCCCGTGCGCCCTGCATTGGCTTACCTCAAGGCTCCCGCAGTCAGGCCATCCACACCTCAACACTTTCTTTACCTTGTGGCAGCAGCTCCACCAGCCCCATCCAGCAGGACCTTGCATGGCAGCCTGACCACTGCTTCTGCTTGCTTGTGTTGCTGCAATGGAGTAGGAGGCCAAGCAACACGTTGATGCCACAGCCACAAGGCAAGGCAGGTGTTGGGGCATGGATGGCTTAGCTGTGGGGGCCCTGGGGTAAACCGGTACAGGGCACGTCAGGCAGCTTCACCCTCCCTGCCTCACTTTGCAGCCAAGTCACCAGCACATCACTCAGTTTCCTGTTCCATTGTGGCCATGCAAACAAGCAGAAGTGGGCTGGCAGCCACGTGAGATCCTGCTGAACAGGACTGAGGCAAGTGTTGGAGCATGGGTGGCCTGGCTGCGGGTGCCCTAAGGTAAGCCAGTGGGGGGCACATGGGGAAACTCTACGCTCCCTGCCTTGCAGCAGTGGCACTAGGGTGCGACACAGCCTCCTGCCCCACTGCAAGCAAGCAGATGAAGTGGACCTCCCATGTACTCAAAATAAGCCCTAATGCTTATTTTTTGGGGGGAAATGGCAGTTGGGTAATGAAAAGTTTGTAGCAAACAACTAAGCTCAGAAAGCATCAATGAGCCAACAACACAAACAGTTTGGAACCATTCAGAGCTACAATAAAATGATGCAGGCTGTAAACATTTGTACAATAATCAGTAAGTTGCAACTCTCCCACTGCTGTCAGATATAGCAACAGAAAGCTTGTAACAGATACAGTAGCAGGTAAGATTGGGGGAAAGTAGGAAGGAAGGGAGGTGTTGGGGCATGGATGGCTTGCAAGGATTCTGGAATTGTTTCTGGCCCCTTTTCCAGCCATGGCCACAGGGGAGGTCTCTAGCTTCTTCTATGTAATGAAATAATATGTCATAGTGATATATGTGTGTTTCTGCTTCCCCAACCCCACCGTTCCTGGGTGTGTTCGCTAGGAAGCATGAGTGGAATGTATATGCTATAATTCGAGTTGTATAATCTGAGGAGATGGTCCAAGCTACAACACATCAAAAGGAACTTTGGGGGAAATTTTCCAGTATTTTTTTGTTTTTGCCCTCCCAATTTCTTCTTTCAATTTTCAGAGAATTATCATGCAGAGATAGACTTGCAAAGTCTTTGCTTTTTTAAAATAATTTTCCATTGATTTGGAAAGTATATAAAGGGACTAAGATTATTTTAATATTCATTTTGTCTCCCATTCCTGCAGAATGAAACATCAGTTACATCTGTTACTTAGTTTCAGTACTGAAAACTCTTGACGCTGAACTTAAAGTATATTCTCAGACCCACAACCTTTCCATATGTAGCATATGTATGTTTGGGTGCACATGCATGTGATGTGTGTGTGTGTGTGTGTGTTTATGTATAAATGTAAAGAACTGTGCTACAAGACAGGAGGGATACCTTGGAGCACATTTCATGCAGAGCTTTGGCAATAGCCTTGCCAGGCACATTGCAGTGGAAGACATGGCACTTCAGCACACACGTGTCCTTGTCACTGGCCACGAAAGCAAAATCCCTGCAAGGAGAGGAGAGCCCAATGAGCAAGAGCAGGGCTCCAAGCACTAGCTTTGCTTCAGGAGGAAATGGGGAACTTACCTGTCCCTTGATCAAGCATAGCATGTAGGGGGAAAAAAGAACGGTTAATGGAGAGTATCTGAAGCAGCTACTTTGTTAATAGCTTTGGAATAAATGGTGATCCCACATGATAAGAAGCAGCAGAAGATCCCATGAGAAAGTCAGGGTGGTGGTGGGTAATTCTAGATATTTTGTACCCAACAGCATCTGTAGCTTAACAACTCACTAGTTACAACATGTGGACTGAAATGTTGCCCTTAGAGTTTGGTTTCAGTAAGAAGGTCTCCTTTCTCCAAACCACCCATTATTACTCACCTGCCTTTGTTGCAGCCCACCCCCCAAACACGAATATTGATGATGGGCTGGCAGTGGATGAGGCTGTGGTCCAAAGGATCCACCAAGTTCATTGTGTCCTCCTTGAGAATCATCACCATGTTTTGACCCTATTAAGGAAGGCCGAGAAGAGTGAATGGTGCAGGAATGAAAATCCCTCTGTCTAAGGCATGTTTAGCAAAAGCTGTAACAATGGGGACAGACTGTGACTGGGAAGACTATCCTATAATAGAAATGAAAATGAAAGTTCTTTAACATAACACCTTGGCTCTCATTTCTGGATGAAGGCTTCTTAATAGCCCTCTCAATATAATCAGGAAAGAAGTCTAACAGCAGTCATTGAATAGGTCCCACTATATGAAATGCATGAGCTCTCAGCATAAATTTATCTAAATTTACAGAGTCTTTAGATTTACATCACCAAACAGTTCTGAAATAAATCTAATACTGCAATCTACTCTTGGACAAAATGGAGCACCTGTGTTTTCACTATTTTGATTTTGTTGTTTTGAAGAAGGCATCAATGAGAGACAGTTTGGTGTAGTGGTTAAAGTAACCAAGCTAGAAACAGGGATACTGCAAATCCTGCCTTGGGCTCAAAGTGGGCTGGGTCACCTTGGGTTAGTCACTTGGGTCAACCCTAGGAAGCAGGCAATGGCAAACCACTTCTGAAAAGCTTGCCAACAAAACTGCAGGGACTTGTCTAGGCAGTTTCTGAAAAGTGGACACACTGAATGGAGGGGGCGGGAAATGGAACAGATGCATTCATTTTTGATCCAAACTGTTTCAAGTGTTTTGTCCTATTCCAGCAGTTGCCATTGCCTTCAAAATCTTTTGAATTTTCCTACTCAAGTCAGTACAGAAGATGAGTCACTCACTTCCCTGTTGGTATTGGCTTAGACCGGTTGGGAAGGTCTGGGGGGTGGGGGAGGAGTTTGGAATGAAATAGGAGTATTTAACAGCAGATAGATGGAAATGGATCTCATGGTAATGCTGTACATGTGCTTCAAATTCCTTTTGCATAGCTTTTTCAGAGAGACACACAAAAGCAGAAGGAGCCAATTTATGGACAGGGACTTTTATTAGGGTGCTTTCCCTCCTGTATTCCTGTTCCTCCCCAGTCTGTTTCAGTTTAGTCTATGGAAAGTTGGGTTAGGGCATCTTGGGAACTAGTGGTCCGCTGAATGTGGCCCCTTTTTTGGTCTTCTTCCACATTTCCCTGCAAGTAGCCTATCAGGACTTTGGGGTTTAGTTCAGGATTTTCAAGGGTTTGAAGCAATGCATAACCTGACAGTTTGTTTACTTGCCTCCTACTTTGAGATTCATTTGGGACCTGGGCTTTATTTTCATTCCCTTGATGTCCTTTCTAAGTCTGTCTCAGACAGCTGCGGTTGCTTGCTTCTGCTGCAGACATTTTAATTGGCTTTGATGGCTGGGAAATTCTTGCTTGCTTTTTCTTTCAGTTGAGTCCCTCCAATGGCTTCCAATCTTTTCTCCATCTCCAACTTCCTCTATCTCCAACTCTACAAACTTGCAACTGTTTCTCTGACTGCCATACTCATACATTCTAGAATTTCTGATGGGGTGAACTTTCTGTTAAGAAGTAGGCTGCATTGACAGCCTCCGTTAATGTCTTGGGAAGGTGGGTTTGGCCATGAGAATCCCCCCCCTCCCCTGCCGCCGCTGTCCAGCACTTCATAAAATTGTTCTCTGCTGCCATATATGCTCAAATGATTAAATAACAAAACATCAAATAGGTTTTTATTTCCTGGCTATACCCCACTGTGATTCTTCTTGGTGTAAAGCCATTTTGTTTAACTTACTAGTTTGACTTTCTGTTCTGAAGGCTGCACTTTTTGTATTGATAGAAACTGAAAATAAAGCTCAATTTGGAAAGTCAAGATGCCCTAGAGCCAGTTAGTCAAATGTAATTATATCAGCCTACAATGGAACAGGAGAAACACGTTTGAAAATGAGTGGGAACATCCCCTGGTGCCAACTTCATCCAGGCCAAGGGACAAAAGAAAACCCCAGATCTTTTCCCCTGGGGTTATATACCTTAGGCACTCACCTCACCCCATCTATCAGCAGGGCCAAAACTGTCACAATTGCTTTGGGAAAGTTGCTGGATGCAATTATTTACTGCAATACTGCTTTTGCCTGGTGCCAAGTCCTCCTCGGGAATCTCAACCCAGCCTAAGGAGCGCACAACGAAGCACTGGGAAAAGAGAGGAGGGCAGGCAGAGAGAAACAGAGAGAGGCAGAGAGGGAGACAACATCAATAGGCATCAAACATAGCTAATGTTTTTCCAACCCTCTTTCAGCTGTTTAATAAATCTTATGTGTTACTGGACCGCTGAGCTATATAGAGAAAAAGATTGCTTCCCCAGTCCAATTTCTAATCCTCTCTGTGTGAAATTGGATACTCCTAATGTATCCATTGCTGACTCCATCCAATCTCCAGTCTTTATAATAGCAAACACTTTTTTCTCCCTGCTTAAGTAATAATGAAATAATGGAAAAGCCTTAATGTTTTCTGTTATTCATCCAGTATCCTATTATATGGGGAGTCCAAAGGATCATGAAGCAGTGGGGCTGGTTTGCCCTGAGAGCCCTTCCACCGCCTTTTTCATTGATTTTTTTTTAACAAGGATTAATTATTCTTGCCTCCCTATAACATTTAATTTTGAAAATTTTTCAGAAGCCCTGATGGCATAATGTTAGAATGCAATATTGCAGGCTAACTATAACCTCAGTCAGGAATTCAATCCTGACCAGCTCAAGGTTGACTCTACCTTCCATACTTCCAAGGTCGATAAAATGAGGACTCAGATTGTTGGGGAAATGTGCTGACTCTGTAAACCGCTTAGAGAAGGCTAAAAAACACTGTGGAGCAGTATATAAGTCTGCTCTTGCTGTATATATATTTTTTTCTATTCTATTGTACACTGCCCAGAGTTCCTCTTTGAGGGAGAATTCAGAAACGTGATAAGACAGACAGACAGACAGACACCTTTGCTTTACAGACCTGCAAAAATCATAAACGTGAAGTTTGGTCACAAACTTACTATTTCATCACCATCATAAAAGCAAAAGATTGCAACAGTAAACAGTCGCATAAACAAGCACGACCTGTACTGTAACAATCTTCATTTTAGAAAAGGCATTTCTTTAATGTGTGAAACAAAATAAATATCTCTTTCAACTTCTTTATGTACTTTACATTGAAGTAAAGTCTATAGACTTCTGCCAAATCTTCTAAGCATTTTTTCATCTTTAGTTAATTTGTTAGCTTGTACAGTGTTTATTTTATACTCTCTCTCCTTTACATATGAACAAAAAGTTGTCAAAACTTGTTAAGAAGATTTCAGTTCTAAGCTTATGAAGCAACATGTCCCACTGACCTATATTTGACTGGCCGACCTGAATCTGCTGTAAGGGATATTAAAGATGCACTATAAAGTGTAGAATTGAGATGCCATTAGAAGAGCAATACAGAAGAGTGATAAACTTGCTCCTCTAAAATTAGAGTTCTTTCTACTTATAAAGATTAGGTTGTCCTTGGAATTTTATGGCAGGTTCAAAGAAGGGCAAATCCATGACATTTTAAAAGGACAATACTAAACTCGTTCTACTTATCCTAAAGAAAGCTTTTTCCTCAATAAAGCAGCTGAGCTGAATGACTTCATGTCCGCCAACTACCCCAGTCTATACCTTGGAACCAGATTCTGGGTTGCCCCGATGAAGATCCTCCTCGTGCCAGGCCAGTGTGGTCCTGCAACAGGGAAAACAAGTAAAGTGGCAACATAGGAATTCTCAGATAAATGAGACAAGTTTCTGTTCATTCTCAAAACAAATGAGAGACAAATCACTGTTGACTTTGCTTGTCAGAACACCTCAAAAGGTGATCCTATGAGCCCAGGACACTGCAATTGTCATCAATATGAAACAGTTGCCAAGCATCTGAATTTTGATCATGTGGTCATGGGGATGCTGCAACAGTCATAAGTGTGAAAAATAGTCTGAAGTCACTTTTTTCAGTGCTGTCGTAACTTAATACGGTCACTAAATGAACAAGTGTATGTCGAGGACTACCTATTTAGCATATCATTCTATTTGATTCCAAAAGTTACTGAATGTGGCTGAATATTTATTGCAGGGGGCAGACAGATCTTGCAACTGAAATTATTTCTCTTTAATCTAGAACAGCAATAAACTTCTTTCTATATGAAAACAGGTAGTCCTCTACTTACAACCACAATGGAGTCTGCCCATTACAGTCACAAATTGTGATGGTAATTAAGCGAGGTACCCATGTAATTGCCTCACTTAATGACCCTCATTCCTACTCCATGTTAAGTGACCAACAGAGCATGTGGTGCCTCAAAGGTGGAAGAGATCCTGGGAGCCCTAGTACTAACCCAAGCCCTTACTAAAGCACCTCCCCAGCTCACGCGTGGTTTGCCCTGGTCCTCACAAGACCTCCCCCCCACTCTCTGCACTGCTTCCAACCCCTCAAGGTCCCTACAAGCCTTGGGCCTGCTTTTCCATCCTACTGGATCGCCATAGATCTTGGGGCTGCTTTCCCATTCCACTGAGCCCCACACCCTCCTTTCCACCCCCAGACACCATTGGTCACTTACCTTTTACTGTAGATCTCCTTCTGAACCATATGGCCTTCCCACATCGTAGGTTTGCATAGGGAAAGGACAGTAGGCTGCTCTGCCCCTCAGCCTCGAGAGGCTGCATGGCACCATCCTAGAAGTGGATGCCATTTTGGAGCGGTCACAATTCATTGCAGCCAGTCCCAAATTGGCGCCACTTCTAGGATGAAGCCACGAGGCTTCCACTCTGTAGGAAAGCCACGTAGTCCAGCAGCTGCTTCCAGAAGGAAATCTGAAGTAAAAGGTAAGCAACTGTGACCGATTGGTGACCGGGGGGGGGGAGGGGGGGTTGGGAATAGGGTGTGGCACCCACCAAGGTGGGAAGCAAGTCCTAAGCCTGTGCGAACCCAGTGGGGGGGGGGGGGTGAGGGGAACATAGGTGGGGGGATTTCTGAAGCATTCCTGAAGTTGTTCATAAGGGCTGGTGGATTGCCAAGCAGCAGTTGTAACTTCAAAATTAGGTTTTGGGTGGTCCATCATAACTTTGAACAGCTGCTAACGAACTGTTGGTAAGTTGAGCACTACCTGTAGGAGCAGAAGAACATCATTTTAATTGGGAAAAAAAAAACTGAACAAAGAAAATGAACTATAATTACTTCCTTGGGCATCTGCGCAAATGATCTGTGTTACTTATGAGAACATCATAGAAGAAAGTAGTTATGTGCAGGCACTCCATCTCTTTCACCGAGATGTAGTTCTAGACTTACAACCATTCTTTTAGTTTGAACAGTTTGAAATTAGAGTGGAACTGAAAAAAGTGATTTATGACTGTTTTTCACGCTTATGACTATTCCAGCGTCCAGTCAATGTGATTGGAATTCAGTTGTTTGGTAACTGAATGTATTTTTGACAGTTGCAATATCCCGGGGTCATGTGATCACTTCTTGCAACCTTCTGACAAGCAAAGTCAGCGGGGAAGCCAGATTCACTTAACAACCATATTACTAAATTAACAACTGCAGTGATTCGCTTAACTACTGTGGCAAGAAAGGTGTAAAATGGGACAAAACTCACTTGCTTAGCAATGGAAATTTGGGGGTCAATTGTGGTTTTAAGTCGAGGACCACCTGTACCTAGCAGCTCACATAAAGGGGCTTGCATTAACAAGCCTACCTCTTGGAGAATGAAGTCACTGGGCTTGGGATAAGCGTCTCTGTTGGCACACATCTAACCACAGCAGATTGAAGGTCCTGCATAAGAACAGAAAATAAACTCAAGCTTGTTTATTTGTGAGGCTATTGTCCTACTTTTTATTCACAACCCAAGATGGTTCTCCTCCAATTTTGCCCTCAATTATCCTGTGAAGTAGGTTGGACTGAGAGAGAATGACTGCCCGACAGTTGCCCAATCCATCATCAAGATTACTATATTACCCTGGTTCTCCTGATAATTCGTTCATCTGGAAAAATATTAGGATACTATTTTAGGGCTCCTATAAGCAGAATGTTACATGGGAATATTCTTTCTAAGTCATGACTTAGTCTATCCTCTCCAGAAATGTCAAAGACCAAATGAAGCAACAATGGTTTTCCTTCATATTTTATATATTCTTCTTTACCTTCTTTCCTTCCTCTTTTACTGCTCCAAATGTATTTTATATATAATCTTTATATATATAATTTTATAATCTTTTAAATATAATTTATATAAAATTTTATTAAATGTATCAGTGTAAAATACAAATGAAAATTAAAATAGTGGGAAAAGGGGAGAGATATGTAGGACGAAGAGGAAAAAAAGGAAAAAAAAGCATTAACTTCTGACTCTTCAGTGGAGTAGAATGAACATAATAATGTTACAGCCTCAACTTTTACTTTGTATACTTACTATATAATAGCCATTTCTATAACCAAAAAAAGGTGTCTAATCAGTAAATCCCGAAGTCAACATTTCACTTTTTTTCTATATCAAGTTCAAAATCCAGAAGCAGTTTCCAGGGAGAAAAAAAGATAGATATATTCTTTTCTTTGATCAAAACAGTTAATTTGATCATCTCCACTACTTGCATCAGTTTCTCCAACCAATCTTCCATTGTGGGAATTAATATATCTTTCCATTTTTGCAACTAAAGCATTATTACTACCATCAACATGTTATAACAACAAACTTCCATTTTCCCCCCAAGTTCTTTATCTATTACAGGAGGTTAACATCTAGGATATCTCCATTATTTTCTATAGGCTGTTCTTACTTTTATTCTATTAATAAGGTAGAGGGGAGAGCCAGCATGGTATAATAGTTAAGGCTCCAGGCTAGAAACTCAGTGTTGTGGTTCGTCGACTGTAGTTTGGAGATGGCAGTCAAATCAAAGCAGTCAGAAGAGATGAATGGGAGTGGGGGGAGGGCTGGGTTATTTTATTTATTTATTTTGTCAATTGCTTACAAGATAACAGGTATAAGTATAAACATAGTTATGAATACATGAAATGGATACATATAAGAAGAATAAAAAGAAACAATAGGACAGGGACAGTAGGCACGTTGGTGCGCTTATGCACGCCCCTTCTTAGGAAAGGGGTGAGGTCAATAGTAGACAGTCTAAAGTTAAAGTTTTTGGGGTTTGGGGAAGAAGCCACAGAGTCAGGTAGAGTATTCCAGAGACTGACCACTCTGTTGCTGAAGTCGTATTTCCTGCAATCAAGTTTGGTGCGATTAACCTTGTTTTTATAGTTTGTATCTATTGTTTGCTCTTGTGTTGTTATGATTGAAGCTGAAGTATTCATTGACAGGTAGGACATTGCAATGTACGATTTTATATACTAAACTTAGATTGGACCGAAGGCGGCGTAGTTCTAGGTTTTCTAGGTCTAGAATTTCAAGTCTGGTGGCATAAGGTATTCTGCAATGAGTAGAGGAGTGGAGAACTCTTCTTGTGAAATATTTCTGGACTTTCTCAACTGTGTTAATATCAGATATTATCAGAGCCAGTAGAAGGCTCTGAGGAACAGGAGGTCTCAAAGCCAGATGCAGAGTAGGGTCCATGTATTCACGCTCAGGTGGAGAGACAGCTGTTTTGGGGGCCTGAGATGAGTGAGGGGGAAGAACAGCTGGGCCCTGTCCTAGATGCGCATATGTGCAGAGAAGTGCGGAGAGGAGAGTAATGCAGGACTGAGGGCCAGCTATTTAGGAAAAGAAGGAGATATTAACAAGCCCTTCCCTGGCTGAAATATAAGTAAGATGGGTGTGGGAGGTGTGGGTGTCAGAGACACCCATTCATGCTTCAGAAGAATGCCCTCTGGCGGATTCTTTGCCAGGATTTCCTTGCCACTAACCAGGTCAGTCAGGACTCTTTGCGTTGGAACTGAGGTGCTATTTGAGGCTCCCAGCAGGGAACTCAGAGACTGTTACACTTGTGAATTACCTATGGATGTGTGACCTGGAGCTTTATCCATGAATGCCACGAATTTCTGCTTTTCTAAATAAAAAGGGGTTTTTCCTCATAAGGAGGCTGTTGATTTGGGGCTTTGTGAAGGCTTGGTCAGAACACTGGGAGACCAGGAATGCTAGTCCCACCTTAGGCACAAAACAGCTGGCTCATCTTAGTCTAGTCACTTTCTCTTAGTCCCAAGAAGCAGGAAATTGCAAACCACCTCTGAAAAACATTGCCAAGAACACTGCAGGGACTTGCAGTATGATTTAACTGAATTCAGTAAAACCTACTACCAGGCAATTGTGCATACGATTACACTTGTACTAAAAGTTATTTGAAAGTGCTAGACTTGCAAAGAGAAAAAGCCACGGCTGTAATGGAGCCAGCCCATTTTGATCATAAGTAGTAACAGTTGTAAAATAGATTGGTCATATAACTACCCCAGTTTTAAGTTCTTTATTTTTGGCAGTTTTTAAGTGAACCACCATGGTCAATAAGTGAAATCCATAATGTTACATTGATTAATCGTTCTCATTGTCAGAAAATTCCCCCGTATTTTAGGTTGGATCTTTCTCTGATGGGCTTCCATTCATTGCGTCTTCTCCTGCTGTAGGTGCTATGGAGAACAAATCAATGCCTCTTCTTGTGACAGCCCTTCCAGTATTGGAAGACAGCTATCATGTCACCCCTAAGCCTTCTCTTTGTTAGGCTATACATACTTAGTTCCCTTTATCTTCCAGACACTTTATCATCTTTGTTGCTCTTCTCTGCACTCTTTCTAGGGCTTCAGCATGTTTTTCTACTGTGGTGACTAGAATTGGATGCAATATTCCAAGTATGTCTTCCAAGTACACTATCACTTCCTGTTAATCTTGATACTATCCTTCAGTTGATGCAGCACAGGACTGCACTGGCTTTTTTGGCAGCTGCAGCAGCACCCAGCTGACTGACACTAAAGTGATAGTCCACAAGCTATCCACATTCCTCTCACAATTACGACCATGTTTCTACATAAATATGACCTTACCCAGGGGTGTCAAACTGGCGGTCCGTGGGCCAGATGCAGTAGGTGCAGGCCATGCCCACCCCAGCTATGAGAAGGGAAAAAACATCACGAAATGTCACATGATAGCAATAACACCGCGAGTTTGACACCCATGACCTATCCCGAAAAGCTTTATCCCGATTTTCATGCCTACACCTAATATAAGCCCTACCCCAAAAATAAGCCTTAGCTAAGCCCCCCACACCATCTGGTAGTATGAGGTGAGGCGAGGCGAGGTGAGGTGCAGATGAAAAAATCAAGTTAGGGAAGGGAGGTGGGGGGGGTGGAGCTGACCCATGTGCCCTGCACTTGCGGCCGCTCGCAAGCAAAATGTCACAAGACTCTCAGTGGTGCTGCTGCTTGCCTGCATAACAACACAATGCATCATGCAGCCTCCTGCCGCGAATGGCAGTTCTGATGCGATGAGTCACACAGAGTCCTGTGCCGCGAGTGGCAGCAATGGTGCAGCAAGCCACGCGGTGTCTTGCTGCAAGTAATCATAGAAGAAACTTGGTAGTGGCACAATAGGTTTCGGGGCATGGGGCCAAAAAGAAAATAAGACTAGGTCTTATTTTGGGGGAAACACCGTACTGTTAAGCCAGATCCAACTATTCCATACCTGCTTTTTCCTGAAGAAATGCAGGACCTTACTTTTCTCACCACTTTGAACAGTCATGAAGCAACCAATCATTAAGTCAAGGACTAGCTGTAATGGGAATTGCACTACTCTTATTGGTATTATGATGATGATTGTGATTATTATTCTGTTGCTTTGCATGCACACTGGGAGCTTCTGTACTGGAGACAAATTCTTTGTGTGTCATACTTGGCCAAATAAAGTTATCCTATCCTATCCTATCCTATCCTATCCTATCCCATCCCATCCCATCCCATCCCATCCCAACCCATCCTATCCCATAAAATGAAGTAGGTCAAACAAATATAATCAAATGAAATTAACATTCTAATGCTATTTCTTTTGAACATTGTTTTGAACTGTGATTGAGTTGCTCCACTCAGGTGGAGATAGTAGGTGATTTTGGCATTGAAAACTAGAAATCTTTCTTTCTCAATAGGAAAAAGGGAGACCATGCAGATCCATTGGGAGAATTGGAAGAGCTGAATTAACATGCTATTTTTCTACATTTTTATCCACTGTAAAAGATTTCTGCTTGCATTTATTGACACACTCGAACAAACAATCAAAATTATGGTGGAATGAGTTCCCAGTTGGTGAACAGCAAGAATGGATATATAAGCAGTCCCGAGCTATGGTTTGTTTTACTGGTTTATTGGGTAAGTCTAATGATTGGGTTCACATATAACATTAAGTAATAACTTGTAATTTACAAACTGCAATTCTTGAGATTATTCAACATAAATTAGTCATGCTTCTGTGAACCCAGAGTGTTATGATGATACAGTTTATAATAGCCATGGTGACTGCCCTGCAGCCTCCAAAAAGAGAGGGAAAGCACCCACCATTCTTGCACACTTTTTGGAGGCTTAGAAGCTGCACAACAGTACACTGCCTTCTCATGCAGCCCCAGGCATATCATCAAAAATGACATTGTACATCATTTGTGACACATATGTCATATGACTTAACCAATTTATAATAATAGGACTGATAGTAATAGGACTAGTAAATAGTAATAGGACTGATAGTATGTCAAAGAGTACCGTTTCTGGAAATGCAGCTTCCCCAGCATGACCCAAACCAGAAGTGTGAGAAGGGTGTTGCCATTGAGTGGTTCCTGTGGGCACATGCCAGTAATAAGTACCAGAAGAGTCATGGATTTTCCTCCATCCTGAAGGAAGGTCGATCTCTCCTTCTGTATTTTGGTCATTCCACAAGTTATCTAAAAAGAAAAGATATGCTGATGATAAAAATGGAAGTTTAATTTTGAAACATTGGGATAATACCGGTATTAAAAAGAAAGGTAAATCAAAATGTTACTCAGTTTGTTTATTTATTTATTTATTGAGCTGTGGAAATTTATTCTGTGATTAGTTTATCATTTCAGCTGAATCAATGTCTATAGTTTCTTCTCCTAACAAGCTGAAGCTAAAAATTACTACTCATGATTATATCACAGAAACTGAAAACCAGTTGGAAGCCACTTTAAATGCTACAATACACAAACCAGACATGTTGTTTATCATTATCTCCAATCTTCCCAGCCCTACCCAAAGATCATCCAAAATATACAGCTGGTTTTATATCAAGACATCCATGGTTAATCTTTTAAAATGCTCAGAAATGCCTGCAAGTACAGTTCACACTGCCAAGGAAGCACAGGAGGTGGCAATCAGATTTCCCATTTGTGATTGCTATGATTTGAGAAGGAGGTTCAACTGAGGGTATATAGCTTCTGAACAAGAAAGTCTGCTCATTTGAATTCATTTTTCTATTTTAACAGAAGCCACAGAAAAGCAAAGTAATAAGGTTAAAATTCAAGTAATTCAACCTGAAAATAAATATAGAAATGGAGTCTGAGTTTTAGAATGTCAATTTTGCATTTCATGCATATATCCCAGTCATTTATTTTTTATTTCATTTTATTTTTCTTTCAGGATCAACTCACAAACTCTTTCCCATTCATTCATATTCAACCTTTCCAGAAAACCTGGAAACTCTACACACAGAACCTCATCACGGCTCTCTCTCTCTCTCTTTCTCTCTTTGGCAGTTCAGACCACGTGATAGTGAAGGGCTGGCCTTCAGCCGTTCACTGTCCATTCTTTTTAAGACCCAGAGGCATTCAAGGAGACTAACTCTTAGCTTTGAAGCAGTCTGGTTAGGCAATTTTATTTTACAAATGTCATCAAGACAGTGTTGTAGCTATAACCCAACAAACACTTGGTTTGCAATGATCCAATCCAATCATTCCATTGGCTACATACAATCAGGATGGTGGGTTGTTTTTTTACAGGCTTCCCAGCTGCTACATGGGCTGGAAGGTTGCCACTTTCCTTCTACTTCTTTCACTTTCCCCCCCAAACCAAAATAAAAATATCAAGAGAAACTCCACAGTGGAAAATTTCCCAAAACCCTAAAAATCATCAACCTGCTAGTATTTATATCTTTTTCCTTTCTCAAAAAATGGATACAATGGCCCCAAAGATAAAAGCAAAGCTAAATAAGTAACCTCGTATTTCCTCAGCAGATTGTCAAAAAACTGTAGTTTGCAAAAAAATATGCAGGTCATAGGCTCTTTATTATCTTATTGATTCTCTGTATCTGGATGCAATGTCACTTGCAAACAGGTTTGTAAAATGTTCTACATTACTAAGCTGTATTTAATTTAATTGGGTCTTGCCATCTTTATCATAACTTAATCTGCTATTAAAGTAACAGCTCAGCACTAACATACAAATTACAGTCACTTGCAGCCAGATTTGCTAATGTGAATGCATATGCAAACACACACACACACACACACACACAAGCTTAGTTTATCTGTCCAAGTTGTTAGCAAGATAATAAAGATTTGCTGCCTGAATTTACAAATGATTACTACATAAGAGGCATTTTAAATTATTGTATATGTAGTTATTGATATGACTACATTGTGGACAACTCCACTCACTCATAGGACTCCAGCAGAGATTGTTCAGTGTCAATTTTGGGGATACACCTTGACCTGTGGAGACGATCGCAGCCTCCAACTAGCAACTGTTTTATCTGCATCAGCCCCAAATAGACTCCATATAAATGGACCTATCTGTGTAATATGATGTTCTGAAAAAGATAGATAGAATTCTTTATTGGCCAAGTGTGATTGGACCCACAAGGAATTTGTCTCCGGTGCATAAGCTCTTAATGTATATACAAACACAAAGTGAAAGGTTATATATCATTGTTCATATTGCAATAATTAATTATAAGATACAACAAGAAGTGATCATCATAGATACCAACAGGAGAAGGTAGTAGGAAAGATAAGAAGATAAGAAAGATGAGAAGAAATTCCAGAAAAGCCTGAGTTAAAAAGCAGAATTTTTCAATTAATCAGTTATGCAAGCAGAGAGAAATCTAACTTCTAGGGTGATCAATAAAACTTAATTAATAATTTAATGATTGACTCCCAAATGAATCCCAATGATGAATTAAAAAATGTTAGGTGTCCAATGAGAATTTGCCAAAAACACAAATATGCTGACCTCTCAGGAATAACACACAGCTTGTTTTTTCATTGAAAAAGGTTGGTTTGTTTATTTACTTATTAAGAAAATGTATATGACCACCCAGTTCACTCACAGTGACATGGGCAGCTTAAAGAAATAAAACTCCAAATACAAAACCCAAAGAACTCTTATCCCCTTCCCAAACCACTGCCTGAGGGCTATAATGAAGTCCATATGACATCATTTCACAAAGGTTCCAGAAAATGTTCAGGAAAGTAAAGGCCAGTGATCTTAACCTCTGTTGTAGGCAAATTGGTGGAAACTTTGTAAGGTAGTCCTTGACTTACAACAGTTCATTTAATGACCATTCAAAGTTACAACAACATGGAAAAAAGCAACTTATAACCATTTTTCAATTTATGATTGTTGCAGCATCCCCATGGTCACATGATCAAAATCCAGATGCTTGGCAATTGACTCAAACTTATGACGATCTCAGTGTCCCAAGATCATGTGATCAGCTTTTGCAACCTTCTGACAAGCAAAGCCAATGGGGAAACCAGATTCATTTAACAACTTAACAACTGCGGTGATTCACTTAACAACTGTGGCAAGAAAGGTCATAAAATGGGGCAAAATTCACTTAATAAGTGTCTCATTTAACAACAGGACTACCTGCACATATTGAAAGAAGAAATCAGCATGAATTCTGTAAAACTTGTAAATCTAAATCCTGTCTCTACAACTTAAGAATTTTTTGAAGTGTGAGCCTTTCTTGGGTGGAGGTAGCCCCATTAACATTGTAAAATTGGATTTTAAAAACTATGTTGTCCATCAGCGAAGGCTCTTGAATGAATTTAGCAATTGTGGGAGTTCTGTCCTTTTATGAGTGCTAATTGGTTAAAAACAGAAAGCCAAACACAAGAATCGAATTTTCTCAACAGATCTGTCTTGAGCCCAGTGTTTTTAAATGTGTAAGCAACTTTGACTTAAGGAGCCAATGTGGCATAGTGGTAAAGGGTTGGATTGGGTGCAGAGAGACTGGGGTTCTAATCTTCCCTCAGCCCAGAAGGCAGCTAGGTGATCTTGGGTCAGTTACTCCCTCTCAGCCTTATCCAACATGAGGCTTTGCAGCAAGCTGGCTGAAAAACAAAACTCTTCATCACATCTTGCACTGATAGTTTCACTGTATGAAGTAGGTGAATGTTGTGTAAAACAAGCAGACCCTGAAATTAAGCAGGATCTTTAGCTAAGAAGACAACAACTGAGGGATCACAAGATCAAAGGTGTATAAAGTTGTGCAAGACAAGGACAAAGTAGATGGAGAAACTACTCAGAAGATTAGGATTGGGATTTATCCAATGAAGGTGATTGGAAGTAATATTTAAAGACAAAGGAAAACTCTCACATTGCACAAGAGTTAACACTGACTGGATTATATATACTAGATTAACCAGTCAATTATTTATATCAAACGCCAGAGTATCCTATTTATGGAGATGTGTTTAATTCTATACTGATATTTTATGGAAAGATGGAATTGGAAATAAGTAACCAACTTCAACGTTGCTCATAAGACAAATTCAAGAAAGACTCAGTCCTGATACTTGAAGGGATTGATCAGATAGCAATAGCAGTAGCATTTAGACTTATATACCGCTTCACAGTGCTTTATAGCCATCTCTAAGCAATTTACAAAGTCAGCATATTGCCTGCATGAAAGCATACAGACTTTTCTTGTTGATCCATCCCAACCCCCCTTGTCCAGTCCAACACCATCCAATGAGGTGGTGTCTAGGTGTTTTGGGAATGTCTGATGTTCGGAACAATCAACATTCCTTTCCCATTTTCTCTGGCAGCTTGGTTCCTTGAAGGTTGGTACAAACAGGTTCAAAGCATCCCTTGTCTTCCTCAACTGTCATTTCCCCCCTCTCTATTTCCCATCACATACTAAGAGATTTACTATCCATTTGTTTATCCCACCATGCTCCCTCCCCCGCTAGGCCTTTGATGATAGGATGCCAGCAAGACGCCAAGCCAAAGATGACAGACTTGACACTGACATCCTGCTTCTCTTAAAGATCTATCACAAGAGACCTAAGATTAATTACAGAGCTGAGTCCGGGCACATCTATTAAGCTTATCTTAAATTATGTTGAATTTTCTGGAAAAGTTAGGTAAAAAAGTTTATACTCATAATAATATTTTTTTTTAGTTTGCTTTTTTTCATTTCATGTTTTACATAAGTGTTTTCGGTCAATTTTTCCTAAATAGGTAGATAATTGTAAACCATGTGGTCATTTTAAAAATAGAGAATATTGCATGATATAATGATTAATAATTCAAAAGCTACTTTCAGCATGAAAGTATCAGAAAACTCTTAATAGATTTCATTGAAATCTTCAGAACCAAAGCTAGCAGTATGTTTGTATTGTAAGTATTCTTAAAAATGTGCAATCTGTATTTTGTACTGTACTCCACATAATGTTCTATAAGTATTTGTCCACTTAATGTTCTATAAGTATTTGTCCACTGATTAAGTTAATAGAGTACATGTCATACAAATTTAGGCACTGAGCATAACCCCATTCCAAAACTGTTTCTAGATAACGGGTGTATTGCAACTTTTTTGCCTTTGCAGAGCCAGGGTGGGCATGGCCTGCATGTGACATATCTGGCCCACAGGCAGCCACTTTGACACCCACTGTTCTACATCTTTCAATGTGAATTATCAGCAGATAATCAGAACAGGCAAAGACAAAGTCAGGAAAACAAAGGCTCAGAATGAACTAAGACTTAATACAAAAGTCAAAGATAATTAAAAAAGTTTCTTCCAATGTATTAATAACAAGAAAAAAGTCAAGGAAACAATAGGTCCACTAAAGAGAGAAGATGGCAAGGATGGCAGTAGGGAAAAAAGCAGAGCTGCTTAACTCATTCTTTGCATCAGTCTTTGCGCAAAACGAAATTATAGCCCAAGATATCAAAAACAACTCCTGTAAAAGACAAACCAGAAATAAAAATTAAATAAGCAAGAAAACACCTATCTGACCTTGATGAATATAAATTGCTGGGACTTGACAGATTACATCCCAGAGTTCTGAAGGAGCTGGCAGATGTCACCTCAGAACCATTGTACAACATCTTTCAAAAATCCTGCCGCAGGATTAGAAAAGGGCTAATGTGGTTCCCATCTTCAAGAAAGGAAAAAACAGACCCAGGAAACTACTGACCAATCAGTCTAACCTCAATACCTGAGAAGATCCTGAAAAAGATAATCAAAAACAGATATGCGAACAATTAGAAGCAAATAAAGTTATAACTAGCACAGGTTGTCAAACTCCCGGCTCACGGGCCTCATGCATCACATGCTGGCCATGCCTACGCCCGGTTTCGTGAAATGGAAAAAAGTCCTAATACGTCATGTGATGCCACCGTGATGATGTGAATTTGACACCCCTGAATTACAGGAATTACATGTAAATGGCAATTCAGGCATTTCACAATCAATTGAAACATCTAATACAAACAGAAATGATAGACTGGTGATTTACAATCATTTATCTATTGTCTGAAATTATGACAATGCTGAAAAAAATGAGTTCTGTCCAGTCCTCCCACCTATGACCACTGCAGCATCCTTGCAGCTACGTGATCAAAATTTGGATGCTTGGCAGGGTATTTATGAGAGTTACAATGTGCCAGGGTCATATGATGTCATATGATGTCATTTACCATCTTTCCAGGGGGCTTCTGGCAAACAAAATAAGTGAGGGGAGCCAGATTAGTTTAATGACCATGTGATTCACTTAATAGCCAGGGCAGAAGAGATTGTAAATCATGCACAACTTATTTAACGATCACATCACTTTAGCAATAGAAGTTCCAGTCCCAACTGTGGTTGTAAGTTAATATATGCAGCGATCCAAAATTCTAGAGATGGGATAGAGAACAGTCTCATTCAGAGTGAGCCTGCTATTTTATGTATATATTACTGTTCCTGTTTTTAAAAAGACACTAAATACAGTATTTACATAGTGCCTTTGTATAAATGTATAGTATGTTATCAGGCATGTGGATGAGTCATCACTGTATTTCTGGCTACTAGATCCCATCACTTCCCTTTAGCTAAGTAAGAAAGAACAGAAGAGACCAAGAAGTCTCTCCTGGCTTCCACAGAGCCTCAGGGAGATCTGAATGAAAAAAAAAACCCAATAACAATGGAGGAAGATTGCTTAGCCTCTAGTCTTTCCTCATGGAATATTCTGTCAAAACTGGGAACACACTTTATTCGGCAAAGATTTAAATACTATTTTTCCTAATTAAAGCTAGGTGTTGGTAACAGTCAATTTACTAGCCTAGGCTAATTAAACCTTGGAGAATTAGCTACTGATTTCAAAACTAGATATTTTTCTATCCAAATCTTTATGAAATGACATGGATCTATGTAGATGTGAATTTGTATGGCATTCTGGAGAGAAAGTAGATATAAGCTTTGTTGATCCCACTCTATGTATTTGACATGACATTAGATATGTTAGCAAATGCACTAGCACTAGCCAATGCTAAAGCCAAGTAGAGATGTGATAAGTAGAAATGCAGGGAGGGACAGGCAGAAAAGATCTTCCTTCTCTCTCACTGTGAATTCTTTTGTCTGAATCAACAATAATTTTTCTTGTGTAGCACAGAAACAGAAATAATCCTTATACCCTCAGTTTCAGACTGAGTTCATTATCTGCAATTGCATGTTTTATAGTATAATACTGTTTAATGAAGAAGCGTAAGCATGGTGATATTGTGAGCAAAATACTTGTTCATGAAGACTGAAATAAAAACATTATTTATAACTGGGTTTGTGGAGGAAGGGGAAGCTGATGAAAATATTTCAAGTTATCTACAAAAATTTCTTTAGCACATAATCAGCACTTCATTTTATAATCCAGCTGTTTATGTCAGAAGTATAGAATATGAAACCATAAAGCCTTGGGTAAAATCTCCACATAAGTGGTTTTCAAATTGATGTAAAATTGTTAAATACTGTACTTGCCTGGAGAATCATCTTAGTGACAACAGTATATTTAATTGTAATAGTTTTGCTCAGATTATTCACTACTTATAATGTTATTTGAGAGATATAAATTGACTGGCCTAAGGTCACTGAGTTGGCTTTGTGCCAAAGGCAGAACTCGAACTCATGGTTTCCCTGTTTCTAGCCTGGTGTCTTAACCATCAAACTGGCTCTCTTACGGGATTTTAATCACTAAGTGAAAATAATGTCTTACACATTCATGATAGCAAATGTCTCAATAATTCTCTCTGCTTCTCTCTTGTTTTCTTACTACTAGAAACCCCTGCTTTCCACAGAATTGATAAACCATGATGTAAGTTTCAGCCTTGTTGATTAGAGGAATGGATAAGAATGATTGCATTTTTCATACATTATTTCTTATTTGTGGAATCCTCGTTGAGCTTGGTTATTTCTTGCAGAAGTTTCATTACACCACCAAGCAATATCATCAGCACAGGTGAATATGGAAGACTACATCTCCAGCAAAACTGGCAGGGAGAGGAAATTTATATAAACAGGGAGCAACACAACTCACTCTCACACTGATGATATTACATAGTTGGCTAATGAAATGTCTGCAAGCAAACTAGCTTAGAGAGCACAATAGACTTTACAGTTCAACTGTGAGCTCCATATACTATATTCTCTTCTATTGGAGTGGGCGGAGTTTGCACTGCCAAGTTTTGGTGCAGGTTTGGTTTTTTTCCTTGGTAACTTCTTGATTAGAATACTGTTTTCTGCTTGACTGTTTTTCTGGTGCTGCTAGAGAAAATGTTTCTCGTCTTTTGGTTGCCTCCTTAATTTTTTTATTCTCTCTTTTGAATGCATTTCAATAAAAATGTCATCAGTAGACACCTAGAAATAAACCATATCTTCCAGGAATTCTCTACCAATTTTGGATTTGGCTTGGATTTCTTTTTTTAATTTGGCTTTGGAATTCTTTTTTTAATTATTTAATTTGGGAGGTGCCTAAAATGGGGAAAAGGGAAAATGACTGTCTCTCGTTTTTACATCTTATTTTGCTGCAAATGGAAAGTTGTATACAGCAAAAAGGAAAGGAATAAAGGTGTTGAGTGCCTAGAAAAAAGATTAATATAAAACTATGTGCTACTACAGCCCAGCCTTATTTCTTGATACAAAGTTAATTACATACAGCAAACCTTCATTAAGATATACTTGCATAAACACATGCATAGATTGTAATTTTAAATACATTAATTTGTACTTAAATGAAATAATGTGTTTCTGTACAGTAGAAGACAGAATATGAATGCAAGTCAAAATATGCAAGAAAATGGTAAGAGCACATCTATCCAATCAAGATGAATTCCAATAACCAGGATCAGGTGGATTACATCCCATAGTTCTGAAGGAGCTGGCAAATATGAGATCGGAACCACTGACCTATATCTTTTAGACATCATGAAGCATTGGGGAACTACCAAAGAACTGGAAAAAAGCTGATATTTATCCCTATCTTCAAAAAAGGGAAACATAATTAAGGAAATTACAGACCAATCAGCCGGATATCAATACCTTAGAAAGTTCTGGAAAGGATAATCAAGCAGCAGATTTGCAAGTACCTAGAAACCAGTTATGGGTAGTCCTCAACTAACAACAATTTATGTAGTGACTGTTCAATGTTCAACAGCACTGAAAAAAGTGATTTAAGACAGTTTTTCACACTTAGGACTGTTGCAGCATATCCACAGTCATGTGATTAAAACGCAGATGCTTGGCAATTGACCCATATTTATGATGGTTGCTGTGTCCTGGAATCATGTGATCACCTTTTGCACCCTTCTGACAACCAAAGTCAATGGGGAAGCCAGATTCACTTAACAACTACAGTGATTCATTCAATTGAGCCCAAAATTACTGTTGTTAAGTGAAACATTTATTAAGTGAGTTTGCCCCATTTTATGATCTTTCTTGGCACAGTTGTTAAGTGAATCACTGCAGTTGTTAAACCATTGACTTTGCTTCTCAGAATGTCACAAAAGGGCATCCCGTGAACCCAGGGCACTTCAGCCATCATAAATATGAGTCAGTTGCCAAATGTCTGAATTTTGATCACATGGCCATGGGGATCCTACAATGGTTGTAGGTGTGAAAAATGGTCATAAGTCACCTTTTTTTAGTGCCACTGTAACTTTGAATGGTCACTAAATGAACTGTTGTTAGTCAAGTATTACCTTACTTTAGAAGATAGACTCACACTTCAGAAGGATCTTAACAGATTTGAACATTGGGCCCTATCCAACAAAGTGAGAAAAGCAAGAGCCGACACGAGGCAAGAAAAATTAAATACATAGATATAGAATAGGCGCTACCTGGCTCAATAGTGGTAACTAATGGGCAAACACTTAAGTAAGCTGACCTAACCCTAACTAGTGGAATATGACTTCTGTCTGAAGTCGCAGTAGGATCAGTCATGGAGAGTGGATCTCTGCACTCCCATGCTGAGTTCTCCCTGTTGGTGGGCCCTGAAAGAAGCCAAAGCCACCCTATAGAGGTGGCAAAGCAAAGAGGGGCACCCTGTGAGTTCAACAGAGAGCTCCATATCTCTTGCCTGACCCAGGGCTTTATTTTCCTTTCTTTTCCATGACAAGAAGAGGCAGCCTAAAGATGGCTGCCATGAAGCTAGGACAGCTGAGCAACAGCTAAGACTGGTGCTGGAGCGGAGTTAGTGAACAGTGTCTGGAACTGGGTGAGAGGATTCCTTTTTATTCAAAACTTAACCCCAAAAGTAAAAATCCAGAAGGATTATTTGCTCAGAACTACTTGTTAAAGCAGAGAGTGAACATTTTGAGAAAAATACTAGATTGGAAAGAAAAGATCAAGGTAAGAAAAACAAAAAACCTTTAAAAATATGAAGAATTGGATTTTTAAATTGGGAAGACATTGTTTCGGGAAGGCATTTTAAAATGCTGGAACTATTTATTTAAAAAGTTAACCTTGCTTTTATAAATTGAATTAAAATCAAATTGGATTGAAACTGGTTGGTTTTGTTATAACATTGAAATTTAAGCTTTGAGTGCCACCTGCTGGAAATACAACATATATTTACAAGCCTGGCAAGATATTTAATATGGAATAAACAATACTTACCTGGAGGACTGTGAAGATATTTACTAAGTTATATGCATCTACCCTATGATTACCGGAGATTTAAATATGAGAACAAGGAAGATGTCTTAATTAAGGTGACCCCCGAATGTCATGATACATGACTGAATTTATAAAGGGGAGTTAAAGAGATTTTGAACAACTTCCTGGACTACTTAAAGGGAACTGAAGGATTAACTATGGGACATAAGGAATTATGATCAATGTATTTTTTGAAGAGCAATTTTAGGCTTGAATATATGGTTCCTGGATTACTGGATAAGAGCAGGACCTATTAAAACAAGACAAGATGCTCCATCAGGGGGAAATGAGTGGAACTTTGGAAGGTATGGTGTTGATGTATCAAAGTATAAAGGACATTATAATAAGAAACCACAAGGAGATCAAGAAAATAATACATGGCAAAGCTGGAAAATATAATACAAGGGACAATGAGTAAAGATCAAGTTGCCCAGGAAAGAGAGGAGCCAACAGAAAGAATGGAGGAAAAAATAGAACAGACAAACCAGCAAACAAAAGAAGATAAGGAGACAACAATAAATATAACAAAATAAAACAAGGGGGAAATACTTTAAGCCAGGGGTGGGCAAACTACGACCCACCACATCCGGCCCGTTGGTCTGTCCAATCCGGCCTGCCCCTGAAAAAAAATCGCTGCTGTTGGTCTGTCCAATCTGGCCCGCCCCTGAAAAAAAATCGCTGGGCGTGGCGTATTGCCCTGTGCCGCGTGGCTCCCAAAGCTGCAAAACAGTGTGGAGCGATCTAGGGGTAGGAAAGAAAAGAAATTTGCAAAGGCCTCAGCTGGGAGTTTGAAATCACCTCGAGTGCGACCTCTCCAAAGGTGAGTCCCTGCCGATCCCCCTTTTTTTTCCGGAGCTTCCAGGCTTAAACTTTGCAAAGGCAAAGTTTGCAGGCTGGAGTGTCTTCCCGCCAAGGAGCGGGAAGAGTTCCGCCCGGCGGGTGGGGCGGGCTGCTTGGAGCCACCTAAAGCTAGGCCGGTGCTGGTGGAACCGTTTCCCGGTTCGGCGGTCCTGCTCAGGCGGCACTTTAAAAGCCTGCTCCCAGCACCCGAGCAACTTCCCAGCAACTTTTGGCTTCCTTTTAACTCACAGGCACTCGCGCCTGGCTCTGAGCTGCGCGGTGGAGGGGAAGCTGCTTGGAGGAGGCGACCTGGCAGCGCTCCGGGCTTCCCCTCCGCCATGCAGCTCAGGGCCAGGCGCAAGCGCCCACGAGTTAAAAGGAAGCTGAAAGTTGCTGGGAAGTTGCTCGGGTGCTGGGAGCAGGCTTTTAAGAGCTGCGCCCCAAGGAGCAACTGGCAGCCGGAGCGGCCAGGACTGGCAGTGGCGGTGAGGGGGCCGACCTGTGCAGGGGGGGCCTGGGGTGGTGTTCTCCCACGTCTGGCTTCGGAGCAGCCTGCCGTGCACTCTTGGGCATCTGGCTCGCTGCATCCTGGGCGCGCCTTTCCCTCACCTCTCGGCCAGCAGCAGCAGCAGCAGCTCCACTGCCGCCTCCTTCCTCTCCTAATGCCCGCTGTTGTGATGAGTATTCCCATAGACCCGAGCACCAGCAGGCGCTTCACACCTCCCTCCACGGCCTTCCCCTGCCGTAAGATGGGAGAGAAGAACGGCTGCGCCCTCAGCGCACCGGTGCCAGGACCTTGCAGCCAGACCGAGGTGCGCTTGGTGGTGGATGTCCTGGCTGGGCGGAGCGGGCAGGTCCTGGGAAAGGCGCGCAGATGTTTTCTGCCAAGCGGGCTTCCCAAGCGCCCAGGAGGACTCACGGTTTAACGGCAAAAGCGGCGGCGGGATGGGCGCTGGGCGGGTGGGGGGAAAGGCAGGCGAAAGCCCCTCCACACACACACCTTGGCAAGCAGTTTGCAGGGTTAGCCAGCAGTTTCTCACAAGAGACTGAAGGCCAGTCTGCTCCCCCCAATTAGATGTTGATTCAAGAGGGAGGGTCAGCCCTGCTACTAATTGGTGGTTCACAGTTTATCCGTGGGCGCCGGAGGAATTATGTTTTGGGGGGTGGGCGTTTATTTATTTCTTATAAGTGGCCAACTTGTGTAAGCTGAGGGGGTACATTCATACACACACACACAGTCGTTTTTTCTTAGGGGAAGAATCTACCTATCTATCTATCTATCTATCTATCTATCTATCTATCTATGTTGTGTTTTTAATCAGAAGAATATCATGTCTGTGCATTAGGCACAGTGACTTGATTTTGCGGAGCTGTGTGCTGACCCGGCCCGTCTGTCAAATTTTAAAAGTCAATGCAGCCCCCGAACCAAAAAGTTTGCCCACCCCTGCTTTAAGAGGTTTAAAAAGAGATCTGGAGACGCAGGAAGATATTTTTGAAAGGGAGATAGGGCATGGGTGGATATTTAGATAGTGGAAGAGGGTAGAGATGGGAGAAGTATTTAGATTGAATAGTCAGGATGTAGATACAGACAGAAACAAAGATCTAAGAGAGGAATATGGGAGGCAAACCAAAAACAAATAAGAATTAAAATACTAGTGCAAACAAGAGATGATGGTTAGAAAGAAACTGTCTTTTAATATAAGGGTGGTATGATTAAAAGCTAGAATAGAGATAGAAATAAGAAAATGGAGAAATATTAGTATATACACTTTTATATAATAAAATAAAATCAACAATAAGGCAGGAAAATTAGAGATTAAAAGTATTATTATGTATGTTTTAATAATGTGATTGGCATTAGAATAATATATTCAAACATGGAAATAATTAAATAATGGAATAGCATAACAACATAAATGTGTATTAATATTAGAATTATACTAGTTCGATGAATGTAATGAATATGATTAATATTACTATTGTTTTTTATTAAAATGAAAGTGAATGAGAATTAAAGTATTAATGTGAATAAGAGATGGAGGGATAGAAAGGAAAATGTTTTTTTAAATATAATGGTGACATGATTAAAAATTAGAATGGAGATAGAAATAAGAGGGGGATTATTAATACACACATTTTATATAATAAGATAAAAGCAATAATTAGAGATGAAGATTAGAAATTGAATAATGAAATTATCACGTAGGTCTAAACAATATTGTGATTGGCACTAGAATAATATATTGAAACATTGAATAATTAAATAATGAAAGACTATAACTTAATACATTAGAATTATGTAAGAATGTAACAAATATGATGAATGTTATTATTCTTATTTGCATCAAAATGTATGATACCCAGGTGCCATGCTGTTCATGCATTGATGTGTATATGGAAAATAAAATAAAAATCTTGACAAAAAATAGTGGTAACTAAGTGGGCAAACATTTAAATAAGAGCCAACAATGTGCTGTAGGTGCCAGAAAAGCCAATGCAGTCCTAGAATGCATCAACAGAGGGAGAGCAGTAAGATCAGGAGAACTAACAGTACTGCTCTCCACTGAACTGGTAAAACCGTACTTGGAATATTACATCCATTTCTGGCCACAATATAAAAAAGATGCTGAGATCTTAGAAATTGTGCAGAGAAAAGCAACAAAGATAATAAGGGGTCTGGAAACTGAACTTTATGATGAACGGTTAAAAGAACTAGGTATGTCGAGCATATCAAAGAGAAGGATTAAGGCAGAGGTGGTATTCAGTAGGTTCTGACCAGTTCTGGAGAACCGGTAACAGAAATTTTGAGTAGTTCAGAGAACCAGCAAATCCCACCTCTGACTAGAGATTTTACAGTATCCTTCCCCTGCCACACCCACAGAACTAGTAGTAAATTTTTTTGAATCCCACCACTGGATTAAGGGTGACATAATACTGGTAGTTGTCTTTGAGTACTTGAAGGGCTGTCAAGAGGGGATTTAATTATGCTCCAAAGCACACGAGGGCAGGCAAGAACTGGAAGATCATTAAAGAGAGAACCAACCTTGAACTAAGGAGAAATTTCCTGACAATGAGTACAGAAAGTTCCAGAAGTTGTGGGTGCTCCATCACCGGAGATTTTCACGAAGAAATTGGACAACCATTTGTCTGGAATATCATAGAATATCATGCCTAGACGATCTCCAAGGTCCTTTCAACCCTGTTATTCTATGATTTATGTTCTAAGTGACAGATTATTAAAAACATACCTATTTTAATAAAGATAACCAATTGGAAGTCTCTGAATTGATTTCAGCCCTGTAACAAATTTATATTTTTACATGCAAAATAAGGGAGGGGGCAAGATTTCATGTTGTCAGGAATTGAGAAGTACAGTCTTCTCCAAGCTAAGCTCAGTTGCCTGCATGAACATATCAAAGTGGTTTTCATTCATAGAGGAGAGCTTTTATCAATGTCTTCTTTCAGGATGTTTTTTTCAACTTCCCAGTCTAGCCCAGAGTTCTTTAATTTCCTAATGGTCTCCCATCTAACCACCACCAGGTGCAGCCCTCTATAACTTATCAAGATTAACCAAACAATAGTGTCATGATTACAGTTACTGACCAGCATTTTATACAAATGTAAGAAATTGCAAGGTTCAGAGTAAGACACAAAACATTTTCTAGAAGTTAAATTATATAAAGAGGTTCAGAGAATGAAATATAAACATATAATTTAGCTAGTTAACTAAATTATAACATTTTATGAATAAAATATTTACATGTTAAGCATACTAAGGATGCTACTATGTGTGTGAACTTATGATCCATGAAATATGAGAAATAACAGAAGATATAAAACATAAAATAAGATAGAAGGCTTTTAGTGCCTTCTATTTATTGATATTTATGAAATCGTAAAATTAGGGGACTAATTTGCTGCATAAAGCAATGGAATCTAAATAAATTCTGTTTCTTTCTGAATTCTTAGGATTCTGGTCCAACTATAAAAAGCAAACAAGATTATCCTCTGATCAGGTGGAACTTCTATTAGTAAGTGGAGTTATGACACTGGGGTGCAAGTTGCTGAAGCAAGCCCAATGAGGAAACATGTGGACTAGAATCTCTTGTTCCTCTGGATCACGGGAACAGGCTCATTTTGTCAAAGGAGCATGATTATACTTTCCCCCAGTTCTGCAGAGGGCAAGATATTAAAGTGGACTATGGAAAAAGTTTTACAGTGCACTGAATAACCAATTTGCTGCATTAACAGTTTCCTGTGTATAATCTGCCAGTATTGATTACCTGATTTACCCTGCTTTGCCCAGAGACCCCTATCAAATACCTGCTGCTGGATTGTCAATGTTAGAGATAACATTGTTTACCCTAACTGGTTTAGGTAAATAATAATATGTTATCATGGTTTATAAGTTAAAGTGTCTGCAACTTTAAATATGGGACTGTAATTAGGGGAGTGATTGTGAAAGCACTTTAAAAGAAGCAAGACGACAGCTTGCTCTCTCTCTGGCTTTGATGATCCCTGATTACTGCTTGGAATCAAGACTGCATTGCTCGAACGGGAGAGAAACAAAGGACTGATTTGTAAGTGAACTGACATAGGATATTCTGCACGGACTTTGCTAACTGAATATCCCTGAATGGACTGACTAAAAGATACATGACTATTGGACTGTTATTTTGACTATGCTATGAACTCATAATGGAATAAACTATCTTTTGATAGCACAAGCGTATCTGTTATTTTTACTGTATGTTAATAAACATACAAACTTAGCTCACTCATTTATCTGTGTGCCTATCTGACTAATGCTGCACATTCTGTTTAGCTTGTCTCCCTAACCCTGGTTGGGGAAACCAGGCTTAACACTGGTTATGGGCCCAGAGGCTGCAAAGTCAGTTTAACTAGGATAAAACAGATTTATGTAAAAGTGAGAGTTTGTGTTGTTATACATTACAGTAAACAGACAGCTGTGTTTTATTAATTATAGTTTTATATCCATACAAAGAAAACATGGCACAAGTCAATCTACAAAGTTTGTCCCTTATATCCAAGTTGGATGGAACAAACTATGTATCATGGTCTATGAAATGTAGTCTGCTTCTACGAAGAGAAGGTTTGTGGAACATAATTGAAAATCCACCAAACGTAGAGGAATGGGATCCAGAGGATGATGAAGATAGACTAAAGATAGAAGAATTTATGCATAAAAATGAACACGCTATTTGCATAATTGCGTTAACCTTAACTGATCAACAGCTTGTTTATATCCACGGAGAGAAAACGGCTGTTGGGTGTTGGCAGAAGCTGAAGAGGATTTATGTTCCAGATAATGTTGGTGCTCACATAAATCTAACACGGAAGCTTTTCAGTACGCATCTCCAGACGAATGGTGATATGCTGAGTCATTTGAAAACTATGCAAAGCATTTTTCAAGAATTGCACGAGAAAGAGCTTATTTTCTCTGAACAACACCAAGTCTACAAAATTCTATCTTCCCTTGATGAAAGTTATGACAACTACGTAACTTCCCTTGAAATATTGCCAAAGGAAAGTCTAACTTTAACTGATATAACTGGCAGATTGATTGAAGAGGCCAGAAGAAGGCTTGAAAGAGATCAGTTAAGGAGGCAGCAACCTCAAAAAGAAGATAATGAATCTCCTACTGCATACGCAATTAAAAAGTGTTTTAATTGTGGAGGAAGAGGACATTTGGCAAGATTTTGTAAAAAAGCAAAATGCCACAACGCTGGCCAGAATACTAAAAGTCATCAAAAGATAAATAAAAATTTAGAGTTAGCCATGTATAGTAACGGAGCTGTAAAAAATAATTTATGGGTGGTTGACAGTGGAGCATCCCACTGTATAACAAATGATAACAGAAATTTTATTAAAATGTCCAAGAGTACACAGCAGATATCGTTAGCCAATGGCTGGAAACTGAAAGCTAAAGGTCAAGGTATAGCATATTGTTCTTTTATAAAAGAGAATGTAAAAATGTTATATGTACCACAACTTAAGTTTAATTTAATTTCAGTTAGAATTTTGGTTAAACTAGGATATGTAGTTACTTTTAAAGGAGATAACTGCATAATTGAAAAAGAAGATAAGAAAATTACTGCATCTTTAAGAGGTGAATTATATGTGTTAAATGATGATGGTTTAAAAGTGGCTAACATGGTTTATGAAAATAAGAAATCTCATGATGAATGTATTCACTTGTTACACCGAAGGCTAGGGCATTTAAATTTTAAAATGCTTAAGAAAACTGTTGAATTATCTAAGGGAATAAGTTTGAAACCTTGTAATAAGTATTTGCAATGTAATGCTTGCAATCAAAGCAAAGCCAGGGTCACACCGGCTAATAGAGTTGATGGATTTACTACCAAAGAACCTTTAGAGGTAGTATTTGCTGATTTAATAGGTCCAAAAAAACCAAGTGTTGGAGGAGCTCGTTACATACTAAGTATAATGGACCACTATTCTAGATATGGGTTTTGCTATTTAATGAAGAGCAAAACTGAAACATATCAAAATCTCTTTAATTGGATTAAATTTGCTGAAAGGAAAACTAAAAAGAAATTAATAACTGTTATAACAGATAATGGTAGGGAATTTACAAATAATAAATTCCAGAATAGACTTAGAATGTTAGGTATTCAACATAAAAAGTCTGCACCATATAGGCCACAACATAATGCCTTTATAGAGAGAAGAGGCCAAACATTGCAATCAATGACACGAACTATGATGTCTGATTCAGGATTACCTGACAATTTATGGGGAGAAGCAATAATGTGTGGTAATCATATATTAAATAATGTTGTTAATTCAACAACAGGTGAATTACCATTCACACTGTGGCATGGTACAAAACCTGATTTAAGTTACATGCACACATTTGGAGCACCAGCATGGGTGCATATCCCTACACAACTTAGACACAAAGGACAGCATAGAGCTAAAAGATTATATTTTGTAGGATATACATCTAATCATAGATCTTATAGATTATGGGAACCAGGTACATCTAGAGTTTACACCAGTGCTAGTGCTAAATTCCTAGAACATGTAGGATGGACTAGATTAGAGCAAGATTTAAATAACGAAGTATTTATTGAACCCTACAAAAGGCAGAAAGAACAGACTAGTTATAAGAAGAGTCCAATTAAAGAAGAAGTCCACGAAGAGCAAATAGGACCAGAACAAGAGGAAACAGTTGATCAGGAAGAGTTAGATAATCAGGAAGAGTTAATAAATGAAAGTCCACCTGTAAGTCCTGTAATACCTAGACGTACTACATGTGTAACTAGACCACCTGATAGGTCTCAAGCAAGTACAGTTTGCCAAGTAACTAAAGTTCCAACTAGTGTAGATGAACTTAGGATGTATCCTGCTAAGGATCAGGAGAATTGGCAAAAAGCAATGAAAAAGAACTAAATTCATTAAAGGTAATGAAAGTATATGAAGATGCTAAATTACCACGAGGAGAAAAATCCATTGGGTGCAAATGGATATTTAAAGTAAAAACTGGAAATGATGGGACTGTTACCCATAAAGCTAGGTTAGTAGCTCAAGGATTTAATCAAACTGCATCTGATTACGATGAAGTTTTTGCACCAAGTCTTAAAGCAACATCTTTAAGAGCAGCATTAGTGTGGGCAGCTAAGAAAAACTATATCATTAACCATTTAGATGTAGAAACTGCTTATTTGCATGCACCATTGCAGCACACTATATATTTAAGAAAACCAGTAGGTATAAAAGACAATAAAGTAAATAGTAATGATTGTTGGAAACTCAAAAAGAGTCTTTACGGGTTGAAACAATCTGGGTTTGAGTGGAACCAATATATTGTGAAAGAATTAAACAATATAGGTTTTAAATCTGGTTTAGCAGATCCATGTGTGTTTAAAAGAGAAAATAATGGAACTGTGTCATTATTGTTATTATTTACAGATGATATTGCTTTGATAACTAAGACTAATAATGAAGCTAATGAAATTATATCATTATTAGCCAAAAAGATAAAATTAAAGCATTTAGGTGAAATTAAAAAGTATCTAGGATTGACAATTAACAAAACAAAAAATGGTTTTAAGATATCTCAAGAAGATAAAATTTGCCAATTAATTAAAACGTTTAAAATGGAACTTTGTAAACTGGCAAAGACTCCAATGAGTCAGGAAGTTTGCCAAACTAATGATCAAAGTCCCAAATTTGATAAGTCTATATATCAATCTTTGATTGGTAGCTTATCATATATAAGCAATTGGTCTAGGCCAGATATAGCTTATAGTGTTAATCAGCTGGCACATTTTAATTCAGATCCATATCAATGTCATTGGCAATCATTAAAGAGAATTTTAAGATATCTTAAAGGAACAATGAACCAAAGGGTGATTTGAGTCTTAGTGCCTATGCAGATGCAAGTTTTGCAACTGATATAAACACTAGAAAATCAACATCTGGGGTGGCTATATTATTTGATAAGACACTAATAGGGTGGAGGTCAATCAGACAACAGCATATTAGCTTGTCCACGATGGAAGCGGAATTTTCATGTCTGTCATTATTATGCACTGACTTGATTTTGTACAAACAGTTATTAAACATGGGTGTAACTGTAAAAGATTCCATTATTGTGTACGAGGACAACCAGGCAGCTATAAAGTTAGCTACTAGTATTGCTGTAAAAACTAGATCAAAGCATGCTGACTTAAGATACTTAAATGTTAGAGAATCTGTAAAGAATGGGCTAATTAAATTGGAATACTGCATGACAGAAGAAAACATTGCAGACCAATTTACAAAAGCTCAAGGAGTAATTAAGTTTAAAGAGAGTTGTGACAAATATGATTTAAAAATGTAAATAGTTATATTTATTATTATTTCCTAAAAGGGGAGAATGTTAGGGATAACATTGTTTACCCTAACTGGTTTAGGTAAATAATAATATGTTATCATGGTTTATAAGTTAAAGTGTCTGCAACTTTAAATATGGGACTGTAATTAGGGGAGTGATTGTGAAAGCACTTTAAAAGAAGCAAGACGACAGCTTGCTCTCTCTCTGGCTTTGATGATCCCTGATTACTGCTTGGAATCAAGACTGCATTGCTCGAACGGGAGAGAAACAAAGGACTGATTTGTAAGTGAACTGACATAGGATATTCTGCACGGACTTTGCTAACTGAATATCCCTGAATGGACTGACTAAATGATACATGACTATTGGACTGTTATTTTGACTATGCTATGAACTCATAATGGAATAAACTATCTTTTGATAGCACAAGTGTATCTGTTATTTTTACTGTATGTTAATAAACATACAAACTTAGCTCACTCATTTATCTGTGTGCCTATCTGACTAACGCTGCACATTCTGTTTAGCTTGTCTCCCTAACCCTGGTTGGGGAAACCAGGCTTAACAGTCAGTCTAGCAGCTCTTGGTAACCCAATAGCTAGAAAGGCTTTACATGAGTAACTGCTCTTGTGTAAAACATTTTGAATCTGCTTTTCCAGAAAAAGGAAACGTTATCCAGAACAACTGTGACAACTCTCTGGAAAAGTGAATCTTAAGCCAGAAATAAAGCTAGCATATATATGTAGGATCCTACCCATAATAATTTTAAAACTTTGTAATGTCATACACATATGGATACTATATCTTCCTTCACATATGGGACAAAAGTTTCACTTTTATGAAGTCATAAGTTATCAGCTGTTGAGACTATTAAACTCATAACAATTTGGGAATAAACCACAATATGAAAAATCAATCCAGGAAAGTTGCTCTCCAGATAAATAGTCTGAGATATTAAATAAATTTACATTCTAATGCAACAGTAAGAGCATAATTGATCTATTGATATGGATGAGATTTTCATAGTTAGGATTTTAAGACCTTTGCTGAAGATACAGAATTTTCATATTTATTTCTATTCTGAATATGCAAAAAAAAATTTTAAGGGAAAAATATTAAGGGAAAAAGGAAATTACACAGCTTCTACCCTGCTGAGGAACCACGGGAAATACACTATCCTCTCTTTTCATATATTTCATATGTATGTATGTGTGGTATTCAGCTTTATTCGGGTATTTTCCCACGTCATAATGACGTGAGAAAATACCGGAACAAAGCTGAATACCATAAATATAAATACCCGCGAAAACTTAAGAAAACACACACATACACTGATCTCTTTTAAATACACTATCCTTCCTTTTCAGCACCACGGAAAGCTGCCTAAAAATAGATCGGCAAAAAGGTTGCCGCCGCCGCCCCCCCCGCCCCCCCCGTAAAACTGCACATTACAGAAAATGGATTTTGCAAAGCTGCCCTCTCGCCTCCCCCGTTGTCCCTGCTTTCTTTCACCATGGAAACCAGTTATGAGTATCTTCCCAATGATGTGGGACAAGACGTCAGCATCTTTTGCCCCGACCAACAGGCTGCGAAGGTAGCCACTTGTGTTTAATGATGATGATGATAATAAAAGTAGGCAAGGTACAAGGGAGTAGCACATTGAGGCAACGACATCATCTAAAGGGGAAACTGCCATGCCATTCCCATCTGGATGCCGACATGAGCCCAGAGGCTGACGCCCCCGCCCAGGATGAGTGCGCGAGGGTAGCCAGATAGGAATGGCCCCATCAGGCCCCCTGCCCACTCTCCAATGAGGGAAAGCAGTCCTGACGTACTTTCCAAAACTCAGACGCGCACACCGATACCCTAGTGGGGAGGTCAATCGAAATGCACCCCAATGCTTCCCGGGCCACTGGTTTCTTAAGTGTTGGCCGGCGAGTCCGAAGTTGCTCCCTCCCTGTCCCACCTGAGGCTGCCGCGTCCCTCCTCCCAAATAGGGACTCTCCCCTCCTCTCTCCCGCCGCGCCACTCCTGCGGCTGCTACTCTCACCATCGCAGTTGACCAGGATGATGGCCAGCATGTAGTCCTTGCCCAGCATAGCTGCTTCGCTTGTTCCGGAGGCAAGATGTTGTGCAACCCGTCGGGGAGGGAGGCAGCAGCGACGGTGCGGCAGAGGGTGGCTCCTAGTTTGGCCTCGCTGGGCGGAGCCGAGCCGAGCCAAGGAGAGAAGGAGGAGCGGAGGGGGTTGAGGGTGATGACGCCAGCTTGCAATGTAGCTGGAGCCGGGCCGAGTTCAGTGGGACTTCTGCTGCCGTGAAGGAAACCCAAGCTGGCAGCTCCACCTACAGGCGAGAGGGCGCATTGATTTCTTCCGACCCTGCGGATTGCCGGCGGAAAGAAAGTAAAGTAAAAGGCCGATCTGCTGAACCAAACGTTGTCATTTGAGGTTTACGCTAATGCCACTTGAAAGCACGCCAAATCGGATAGAACAGCCTGGTGCGGCAGAGAAGGCGTTGAACTCAGAGCAATTCCAGTCCACCGACGCTCATTGGATATATTTGGGGAAGCCGCTCTCTCTTGGCCCCACCTGAGCATGTGCAGAGGGAAGCTGAGCAATTTCCGGCTAAAAAATGGCGGACGATAAGGTAGGCGAGCGTGTGGAAGCGTCTTGTGCGCTCCGGGTTTTCACTCGCGCTCTTTCTTCTCTCATCCCCCAAAGTGGCTGCCCATCTCCGCCGATAGCCGGTTTGGGAAGGTATCTAAATAACGCGAATCCCCAAAGTTGATTTCTTTGATTCGATTTTTCACGGACTACCCGGACTCGGGTCCAAAGCCAGCTTCAAAAATAAGATGTCTACAAGAAACGTCAAGTTGTAGGTTGACCAATGCTATTGAACTCCATCTTGCATGTTTTTTGCCACTTAAAGCCAGAAACACTTAAGATTTTTGCTGCCCCGCGCAGAAACTCGTGGAGTTGGAATTCATCGATCTTCATATAAATAAATCGTGATAGTCACGGAGCTGCCTTTCTTTTTTTACTTAAGCATGGAGGAACACGTGGATCCTCGTGATATTTTCATAATAATGTTTCACCTTAGGGACATATCACAGATAGAGCTGATTTGTAGTTTAATAGTAAGCCCCGGAGGGCAGACATTCTATGTATTAATTCATATGATTTGCGAAAAACTATGCCCAAAGTATTTATTTCTGCACCACCTTTTATTTATTCCTTAAATTTCGTGGTGCCTCACAGCCGAAAAATAAATATCTGACTGGCTCACAATACAGTGAACATACTAAACAGATAGGAATATAATACAGAAAATTAACAATAAAAAGCATATTTAAAAAAGGTTGGAATCTGTTACTCCTTTAGTTTTGATTTTGCATATGGATTTTATGGAACTCCAATATTAAAATTCAAGGAATTCATTAGGATTTGTCCGGAGAATCCATATTTTCTGTCATAGTTCCATGATGTACACAATCAATGATGTAATAATATTTATAATTTGATGGTGATTTTGGAAAGACTATTGCTTTCAGTCTAGATCAGGGGTGTCAAACTTGATTTCATTGAGGGCCACATCAGGGTTGTGTTTGTCCTGTGTGTGTGGGGGGGCACCGTGGTTATGGCCAGCAGGACATAACTCCGGGAGGGGCGCCCGTGGGATCCTGAGCTCCATTTTCGGTTGTAATGGCCTCCTGCAATCCTCTGCCAGTGAAAACAGAGCTGGGGGTGGGGGGCTTGTAAGCTCTGTTTTCGCTGGCAGAGGCACTGCAGGCTGGTCCTTCTTTTGACACCCCTGGTCTAGACTATCCATCTACATGCAATCATTAATTAATTAGCCAAATTTTATTAAGACGGGTTATAAATATGTTTGATAGGTGCAACTGTGGCAGCTTTTCAATAGCTTTATGTTTCATCACTATCATGGTCTCAGTCTGTGTAGCTCTCTATGCAGCCTAATACAGATTCTCTCCCCCTCTCCCAGCAGATGTGCACAGGATTCAAGGGGGGACAAATTTCAAAAGCAGTATTCTTTTGAATGCAAGCTCTATTTCTGTTGTATGTACCTATGTTTGTACTCCTGTACAAAAGAGACAGAGCTTACAATGTGATTTATTTTTATCATTTTGATGAAGGGATCAATCCTATAGAATAGAATAATAAGATGATTTGTCTCCCCCATAGTTCTTGGCATGCTTTAATGGAAGCAGCTTATTCCCATTTCTCATAAGACCTAAGTACTTCAAACCTCCATCTTTGAACTATGAATAGGTAGGATGTTAGTTGGGAGCTGAGACATAACAGGAAGGAGTTGAATGGGAGTGCCTGTGTTAAGCTGTATATTTGAATGTAGGTCTCTACCCCTAAGACCTGGTCATATACCTGATGCAAACCTTGGTAAACAAAAGTTGCCTGCTGCTGCCGGTAACTAATATTTGAAAAATAGTCCACTAAAGAATCCCTATTTCCTGCTCTGAAAAACATACAGTTAAACTGTGTTACATGAATGTATAATATTGTTTTTGATCTTAAGCTTTTGGAGAAAAGTCAGATACATTAAAAAAAAAGACCTAGTATCTTCCTGATTTAGGTAATAGTAATAGTAGATTCACAAAGACATTGAAATAGATTGTGCATGCAATTTGGAATATGCTTCTTTGTTTCCAATATGTAGGATTCTCTGCCAAAATTGAAAGATCTTGCTTTTTTGAAGAATCAGTTGGAAAGTTTGAAACAAAAAGTTGAAAATGAAGTACAGGCTGGAGTGGGGCAGGTAAGAATGGAGTTGCTTTGTTTTCCAGTAAATGTCTTTCATTTGCTACAGAATGCTTAAATATAAATGTCAACAAAGTATGATTAGCTGATTAACATCCTGTTAATATTCCATCAAAAATAAATTTCATAATTTGAAAACCATAGTAAATATACTATCAGCACCTACCTACCCACCCCCAAAATAAAAATGGAGATTCAATTACTCGACAGCTCTTCATTTCCTTTAAATTAAGATTTACTGTATAGTTTATCTGTTAATGCATCACAATATTTATTTGTTTAATGTATTCAACATAACTTCCTCCTCCTATTTTCCTCACAACAACAACCCTATGAGGTGAGTTGGGCTGACTGGCCCAAGATCACCCAACTAGTTTTCATGGTTTTTAGGGCTATATAAAGAATGTATATTATGATTTATCCATTAATACATTATTAATGCAGTGGATTATGTTTGATTCAAATATACTGTAAATACAAAACTCTTCTTGATCTCCATCAGAAATAGCCGAATTAAGTATTTGCTGATTAAAATTTAATTAAGGTTTTGAAATATAGAAAATAAAAGGACATCATGAAATAAGATCAATTGTCCAATTGTTTTCAATTCAAAGCAAATAGATTAGGACTAGAGTTCTACCGATCCACATTTCTGATTATGGATTTCTGATTATTTAAAATTGATGTTGCAAGTGGGAAGGGAGAGAGAAAAAAAAATTGGAGCAGAAGCTGAAAAAGGAGGAGATTGCCTAGAATCCCAAAGAAAAGTATATGGTAATTGGACCTCTTTGATTAAACATTAACCCCAGAAAGAGAAAGAGAAGAAGGAAGAAAAGTATTAATTTTTGGAATTTTTTTTTTGAATTATTTTTGATTAAAAATATTTGTGGTTGTTTTGGGAAAAGTTTCTTTTTTCATGATGGCATCGCTTGTGGATGAACTAAAGACTGAATATCAAAAATATAAAAAGGAAGATACTTTGGGCACTTTGTTTCAATTCTTAGAAATGGCGTTGTGTACTTATGAAAAGTTGACTACGCAGCAGAAGGACTGGGACAAAGAAGAAGAGGAAGAAGAAGCCATCTTTGATGAACAATGGGTTCTTTCCGGGGAGCAGGGGAAAAAGGATAAGAAAAAGGGGATTTTAAGAATTATAAAAACAACCAAAGAAGAGAAAAATGAGCGGAAAGGTGGAGGCAAGGTTAGAAAGCAAAGGAAAGGGAGGAGGAAAGACAAAGGGGTAAAAAGGGCAAGGAGAAGAATAAGCAAGAGAGAAAGGGGGGGAGGAGAAGCCTCAATGGGGGGAAGCAAGATCTAAAGAAAAAAAGTTTATTCAGAGACAATGGGTGAATTTAATTTAGGATAAAAGAGGGATTCTGGAGGGTACATAAGATTGTGTTTTTTATATGTGTATTTAGAGTATAAAATTCACTGTGTAATTTTAGAATCTATTAAACAGAATCCCAAGAAAAATTGTTATATGAAGTACTTTTAAGTTAGGGTAATGAGTTATAGACGTTACTCCAATTGGTGTATAGGAGAAGTATAATAAAAGAAAAAAGATGAATGGAGAGTTGGAAATAGAACAGACAAAGAATATTATTGAAAATGGTAATAAGATATGGAAGGATATATAAAGGTTTTGTTATGTTTTTTTTTTTGGATTTTGTATATTGAAAAAAGGCAAAAAAAATTTAATTAATAAGAAATAATTTGGATGAAAAGGAGAAGTTGGGATAAGATATGAAGTTAAATAGATAATTGATACTATAATTTGGAATTGTTATGTTCTATTGGTTTTCTTCTTTTATTATTTTTTCTTAGAAAAGAACTTATAAGCTGTTATGCCTTGTGCATTGTTTATATAAAATTGATAAAAATGGTTTCTATATATATATATATAAAAAAGAAAATGATAATATGGAAGGATATATAAAGTGAATATGATGTTTGAATTTGTGTCTGTGTTGAAGAGTTTCAACCCGGGATCAGACAACCTTCAGAAAAGATCTTTTAGTTTTGTTTGTGTTTTCTGTAAAATTAATAAAATTTGTTTAAAAAAAAAAAAAAACAGTCCTATCATCAGGGAACAGTATATTAGTTGTTTAATGCCTCGATTAGTACTTGTCTTGCAACTGAAATCAATATATGTTTAGTTAGTAACATTATATTAGCTTTGAATTCTAGAGAAAATAAGTGAATTTTAGCTTTGCTCAGAGAGCTTTCCTTTTTCTTTTTTCAACAGGATGGTTCTTGGCTGGCCTCTCCATTTGTCAAAGGATTTCTTGCTGGATTTGTTGTAGCCAAACTAAGATCTTCAGCAATCATCGGCTTTTTGGTGGGGAGTTGTACTGGAGTGTTTGCTGCTCAGACGTATGCAATTCCTGATGTCGAAAAGACAGTCAAAGACTATTTCAATTCATCCAGGAAAAGATCAAACTAGAAATGCAACAATATTCATGCAACAGTATACTCCAGGGGTATCAGCTTTTCATCTCTTTCAGTTCTACATAGGTCAAAACATTTAGCTCCACTTTTGACATTCTTATTAATTGGAAAAGTATTTTATAATGGACAAATAATAACATTTCAGCAGGTCTGCTTTTTAAGGTTCACAGTTCTAGAATGAAACTGATGCTGCTTGCTTCAACTGTCCTGGTCAGATGAGAACCTGGGTTTGGATAGCAGGCAGTTTCTTTAATGGAGCAAAAAGCAACTGATATGGCATGCCTGCTATAAATGTGCCCATGCCAGGAAACACAGTGTGAGATACCAGCTTTCTCCTGATCATGTATTTATATAATACTGACATGCATTTCTTTTCTTTCCTGATTTTGATGATTTGAGTCCTTATTTGTGCTACAAAGATAGTGTAGATTTCTTCTTTAAAAAACAAAAGGTGTTTTTTTCCCTTTTCTCGATGCATCCTGAAAATTATCACTAAATATTAGAAAATTATCACTAAATACAACTTCTTGCTGTTGTATTTTTGGTATTGTGGGTACTGCTGATCCTATTATCTCTCGTTGCTTTATACTATGTTTTAAAATTTTAATGACTAGAGTCTTTGCCATCTCTATTTTACTTTTAATTGCTTTAAATAAATGATTGGTATTCTAATTCTTCCTGCACCAAAGACTGACTCAGCATAGGCAACCTGTAAGGCTGGAAACTCTCAGTGCCCTCTGTATGACCTGCCTTTGACAGATGGCTACAGTTTAACCTTTCTTGACCTCAGTTAAGCTTTCTAGGTCCCATGTTTTTGGATATTTTAGTTATCTGTAGTAAAACTACTGAAGACACAAGATCTTAATGAATCTCCAGAATCACTTTCTTTTTTCATGTATTTGTTTACTTGTAAAACTACCTTTTACTTTGGAGCTCAAGGCAGTAGACAATGCTCCCCTCTTTTCCTCCATAACAATTCTATAGGCTACATCAGAGTGACTGCCCCAAAGTCTGCTTTAATCAGATTTGCACCATTACACATACACTAAAACAGGGGTCTTTAAACTTGCCAAGCTTTAAGACTTGTGGACCTCAACTCCCAGAATTCCTCCTCCATTCATGTTAACTCAGGAATTCTGGGAGTTGAAATCTAAACTGGCCAAGTTTGAAGACTCTTGCACTAAACATACTTTCTTTTTTTTTTTTTTTTTACTGTGAATGTGGTAATTCATCTGTCAAGAAGCTAAGCAACTGAATTCCTAGGAGGCCTCATTTGAGTATATTTATTATATACTAAATCTTTCCACTAAATAATGTATGGACTGTCATAACTGGGTTGCAACACACACACACACATACACGCACACATAGCCAATAGATGATGGCAAAGATTTGTTGACTTCTTGCACTGAAAGAAAATATTTCTGTCTGAAATATAGCTGTAGATACATAGAGCAACTGTATCTAAGTTGTAAAATATGGATGAACCCTGGATGGCAGCAAATTTTGTGCAAGATATTGAATCGAGTCTTTTCAGATAGTTCAAAGCATATTTTGGGAAGAAAAGGCAGAAATAAAGTATCAGATTTTATGTAATTCAGTTATATTTCATACAAGACCCTCTGCTAGATACAGGGTGCATGATCTGTGGTGGTCCAATGTGGCATAGGAATGTATGCCCTCTCTTTCGTGTACACTTTGACAGTTTCCTGAAGATATTGATCCACACCTTCACAAAGCTCTTATACCTCAACAAGTACTGTATTACACATTACAGTTTTCTCTTGTAAACTATACTGTCTTAGGAAAATGGACATATCATGTAGTGTTGCTCAAAGGATTATGTACCTTCACTCTGTGTGTGTGTGTGTATTTATATACACACACACAGGCATTCCTTCAATTTCTTACGAATACGTGTGTGTGTGTGTGTGCATGTATGTGTATGTGTATGTGTATGTGTATATGCATGGCTTTTGGCCATAAATAAAAAATATTGATATTAATATACAGTATATAAAAATGACTATGAATGGAATGGTTTATCATAAAGTATAATCCCTCTCTAAGATAACAGTTTTACCTTAGACTACCAATTAAGTTCTGTTTCAATCTTTAATCTTAATCCCTGATGATTAAAGCAGATTCTTGTATAGAAGCCTATTATTTTTCTGTATGGGGTAAAAGTGCCTGGAACTTTACTTTGTCTGTCAGATCTTCATTCCAGAAGACATTAAGATATTGTTTTGTTTTAATGCGTAGTCATGATTTTGAAAAATCTATTATGATAGTAAGAAAGTGGGACCTTAGAAAGCAATCTTCCATTTTCTGGCTACCTAATGGCTAGATTTCTGAATCTTCGGAAGGGAAATATGTATGTTTTTTTATGAGTAGTACTAGAATATTGTCTCCAAGATGTCCATCTCTATTCCTGCAGCATTTTTATCATACTCGGAGTTATGTTGGAAGATGATAGGCTCACCCAAGTGCCAGTTAATCACTCTGATGGGAATGTTTGAATGTTATTCTTTTCTAAAGATTCGCTCTAACACAAATATCTTATAAACATTAAGGTGATTAAGTGCCTTTTGCAAGCTGGTTTTGTTATTCTGTATTTTTTGCTTTTATAAAGAACATATTGCTCCCACATACTTCCCAAGAATAGATACAACACAAGCAACAACCAAATGCAGTTCTTTTCTGTTCCATAAAGTTTGCCTAATTTTTCTTTCCTGGATTTGCTGAATATTTAGCATGTTTAAGACCACGGGTTTAGTGCTTGCTTTTCCAAATGATGTTCAGAAAAGTTTTATTCAATTCCTTATCGTTGCCTTGTAGAATGTAGTCATATTTTATATTCTTTTTTTTGGCCAAGTAGTTTTGAAACTTTCTCAAATTATTTCTTATAATTTTGAGTATCTATGTAATTCTGATATCAGACAATAATTAGAAATAAGGTTTTGCCATATATTATCTCCAGATGCCATGTGTAGATTTCCAAAGTAAAGTATTTCTTTCTTTATAAATACTTGATTTATCTAGAGCATTCTTGATCTCTGATAAACTTATCAAAAAGGATATTTTTTTTCACAACAGTGTTTTCACATGTATGGAATTTCACTTCTAGGGTTTTTAAAAAACTTGATAGGTTTGAACATGGTTTGGGTCAGTGTCAAAGTTGTGTCACCAAACAATATCTAAACTCTATGAATATGAAAATATTTATTGTTTGAATTGTATTTTTCTTCGTTTGTTATAAACTTAGGAAACTATTAAGAATTTTGTAAAATAATGATGTGAAATTTTATCAAGGAATGGTTAATAACAATGGGGTTCTTTTATCACCCAGTACTATTTGCTTAGCTTCAAAAGTTATCTAAAATTTTGGAATGATAAAGCAAACCTGTTATCTATCAAATGCATTACTGGAAGTTAACAGCCCCATGATATTTACTTGCATCATTACCTAAAATAGTGTTCTCAACCTCAGCAACTTTAGGATGTGTGGACTTAAGCTCCCAGAATTCCCCCAGCCAATGTATCCACTGAATTTCATATATCTTAAAAGATGCCAAATTTGAAAATACTGATTTAGTCTCTAGATACAATATTTCCCTTAGTACATGGGATGTGGGAATTATCCAAGGGCTCCACAGTGGATGGACCTGGACCAAATCAGTTCCCATCACTTAGTATCAGGTCTGCTCATCCACATAGACCTTGACATGTATCAGGTCTGCTCATCCACATAGACCTTGACATGTTTATCTGGGCTCTCTCTTCCTGACTCCAGGATTGAAGTTGTGGGAAGCATTGGCCACCTTCTACAATGCTGCGGCCCATGCTATCTTTGCTGCCGTCTCCTGTTGTCGTTAGAGTAACTCCAGTTTGGCCTAAGCTTTTCCATTTCTTCCTGTTAGCTGGCCTGAATTTGGGTTATTTCTACTTGTTGACTGGCCTGAACTTTGGCCATTTCTGCCGCCGTAGCTACTACTGCCTCCTCTGTTGCACATAGTTCTGCCTTTGCTACCGTGGCTTTGACTTGAGCTTCTGCAGCTCAGTTGGCAAAACTCACTGCTCTTGAGTGACGCATAGCTACGACGGGAGGATGCTCTGGAATGATTGGAAGAGCTAGCAGCAGAAAATTGCTGTGATACGCTGGAACCTGCCTGAGATCTGGTTGGCTTGGGATGGAGGGAGGCAACTTTCTTAGAATGATGGGAGGAAGCCACGTGTGATTGATGGGTTACTTTGGATGTGACCTTCTCCCTCAACATTTCCTCCACCTGGAACACAGCATGGAGCATTGCGTGGAGAGAGTTCTCACACTCCTTTTTCAACATCTCGAAGTATTGTATGTGCTCTTGGAGCTTTGAGTCACACAGCTTTGGACGGATTTGAGGCCACGTTTGTTGTCTTTCCATCCTGCGAGAAGCTTGTTTTTCAATCAGCGGATGTGTTTGAGGGAAAGCTTGCATTTGGGTGGATCGCAGATCTTCAGCAACTCTGCCCATGAGTCTATATAACATCCATACTGTCTGTCCCACTCATCCATCAAGTGTAACTGCATGACCTCGGTAAGCTTTCTTTACTGTCTGAAGTTGTAGGCTTTCTGAGGTACCTCTGCCTCTTCTGAATTTTGGAGATCCAATTCTGGGTCTTGGATGTCAAATTCTAAATTTGTGTCGAGGTTAGGTAGAGGGTTTGGTTTTTCTGGTACATCAGAGACATCTGCAATGACTGGAGACGATGCCATACCTTCAGATTAGCAAAGGGAATTTTTGTTTTCTCTGCAATTCCCCTTTTTGCCACTAACGGGTTGCAAGCGGGTAGCTGAATTTCAAAAATGTTGAAATTCACTACTTAACCACTGGAGTGTGGTGCAAGCAGGTAGCTGAATTTAGAAGACATCTTTGCAATTTGCTACTTAACCACTGGGGTGCATTAACAAGTGGGTAGGTGAATTTAGACCCTGCAAAGCCTCCTGGTCCAAGAGACTGTGCCAGTGCGATAGGTCTCACAAAGTCTCATTTCTGGTGGAGATTGGGGGAGAGAAAGAAAGACTTCTGCTTCTGTTGCTTTCATTGCATGAAGCCAAAAGTCTCTCCCCACCCCCCCAAGAATGGAGCTGGAGCTGGTATCCTGTGATCCCAAATAATGATCGATTGGTAGGAAAATGGGGTGGGGAATTTTCCTGTAGACTTTTTGGGGGATTCTCCCAGGGTCTCTGGTCCACGGGATTTAAAATTATGAGTTTGGTGGTCCCTGAGGTCCAAAAGGTTGGGGACCCCTGATTTAGAAGACATTATTGCAATTCTTTACTTAACCACTGGGGTGCATTGCAACTTAGACTAAGCTTGGAGTAAACTGGGCTTTTGGCATTTTCCCTTTCATAGGGTTTGAGCTGACTTTCCAGTTCTGAGGTTCCCAGCTTGGACTGAATGCTTGCAAACTCTGAGGGCTTGACTCTTGCAGATGTTTTTATTTTCCAAGCAAGAGCTAAAGAAGAGAGCCTCTGCAATGATTTTTTAATTTGGCTGGGTTTCCATTTCTCAGGTTGGCTTGTGCATGCAGAGTTAGATAACCCAGCCAGTAGTATTTATGGCTGGTTGCTATGGGGACCTGGGTCATAAATTCCAAGGAAACCAGGGAGGGGTTCCTTTTATGGCTCAAGGAAGCTCTCAAAGTATCACATTTAAAAGGTCGCAGGGAGAGAGCCAGAAAAGATGCAGTCACCTGTTTGCTAAACTAATCCTCTTCCTGCCTCGTTCAATAGAGGGAGATAACGGCCCCTCCCTGTATCAAATGGATTGAATCAGCTTCTTTCACCTGCAAATAGTTTTTCAAGGTAATTAACATGCTTGTTCTTGGTCCCAGGCAGCAAATTCAAGCCTGCAGAGAGAGACAGAGGGAGGGAGAGGGAGAAGGGAGGGAAGTACGGATCTATTATTTATTTGCAAATGGATCCCTCCAAGGATAATATTGCATACTTCTCGTTACAGACAGTTTAACTCGCTAGCTTACACGTAATCAAGAATGCCCCTCGTCCAATCAGAAGACTGACCCAGTGGTCAATTAGAGGTACAGATGTGACCACGTGATAAAGAACTACATTTCCCAGCAGGCAAAGCCTTAAAGAGATAGCACCTAATTTCTAAGCTAAATATACACTCCAGCCAGCGCAGCTACGGTTTCTATTCGTCCAGTCTCGGGTTTTCGAGCATGATGGCTGCTTCGGTACCTGGAACGGCTGGTCCGAAAAGCTGGAAGAGAAGTTGTTACCGGTCGCATGGATGCAGTGTTGAGCACCTGAGAACTTGGCGGAGAGAGAAAGAAGCAGGTAACTGTGTTTCTAATTTCCTTATTTAGTTTTGAACTGAGGCAATTCATTATTTTTTATCCCACTTAATGTATGTTGTCATTTTAGCATGATTCCATCCAAACTTTTAACTTAAATAATATGAAAAAAAAATTAGTCAAACTTACTGTGTAATCTTGTATAACAGCATTAAACCATTCTTTTCTCTCTTCCTTTTATACAAGGGCACTTTGATAATTTTAACAGTTTTGTTACAGCTCTGAGAAGTGCACGGAGGCTAAAACAGTTGTTCAGTAAGCGGCGTTTATGTGAAGACAAGTCAACCGATGGAGAAGTTGAAATGGATGGTGAGACAGCAGCTCTTTTGTCAGAGGAAGAGGTAAGATACGTCACTAAATAAATTGGAATTCACTGCAGTATATTCAGTTCCAGTCTTTGGGTTATTAACTTTCTGGAAACTTACCTAAAGTACTGGTGGCCGTTCTCCAGGACTGCTTTAATGCCCTCCCTTCAGCATTCTTAAAGATTATATCAGATGCTATCTTGAGTCAGTGTCAATATCTGTGTAAACCGCCTTGAGTTGGGTAGGTGGCAATGTACATTTTCTAAATTAAAATAAATAAAAATAAAATGAATGACTACATAGATAAACCTTCTCCTGGGCGATGTGTCTTCCACCTGGACCTACAAGTCTTCCAACAATGCACACATCATTGCCACAATCAAGTCTGCTCCCCTTGCTTCTCTTTCTTTTCAACATTCCCAGCGTTGTTATGTTTGTTAAGTGAGTTTTGCCCCATTTTAAGATCTTTTTTGCCACAATTGTTAAGTGAATCACTGCAGTTGTTAAGTTAGTAACATGGTTGTTAAGTGAATCTGGCTTCTCCATTGATTTTGCTGGTCAGAAAGTCTCAAAAGGGATCACATGAACCCTGGGACACTGCAACAGTCATAAATACGAGTCAGTTGCCAAGCATCTGAATGTACATGACTGTAGGAATGCTGCAATTGTTGTGTGAAAAATGGTCATAAGTCACATTTTTTGGTGCCATTGTAATTTTCAATGATCATTAAATCAGCTGTTGTAAATCGAGGACTACCTGTATTCACTACTGAACAGAGGGCTTCTTTAGGTTTACAAATGATAGCAAGGAAAGGTTTTATCCATATTACTGGTATGCCAGCTGCAGTTGTTAATGAGTTTGACAGTCATCCATACTTTAGCTGTAGCAATCTTGATTTTCACAATCCCCTATTAATCATTTAAGTGGCCATTTATTCCTTGAGTGAAAATTCTGCATTGATTTCTTCCATGATCCATTTGTTTTCTTGACAAAAAAGTCTCTCTCCTGTTACAAAATGTGGTTTATTTTTGCCTTCCATATTAAGTGGAATAAAAACAAGCTTCCATCTCAGATTTTGTTTCTCTGTAAATTTTTGTGTTAATTCAGTATTGCTCATTGGCAGCTTTCACAGCTTTTAAAAAAAATCCAGAGAGGAACAGAAGACAGAACAGCCTCTATGCAACTTCTTCGACAAGGACTACGATACAGAGAAATCCAGCAGAAATTTATCAGGTTAGCTGATGTACACTTCCATTATAGAATGATACTAGTGTAGGATCGCCTTCCTTCCTCCCACCCCCATACCTCTGCCTCTGCCTGGTTCTACAGCGCACTTTTTGCCCAGAGGGAGATGAAGCTTTGTCTGCTTGTAAATGGGACACTTTGAAATGGAGCGATTAGCTTCAACTCCCTTTGGGGAAAAAGTGTTTGGGTGCCTATGTGGTGCTTGGGATTGGAGTGATTTTCTCCATTCTCAAGTGCCCCATAAACAGCCAAATACTTTTCGCCTGGATAGAGAAATGATGGAGACTCGAAGCCTCATCTGCTTGCAAATGGGATGCTTTGAAATTAAGCAATTAGCTCCATTTCAAACCACCGTATTTACAAGCAGATGAAGCTTCATCTCCTTCCAGGTAATGTGCATGGCAGAGCCAGGCAGAGGCACTGGGGGTGGGGCAGGTGATTCCAATGCATTTAGCTCCATTTCAAAGCATCCCATTTGCAAACAGACGAAGTTTTGAGTCTTCGTTTCTCTGTCCAGTCAAAAAGTTTGTCTGCCCTGGGAATCCCTGTAAGCCGTTCGGGCCGCGGGCAAGTAGATGGTGGGAGGGAGTGGGCAGTTGGTAGCAAAATAAAACATCCCCCCCAAAAAAGACCCAATGTGTCTTTTGGTCTCCCCAAAAATATACGACATGGTCTTATTTTCGGGGAAATATGGTAGGATACTTTCAACTGGGCATTGCTTTCCTTTGTTTAGACATATCCCAACAAGGATGCAATGTAGCAGGAGAATATATATATATATATATATTCAGTATATATTTATTTATATTTACAGTATATATATATATGCTTTAATTGATAGGTTGGAGGGAAGTATGTCTGTGCTGATTGGCCTATTTACCAGCAATCTAGCCAATCTGCAGATGGATGCAGCTTGCTGTTTACACGAACTTTCACTGTCTACTGATCCTGATGTGATTGAAGCATGCTTGCCAGCAACCTCTTATCTCCTGACTTACCTCTCCGGACAAAGTGTAGCTCTCATAGTAAGATGGATTCTTGTGCTTAATTGCTCTTACTTCTGTGAAGCCAGAAGTGACTATCCCTGTGTAATTCCACTTGTAGAATATAATAATTTCAGAATGATTCTTTTCAGTAAGCTATTTGCTTTAAAAGGCAAAGGTAGGTCTAAATGTTTGTGGTCATCTACCAGGTAGTGCCAACAAATACCACTAAACTGAGTTTTTATGGCACAGATCTGATAAGCCAACTTCTTTTGCAATTTTGATGGTTTAAGGGCAGATCATTTGATTCCAGAACTGTGGAGGGAAGATTCTAAGGATCATCTGGAAATTAGACAAATTGTTTTGCACAGTAGAAACTTGTTAAAAAATACTTTAAAAACTTAACAGATCTCACCTAGATCCCAACATCCAAATGGGAATGCTTCATGTATGCTATAAGACATATTTGTGTTTTTTCTCTTGCTATAGAAGTTATATACTTTGCCTTTTTTACTCCTAGCATAGTTGTTATGCATTTAAATTTTCAAATATTTACTAATCTTACTCTTGTTTGCAGCTCTTGTTCACAAAGCTGCAGTTAGATTAGAGTGAACATAGGGGAGAAACATACTCTTTCCTAATGTATTTCAGGAGCTGTGTTTATACACATTAGGGAACTTAGTGGTTGAAATGAAAGCTGTGAAAAAGCATCTTCTACCTCAGGGCATCATCCCAGTGTTGGCATCCTGTATCAAGGTGAGTATTCTTGTCCAGCCATTTTGGTTCATGAATTACTTTTATTTATTACATTTATATTGCCCTTCCTGATGCAAATGTGAAATTTACCTTCTTTAATCCTTACTACAAAAATTGTGTGATTTAAGTTACACTGAGAAATAGTGACTGGCCCAAGGCCTTCCAATGAAATCCAAGACTAAATGAGTATTCCAAGTCTTGAATGCGTCCACTATTACAATGCACTCATTTTTAATTCTCCATAACTAAAAAAGTGAAATTTCCTTTTTCTGTAGCATGTGCTATATTGTACAATTGCTCAAGACATTAAAATAATGTTCAAAGAGGATAGCTTCCTTTTTTAAAGTATAGCTTGTTACTGTATTACTAAGAGTTGCTTAACTTATTGGGAAACTTCTGAGTACTTCTAAAAAAGTATATTTTCTGAGGGAATTCTTGCATAGGTAATCTTGTCCACAGGTCCAATACATTATTTTTGGCATGAAACTATTAAAAATGCTACTGAATATAGGCATCTGAATTGTCAGCATTACAGCTTTTTCTTCACTGACTTAGCACAATTTACCAAGCAAGAGAATATTTGTGGGATGTTTCCATATAATTTGTGGGATATTTAAAACAATCTGTTTTCTTGTACATGCATTGCTATTCTCTGCTTCCTTCTCTAACTGACTCTTTGACCCTAAACTATTTGATGATAAGTTAGATTGTTTGATTTCAGTCTCCTCATGTGACGATACAAGAAAGTGTTGGCTATGTTCTGTCACAACTCTTGCAATCCAAGGAAGCTCCAGCTGAAATCATACCGTAAGTGAAATTCCAATTAGGAATTACATGCTTATGTGATTATGTGATGCCCATTTGGATCGAAATACCATTTTTCAGTTCCTCCTGCCTTGATTGGATTTTGGCAGTGTCAAGCTGGGGCATGATGGCTGCTCAAGGAAGTAGGTCTCTTGGAAATTGCTCTTGCAGCAACAGTGTCCTGGGAGATGTGGGGCAAATGATGTGGGGCAAATGATGTGGGGTGCTTCTCACTAGGCTAGCCTCTAGTAGGGTGCTTCTCATGGGTCTCTTGCTGGTCACAATCTCCCCATAAAAAAGAAATAATCTGTTTTTCCCTGTTCATGTATATCTTCATTGGTCTTAAGATAAAGAGTACATTTTTAAATTGTTTTCTTAATGCTTGGTTCTTGGAAATTGCTTATATAAGTCCCTGCAGTTTTCTTGGCAAGACTTTTCAGAAGCAGTTTGCCATTTCCCCCTTTCTTCAGCTGAGAAAAGTGACTAGTCTGTTACCAAACTGTCTTCGTGGCAGTTTGGCAGGACTAGAGTCTCCCCGTTTCTAGCCTGATTCCTTAAACAATACCTACATTCATTTTAATAAATGCTGAGAATCTAAATGTAGTAGCTCTGTAAAATTGTATACAAATTCTTGCTCCATTTATCAAGGCCCACATAGTACAATGTTTTCTTCACACTATATAAGCTTCTGTGATATGATAGTGCTTATCTGACTGCTTTGTTCTCTGCTTGGTAATTAAATAAGATTTTCTTTTTGTCTGCAGGTTGCTCTTAGAATCCACCCTCCCTCAACAGATGCTTCACTTGGTTTGTTCCAGACTGCAAGATGGAATAGGAACTGCAGTGGAATGTGCATGGGGTCTTCACTACATTATTTGCAGGTAAATATATTCTGTGGACAATGAAGTTCCCAAATAGTAGTCAGCATATAAAGGGGAATAAACGTTAAGTAGAGGCATGATTTTTCATTCCAGGCTTTGTAGTAAATCATGAGAAAAACATCTGGTGTCATTGTGTGAGGAGTGGCCATTAAAGAATTAATTAATCTCCTTAGCAACTGAGAATGGGGGAAATGTTGAACAAAAGACAGTCGGTAGCAGGGCTAGTTATTAGACAGGATTTAGTTATAGGCTTTCCCTGAAGAAAAAAATTGTCATTTAAAATAGGAAATTAGGTTCGTTCATGCGCTAGTTTACTCCTCTGGTTGCCCTTCTGTTGTTTTTTTAGAAGGGGTATGTCAGGAAATAGAAAATAGAACAAAACAATCCCTTTGATGGGATTCTATTTATAGTACTGTAACTACATTGGATAATTGCATACACTGATTTACAATAAAAATAACACAGAAGGTTGGTCCTTGGGCATCCTATCATTGGATTTTTAAGATGATATGATTATGTCAGAAAATCAGGAAAAAAAGAGGAATTTCCAGTCTGCCTGAAGTCAAAGAACAAGAACAAAGACAGAGCCAGCTACCAGTACAATTGAAAAATCAGGAGACAAAGAACTGGGTTTATAAATTTACAAGTGCTTTTATTCTGCTTCAGGGGGAAAAAGCAACTGAGTGTCTTAACAAAAACAAATGCAATAAAAAGCAATACCATACACATTAATATAATATCAGTAGTAAAAGTCATATTGACAATACCATTTATAATGTTCAACTTCACATTAGCTACATATCTTAATTTCTGAGTGCTTGCTTAAATGCATTAACTGAGTTTTCACCAATTTTCTAAATATTAACAATGAGGATGCCATTTTTTTTTTCCAGCAGGAAGCAGTTCCCCATCAAGAAACATGCTTGCTGGGGTTAATGTTTAATCAAAGAGGTCCAATTATCATATACCTTTCTTTGGGGTTCTAGGCAATCTCCTCCTTTTTCAGCTTCTGCTCCAATTTTTTTTCCTCTCCCTTCCCACTTGCAATATCAATTTTAAATAATCAGAAATCCATACCTCCAACAAGGGTTTTCCAATTTCTTAAGTTTTTCAATGTCCAAAAACCCTTTTGTCCCTTAGCTTCAACTCTCAAAACAATTCACTTTCAATGTCCAAAGTGTCCAAACATATCTGCTGTTTCCATGGGGTGGGAGAGTGAAGAAAAAAAAAAAAAATCCCTTTAACAGCTTCTCCGCCGCTTTCGATCTTCTTAGGGATACAATGTATCCTCCAGCAATTCAAACAGCTCAGTTCCAACCAATTTGAAAGATGTTACTTGACCCGGCTCAGACAGCACTTTCACTCTTCTTACTTCCTCCAGCACAATCTTACCCGGTTCCTGGCTTCTTCGTGGCGGCCATTGCTGACCGCCGCTCCACCGCATTGGGAAAAAGGGGTTTTTCCGGAGGAGGAGGGGGTCAGCGACACCCCCAACCCCCTGTCCGACTCCCCTCTCTCTTCAGCGGTCCCTACAGGGCAGCCATATCCCCCTGACCCATCTGGATTGGGGGTAGCTCGGCAGCTAGCACAGCAGGAATCGCGAGCTGTCGCGAATTCCTGCTACCCCAAAGCCACGCGAAACCGGAACTAAAGACTGAATATCAAAAATATAAAAAAGAAGATACTTTGGGCACTTTGTTTCAATTCTTAGAAATGGCGTTATGTACTTATGAAAAGTTGACTAGGCAGCAGAAGGACTGGGACAAAGAAGAAGAGGAAGAAGAAGTCATCTTTGATGAACAATGGGTTCTTTCCGGGGAGGAGGATAAAAAGGTTAAGAAAAAGGGGATTTTAAGAATTATAAAAACAACCAAAGAAGAGAAAAATGAGCGGAAAGGTGGAGGCAAGGTTAGAAAGCAAAGGAAAAGGAGTAAGAAAAGGGAGGAGGAAAGACAAAGGGGTAAAAAGGGCAAGGAGAAGAATAAGCAAGAGAGAAAGGGGGGGAGGAGGAGCCTCAATGGGGGGAAGCAAGATCTAAAGAAAAAAAGTTTATTCAGAGACAGTGGGTGAATTTAATTAAGGATAAAAGAGGGATTCTGGAAGGTACATAAGATTGTGTTTTTTATATGTTTATTTAGAGTATAAAATTCATTGTGTAATTTTAGAATCTTTTAAACACAATCCCAAGAAAAATTGTTATATGAAGTACTTTTAAGTTAGGATAATGAGTTATAGACGTTACTCCAATTGGTGTATAGGAGAAGTATAATAAAAGAAAAAAGATGAATGGATAGTTGGAAATAGAACAGACAAAGAATATTATTGAAAATGGTAATAAGATATGGAAGGATATATAAAGGTTTTGTTATGTTTTTTTTTTTTTTGATGTTGTATATTGAAAAAAGGCAAAAAAAATTTTTAATTAATAAGAAATAATTTGGATGAAAAGGAGAAGTTGGGATAAGATATGAAGTTAAATAGACAAAGTATTGATACTATAATTTGGAATTGTTATGTTCTATTGGTTTTCTTCTTTTATTATTTTTTCTTAGAAAAGAACTTATAAGCTGTTATGCCTTGTGCATTGTTTATATAAAATTGATAAAAATGGTTTCTATATATAATATAAAAAAGAAAATGATAATAAGATATGGAAGGATATATAAAGTGAATATGATGTTTGAATTTGTGTCTGTGTGAAGAGTTTTAACCCGGGATCAGACAACCTTCAGAAAAGATCTTTTAGTTTTGTTTATGTTTTATTGTGTTCTCTGTAAAATTAATAAAATTTGTTTAAAAAAAAAAAAAAGAAACATGCTTGCTTCTAAACTGCCTGCTCTTGCTCCTCGAGGGTGGAGAATAGGGAGTTTTGGTATCGTTCCTATGCTGTACACCTTGGGTGAATAGATTCTGGTTGGAGGAAGCAGCCTTACAGTACATCTATGGCCTGGGCCATAAAGGCCTTTATTACCTTTATAATCTTTAATACTATTAATCAGTTATTACCTTGTATTGTACCAGAGACAAATTGGTAGCCAGCACAATTCCTGAAGTACTGGTATTGTGAAATATTATTAGGAGGTCCCCATTACCAGACAAGCAGCTGCATTTTGTATCAGCTGAAAATTCTGGATGATAGTCCCATTTTTAATTGAGCAAGCCAGTTTGACATGCTACTTAAAGGCAGTGGTCTAGAAATTGGGACACTCTGAGTTGTAATCCTGCCGTAGACACAAACCCAGCTGGCTGGGCCAATCAATCTTGCCAGCCCTAGAAAAGAGGCAATGGTAAACGCTTTCCCAAAAACATTACCAAGAACACTGCAAAGACTTCTTCATTGACATGAAGATACCCTTCTACCCACTAACCACTTTGAATAGATAGTCCATTTCGTAGGTGATGAGGGCATGCCAGTTTGATGGAAGCCCTGTGGCTGTGTTGAAATATGAACAGGATTCACCCTATTATACATCATCTGTCTTACTCTAACTAGACATTAGACTATTATTCTATGTCCTACATTCTGGAATAAGAGCTGGAAGGGACCTTAGAAGTCTTCCAGCCCACCTGCTCAAGCAGGAGAATGTATACTATTTCAGATAAGTGACTGTCCAGTCTCTTCTTAAAAATTTCCAGTGATGGAGTGCCCACGATTTCTAAAAGCAAGCTGTTCCACTGGTGGTTAATTGTCCTCACCATTAGGAAGTTTCTCCTAAATTCCAGGTTGCTTCTCTCTTTGATTAGTTTCCAACCATTGTTCCTGGTTCCGCCCTCTGGTGCTTTTTAGAATAATTTGACACCCCTCCCCCTTCTTTGTGTCAGCCTCTCAAGTACTGGGATATTGCTATCAAATCACCCCTAATTCTTTTCTTTAGACTAGCCAAACCCAAATCCTGCAGCTGTTCTTCATGTTTTAGTTTCCAGGCCTTTGAACATCTTAGTTGCTTTTCTATGAACTTTTTCCAAAGTGTCAATATCTTTTTTATAGTATGCTGACCAAATTCTGTTGCAGTCTTACTAGGGTTTTATAAAGCGGCACTAATACTTCACATGATCTTAATTCTATGCTTCTGTTTATACAACCTAGGATTGTATTAGCTTTTTTTTAAGCTGCTGCACATTTTGGGTCATATTCAACTGATCATCCACTAAGACTCCAAGGTTGTGGTGGTCTCTCATGGAAAGAAGACACAACGCAAGGTTGTCTCGGGATGAGAGCCCAGAGCGAACTCCAAAACCCTCTTTTATTAGAAGCAATCTTTGTTAACATAGCAATTTTTGTTAATGTACTATCACAAATGCATTACATCACACAACATGCACTGATCATTCGAATAAGCGTACAAGGCTGTAAAGTTTAAGTTTGCTACAGTTCTGGTTAAGAAATGGCAACAATTTGTCCTTGTTCCTTGCTTCGTGTTCCAGCCAACCTCTGCAAGGCTCTGTTGTCCTAGCACGTACACAAAGAACAAAAAAATCATAAATCCCACACAAGGTCCCTCTCACAGTTACTGTTTTTGAGCCTGGTCTCACCTAATCTTTACTTATAGGTTTGATTTTTCCTGCATAAATGTAAAACTTTTGCTTTTCTCCACATTAAAATTCATTTTGTTGGAGATGGCTTATTGTTCAAGTTTGTCAAGATCTTTTTAGATCCTGAGCTTGTCTTCTAGGGTGTTGGCTATTCAGTTTAGTGTCATCTGCAAATTCAAGTGTTTCCCTTTCTGTTACCCTCATTTAAATTATTTGTGAAGATATTGAAGAGTACTGGGCCTAAGATGGAGCCTTGTGGTACCTCACTGCTTATTTCTCTCCATGTGGATGTCGTACCATTAAGGACTACTGGTTGAGTACAGTTTGTCAGCCAGCTACAAATCCATCTTGTGGTGATATTGCCTATTCCACGTTTTTCCAGCTTACCAAGAAGTTGGTTGTGGTCTACTTGTCAAATGCCTTACTGAAATCTAACTATAGTATCTCCACAGCATTTCGCTGGTCTACTAATAATTTAGTCCCTTTATCAGAGAATGTAATAAGATTGGTTTGACATGACATGATTTAATAACCCCATATTAATTATAAGTTTATTTGCTTCTAGTTGTTTGCAGATCTATTTTTTGATTATTTTTTCTGAGATCTTCCTAGGTATTGAGGTTGGAAAGATTGGTCTGCAGTTTCCTGGGTCGGGGTTTTTTCCTTTCTTGAAGATGGGAACCACATTAGCCCCTTTCCAATCCTCAGGTACTTCCCTGCTGCTCCAGAATTTTTGAAAGCTATGGTACAATGGTTCTGAGATAACATCTGCCAGCTCCTTTAGAACTCTGGGGTATAATCTGACAGATCTGGGTGGTTTATGTTTGTTACAATGGTGTTCTCTAACCGTTTTGTGCTTATTTTAATTTTTATTTCTAGTTTGTCTTTTACAGTAGTTTTTTGGTTACATTGGGCTATAATTTCTTCTTGCGCAAAGACTGATGCAAAGAATGAGTTAAGCAGCTCTGCTTTCTCTCTACTGCCTGTTAGTTCCTTTCCATCTTCTCTTTTTAGTGGACCTACTGCTTCCTTGACTTTTTTCTTGTTATTAATATGTTAGAAGAAACTTTTTATTATTATTTTTGACTTTTGTATCAAGCCTTAGTTCATTCTGAGCCTTTGCTTTCCTGACTTCATCTTTGCATGTTCTGGCTGATAATCAGTTATATGTCCCTCTTTCCATTTTTTGTACTTGTCCTTTTCACCTTTCAGATCTTTGTGCAGTCATGGTGGATTTTTCTTGAATTTCTTGTTTTCTTTTTCAGAGGTATTATGCTGAACTGGGCTTTTATGATCGTATTTTTCAGAGTTTCCCATGCTTCGTGAGTTGTTTTCCCCTTTAGGATTTTCATCCATCGAATCTTTCCTAGACTCTGAGTTTGGTAAAATCAGCTCTTTTAAAGTTTAAAAGTTTAAAACATTGGTTGGATTATTTTCTATTGCTTGTGTTATATTGAATTCCAGTATGACATGGTCACTTTCACCCAAGGTTCTGGCAACTTCAACTCCCTCTATCACTTCTTCTGTTAGTAAGAAGTAGGTCCAGTACAGCTTTACTTCTAGTTACCTCCTCTACCTTTTGGATGACAAAGTTGTCAGCAAGTTTGGATAGGAATCATTTAATCTCTCACTCGCTGCAGTTTGTCATTTAGAATGGAATTACATAGATGTTTGTGTATTGAGGTCAATACATATTATGAATACCAGAATTGATATTTCCACACATCTAAATTTATGTTTAGATTATTATGAAACAAATCCATTACTTTACAGATCTGGAATAAATAGAAGGTATATTCTAATTTATTTCCTACAAGGTAATGTAAATCCAAAGAGGCAAGCTTCTAGATAATAGATCCATGATGGTGAACCTATGGCAGGCATGTTGGAAGTGGCACACAGAGCCATTTCTGCCGGCATGTGAGCCGTCACCCGGAACAGATCCACTGCATACACGCATGCTCTCCGCCAGCCAGCTGATTGTTGGGTATCTGCTGTGCATGCGTGGGGGATATGCACAGGGGCGTCACATGTGCATGCACAGAGGCACACGGTACACACATGGGGGTTGCACGTGCATTCCATGCAGGCAAGTGCGCACACACACTTATGGCATGCGACAACAAAAAGGTTAGCCATCACTGTAATAGATCAAAGTTGCTAAGAAGCTTGTATTATAGCTAAATCAGGATTTGTCTCTGTCTTAACACTGCATTTCTTACATTCCTTGGCTTCCACTCACATTACGAAGATTCAAAATTTGGTGCTCCTGAAAAATTGAGTGTGGGGAGGAGAAATATCCATGTATCCATGTTGCTAAAAATAAAATACTTATCTTTTGGTTTTCTTCTATTTGTAGCCAAGTGAACAATCCATTGCTGATTTCCCAAAGGACAGTGCCATCCCTAGTGCAACTGTTGCTGGAATTGTCCTCTCTGATAGCAACAACTTCTGTTGAGGGTCTAGAATTGGTAAAGTGGAAATATTGTATATTGGATTTACAAGACTAAGACTCTTAAACCTTTTTCTGAATATATCTCATTTTATTTTACCTTCAGTTGATATGTCCTGTTGTGCGGTGTGTTGGCAATCTTCTTGCAGAAGATAAAGCAAATAATGATGAACTTGTAATAAAGGAAGAGTGCCTTCTGAAGGCCTTGTTTGTCTTTATGCAGTATTTCCTTCCCAAACACACTTTTGTTGTAAGCGAATGTCTGTGGCTCTTGAACAACCTCACTGGTAAGTCCCTTGAACTTGTCTCAGATATTCTGGTTGAGAGAACAAGAGGATTACTAGTCTTTTTTTAGTTGTCATTTAGACTCTTTCAAAGAGTAGTATCTTTGATAATACTAAGAACTCAGTTAAAATAATTAGTTAAAAAAATAATTACCTAATTTTAGAACATTACAGATTAATAAAAACAGTGCATATTGTAGAATGATAGAACATCCTTACTCAGAGCAAAGTCTGTGTTTGAGAAGTGGTAAACAAATACACGTTGTCCTCAATATATTGATGAAGATTCTCAGTCATCCAGGTAGAACTGTCTGGAAATGGAGGCATGGCAACTGAGTTTGGTTGGAATGCTGACTGTACCTGTAAATGAATGGCTGATTTTTCTGCACTTTTCTCAGTTCACAGCACCACATTTTGTTCTGCTCTGCTCAGCCTAGATGTTTTTTCTGATCTCTTGAAACTGTTAGGTTCTTACCAGATGATCAGCTTGCTGGTAGGTAAAAATATTGTTTCTAAAATATTGTCATTGTGGAAAATCTGGAACTGCACATTCACAATTTGATACAAAGACCTGTTTGTTGGCAAGGTTAAATTAAAGACGCACATGAAACCTTTTTGCCCTGACATTAATCACAGCAAAATAAATGCTTCAGACAATTGATCATTACACAATATACAGGGACAGTGCAAAAAGGAGTGAGGGTATCTGTAAGTGTATTGGGGAAGGTTGGCAAGAGTGTGTAAGTGGTGTAGCATGGGTCAGGAGGGCACAAGGGGAAGTGCAAATAGTGTGGGTTGGGGAAAGTGCAAGGACGGCATGAGAGGAGAGGTACATTATGGAATCAGGAGTCTGAGTGTGTGTGAGGGAGTGCATGCACAAAAAGTATGGATCAGGAAGGAGGAGAGGGTGCATGAGAGGCATGAGTTAGGTAAGATGCAAGAGGGTATGCAAGAGTCATTGGTTGTGGAGGATGTACAAGAAGCATGGGTTGGGGAGAATGCACAGGTCAGGGTTGTGCATAAGTGTGCAATAGATTAGGGTGCACACATGGCCAGTGTAGTGCAAGTGTAAAAAGGCTGGGTAAGGGTGGGACTTACCCCAGCAATTTGCAACCGTTTTTGCCAGAAGGTTCCAAATGGCAATCAAGTGATTGATCTTTCAAGCAAACTATTAAAATTAGTTGAGTGTGGATAAAAGATTCCAACTGCTGTTTTAGAGCCAAATTGGAAATGCATCCATTTTTATTCACTCAAAAATTAGGGAATATAATTATATCCTGGACTCACGACTCCTGCTCAAAGAGCAGGTGATGGTCATGGCCATGAGGGCCTCTGTGCAACTGTGGGTTGTGTGCCAGTTACACCCTTTCCCAGACCAACAATCCCTACTCACAGTCACTCATGCCCTAATCACTTCCCGACTTGACTATTGCAATACACTCTACATGAAGCTGCCCTTGAAGAGCATCCGGAAGCTCTAGTTGGTGCAAAATGCAGCAGCCTGTATGATTTTGTACAGAACCCAGTGTACATATGTAACATCTCTAGTGCGGGAACTGCAATGGCTGCCGATTTGCTTCCGGGTGCAATTCAAGCTGCTGGTTGTCACCTTTAAAGCCCTTCATGGCTTGGGACCAGTTTTCTGAGGGACCTTGTCTTGCTGGTTACATCTAACTGACCCATCAGAGCGGGGAGGCAAGGAATGCTGCAGATCCCATCCCCTAAGGGGATTTAAACACTCAAAGAACCATTTGGATCAGTTTACCACAAGAAAAAAAAACCAGCCACAAAACCTAGGCCAGCTTGGTGTCACTCACTCCCACCCAGTCACATGACCCCCCCCCAGCCACACCTACTTAGCCACAAAATCCTTCTCTTGCTCCCTCTATGTCTCTCCCCCCTCTGTATCTCTCTCTTCCCTCCTCTCTCTCTCCCCATCTTTCCCCCTCCCTCCTCTTTCTTTATTTCTCTTTCTCTCCCTCTGTATCTCTCTCTGTGTGTCCCTCTCCACCTCTTCTTATCTTCCCCTCTCTCTCCCCTTCTCCCCTCCATCTCTCTCTCTCTCTTTCTCTTTCTTTCTTTCTTTCTCGGAAAGCCGTGGCTAGGCCAAGTCAGCAAGCTCTTTGGGGCTTTTGGCTATTACTTTCATTTCTTATTTTTGGAAATGCAGGCTGGCTGTTAGGAATAACAAAGTTACCTAAAGTAGTTTGGGTAAAATAATATATATAAACTATGAGAGTAAGTTTATGTGTGTGTCACTTTAAACAGCAAAGCATGTAATTTTGGGTGTGGCTGTAAAACCACCATAAGAGGGAGTAAGAGAACTTGATTGACTGCTGGCTTACTGAATTGCTTGCTGACAATGATGGATTGATTATTTAATAACTGTGTGTTCCCTGCTGCTGCTGCTGAAGGAAGAAAGGAGGTTTGACTTCTTTATATCTCTACTGTGAAGAGATTTATTACTGGACTGATATTTGTAAGTTTACTGACCTCTTTTTCGACACTAGACTTTGCAACTGAATAATCCCCGGATGGACTGAACTAGTGAATGATATATGGACTCTTTGACTGTGCTTAAAAATCTTACTGGAATAAACTATTTAACTAGCACAGTGTATCTGTTTTACTGAGTGTAAGCTACAAAAATGTTTGTCTCACATATTTGCCTGCCTGCCTGCCTGCCATGCAGATTCTGCTAGGGTGTATCCCTAACACTGGCCGAAGAACAATCGCCAGCCATGGCAGAGGTTACTCTTCGGGCGACCCTCTTCTTGCAACCCCCTGGCCAGCTGTGGCAGGGTTGGGAGGGTGTGCCCAAGTGGGGAGATCCTCCTTAAGCAAGCAGCTGCCCACCCCGTGCACGCCGTTGCTGTGCTTTGGCCAAGATCAGCTGTTCGCTAGAGGGTGTGCACCCTCCCACCATGCCATAGCCAGCCAGAGGGTTGCGAATAGAGAAGGAGGGGAGGAGGGTCGCCAGAGCCTTAGTGCAGGAGTGAAGTGGCCCTGTACCTGCTTTTGCGCCACATTTGCGCGTAAGGCAGCCTTCACTTCCTGCCGCTTCGGACTGGAGCTGAAGAGCTGCTAGGGTGGGGGACGATGATGAAATGGCAAGGCGATGTCCAGAGCCTTAGTGCAGGAGAGAAGCCATGTCCTGTTAAAACCATCCTTAAGCGAGTGGCTGCCTGCCTTGCACGCGTCTTTGCTGCGTTTTGGTGCTCGCTTAAGGAGGGTCTCCCCGCCTCTGCACCCTCCCAGCCCTGCCACAGATGGCCAGGGGGTTGTGAGAGAAGGAGGGGGAGAAAGAGGAGAGTTGCCCAAAGGGAAGCCTCTGCTGCGACTGGCAATCATTCCTCAGCTAGCCCAGATTTCCAAAAAGAAGAAATAAAAGGAATAGCCAAGAGCCCCAAAGAGAGCTTGCTGGCTTGGCCCAGCCTCAGCGTTTCCAGAGACAGAAGAGATGCAGAGACTGAGAACACGAGATATACACAGAGAGACATAGAGAGAGGGGGGAAACCAGCTGACAGGAGAGCATCTTTGGTGAGGGCATTCCAGCTTTCTCCAAGCCTGACCCCCGAGGTGGGTGTGCAAGGTTCGGCAGGGCCAGTTCCCTTTTCCTGCTGCTCTGAGCTTCTTAAAGTGACGGCTGGGCACTGCGGACCCCTTCCCCCTTCCACTGTCCCAGCCTCCTGGATCCCATTCCCACTCTGCCAGCTCTTGTGTTAGCAAGGCCGGCATTGGTTGCAGCTGGGTCGGGCCAGTGTCTCGGGACGCAGAGCAGGTTGCGCATCTCCCCAAGCGACCAAGGCATGCCGAGCACCAACAAGGGCTGGAAGAAGTTCCAGCAAGAATGAGGCACCAGAGAATCAGCCCTAGCCGTTTTTCCTCTCCCCACCGTCATCCTTACTTTCTCAGGCTTGGCAAGGGAGGGCAAGGGGCAGGGCCAGCCAGTAATGGGACAAGGAGCCATAGCAAAGGGGCCAAAAAGCTTCATGTGGCTCTGGAGCCACAGGTTGCCAACACCTGCCCTAGGGAGATACACCTGGTGAGACCCAGAAAAGCCTTCTCCATGGTGGCTCCCTCTCTCTGAAACATCATCCCCACAGAGATTAGAATGCCCCCCCAAGCACTCTTCCAGAAGGCACTAAAGACCTGATTCTGCCAGCGGGCCTGGAGAACCCAGAGCAGGATGAAGCCCATTAAATGGCTCATGTGAGGTGCTGTCGCTGGGGTGGGGTATGTGTGTGATTTTTGTATATTAATTTATTATATGACTTCTTTTATTTATTAGTTTTATTGTTTTTATATGGGGTATATTCTGTAAGTTTTGAGTCACCATGTGCGAATAGGCAGTAATATAAATTCCCTAAATAAAATAAATAAAAATTGGTTGAAAATTAGTTCATGGAAATTGAGTTTCCCAAAATTGTGACTGTTACAATTTATTAAGCTTCATTTAGACTCCACTTGGATATTACTACTTACGCATTACATTAGGAATTGTTAGGTTTCCCATCTCTTGTTTTGGTGTATCTGATCAAATTCAGAAAATAGTTGCACAAAGAATTTCTGACAGTATGGGAGTATATATTGTTACTCTCAGTAACAAGGATGGATGAGCTGCTACAAATATAATTACATACAAATTAATTTTCAAATTGAAATATAGTTAATATATTTTAAAGCCACAAGTATCTTAGGGAATTGTCCTGTGTGAAATTTGAATTAAGACACAATGTGGAAGATTCAGTAAAATCACTATCATGAATATACATGTTTATCATATAGAATGAGATTATTTTCAACTGTATAGAAAACAAACGGTTCACGGGTACCCCTTACCTTAGAATAACATTTTATTGTGGTCAAAACACAAATAATAAAAACCACTTTTGAATAAACAGTGCAGGTGAGAGCCATATATATGTAAATCAAATTGAGGTAAATTATTAAGGTGATAAGTACATATCAATGCAGTTGGCTTAATTCATTTTTAAACATTGTGGCAAATCAGTATGTTGTTGGCTTTCATGTATGAGGATCGAGATACATTGATACTGAGTCCTGAATCTTAGTGGAAAGGCAAGAAATCTTTGTAAACAAAAACAATGTAAGATATTTGAGGAGTTTTTAATGTCAATATAAATTAATATTGGTAACTGAAGTTACTCATCTTAGTTTCTTGCTCCATTTTCCCCTTTAGGTTCTAACAGTGTTATGCAATATAGCTGCCAAGGGTGCTGCCTACTGTGAAATGCTGCACCAAAAAGCTGTGCTTCCTTCTCTTGTAAATATCCTTGTTATTTCTGATGTCCAAGTAGTAGGCCAAGATTTAGAACTATTGCATCTCATCTTCTTTCATTGGCCAAAGGTAGGCTTTTGTGCATTGTGTATTACAGTATTATTATATATTCTAAAAGTCCAAGATGTACTAACAGTTTCAATACTAATGTGTATGTTCTTTCACTCTGCCAGGCTGCCATTGACTTTGTAAATCATTCCGGACTACATGCCTTACAGCAGCATCAAAATAACCTACATTTGCAAGAGCAAGTCAAAGTGCTAATTCAAACAGTTAGCCAGATAACTACTGTTCCTCAAAATAAACCCCTTGGAACTGAAAATCTTCATTTTATTTCCTTACAAATGTGAAGCAATTACATATGTAAATGAACTATATTAATTTGTTGCCAACAAATTTTAAACAATATCCTTTGAATAGCAGCATGCTACTAAATCTCTCATGTCTGTATGATTTATAACCTTCAGTTGATCATAGAGCAACCATTTTTGAATCAATTTACCTCAAATGAGTTAACTTACAGAATGCATCCCTATGCTTGTGTTTTCTCTCTCACACACATCCATATCCACTAGCACCTTTCCTTTCTGAGCATTTGTGCTCATATGCACCTTCTATTTCTTTTCCCTTCAACTGAAAAATAACAAAGCATTTTTCAAAAAGTATATGCATTAAGGTATTTCAGGAATTCTGTAACTATTAGCATGCTTGATAAAAATGTTTTAAATAAGCAAGATAAATACTCAGTAGTGGATTTTGTTGAATTTGATGGGATTTATCTAAAAATAGTTAAAGGTTGATTAGATCGTACAGACAGTATTTATAGTAGTTTGTATGAATTTAAGATTTCTATTTTGATTTAAGCTTTAAGCATAATTAATGTAATTTTCAAATATGTCATTAATACTTTACCAAAGTCCTGTGTTCCAATTTGCAAATGTAACATATTTTTCTTCATTGAAATGGTTATTATATATGCTTCTAATATTTATTTGGTTGGGTGATAGAAGCCAGCAAAAATGGACCAAGTTTAAAATACACTAGATATGTCTGGTGTGAATGTGGAAAAAAAATTTCCGAGGAAAAAAATTCCACCAATTCATCATTTTGGGAGAGTCAATTGGACAGCAATTTAATAAATAAATTCAAAAGTTGCTGATATCCATTCTAAATACCCTTTTTTCCATGATGTGATCCAAACTGGAGTGAATGTTATTCCCCATGTGTTTCCCAGTGCACGCACACACATTGATATAACATGGAGGGAAGTGTAAAAAAAAGCTCAGAATGAACACAACTTCTTATGGCTGCTGCTAATTGAGTGGGAAAGAATTCTAGGAGCCTTGCCCTGCATGTTTTCACTTCACTGCTTAGATTGCCCTGGTATATATGTTCACCAAAACAGGACACATTGTATAAGACTTTATTTGTAGATCACAAGTACATGGAAATTACAAACAAATATATATATTGTTTTAGAATTGAAGAATACAGGATTATCTTCATATTTTTCTATTAACAGCACTGTCCAAGGCTTTGGCAACTTGGTCAACATTTAGGTTATTCAGTGACACACTCTTTTCTAGGCCATAGGCTGTAAAAAAACAAATTTTATTAAAAAAAATCTTACAGACTTCATTCAAAAATAATTCTAAAGTTTCAAAACACAATTGTGTTTTTAATCTGTAAGTCTTTTACAAGTGAATTACTTATGTAAAGATTTGTTAATCCAATTCAGAGAAAAGCCAATGGGGATAAAATATACAGTATATGCACAGTACTATTTTTCTAAAATGTTTTCAGCTGACACTGCAAGGAAAAGGCTGCTCCTAAAGGATACATTGATGAAGATATTCATAGAATAACAGAGTTGTAAGGGACTCTACACTATTCCAGACAAATAGTTGTCCAATCTCTTCTCGAAAACCTCCAATGATGGAGTATCCGCAATCTCTGGAGGCAAGTTGTTCCACTGATTAATTGTTCTCTTTTATCTTTAATTCTAGGTTGGCTCTCTCTCTAATAATCTTCCATCCGTTACTTGTCCTGCCTTCTTAGGTGCTTTAGAGAATAGATCAGCCCCCTCTTCTCTGTGACAGTTCCTTAAATATTGGAAAACTGCTATCATGTGATCACTAATCCTTTTCATCCTCGGCGTTTTTCTAATGTCTCAATATCTTTCTTGTATTGGAGTGACCAAAATGGGACATAATATTCCAAGTGTGTCTTATTAAAACAATATAAAGCTTTACTATCCAGTGGTAGGATTCAAAAAATTTTACTACTGGTTCTGTGGGCATGGCTTGTGGGCGTGGTGTGGCTTGGTGGGTATGGCAGGGGAAGGGTACTGTAAAATCCCCATTCCCTCCCAACTTCAGGGGGAAGGTTACTGCAAAATCCCATTCCCTCCCCACCCCACTAACCTGTTTCCCAGCTCTGTTCTCCTGTGCAGGGCAACAAAAGAAGATCCAGCCAATCAGCTGGGACTCGGGAGGCAGAGAATAGATGGGGGCGGGGCCAGTCAGAGATGGTATTTGCTGGTTCTCTGAACTACTCAAAATTTCCGCTACTGGTTCTTGAACTGGTCAGAACCTGCTGAATATCACCTCTGGTACTATCACTTTGCATTATTTTGATACCATCCCTCTGTTGATACAGCCTGCTTTGGCTTTTTTGGCAACTGAAGCATACTGCTGGCTCACACTTAACTGGTTGTCCACTGGGATGCCTAGATCCCTCTCAGTTTCTGCTGTTGAGCCAGGTACCACCTATTTTATACCTGTGTGTTTGCTTTATCTTGCCTATGTGTAAAACCTTACTTTTTTCATCACTGAATTGCATTTTGTTGGATAGGGCCTAGTGCCCAAGTGTTCCTTCTGGAGCTTGAGACTATCTCCCAAGATGTTGGCTCCCCCTCCCCCCAAGCTTGGTATTACCTGCAAATTTGATGAGTTCCCCTTCTGCCCCCTTTTTAAGATCATTTATGAAAATGTAGAAGAATACTGGGTCTAAGACAGAACCTAGAGGGACCACACAGCATACTTCCTTCCATTTAGATGTAGTTCCATTGAGGATAACACATTAAGTGTGGTTGGTCAGCCAGTTGTGAATCCATCTGGTGTTGATGCTGTCTACCTCCCATGTCAAACGCTTACTGAAGTCTAAGTAAACTATGTTCATAGTATTTGCCTTATTCAATAATTTAGTCTAAATTAAATGAATTAAAATTAACTTTTGCTCTAAAGGCAGTCAGATAAACAGCAATTAACTTTCCAAGAACTCAGTTTCTGCTCTGCCCATTTACTTTAAATGTTGTGCTCTAGCTGGCTGAATATTTTGATCTGGATTTTTTTCTTTATCTCCTCAATTTAAGCTGTATAAAGATTTTGCTTCCTTTCCTCTACTGTTCAGTCACTCATCAATATAAATAATTTACAGATTTTATCACCCCTTTTCCAGGCATGCAGTGAATTTAGCAAATGAGGGGGGGGCATCAACAAATTCCACAGCTTTTTTATTGCCGGAATATGGGTTTCTGGGTGACAGAGGGTTTAAGCAAGCGAAATATTTTGAGAAGCTCCTCTAAGGCTGCTGTCTTTGCATGCAGGTGACTGATTTCTCCAAAGCCTAGCAACAGCCAGGAGAGGTTTGCAATATCCTGACAGCCAGCTGATAGAGGCAGAAAATTTCCAAAGGAGTCACCATTTTCACAAGGAATTGTTTAGAGTACTGAAATTGATAGCTTCTGCTTCTTCCAGGAGACATCAGGAGTAGGCCCAAGCACTGTAAGGTCCCAGCAGGACAGGATGGAGGAAAGAGGTGGGGGGTGTTGCAGCATCCTTGTGATCAGTTGTAAGGATGAACGACCATCAGGGTGCTGCAGCTCTGTAGGTTTGAAATAGCTTTTGGGGGTTATAACTTCAAATGGATGTTAAGTGAGCTGTCTATTTCAAGGAATACTTGTAGTCTGTACACAACTCATTTTCATAGGTTGCATTTATTTATACCTATTGCCTATCTTCTTGGTGCATACAATGCCCAGAATATCAACCAACATAAAATGATATGTCATGCTAGCCATCAAAACCCAAGATGCACACAGTATATGTGGCATGAGTGCAAGGTCGAGGATTTTTAGCTCACTTGTTAAGTATGTTATATGAACACAGCCAGAGCTGAAATTCACATGTCCCTAGTCATTTTGCTTTATCAATTGTTCACTTTTCTCTAAATCAAGAATTTGAGTGAGTAAGAGATCAAAGTAATGAAAGATTAGGAATAGAGTATACCATTTATGAGTTACAGAAAGCCTTTTTCAGAGTGCAATACTAATTGCAAGCAGTAAATCTCCCCTATTCCCATCTGGTTCTGAAATCTATCCTACTTTATAATTCAACCAGACTGTACAATTTTAAAAAGATCTATTAATAGGGATGTAGGCAAGTGTACTTGCTCCACAAAGACATTAAGTTTTACTATAACAATACTACAGCACTTTTGTTCAGAGTCAACAACTTTAACCATTACTCCATATAGAGCTTTAGTTATTATTTTCACTGCCTTGTATTACATTTTGGTGATCAGATTTTTAGAAATAAAGATTCAATAGCATCACAATTTGTTCCAGTTACGAAAGATTGCCCCACCCCCAATAATACTGGTAGCAATTCTTTTTCCCATTACAGGATTAAAATCTTTTTATTACATATTTATGGAAGGCAATAAAAACATGATGTACTGGCACAAAGCATACATTTCAAGCATTTGGCCGCTGGGAGTTCCATTTAGTTAGACAATTGATACTACAAAATCAACATAAATTATGAGTGACAGAAGCTTTTCTATGAAAATGTAAATTTAATATATTATAAACACTCTTAGATTCTTAAAGCATTAATATATTAGAAGATAAGTAAAAATTCTGTAAAAGAAACTAATAGTAGCATCTGTTTTTGTCTATGATTGTAACATACCGTGTTTCTCCAACAATACGGCTTCCCCCAATAGGAAGTCCCAGCATGTTTTATAGGCATAAAATCAAATTAAGATCCCGCAAATTAAGGGCTATATTAAACATGCGAAATGGGGGGGAATGGCAGGGGGGGGCTTGCCGTTAGGAAGTACTTTTGTTGCATACCCGGATATGCTGCTGCCTGCGTTGAGTGGGGCACTTCATATCGGGAGACTTTCCGCCACTGTTGCTTTCCCTTCTCCCCGTGCTGCTGCAGCGTTTAGAGCAACGCCGCAGCATTTGGCGCAGCCACGCAGCATTTGGCGCAGCCACGCAGCATTTGGCGCAGCCACACTCAGTCAGCCAGGGCTCCTCCCTGCAACCGAAGCCCGGCGGAGACACTCGGCTTCAGGTGCTCCTGTCGCCGCCTTCCCTTCACCTTCGATTAGTCAATTCTTTTAAAAACGATGGCCTACTACCGGTACGACAAAGCCTCCCCTGCCCACGTGGGGAGGCAAATCTCCCGGGGCCACAGCACAGGATCGGACCACCCCGGGAGAAGCGCCCAGCCGCCATCCATATCCACGGATGGGTAGGCGCTATCACTGCCTCATGCAGCCTCTCCTGGTGGCCCCTTTGGGTTCAGGCTGGAGGGACTTGGGAAGCCGGGCCGACTCGGGTCGGCCCGGCCCGGCTCTTTCACTTGGCAGGCGGGCGCGCACCCTCGGCTCACTTTCCCGGCTCTGCCCAGCCCGCATGGCTCTGACGAAGCCCTGGCGGGATGGAGGCTGGGCGCTTCTCCCAGGGTGGGGCAATCCTGCGCTGCGGTCCCGGGAGATTTGCCTCCCCACGTGGGGTTGGGCTGCCCTCATGGGCAGGGGAGGCTTTGTTGTACCAATAGTAGGGCATCGTTTTTAAAAGAATTGGCTTTGCCTTCGAAGGCGAAGGGAAGGCAGTGACAGGAACGCCTGAAGCTGAGTGTCTCCACTGGGCTCCAGTTGCAGGGAGGAGGGAAATTAAGTCACCCCCGAAAAGACAGCCTAGCTGTTTTTTTGGGGGGGTCAAAAAAAAAAAAAAAGGCCGGCCTTATTTTGTGAGAAACACAGTAGAATCCTCTGCTAGTTATTCTATACCAGGTGCCGGCAACCTGCGGCTCCAAAGCCACATGCGGCTCTTTGGGCCCTCTGCTGCCGCTAACTGTCCCATTACTGACTGGCCCCTCCCCTCCCAGTCATTCCTCACCTGGGCTGAGAAGGTAAGCGCAACGGTGGGGGATGGAGAAGTGGCCGGGGCTGATTCTCCTCACTCTTACTGGAGCTCCTTCTGGCCCTTGTTGGTGCTGGGCATGCCTCGGTCGCTTGGGGAGATGCGCAACCTGCTCTCTTCTCTGAGACACTGGCCATGACTGATGCCCACCTTGCTAACACGAGGGCTGGCAGAATGGGAATGGGATCTGGGAGGATGGGACAATGGAAAGGGAAATAGGGCCACAATGCCCAGCCGTGGCTTTAAGAAGCTCAGGAAAGCGGGAAAAGGGGGCTGGCTGCATTGAACCTCGCCCACCCACCCCGGGGGTCAGGCTCAGAGAAAGGCAGAGCACCCTAGCCAAAGACACTTGTCAGCTATTCACCCACCCACCCCCTACACCTTTGCTGCGCTTTGGCCAAGCCTGGTCTCTCGCTTGAGGATCTCTCACTCATGCACATCCTCCTAGCCCTGCCAAAGTCAGCCAGATGTTCATGAGAGGAGGAGGGTCGCTGGAGCCTTAGTGCAGGAGTGTCCTTGCCTTTGCGAGAGAGAGAGAGAGAGAGAGAGGGAGGGAGGGAGGGAGGGAGGGAGAAAGAAAGAGAGAGAGAAAGGAGAGAGGAGACAGAGAGGGGGGGATTTCGGTGTTTTTTTTAATAACCAGTTCTCTGCCCGAATGACCAGCTGGGTAGGCATGGCTAGGGGTCACTTGACTGAGTGGGAGTGAGTGACATCGAGTTGGCCACACACACACAGGTTTTGTGGCTCCCGGTGTTTTCTGTGGGAAATGGGTCCAATGGCTCTTTAAGTATTTAACTCAAAGAACCTGTTACAGACCCATTCTATATAATATTGGCACCTGCCAACTTCTTTCCCTCTCTGTTGTAAGAATGTAGAATTCAACTTAAGTTTATCAACAGTATTATGTAATAGAATTAACACAAAAGTCTTTATTGAATCTCTAATCTATTTGTAATACTGTATATTTCTTTTAATATACACATATATATATTCTGTTAATATCAACTATATGTGAAGATGGCCTTGGCTTACAAACAACTGCATATCTGCAGAAAACCTTCCAATTTTTCTTTTTAATAATATTACAAATAAAATGTTTTAAAGATGAATAACAAACCCTATGGAGCAAACAATTGAACAAATTGTTTCTATTGTACTTGTAAAAGAATATTTTACAGAAAAGCCCTTCCTAACTCACCATATCTAGCCCAAAGCATGGGATGAACATTGGAGCATTCTCTGATCAAGATGGGGAAGTTTGGATTTGCCTTCTTCAATGTGACATAGTGCTGTTCAATGAAATCTCTGCAAAGAATTCAACAATAGAATACAATCAGTTCAAGGATTTTATTCCATTCAATTACCAAAACTATAAAAAATGTGTATCGATTCCTATCTTACTATGTTTTGATTCAGTCTTAATGTTCAGTATTTTAACACTTTAATGTTTTATATTGCTGTTTTTATGATATTGTAAGCTGCCCAAATCTCTCAACAGTGAGATAGATAATACATAAATTTATCAAATAAATATTAACCACAGAATATGCTACTTTACTTCAAAGTAATATTTCAAAATTTATATCCATTTATAGCGCACCTTCTGTACCAGAACTCAAGATGAGGCACACACCCTTCTATCTTTCCCCACAATAGAAATCCTGAGGTAGGTTGGACTGAGAGAGAGCACAGTAACTGATCCAAAGTCAATTTGCTTTGTACATGAATACTACACACACTCATACACAAGCCAAATCATATTTTTGTCTGTGTGACTCCAGCTCATATCTTTTAATTCATTATATCATGCAAACAGATATTAGAATAGCTGAAAAAGAACTCATGACTTTTCAGTGACAGATGGAACATTAGATCACTCTGAAATTCTTCAGACTTAGAAATATGTTTAGGAAACATACACACCCCGGTAAAAAAGAAGTCTGACTGTTCTTAATATGATTCACCCTTAAATCCATTCTTAAAAGGTCTTCTGTTTTCTGTATTGTCTGTAAGGAAATGATTTTTTAAAAAATCTGCCTTGAAACCAAAGGATTAGGATTAACCCCCCATCCCGGGCTACCTCCTACAAGGCTTAATAGCAGCCCAGGTGGCACCTCGCGATTTTCTCCCTGCCAGCCTATCCTCCTAGCAACTCCTCAGGAAACAGCCAGGACCAGCCTGTTTTTCTGAACGGCCAGGAGCCCCTTTCTGAAAGGAACTTTTCAGAGCGTTTCCACTTATCTCCAGTGTTTCCAGTCATTTCCACTGGGACGACTCCTTCGTGCAGCCAAACATACGGAATGCTCACAATGCACCCAACGCCAAGCTGGGCAAGCTGGGCTCGGTATCCACATTTTAGCCCATGTGATGCGAGAAGCCAAGCAGTCAAGGAATAAGCGGGACAATTTCCACGTCTCTCCACAAAGGGGTCGGATAAGATCCCTGCTCGCCTTTCACCTACCGGACTCCCTGACTAGCCGCCGAGTGCTGGCAAAGGTGGATCCGAATTTCCTTCAGATTCTGGGCAAGGCTGCCCCCGACAGCTCGGACAACTGAGGCGGCCGCCATGATGACTGCCAGCCCTAAAGGTCCCGTGAGCAGTGACCGTTGCTGTAGCCAATCCGGTACTTAGCAGAAGACCGACGCTTAATGACGCGCATAGGATAAGAAGCGCGCGAGGTGTTATGGGGAGTGAACACATAGACTAGAATAGAGCTGGAAGGGACCTTGATTGAGCCCCCTGCTCAAGTAGGAGAACCCATACTATTTCAGATAAGTGACTATTCTAGTCTCTTCTTAAAAGCCTCCAGTGATGAAGCCCCCAGGATTTCTGAAGGCAAGCTCTTCCACTGGTTAATTGTCCTCACTGTGTGGAAGTTTCTCCTTAATTCCAGGTTGCTTCTCTCTTTGGTTAGTTTCCAACCATTGTTTCTTGTCCTGCCCTGGTGCTTTGGAGAATAATTAGACCCCCTCTTCTTTGTGGCAGCCCCTCAAATGCTGGAATACTGCTATCATGTCACCCCTAATTCTTCTTTGCTTTAAACTAGCCAGACCCAAAATCTGTAGCCGTTCTTCATATGGTTTAGTCTCCAGGCCTTTGATCATCTTAGTCACTCTTCTCTGAACTTTTTCCAAGGTCTCAACATCTTTCACCTGCTGCCACTTACAGATCTATAACAGCTTGAAGAGATACAAAACTCATTTTTTAAAAAAAATGATTTAAAGCTCTATCTGGCTGCCCAAGTTCTGGACTGAAAACTCGAATCATAGGGACCTTGGAGGTCTTCATCCCTGGAGGTTTGTAAGAAAAGACTGGACAGCTTCTTGTCTGAAATGAAATGGACTAGGTAGGAGATCTCCAAGGTCCCTTCCAGATCTTGGCTCTATTCTGATTGATTGTTCTTTCATTTAGTCAAAATCCCTGCCCAAGGTAGGAAACCTTATTGAAACTGAACAAATGGCTGCCCAATCTTTTGCTGAAGACTGGAGCACCCACAACCACAGGAGGCAAGCCATCCACTGATTAATTGGTCTCACAGTCAGGATTTTTTTCCTCAGTTCCAGTTTGGATCTCTCTTACTAGCTTCCACCTATTGCTTCCTATCCTGCTTTCAGGCGCTTTGCAGAATAAGTTGAATCCCTCTTGTCTGTGACAGCTCCTCAAATACTTGAAGACAGCCTCTCCTGCTTCTCTTAGACTAAATATACCTCAATCCTTCCTCCTTCGGTTTTGCCTCCGGATTCCTTTGTTGCTCTTCTCTGCACTTTCTACAGCACTGGGATCTAAGATTGTTTACTACGTGTAGAAATCAGCAAAAAATTAGAAGAGCAGTGGTGGAATGGCTGATCTATGTAGAAACAGGCAGTAGCAAACAGATCAACATTTTTGTAAGCAACCAAATAGAGCTTGATAGGCTCAGATCACCCCAAATCCAAAAGATTGTATCTTTGCAGTCTATATTGCATAGTCCTCTATAAATGTTATATATTGTTTTAAAAAGTGATGCATTCAAGCTTTTAAACATTTATGCAGAGAACTCAGAAAGCCATTGAAATCAACCTACAAAATAGAGAAGTTCATTTAAAGTTCCCTCAAATTTAAATTTAAAGTAACTGTTTTTCAGTGTTAATATAAGACTTGATAAACACTGAATGAAAATGGGTGTTTTTGCTGCAATCTGCTGAATAGACTTGCTGAGGTTCTAGATTTGCCTGTTATTTTTAATGAGATCATTGAAAGAAAGGCTAACTGAAACTGGACCCGGAAATAGCCTATCTCGACGAGTCTATAAATGAACTACAACATTCGTCTAAGGTCCCTGGGAGCTTCGGCGTAGTGCACTTCGGGTTAAGGTGCCGTCACCGCGCGGTGCCTTGTGGGAAAGAGGCCGAGCTTGGTGCTTGTTTGTCACCTCAGTCGGAGCCGTTTATATCTCAAGAGAAGCGACAATGCCGGAGCGGGACAGTGAGTGTCATCTTAAAGCCTGCGTGAGAGTGTGTGTGAGGGGCAGTGGGGAGGAGTCGGCGAAATGCCCTCGGACTTTTTGTTGCTGGCCTCACTTTTCAAATAAAGGGCCAGCGAATATATGCAGAGGGATCTAAGGCAGCTTGCCGTCCCTTCCCTGTTTTCTTCTTGAGTGGCCGATGGGCTGGATCATCCATACAAGGGGGGCTGGGAGGGGGTACAACAAAGCAATCCCTAATGAACGAGAGACCCTCTCTCTCAGAAGTACGGAAGGCCAAGGAGCAGGGGGCTTGTTGATTCTAACTACAGCTTTGGAGGGGGGGAGCTTGAAAGAGTCAGATGGGCAAAGAATACAGTATTCCGATGATGGGTTGTTATTTGTGATTTGTTTGCTAAATTCTTGCAAAACGTGCCACACCTTTTCCTAAAAGTTACTACCAACCTGCCTTCAGTCGAGGACCTGTATACTGCACGAGTCAAAAAGAGGGTTGTGAAAATATTTACAGACCCCTCACATCCCGGACATAAACTGTTTTAACTCCTACCCTCAAAACGACACTATAGAGCACTGCACACCAGAACAACTAGACACAAAGGACATTTTTTCCCCCAAAAGCCATCACTCTGCTAAACAAATAATTCCCTCAGCACTGCCCAACCATTACAAAGTCTGAACTACTATTACCATTAATCTTCTCATCACTCCTTATCACCCATCCCCTCCCACTTGTGACAATATGACTGTCACTTGTATCCTTATGATTTATATTGACTGTTTCCTAGTATGATTTGATTGCTTATTGTACCCTGTGACTATCATTAAGTGTTGTACCTTATGATTCTGGACTCTTGACAAATGTATCTTTTCTTGTATGTACACTGAGAGCATCTGCACCAAGACAAATTCCTTGTGTGTCTAATCACACTTGGCCAATAAAGAATTCTTTACTTTCCTTTGTACAGTACTATATCTCCTCCTCCTCTTCTTCTCCTCCTTCTCCTTCTCCTCCTCCACCACCTCCTCCACCACCTCCTGTTCCTCCTCCTCCCTTCTTCCTTCTTTTCTTTCTTCATATATATACACACATATTTGGTGAAACTTGGTTAACAGATGACTTACCCTTCTGGAAACAAATACTGTGGGGAGTAAGACACCCCTAATACCCCTGGGGGGGTGTACTTTAAAATGGTTTCTACCATGGTAACAGATTCACAGTGCTCCCTCTTGTGGAGGAATAGAAGAATTGTGGCACTGTGCGACAGTATAAACATGTTACACATGGGAACTGGCATGAGTCCTGATTTTCCTGTCTTACAGGTTTGGGATAAATAAATAAATAAATACCCGGGCAATGCCGGGTTATCAGCTAGTTGGATATAAAACAGGCTAATTTTCAGTGGGGAAACCTGAAGAAAAAATGAAGCGAAAAGCAGGAGTTACTTACATGTAGCAGCTGTTCAGTTGCAATTTCAAAATTGAATATGATCAGTTTCTAATTCTTTCTATTTTACATTTTGATGGACTGGTGAAAACCAAAAGTTTTGTGTGTACTGGAAATTTTTTTTCACCCTTTTATATTTTACTTTACCTCTTGATTTTTCTAAACATGGCCACCCTCTTTCTTCTGTCTTCAAGGAATCCTGAATCTTTATATTTGAGAAGGTTTAAATTTGGAATAATTAAGAAGGAAAAAATGTAGTTTCTGTTATCGCTGTACCTTTCTGCTGGGTTTCACAGAATGGTTTGTAGTCTGTAAGAAAGCTAATATTGTTCTGAGCAATTTCTTGAATCTCTTAATTTTTCCACACTGTTACACATGGGAACTGGCTGAAAATCAGTTGAATATGAGGTATTTCTTGGTATTATTTCTCTTCAGATATTTTACTATGTATGAAAAATGTCACAATAAATTGTTTGACTGAAATGCATACTTCTCTTTCAGATATGTTATGTTGACTTATAATTCTCGTTTTAGGTGAGCCGTTCTCCAACCCTTTAGCCCCAGATGGGCATGATGTGGATGATTCTCATTCTTTTCATCAGTGAGTAGAGTTTTTAATTGTATTTTAAGATACATTTTTCAGTATTACAGACCAATTTTGTTTCATATACGTTGTTTAGGAAACCAACCACATTTTCCTCCAAATTCAACAATAGGGTTTCGGTATCCTATACATAGAACTTTGAAGATTGCCAATTGTTCTCATACTTATGTGGAATGCAAAATCTTAGCACTTTATTAATCCCTGCTTCTATCTCCAGTTTATACTTGGAGGAAAAGCAAGCTTTCTCATTAAACAATGGTAAAGTGGAAGTTAGGGGAAGGATTTTTGTTAGTGGTGATTGGACTACATTGGCCAGCAAAAACTTGTGTATATTAGCTAATGAAATTACAAAGAGCCAAAACAGTGTTCAATGTTGTAAGCTGCCTAGAGTTGCCTTACAGCAAGATGGCAAGCAAATTTAATAAGTAAAAAATAGAGATAGATAGATAGATAGATAGATAGATAGATAGATAGATAATGGCATTTTATCCAGTGTACTTTCAATAATGAAATAAAATACCACCTGATCAAGCAAACAATAATGGTGCAATAATGTAATATGCTTTTTGATTTTTTTCCATATGTTTTTTCTTACCAATGTTTATGCTATAATTTGCAGTGGGCAAATCATGGGATATCACAAAGTATTTTTTCTCACTAGCAGGGATTGTGGCAAATCTATATATAATATATGGGTATAGTAATTGAATATTGTATAGGGGCATTTAGTTTTTCTTAATAAGTTATGTACTATGAGTTCCATATTTTGTAGTATTTCAAATGCTTTAATTTAACTTTTTCAGAGTCATTTAGAGTCAGGTGGCATACAAATTTAATGAATAATGACAGTCAGTAGTATTCTGTTTTTATGCTCTTTTATAAGCAATTGTTTTTGTGATAGGTCTAAATTGACCAATGAAGACTTTCGTAAGCTTCTTATGACTCCACGGGCAACACCAACATCTGCACCACCTTCAAAATCTCGCCATCATGAGTAAGCATGCAATGTTTGTATTTTTTATCAAAAATGTATTTCTTTTACCAATTTGCCAACTATATTTTAGTTGACATCTTATACTAGTTCTAACTTAATCTTGTGTTATCTACAAAATAAATGCATGCATAATGTATATGTCAAAATAATTGAAATACATAAACATACACACACTAAATAAATGCTAAAATCAAGACTAGGCTACTTGAATAAATAGAATTTGCAAAAAATAGTAATGTTTTTCAAAGAAGTCACGTACATTTTATCCATGTAGGAATCCTGAAAAGTAAGATATATTACTTTCTATAAACTGCCTACATGATGTTGTTATTATTTTGAAAGTATTTTTGTTGAAGGCATTTATGGTTTCCTCTGAAGTGAATAAGGAATAAAATTTCATTATTACTAATATTACTTTGAAATTAGAGTTTAAATTTTATTGCAGTTTAATCATAGGATATTAAGAACATTTTTATTTTTGTTCTTTTTAGAATGCCCAGAGAGTACAATGAAGATGAAGATCCAGCTGCTCGCAGGAGAAAGAAAAAAAGGTAATAGAGACTAGTTTCTGAAGTTTCCAAAAGAGCTAATGCATTTTTGAACTGGAGGAAGAATCATATTGCTGGATAAATGGAGCTAATAATTTTGCTTCTCTTTTAGTACTTAATATAAATGACAATATATACCGTATATACTCGAGTATAAGTCGACCCGAATATAAGCCAAGGCACCTAATTTAACCACAAAAAACTGGGAAAACTTATTGACTCGAGTATAAGCCAAGGGTAGGAAATGCAGCAGCTACTGGTAAATTTCAAAAATAAAAATAGATACCAATAAAAACTTTCACTAGGACAGTTGAGAATAAGTTTGATGTTCACAATTTCCTCTTTGAAAGAGACCAGTAAATAGGGAACAAGAAGATGAAGAAAAAGAAGTGTGTTTTTTCACACTTTTCACACTACAGTGAACAAAAATGGCATCATAGGAACAGGCTTATTCTCAGCCCAAAGGTTTGTTTCTGATTTCTTCCCTGATTTAAGGGAAATTTGGGAAACGATCTCACTATCATGAAAGGTTTGATTGATTCACTAACCCAAAAGATGATGATGATGACAGTGGTAGGCAGGAGTTACTCTCTCCCTTGCAAGAAAAAAGCAAGAGCCGTTCTTATGATCTCTCCCTCTCTCTCTTTCTCCCCCCCCCAATAAAGTCAAGCCCTTTCCAGCACGCGTGCGCAATCCGCCACCGCCCCTTTGCACCTTGCAAATGCAAAACCCCAGGGTTTTTGCATTTGCAAGGTGCAAAGCGGCGGGGGCGGATCGCGCGCGCGTGCTGGAAAGGGCTTGACTGTATTACGGGGAGAAAGAGAGAGAGGGAGAGATCATAAGAACGGCTCTTGCTTTTTTCTTGAAAGGGAGAGAGTGACTCCTGCCTCCCACTGTCATCAACATCTTCTTCTTTTGGGTTAGTGAATCAATTAATTTGGGAAATGATCTCACTATCAGAAAACAACGTGAGCCGCCACCACCACCTCCTCCTCCCCCTCCTCCCGAGTGGACTGAAAGCAGCTGGAGCTGAGGAAACGAAGCTGAGTGGAGCGACCTCGGCTCGCGTTGTTTTCTCAGCCTAGAGCTCAGAAAACAACGTGAGCCGCCACCACCACCACCTCCCCCTCCTCCCGAGTGGACTGAAAGCAGCTGGAGCTGAGGAAATGAAGCTGAGTGGAGCCGAAGCAACCTCGGCTCGCGTTGTTTTCTCAGCCTAGAGAAAGGGGAAGGGGGCTCATCTGGACCAAGGGTGAGTCTCCCCCTCAGTTTCCCTTGAAGGATCTTCCGTCGCTTTTGCCTTCTCCCTACATCTTCCCTCTGTTAAAATCCCCCCACACACACACACACACACTTATTTTCAGTTGGATAGATTTCGTGTCTGAGCATTCTCACATGGCGGTGGGTCTTTCCCCCCAAAAAAACAGTTAAAAAAAGAAAAAACAATATGTCCTCAAGCAAGAACTTTTCTGCTTCCGATTACCCCCATGCTTAAAAGTTGCAAAGGAAACACGGAAGCAGGGAAGCAGCTGCCCAGCTTCGGAACTCCACACCATTTTTTTTTCAGAGGGGAATCTGACTTGAGTATAAGCCGAGGGGGTTTTTTTCAGCACAAAAAATGTGCTGAAAAACTCGGCTTAAACTCGAGTATATACGGTATATTATTTCTCTGTATGAATAATGTAGGTTTAGGTTAATGATGAAACAAAGGAAAGTGGTAATTAGCATTACTAGTGTTAAAAAAGTATTCTTAGAATACCATGTATTGGTATTCCTAATTTATTTTGGTCTTTTTCTTCTTTAAAATGTCAGCTATTATGCAAAACTTCGTCAGCAAGAGATTGAGCGAGAGAGGGAATTGGCTGAGAAATACAGAGACCGTGCCAAGGAAAGACGTGATGGTGTCAACAAAGATTATGAAGAAACAGAACTAATCAGTACAACTGCCAATTACAGGGCAGTGGGACCCACTGCAGAGGCGTGAGTACAATCACAGTTACTGCCATTTTGACTGGGAGTACAGTGTAGTGCTTACCTTAAACCGCTTATTTTTATTGTTCTAGGGATAAATCAGCAGCAGAAAAGAGGCGGCAATTGATTCAGGAGTCCAAATTCTTGGGTGGTGACATGGAACACACTCACTTGGTGAAGGGTCTTGATTTTGCTTTGTTGCAGAAGGTAAGCCAGAAATGCAACAGTTTATAGACAATTCATACATCTTAAGAAATTCTTGACATTATTTTTGCTGCTGTTCTGCCTAAAAATATTCCAAATATCTACGGGTGTATTTTTTGGTAATTTTTCTGATTTTGGATTGTAATGCCTCTTCTTCCCAATTATGTTATTGCAGAAATTGTTTGAAATCAAAAATCTGAGAATTTGTTTGGGGCTTTCAGGCCACTGTTTTTCAGTGGTTGCTACTAAAGTATATTATGTCAATTTCATATTTTGCATAGAATACATACATTTCATGTATGAAATACCTGCATTAAACGTCTAAATAGCCTTTTTTTCCATTTGCCACTACTTACTTCTCCCCCTCTCCTTAACCTTCCTTGCCTCAGCAGTCCTGAGAGCATGGAAGATTGCTTTTTTCTTGGTTGCTAATAACAGTAAGTAAATAGTGAACAAGGCTATTATGCAGGGAGATATTTTAAACTTCCTTGTAAGTTATAAAGTTTGTTTTCCTGCTGCTCATAACAGTGGAAAAATAATGGTGGCTGACCAGCTGGGTGGTGGTGGAAAATGATGGATTCAGATCTGCAGACTGGTGAAGAGCTGTTGGGAGGCAGCAGTCTGTTCCTATTTTATCTAATCTAATATTTGTAAAATCATACCATTTTAAAGAAAATGTTATTTCTGTTCAGGTACGGGCAGAGATTGCCAGCAAAGAAAAAGAGGAAGAAGAACTAATGGAAAAGCCTCAAAAAGAAACTAAGTAAGTAGGGATGAGAGAGTTCTGACCTATGAGCTTTTAGGCTGAAAAAATAGTAGCCCAGTTACTCAAGTATATTTCATTGCTTCCTTTTTAGGAAGGATGAAGATCCAGAAAACAAAATTGAATTCAAGACTCGTTTGGGTAAGATTGTTCAAACATTTTATTGATTTATTAGATTTACATTCTATTTTTTCTTCAAATGCTTGTGGTTAACATATATAATGCCTTCCTTCCATTTTTTTTCCTGTCCAACAACAACCCTGAGATGTAGGTCTGGCTGAAAGAGTGACCCATCCAGTCACCCAGTGAACTTCTGTGTTTGAGAGTGACCTTGAATCATCTCGATCTTAGTCCAACAATTATATATATGTTTACCTAAAATAAAATGTTACGAACATGTACTGTGAGCAAGTTTATCCTGCTTCTATGAGTTCTTCAATAACCTGAGGGTGAAAGTATTTTTTTTTCTAGGCTTAGGTTTATGTGCTTTAAAGAATGGCTGATCGGAGCAATGGCTGCAGTGTCTTGGTTCTAGTTCTGACAATATCATAAAAACATACTGTGGCTTATTTAGCTTAATGTATTGTGTGAATAGCGGCATATTCATGAATCTTCTTTTTTGCTAGGCCGTAACATCTATCGGATGCTATTCAGGAACAAGGTGTATGAGCGGAATGAGCTCTTCCTGCCAGGACGAATGGCTTATGTGGTGGATCTTGATGATGAGTATGCTGACACAGATATTCCCACAACTTTGATTAGAAGTAAGGCTGATTGTCCAACCATGGAGGTAATTGATCTAATTGCTGTGGTAATGCTTTATGAGCAAGGCAGTTGTATATGAGCTATCAAAGTAGTGATTCCTGTAATTTATCCTTCTAGGCCCAGACCACATTGACTACAAATGATATTGTAATTAGTAAACTGACTCAAATTCTTTCATATCTGAGGCAAGGCACTCGTAATAAAAAACTCAAGAAAAAAGATAAAGGTAAGCATATGTTTTTAGAACTCAGATTTGCATATCTCATTTTCCATGATGAACAGCATTAAAAATGAACATTTGTTAATATTTGATTAATGTTAGAATAGTAACTGAGTACAAAACTTAGATTCTACATTGCCCTATAGTTTGATGTTTCACATTAGTATGGAAAATGTGTTTAAGATGGAGATTATTTCTTTTTCAATCTGTGGAATAGACACTTGCATGATCAAAGAGTGAAAAGATTAACATAAGTTGGGTATCATATAAAAATGCACTATTGATAAAATGCTACAAGACATTTGCAAAAACATTTTAGCTCCTAAAAGAAATAATGTATCATGGGTATAGAAGTAAATATAGTTTGATTTCTCTCTAATTGTAGGGAAACTGGATGAGAAGAAACCCCCAGAGGCAGACATGAGGTAAGTATATGGATACATCAAGTGCTTTTCCTTCTCGTATTTGGAACTGTTTTCAGGAAGCTGCTGCATTCTTGCATGGTCCTCAGTTTGGAAGGAACAGACAAGTGAATTAATTTGGCTTCCCTTTCAGGTTGTAGGGGCTGAATTGTTTAAAAAAGAAGATATTATCATCTTGGGAGAAAAATGTTTAATAGAAAATAATAATTTATGATCAGTGATTCTCCTGGCAAGATTCTTATGCCATTTTCTGAGACTTACATGTATGTATTTTATGTTTTGTTTTTTTTAATATGTGCTTGTCTGATGAAAAGTATTTTTGAAGATATTGGTGATTATGTACCGTCGGCGGCAAAAGTGCCACGAGAAAAGGAACGAGAGAGATACAGGGAACGGGACCGAGAACGGGAGAGAGAGAGAGACAGGGAACATGAACGAGATCGGGAACGGGAGAGAGAAAGGGAACGTGAAGAGGAGAAGAAGAGGCACAGCTACTTTGAGAAACCTAAAGCTGATGATGAGGTAAGCACATCTGCCTCCCTGCCTGCCTATCTATCTATCTATCTATCTATCTATCTATCTATCTATCTATCTATCGCATAAAATTGAGACTTTGTCAGGCCCAAAGTTCAATTAAGTTTTATTTTTTACTTCTAATGGACAGGATCTTGCCAAACTAAAACTATAACTTTCTAACCTATTAGAGATGTATCCTAAGAGATTCTAGGGTATAGTTATTCTGAGCCTCTTTCTCCCCACTTCTCCATCCAGTATGGGATTGTCCAGGCCTCTATCTGGGAGAGCTCTCTATTGCCAAAACTCTTCCCCCACTGCTCCTGCAGGTGATATTCCGTCACAGCTATTGTGGTTTTTTGTGGCTCTTTATCAGAACTGTGTATTACCATTCCAAAACAATTTTGAAATCTTTTGTAATCTTAATGAGGTTGCAATAATTAAATGGAAACAGTGAATTAAACTGTACAAAATTGTCAGTAAAATTATAGAAATAACGGTCTTGTAATATTTCACTTTATTCACAAGTAGTTCTCAGATGCTAGTTGCAGAAGTACATGAACGTTTGGCTTCTTATCAGTACCTGGCACATCAGGACAAAATTCTGCACTATATGCATCTTTTGAATTAATGGAGCATAGCTTATCTTGCGTTAAGTAACTAGCCTTCATCTTGATTGTTTATTTTGAAAGTAATGTGTTCATTTTCTTTTCTCCATTTAGCCTAATGATATAGACAAAGGTAAGTTCTTATCTTAACCTTGATTTAAAAAACTGGCTGCAAGCAGGAAAAATATGATTGTTAAACAAAATATCTCTGCAATTGCAGATTTAAGAAGAAACAAATGTTATCACTGTCATTCAATATCACTAGAGATTTATCTCCACTGAATATTTAGAAAATCTAATGCAGTATGACTGGGATTCTTTTTTTAACTTGTTGGTTAGCCATGCTAGAAAGATTTTTAAAAATTTATTTTGGTTTTCTTACATGATTATTTCCTTATTTGTGGTGAATTTAAAGGCTGCTTTACATATCACAATAAGCCAACACTCACTTTTGTATATCCCTTACGTTTTGGAGTGGCCTTCTGATTTAGTAGTTTCAATCTCTATGCAGTAATGACACCCAATCAAGAGGATCTCTTATGTCTCCTTGTTTCCTTTTAGTTCTCAATAAGATTCAGCTAGAACAGTGTTATTTCTGTTAGACTGGTCAGTAATTTCTTTCTTCTTTCTCCTTTTTTCAGGACCTGGCTCAGCCAAAGAATTGATTAAATCAATCAATGAAAAGTTTGCGGGTGCTACTGGCTGGGAAGGGACAGAACCATATCCTTTACATCTATTTACTGAATGAGAGATTCTAGGTTTAGCAGCCGCTGTGGGGATTTTAGTAAAACAGTTGTCTTCTATATAAATTCCAATGTTTATTTAAAAAAATACTTTGCTCTTGTATCTTGAGAAAGCTCCAAAAGAACACCTGTAGGTAGACATTTGAAACCAGAATCTTGGTGGTTCATTGAAGTAGTTGTTTATAATAGAGATCTTACACGACTGCTTTGCTCAATGACTGCAATCCTGGCACTCCAGGTTGCAGTCATTAAGGAATCTTGCAAATTGTTAAATGGAAGAGTCCCAGTAAAGAATGCAAAGGTGCTTCAGGAGTGGGAGAGGCCCTAGGAGGCCAGTGTAGAGCTATGTGAGTTTGGGTAGGTGCTGCAGTGCAGTACAAAACCAACCATTTCAGGAAGCCTCAGCCAGCCCAGGCCAACCTTACAATGCAGCATTCAGTGACATTGCCAGGGTTGGTCCTGGAATAGAGGTCTGGGCTCTTCAGCAACCTTGGCCAGCTGCTGCCATCCCCGAATTTCAACTTCAGCCCCGGTGCTGCCACTGTTGTTGAGAAATACTGTCGAAGGATCCACACTGTGGCCAGCTACATGCTACCAATCTTCAGTTGTTTTTCCCCTGCTTCTGATTGTCAGCATAGAAAAGGGTAGGAGCCAGTCTAGTAATACTTCAGAAGCTTTTTTCCCCTTTTTATTTTCATTTCCCACATCATGGGGCCGATTGGTGCTGGTGTGGCTGGCTATAGTATGGTGCTTGAGAAAGCAATTCTCTATGGTAGAGGCAGTATTGGGATTGAAATTGAGGCCTAAGAGTGGGAACCGTTGGCTGAAACTGCTGAAGGCCTTGGCCTCTATGTCAGGAATGTACCACAGAACATAGAGTGGGGATCAGGGGAGTTGCAGTAACCATGCAGTTATAAGTGCAGGTGGGCTCCAAGCATCCAAATTTTCACATGACTGCAGGGGTGTTTGCAGCGGCCATAACTTTGGCCACAGTTGCAAGTCCCTTTGTTCGGCACTGTCATAATTTTGAATGATCATTATATCAATGGTTATAAGTCAAGGACTGCCATTATACATATATGTTCTATGGAAATATATAATCCTTGTTTAATGACCAATTGCTTAGTGATCTTTTAAAGTTAAAGGAACCCCCGCAAAGCTACTTACAACCTAGTTCCAAAGTTCTGACAGTTGCATACCCTCTCACATGATTGCATTTTAGGCACTTAGCAAGCAGCACACCTGTATAGCTGGTCACAGTTTTCTATAGTCATGTGACCACAATTTATGGGCTTTTTGTCCAGTTTCCAGCAGAAAACACCCATAGGTACATAGCAATTCACTTAAAAACCACAGTATTTGCTTAATAACTGCTGCAAAAAAGTTAGAAAATTGGGCCAGTCATATGGGTACCATGACTTACAACTGTTATGACTTAGGATAGAAATTCCAGGCTCCATTCTAGTTGTATGTTGAGAGCTACCTATTGTTTCCAATGGAGTGACTGGAAGAGATATTTGGCTCCAGTGAAATTGATGTGTGTGTTACTAAAGCTTGTGAGAAAGAAAATACTGACTCTGAACAGCTTAAGACCTTTTTATTCTGCTTAGTCTCATGGATTCGTGGTGCTTGCTTATTAGGTGAAGACAATCTTGTCCTTTTCAAGACTTTTGTTCCTTATCCTTTAAAACATTAAAAAAGGCTGAAGATAAAAAGCAAGTTGGTGATTTTTTTGGAATGCTAAACAGCTATGCTGAATGCTACCCTGCAACGTAAGAATATTATATATTCAACATTCAGAGGATTACTGATATAGGAATAGAAGTAACATCAAGTTTTTTTAAAAAAAAATTGGAATAGTGGAACATAAATTTCAAATTAAAAAAACATTCAGATCAAGAATGTGAAATTTTTTTGGCTCAAGGGCCAGGCACATTTTCTTGGCAAATAATTTTGACAAAATAAAACATTTATTTATTTAAAATGTCAGGACCAGAGGTTGATAGGGCTAATTCGTTATCATATACACAAGCTTGGAAAATATTTGATCTTATACTAAGTAATCAGTAAAATCTAGATAATGAAGTTAAATAGTTTGTGGATATTCAAAACTGTCCCGCAACTGAAGTTTTCTAACAGCATGTATACACACACATACACATGCAAAATGCATTTGTTACTCAACTAAGTTATAAATGGGCAGAGTAATAGGCTAGGAGAATATAACTTTTTTGAAATAGTCTACTGCTGTAGATGTAGATGCTGACTGAAGTCCAATTTTTCAGCATTAGATTTTACCATGTATATAAAATCTATAAACTAAGCAGAGAATTCCAGATTTCTTACTGCTGTATCTCAAAATATAACTTTGAATGGGATTGTAAATATAATTACTGCCAATTTTGTGTTTTTCCTAGAATGGATGCCATGGCTGTGGATAGTGATGAAGAAGTAGATTATAGTAAAATGGATCAGGTATATCATCAATAAGTATTTTTCTATAGTGTAATATTTCCATAATGAATCATTTGGAATCTGTATACTATTAAAACTCTACAGGTTTGTGTGTAACCTTTAACTTGGCATTGGGCAACAAGGTACCTCAAATGGACTAACTTATAGATCGCTGTCAAAATTCAGAATCCATTACTCATGCCATTTGAAATTTGGCAAATTTTATAAAACATTTTATGACAATACAAAATGTCAAAAACCACCTCATGTGGTCAATTGTGCTGTTCAGTTCAACATGGGTTATTTTCAAGGCAGGTACATCTCTGAATATCTCCCTGAATATTTAAGATTTTTTGTAGTGAAGGCAGTACATTAGAAGCTCTGTCAATGCTGAACGCAATGTAGAATCTGATAAGGAAATAGATCTGAAAAGCTAGCCCAGTGGATCAGGGTTTGTCTAGTATATATTTACATTGAAGTTTTTTCTTGGGAACCTGACAACTTTAACTTTCTAACCTCACTTGCAGTTGGATAAGGTGCCACAATGGCTGATGTGAGATAAAATATTGTAATGCTTTTGTCTATGTGTGTGTATGCATACCCACTGCAAAAAGTTTACAGTCTGGATACTTTATTCTTGGAAGCTAACATTTTGTTTACTTTTTCTGCAGCAAAATTAATGATTGAGTATTCTAAAATATAGAGCATTGAAAAACAGTTTCCTTTACTTTCAGCCTAAAGCGGTACAATTCTTTTTACTACATAATTTGTCTCTATCTCCTTCCCCAAGGGAAACAAAAAAGGACCTCTGGGTCGCTGGGACTTTGACACACAAGAAGAATATAGCGAGTATATGAATAACAAAGAGGCTTTACCCAAGTGAGTTTGCTAGTTGTTTTTAAGAGTAGGAAGATAGATGGTATTATAGGATATATTATTTATAAGTAATAGGATTCCAGAAAACCCTTAAGATTTGTCTTTGTCCCCAGGTCAAGGGTTAACATGATGTGATATATTAGTTGTACCCCCATCATATTATTTGTATTGCATTGTTTGTTGTTCTGTTTGTTTCAGTCTGGACTTCCTGTTTGTGGTTTTTAACTATTTTACTCTTTTTATGGATTTTATAACCCACCCAGAGTTTTCTGGAATGGGTAGCCATATTAAGTTAAATTAAATTAAAATTATTACACTTAAATTCCTCCTATGTATTGTAGAATGCTTCATAAGATGTCTCATGTAATAGAGCTGAGAAAGTAGATGTTAGATTTTTGCATCAAACTAGTTGAATCACAAATTCCCCATTTGTACTTAACTTGTTTCTCTTATTTTAGAGCAGCATTCCAGTATGGAATCAAGATGTCTGAAGGTCGTAAGACACGTCGTTTCAAAGAGACCAATGACAAAGCTGAACTAGATCGGCAGTGGAAAAAGATTAGTGCAGTAAGCATCCTAATATTTAGTAACATTTGTTTTGTCCACCATAGGTTGTACTTTAAGGTTTTACCTACAGGTTTTAAGATTTGGAAAGGATTGTGTTATGCTATTTAATTCAGTTTCATGCATAGAAATAGGCTATATTTTTAGGTCCCTTCAATTCTGTGTCAGGGCTTTCAGTAAGAATGTGACACCTAATAGCTTGTTTATGATCAAAATTCTGATGCCTAAAAGTTCTCTATATTGTGGGAGCAAACTAAACTTTTGCATGTGTGCAATAGAATCAGTATTCATTCTACCAGAAAGCAGCTGGTCTATTTGATTTTTCTGCTATTCACATGATCTTTTGCTTCAGAGTTAGGTGTTCCCCCCAAAATAAATGATTTAATATCATATCCACAATACAGTTATTGTATTCTCTTTGCAGATCATTGAAAAAAGAAAGAAGATGGAGGCTGATGGGTTAGTATAATTGTTTTCACTTGAAAAGTTTAATGTGATGTGAAAAGTACTCATGAAGCCAACTCTACCTTATATGTGTTATCTTGTGTGTATTCAGCAAATTCCAGCTACTTATTTGTGGCAGGAGATACATCTGTGATCTGAATATTAATTACTTTACCTTCTGCATTTTTTCTTCTTAAATATGCTTTGTCTTTAGTACTGTATGTTTTGTCTGTGTGTGTAGTTTCTGCTAAAGTGCCCCATCTTACTGCATTTCATATAAATGTCTGTAATTTCAGGGTTGAGGTGAAGAGGCCAAAATACTGAAGCTGCCAGGAGATTCTGATTGTATTCCGAAAGCTCAACTCAAGTGGAGATTTTATTCTGATGGAATAGTCACTGAAACAAGCCCACCTTGCTTCCTGCTTATATGGGAATATGAAGGGCAGCACCTGATTGCAATGAAACTTTTTAGATGATTTTTTCCTTCTCTACAGCACATGTTCCCCAGGGGCTTGCACTTTGAATTTGTACTGCAATAAAAAAAATGTTCTAATGTTTATATTACAGAGTTCTTATTGTGTTCCTTGCAAGCATGGCAATATGGGACAGGTACAATTTGGGAGGAGGGGGTCTTTATACAGAAAGCAATATGAATGTTCTTGTGAGTAGTGTTTGTTATATAGAAATACAGCCTGATATAAGCTTACATAGCATATTCTGCCTATTAGGAAAAATCCTTTGGTCTCCATTGTTACTTACTATTTCTGATAGTTTCTGCCTGTCTTGTACTCCCTCAAACATTGTCATCTTGTGGGACCAAGGAAATATGCCTTCTCTACCACTGCCCTCCCAACAGCAGCCTTTCCCCTTGGGTTTCAGAATTCCCTTAAGACCTAGCTCTATTCCAAACCCGGAGACAGTGTTCCTCTGGATCACGGGTTTCAAACTCGATCGCATCACGTGACATCACTTGATGTATCGCAATCTTTTTTGCCTTTGCAGAGCTGGGGTGGGTGTGGCCTGCATGTGACGCAGTTTGAGACCCCTGTTAGAGCACTCTAAGATTTTATTAGTATGGTTATTTTTAGTCTGGATTGCCATGTCATAGTTTATGTTTTTTGAACTGTTTTAACTATATGTTTGGATTCCCAGTAGCAATAATAAAGAAATAACAATATGATGCAAATATTTTAATTAAATGAAGTAAATTGCAACAATTAAGTCTAAAGCTAATAATAGAAATATTAATCCAATTTAGGATTAAATATAGGAGTAAACAATGCAAATATTTGTTTCATGATCATGAATGAAGAAGCCATAATACATTTCACTGAAGGATTTACAGAATTAGCACTGAATATGTCAGTTGTTTAATCCCAACTAATAATTTTTAAAGATTGGTTTTACAGCTTTCCATTCTTAAGCTTTCTGATAATGTCTCTGCAAATTTTCCTATTTGTTGTTGCATTCCAATAGTTAAAGATTAATTTTTGTCAGTTTTGCTATTTTCTACATATTTAATAAATCACAGTCATTAAATAGTAAATGTGTGAGATAAGTACATTTGTATGAAAAAAATTCAGTATTTTGTCTCCCAAATATTGAAGCCCAGTCATTCATAAGAACCACTCTTAGAAACTTTTGTAAGAACCTAGTCTCTGGATGAAGTCATCAAGAGAAAATGCCCATTTTCTTCTTGATTTACACAATGTCAACAAGTGTGAAGAAAAAAGCTGTTTCACATGTTTTTATTTTATAAGTGGGGTACCCACTCTAACAAAAGTATCAAATAAAAACTATCTTATGAAAATAGATATGCAGTTCCTTACTGTCATCTCTCTAAAGATAAATGGCTTTTACAGAAACCAGGTTGGGGTTAATGGAAATGCTAATTCTCATGTTTTGTTAGCTAATTGTAGAATTCATTATATGATGAAAAGGTTGCTTTTTAATATTTATAGTCAGATAATTGTCAATCAGCATTCATGAATTATTACAGTCCAACCAAAGATTCTTCAAAACAAATGCATGATCTTTACATGAAGTATATAATAAATATACTGGTAATTAAATAAAATTTTGGATTATATCTTTTAAATTCAAACATGTTCCTAATATATACGAATTAAAACAGAATTTGGCAATCTTTTTATTCTTTGATGTCTAAAATTGAAACATATGACCCAGAGGCTGTTACAATTTTAGACCACAATCTAGTGGACTTTATTGATTGAACATTTGGATATACATTTTAAATGTATTGTGATGACCCAGAATGTAACACAAACGTAACAAAATCCAAAACGTAAATAAATGTTCTTTAATGCCTCCAACTTGGCCCCACTGTTCAATAATTCTCAGTTGGAGACAAAACATTTTCAAAAATAATCTTCAAAAGAAAACAATACAGTTCTAATTTAATGAACAGATAGAGGTGAAAATAAAAACCAAACAAACTACAATGATGAAATTTCCACAACGGAAGTATTTACCAAATTCAAGGAGATAACAAGGCACAGTCTGTTGGAAGGACGCCAACTAAGATAACCTCAAACCAAAATACGCTTTGTCTCCAGCGTTTGCGAGAACGCAGGTCCAAACTCTTACACAGTTCTCACACCTGCAGCCCATGAAGAGGATCAAGGCCCTCTCCTCCCACGTAGACCACGTCTCTCCCTTATCCTCTCCCTGCGTGTCCTAGGATGGATAGGGTTGGGCCTGGGTCCTCCTCTGACTGCTCAGCCGGCCTCTGCCCTTCCCCAGCCTCCTCCACAACCTCTGGAGCCACAAGCTTTTAACATGACCACAATTGAGCCCCAAATCTATGTTGCTTAATGATAATTGTGTTGAGTTTTGTCCCATTTTGATTTTTCTTGCCATATTTGTTAAGTGAATCACTGCAGTTGTTAAATTAGTGACATGGGTGTTAAGTGAATCTGGTTTCCTCACTGCTTGTCAGAAAGTTGAAAAAGGTGATCACATGATGCCGGCACACTAACCATTATAAATGTGAGTGTCAAGCATGCAAATGTAAATCACATGACCATGGGGATGTTGCATAGTCATAAATGTGAAATCACTTTTTTCAGTGCCATTGTAACTTTGGTCATTAATGAACTGTTGTAAGTGGAAGACTACCTATAGAGTTTTGTGACTTGGTTATATCATCTATAATGGTACTGAAACATTTATTCAAAATCTAATTATCATTGTGCCTCACATAAAAAGAAGCAATGGTTGGCTAAATATTTATAGGAGAAATAGAATTATTAACTATGTATATCCATACTACCTCATGAGCTATCTAAAATTTGGTAATTGCTAAGAAGGAATTTAACTTTGTGTTTTCAGGGCAGAAATTTGATTATATGGTACCAAATAAAGGGAATGAAAACAGATAAAGATTTAAACACATGATTAAAGCATCTACATACCATCTACTATCTAAAAAGAGCTGTGGTGGCGCAGTGGTTAGAATGCATTCTGCAGACTACTTCTGACTGCCAGCTGACTGCAATTTGGCAGTTCGAATCTCATCAGGCTCAAGGTTAACTCAACCTTCCATCCTGCCGAGGTCAGTAAAATAAGGACCCAGATTGTTGGGAGGTGGTGGTATATGCTGACTCTGTAAATCGCTTAGAAAGGGCTGTAAAGCACTGTGAAGCAGTATATAAGTCTTAAGTGCTATTGCTATTCAGGAAAAAGATGAGAAATTTGTACTGATCCCAAATATATTAATCAATTGTGTTCTAAAAACTAGTCTGATCAAAAAAATTTCTAATTTCTCATTTAATAGAAACCATCTGTTTCCTTGTATGGACAGCAGCAATTACTATATTGCCTCTGCAGTGACAGGTCAGACAAGCTTAGTAAGTGGAGCGCTTAAAGATTATGAATTCTTCAGCAAAAGCAAAGGAGTGTCACCAAATTGTCTATTCTGTAGAAAGCCTCTTGCTCAATAAGTTAATGACACTATGAAGCATAGAAAGAAAAAATACCAAAGATGTAAAAAGGGGCAAAACATAATGTTTTAAAAACTTAGCATTTAAATACAGCATTAGATAGTTATATTGATTAATCTTTACAGTGCAAAAGAGCCATTTTATAAAACAGTAGTGATTCAAGGTAGTAAATTTATTATAAAATATATTGTAAAAGAAATATTTTTTCCTACAACCCATTTTGATAAATTCATTATAAACATATACATTTTGGTATATAATTCAACAACCCAAGAAGTATATTTAATATTCTTATGACTAATACAGCTAAAATGTGAAACAAATTGTGAAATCATGAAATCTTTAAATTGAATATACCACTCATTAGCAATTTTAAAAAATTCAAATTTACATTGTGAATATAATTGAAATGTTTTAAAATCTTAATTGGCAATAATGTGATCAGTATTGATACTGCTAACTTGCCAATGCCATGACTTTAAAAAATTACGAGTCCCAGTATTTCCTTTGTAGCCTGGAATAATGGCAATTTAGGGGGATTTTAGCAAAAAACAAACTTTCTGCCAAGATATCAGAGGCATTGCATAATACCTTTCTTATTGTACCCATAATGGTTTTTGGAGTTGATAAGCTGGATTCTCCAAAAAGAATCTACAAAATGCAAAATGTACGCTCAAGGATAAAACTATATATGGACAGGAAAGTTTTTTAAAAATCATAATAACTGTAATTTTTATGAAGTTCTTTTAAGCAGATATTCGATAGTAATTGTTCTCATTCATTCTAGGTACTCTAAAAGGCCCAAAGACTATTACTGTGCTCCTTCATTTCATATCACATTCATTCTTAATGTTACACAATTTTGCCCCAAACTAATCACTGATTCTTTATTATCAGGAGGTTGTAGGTGCCAAGTGCAAACTACAGTGACAAAAAATGATTAAATGTCAAATCCAAGCTTTTCAGGCATGCCCTAATAAAGTGTCAACAACACCCTACCAACAAAAGTGTGTATCGTCAAGGCTATGGTTTTCCCAGTTGCAATGTATGGCTGTGAAAGTTGGACCATAAGGAAGGCTGAGCGCCAAAGAATTGAGGCCTTTGAACTATGGTGTTGGAGAAGACTCCTGCAAGTCCCTTCAACTGCAAAGCGATCAAACTGGTCACTCCTAGAGGAGATCAACTCTGACTGCTCTTTAGAAGGCCAGATCCTGAAGATGAAACTACCTTGGCCACCTAATGAGAAGGAAGGACTCACTGGAGAAGAGTTGAATGCTGGGAACGGTTGAGGGCAAAAAAGAACAGAACGGCAGAGAATGAAGTGGCTGGATGGAGTCACTGAAGCAGTAGGTGTAAGCTTCCAGGGGATGGTAGAGGACAGGAATATTGTCCACAGGATCATGATGGGTGGGACACGACTTCACAACTAACAACAACAGCATGCTAGTCATGTGTTTATTCTGATATTTTGTCATTTCTCATCAAAAAATGTACCTGTGATTATCACATATATTGTATTTTGTTTTTGTGTAATTTATTCAGGAGAAGGTAGAGAAAGATTTTTGAATCTTTCTTGCATTTGATAATACTTGTACTGTGGTGTCAAAATTTGTTGACAGTATCATGTCAAGATATTGGAGTTGAACTTAAATCTGGAGAGACCTGGGTTGATAGGATCCCTCTTGCGGGAGAAGCCCATGATTTTTAAGTGTTAGACTTTAGGAAAATGCAATCAGTATATGAGTTATAAAAATCATCAGAAAATAATTTTTCTAACTGTGGCTTTTTGTTGAGACTCAACATTTGCCTTTGAATTTCAATCTTTGTTCCGTGAGAATGAAGCAGCTTTGAAAACCACAGATATAAGGAAAAGCTCTCATTTCTTTGTCTATAAGATTCTCGGTCATCCAAGTCATAGTTGTCCCAAAGGTGCTTTTTCAAGAGGCAGTTGGATTTTCTGGTTCTTTAGAAGCGTCTTGGATGGAAGAAAAGCGTCTTCAAAGATAAAACCAGAAAGTCCAGTTGCCACTTGAAAAAGCACTTTGGGAGTCCCATTTCTTTCTTTCTCCTGGAAGATTAGTTTCTTTTAAAGTCCCCTGCTCCTACCAAGGAAAGTAAGATATAGATTAATAGTCAACGTTCTTGATAAAGTTGGTTCGTTGTTAGGGGATTAAACAAAAACCCTCCTTCCAGTTTTTAATTATTCCTTACTTTTTCTGATGGTTGAGTCTCTGCTCTGCCCAGTAAACAACATCAACACTGCACATACTGTTTGGCTACTTCGGTACACAAAACGACTACAACAGAAAAACCAGCCTGCATTTCGATAATCAACACGTCGCTTTCTCTTTTCAACCTTACTTCGAGAGGAAAAGTGCTCGCTCCGCCTCTCCTTTTGCTGCGCAGGCGTCCGCAGTTCCCAACGCGTTTATGCCCGCAAGCTGACTGCTGTGGTGAAAATGGCTGCGCCCGATGCTGTGAGTACACCACCCTTGGCACCCACTTGTCCACATGTGGACTTCCCTTTGCTGGGGAAAGAGGCCTGCGCGGCTTCTTGTCTCAGGAAGCAGGAGTCTGGGGAGGTAGGCTTAGGCGACCGAGGGGTGGTCTGTGCGGGGAGCTTTGGTGCTGCAAGAATTAGTGCTCGAGGCTCTCAAGGGACTGGCTTAGAGTTCCTGAAAGTCATTAGTTACTTCGCTATTTCGCCTCATGTTATGGGACATAGATTACCCTTTGTCCCGAACCCCAATTCCAGGTATAAGTTTTATGGGTAGTGAACATAGAGAACTCCCGGCACCAAAGCCCGGTACAAAGGAAAGCTAGCATCGGAAGAAGTTGCGCCAGGCAAACCGAAAGGCACTCTCTCCTGGCTTCCCTTCCGGGGGGGGGGGGGGGGGGGAGGGGGCTGGTATGTATGCATGCTTGCATGTGTGTGTATTGAATAGCCTTTATTTGTATAAAGAACTCAAACGTTGCATAGTTCTAGGAGCATTTGATAGTACAATTTGATAGGTAAATCAGCTGAACTGTTCTCACATATTGATCACTGTCCCTATACTCTCCGTTTTATGTTTATGGTGCTGTAGGATGATATGACCGTATATACTGTAGTGGTGGTGCTGGAAAATAACCATAAGATTAATATGGTTTTTATTAATACATTAATAAGTACGGCTAAATCAGTGACAGTGGCTAATGAAATATTGAAAAGAGGATGGAAGGATTCAAAAGCCAATTGGTCTAGTATGATTAAGAAATTGGAATGTATACTTTTGTAACTGTCTGGTTTGGTACAGCAACAAATAGGAGAGGTACAGGAGTCTAAGACTGTAGAAAGAACAACTACAACCATCCTGCCTTCCACAGAAGACCTGTGCAGGTCACAAGGAGAGTTGAGAAGTTATCTGCAGACCCCTCATATCTTGGACATAAATTGTTTCAACTCCTCCCCTCAGGACAGCACTACAGGGCATTGCAGGCCAAAACACCTAGTCCTAGACACAGGGACAGTTCCCCCACCCCTCACCCACCCACCCCATCACTGCTGAATACCTAATTCTCAGTACTGTCTAATGTCCATGTAGTCTGGTTGTAGTATTATTATTATCTTCCTTTCTCCCCTCTTATTGATATGATGATGTTTCTGTTGCTTTGCATGTACACTGAGTGCTTCTGTATCAGAGACAAATTCCTTAGCCAAATAAAGTTCAATTAATTAAATTCAAGAAAGCTGGATATGTATTTTTTTTTTTTTGAGAAGGCAGAACTTCGTTTCAGCGATACAGCTGCGATCTTGGGGCTCTGAGATCGCAGCCGATATTTTTGCCCCAACGGACCTAAACCGTCCCGTAGAGATGGGGATTGAGAAGGGTACTGTCCCAGGATCCCAGAGATATCGCAAAATCTCTGGTTTGACCTGGGAGAAGCCCTTTTGCTGGTGGTGGAGAGGCAGTTCCGGAAAGAAAGTGGCTGGAAAGAAGTGTGTTGGCTGGGTGAGAAATTCCTTTTGTGTTGTAAATTCGCTGAGGTTTGAAAGGGCATCCTGAACAAAGACGAAATATGTGAGACTTTTTTTTTTTTGATCAAAACTGTTTGAGCGGCGTTTTTTAAAGTGATGTCAAATTGAGGCTTGGATTTTTTTTTCTTTTTCTTACTTTTTTTCTGGGGACTTAAGTGTGACTTTGTAGGTAACCGGATTGAATTTTCTCTTATATATATTTTTATGCTCCTTTTGATTTTTTAATTTTCTCTAGGATAGAGGCTCCCTTTAGCTATTTTCTTTTTTTTTTGTATACATTATTCATTTTTTCTGGCTGGGGGGGGGGGAAGAGCATTAAGAAACATTGCAACACTGCCAACTAGAGGCTTGAAAATATTTTATTTGAATTGGAAAGAATTGTAAGAAGACTCCTTCTCAAAGACATTTCAATGTGATAAGATAGAGGGAGAGCACAGCAAAATATTATTACAGGTGTTTTCCTGGACTCTTATCAATATTTCAACACTTGAGGCTTAGCTTTGAAGCTGCTGGAGAAGAGAGTCATAATAAGAGCCTTGGATAAATAAATAAAGTGCAGTGTGCATATATATATATATATATATATATATATATATATATATATATATATGTATGTGCTTATATATATATATATATATATATATGTGCATATATATATATATATATAAATATATATATATCCCATTCGCCAGCCTTTTTGTAAATTTCAATTCTAGTAATATTCTTATTTTTGCCTTTTATTTTAAAGGGAAAGTCTCAGAGTTTTTTCTTTATTTTTCTTTTTTTCTCTTTATTTTTATTGGGACTTCTTTGCTTTTTCTATCCATGTTTTTGGACCACTTTGTTTTTCTTTTTTGATTATTGAGATTAAGGTGTGAAGAACCTGAAGGAATTTTTTTCTTTTCTTTTCTTTTCTTTTCTTTTCTTTCTTTTTTGCTCTTAATCAATAATATCATTTTTGGGTTTGTTTGTTTTTTTCCTTTCTATTTTTCCTTTTTTATGGTGGACTACTTTGTAATTGGATTAGGGTCAAGAAGATTTTTCTTCTTTCTTTTTTCCTTTTTCTTCTTTGGTTTTGGGTCTTTTACTATTGGATTTTTCCATTTTAGATTATAATTGACTATTCTACCAATTGGATTAAAAGTCAGAAAAAATTTGAAGCTTTGGAGGCATTAAAATGAGCAGGAAACCAATACCAGTTGGCATTTCTACTTCTACCTCTGCTTCCCCACCAGCTGGAGGACAACGTTTAATTCAGACAATGTTGAAGCAAAATAAAGAACAAGAAATAGTAACTTTACAGATGATTATGAAAGGAATCCAAGATCTCAAGATAAAATCAGACATCATTAAACAAAGAATAGAGAAGACTGATGAAAAAGTGGAAAATATTAAACAAATGATGGGGAAGTATGAGGAGAGATTCCAAAAAATTGAGGAAGAAGGAAAACAAAGAGAGGAGAAGTTTGGAAATATTGACAGTAGATTAACAGTGGTTGAACAAGAAAAAAATGGGATGTTGAGGTGGGAGATGGAAAGGTCAGAATTTTATCTCAGATTTCAAAATATAGAAGAGGAAAAAGGAGAAAATTTGGCTGCGATAATGATAGAAATTTTGGCAGATGCTTTGGAAATTACAGAGGAAAAGATGATGGATAGAATAGATAAGGTATATCGAGTTTATACAAGATAAGCGATGAGAAATAAATTACCAAAGGAAGTCCATATTAGATTTACCAAAAAAATCCATCAAAACACAAATATTACAAGTGGTAAGAGAGAAAACATTGAAATACAAAGGTAAAGAGATTGTGGTTTTAAAACAAATACCCAGAAGAGTGAGAGAGATGAGAAGAGAATATCGATTTCTGACCAAAATGTTACTGGAAAATGAAGTGAATTATAGATGGCTGATTCCAGAAGGATTAATGTTTACGTGGCAAGAGCAGAGACATAGAATTGATTCAATTGAGAAAGCAGAACTTTTCCATGCAGAATTTTTTGGAAGAAGAGAGGAGGCAGAGAAAGAGGTCTCATTAATTGAGTTTCAAGAGGAACAACTGGAGACTGAAAAAGAGAAAGGAGCTGTAGGTGGACAGGTGGACAGTAAAGAACAGCGTGAAGTGAGATCCACGAGAGCTGTTAGACCTAAATATAAAGCATAATCATGGAAGAAAGAAAACTGATTACAATGAATATAAATGGACTTAATTCAGCTGTTAAAAGAAGGAAAACCTTTCATAAATTAGAGAAAATAAAATTCGATATAATTTGTCTACAAGAAGTTCATATTAAAAAACAACATGAACAATTGTTAGTACAGCCAAAATTGGGGAAAATATTTACTTCTTTGACTCAATGTAAGAAAAGAGGAGTGGTTCTATACATTAAAGAGGCTATCCCAGCAAAACTGATTTACACTGATGAAGATGGAAGAGTATTAATGGTGGAAATAATGGACAATAATATAAAAGAGAGCAAGAGGATAAACAATTTTATGAAATTTGGGATCTTTTTTATCAATGGCTAGATGATAAAATACGATAATAGAATATTTAGAATGCTAGACAGTAAGGAATATCTTTATTTTGCTATTTTGCTATTATTTTGTTATTTGACATTATATTTATAAAGAGTTTTTTAGGATTGATTTGATATGATTATATGATTTGTTATAAACTGGTTTAAAGTATTGTTAACTCATAAAGCATGAATGATTAAAAATATAGTCAAAAACTTCTTTTTTTAGTGATATTAGGATATTTAAGTTTGGATTGACAATATGAGTTGTTATGTAACATAATTGTAATTGAGACTACAGAATGAATGCACAAAAATGATGAACCAACTGACACACTGGATGTACATATGAGAGTTGATGTTTTTATGTTTTGTTTGTCTTGTTTGTTTGTAGAAAATTAATAAAATCTTTTTCAAAAAAAGAAAGAAAGCTGGATATGAACTGAATAAATAAACAATATATAGTATATGGACTATGTTAATTACATTAGTTAAGGACTATAAAGCTACTATGAAGATTTGATTACTATCTTATTGTCTACTCCATCCAGGAACATTCAGATGAGGAAGAACTTGGACTGGAGCCTAGACTTCATGATACTCCTGAAGATATTTTCTTTGAGGCAGCAGCAAATACCATTGACTTTCACCCCTCCCAAGACATCATAGCTATTGGAGATGTTGATGGTGATGTCTATGTGTGAGTTCAACTTCTCAGTCAAATTTATTGGTTGAGCCACATTCTTGGGTCAGGTATATAGAAATTGTAGAAAAACTTCCTTGGTGCATCAGTAGTTCAATGAGATGGATCTATGTAAGTGTTTAAGAAAGACAAGAAATGCGTGCTTCCATTGTTAGATTTTATGCAGTTGACTAAGAGAACAAGAGGATTAATGCAGGTATGGTTATAAATTGAGAGAGGTATGTCTAAGAGGGAATGAGTATCCATCTCTTTGTATAGAAAAAAACACGTCTGAAAGGAAGTATCTATTTAAGAGTATCTCTGTGATGGGTAGTAACAGGAACTGTTCGTAAAGCTAAAACCATTTCCTAACTTGAGACCTAGAGAATCTTGTGGCTTCTTCCAGACATCATCCAGAATCTGTCATATTTACTGTTATGCTGGGCTGACTTAGATCTTGTAGTCACTAGTAGAAATCATTCCAAAAAGACAAATAAGATATGTTGGAGAAAGACAATATGTAGTTGTTGATGTATGTGTGATTGCGTATGTATTTATTTGAGTAGCAAGGTGTTAATTGTATATATGTAGTTAAGAAAGAGGACAGGTTGGTCATTTGGAGACGGGAGACCATTCAACTTTTTGTGTGTGTGTCTGTGTGTGTGTTCTACTGAGTAATTTAAGAGAGAAAGAAGATGCCTGTATGTTAAAGGAGTGCATGTTCATTACAGGAGAGTGGGTCTTTGAGAGCCATACTCTCTTATCCAAAGAGGAACCAGAGAGACATTAAGGAATGTTTTGGAGAATAGATATGAAATAGAGATGGTATGTGGCTAAAGAAGAATAGTTGAGGCTAAAAGAATGCTGGGTATGTGTGGGTGGGAATCTCTGTGTAGAATGATGAGGCCTGCTTAAGAAACAGGGTCTGTGGTTGATGGAGGAGTTCTGTGCATAATTGAGAGAGAGAGGAAGAAAAGCTTTGTGTGCAATTAAGAGACTGAGGGTGTGTGTCTTATCTGTAGCTGACAAAGGTGATTGCCTGTAGAGGGGAGAAAGCACAGGAAGGGCATCTGTATTATTCACTAAAGGTTTTGGTGCATTTGGGTGAATGTACATCAAATTCATGTCTTTCTGAGAGACAGAGATATATTTTTGTGAACAGGCCAGAAAATGTGCAGTTGTGAGAGGAGATTGCAAGTGATCAAAAGTGTGGTTGAGAGAGAGAAGATGTGGGTAGAAGTGCTGGGTATGGTAGAAAGTGGGAGACCTATTTGTATCAGGACCCTCCACAATATTTTATGTGCTAGAAAGAAAGAATTTTTGTGTATTTCTGCTTATGTGTGAGAGATGGAGAGGATATCCCCGTCTTTACTAATGGGAGATGGGCAGAGAGAGAGAGAGAGTGAATGAGAGAGAGAGAGAGAGAGAAAAGGGGTCTGCGTACTTGTGACTAAATCAATATCATCCATCCCACTTAGTTTCATTAGCAAAGAAAGGCTCCTGGTTCATTCCCCCCCCCCCAAAAGTATATTTTACTGAGAATAAAGTTGTTACAGATTAGAGCAGAAAGAATCTGTTGGCTTGACGCAAAAAAGACAGTAAAAGTGCCAAAACATAATTGTCTGTCTATATGAAAATATTATTTGAATATGTCTTATACAAAGGGATTGTGTGGGTAGAGAGAGAAATTAGGTGCATGTCTATATGTCACTTAAAGCAGCAAACCCCCAACCTTTCCAGTTTGGCCTGGCAAGAAGATGGGATTATTCCATTTAAGTCATAGGTGCGCACACGCAGCTCCATTTGCACAAGCAACAGGCACACAGGTGCTCGCACAAATGGAGCTACATGCATGAGTACGAGTGCCTACCTTCATACAAGTGACGCTACATGCACATGTCCATCATTCACACAGCCCAGTTTGGAACGGGACGGGCCACTAGTGGACCAAGGCCTGGGGGTTGGGGACTGTATCTTAAAGAGAGAAAGTGCTTTTGTGTAATGTGTGGTGTTGATCAAACAGACTGGGGGTGGAGAGATTGAGGACTATGATAGGAAGAAGGAGGTTCTGTATCTGCTGGAAAAACCAATGCTTGGCAGAGTAGGGTATGATTGGCAGAGTAGAGAAGGTATGTGTGTCTGGATGTGTTTGGATGTTACTGAAAGTGGGATAGCTCTGTGTGTTTTTGGCAGATGTAGGAGAGAGATATATATGCAGTTTAAATGAGGTATGTGTGTATGAATAGTAGCAAGAGAAGGTGGTTGAATATATCTGTATTGGTTAAAGTATTGTATACTATTGGTGCAGGGATTATTTGAACAGGCGCCTGATACTTCTCTTTCCATTTTAAAATCATAATTACAGATACTCATACTCCTGTTTGGAAGGGGAAAACAAAGAACTTTGGTCCTCAGGTCATCATTTAAAATCCTGCCGGAAAATATCTTTTTCGCAAGATGGACAAAGTGAGTGCCTCCCCCTTTTTTTTGCTGCTGCTTTTATGGTTTTTATAATGTTCTTTGGAATACATACAGATGGTGCTTAGCCCACAAGGCGAATGGAAGCTTTAAATTAAATTCAACAAAGTTAGTCTATATGTTGATTTCAACTTTAAGTAATAATGCTTCCAACTGCACCAGAAAATTGTCAAGGGCACATCAACAATATTTCTCAAAGATAGCTTGAACAAATTCAACCTGTTGGAGAAGTTGGCATAAATATATTCCATGAAGCAAACATGAAGCCACAACTCTTTGCTGAAAGGAGTTTTTCTGCAGCAGGAACAAATGAGGCACTCCAAGAAAGGTGAGATGCCTGGACAGCAGATGTGCATTTAGATGCATTTTGTGTTATGTAGTTTCTATAGGCATGCTTGATTCCTGAATCATGAGAGATTATTGTAAGTATTTAAAAGAATTTACTTGCTCTAAAGTGTGCCCACTTAGTTCTGTTTTTGGTCTTTCTGTAAACACCAATATTTTTATCATATCCATAAAGATACGATGTGAAATAAATTTTATAAATATAAAATGAATTTTATTTATAAATATAAAATTGTCAAAAGTAGGAAACAAACATACAGTGCTGTGTATAAGCCTATTGGTGTGAGCAGTAATTGGGAATCTTTTTCAGAAATAGTGTACACTTTAAATTGCTTTGGGGATCCAAGATAGGATACTATACTTGCAATGGAAAGCTGATAGTTACATTCTGTTTGGATATCTTGCATAGTCATGAAAAATCCAAGTAGGAGAAATATAGTTTATCATCTACTTTGCAGTAGTTATAACAGAACCTGCAAGGAGTTTTTTGGTTATGTAGCTGATAATATAGGAATCTTTTTGAATCAAGAAATGGCCAATTAGAATGACACAAGCTCCCTTTTTTTCTGGGTAATAGATTGGTAAAAGCCTTCAGAATAGCTAAAAAAAAGACTAATTTTTTTAATAAAGAATGTTGCCTATGCGCACACCTTGTAGCCCTCAGTCAAGGTAAAGTATTGAAGTACAAAATTGTGAAAGGTGTCTGTTTAGAAAAAGCTGCCCTTTGGAACTTGGTCTTATGTCATGATTGTGGGCTTTTCCCCTCTGTATTCCAGGCCTTTTCACAGTATCCAAGGATAAATCTATTCATATCTTGAATGTGGAGGAAGGCCGTCTTGTGACACGATTCTCCAAGGCTCACAAGTAAGTATCTGAATTATTTACTAGCCATTCTGTAACCTTGGTAACGAAGCATTTACGAGGGTGCTATATTTTCTACTTATAGTTCTTTATTTCCCTTGTGTTAAGATTCTTGAGCTCAAGCTATTTATTTATTTATATCATGCTTTAATTGTTTTTGCAAATAACTCAGGATTGTGAACATATCCAATACAGCTTTGTCCTCCCATTTAGTTAAGTAAATGGTAGCCATGCCCTTTGAGTAGAAGAATTATATGAATAAGGGGTCAAAAATGGGAACAGCTCTGCAAATAGGTTATAATGTTGGCTCTTCTGCTCTGAAATTTCCACAGTTCAGCTTTGAACAGCCTATTGGTGATAGATGAGCATTTGTTTGCTACAGGGGATGACAATGGAGTGTTGAAAGTATGGGACCTGCGCAAGGGCATGTCCATCATGGAAATGAAGCAGCATGAGGACTACATCAGTGATATGATCCTAGATAGAAACAAGAAGCTGCTTCTCACTACCAGGTACCACATTCTCCTGTTAATTCAGTAGATCAGTAGGTTACATTTGTATGTTTAGAGTGCAGATATTTTACAGCAGTTGCTCGAATGGGAAATATTAAAAACTTTTAGATAAAAACTATCACCATTACTTTTGGTGTTATTCTTTTCACTGTTGTAATGGCATTTCACATTAATACAGAGTTCTCTATAGCCAGCTTTGAACTGCTAGTGATTATAAATAAAACTTTTATTAGAATTTGTCAGAATGTAAATAGGTCTGTATAAGATTTAGTGATTTAGGAATTGAATGTTCTGGAGAAGTCAAGAACATTCCATTCCTCTTTAGGAACATGCCATTCTGCAGCAGACCAGCAATTTCCAGAAGTAAATTGCTGAAACAGTTCAAAGTGTCTCAAAAACTGGAAGCCACTCAGGACATCATACTCAAGGCATCTTAAACTACTAAATCACAAAACTTACTTTTGAAAACTGCTGAATTCATAAGAGGAGAGTTTATATGATCCAGAAGAGAGCAGAATATTTTTAGAGTTCTCCAGAATGCTCCATTCTTGAATGTCATATTCCAGATAAAGTTAGCTTTATAAATATTGTGTACCATCCTATTTCTTGCAGTGGAGATGGAACAATGGGAGTCTTCAACATTAGGAGAAGGCGCTTTGAGCTTCTCTCAGAACCTCAGAATGGAGACTTAATGGCTGTATCTCTGATGAAAGTAAGTTCCATTATCTAGCTGCACCTTGGGAAAAAGGTTGTTTGCAGATATGAATCAGAGAGCTACCTTATTTCTGATAGCAAGGTCTTTATGAGAGCCAATTTGTCATAATGGTTAAGGGTATCAGGTATTATTTAAAGTATTTTCCTGCATTAGTATAATGTGTGATGTCCCTAGAATAGAATAGAATAACAGAGTTGGAAGCTGCCTTGAGGTCTTCTAGTCCAACCCCTGCCTAGGCAGGAAACCTCACACTATTTCAGACAAATGGTTGTCCAACATCTTTTTAAAAACTTCCAGTGTTGGAGCATTCACAACTTCTGGAGGCAAGTTGTTCCACTGATTAATTGTTCTGACTGTCAGGAAATGTCCTTAATTCTAAGTTGCTTCTCTCCTTGATTAGTTTCCACCCATTGCTGTTTATCCTGGCCTCAAGCTCTGGAGAATAGCCTGACTCCCTCTTCTTTGTGGCAGCCCCTGAGATATTGGAACATTGCTATCATGTCTCCTCTAGTCCTTCTTTTCATTAAACTAGACATACCCTGTTCCAGCAACTGTTCTTCATGTTTTAGCCTCCAGTCCACTAATCATCTTTGTTGCTCTTCTTTGCATTCTTTCTAGACTCTCAACATCTTTTGTACATCCGTGGCAACTAAAACTGAATGCACTATTCCAAGTGTGGCCTTACCAAGGCATTATAAAGTGGTATTAACACTTGACGTGATCCTGATTCTGTCCCTCTGTTTATGCAGCCTAGAACTTGTTGGTTTTTTGGGCAGCTAGCTGCACACTGATGGCTCATGTTTAAATGGTTGTCCACTAAGGCTCCAAGATCCCTCTCACAGTTACTACTATTGAGCAAGGTACCACATATACTGTACCTGTACATTAGATTTTTCTTGCTTAAATGTAGAACCTTACATTTTTCACCATTTAATTTCATTTTGTTAGATAGCACCCAATCTTCAAGTCTGTCAAGATCCTTCTGTATCTTAAACCTATCTTCTGGAGTGTTTGCTATTCCTGCCAGCTTGGTATCACGTGCAAATTTGATGAGTTCCCCATCTATCCCCTTGTCCAAGTCATTGATGAAGATGTTCAAGAGTACTGGGCCTAAAACAGAGCCTTCAAGTACTCCACTGCATACTTCCCTCCATGTAGATGCAATTCCATTGAGGACTATATGGGGGTGCTGTTGGTCAGCCAGTTAGTAGTAGGTTATGGTCTACTTTATCAAATGCTTTACTGAAGTCCAAGTAAATTATAAAGACAGCATCCCTCTGGTCCACTAATTATGTCACTTTGTCAAAGAATGCAATAAGATTAGTCTGGCATGATCAGTTTTTAACAAACCCATGTTGGCTTTTGGTTCTTAGTTTGTTTGCTTTTAGGTGTTCGCTGATTGGTTGCTTGATTATCTTTTCCAGAATCTTCCCTGGTATTGAGGTCAAGCTGATAGGTCAGTAGTTTCCTGGATCTGTTTTTTTTTTTTTCCTTTTTTGAAGATGGGAACTACATCAGCTCTTTTCCAGTTCTCTGGCAGTTCCCCGGTGCTCCAGGATCTTTGAAAGATATAGTTCAATTGTTCTGAGATCTCGTCTGCCAGTTCCTTCAGAACCTTGAGGTGTAATCCATCACAGTCCTGGTGATTTGAACTCGTCTAGGGTAGACAGGTGTTCAGTTACCATTTTCTACCCTATTTTAACTTGTGTTCCTATCCTGTTTTTTCTGGTGCTGTTTTTAATAGGTTGGACTGTTTTTTCCCTGTGTGTAAAGACGGATGTAAAAAAAACAAGTTAAGTAGCTAAGCTTTTTCCCTGTTGCTTGTCACCTTCTTGCCACTTTCTCTCAGCAATGGACCAATTGTTTCTTTGACTTTTTTCTTGTTTTTAACATGTTGGAAGAAGGCTTTTTGGTTATTTGTTATTTTTGTTGTTATTTTTTACTTTGTTCATTGTGAGCTTTAGCTTTCCTCACTTCATCTTTACAGGCTGGGGCTATTTGCTGATATTCTGCCTTAGTTATTTGCCCCTCTTTCCACTTTTTATACTAGCCCTTTTTGTCTTTTAATTTGTCAGAGAGTTCTTTATGCAGACATGCTGGTTTCTTTTGAGAGCTGTTATTTTTCTTTTTCATTGGTATTGTGCTAGGCTGGGCTTTTATAATCTCACTTTTCAAAATTTCCCAAGCTTCTTGAGTTGTTTTCCCGTCAGGATTCTTCTCCATGAAATCCTTCCCAAGCTCTCTTGAAGTTTATTGAAATTAATTCTCTTAAAGTCCAAGACTCTAGATTGACTTTGTTCTACTACTTGTGCTTGCATAATGTTAAATTCCAATACTGCATGATCATTTGCCCTCAAGGTTCCTGTAGCTTCAACACTTTTATCATTTCATCTCTGTTAGTGAGAATTAAGTCCAATATGGCTGATCCCCTTGTTCCCTTCTCTACTTTTTGGAAAACAAACTTGTCTGCTAGGTTTGTTAGGAACCTGTTGGATCTTCCACCTGGTGCAGAGTTTGTCTCCCAGTTGATGTCAGGGTAGTTGAAATCCCCCATTACTATTGTGATGTGCTTCCTACATACCTTAGTTAGCTGACTAGCAAAATGTTCATTGATTTCCTCTGGTTGGGTGGCCTATAGTATAGCCCTATGTTAATGTCATTTTTCCCCCTTTAGTATTGACCCAAATGCATTCAAGAAAATTTTCATCATTTCTGTAGAAATATAGTTATTTCTTATATATAGTGCAACTCCACTTTCCCTTTAATTGGTCTATTTCTTTTAAATAATTTAAATCACTCTAGCTATATGTTCCATTTATGAGTTTCATCACCAAGTTTCCGTAATGGCAACAATATCATATCTAACCTCATTTATTTGAATTTCTAATTCATCCTGTTTATTCCTCATACTCTGTGCATTGGTGTATAGACTTTTCCAATACTGTTTCATACTGTTCAAGATAGCATGCTTTAAGCCAGGGTGTCAAACTCAAGGCCCACGGACCAGATCCGGCCAGCGGGGTGCTTAAATCTGGCCCGTAGGACCTGCTTGGAAATAGCAAAGTATTGGCCCGCAGTGCCCCTGGCAGCCAAAACAGGATGTGGGGGGAGCATGTATGGCCCCCCGTACCTCATTTTTGACTTGGACAGCCTCCTGTAGCAATCTGCTGGTCAAAACAGCACAGGGGCATAAGGTCCCCTACACCATGTTTTGGCTGGCAGAGTGCTGCAAGAGGCTGTTCAGGTTGAAAATGGTTTGTGTGGGGGGCCTCATGTGCCCCCCTGTGCCCTATTTTGGCCGGCAGATGCTGCAGGAGGCTTCTGTCCCATTTCTCTCTCCTTCACCCCCTCCTCCCAGAAGGAGAATTGCAATGCTGAGGCCCTCAAAGAATTCTAATTTGACACCCCTGCTTAAGCTTTAGATAAATAGGGTTTTTCTATTTTAAATTCTTTTCAAGACCTTGTTCTTAATATCAACAAAAGATATTCTGCTTTTTTTCTGACTAAAGTATGTATTATTTTTCTCCTGCTCAGAGGGGAAGGAAAATAGCCTGTGGCTCCAGTGAGGGAACAATTTACCTCTTCAACTGGGATGGTTTGGGTGCCACCAGTGACCGTTTTGCACTGAAAGCAGAATCCGTAGACTGCATGGTTCCCATAACCGAGAGCATTGTGTGCACAGGTTCCACTGATGGAATTATTAGGTGAGATTGTCATGAGACAAGAATCTCTCATGAGAGATGCTACTACTGGACAGGTACACAAAAACACAGACTGCTGCAAATGAAACTGGGTAAAATCTGGCTAAGCTCTTCTTAGCAGATTGCCAAAAACAAACTATAATTGCAAATAAGGTATGATAATACAGGTGAAACTCAAAAAATTAGAATATGGTGCAAAAGTTCATTTATTTCAATAATACAACTGAAAAGGTGAACCTAATATATGAGAGACTCATTGCATACAAAGCAACATAGTTCAAGCCGTGATGTGTCATAATTGAGATGATGATGGCTTACAGCTGATGAAAACCCCAAATCCACAATCTCAGAAAATTAGAATATTGTGAAAAGGTTCAATATTCTCGGCTCAAAGTGTCCCACTCTAATCAGCTAATTCAGCCATAACACCTGCAAAAGGTTCCTGAGTCTTTAAATGATCTCTGTCTGGTTCAGTAGGAATCACAATCATGGAGAAGACTGCTGACCTGACAGTTGTACAGAAAACCATCATTGACACCCTCCATAAGGAAGGAAAGCCTCAAAAGGTAATTGCAAAAGAAGTTGGATGTTCCCAAAGTGCTGTATCAAAGCACATTATTCTTGGAAAGTTATGCGGAAGGGAAAAGTGTGGACGAAAAAGGTGCACAAGTAGCAGGGATGACTGCAGCCTGGAGAGGATTGTCAGGAAAAGGTCATTCAAAAGTGTTGGGGACTTTCACAACGAGTGGACTGAGGCTGGAGTCAGTGCATCAAGAGCTACCACACACAGACAGATCCTGGACATGGGCTTCAAATGTCATATTCCTTGTCAAGCCACTCCTGAAGAACAAACGTCAGAAGCGCCTTACCTGGGCTAAAGAAAAACATAACTGGTCTGTTGCTCAGTGATCCAAAGTCCTCTTTTCTGATGAGAGCAACTTTTGCATCTCATTTGGAAACCAAGGACCCAGAATCTGGAGGAAGAAGGGAGAAGCACACACTGCAAGATGCTTGAAGTCCAGTGTGAAGTTTCCAGTCTGTGTTGATTTGGGGAGCCATGTCATCTGCTGGTGTTGGTCCACTATGCTTCATTAAGTCCAGGGTCAATGCAGCCGTCTACCAGGAGATTTTGGAGCACTTCATGCTTCCTTCTGCAGACGAGCTTTATGGGGATGCTGACTTCATTTTCCAGCAGGACTTGGCACCTGCCCACACTGCCAAAAGCACCAAAACCTGGTTCAATGACCGTGGGATTACTGTGCTTGATTGGCCAGCAAACTTGCCTGATCTGAACCCCATAGAGAATCTATGGGGCATTGCCAAGAGAAAGATGAGAGACATGAGACCGAACAATGCAGAAGAGCTGAAGGCTGTTATTGAAGCATCCTGGTCTTCCATAGCACCTCAGCAGTGCCACAGGCTGATAGCTTTCATGCCACGCCGCATTGAGGCAGTAATTGCTGCAAAAGGGGCCCAAAGCAAGTACTGAGTACATATGCATGCTTATACTTTTCAAAGGTTCGATATTATTCTATGTAAAATCCTTGTTTTATTGATTGCTTGTAATGTTCTAATTTTCTGAGATTGTGGATTTGGGGTTTTCATGAGCTGTAAGTCATCATCATCTCAATTATGACACATCACGGCTTGAACTATTTTGCTTTGCATGTAATGAGTCTATCTCATATATTAAGTTCACCTTTTAAGTTGCATTACTGCAATAAATGAACTTTTGCACGATATTCTAATTTTTCAAGTTTCACCTGTAGGTAAGAAATTGAGGAGATGATCCTTGAAAAATTCTGCTAGTTTCCTGGGCCAATAGCTGCATAAGAGAGGCATGATGGCTCAGTGGTTAAAGATGCTGGGCTTCTCTGCTGGAAATTTGATTGCTTGGGTCCAAGACCCAAGTGCAATGGGGTGAACTTCCATTCCTGCCCCAGCTCCTGCCACCTAGCAGTTTAAAAGCAAATAAGTACCACTTTGATGGGACAATAACAGCGTTGCATGCGTCTTAGTGTATAATCATGGCAGCCATAGGACCATGGCAGCATTTTTGGACAAAGTTTGGCTAAAAAATAGAGATGAGAACTGAATTGAATACAACTGGTAGTGGAAACCTCTACCTTTATATAAGGGATTATTTTTTTCTAAAAAAAGAAGTTGGGATATAGCTGAATACCTCTCTCCACAAAAGATCTGGCATTCTGTTTGGTAATTAAGCTTTTTCTTTTATTTCAGGGCTGTAAATATCTTGCCCAATCGAGTAATAGGAAGTGTTGGGCAGCATATGGGTGAGCCTATTGAACAGTTGGCTAAGTGTCATATGGGCAAATTCCTGGCCAGCTGTGGCCATGATCAAAAAGTGAAATTCTGGGACATCTCTTCACTTAGTTCAGTGATTGTGGACGATTACAGAAAAAAGAAGAAAAATAAACAACTGAAGCCTTTAAGTCGCAAAGCATTTGGCAATGGGGAAGATTTCTTTGCAGACTTGAAAGAGGTGGCAGCAGACTTGGAGAAAAAGAATGGTGGACTTTCTGAGACTGACAGTGACTGAAAGACTCACACAGATCCAATTAGATGCTTACTCTCTCGAAAAGACATTTAGGAAAAATTCAGCTATGTTGTATTTTTCATACTGAAGAATAAGCTTCAGGATATTTAAGCTTATGCGCTGTGGGAAAAGCCTTGGTAGCCTAACAGAACTAATAGTACAGAAGAGAGCTAAGATTGCAAGAATTCTTCCATCTCTGAGATAAATGGGAGAACATGGTTGCTACAGAAAGGGGAAATGAAATGTCATCATATGTGGACAGTTAGAAAAAATTTTTATGTATCGCAAGAGTTTGCCTTGCAAAGGCCAAGTGTCTATTTCCTCCATGGAGGGATGCTTTCATTTTGTCATCTACAATATTTAGGAATCAGGCTATTGCTCCACCTGGCGAATGGATTCCATTTCATTGCTATGGTGGCGAAACAAGGATATCTCTTAAACTCAGAAGAAAACAGATTTAAATAATGGATTGATGTTCCTAATGGAACTTCGGGAGTTTCTAAATTATTGTTTTTCTGGAACTTTAAAGAATAAAAATGGGATAATTCCACATATAAAGATGCATCAATTTAATATATTCATTTGTGAACTACCTCAAGTGGATTACAGTCAATAACCTGCTTAGTGGTTAAGGCACCAGGCTAGAAACCAGGAGACTGTGAGTTCTAGTCTCATCTTAGGTATGAAAGCCAGAGATTTTGGGCCAGTCACTCACTCGCATTTCAACACACACATGTTGTGAGGAAAATAGAAGAGTATTGTACGTGTTCCCTGCCTTATGTATTATGAAAATAATACAGACGAGATATAAATAAAAACCCCAGTTAAATACACAACATAGATTTAAGCCTGTAAAATAAGACTTAGTTTAAAAGGGAAGGAAAACAAAAGTTGAACTGCTAGCCTTTCTTAATAAGATTTATGCAGGGGATGTATTGGTGAAGGAGGAGATAGAATATACAATAATAGGATTGAAGGGACCTTGGAGGCCTTCTAGTCCAAACCCCTGCCCATTGCAGGAAATTCTTATACCATTCTGGACTTTCTTTGCTTGATGGTATAATGTGATCATAGAAAGAATATCAGAATAACAAAACAGAATGATAGAGTTGGAAGGGACCCCAGAGATGCTCCAGTCTACCATCTCCCCAAAAAAGCAAGAGGTGGTCAAGTTTCCTCTCATGAATCTACACCCCATCAATTTCAGTAAAGAATAGTTGAAGGTACCATAAGACAGTGGCCCCCAACCTTTTTTGTGCCACGGCCTGGTACCAGCATCAACACGCATGGCAAGGCGAGCCGAGCGACCGGCCAGCCAGCTGTCCCCCGCTTCTCCCCACCTTCAACTCCTCCTTTGCACCTTTTTTGTGCTTTTTTAATCTCCTCCGCCATCGGGACGGCTCTTCGTTCGAAGCCGCCCCCCCCTTCGATGAAACTAAGGCGCGAGGATTCCTTCAGGACCCAAACGCCACTTTCCAAGCGGAAAAGCTCACACAGAAGCACTTTCTCGTTGAAACAAGATGGCGGCGCCCAGCAAACTGGCGGCCTGGTAGAAAATGATCCACAGACCGGTACCGGTCCGGGGCCCAGTGGTTGGGGAGCCCTACCTTAAGAGACCCTTTGGTTATGTAGCTATTTGAATGGTTAATTTTGCTTGCCCTTGGTTTGTTGTGTTTGTAGGTATGCTTTCAGATCATTTCATATCCAGAGATCTTGTGCTCACATTCCCACATTTTATTTCAGCTGAAAATGCTGCCACTGAAATCTCATCATTTCGCTGTGAATTTTTAAGTACGGTCTTCAGGTATTTTGAGTTTTGCAATAGAAGGCTAGGGAGCTTAGAGCTGCCAACCACTATTCCAGAGGAAGCAAAAGCAAAAGTACAGGATAAATCTTGGTTTTGTTTAAGATACATATATGACCACAGCAAAAATTTGTGTTTTATACTGTATATTTAAATGAAATTACAGGTAGCCCTCATTGACTACCTCATTTACTGACCACTTTTTATGGTACTTAAAAAAATACCATAATGTTTATGGTATTAAAAATGGTTTTGTGACCAATCCTTGCATTCCTGAGTGTTGCAGTAACCCATGTTCATAGAATCAGCATTTAGGCACCTTACAACTGGCATGCATTTAGAACCATCACAGCATCCCAGAGTCACATAATCACCACTGTACATTCTTCACAACTGGTTTGTGATAGAGTTAATAGGGAAGGTAAAAGTAAAATTGCTACTGTTGTAGCAATTGTTCTTTCGCTCAATGATTGGTGGTTAGCAACTAGCATGCAGAAACTACCCACCCCCATGAGATTCAGGTCAGGAGAAGGCTAAAAACAGACCTTGAGAGCAGCCCCCTTGTTTAGAACATTGGCCTCACCTTTTCTTCCATTTCCTGCAAATTGTGGAAAACATATTTACAGATATATTCAGCCTTTATCAGGAGAGTTAATTGTATGAGCAACCTCTCTTGTATTATCTATGTTGTTTGATCTTTTTGTAACTCACATAAACTATAGTTGAATTGGATGGCATAAAAGTACTATAAATAATATGAAATTAACTATATGGCAATGCTGTGTTAAAGCAGTGTTGAATAAATGATCCTAGTTCTCATGCATAGAACCATTAGAGCACAGGAAAGCTGTCAGAGTGTGCACAGGTCTATCCCGTTTATCAACCCAGGATCAAATATAGCCAATAGTGGTTTGTATCAAATAGTGGTTTTTATCTACAATAGAAATATAGGAATACTATACATACACTGCTACAAGCAGCATCTAAAAAAACAAGGGACAAAAAAAAAAGATCGAGATGGACATTAAACAATACTATTTTAAAGGAGAAAGATTTTATACAATGGATGGAGAAGGAATTGGCTTTTTTCTTCAGAGAAAATAAAAAAGAAGATACTTCAACGCAAAATGTGTGGGATACAATGAAGGCATATGCCAGAGGTTTGATAATAGATTATACAAGAAAAAAGAATATTAGGAAAAGGCAAGCTTTTAAGGCCTTGGAAGATGAGTACAAAATTCTTGAAAAAGAATTACAGAAAATGCCACAGAAAAAGGATATTAAATTGAAGCTGGATGTAATTAAACATAAAATGGAATTAATAGAGAAAGAAGAACTGGCACAGAAAATCAGAAATTCTAAACAGAATTATTTTGAAGATGCAAATAAACCAGGTAGATGGCTAGCATATAAATTGAGAAAAGAGAAGGAATCAAGAAAAATATTGAAGTTAATAGATGAACAAGGCCAAGTTTGTTATGGGAATAAGGAGAAAAAAGAAATTATTTGAGATTTTTATGGGCAACTATATAAACAAGAGAATATTGATGAGGAAAAAGTCAAACAGTATTTACAGGAAGCTAATTTACCGAAGATACCTAAAGAGACTGAAGAAATGCTAGAAAGCAATATAACAATGATGGAATTAAATGAAGCATTTAAGAGACAAAATAATGGGAAAGCACCGGGTCCAGATGGGCTTCCAGCAGAATTCTATAAAACATTTCAAGAATCATTGAGCATCCAATTGTTAGAAGTTATGAATGAAGTTATGTTAAAAAAGATGATACCTAAAACATGGTCAGAGGCTTATATTACACTTATACCGAAGGAAGAGACTGACCCACTGCAAATTAAGAATTATAGACCTATTTCTTTATTGAACGCAGACTATAAAATCTTTGCTTCAATTTTAGCAGAAAGACTTAAAAAATATCTAAATAATTTTATTCACCCAGATCAAAATGGATTTCTGCCAAAGAGACAAATTAGAGACAATATGAGAGTAATCTTGGACACTTTGGAATACTATGAGGCTCATCCTGAAAAGCAAATGGCTTTGATATTCCTAGATGCTCAAAAAGCATTTGACAATGTGAACTGGAGATTTATGTTATTATTATTGGAGCAGATGGGTTTTGCTAAAAAATTTACTCAAGCAATAGAAGCCATATATAATAAACAGACAGCAAGGGTAATGATGGAGGGGGAACTTACAGATTTTATTAATATAAGGAAAGGTACAAGACAAGGATGCCCCCTATCTCCTTTGCTATTTGTGTTGACCTTGGAAGTGTTGAATAGAAATATTAGGGATGATAAAAGCATAAAAGGAATGAAAATTAAGAAGGAAGAATTTAAGCTACAAGCTTTTGCTGATGACTTAGCTTTTATTCTGGAAGACCCGCTAGAAACAGCTCCAAAGTTATTGGAAAAGATAGAGACTTATGGAGAGGTGGCTGGTTTGAAAATAAATAAAGATAAAACAAAGATTTTGACAAAGAATATGCTATTGAGACAGAGAGAAGAACTGGCAGATCTTTTGAAAATTCAAGTTACAAATAAGGTTAAGTATCTGGGGATATATTTGACAACAAGATGTAGCACATTAAAGGAGAATAATTATATTAAACTTAAACAACAGATAACTACAGATTTGAAGAAGTGGGAAAACTTGCAATTGTCATTAATAGGGAGAATTTCAACAATTAAGATGAATATTTTACCTAGAATTTTATTTTTGTTTCAAACAATACCAATTAGGCTTGGAAAAGACTATTTTGAAGATTTAAATAAAATCATGTTGAAGTTTATATGGCAAGGTAAAAAAGCAAGAATAAAGCTAAAGCTTTTGCAAGATGCTAGAATTAGAGGAGGTTTTGGCTTGCCTAATTGGGAATTGTATTATCAAGCTGCAAGTTTGATGTGGGTCAAAGAATGGATAACATTAAGGAAACATAGGTTGTTGACATTAGAAGGGCATGATTTGCTGTTGGGTTGGCATGCTTTTTTATGGTATAAGGGAACTAAAACACAGGGTTATTTTAGAAGACATTATGTATGGGAGTCTTTGTGGTTAAATTGGGAGAAGATAAAAAGACAATGTTATTTGAAAATTCCAGTTTGGTTATCGACCATTGAAGCATTTTCCTATCCTATAATTTACAAGAAGGAACAAACAGTTAGATATGGGGAACTTTTGGATGAAAAGGGTGAACTTAAATCGATCCAAAACTTAGAGGAACAAGGTATAAGGATGAATTGGTTTTCATATGCACAAATACATTCAAGGTATGATGAAGATTCTAAAACGGAGGGATTTTATGATAAGCAGACTGATTTAGATAAGATCTTGATGGGTACTGATGAGAAAGTGATTAAAAAATTATATGGTTATTTACTGGGAATGAAATTAGAGGAAGAACAAATCAAAGAAACTATGATTGTTTGGGGGAAGAATTTTGTATATGGGATTGATTTAGACAAATGGCAGAAATTGTGGTCTCAAAATTATAAAATGACAATGTCAACAGCATATAAAGAAAATTTGTATAAGATGTTTTACAGGTGGCACTTTCCTTCGACAAGAATAGCAAGAATGTTCAAGAATAAATCTGAAAAATGCTGGAAATGTCATCAGATACCCGGCTCGTATTACCATATGTGGTGGACTTGTGAGGATGCTAGAAAATATTGGACTATAATTCGCATGTGGTTGGAAAAAATGACAAAGAAACATATAGACTTGAAACCACAGATCTTTTTATTGGGAATTTTACCTGATATATAAAGATTTGAAATATCTGATTGTAAATGTATTAACAGCGGCCAGGATTGTATTTGCTAAAAACTGGAAGAATGAGAAAATACCATTACAGGAAGAAATTATTAAGAAAATATTGGAATGTGCTGAAATGAGTAGATTGACATTTGAAATCAGAGAGCAAGAGGATAAACAATTCTATGAAATTTGGGATCTTTTTTATAAATGGCTAGATGATAAAATACAATAATAGAATATTTTAGATAGTGAGAAATATCTTTATCTTGTTATTTTGCTATTACTTTGTTAATCGATATTATATTTATAAAGGTTTTTTTTTTTTTCCTAGGATTGATTTGGTATGATTATATGATTAGTTGAATAATTTGGTTAAAGTATTGTTAGCTCATAAAGCATGAATGATTAAAAGTATAGTCAAAAAAAATTTTTTTTTTGTTTAGTGATTATAGGATATATAAGTTTGGATTGATAATATGAGTTGTTATGTAACATAATTGTAACTGGGACTACAAAATGAATGCACAAAAATGATGAACCAACTGACACACTGTATGTAAATATGAGAGGTGTATGTTTTAATGTTTTGTTTGTCTTGTCTGTTTGTAGAAAATAAAAAAAAAATTTTCAAAAAAAAAGAAATATAGGAATACTATACATACACTGCTACAAGCACATCTAAAAAAACAGCAATTACAGCAGGGAAGAAACTCCACTAACTGTAAACACTCTAGCAGGGCCTCCTCTTATTAAATAAGTTCTTAAAGGGATAACAGGCAAAGATCCTGCTGACTTATTCCCATCATTGCATCAGCTGGTCAGTTCTTAAATTATCACCTTGACAAAAGTGATGTCTTCCTTAATAAGGCCAATATGACAGTAAGCTTTTTTAATAAAAGGTAATTGTGTGGAAGGCAAGAAACGATATATAAGCATTAAATTTCACAATGAAATCTTGTAATCAATAAAGCAAGTCATTATTTCAAAAAAGAGGCTATATAATATTTATGTCAAAACTTCTTTAATATAAGTATGATCTACATATCAATTCCAGCACTGAAAGGTGTCAGAACAAGGCCTCCCTATCCAGGGCAAGCTGGCTTCCAATATTGGAAAGATTGAAGTATTAAGAAACATTCTTCCTTTCATAGAAAAGGGGTCTTTTCCTACCCAGCAAGCAGTAACAACATTCAGTACTATGATATCTCCAAGATGCTATTCTCCTAAGGCATCTGGCTGTAATGTAAATTCAAACTGTCAGAAATAAAAACATTAAAACAGTAAAATATAAAGGACAATATTTGAACACATGAGAAAAACAACCCACAATCTTAAAGGGTATTGTTCATTGCTGGAGTTTAAATACTGTATGGACTACACACACATATTATCTAGTAACCAACAGCTTTTTTCTAGAACTGCATAGATTGCTTCCAAAATAACCCTATTAAATAATTTAGTGAACTGAAAATTCTCATCTTCCTATCAACATGAAAACCAGAACAAAAAAATTCTCAAATCCTCCCACAGAAAATAAGACAAAAGAGATCCAGCATACATTCTCCATATAAATTGGTTCAGTGAAACCAATTAAAAGAGCAAGTCACACAAGCCTCTTTAGTTAGAAGAGTGATTCTTTTTTACATCACAGCATACCCTGTTGGGAAAAGAAAAAACTTTTAGATTTTTTTTTTGTTATTTCCAGTCTCACTGCCTTTAAAAAGAAAAAAAAGAAAAAGAAATAATGGTATATGCTATACATCTTATCATACTTGTCACTATCTACAAACAGTTCATTTATCTGAAAATATAATTTAATTATTACTTGCACATTTATTAACAACTAAAATTAGCTGTGCAGGATGATGCTAATCCAGAACTGAATAGAGGGAGTTGAATTATGACCATAATGGAGCCTGCCTGCCCTTTATAACTGCAAGTCATAATGGTTGTAAAACAGATCAATCATGTGACTGACCCAACTTTATGACTTTTTTGTGGCAGTCATTAAGCTATCACTGGGATACTGCAAGAACCAGAAGTGCAACCATCTGACTGCAATGATCTTTGAAACTTCAGACCCTGGTCACATGTTTCCTTTTTCAACTCTGCCATAAATTCAAACACTCACACATGGAATTATTTGCAAAGAATAGATCTTCAAATTAGCTAAGAATAAAACCATTTTCCAATTTGAAAAATATCTGTCAGTGAGTTTTTTGTAATTCTTAAGAAGGATCTATTCTAGAGCAACATTTAAATTGTTGGATTCCATGACCAAACATGGGCACCTCATGATGTCTGGGACATGCACATGTGGTACCCCAGCCTTCAAAAATATTGCTCACATGTTATTCTACTGCTAACTCTGTCCCTTTTAGGCTTAAGCGTTTAACATACCTGTTTGAAAGAATAGTTCACTAGAACCTGAATCTCAGATTGCCCCACTTGCTCCTGGGCTCTAATGTAGACATTGTAAACAGAACTGTTAAATTTATAGTCAAGGCAACTCAGCTAAGAGTTATATTGAATAGATTAGAGTATTAGGTAATGAGGTGATGTGTTATCCTAGTGTTGATTTTTTTTGTATTTACATTTGTATTTTATTACTGTATTTTATCTATTTTACTTAGAATTGCATTTTACTTTGATTTTCTGTGAAATAATCAGTTAATAAACTACCACTACTAGAATAATTGCTTCCCAAATTAAACCATAAGCACACTTACCTAGGGCTTTAAGGAGCTGCAAGGCCACAAAATTCTTCACTTTTTCATGGTCTTCCAAGCCAGAGGGATCAGGCTTAATCCAAATGAACCCACTGAAGGGTGATGGATATTTTGGTATCACCACTTGATACCAGAACTGCAGCCAGTCTTCAGGATTCCTCTGCACACATTTTGTAAAGATTACAGGAGGGCCCAGCTGATGTAGCTCACACTGCAGTTTTAAATAATCCAACATAGTGGCTCTTGCTGGTAGCATATGGCAGTCCATAGGCCTGGAAGACACTTGAGGAAGGACACTTCTGTGGCTCCAGCTAAATGGCAGGGCCTTTAGATTACCTGGAACTGAGACATTATGGAGCTCCTGTTTAATAATAGGTGTTAGCCAAGCCACTTCAATTTGATCTCCACAGAGACACAAGCTACCTGCATAAGACAAAAAGCAATGCATATCTGAATTTCAAGATAGAGTCCTCTGCATTTGGTTAATAATATGGCTAATTTCAAGATAGTAGCAACAGAGTTTACATGTACCACACTGATTCTGCTTTATATATACAGAAGGTTCTTTGAAAATGGGGATGGGGAAGTCCACAAGTAATAAAAGAGCCATATTCCCTAACTCTGTCTAAACCAAGGAGGTAAAACTCAGGGCCTATGGGGTGGATTCAGCCCACGGGGTGCTTAATTCTGGCCCATGGGGCAGCAGTGGAAATGACAAAGGACCAGCTCATGGTGCCTCTGCCCTCCCCCCCCCACTCTGTTTTCACTGGCAGATAGCTTCAGGTGGTTGTCCAGACTGAAAACAGGGCTGGCAGAAGGCTTCAGGAGGCCATCCAGGCCGAAAATGGGGCCTGAGGTTGTGCACAGCCCTCTACCCCACCCCACTCTATTTTTGCTGGCAGAGGGCTAGCAAAACAAACTAAAAGAAAGCAAAACAAAACAAGAAATATTTCCCCTTTTGCATTTGAGCATTCAAAAAGGGACAGGAAAGGAGAAACAGGAAAGATTTTTTTATAAAAAGAAAGATGGGAAGAGAGCAAGCAAGGAAAAAGGAAAGAGGGGGAGGAAGAAGAAAGAATGAAGGAAGGAAGGTCCTGTCTTAACATTTGGCCACCAGCAGATGACAAGGTTCCTCTGGAGGACAAGGGTTTGACCCTCTCACTGGTCTCACCCTCCTCTGCTGGAGACAATAGATCCCCTCAGCCCCCCCTCCCCCACACAAGTGATGTTGAGCTGGCCACACCTACCTGGCCCCCTGAGGTCAAACACAGTCCTGATGGTCCAAAATGAAATTGAGTTTGACACCCCTGGTCTAAACAATCTAGAACAGTGATGGCAATCCTTTGGGCTTGGTCTGTTACAAATTCAGAAAGTGTTTACCTTGAATGATAGTGTATCACACACACCCCCGCCTCCAACAAGAGAAACAATTCATAACAGAGTAATACTTTATTTAAATTTATTATTTAATAAATACTTAAATAATTGTAAATATCTGAGGCAGCTCAAAGAACTGTTGTGGGGCCTTTCAGCATCCAAAAAGAACAGGAAAGCATGCCTCATTTGTGCACGCTTTTTAGAGGCTCCAGAGGCTGTGTGCAAGAGCACGGCCCTTTTGCACAACTTCCAGAGGGTCTGGAGGCCTGGTATGTTACCTGTGACACACATTATATAGGTTCACCATCACTTTTCCATAAAAACTATAAAAATCTAGTAACCAGAACAACAGATTACTTTTGCCAATCCTGTCCAGTATTATTTCCTAAATAGAGTTAATTTGCTGAATTGTTAGAAATGCAAAAGAGATTCATTACAATCTATTGGGAGTGGGGGGGTAGAGGGGCACTTAACTTCAACCCCATATCTGAGATTTAAACAAAGCTCATCCATTTATATGTATTTTACTTTGTGTTTTACTGTCAAACTTTTTTTCCTAACAGGCACTTGGAAACTTTTCAAAGACTTTGTTGCTGAGTTTTGCTGACCACAAAGCTTCAAATGCATAGGAAATCTGCAGCTTTCCTGGCCATTTCCCACACGGCACATGATAAGAGTAATTTTGGTGCACAGAACATCATGAGCAACATTCTTTTTCAGCTATGGAAAAACATAAAACAAACCTTCCACAAGATTTTTCTTAGCTACTGCAGCAGCTTGATGGGAAATGTATTTCACCTCTGCCAGCTGCCTCTTCTTCCTGAAAGGGCTGGCATGTAAGGAGATGCTTTTGAGTCCTGGGGTAAGTTCCTGCAGCATTGGCAGGAGGTGGCACTCTTTCAGTGAGGCTGCCAGACCATCAATGCAGAGCTCACATTTCTCAGTGCTTCTACAAACCAAAATGGGGAAGCCAGACTGGATTTCAAAGTTGTTGAGTAAAGCAATTGCCTCCTGAGCATTTCGACGGTTCATATATTTAGCATAGGCAAAGCCACGGTTAAGCCCACTAAATGTCATCATGAGACGAAATTCATAAAGCCTCCCCACATTTTGGAAGAGAGGAATAAGTTTATCTTCATAGATATCCTGGGGGATTTTTCCTATAAAAACCTCTGAACCTGATGGTGGGGCATAGCCAGCCCATCCTGTGGAAAGAGCAAGGAAAAGTCACATTATCGCCAAAGTATTTTCACTTCCCTGAAATGTTTAGGAAAATGTTCCTTGTACATATTGATTTGTAATACATGTAGACATCCTTTTTGGTGGCCAAGAAACACCATTAATACCAGGAAGAGGACTAAAGCTGTAATAAGCAAGGCATATACATCAAAGGCAAGTAACTAATGAAACAGGAAAGGCCACCAATGCCATTGCTGACTATCCAACCATACATAAATGCAAAATTAGATTACAGTACTAGTTTTTCTAAGATTTTTACTCACCTGGTGGAGGACCACCATATTTTCTCTGCCCATTGATCTGCACTAACTGGATTCCAGACTCTCTCACCCAGCTCAGAAGGGCAGCTTTATTAGCCTGGTTTATTTTTTCACTCCACATTTGAGATGGTATCTAGAATAAACACAAGTCCAGTGTAGTAACTATCTTTAATGGAAATAATTGAAGTAGAACTCTACAACTATCTTGGGAACATTTTCTTCAAGTATTTCCACTGCAATTAATTGCCTTGATTTTAACACCACCATTTATGTAACTGAATATTCAGAGTACTTCAGGGGCATCATCTTTCAATCTTGTATGCATCAAGCTCATTGCAAGGATTAACAAATCCATAAGCAAAAGAAGCTTCTGCAGCCTAATGTCTGGTTTACTGTTTTAGAATACAATAATGTTAAATTATTATGGAATCAACTCAGCATGAAACTTGAATTACTGGAGGACGGCAGAATTGGATGAAAGGCGGGGCCTCCACACATTTGCTCTCCACGCCCTCTTAAACTGAAGCGGGAACCCGAGAGCAGCGTGAATTTGCAGCGCTGTAAGAGTCTGAATGCTAATATTAATGTAATACCGATGCGTAATTCTGTATTGCTTAGTAAACGCATTAAAAGCCAATAAAGCCGGGATTAAAACAGCACCTAATTAACGAGTTTATTAACGATGGACTCCCATGAGGACTGAATCATTTGCGGCAAAAAAAAAAAAACCACAACAACCCTAAAACCAAGTACCTGGGTCTCCAGCATGCCACTCATCTTTGTCCCAAACGAACACCACCTTCACAAACCTATCCTTCACTCGGGAGGTGTGGCGGCACCTTTTGTATTGGATCAGGACAAGGGCGTTTTCTGATTGGCCAGAATTAAGAGCCTCTCCTCTTGGCTGGGTGGGTCACTCCTTAGTGTTTCGCTGGATCATTTAGGACTAATTAAGAGCGCAAAAGCTATTTGAGAGGCCGGTGAGACAGAGTTCTCTCTCCTATTTGCAGCCCTATTCGCTTCCCTAGCCTCCCCCGTCACGAGGAGGGTTGGGTTGAAAATATATTTTGCCACTGTGGCGGCGGGAGCTTTGCACGGGCCGGGGGTGCGAGGAACGTAGCTTGCTCCAGGCCAAAGTTACCGGCTACTAGAAAAGGAAAGGGCGGAACAGCCACTCCTCTCCCGAGTTTTTGGGCTAACTGCCAATGCTGCAGGAACTTACCCCAGGACTCCAAAGGGAAGTGGCTCCTCTTGATTTTCCATGTTTACATTACACAGCACGTGGATATACCGTTTGTCATGTTTTGTCCCACTCTACTATCAAAACCATTTGAGGCAAAGTTACAGGGTGATACTATGTCTGCGTATGATGTTAAGGCACTATGAAAACAGATATTGGTTGCACATTACCAGCCATTTTTACTGTACCACCCAGTAATGAAAAAGATTCAGGAGAAGTTATTTTGATTTCACACAATTTTAAACCGTCAAATGTTAATCACATTTGCCTATATGAACTGAGCCCTATAATCACGGAGCCAACCATTTGGGTGGTAAAAAAAAGTGTGTTCAAAGCATGAATCTCTTTATACCAGCTCCACAGCTTTTTGTCCCATTATTGCATCCTGCCTGGCCCTGCTCAGTAAGTCACAGGGATGACTATTAAAAATGGAAGATTCGGATGGTAACTTTTAATTCCAAGTCAAGGACTTCTGCTTCTTTTAGATAGTTATGCAGTTCACCAGAAAAGTACAATGTAGTTAAATATCCCCAGAATCTGTTCTTGGCTGGATTTAAGATTGATGGGAAGTGAGGAAGAAAACTTGGTTTAGTTTAGATCCAGCCAAGAAGAACGTCTCAGTCCCTCCCTCCTCCCCACCTTTTATAGGCATGTGTCCAACCTGGGCTGGCCCTTTTAGAGATCGTAAGTGCTTGTGCCTTTTCCCAAGAAGAAAGATGCAAGAGAACCAGCCGTTTGTTCGTGCAGGTGGATAACGAAGCTACCCGCGCCAGGCAAGCACTAGAATCAAACACGTGGGAGAGAACGGGGCTGTCTTCGGAACGGCGCAGCAGCAAGAGAAAACATTCCCCAATTAACAGCAATATCCTGTATTGGTTTTCCCAGCAAACTGGCCACATTTTGCATGGGTGCTCGCTGGCAGGGCAAGCCACGGCCCCTATGCACTTTAAGCTGCTTCTGGTAGCAAAGGAAGCAGACTTGGGGGTGCTGGCTTCTAGTTTTGAGGTACATCCTGTGGCTTTCTCTTGCCCCTCTAAGTAAGATGTGCTGCTTTCAACGTAGTTTGTGGTTCTCAAGAAAGGCAAAACTCCCGACAGTTACTTCGGGTTCTCGGGAGCTCTGCACCATCAATTCCATCCGGAAAAATTCCTGCAACTAGAAATGAAAGTGGGCGGCGGGGTAGGGAGGCAACATTGGCTCCCTTCCTCCCCCTTCTGAGTTCGGCTAATTCTGTTCTTATGTGCAACTATACCGGCCTCGCGGCTGTCTGCCTCTCCCCCCCCCAAGGTTGCCTGCGCCGGATTGGTGGAGTTCGAGGGAGCCCGCGTAGGAGGGCAGTCGGGGGCGGGACCTTCCCCCCTCCCCCCCCAATCTTTCAGGAGGCAGCCGTCGCTGCCACTACAGGTGAAACTCTAAAAATTAGAATATGGTGCAAAAGTTCATTTATTTCAGTAATGCAACTGAAAAGGTGAACCTAATATATGAGAGACATTACATGCAAAGCAAGATAGTTCAAGCCATGATTTGTCATAATTGTGATGATTATGGCTTACAGTTCATGAAAATCCCAAATCCACAATCTCAGAAAATTAGAATATTGTGAAAAGGTTCAATATTCTAGCTTCAAAGTGTCCCACTCTAATCAGCTAATGAAGCCATAACACCTGCAAAGGGTTCCTGGGCCTTCAAATGGTCTCTCAGTCTGGTTCAATAGGAATCACAATCATGGAGAAGACTGCTGACCTGACAGTTGTGCAGAAAACCATCATTGACACCCTCCATAAGGAGGGAAAGTCTCAAAAGGTAATTGCAAAAGAAGTTGGATGTTCCCAAAGTGCTGTATCAAAGCACATTATTCATAGAAAGTTATGTGGAAGGGAAAAGTGTGGAAAAAAAAGGTGCACAAGCAGCAGGGATGACTGCAGCCTGGAGAGGATTGTCAGAAAAAGGCCATTCAAAAGTGTTGGGGACTTTCACAAGGAGTGGACTGAAGCTGAAGTCAGTACATCACCACACACAGACGGATCCTGGACATGGGCTTCAAATGTCATATTCCCCTTGCCAAGCCGCTCCTGAACAGCAAACAATGTCAGAAGCATCTTACCTGGGCTAAAGAAAAACAGAACTGGTCTGTTGCTCAGTGGTCCAAAGTCCTCTTTTCTGATGAGAGCAACTTTTGCATCTCATTTGGAAACCAAGGACCCAGAGTCTGGAGGAAGAATGGAGAGGCACACACTGCAGGATGCTTGAAGTCCAGTGTGAAGTTTCCAGAGTCTGTGTTGATTTGGGGAGCCATGTCATCTGCTGGTGTTGGTCCATTGTGCTTCATCAAGTCCAGGGTCGATGCAGCTGTCTACCAGGAGACTTTGGAGCACTTCATGCTTTCTTCCGCAGAAGAGCTTTATGTGGATGATGACTTCATTTTTCAGCAGGACTTGGCACCTGCCCACACTGCCAAAAGCACCAAAATCTGGTTCAATGACCATGGTATTACTGTGCTTGATTGGCCAGCAAACTTGCCTGACCTGAATCCCATAGAGAATCTTGGCATTGCCAAGAGAAAGATGAAAGACATGAGACCGAAAAATGCAGAAGAGCTGAAGGCAGCTATATCTTCCATACCACCTCAGCAGTGCCACATGCTGATAGCTTCCATGCCACACCGCATTGAGGCAGTAATTGCTGCAAAAGGGGCCCAAACAAGTACTGAGTACATATGCACGCTTGTACTTTTCAGAGGTTCAATATTGTTCGATGTGCAATCCTTGTTTTATTGATTACATGTAATATTCTAATTTTCTGAGATTGTGGATTTGGGGTTTTCATGAGCTGTAAGCCATAATCATCACAATTATGACAAATCATGGCTTGAACTATCTTGCTTTGCATGTAATGAGTCTATCTCATATATTAGTTTCACCTTTTAAGTTGCATTACTGAAATGAACTTTTGCACGATATTCTAATTTTTTGAGTTTCACCTATAGTTACATCCTGCACTGCCCCACTTTGCGATCAACAGCTCCTTGCAATGCTGGAGCGTCCCCGAGGAGCTGGGTGCAGAGCAGGACCAGGCAGGACGCAAAGGGCAGCGGCAGAAGCTGTAGGGTGGAAGCCCAGCGCCCTCCCTTTTGGGAATGGCAGGGCGCTGTATTACTCCTGGGAAAGCATGCCTAGTGGACAGGAACGGCTTGCCTCACATAAAAACTGCAATAGCTTTCCAGAATTTGAATTTTTCAGTTTGAAAGGTTTTAGAGAAGGGCTTCAGCACAAAATAAATTACCCCCCCCCCAAAAAAAACCCAAAACATTTCTACCATGATTATGTCTAACTGTTTCATGAAGCTTCCAAGGTAGAGTTGCTAATATCACAGGCAGAATACTCTTTTAAGATCTCAGATCAGGATAACTGACCAAATTTGATCACTGTAAGGCTGAATGTCCAGTACATTTTGGTCTTTTGCTTAAATTGAAAAGACGAATGCAGAAAAACATAGGTTGCAACAAGTTTTATTGATGTCAAATAAGAGATTCAGAACACCAGTATTTTAAACATTGGAACAGAATATTGAAAATACCAGCCTTCATTTGCTTTGAACCACAGTTCCTTACTCTTTTAAGACTAAGCTCCTTGATACAAAATTAAGGGGCTTTACAGAAAAAATAAATTACAGCTTTGAAAAAAAAAAAACTGATTTGCCACATTTATGAAGAATGTTGCTGATCTTTTCAAAGAGAAATCCAGTATTTCTAGAGGATATGTGTTCGTTTCTTGATTTCTTCCACAAGCTTACTTCTGCAAATATCCACCTGCAAAGCAAAAGTATGGCTTAATTAAGGTATAAAATAATATACAGTACCTCAATATTTTTCTCACCATACTTTAAAAGTATCACAATGTAACATTTATATAATCTCCATTTTCAAGCAAATAGTTTATTTCATGCAGCAAAAGACATTTCAAAAGTCAGATACAGTTTAATTACATTTTTGAGACTGTTCAATGCTGCATTTTAAAGGGGAAGCTGGTCTATGCTATGGTAATCAAATATCAGAAAAAATCTGCTAGCATCTTTCCAGACTACCAAATGTTATTAAATGGCATCAGATATATGGAGTGGTAAGTTCATTTGGACTGCAACTGGGATGAGGTGGTGGAAGAAGAGGAAGAAGGGAAGCTAGAAGACAGGGTAGTTAGGCAGGTTATAAGTGAGGCAGATTACAATCAATTAGTAGTTTGTTAGGATGTCAACAAACAGTAGATTTTGAACATATTACAATTGCTGCATAAACATCTTGTCTCCCCCTTCCCAATTTAAACATCAGTTTAAAGATCAGTTTAGTCAGGCATCTGATGAAGTGAGCTGCAGTTTATAAGAGTTTATGCCTGTCTAATAACATTTCTAAGCCTGGAAAGGTTAAAAAGTTATTCTGATTCAAGGCTTCATGTGTCCCAATTAACAGCTGGTGGATTATTTTTGTGGAATAAAGTCGCAAGGAATTAATTCTTCTGCACTGGTAACAACTTTATAACTTCTTTGAGGTACTACTTTTTCCCACCAGAGTTGTTATTCATCACACTTGGGCAATTTTTCTCATCTTTCTTTTTATATATCCTTGAAGGCTCTTGTCTATAATATGTGAAATACAATAGCACAACAGCTTCCTTCAATCAATATAACCTGTACCTCCTATCTTTGTGTGAAGGTCCATTTTCAATTCATATGCTGCCACTTCCCAGGCTTTCAGACCAGGGCACTATTACTGACAATGCTTCTAGGGTGATGCTTAATTTCAGGAAACTTATTCCAGGTTTGCATGGCCTCACTTTATATCCTGACCTCCCCCACTCCTCCCATGGAGCCACTGAACTGGTGTTACTCTGCGATTGTGACTAAGGTTTCCTTCCTGCCATTTTTTAATTGTGCCATTGAGTGAATGTTGACTCTTGGCGACTCCCTGGAATAGTCTGCAGTTTATTTGGCAAGATTTTTGGAAGGGGTTTGCCTTTGCCTTCTACTTCAGGCCGAGAGAAAGTGATTGGTCCAAAGTTGCCTAGTTGGCCTTCTGCCATTTTATTTTCACAAAATGTAATATAAATTTTTATCCTGAATCATTTGATCATAGAACTTCCTTCTTGGCTTTTGATTATTTTTTTAAAAATTATAAAGAGTTAATCTATATGTGTCTTTTAATTTGTTTAATTTCAATATACACAGATGAATTCTTTAATTTTACAAGGTAAAGACAAATCACAAATTCATCTGAGAAAGTGTAGAAAGATGCCTAACCACCCAAACAGAAATATTCCTAGAATCTTGGCATTCTGATAGATCAGCCATGAACAGACATGTAAAGATTAGCTTTGTTTAAGAAGTATTAAAAGAAGAAAGCAAACACAGGCCAAAGATGGAAACAAAGAGTCTGGAGCATATCCTTTCTTAACACATACTTAGCAATCAACGGATAAGTAAGAGGCATCAGCACAATCAACTCAGATAATGCAATGAACTGAGCCAGACAGGTCAATCAGAAATGGGTACTAACTAGCTGTAAAGACCCATTAAGATGGAACGAATCTGAGAGGATGTTAATTATTTTGGTAATGAAATATCTGCAAGAAGAAAAATAACCTCACAGACCACAAAGAATATAATGATTCCTGATTTTAGTGAGTGATCTCATACCAAGGTACAACCCTAAAATAAAATGGCAAGCACACCTCTTCTCTAGTAACCACATCACGCAATTTGATAACTCCATCTTTTAACTCTTGTTCTCCCAATATAGCAACAAGCGGAATTCCCGTTTCCTCACAGTACTGCAACTGGTTTAGTAGTTTGGGATTTTTCTTATAAAGTATCTCTGCCTGGAAAATATAGAAAAAAGAAGAAAAAGTTAGTACACCATGATGGAAACTACCTTTCATTATTCTGGTTCCAAAAATTCTGGTCCTCTGCAGTTTTCTCAGTAAAAACAACTGATAGTTGTTCTGAATAATGCATGTGCATTATTAATTTCAGGAAACTTATTCCAGATTTGCATGGCCTCACTTTACATCCTGACCTCTTTCAGAAGAGGTAAACTCCCCCGCTCCCCCCAAGGAGCCACTGAACATGTGCATTATTCAGACTGCTGAATCATCATTTCAGTTTTCTTCAGTTATATGCTATGTTATGTTACAGGACACATTAAAATGAATAAGTCTGACTAATGCCCTGCAGGAAGTCATATATCCAGCATTTCTTACAATATTGCAACACACTAATTTCTTTATCAGTGTTGCACTAAATAGTTCCACCTTTAGCTCAGAGTTGGCTTTTTTGATCAAGAGCTACACATCAGTCTGTATAATGTACAAGGTCTCCATTTTAAAAAAGGATGTGGGGGTAGGGAAAAGTAGAATAGACCAGAGCACGATATATATATATAAACATATTAACACTGAATAAAAATATGAATAAATAAAATAGATTGCATTTGGGACTGGCCAGCCAGAAGGAAAAAACATTTTAACCCTTTAACCCTTTTCAATGCAATTTAAAAGAAACAAATCAATTCCAAAATATTTATAAATCTTGAGAGTATATAATATTGATCTATGAGTTTTATATATATATCTGTTTCTTTTAATTTGAAGGCTTTTTTCTCTAATTCTAAAATACAGAGATTGTGCCCAAGTTGCTGAATTGCAATGGCAAATTTTATACCAATTAAATGTTAGGCATGTGATATGGACAGCACCCATTCTCATAGGGTACAATTTTTTGATTCCTCTATTCTTTTATTTAGTGGCTTGGAAAAGATATTAATTAAATGTTAGGCTCAATCAGTGAGCAAGATTTTGATTTTGTATAATCTGTAACATCCAAGAAAGCTTGATCCAATTAAATAAATCTGTAACCTATGTGTCAAATCGAAGCCATGGAAACATTTGTTCAGGACTTCCGGTATATGTAATGAAAGCCAGAGGCTGTTGGTTCTGGGGAAAAGTCATGATTACAAGTCTGCTGGGCAGTTTGGCTTCATAAAAACTCTACACCTAATCAAAAGGCAGTTTTGGTGGCCATCTCTGAAAAAAGACATTGAGAGCTATGTGGCAAGTTGCCCTGTCTGTGCCTCTGCCAAACATGGACAAGGGAAAACCCCTGGCCTCCTTCAAAAACTAGTGGAGCCATCAGCACCCTGGAAAGAGATTTCGAAGCACTTTATCATGGAACTTCCAGAAAGCCCTGAGAATATTGTTATATGGATGATAACTGATCTATTTTCTAAACAAGTGCATTTTGTCCCATCAGAAGATTCCCTCAGCATAGGGATTGGCCAAAATGTTTTTACACCATGTCTATAGCCCCTCAGCGCATTATCTCAGACAGGGATGCAATGGAGGGAATTCCTTAAATTACTGGGAACTGATCAGAGATTGAATTAAAATCACCATCCTCAAACTAATGGGTGTGTGTGTGAATGTTCAAATTCAGTACTCGAACAATATCTTAGGTGTTATATCAATTATCAGCAAGATAACTAGACTAACGTTGCCCTTTGATGAAGTAGTATGCAACAACTCTGTGCATAGCAGCATAGGATTAACCCCTTTTAGAGTGGCTAATGGGCAGGACTATGCCAAAATTGCTCCTTAATGACCCCCCCAGTCGCATCACTGAAGGAGTGGATCTCTCAACTGCAAAATACAAGGCCAGTAGTAAAGCAAGTTTTGAATCTGAAGGAACCTTGTGCAGATTATAAGAAGCAGGACGATAAGAAGTGTGCAGAAACCAAGCCATTTAAGATTGTCAACTATGTCTACCTTTCCACCCACTTCCTGCAATCTTTACAACCATCAAAGAAGTTGAGAGATACGTTTGCAGGGCCTTTCCAAATTAAATGCATTATTAAACCTGTGATTAGAATTAGAATTGCCCAAGTCCCTTTGACAGGTTCACCCCATGTAGCTTATTGAAGCCTGAAATTACTTCTCCCCTTAGACTTAAACTTCTACCACCCCATAACCTTTAATGATAGAAGGGGAGCAACACTTTGAAATCAGAGAAATCTTAGACTCCCGTAGACATAGGTGAACCCTTTAGCATTTAGTGGCATGGAAAGATTTCCCTACAACTCAGAATGAACAGGTTGACCTTTGCCATGTTAAGGCCTCTAGATTTGTTAAATGCTTCCACAATCGGTAACTGGACAAACCCAAATGGCATGCCTCTCATTTTTTTATTTCTTTGTTCCATGTTTGTTTTGTTCTGTTTCCCAGGACTAATGTCACAGTTCAGGAGAGGCAGCATATCAGATCCCGCCATCCTGTTGAAAGTGGGGGGCAGGGAGGAGGGAGAGGAGGCTTGCTGGCATTTTAGCTTGCTTTTGTTATAACTGCTTGGGAATTTAGGGAGTGGGGGCATATTCCAAGACAGAAAAGAGAGGGGGCAGTGAGCTCGGAGACAAACACTCAGAGACCAGAGTGAGCTCTCTCCCAGCCAGTTTCCCAAGCTGTAATGCCCTGAGAGTGAATTTTTGCACCTCAGAGATTCTCAAAACAACTTCACGGAAGTATATTAGTTACTAGTGGATTGGTCAGTGGGGTTGGGTTTGGGGAAACAAAAGAGTGAAAGTTCAACTGAACCATTTCTTCTGAGCTGGAATGTTGTTAGCTCTGAATGTTTTATTAACCTTCTTCCCAGGGTAGGTGAATGTATTCTCTACTGATGAAACACACGCACTAAGCTTCAAACAATCAAATAAGAAATGTATGCTGTTTTATGGTTATCCTCACAAAGGGAGCCCTTGAAATTTGATTGTAATGGAGCCTGCCTATTATGGTACTATCACAGGTTGTTAAGGTCATTATCACCTAATGACCTTCTCATCCCTGCTCTCCCCAATGAATCATTAAATGAACGCCTGGATTAAGTGGAGTGAGGGATGTCTCCTGGGTGGGGGAGATCCTTGGAGGCCTAGCACAGCCCCAGACCCATCTGACTTCCAAGGTATTCTCCACTGCCTGAGATGCTGTGTGCTCTACTTCCCACACATAACAATGTGTCCCAACAGCCCTTTTCCCACTCCCATTGGGTCCCCTGAGGCTTGTTGCCTAATTCCCACCCCTCAGGCCAAACACCCTCCCCCGCACTTAATTTTTGAAGAGTTTTGAGGCCTTTCAGAGAGCTGGAATGGATTGCTTCTTTGTGCAGCCACATGGGCAGTTCTGGAAATGGCCCAGGGACAACATGTTTCATTTTGCTGCCTTAATGATAGCTGCACAGCGCTGCAGAAACTTTCTAGTGTTCAGAAGCTTCTGCAGTGATGTGCAGACCCTGTTAAAGCAAAAAAAATGAATAAGTTTGTCTGGCAACTGCCACTTTCTCCCTGCCTATGAGCAAGTGTGACACAATGGCAGCTGCCTTAGGGTTGCCTCTGCACAGCTCAGGGACACATGGCCTCTGCCTGCCTTCTCCAACATGAAGTCCAGGGAGCTTCAAAAATGAATGTGATGTGTGATAGGCATGTGGGGAGCAGATACAAGTGCTGCAGGATCTTGTCGAGGTGGGATGAGGGGAAAGAGAATTGGAGGGGCACTCCTGTGGTCAGTTGTAAGGGCGAATGACGATAGAGACACTGCACTCTTGTAACTTTGAAACAGGGTCATACGTAATTTTGGAGTGTCTGTATAACTCTGAATGTAGTGTTAGCCAAGAAGCTAATACCTGTTGCATTATAAGGCGATCAAACTGACACTGTTAATTGGGTTAAATTATCAGGTTTTAAATAGAACAGGTTGCTGAGGAGCTATATTGCATCAGGCAGACTTAGGATTCTTTGTGACTAAACTCAGGTATAGCCTAGAATTCTAATTATTGGTTTGACCCAGATATGATTAAGATGCACCTTAATTCCTGAATCCCATAGCTCAGACACAAGCTTTAGTCTTTCTTCAAGAAGTTTCTTTTGAGCAGATGCTACAAGCACCTGGGTCTCAGTTGTTCGGATTTTCTCTTCAGAAGCCTGATGGAGAAAAAAAGAGATGAGGAGAGAGAGATTTATAGAAATATAATACAAATATTGCTGCAATTCATACATGCAACTCAGGTTTAATAAATTACTATGATGGTTCCCATCCTGTTGATGTTCCAAAGAACCATACAAACTTGGTTTATCTCCCAAGCTTACTGCATAATGCTTAAAACTTTCCAAAAGTATTCCAACATCATAGAATAATAGGGTTGGAAGGGAACTTGGAGGTCTTCTAATCTAACCCCCTGCCCAAGGCAGAAGATCCTATACCATTTCGGACTTTCTTTGGCTTGATGGGATGCATACATGTGATTATAGAAAGAATAATAGAATACCGAGACAGAATAATAGAGCTGGAAGGGACCCTTGAGGTCCTCCAGTCCAACCCCCCCCAACCAAGGAGAAGACCCTATACCATTTCAGGTAAGTGGGTGTGCAATTGCTTCTCAAAAACATCCAGTGATGGAGCACCCACAACTTCTGAAGGCAAGCTGTTCCACTGGTTAATTGTTCGGTCAGGAAATTTCTTCTTAGTTCTATGTTGCTTCTCTCCTTGATTTGTTTCCATCCATTGCTTCTTGTCCTGGCCTCAGGTGATTGACCCCATCTTTTTTTGTGACAGCCTCTCAAATAATGGAAGGCTGCTATCATGGCATCCTAGTTCTTTTCACTAGACTAGACATACCCCATTCCTGCAACCATTCTTCATATGTTTTAGCCTCCAGTCCACTAATCATCTTTGTTGCTCTTCTTTGCACTCTTTCTGGAATCTCAACATCTTTTTCACATTGTGGTGACCAAAACTGGATGCAACATTTCAGGGCCCAGTGTTCACATCTGTTGAGATCCTTCTGACTTGAGCCTACCTTCTGGGGTGTTGCCGATTCCTGCCAGCTTGGTGTTGTCTGTAAATTTGCAACACACTGCTGAGTCATATTTAAGTGGCTAACTACTAGGACTCCTAGATCCCTCTCGCAATTACTGCTGTTCAGTCAGGTACCACCTTTTCTATACCTGTGCATTTGTTTTTTTCTTAAGTATAAAATCTTATTAGTTTCATCACTGAATTTCATTTTGTTAGATAGGGCCCAATGCTCTCGTCCAAGGGTCTTCAAACTTGGCAAGTTTAAGACTTGTGGACTTCAACTCCCAGAATTCCTGAGCTAACATGACTGGAGGAGGAATTCTGGGAGCTGAAGTCCACAAGTCTTAAACTTGCCTGTCAAGTTTGAAGACCCCTGCTCTAGTCTGTCGAGATCCTTCTGGATTTTCAGCTTATCTTCTGGGAGTTGGCTATTCTCTCATCTAAATTATTTATGAAGATATTGAAGAGTACTGGGACTAAAATGGAACGTTGGGATAGCACGCTATTTACTTCCCTCCATGTAGTTCCATTAAGGATTACATTTTTGAGTGCGGTTGGTCAGTCAGTTACTAATACATCTGATGATGCTGTCAATCCCATATTTTTCTAACCAAGAAGTAGATTGTGATCTACTTTGTCAAACGCCTTACTGAAATCCAAGGTATGCTATGTCCACAGCATTTCTCTGGTCCACTCATTTAGTCACTTTGTTAAAGAATAAAATAGGATTTGTTTGACATGATCTGTTTTGACCAACCCTTGTGGTTTCTGGTTGTAACTTTGCTTGCTTCTGGGTTTCACAGATCTGTTGCTTATTAATCTTATCCAGGATCTTCCCAGGTATTGATGTCAGGCTGATATATCTGTAGTTTGTCAGTATATAAGAAATTATAAACTGGGATAGACATAACAAGTCAGCCAATGGGAACTGTTTTCTGACTAAGAAACAGCATCTGTTGTGAGCCATGCCAGATGGCTGGAGACTGGGCATGGCTTAAGATAACTGGTCTGTATAAATAGAGCTTCTGTGACTCTGGTAGTTCTGATTGCTTCTGCTTCTGCTTCTTGTCTTTGTACTTGCTACCACATTGCAAGAGCGGCATGGGTATTGTAAACATGCACCATATTATATATTATTGTATATAAACAATTTTTTTCTATAAATGAATCCTGATGAATTATTTACTTGTGCACTGGTTGGATTGCTGCAAACTCTGACAGGTTATGGGCTCAGAGCACACCAAGCACACAAGAAGACTGAACTGTAATTAAGCTGTGTTAAAAGGAAAAGAAAACAAGGCTGAGAAGGCTTGCAGGATGGCTGTTGAGTTCAAGGAGAACTCTCTGCCTCGATTGGGAAAGAAGAATTATATTATTTTGGCTGCAAAACAGAATGCTTCCTGAAGGCTAAGGAGCTGTGGGATATTGTTATTAATCCACCCCATGCACCATTAGCAGAAGCAGATCAAAGGAAGCATGATAAGGCACTGGCCTACATCATCTTCAGTTTAAATGATGAACAATTGTTGAATGCAGTTGATTTAAAGACTGCAAATGAGGTTCGGCTGAAATTGAGAAGTATGCATGTGAGTGCATCAGCATGCAATATTGTACAATTATTGAGACAATTGTATAGAATCTGGCTACAGCCACAAGCGAGTGTGGAGCAGCATTTGCTGCACTTGCAGACTCTATTTATTGAGTTGGAACAGTGTGGAATGCAGATTCCTGAATCTCAGAAGGTGCTGTTGCTGTTAGTCTTGATGAAATGTGGGACATTGTTTCAGCTGTTTTTGAGTGCAAACCAGAACAGGTTGTATAAATGGAAGCCCTTAAAGACTATTTGATTTTTGAAGAAAACAAACACCATTTTAGAAGATGCCACAAGGGAAAATTCCTGAGGTGGGGGCCCAAGAAGCAGATAGAGAAAGGCAACAGACAGGATGCCTGCAAAGACCAGAGAGCCCAGCAAAGATTTTCTACGAAGAAATAGCAAGAAAGGTGGTGTTTCATCTGTGGTGATAAGAATCATTTGAAGAAAGACTGTTTGCAAAGAAGAAAAACAAGATGGACAAGCTGCTATTGCAAAAAATTAGCTATTGTAATAGAAGAGACAAATGGTTAATAGACAGTGGGGCTAGTCAAACAATTGTTAATAATTCAAAATTGTTTTTCAGAATGGATCCAGCTAGAGAAGATGCGGTAGCCTTAGCAAATGGCCAGAAGGCTAAAGTCACAGCAAAAGAAGGTATGCTGTTTCCATGTTTGGAGGAAAAGTTTAATAACATATTGGAGCATAATTTAGTGTAGACCAAAAGGGGTTTGAGACCACATTTGTAAATGGGAAGTGTCTCATAAAAAGGAATAGAAGTGTATGTGCACAGGGCATAAAACAGGATAAAGCAGGGACAAAAGGTTCAATGTGCCCAAACATTTGAAAATGTGGCACTACATGATTCATGTGTTCATCTCTTGCATAGAAAACTTGACCATGCCAGCTTCAGAGTTTTGCAAACAGTTTGGAGAGTTTAAATTTAAAGGGGTGTAAGGCATACTTGGACTGTGCAATATATAAATCAATGTCCAAGGCATTCTCAGTAAGCAAAAGTAGCACAAGACAGACAGCAAAAGCTCCAGAGCTGATACATGCAGATTTGGTTGGGCCAATAAAAGCCAGTTTGGCAGGAGCAAAGTATGTGCTGGTCATTGTAGAGGACTACAGCAGATTTGGGTTCTGCTATTTACTAAAGAGTAAAATAGAGGTGCTAAAGAAATGTAAGCAATGGGTAAGCTTCGTAGAAAGAAGGTATAAATAACGGGTATGTCAGCTGCAAACTGACAGAAGTTCAGAATTCACGTCAGCAAGTTTTCAACAGTGGTTGGGATAGTTAGGAATAAAACACAGATGCACAAATCCGTACACAGCTGAAAATAGTGTGGCTGAGAGGCAGAATGGTGTCCTACAAACCATGAAGAACTCACTGCTGGAGGATTCTGGTCTGAGCAGGTCATATTAGGGTGAAGCCACGTTGACTGCTAATTATTTAATTAATAGGTTGTGAAGTTCTGCCATTAATACTTCATATGCAGTGCTCTATGGGAGAAAACCATCTCTGGCACATTTAAGTGCGTTTGGAAGCAATGCATGGGTGCATATTCCAAAAACAATCTGGAGAAAAGGTCAACCAAAGGCTAAAAAGCTCAGGTTTATGGGCTATGAGCCTGACTCAAAGAGCTATTGCTTTAGTGATGGGAGCAAGAGAATAGTGATTTCCAGGTCTGCTAGTTTTGCAAATTAAAACTGGAACAGAATTGATGCAAATTTTTGGAATGATCCACTTAGTGATAGTAACTCATCGATGGTGTCAGCATTCAGGGAGGAGACATTGCAAAAGTACAAAAGGACTCAGGAGAGGATGATGACTCAGATATGAAGTCAGAGGGGGTTGAAACACAAGAACAGTTAATGCCATGCAGGTCAGAGCAATTGAACAAAGGGATTCCACCTGATGGGTATTTTGCTTGTGAAGTGAAGATGTGTAATGTATGAGCCAAGGAACTATACGGAAGTATTGGCATTACCCAAAATTGAACAAGTGAAGTGGAAAGAAGCCATGGACAAAGAAATGAAACCCATAGATGAACCAGAATTCCTTCTGATATCAGTCATCATGTTATATTTAATCAGTTGTTGCTGTCAAAAATTGGTATTGTCTCCTCTGTTCTCTGACTCTCCTAGGGATCTGTTTTAAAGTCACAATTTCTCTCCGTTTATACTTTAAAGGCTCATCTCTAGTTCTTTTATATATTTCATCTCTCAACATCTTTTTGGTAAATCTCAAGTGGACCTCTTTTGGTAGTTTATGTCTTCTTGCATAATTTGTATGGATTCTAAATATTTCATCTGTTTCCTTTTGTACGTCTTGTTTATTTTTCTGTAGTGCTCCAGCCAGCAGCTCTGTCATCAAATCAGCCAGGTCTTCCTCTTTCTCTTCCATGATATTCTGGAATCTCTGGTAGTATGCCACCTTTTCCATCTCTAGAAAAATTACTGTCTCTTCTAATTCTCTATTAGCTTTTGATCCATTTCTTCCATTTTTTTGTTTGCTCAGCCTTTATTTCTATTTTCTGTATCCTCTGTTCATTCTTCTTTATCATTTGCTGAAATTTCCCTATCTTTTGATCCACCTTCGATATCTTCCCCATTTTATTCTTGATCCCATTGTGATTTTTTGACATAGCTTCCTGATTTTTGGTCATGGCTTCTTGGATTGATTGTAGCATTGCTTGCAGACTCTGAAGGGAATTTGGTTTCTCCAAACCTAGCATGCTTTCTATTGCTCTAATTGGATAGGCTTGATGCTGCTGCTGATGTTGCTGATGAGAGTGTAGATGAGGCTTTCTTTCCTATCTTGGACATATTCCATATACTTGTCATCTCTACCCTCAGAAAGCTTATCAAAATGGGAAAGACAAAAAATTATATCTACACAAAGAAATATTATTTCCCAAACACCCAAATATACCTCCTTCAGTTCTCTGGAATTGTATCTATAAAAATGTACCCACAATCTAATGTTCCCACTCACCATCGTTTAACAAAAATGTATCTTTAGTCTACAGAATTAATAGTCCTATCAAGTCCATTGATTACTTATAATTCCCTTAAAGGTAGGTGCTTCCTCTATTCTTCTTGCTTCAACAGTTTAAATTTATAATCTATGTAGATCTGTCTACACTGCTATTATTATAATCCTCAGTCTCTAGCAGGGATCTAGAATATCTCCTTCTTTATGCTAGCCAAAAATGAAGAGATTTCATTTATGTCCATCTAAGCTGATTCTTAGTTTCACTTTAGTGGATTTATTTATATGTTATATATGTCTCCTCAGTCAAGAGCTTGTATTTTCACCATCCATGCCTATAAATCCAGTCGCTGCAGTTGTCACTGTATCTTTTCTTTTCTTCTTTATACTGTATGATTTACCTCTCAGCAGCCACCAATATTTTCTTTTCCTTTTAAGAATCAAAATTTAATCCACCAAGGCCCCCAAACCCACCAGTTCACAAAGCTTTCATTTCAAAACAGTATCTAGATGAAAGCACAATTTCCATGTTCACTGTGGATACTTCCCGTTCTTTTTTCCAATTTTCCACAACTCAAACTGCTCAATGTCCTCACGTATTGTCTCTAGATATCTCAAGAATCTTTATGGAATCTTTTATGGGTCTTTATAGATATAACCACCATCACTTCCTCTTCTTACATACTCTTCTGATCAGTAGATGGCACCCTTATTCTCTTTTAAATGCTTAACAAGTTTCCCTTTAAGGAAAACTTGATCTTTGGAACTTTGACGTTCCAAATCAAACGTCAGTCCAAAAAGTACGAATAAATGTATTCCTAATAGTTTTCAAATATTAAGATTCTTTGAAGGTAGTTGGTCCAGGTTTTCCTTTAACTCAAACTTAATTCCTTTATGGTCATTTCTGCTATTCTTTTTCAAATTTGTCAATAACTCTAAAAGCTTAGTTGCTCCTATTTTGGGGGAGCAGAAATCCTGCTCCACCTTTTTTTTTGAGTTTAATTTTTCTAAAAGTTTTTAATATTTAAATCAAGATAGGTTCATTTGCAGAAAGTTAGGAAGTTCTCATCCAGCACAGTCATATTGCTCCTTGATTTTTCCCTTCCTGTCTCTCACCAAGCTGTCACAGCTTTGGGTCAGCCATGTTGATTGTCTTTTCTCCTGTTGGCTCCAAGGGGTTTCCCCTAGTTCTGATGGGAGATTGCCATTCTCCATGCAGTCTTCGGGGCTTCTCCTCTACCTTCGTCTACCCCTCCAGGGTTAACTTTGACCATTGAAGGTCTCCAGACAGGCGATATCGGGTGGGAATAATGGAGCTCTGTTTCCCCATCTGCTTCACTGTGTTGTTGCTACCAGAAGTCCCAGAGTAAATTACATTTTAAGGGATCAAAAGCTAGAAGGGGATACCCAGAAAGTGAGGAAAAGATCATTGAAATGTTTATTGAAGGTTCAAAAGAGTGAAGAAGCAGTAGAGATAGAAGAAATACTTAGATCAAATACGAGACAAGAAGATACAAGATCCCATGGGAAGTGTATGGGAAATGTGCCAAGAAATCAACAAGAGTTGAGATACGAAAACAGATAAGAGACGAGGGATAAATGCAGAATACTGTTTAACACAGGAGTTGTACTATTAAGAATTAGTATAAAGATAGAAATTAGAAATGGGGAAAATATGACTTTTTAATTTAGGAATTATTTTATTAATGGTTAGAAAATAGCTGCAGAAGTTAGAAATCTGGACATGTACACAAAGATGAAATAATTTGTGTAATTGAATAATGAACATTGAACAATTAATATAAGTAAACCTTATGATTATTTGGAGGTTAATGATTATAAATGTGATGTTTATAATGTTTGATATTATTAACTGATTACAGATAAAATTGAACAGAGGGCCTAATTAAATAATGCAAAATATTTAATAAGGATAAGTGAAGCTGAAGGTGAATAGCTATTGAGAATAATAGTTGCAACTATTATGTGTATAAGATTTATTATCTATATTCAATAGAGATTCTAGAGATTGTACCCAGACAGTAAGCTGTTATTGTGAATATAGAAATTTTACACATAACCAAGAAAATTGTGCAATAAAAATAAAAATAAAAAATATACATGAAACATTTTATAAACCACAACAATGTTAGCTTCTGTTTTCATGACTATGTTTGTTTTGCTACTGAGATGGCACTGCTTAACAAAGGAAAAGGCTACTTTTTCTCCACAAAGAATGTTGAATTCACAGGTTACTTTTTAGGAAGTGCTTTGCTCTTAGCTCTCAACTTCCTGCCTGGATTTTTAAAAAGTGTTCCTTTCCTCCCTGTTCCTTTCCTATCTTCTTATACTCTGTTATTGTCTCTTTCTTCAATTCAGTTCAGTTCAGTTTCAATTCAATATGTTGGTTAAAACCCTAACATTATATAATGTTATGGGGCCAGGCTATCTGAGGTTTCCAGAGGTAATCTACCCATTCCACCAGGTGGGGATGGGCTCTTTCCTTAAATCTTGACTTAGTAAGCACTAAGAAGCACATTTTCTCTTTAGCACCTGTTGTCTTATGAAACACCCTTTCTCCTAAGATATGCCTGCTTAATGCAGCCTACTCACCTAATCTTACAAAAGAGAAGTTTTTGTTATATTTTTAATTATTATATTATGAGCCTGCCTGCCTGTCTACCTATCATCCATCCATCCATCCATTTCTATCTTTGGGAACAGATAGTACACATTTGGTCATCTGACATGATATGAGTCCTGCTGTAGAAATGGCTGTCATGGAGGGATAGTCATTTACAGAACATCAGTTTCACTGAATGCAAATTACTAATGATGAGGGACATTCTGACTGTAAATCAGGTCCAGAACTCAATACACAAAACATGCATTTGGACTTAGTTTTCTGAAACAAGAGAATTCATAAATGGTAAAGAACACAGAAACCCACAGAGAGAAAAAACACTAGAGGAGATGTGGAAAATTTTTTGAGAAGGAAACATCTTATTTTCCTGACACTGACCATTTCATTTCTGTTCCCTGATCAGAACAGATATCTGACCCGGGATATACTTGGCCAGAGGTTAGAACATTTTGACTTCAAACATTTTACCCACTTCTAGAAAATCTAATCTAATTAGAGAGAAGCTTTCAAGTAAAAAAAAAGCAATCAATCTTTACCTCCATTTTTTGTTCCATAATAGAAAAGACCCGTTCAATGCCAATGCTGACTCCAACACAAGGCACTTTCCGACCCTTGGGATCAAACATCCCTACTAACCCATCATAACGGCCACCTCCAGCAACACTGCCAACACCAACAGACTCCTCCATATGATCATTTGGTTCCTGGAGAAGGATAGCCTCATATATTACTCCAGTGTAGTAATCCAAACCACGAGCCAGACTTAAATCAAAGGAAATCTGTAAAACAATTTAAAACTTTCATAAACAGAACAGAAACATTCAGCTCAATGTAATTAGAAGAACAAAGAATAGAACTTTACCTGATCTGAAATGCCAAAAAGATCCAAATATTTGAATAGCTGTTTCATTTCCTCAAGCCCTTCCTGAGCTAGTTTATTTTGTGATAGCTTTGGATCTTGGAGCAATTGTTCAATTAAACTGAGCCCACCTGTAGAAATAAGACATGCAGGATCGATGCCTGTATGAATAATTCAGCAGAAGTACTAAAGCTTTATTCTTTCATTCAACTCTTGTTTATTTCTTATGCAATGCAATTCTTTCCCCCTTCCTGCTGACAATCAGCTGTTCCGACGATCAGCTGTTCCGGGACCCCCCTTGCTGTCTTACTGCTTCACCCAGGAGGCTTCCCTGAGGCCCAGGCGGCAAAAAGGGGTGCATATGCATGTGTGTGTTTGTGTGCGTGTGTGCTGCGCCCCTCTGTGTGCCGTTTTTTGCTTCCTGTGCCTCAAGGAAGCCTCCTGTGAGCAAAAATGGCCTCCCAGGAGGCTTCCGAGGCCCAGGAGGCCTCCCAAAAAAAGTAATGTGGGGGAGGGGTTTGCTGCCAAAAAAAGCCACGCCCACCCAGTCACATGGCCATGCCCACCTAGCGGCTCCCACCTAGCCATGCCTACAGAAACAGTAGTAAAAATATTTGTATCCCACCCCTGATATGAAGAGTTTAAGTAGCAGCCAGATGCTGCTAATCAAGTGCCCTTGATCAATTAATCATCAGCAAATGTGACCACTATAAAAGCCAAAATTTTAGGAGTTTGTTGATCTCCAGCTTTGAGGAGTGGCCAAATGCCACCAAACTGTAAAAACATCAGCAATAATCTCAGAGAAGCAATTGTTGCTGCCCGTCAATCTGAGAAGGGTTACAAGGCCATTTCCAAACAATTTAAAGTCCATCATTCTAAAGTGAGGAAGTTTATTTACAAGTAAAAAACATTCAAGACAATTTTCTACATTCTGCCCACTTTCCCAGCAGTGGTGGACATCCTCGCAAATTCACCCCAAGGTCAAACTGCAATGCTCAGAACTTGCAAAAAAAAAGAAGTTACATTTCAGATTCTGCAGATCTCAGGTAGCTGTTGAAGTTCATGACAGTGCAATTAGAAAAAGACTGAACAAGTATTATTTGTTTGGAAGAGTTTCCAGAAGAAAGCCTCTTTTCTCTAAACAGAACATGACAGCACACTTAGGTTTGCCAAGTTGCATCAGAACAGTGTACTTTGGACAGATGAGACCAAAATGGAGATATTTGGTTATAATCACAGTGCTATATTTGGAGAAAACTAAATACAGCATGTCAGCATAAACATCTCATAAACTTCAAGCATGGTGGTGGAGAAGTGATGATTTGGGCTTGTTTTGCAGCCTTAGGACTTGGGCACCTTGCAGTCATTGAGTTGACCATGAACTCCTCTGTATACCAAAGTATTGTAGAGTCAAATATGAGGCCATACTGTACAGGTAGTCTTTGCTCTAACAATACTGAGACAAGAAATGCCCTTGTAAAGTGATGCAGATGTAAACTGAAATGTGACCATGATGCTTGGTGACAGCAGTCCCAGTGGCCATAGTTAAACAAACATTGTGCAGGTCACTAAGCAAGGACCTCACGTAACCTTGGCTTCTGACTTCCTGTCAGCTTCCCCATAGACTATACTTGTGGGAAGCTGATAGAGAAGATTACAAATTGAAATTGTGAGACACTGTGACAGCAAGTATGAAGTCTGGTCATAACTAACACCCCAATGCCATTATAAATTCAAAGAGTCCCTCTTTAAGGGAGATGGGCAGTTCAAATATGTGAAAAATAATAAAAAATGGTTGCTGTACAAGTGATCTTAAACAAGGACCACCTCTATACAGGTAGATCTGACTGACTGCCTCGATGCTTTGTGCAGCAAGCATTCAAAGTTATGAGGATGTTGAAAACACAACTGTGTGGTCTAAGCATGCATTTATGATCTTTACATCTCTCTTTCACTCACATGATCCTCATCACAATCAGTATGCATTGTCCCTGCACTTGACCCTTCTCCCCCCCCTCCCCCGAGCAGAGATTGGAGAGGAAGGTAATACAAGAGAGTGAAGAACATACAATGGGGAATACACACCAAAAGAAACACTTTAGTGTTGCCTGTCATGAGTGGGCTAAGCAGCCAGCCAGTATATTCCCCATGATGTGCCTTTTTATTTTCTTGTCAACTCTTATGTATCACCTTAACCAGTAATAGGATAGAAGAGAGTGATATAGGTTTTAGGCCTGCAAGTCTTAGAGAACTAAGACATATCTGACCTGTTTTGATACTTACCATGGAGCCTTACATATCCACCAATATGATCTGCAATTTCTGGTGCCAATCCCTTTTCTCCAACCATCTCATTTTTTACATCTTCCCAAGCCATCTGTAGACAAGAACAAATCTATATATATTCTGCTTCAATGAGGGATGTTTCTCCTCTATTATCCTGAGATAATCTGAATTATGTTGTTTCTTCTTGTTTTTTCCACTCTGATTCTAAATACTCTGAGTCTAGAAGACTAATAATTTTCAGAATATTCTATTAAAAACATGCAACAATTGGGTACAAAAAATATTTCTTTGAATAGAATCTTTAGGAAAAAAGACTAAAAATGAAATAACCAATATAATAAGATCCTTTTAAATATACAGGGCAATCATATTTGAAATATTGTATTCAGTTCTGCTCACTGAAGCTCAAAGCTATACAATAATGCTGGGAAATGCGCAGAAAAAAATCTACCAAAATAATTAGGGGCTACCCTATCTTAACCTACAAGAAACTAGAACAATATTTGGGGCATTTTAGTTTACAAAAAAGGCTGATAAGAGGAAAAACTAAGAGAAGTGTATGAAATCATACAGTAAAGAAAATGGATAGGAAAGCTTTATTTCTTACTGTATTAAAATTGAAGTTATCTAATCAAATTTAAGATTGTTAAATTTGATAATTGTTTTACAAAGTGGAAACCACAGAATTTATTGTCATCAAATACGGTGATAGCCAACTACACTGCTCAAAAAAATAAAGGGAACACTTAAACAACACAATGTAACTCCAAGTCAATCACACTTCTGTGAAATCAAACTTAGGTAGCAACACTGATTGACAATCAATTTCACATGCTGTTGTGCAAATGGAATCGACAATAGGTGGAAAGCATAGGCAGTTAGCAAGACATCCCCAATAAAGGAGTGGTTCTGCAGGTGGTGACCACAGACCACTTCTCAGTTCCTATGCTTTCTGGCTGATGGTTTGGTCACTTGAATGCTGGTGGTGCTTTCACTCTAGTGGTAGCATGAGACGGAGTCTACAACCCACACAAGTGGCTCAGGTAGTGCAGCTCATCCAGGATGGCACATCAATGCAAGCTGTGGCAAGAAAGTTTGCTGTGTCTGTCAGCATAGTGTCCAGAGCATGGAGGCGCTACCAGGAGACAGGCCAATACATCAGGAGACGTTGAGGAGGCCGTAGGAGGGCAACAACCCAGCATCAGGACCGCTACCTCTGCCTTTGTGCAAGGAGGGACAGGAGGATCACTGCCAGAGCCCTGCAAAATGACCTCCAGTGGGCCACAAATGTGCATATGGCTGCTCAAACGGTCAGAAACAGACTCCATGAGGGTGGTATGAGGGCCCTATGTCCACAGGTGGGGGTTGTGCTTACAGCCCAACACCTTGCAGGACGTTTGGCATTTGCCAGAGAATACCAACATTGGCAAATTCGCCACTGGCACCTTGTGCTCTTCACAGATGAAAGCAGGTTCACACTGAGCACATGTGACAGACGTGACAGGGCCTGGAGATGCTGTGGAGAACATTCTGCTGCCTGCAGCATCCTCCAGCATGACCGTTTTGGCAGTGGGTCAGTAATGGTGTGGGGTGGCATTTCTTTAGGGGGCTGCACAGCCCTCCATGTGCTCGCCAGAGGTAGCCATTAGGTACCGAGATGAGATCCTCAGACCCCTTGTAAGACCATATGCTGGTGCGGTTGGCCCTGGGTTCCTCCTAATGCAAGACAATGCTAGACCTCATGTGGCTGGAGTGGGTCAGAAGTTCCTGCAAGGCAAAGGTATTGATGCTAAGGACTGGCCTGCCCGTTCCCCAGACCTGAATCCAACTGAGCACATCTGAGACATCATGTCTCGCTCCATCCACCGCCACGTTGCACCACAGATAGTCCAGGAGTTGGGGGATGCTTTAGTCCAATGTGGGAGGAGATCCCTCAGGAGACCACCCGCCACCTCATCAGGAGCATGCCCAGGCGTTGTAGGGAAGTCATACAGGCACGTGGAGGCCACACACACTACTGAGCCTCATTTTGACCTGTTTTAAGGATATTACATCAAAGTTGGATCAGCCTGTCATGTTTTTCTCCGCTTTAATTTTGAGTGTGACTCTAAATCCAGATCTCCAAGGGTTGATAAATTTGATTTCCATTGCTAATTTTTGTGTGAGTTTGTTGTCAGCACATTCAACTATGTAATGTACAAAGTATTTAATAAGAATATTTCATTCATTCAGATCAAGGATGTCTTATTTTTGTGTTCTTTTTATTATTTTGAGCAGTGTAGTTATATTGTTACACAGAACTAGATAGATCAATGAAGGATAGCTAGTAGCCTTAGTTTTTTATATTAATTATTAAGTTACATGGAAGCATAATTTATATACCAGTTCTCAATGAGTTTGTTGGATTTTACAAAAGGAATGGCTATTCAGGGGCCTCAAGGTTCTCTTTAATTTATTACGATCCTGCTGTTATTCAAAGAGTTAAATTCTAGCCTCTACAATTTTAGCTTGTTCATCTGTTCAGGCAACCTCTAATTTTTATCTGTCAAGTAAGCAAAGCTAATTACAAAGAAAATGAATAGGCCTTCTAAATTTCTAGGAGTTAAGACACAGTTGCAATTATAAAATCAATAACCTCTTATTTGAATTCAGCTCATAATAATTCTTCAAATCTGACTATAGGCTATCTTGAAATCAAATCTACCATTGCCATAAACCCAGACTAAGCTACAGAACAGTTTTTTTCTACAGGGTAGATTTATCTCTCCCAAGAAAATTGGCTTCTCTTTGTAGAAAGATTGAGGGGGGAAGAGGGGAAAGGGGGGGAGGAGATAAGACCTCTTTGGCAGAATTAATATTACCAGTAGAAAATAAAAAAATGCTGTCACATGAATTTCTTCCACTATTATTGCAATTGGAAAAAGACAGGTTACAACAGCAACTGGGGCTACAATTTCCATCACTAAACAATGTGGTCATACAGCATTCACAAGACCACACTGTTTAACAATATCCTTTCTACAATCCCTGTTGCTGCTAAGTGAGGATGAGTTGGTAAACAAACACATCCTCATAAATTCTACCCCATTCCAACAATAAAGTCTGTGGCGGGTAGGCAAGTGGGAGAGGAGGCAAGGGAGGGAGTAGGTGGGTAAGCATGCTGTGAGTACAGCAAGGCTTGGGGGAGGGTGTGTGGATTGTGGTGGAGGACACATGATGCAAATGCAGTGAGGCTGGGAGGATATGTGAGTGTCCAGGGAGATGTGCTGCAAGTACAAGACTCAGGAAGGGTGCATAGGTGGCAAGGGAGACACAAGCATGGCAGAGCTTGAGGTAGTTCATGCTGGGTAGGGGAGCACAAGGGTGTATGAGGGTGCACAAATGGCTGGGGTGATGCAATGCAAGAGCATCTCTTAGCTATGTGAATTATTGCTTTTCTTAGCTGCTGTGTATTTTAATCTTTGTAGTAGCAATGGTGGCACACTGGTTAGAATGCAGTATTGCAGGCTAACTCTGCCCACAATCTGCAGTTTGATCTTGACTGGCTCAAGCTTTCCATCCTTCCGAGGTCTGTAAAATGAGGACCCAGATTGCTGGGAGCAATATGTTGATTCTGTAAACTCCTTAGAGAAGGCTATAAAGCACTGTGAAGCAGTATATAAGTCTAAATGCTATTTCTATTTCTATATGTATTTTTTTATGTTAATCATCGTCCAATGAGTGTCACTGTTGAGATGGGTGGCTATATAAATCAATCAAATAAATAAATTTAAACATTCGATGATCCTAAGAAAAAACAGTTAAGATTCTCAGCTTGAAGAAAAAAATGGGAAACCATCTCAACTACAGGTTGCAAAATTCTTTATAATACTTTAGCAAGGACTTAAAACCTCCCCAAACCTGACATAACTGTACTTTAAATGTTCAATTTGTCCATGTATGAGCTCTTAATTTTTTCACCATTTTCAAAGAGCAAATCATTGTTTATTCCACTTCTGAGAAAAATGTTTTTATGCATTTCCTGGCTTTATAGAATGGATGGAGCATCTATAATTTTCTAGCACAGCAATAGGAAAATTGGAAGACTTTGGATGAATCACCAAAAACATTTGAAAATCACCATAGAAGCCAAGGTTTGCAATGTGGTACCTAGGGTCTTATGACACATATATTATTTCCAGTAGCATCCACAGAGCCTGCAATACTGCATTTTAACCACTGTGCCACCATTGCTACTCAATGGCCAACAGATCAAAGGCCTATTTTCAGAAAAATAAAAGTGTATAATTTTATGATTAATACACTCCAGTGGTCCTCAACTTACAACCACAATTGAACCAAAAATTTATGTTGCTAAGTAAAACATTTGTTAAGTGAGTTCTGCCCCATTTTACGACATTTGTTGTCACACTTGTTAAGTAACTCACTGCAGTTGTTAAATTAGTAACCCAGTTTTTAAGGGAATCTTGCTTCTCCATTGACTTTGCTGTTCAGAAGGGTGCAAAAGGGATCACATGACACTGCAACCATCATAAATATGAGTCAGTAGCTAAGCATCTGAATTTTGATCAAGTGACCATGGGGATACTGCAATCATAAGTATGAAAAATGGTCATAAGTCACTTTTTTCAGTACTGTTGTAACTTTGAATGGACTGAACTATTATAAGTTGAAGATTACCTGTACAGCCGTACAGGCACTATTTTAGCAATATCTGATAGCCTATAAAGGAGAATATTTGTAGCTCAGGGTTGAAATGAGGAATCCTTGGTGCTCTTTGAATATATGATGTTACCTAATTTGAGTAACGAAACATCTGCAAGACAACAACCAAGCTCAGAGAGCACAAAGGACTCCTTATATGATAACCTCTACTATCACTACAATATTCACTAATTCTTTATTAGTTCTGATTTATAAATCTAATTCTAATACATTTATATCTGTAGTTATGAAATTGAGCCTGGGCATTCTGGAAAAAAGCTCTGATATAATTTTGACATCAAACATCACCACATATTTCTCAAAACCTCCCTTTGCCCCCTTAAGTTTCACTGTATTCTTGAAGTTCAAAATGGTTGGTTAGGAGGTAGAATTTCTCTGTTGGTTAAGGGAACCATTTATCTAAGTCAAGGATTTGGATCTATAGCTCAGCTACACTGAAATAAATCAATATCCCTTCCTTTATTCCTGCTCATTCTAAATCTATAAATAGAGTTGATTTTTTTTGCCTTGAATAAATGTTGATATAATACAAACTTTTCAGGCTGGTTCTCTGAACTCTTATTTCTACTGGGAGACAATTCAGAACTGTCTTACTGAGTTTCATCACCTCCTTTGTTAAAAGATATCTCATTGAAATCAAAACCACAACTATTTCTGCCAATGGTGTTCTTTCTCATTGCGAAGCTTCTAGATTAGAATGGATTGTTTTATGAGTTTCCTTGTCTATAAAACAGGGGTAGGCCACCAATAGCCCCGCCAGCACTCTGAGAAAAATCACTAAAATTTAGTAGCTGAATTTGGGTTTTTTGAAGCAATTTGCAAGGTCAGGAACCTAAGTTATGGCCCCTGATCCCTCCTGATGTCCTGATCTATCTTCTTGAATAGAGAAGTTAAATTTTATCTTTTTTGCTCTTGTAACTTTTCTAATAGCAGCCACAATAATGCTATTGAGATTTTATGGTCAATGTATTTTTTTCCCTGGCTGTTCTAGTCCCTTGAATTATCTTCTTGTCTTAATAATAAAGTTCTTACCTTGTCTAACTTGTCTACAGTGGAGCAAATGGTCCGGAATTTTATATCTGGAACCCCGCAGACTGCAAACATCCCATCAAGTATACGTCGATCATTGACCTAGAAGGAAACAGATGTTTTCAAGCAACAATTCCCAATAGATTTTGATTCTATTGGTAATATTCCTGGATTATTTGTAGTTTGGACCTTAGACCATTGATTTACAGTTATTCCAGTCCTTCTCACTGGGCCATGTACTAGGGATTAGTGGATGTTTAATCTATTTTTATTTCTAGTCTTGGAAAATGTTATGCATTCTGGCAAATCTAATACTACTTATTTGTATGCTTTTTGGTTACAGTAGATATAAAAGGTCTACACACTTCTGTTAAAGTGCTAGGTTTTTGAGATGTGAAAAAAATCAACCGAAGTTAAATCACTTCATATATAATTGTGTGTGTGTGTGTGTGTATTCATGTACATATAAGCATCAAACATATGATTTGGAATTATGGTGAAAAAATTCAGCCTTGGTCTCATCAGATTATAATACATTTTCTCACATGCTTTTTTCAGATGTGATATAGGTTTTTGCAAAATGTAGCCAGACTTGGAATTTTTTTTTTTGTAAGAAAAGGTTTCCATCTTGTCACCCTACTGCACAGTCAGACATAAAAAGAAGATGGGAGATTATTGTTACATGTAGTACATAACCAGTACTTGCCAGAAATTCCTGCAGCTCCTTTAATGTAGCTGTAGGCTCTTGCCAGCCTCTCATATCAGTTTTTTTCTTGTTTTGTTATCAATTTTGGAGGGACATCTATTTCTTGGGTGAAGTCAGTGTTGTGCCATATTTTCTCCACTTGCTGATGACTGTCCTGTGTCCCATCCAATGCTTTTGTACTTTCTCTTGACTGATACTTTTAAACAATGAGGTCCTTTTGATGCTTCATAAGGTCTTTGCAAACCATGGGATTTGCTGTAAGTGACAACTGAGTAAACATCAGAAAAATCCTATGAGAACAACTGAATTTTATATAGGCTTGATCAGAGTCACATTCATTGATGGAAGGTACGTACCGGTTATTATTTAAGATCAGTTTGAATGTGGTTGATTAATTCTGAACAAAGCCACATCCCTACTTAAGATGGCTTGCATATTTATGCAACCATGTTATTGTAAGTTTTTTAATGTTTATTCCCCCCCCATTTTTTTTAGTTTTTCAATTCAATTGTATAGCTTACATGCTGTATTAAATGTGGAAAAATCTCTGAAGTGATTTATCTTGGGCTGTTTTTTATATATCAAAAACCTGGCATTTTAATATAGTTGGTTAGACTTTTTATATCCTATGTAGATTCACCCAGGAACTCAAAAGAATATCTGTATTCTACAACAACTAAGCAGTAGCCTGGACAGAGACATGGAACTAGTTCCAGATCAGCCAGTACTATAGGTTCTATAGCTGAAGTTGTGCTTGAATTAAGATCCTTCTTGTAGCATCAAAATTAATAGTTGGGATATTAGTATTTATAAGTAACAGCAATAGGGTTATTACAAAATGTGGACAATTCTGCTGCCAAATACACATAAGATTTTTTTAAAAAATGTCTCAATAATTAAAGCATACCACTTGTTGCCAGAAATCAAAGAGAAATTGCAAGTACCAATTGATTACAATCATTCTAAGGCTAAAAGCAACATAATCACGAGAAAAAAAAATGTGATCCAGGTCTTGTACTTACTGACCTTGATTAGAAAGTCTCCTATTTGTAGGGCACGTAGAATCTCATGCACAATTTTCAGACACTCAGCGTCAGGAATCATGATGTCATAATGTCCAGCAATGTCAAAATCCTGGGTTACAAATCGCAGATATAAGAAAATCCTTGAAGTATAAGCTGTCCAGCAGATTCAGTCATTGGTGCTACATTGCTTGGTATATAGGAGCTACCTTTTCAAATCTTGATATCAGAAAAGCAGAAACCTCTATGATCATACATAGCACACTGAGGCAACTAACGATTGTTTGAGGCTAAGTCTTCTATATCTTCCAATAATGCAAATTATTACTGGAGGCTGTCTCCTTTCATTTGTCATAGAAATAAATAAATCCCAGAGTAGCTTACACGAATCAGATTTCTTGGGGCATCTCTTTAATTGCCCCTCCCTATCCATAATCATATAGAAGATTCTGAAAAATGACCATAAAGGGGTGGGAAGGATAAATGTTATCTGACAATTGCCAAATGGACTTAGGGCATTGATGGGGGAAGGAAAAACAAGGAAGCAATGCCTTCCCCAACCTCCTTGGCAATGTCTGGAAAAACTCAGAAAATGGCTACTCCCCAATTTTATTGCAATAAACAATACAATAACCTTTAGAATAAGACATACAGGTAGTCCTCAATATAGAATCGTAATTGGGACCAGAATTTATGTTGCTAAGGAAGGCAACTGTTATATGAGGAAGATTGGGATGGCATGAACAATATTTGCAAGCCGATGAGACTTTAGGGTTGCGAAATCACCTTGCTTAAAACCTCCCATCTGCTGGAAAACGCTCTTCATGCCAAGACTGGAAAGGCGTTTTCAAGCAGATGGGAGGCTTCAATCAAGGCAATTTCATTGCCCCAAAATCTCATCTGATTGCAAATGCTCTTCGGCCAGATCTAGTACAAGCCTCAGTTCGAGAAAACAGAGGCCTAAACTAGTAGTGTGAGATCAATAGTGCAAGATCTTGCGCTACTGATCTTGTGTGATCCTGCACTACAGTACTGCATGAACTGCAGGGCATCGATACGCTGAGGAGGATGCCTCGGGGGTTGAACAGTACTGTATGGACTGCAACAGGCAGGGGGAGTGAAAATGGGAAGCTGCTGCAGGCAATGGGCAGTTAACAGTGGGCATGGGCTTTCCATTTTGACCTCTCCCCACTGCTGTTGCCTCTGCATCTGTACTCCAGCCTAAAACTGAAAGGGCAGTTTGTTTGCCCACCTCAACTGCCCCCCAGCACTGTCTGATCCCCCCAGGCACCTTTCTCAGCTGCATGCTAGTACCGATACTTAGCTGCCACTCCCAATTTGGCGCTCACCCTGGATTACCGTTCCCAGCCTTGTCTGGCCCATCACAGATGCCCCTCGACATGAGCGACTCTGAGCGGGCCAAATAGTTGGCCATACCCATCCAGACATGTGACCACCCCGCCACGCCCATCTGAACCTTTAAGGTCAACCATAATGCTGATCCGGTCCTCAATGAAATTGAGTTTGACACCCGACATAACCTAAGAAGACAAAAATTGTTGCAACATTAGGAAATGCTACTCACATTTGTATCCAATGCCATGGAGCTATGGATCCCACTGTGGAGAAAGCCAATTAGTCATATACAATCTAACGATAGTTCGCATGTACTTACACACTGATAGAACTCCCTATAACGTCCCTTCGTCATGGCTGGGTTATCCCGCCTGTAGACTTTAGCAATTTGGTAACGCTTAATGTTGGTGATTTTGTTCATAGCCAAATAACGAGCAAATGGCACCTGGACCAAGAAGGCTAAGGAGAACCCTTGAAATCATAAGGCAACTCATCTTTCTTTCTGTGGCTAATCTTCTAGAACAGAGGGGGAATCTAAACATCTTTACAGGTGGACAACCAATATGACCATTCAAAATTACAGGTATTTATGACAGTATCACTGTCTACGGTGATCACCATTTGTAGCCTTCCCAGCTGGCTTCTGACAAGCAAAGTTAATGGAGAAAGCCAGGTTCATTTAATGCCTGCATGATTCACTTAACAACTACAGTTTAACAACTATAGCAAAATAATCATAAAATGGGGCAAAAACAACAAATGCCTCACTTGGCAACATAAATTTTGGACTCAGTTGTGGTCATAAGTTGAGAACTACCTGTACTGCTAAGTAACCTCTCTCAAGCAGAAACTATTAAAAATTCTAACAGAAATTCTCTGAGACTTCTGAGTATTTCAAATATGCACAAAGGCATAATCATTATTATTTAAATTCCCATCAGTTTACAAATGATTTACAAATGATTTAAAACATGAAAAATAAGGCAGTAAAAATAACAAGACAACAAGACAGAGATGGCAGAATAACAAAATGCAGGAAACCAAACAAAAACAAGCTGGGTTAAGTCTCCAAAAAGCCAGGTCATCATGCCCTCTGAATCACTAGCAGGAAAGGCAAAAATGCACCAGGAGCAAAATGGGAAGTCAGGTCCAAAGTAAGAAATGTAACCCTAGGAACCTTCCTCAATGTCACCAACACAAGAGAGGTATCTTGTTCTTAAGTACCGTGTTTCTCATATAATAAGGCTGGGTCTAATTTTTTTTTTTGAGCCCCGAAGAAATGGCTAGGCCGTCTTTTTGGGGGTGACTTAATTTCCCCCCTCCTGCATCTTCGGGCGGGCGGGCGGCAATGGCTTGGATGTTGACCTCGGCATTGGTGGGGCACTTCGTATTGGGTTCAACGCAGGCAGCACCATATCCGGGTGTGCAACAAAAGTACTTCCTAACGGCAAGCCCCCCCACCATTCTCCCCATTTCGCATGTTTTAATATAGGCCTTAATTTGGGGGGAGGGGCTTAATTTCATTTCATGCCTATAAAACATGCTGGGACTTCCTATTGGGGGAGGCCATATTGTTGGAGAAACAGGGTACCTGTATAGAGATGTGCCATTATGTTCCTCCTAAGCAGCTTGAAATATAGCATCAGGTAGCTACCATATTATTTAGCAAACCTCTTTGAAAAAAATCTAAGTCTCACCCTTGTGGAAGGCTTAAACATTTCTCTTAAAGAGTCCAGAAGAAAATATTATGATCTCTTCTTCTCCTTTTTGGTTTGTTTTTTTCTCTATTCTGAAACAAACTGCATAATGGATTTACTCTAACCAGAACTACAAATCTAGATTTTATTTTATTCCTGCTAACTTTATGTAGTTCAGCCAATATTTGGTTTGATCCAATTTAGAGATATGAAAATATGAAATTAATACCTACATTTACCTTCTGCAAAATACGGGTAACAACACATTCTTATGTTACCTACTCAAAAGTAAATTTCACTGAAGTTGTTTTCAATATTCCTCAATGGAACATGCTCTCATATAATTGGATGTATATCTGCCTACATGTAATTAAGCAACTTCAAAGTTTTCTGTAAAAGCACGCTGTGAAAATAATCCTCAAAAATTGAATACTTTAGCAATGGATCCCATGATATTTTGTAACTTCTGTGGCATCAAATTATCTGTGTACTTATATATTTCCCCTCTTTTCTTTATCTTCAGTTGAAAACTTATTAACCAACAAGTTAAGCTATCAAAATAATGCTTCCAGTCTATGGACTGAGCTTGAATAGTTCTGATCACAGAATATGGAATGTGAGTTCAAAATGCCTTCTTTCCATTTTATATTTAAATCAGGAATACCAGGATTTAGGATACAGTCAAATCATAGCGAAGCGATAGCAGCTCTCCTCCTTGGTCTTTCAGATCATAGATGAGCTTTGAGTCTTCTCCATATTTCCCTGTTAAGGTTTCCTAAAAAAGAAAAGAATAGGAAAGAAGACAGGAAAAAGAAATAAAAAGGGAGAGACATGAGCAACAGTAAAGCATGCTGTTACAAGAGACCAATAAAAGTTCTAGTCACAATGTGCATACAAAGGTCACAATTACTTGGGCAACTGAATAAAAATAATAACACTAAATAATTTATATTCCTTTCTTCTACTACTTATATAATAGTAGCTTAAGCAAAACAAAAATCTACAAAACAAAAACCAGTAAAATTAATAAAATTAATATAAAGGTCAAAATAATGAATAGCAGTGATATAAATAGGAAAGGAAGACCAGTGCAGGGAGGGTGTTACACCAGGTATAGAGGCCAGATTTTAAACCAATTTATCTTTTTGCTTTATTTCGTTGTGCAGAACCTTTAAAGCAAATGTATGGCAGATTTAACTGAAATGATGTTTCAGAATCATGAGAGTACCACAGAAACAGGCACTTGTATAAGGCTTTTTTCTTGCATATGTAGGAAAAGGGGTACTTTTAATGGACAATGAACACAAGGAGACACAGAAAACAATCAGGAAAATTTCATATGTGTCAGTGTTGCAACCAGTCTTGATTAAAGCCTTGATGTTTGGTACCTTGTGTTACACAAACATTCCCCAATTCTGATAATATATGTAGAACTGTTCTCAGAGAAAGAAAATAAATTACTGCATCAATCTATTACCAAGAAATTAAAGTTAAATAAAACAACAACAACAACACATCTAAGCCAAAGTTTTGCAGTCATATGGGCTGGTAAAGGTATTTCAGTCATAATGAAGAACCACAAGGGCAAATTTTCTCAGGCTGGGATGTGTTATGAATACCATGCACCAAGAAGGCTGTAGAAGGCAAAAGTTAATTTATAATCATTCAGGATTGGTAATAAAATTCAGGAACAGTAGTGAGATCATTCACACAATTGCTCTCAAAAATGTTAAGAAAAGGGAGAGATGGATGTATCCTCTTGTTTAGCCTCTACAATAATTCTATGGTAGAAACTTTAGAAAACCCAATTTTAATGTTTCCAGAACTGAAGAACATAATTGTCTCTTGTTGTATTGTTTTCTTTACTTCATCATGCTCTGTAGAGTTAAGTAATATGCAGGACAAGCTGGCCATCACATTCCAAAATCAAAACTTTTGGTACAGTATTTGACAAAAAAATTCCACTCTGAAACTATGGTCATTGAGAGAAATAGTATCAAACAATCAATAACTTCTAGTATTTGAGATTAGTATTCTAAGGAGTAGTTCAGGCAGATTTTATTTTGCTGGTCATTGCCAGCTCTAGGGGGCGATGCTTATCTCCATTTCAAGGCATTGAGACAGTGCTATCCAAAGACATTTCTGCAGTCATGTGGTCAACATGACATGATGCACTGCTGTTACCTTCCCACCGAAGTTGTAGCTATTTATCTACTTGGATTTGTATGCTTTTGAACTGTTACGTTGGTGAGAGCTGGGACAAGGATGGGAATTCACCCCATTGTGTTGAGCTCAGGTCTCGAGCCTGGGCTGCCAGCTTTCCAGCCAGCAAGCCCAGCATCTTAAATGCTGAGCCATCATGCCGCCCTTTCATTCCATAGGAATTTGGAAAACACATTATGAATATATTAGCTAAACAGTGTTAAAATCTTCACTGATCACTAAAATATTCTTCTTTCCTAAAGGAAAATAGCAGGCAAAATTTATATGGTGTCCAAATGAAAATACATGCAAAGAAGAATGCCACAAATAGTGTTAACAATATTCCTGAGGTTCATTTTTGCTGCCTCTATATGTCTACCTAATCACTGAGACTGGAATGCTGAGAACTGAAGTGAGAATTTGAAGGTGGATGATGAATGAGCTACTGGCTTTCTGTAAATGATGGAATTAGACAGGTCACAAAAGACAGTTGCAGTCAGAGAACCACAAAAGAATCAGTTGGGATTTAGTATTGTTCCACATAAATTTCTCATAAGTTTTCTAAACCTAGAGGATTTTTTATCTAACCATGAACATATAATTCATTATTTATACACTGTATAAATGTGATGCCTGGTGCATTCTACATTGTCTCTGCAGGATATTTATATTTTGATGGAATCAGGCTGTAATAACATTTAATGATCAGAATATTGCTAGAAATAGTTACAAAAATATTTTTAAGAGGCTTCATTGTTGCTATATTTTTTGAAAATTAACTTCCTTTAGAGTTTTCAAATCTAGCCTTTAAAGAAAATGTCTCCCAAACCTTATTTAGATTGGTCCCACTCCCACTTAGGAAAGTGGGGCTGGGCTGGGTCTATTCTACATAACAAAGATCTACCTCCATCAGGCAGAGCCTTTTAATTGCCCCTCATTGTACCACCCACTAAGTTTCAAACAAACTTAGCACCCAGACAACCTACAAAGGTAGCTATGACCTCTAACAGCAACCAATCAGGATACGCTTCCTGTGCCCCAGGAAGTTCAAAGCCAGAGAGGGTATAAAACCCAGGGACTCTCAGCATCTCTTCCCTTTTCTTCACCCAGGATCTCCAAGGCATGTGGTCCTGTTCATCAATAAACCTTTTTTCCAAGCAACTTCCATGAATCCAGTGTCTTTTTCCCCACCTGGAAGTGAACCCAGAAGGATATTTCTTCCAACAATGAAAAACAAAGTCCAGTTGCCTTTTGAAAAAAGCACCTTCGGGGCAACCATGACTTGGATGGCTTTAAGAAGTTCAGGACAGCAGGAAAAGGGGGCTGGCCCTGTCGAACCTCGCCGGCCCACCCCGGGGGTCAGGCTCAGAGAAAGCCGGAGTGCCCTTGCCAAAGATGCTCTTCAGCCGGTCAACCCACCCACCCTATGCACTTTTGCTGCACTTTGGTCAAGTACAGCCACTCGCTTGAGGAGGATCTCACCAATCATGTGTGCCCTCCCAGCTCCGCCACAGCCGGCCACGGGGTCACAAGAGGAGAAAGAGAGGGGGGAGGAGGATCGCTGGAGCCTTAGTGCAGGAGAGGAGAGACACTGTCCTTGCCTTTGCGCCACATTTGTGCTCAAGGCAGCCCTTGCCTCCTGCCACTTCGGACTCAAGCTGTAAGTCATTACGTGGCGTTCTGTTGCTAGGGGCGAGTGAGGCAGGGTCATATTGTGACTCTGCATCATAATGGACTCCAGCACCTCATCTCCCCCATTATGAAGCACACTAAAGTTCACTGCTGTGCAAGGTGCTGCAAGAGTTCCTCATGTCCTGCCCAATGCCTCATATCAGAATCAGGGAGGGGGAGGAGGGAGAAAGAGAGACAGAGAGATACAGAGAGGGAGAGAGAGGGAGTGATATAGAGAGAGGGGGAGAGAGAGGGAGAGAGACATAGAGACACAGAGATAGAGAGGGGGAGAGGGAGAGGGAGGGGGAGATAGGGGAGAAGAGATACACAGAGAGAGGTACAGAGAGGCGGGAGAGAGAGAGTCGGAGAGAGGGAAAGGGGGAGAGGGAGTGAGAGATACAGAGAGAGGGGGGAGAGAGACGGAGATATAGAGATGGGGACAGAGGGAGCGGGGAGAGAGAGAGGGAGGGTGGGGGAGGGTAGAAAGAGGAGGGGAGATGTCAAAAGGGTTTTGTGGCTCCCGGTGCAGTTCTCTGCCCTAATGACCAGCTGGGTAGGTGTGGCTAGGGGATCATGTGACTGAGTGGTAGTGAGTGACATTGAGTTTGCCACACTCATCTAGGTTTTGTGGCTCCCAGTGTTTTCTTTCCTGTGGGAAATGGGTCCAAATGTCTCCTTGAGTGTTTAAGGTTGCAGACCCCTGGTATAGGAGATTTCCTCTCTAGAGAAACCTTATTAAGAACCCACTCTATGTCCTCAAATTACATTTAAATATAAATAAGATAATCAGCACTGCACTAGGACTAAAACCTAAACATTAGAAAAAGCTAAGAAAAAAACACATAAAATTAACTATATGAAGTCAACTGACCCCACTTCTTTTCAATTACTATATTAATGCAATGATAGATGTCTTCATGCAAGGAAGAGTTTCACATACTCATACTCATTGCTGACTAGATCTATATTGCTTTATGCAGATGATGCTGTCAAAGCTTGGCAAACATCAGTGAGTCTTGGAAGAACCAGGGAGCACTAGTGGACTTCTGCAAGGAAAGTCATTACAGATTAACTATGTAAGAAGTCTTGTGATTTACACCCTTGCTCTCTTTCCATTTTCCCTTCTTTTTCTTTGTCTTTCCTCTTTCCCAATCTCCTTTCCCGTCCTTTACTGAATGCTCAAATGCAAAAGGGGAAACATTTCTCGATGCCTTGTGATCAAATGCCACTTTTGCTAATAGCTTGTTTTGCTGGCATGGTGCCAGCGAAAACGGAGCTCCTCCATTTATGACTGCCACAGCTTCCTGTAGCAAACTGCCAGCCGCCACCGGGTTGTAGATCAGGCTGGGCTGGGCTGGGCTGAGGCCAGTCCTTTGCTGTTTCCAGGGTAGCCCTGTGGGCCAGATCTAAGTACCCCATGGGCCAGATCTGGCCTGCGGGTCTTGAGTTTGACACCCCTGAGCTAGTTGAAATCAATTTTAAATTATTGGAATCAATCCTCTGATGATCATGCATCTCATTCACACTTAGGGTACTCCTACTCTCCATAGTTACACTCTTTCTGCACATACTTTTCTCCCTCATCTCTCTCTATCTTTCCCAAGAAGCTTCTCTTCCTCTGCCTGTTGCCCTTCTCTTTTTAAGAAAAAATAATAATTAAGAACAGAGAGATTTGCAGAATACTGAGAAAGCTAACTATGGAACCGGTTCACAATGTAACATTCAGTGGAGGAATTATTTTCTTAAAATATGTTTAATTTTATTTCATTTTCCGTCAGTTATTTGAAAGTCATAGATATGAGGGTTATTCATTAACTAAGAAAGTATATCTCTGTTCTGAACTGGTACCATGCCTAACTTGTGTCATCTTACCTTTAATTCAAATACTGGAGTATCTATTGTTTCAGCTCCATGATGTTTGAAGCATTGGGTAATGATATTGAAGACTTTTTCTCTGATAGCCATCTGTTTGGGATTATAATCCCGAGTACCCTTGAAAGCAAAAATGAAACATCAGAAGAAAACCTCAGCAAGTTCCATCCTATTAAAAGTGTCGTACATTAAGAAAGTGTAGATGTACAGCCTGATACTGAGTATATCAAAAGAAAGCAATTCATAGTATATATTTCCTATTTGGAGCTTTTAGTTTAGTTAAACTAGAAGAAATACGGGGACAACGTGTTGCAGATTTTGAAAATTATATAACTTCGATAAGGATGGGTGGAATTTTTCTCACTTTCTCTTATAACATACATAGTTTCTAATAATCATCAGTTGTAGGGCAAACCAGATTATGATCTAATACATACCAATACTAGAAAGATGTGCATAGGAAGTATCAAACAGTTGCACAGTATCTGCAAACATCTACACTCTTGTGAGACTGATTTCTCAGTCAATATAAATTGGACTGCAATCCAATTTATATTCTATGGATGGATTCTATCAGAATAAGCTTGTTTAATAGAAAGTTATAAATATTAAATTTAAATATGACAATGAAAATGGTTGTAAAAGGTTGTAAAATCCTTTTTAAAAATAATTCATAACAAAACATTCATAAGATTAATAGAACTGTTAAATAATGCATTCTGCTGGATTCTAAAGTTTTGTTTCAGAGACTATTACATGACCACCATTTTATCAGATTGACTGGAATATAAAAAACTTGAAGTGCCAGATATTCATATAACAGACTATGATGACAATTTAAGAATTTTAAACTGCATTTCCGGTAGAAGTCTGGGGGATTTACTGGTAACATTTCACTTGGACTGTCAGAGATTCTCCAGAGTTTTATACTTTAGAATGTTTTCAAAGGCAGAAGAAACTTTCCTGGGAAAGGGGAAGTTCTGGAAATCAACCCTTCTGCTCCTTCGGATGCTCTTAGAAAACATATTGAAGAAGAACTGATTGGGTTAGTTTCTGATTGGAGGCTGGGCAATCAGAAACAACTTCACTGTGGAAGAACCAGCAGTTTTAAATAGCAATAAGCAATAGCACTTAGACTCACATACTATTTCACAGTGCTTTGTAGCCCTCTCTAAGCGGCTTAGAGTCAGCATATTGCTTCTGACAATCTGGGTCCTCCATATTACCCACCTCAGAAAGATGGAAAGTTGAGTCAACATTGAGTCTGGTGAGATTCAATCTGCCAAACTGCAGTAAGCCAGCAGTCAGCAGAAGTATCCTGCAGTACTGCATTCTAACTACTGTGCCATCGCGACTCTTTCATTAAAACTCTTTTATAAACAATTACTGAATATTGCCAATCCAATAGGTAGAGCACCTTTTGACAATATTCACATGTCTTTAGCATCACTTCCAGATCCATAGTTGTGAAGTGTCCATAGAACTGTACATCTTAGCAAAATATTTTTGTTTTTTTAAATAATATTTTATCTTTTTGTATCTCCCTTAATGACTGTAGTAAAAATGATTGTAAAAATGGGTCCCGCCACATGATTTGCTTAATGATGACACTGATTAGTGACCAAAATTCCAGTCGCAATTGTGATCCTAAATCGAGGATTACCTGTACAACTTTGCTAAGTGTTTAGCTTACTGAACACTTTATTTAGCCTGCAAAAGTACACAAATGCTCCAAAAAAGCAAGTTTTTTTCAGCACAGGATATAATTTGGAGACAAATCTTTTCAGGGTTAGAGTTTAAAAGGAAGCTGGGCAAGTGCTGCACCCAGAAATTTGTATACTAAAGATAAATTTCTTCATTAAAAAATGATAACAGAATAGAGCAGTAGACTCTAAAGCTGGGGCTTATGCAGAAGAAAATTTAGTACATGTGTGGCACAGAGATCATAACGAAGAATCATCAAATTCTTCCTTGATCCCAAAAAGTCTTTTTGGTAGCATAAAAATGAATACAGGTAGTCCTTGACTTATGACCACAATGACACCAAAATTTCTGTTGCTAAGCAAGACAGTTGTTATGACTTCTTTTGCCACAGTTGTCAAATGAATCATTGCAAGTAAGTAAATTGTGTGGTTATTAAACAAATCTGAATGGTGATCATATGACTCTGAGACATACTGTCATAAATACATGTCAGTTGCCAAGTATCCAAATTTTGATCATGTGACCCACGGGGATGCTGCAACTATCATAAGTCACTTTTTTCAGCACTGTTGTAACTTTGATCACGGATTAAACAAATGGATATAAGTCAAGGACTACCTGTAATTGTTAAACATTCCACAAACTGCAATGGAAAAAAAGGAAAAGTTAAAAAGTTTACCTTAGGTGTCTTCAAAACAAATTTATGTTTGCCTTCTTCAGGATGCATTGCTGACTTCATCTCCAGCAACTTTGACACTTGCTTTGTGATCTGAAATATATTATTTTTAATCACTGTAAATTACATATACATTAATTGCTACAATGTACAATGCACAACATTTTTCTTTGTTGCTACACATTGGGATAAGCACCTATCCCAAATAATCTTTTTCTATATTGTCTTACTGCACATTTAACTTTTATTTTCATGGCTCAACATAGCACTTCTTTCCTCTTTAAACTTCTAAAAAATTACTTAAATATGTTAGTCTAACCCCCCGCCCCAAGAAATTTCCTAGAAAGCTAGTATAATAGGAAACAACACTTTTTTTTTTTTAAATCTAGGGTTGATTTAGAAGGAAATAGCCAATATTACACAAGAAATGTGTAATGGCTCTGCACTACATCCTACAACCCCTTGAATCTCCAAATACCTACACAAGGATCCTCTTTGTAGACTTCAGTTCAGCATTCAAAACCATCATTCCAGACATTCTTCTAACTAAATTAAACTAGCTAGAGGTACCTGAACACACTTGTAAGTGGGTCATAAGCTTCCTAACAGACAGGAAGCACCAGGTGAAGCTAGGCAGAATCACATCTGATACCTGTACAATTAGCACAGGGGCCCCCCAAGGCTGTGTGCTTCTCCACTTCTCTTCTCCCTATATACCAATGACTGCATCTCAAACGATCCATCTGTTAAAATACTGAAGTTTGCAGATGACACAAGAGTCATTGGTCTCATTTGAGACAATGATGAATCCATATACAGACAGGAGGTTGTACAACTTGCCTCGTGGTGTAACTGGAACAATCTGGAACTGAACACACTCAAAACCATAGAAATGGTGATAGACTTTAGAAGAAACCCTCCCATACTACCACCTCTTACAATACTAGACAACACAGTATCAACAGTAGATACCTTCAAATTTCTAGGTTCTATTATATCACATGACCTAAAATGGACACCTAACATCAAAAACGTCATCAAAAAAGCACAACAAAGAATGTTCTTTCTGCACCAACTCAGAAAGTTCAAACTACCCAAGGAGCTGCTGATACAGTTCTACAGAGGAATTATTGAGTCGATCATCTGCACCTCTATAACTGTCTAGTTTGGTTCTGCAACCCAACAGGACATAGACTTCATAGGATAATTAGGACTGCAGAAAAAACAATTACTACCAACCTGCCTTCAATTGAGGACCTGTATACTGCACAAGTCAAAAAGAGGGCTGTGAAAATATTTACAGACCCCTCACATCCCAGACATAAACTGTTTCAAGCCTCAAAATGATGCTTATAGAGCACTGCACACCAGAACAACTAGATGCAAGAACAGTTTTTCCCTGAAAGCCATCACTCTGCTAAACAAATAATTCCCTCAACACTGTCCAACTATTTACAAAGTCTGCACTACTTTTACTATTAATTTTCTCATCACTCCTTATCACCCATCTCCTCCCACTTGTGATTGTATGACTATTTTATTATATAATTATTTGTCGCTTGTATCCTTACGATTTATATTGACTGTTTCCTAGTATGATTTGATTGCTTATTGTACCCTATGACTATTATTAAGTGTTGTACCTTATGATTCTTGACTCTTGACAAATGTATCTTTTCTTTTATGTACACTGAAAGCATTTGCACCAAGACAAATTCCTTGTGTGTCCAATCACACTTGGCCAATAAAAGAGTTCTAATATTAAAAACAAACAAACATATACTATATGGACAATATTCTCTTCAGTCAAGACTATAGACTGGTGCTGTTTCTTTTTCCCCCCAAAACATATAAGCATACAACTTCTTACGTTCATTTACGTTTTTGAAAACCTGTTTATTTATTCTGCTTTTCATATACTAACCTAGAATTGTAAGGATTTGGTATCAGTTTTATACCATATACTTGAGGTATGCAAGATTAAAGTCACTGAAGGGACTACATATATTTAATTGTTACATAGCTTCCTTTGTAATTTCCCCCTTGCAAAGCACAACTAAAAGGGAATAAATACAGCTAGTCCTCAATTTACAACAGTTTGTTTAGTGACTGTTTAAAGTTACCAGAGCACTGAAAAAAGTGACTTATAACCATTTTTCACACGTATGACCATTGCAGCATCTCCATGATCACGTGGTTTACATTTGATGCTTGACAACTGATTCACATATATGACTGTTGCAGCGTCCTGGAGTCATGAGATCCCCCTTTGTGACTTTCTGACAGCAAAGTCAATGGGGAAACCAGATTCATTTAAAAACCGTGTCGTTAATTTAAGAACTGCAGTAATTTACTTAACAAATGTGGCAAGACAAGTTGTAAAATGGGGGCAAAACTCACTTAACAAATTTTTCAGTTAGCAACATAAATTTTGGGTTCAATTGTTGAACCCTTGACATTAGTTGAGGACTACCTGTTTTTAATGAGCTAAGAATGAGGAAGGTAAATAGAGGTGAGGAAACAGTTTCAATTGGATAGTGTAATGGCAAACTTCCAGGGCCAGTGCTTATCATTATAAAGATCTCTTTAATCAACCTCAGGTCCTCCTGAATACATAAAAAGCATCCATGCAATTTTCTTGGCAACCACATGACTTTGTTGCCTTCTGGGTTTTTAAGGCTTCCCAATGTAGCATATATCTCTGGGATTTCCTGAAATGTCCCACTCAATTCTATGCTGCTTGGTTTTTGGCAAAATATGTTGTCACATTGCTGTACTTTATTTTGAAGGACAGAGTAGCCCAAATATTTGATATGTCCATGCTCAAATGTTATATCTACTTGAGATTTGTATTGGTTGCCATTTTCTTTCACAGTATGCAATCAATCAGTATAGAGCTGGAAGGGACCTTGGAGGTCTTCTAGACCAACCCCCTGCTCAAGCAGGAGACCCTATACCCATGGTGGGATTCAAATAATTTTACAACTGATTCTCTGCCCTAACAACCATTTTAAGTTTTAAAAAGCCTGGTATACAAAAAGGGTTAGGGCAGGGGCGTCAAATTCATGTTTGCGGGCCAGATAAATCATGCACTGGCCACTCCGATTTAGCCAAGGGAGGAAAAGTCATGATACATCATGTGATGACATTAGTTTGATACTCCTGGGTTAGGGTTAGGGCCTGAATATTTTTTGACCACCATAGAACATGGTTCAGTTGGCTTCCTTTTTTGCCAAGTTTCAGGTACAAAGTTTTTCTTTTCAAAATTTGTCACTCCATTAGGCAAATTTGCCATGCTCCATTAGGCAATAAGGTCTCATTCCTCCCCCAGCATGGCAAACTCTGGCGATCTGGACACAGGTGTGAGGGGCCTGGCCCCGCAGTGCCTCCTTGGGGCATTGCAGTTGAAGGCTTTGTTCAGCCTTCGAACAGTAAGGCTGCTGCACACAAGTGAGCAGCTCATCTGGGCCATGGATAGCGTTGGTTCCTGCGCCTGGCTGATTCCATGGCCAGCCTTATTCTCTAAGTGCAGGAACTAAGCCTTCAACCATGATCCCCCCCCTCCCCAGCCAACCAACCCCACCTGCCTGGTTAGTCAGCCGGCATAAAGCCTCAATATTTTTCTCCTCCTCATCTTCCCTGCTCAAGTGGATAACTAGCTCGCCTAACTCAACAAAAAATTAGCTACTGGTTCTACCGAATTGGTGCAAACCAGCTGAATCCCAGCACCACCTATACCATTTCAGACAAGCGACTGTCCAGCCTCTTTTTAAAAACTTCCAACTCCTGACAGCAAGTTGTTCCACTGTTTAATTGTCCTCACTGTATAAAGTTTCTCCTTAGTTCCAGGTTGCCTTTCTCTCCTTGATTAGTTTCCATCCATTATTTCTCCTGCCTACAAGTGCTTTGGTTAATAAATTGACCCCCTCCTCTTTGTGACAGCCTCTCAAATACTGGAATACTGCTATCAAATCCCCCTAGACTTTTTTTTCCTCTAGACTAGCCAAATCCAAATCCTGAAACTGTTCATGGTTTAGTCTCCAGGTCTTTGATCATCTTTGTTGCTCTTCTTTGTACTTTCCCCCCCAAAGTCTCAATATCCTTTTTATAATTTGATCAAATCTGGATGCAGTATTCCAGGTGTGGCCTTACTAAGGCTTTATAAAGCCTACCAATACTTCACGTGACTCATCTACCTTCCCACATGGTCCGTGGTTTTACAAATTATTTGCCCGTGCATTGTGCGCTCTCAATATACTATGTAAAACCAATGCAGAAACTCCCAAACAGCATGGCTCTGGCCCAATAGAAATTATGAAAGCTGTCTCACCAGCTCCATCTATGCCTTAGAAGGGGTGATCTGTGACACCGTATGTTATGGACATAGAGCAAGCACAAATCAGTTGGAGAGCCTCTCTCCTGCACTTTATGAAAATTACGGACCTCCGAAATCTGGAATATGGAAAAAGAATTGTCTATGCAGTAGCCGTGTCCATCCTCTTTCTTACCTCTTCCGAGCTAGCCTTCTCCTGCTTGAGGCGCCGCACCATATCTGCCTGCTTCCTCAGCGCCTCTTCCTCAGCCATGACGACACACAACTTGCCGACGGTAAAAATAAAAATTAAAAAAAAGGGAGAAAGGAAAGAGCCGCCAGTCACCCTCCTCACCCGCAGTCTGAATTTATTCTCTTCTCCCCCTACGCATGCGTACTGCTTTGTATTGAGGCAGCTAAATCTGCCCACACTGCCTAAGTCAGTGTGCTGCGGGGGTGAGATTGGACGAGCAGGAGCCGAATGATGCAAGAGAAGCTAGCGAAGAGAGGAAGTGACGTTATTGCGCTTTATTCCCCTTCATTCTCGGGATGTTTCCGTTTTTCTTCCGGTAGAAGCCTTCGCCTTAAAAGTTGTTAACCTCTGCTCAGAAATAAGCTCCTTTGAAGCCAGGAAGCCATACGTTTAGAATCGGTTAATCTTAAAACACATTTATAGAAGAAAAGTGCAGTATTTGCACATTTCCGTAAGTCATTTAATCACAATGAAAGTAGATAACACTCTGCCATAATATAGTTTATTGGCTTTAGATTAGTGTGTTGTGTTATCTCATGCAGTTGCGATTATTTCAGGCAAACAAGGCTTAGTGTAATCTATGAATCCAGAAGGGCCATTTGGTGAGCAAGTACTTGTCTGGTGTCAGAACTTCATATGAAACCACCATAAGCTAGGGATAAGGAGGATTGCACAAAGGCAGAAGTGGGCTGCAGAAACCCCCAAAGTATCCCAAACTAGCATCAATTGATTTAAAACATCCATTTTACTTTTGTAACTTCAGAACAAAAATTCCAAAATAATTTGGTTTGTCTTAACCTTACTACATTAGTACCTTATCTACTACATTAAGAGGAAATAGTCTCTATACATATGTAAACAGTGATTAGGGCTCACACTATATAAGATGCAGATTTTTTTTAAAGTTACTTTAATACAATTCTAAATATCTTGGTTCTCTTGTGAAGGTGATGATAGAATAAAAGTTCATACATGGAGCTCCATGTCTACCAAATATCTTTTTTGTTGTTTCTCCTCTAGGGTAACCACAGAGTCTTTCAGGGTTAATTTTACTTATTAATTTGGGAAATAAGTGTTAAGGAGAATCCTACAGAACTTCAAGCCACAACAATTGAAGAATCAGTATGTTGAACTCCTTTGTAGTGTTAAATGTGTATGCTCCTTTGATTGAGGCATTATCTACTAAGAATATGGTGGAATATGTACGTAATGACAGCTATGAAGGAAAAGACTTAACAATAGCTGGGTTCAGCAAGATGTTCTTGGAGAGTGTAAAATTTACACTTACCAATTAGAAGCTTGTAGTAATACATGTCTTCCTCAACAAAACTTGTTCTCAGGCAATGCCTTTAATTTAAGAGCTGTGGTAGTGCAATGGTTAGAATGGAAGTTAACTCACTGCTCACTCCAAGAGTTTGATTCTGAGTGGTTCAGCCTTCCATCCTTCTGAGCTTGGTAAAATGAGGATATGTTGACTCTATAAACTGCTTAGAGAGGGCTGTAAAGCACCATGAAGTAGTATACAAGTCTAAGTGCTACTGCTTTCTTGGAGTCTATATCTTTGTTATTTATCAAAATTAAGAACAGAAGCTCTCCTATTACTGTATCAAAAAAGAAAAAATGTTGTTGCTATTCCTAATGCTACTTTGCCAACCTTTTGTGAAAGGTGTCTTGAGTCTTAGCACTTAATGAGCTGAGCAAACCTAGGGCCAATTCATAGAAGAAAATATTTGTTGCTCAATGTTGAACTGAGTATCCCCAATGCTCTAAGCTTGATTGTTTTCTTGCAGACATTTCATGAGCATTGATGAAGTTATCTAATTTGGTAATGAACTGCCTGCAAGAAAACAACCAAGTTCAGAGAGCACCAGGAACCCAAGCGTTAGAGCAGGGGTCTCCAACCTTGGCCCCTGGAAGCCTGGTGGACTTCAACTCCCAGAATTCCACAGCCTGCTGGCTGTGGAACTCCGGGAGTTGAAGTCCGCCAGGCTTCCAGGAGCCAAGGTTGGAGACCCCTGCGTTAGAGCCAATTGCATGCAGTTGAGCATTTACTTCTGCAACCTATTACTGAAAGTTGCTTTCTGTTTTTCAGACAGGTGATTCTAACTATATCAGGGGTCCCCAAATTTGGCAACTTTAAGACTTAAGCTTTGTTGGCTGAGGAATTTTGGGAGTTGGTCCACAAGTCTTAAAGTTGTCAAGTTTGGGGACCTCTGATCTATATGAGTAAACATAACCTAGAAAGATGGGAGAATAAAAGATGGACTATACTTTCCCTGGCTTGTTTAAAAGTCAATCCTACCAAACTGAGTTTGCCATATGTGAAGCAACTGCATGGCCCTCTTCAAATTTGCGCACAATTTTAAAAATGGTAATCGAGAAATGAAACAGATTCAAGAAAGGATCCTATAAGAGATTCCTCATATGTCACATTGTCATCCCAAAGACCTGGTTCTGCAAGTACCTTATAAATACCTAAGCAATCTATCATTGCTACAGTCCCTGGATGGCATTTAGTGGTACTGTCTGGTCTAATATGAGTCTGAACTAAGGTATAATGTTCTATATAAACAAAGTATTTATTAGTACTCAGAAAATATGCCTTTTGACCAGGGGTCTTCAAACTTGACAGCTTTAAGACTTGTGGACTTCAACTCCCAGAATTCCTCCTCCAGTCATGTTAGCTCAGGAATAGGGCTAATCCTACCTTTGTTGGTTCTTGGGCAAGCTTATTTGCTTATGAATAGAGCTAGCTATCTCTTTATCTCTTAAGTGCTGACATCCACTGAAAACTATTAAGAAAAGTGGGAGTTGCTTTCCAAGAACATGTTTCTCCATTTCTCATCCAGGGAAATATAATATTCTGCCTTTTTAATATTTCTCAAAAATCATTCTTCTAGGAGAGGGGTAGGTGCTTACATGCATTAATTTTTTATATAGTTTTACTGTAATTTTGCTGTTGTCATCATTGATCAAATAAATTGAAAAAACAGATCTGTGGAAATACACTAGGAAGATGATTATTGATCAAATAAATGTATGTGTTCTAGTTCCTTTTATACCAGAAAGTATAAGGAAGATCTTAAAATTAGGCTGATAGTTTGAGCTTCGAGCTTGGCAATTTGGTTGCAAACATTTAGTTACCATTTGAGGGGACATCGACAGTACATTTTGAATTCAAAATGCACTGACGATGTCATCTCAAATGGTGATGAAATGTTTGCAACCAAATTGCCAAGCTTGGAGCTCAAACCAACAGCTTAACTACCAACCTGAGCTACTAATATTCAAACACATTTCAGTCTTAAAATTATTTAGCATGAAAACAATAAGTGGCTATAAGGAGAAAAGGAATTCTGCAGTTTTCTGCTGGTTGTAATGAAATAAGTGACAAGATTATAGAAGCTGTTGCAAAGGCATATATAAATCATGATCTCTAGATGACTGTAGCCTCCAACAGCTTTAGCAACATGATCCAAGATGAGCTATAATTGGATCCGGATGGCCATAATTTCCCATGAAGTGAAGAACAATTAGCCAAATCTTGGCATAGGCAGGTTTTGGATAGGTCAGTGATATAAAATCAAAAGCAATGTCCCTCATATAAGTGAAGCCACAATGTTTTAATTTATTGTATTTGGAGAAAAATTAATAAAAATGAAAGAAAACTGTATGTTAAGTCTACTTTAGGGTCTGCAATATATTTTCCCTATTTCCTGTTGTTTGTGTTTTAGCTATGGGGATTGTTGGCTTGGGTTAGGATTAGTGCCTTGGCTCTGGGTCCTTCAGATAGCCATTTCTGCACCGGGAATTCACCAAATTGGGTGAATAGAGATCTGTGGAAAGATGCAGTTGCTTTAAAGAGGTGCAAACATGCACTATATTCATGTATTCCAAAGCACCAATCAGAAGTGCTCATAGCTTACTCTATGCTTTCTTTACTTGTACAATGAAGAACAAATTTCCTCTGATTGATTTTTTAAATTTCATACAACAGCCAGGGCTTTGATAGTATCACTGACTACGGAAACATGAAAACACCTCAATTACATTCCAAAATCATTTGGGATCATCTGGCACAGACCATTTAACTGATGCAATGCATCTATAGATAATTATACAATTGATCCATTTAAGACTAAGTATGGCAAGTGCATAAAACAGAACAAAAGATCTACAGTATTTATTACTGCATGTCTAGAGCCAGATATTAATTAGGCAAAGCTATGTGATTTGAGCAGAGGTCATAATCACACTCTGAGGGAGATGGGTGATTTACAAATATGAAATATAAATAAGTAAAATCTAGACATTAAATAAGCATGTCCTTGTAATATTTCTTTCAACTGTGTCTCTATGATATTGTCTTCATCCCAACCTAGAATTTAAAAGAAACTTTATCTAGAACAAAATTTTGAAATTTTTCACTTTCATTAAACAAATAGCAATTTTGGAAACATGACTTACAACCAAACACAGCATTCATTCTTCCCTTTTTCTGTTGACTATTTTGAGTTAAGAGAAGCTTCTTGACATTTTAAACTGCAGAGCAATATGTAACTGGATATATAGACCCCCAATAATGTTGCTTGATAGGTGCGTGTATGGTGGGAGGAAGGTACCTCTATTGTACTTCTCTTACCTACAGGTGAAACTCAAATATTAGAATATCATGCAAAAATTCATTTATTTCAATAATGCAACTTAAAAGGTGAACCTAATATATGAGATAGACTCATTACATGCAAAGCAAAATAGTTCAAGCCATGATGTGTCATAATTGAGATGATGATGACTTACAGCTCATGAAAACCCCAAATCCATAATATCAGAAAATTAGAATATTACATGCAATCAATAAAACAAGGATTGTGCATAGAACAATATCGGACCTCTGAAAAGTATAAGCATGCCGATGTACTCAGTACTTGGTTTGGGCCCCTTTTGCAGCAATTGTCTCAATGCGGCATGGCATGGGAGCTATCAGCATGTGGCACTGCTAAGGTGTTATGGAAGACGAGGGTGCTTCAATAGCGCCTTCAGCTCTTCTGTATTGTTCAGACTCATGTCTCTCATCTTTCTCTTGGCAATGCCCCATAGATTCTCTATGGGGTTCAGGTCAGGTGAGTTTGCTGGCCAATCAAGTACAGTAATCCCACGGTCATTGAACCAGGTTTTGGTGCTTTTGGCAGTGTGGACAGGTGGCCAAGTCCTACTGGAAAATGAAGTCAGCATCTCCATAAAGCTTGTCTGTGGAAGAAAGCATGAAGTGCTCCAAAATCTCCTGGAAGACCGCTGCGTTGACCCTGGACTTAATGAAGTACAGTGAACCAACATGAGCAGATGACATGGCTCCCCAAATCAACACAGACTGTGGAAACTTCACACTGGACTTCAAGCATCTTGCAGTGTGTGCCTCTCCCTTCTTCCTCCAGACTCTGGGACCTTGGTTTCCAAATGAGATGCAAAAGTTACTCTCATCAGAAAAGAGGACTTTGGACCACTGAGCAACAAACCAATTCTGTTTTTCTTTAGCCCAGGTAAGGTGCTTCTGACGTTTGTTCTTCAGGAGTGGCTTGACAAGGAATATGACATTTGAAGCCCATGTCCAGAATCCATCTGTGTGTGGTGGCTCTTGATGCACTGACTCCAGCCTCAGTCCACTCCTTGTGAAAGTCCCCAACACTTTTGAATGGACTTTTCCTGACAATCCTCTCCAGGCTGCGGTCATCCCTGCTGCTTGTGCACTTTTTTCTTCCACACTTTTCCCTTCCGCATAACTTTCTATTAAAGTGCTTTGATACAACACTTTGGGAACATCCAACTTCTTCTGCAATTACCTTTTAAGGCTTTCCCTCCTTATGGAGGGTGTCAATGGTGGTTTTCTGCACAACTGTCAGGTCAGCAGTCTTTCCCATGATTGTGCTTCCTACTTAACCAGACAGAGATAATTTAAAGGCTCAGGAACCCTTTGCAGGTGTTATGGCTTTAATTAGTTGATTAGTGTGGGACACTTTGAACCTAGAATATGGAACCTTTTCACAATATTCTAATTTTCTGAGATTGTGGATTTGGGGTTTTCATGACCTGTAAGCCATAATCATCTCACTTATGACAAATCATAGCTTGAACTATCTTGCTTTGCATGTAATAAGTCTATCTCATATATTAGGTTCACCTTTTAAGTTGCATTAATAAATTTTTGCACAATATTCTAATTTTTCGAGTTTCACCTGTATTTGCTAAAATTAAGGAAAAATACTATGTTCATAGTGATCGTTCCTGTGTGCAGGCTGGCAGTTGCTATTTCTTAGGTTGGTAAAACTGCTGATCATCATTATGCAATGGGATAGGCAATTGTTATATATCTACCTCTTTCATTTGGTATCTATTCCTAGACCAGGGGTGTCAAACTGCATTTCTTTGAGGGATGGATCAGCATTGTGGTTCTCGGTGGGGTGGCCAAGGGGGAGATGGGACAGGCCCCTCCTGCAGCACCCTGCCAGACAAAATGGGATGCAGGGGAGATGTGTGAGGCCCCCCCATATCCCATTTTCAGTCTGGATGGAATCCTGCAGCACCCTGTTGGCCAAAACAGGATGCAGGGGGGCCACATGAGCCCTCCCGGTGTCCCATTTTCGGCCTGGAGGGGCTCCTGTAACACCTTATATGCCAAAATGGTGTGTCTCATATAGTCCTCCGGTGCCCTGTTTTGGCTGACAGAATGTTGCAGGAGGCTGTCCAGGCCAAAAACAGGGCACAGGGAACCTTGCATGCCCTCTGTATCCCGTTTTGACTTCCAGAGGCACCGTGGGCCAGTCCTTTGCTATTCCAGGCTGGCCCATGGGTCACATTTAAGCGCTCCACAGGCCTTGAATTTGACACCCCTGTCCTAGACTGTGTCCTGCACCATTTTGTGAACATCAGGTCACTTTCCAATAAACTTTTTACAACATAACCACTGACCAAATCCAACTCATTTTTGCCAACTCTTTATTAAAACCATACGACTTCAACATTGTCTTAGTTATTAACATTTGTTAGATTTATAACCCACATATTTGTACAACCCAAGGCGCATAGTACACAATACTTTTACATCCTGTTTTCCACAAACTTCCATCCTGTGAGATGAGGTGGGCTAAGAGAAAGTAACTGCCCCAAAGTCAGCCAACTAGTTTCCATGCCTAAGGTAAGACTGGAATTCATAGTCTCCCATCTAGCAGTTTATTAAAATGGCTCTGTACTTACTTTACTTGCATCTTTTCAGTTTTCCTTCCACCCCAATGTCTTCAACTCCTCCTTCTTTCTCCTATGGGAATATGCACTATATGAAGCTAAACTATGCTGTTTCCTAGTGTGAGTATGTCAGGCCTTCAAGGCACACCAGCCAGGCATGGCATTGATTCTGTGAATGCTCTTTGTTAAGAGTAATTTTTTTCTACTATTCCCCAATAATTTCTTTCTTACCCCTACCTCCCCCCCCACAATATTTATCTCATACCTTCCCCAAGGTCAGTCCTAAATTCCTTTACGGCAAGTTAACAATCCACAGGAGACAAAACTGAATATAAGCTGTTACAGATATACTTGTTGGTTGTGTAGTCGTGGCAACAGGGAGTGTGATCAGATTAGCACTTATTGATCAGTTGAGCCTGATGAAGTAATGATCCCTCTTCTACCATCCCAGAGCATTCTCTTCCAGATCCATTCTGTTTGTGGAGTTGGAAAACTGGGCTGAAACATTATATCCTACATCTTGCAGATCAGCTCTGGGAAATGGTGAGTAAAAGCATGAGAATTGTTTCAAAAGAATGGAGAAGGCAGAGCTTCGTTTCGGCAATACAGCTGTGATCTCGGGGCTCTGAGATCGCAGCCGATATTTTCGCCCCTGGTCAGTCCCAACGGACCTAAACCGTCCTGTAGAGACAGTGATCGTGAAGGGCATAGTCCCAGGATCCCAGGGACATCGCAAAATCTCTGGTTTGATCCAGGAGAAGCCCTTTTGCTGGCAGCGGAGAGGCAGCCTCCATAGCTGCTGAAGTCGGGACAGCTCCGGAAAGGAAGAGGCTGGAAGTGAAAGTGTGTCGGCTGGATGAGAAACTTTTTTTGTTGTAAATTCGCTGAGATTTGAAAGGGCACCATGAATAGAGAAGAAACCTGTGAGATTTTTTTTTTGACAAAAACTGTATGAGTGGCGTTTTTTAAAGTGATGTCAAATTGAGGCTTGGATTTTTTTTTCTTTTTCTTACTTTTTTGGGGGGGGACTTTAGTGTGACTTTGTAGGTAACCGGATTGAATTTTCTCTTACATATATTTTTATGCTCCTTTTGATTTTTTAATTTTCTTTTAGGATAGAGGCTCCCTTTGGCTATTTTTTTTTTGTATAAATTATCCTTTTTTTCTGGCTGGGGGGGGAAGAGTATTAAGAAACTTTGTAACACTACCAACTAGAGGCTTGAAAATATTTTATTTGAATTGGAGAGAACTGTAAGAAGACTCCTTCTCAAGGACATTTTAATGTGATAAGATAGAGGGAGAGCACAGCAAAATATGGCCAAGCCCCCACCAGAACAGAACACCCAAGCCCCCATCAGAACAGAACACGCCTCCAGCCAATCAGAACACAGCCAACCCCCCAACCAATGAGAACACACCCCCACCCAATCAGAACACAGCCAAGCCCCCAGCCAATCAAGTCACACCCCCACTAGCAGTTAAAAGGAAGAAGCAGCTGCAAGCTCACATCACTCTGAGAAGCACAGAGCTGAAGACCAAGCCTGAAGATGATGAATGAGACTTCATCGAAACGTTGCCTAGATACTTCCAATCTTACGCGGGAGAAAACCCGAATAACCAAAGATATTTTTATACATACATACATACATACATACATATATATATATGTTTGTTTTCTTAAGTTTTCGCGGGTACTTACGTGTCTGGCATTCAGCTTTGTTCGGGTATTTTCCCATATCATAATAGTGGTGCTTTTAAAGTTGTAGCAACGTTTCAGCAGAATCTCATCTGCCATCATCAGGCTTCTGTAACACACCCCAACCAGGCACCCAGATGAAACCCAGCTTCCCAACTAATGATAGCCGTCCACTTACCCGAAACCAAGCTGCACTAAAGGCCTCCAATAAAGTAACACAATGTTGCCAGCCAATCAAGATACAAAAAGAGCCCCCCCCCAAAAAAAACAGACAGAAGATATTAGAAGCAGAACACAGCAAACTCCAAGACCAATAAACACAGACCAAGGCTCTCAACCAATCAGAAGGAAGAAAAAACCATTCTGACACAGCAACAGGCTGCCCAAAATTTAAATCTGAAACCACTGGGTTTCCGGTTTCGCGTGGCTTCGGGGCAGCAGGAATTCGCGACAGCTCGCGATTCCTGCTGTGCTAGCTGCCGAGGTACCCCCGATCCAGATGGGTCAGGGGGATATGGCTGCCCTGTAGGGACAGCTGAAGATAGAGGGGAGTCGGACAGGGGGTTGGGGGTGTCGCAGACCCCCTCCTCCTCCGGAAAAACCCCTTTTTCCCAAGGCGGTGGAGCGGCGGTCAGCAATGGCCGCCAAAGAAGCCAGCAACCGGGTAAGATTGCGCTGGAGGAAGTAAGAAGAGTGAAAGTGCTGTCTGAGCCGTGTCAAGTAACATCTTTCAAATTGGTTGGAACTGAGCTGTTTGAGTTGCTGGAGGATACATTGTATCCCTAAGAAGATCGAAAGCGGCGGAGAAGCTGTTAAAGGGAACTTTTTTTTTTTTTTCTTCACTCTCCCACCCCATGGAAACAGCAGATATGTTTGGACACTTTGGACATTGAAAGTGAATTGTTTTGAGAGTTGAAGCTAAGGGACAAAAAGGGTTTTGGACATTGAAAAACTTAAGAAATTGGAAAACCCTTGTTGGAGGTATGGATTTCTGATTATTTAAAATTGATATTGCAAGTGGGAAGGGAGAGGAAAAAAAATTGGAGCAGAAGCTGTAAAAGGAGGAGATTGCCTAGAATCCCAAAGAAAGGTATATGGTAATTGGACCTCTTTGAAACATTAACCCCAGAAAGAGAAAGAGAAGAAGGAAGAAAAGTATTAATTTTTGGAATTTTTTTTTTTTGAATTATTCTTGATTAAAAATATTTGTGGTTGTTTTGGGAAAAGTTTCTTTTTTCATAATGGCATCGCTTGTGGATGAACTAAAGATTGAACATCAAGAATATAAAAAGGAAGATACTTTGGGCGCTTTGTTTCAATTCTTAGAAATGGCGTTATGTACTTATGAAAAGTTGATTACGCAGCAGAAGGACTGGGACGAAGAAGAAGAGGAAGAAGAAGCCATCTTTGATGAACAATGGGTTCTTTCCGGGGAGGAGGAGAAAAAGGATAAGAAAAAGGGGATTTTAAGAATTATAAAAACAACCAAAGAAGAGAAAAATGAGCGGAAAGGTGGAGGCAAAGTTAGAAAGCAAAGGAAAGGGAGTAAGAAAAGGGAGGAGGAAAGACAAAGGGGTAAAAAGGGCAAGGAGAAGAATAAGCAAGAGAGAAAGGGGGGGAGGAGAAGCCTTAATGGGGGGAAGCAAGATCTAAAGAAAAAAAGTTTATTCAGAGACAATGGGTGAATTTAATTAAGGATAAAAGGGGGACTCTGGAAGGTATATAAGATTGTGTTTTTATATGTGTATTTAGAGTATAAAATTTACTGTGTAGTTTTAGAATCTACTAAACAGAATCCCAAGATAAGTGTTATATGAAGTACTTTTAAGTTAGGGTAATGAGTTAAAGGCGTCACTCAATTAGTGTATAGGAGAAGTATAGTAAAAGAAAAAAGATGAATGGATAGTTGGAAATAGAACAGACAAAGAATGTTATTGAAAATGGTAATAAGATATGGAAGGATATATAAAGGTTTTGTTATGTTTTTTTTTTGTATATTGATAAAAGGCAATAAAATTTTAATTAACAAGAAATAATTTGGATGAAAAGGAGAAGCTGGGATAAGATATGAAGTTAAATAGATAAAGTAAATATTGATGTTATAATTTGGAATCATTATGTTCTATTGGTTTTCTTCTTTAATTATTATTTTTTAGAAAAGAATTTATAAGCTGTTATGCCTTGATTGTGCACTATTTTTGTAAAATTGATAAAATTGGTTTATAAAAAAAGAAAAGAAAATGATAATAAGATATGGAAGGATATATAAAGTGAATATGATGTTTGAATTTGTGTCTGTGTGAAGAGTTTCAACCCGGGATCAGGCAGCCTTCAGAAAAGATGTTTTAGTTTTGTTTATGTTTTGTGTTTTGTATGTTTATGAAAGGCAGTAAAATTTTAATAAGCAAGAAATATAATTTGGATAAAAGGAGAAGTCAGGTTAAGATATGAAGTTAAATAGATAATGTAAATATTGATATTACAATTTGGAGTTATTTTATATGTTCTATTGGCTTTCTTCTCTAATTATTATTATTATTATTTTTTTAGAAAAGATTTTTCAAGTTGTTATGCCAGGATTGTGTATTGTTTTTTGTAAAATTAATAAAAATTTGTTTTAAAAAAAAAAAAAATCTGAAACCACTGTAGAAGTCTGACTCACAAACACTATACAGAAGCCTGATGATGGCAGATGAGATTCTGCTGAAACGTTGCTACAACTTTAAAAGCACTACTACTATGACGTGGGAAAATACCCGAACAAAGCTGAATGCCAGACATGTAAGTACCCGTGAAAACTTAGGAATATATATATATATATATATATATATATATATATATATATATATAACTTGTGATACCCATACTCACCAGCCTCTTTGTAAATTCCAATTCTAGTAATATTCTTATTTTTGCTTTTTATTTCAAAGGAAAACCTCAGAGCTTTTTCTTTATTTTAATTTTTTTCTCCTTATTTTTAGTGGGATCCTTTTGCTTTTTCTATCCATGTTTTTGGACCACTCTGTTTTTTCTTTTTGATTATTGAGACTTCTCAACTGGATTAAGGTGTGAAGAACCTGAAGGAATTTCTTCTTTTCTTTTTTCTTTTTGTTCTTTTTTTTTCTTCATCAATATTATTATTTTTGTGTTTTTTTTTCTTTCTATTTTTCATTCTTTATGGTGGACTACTTCGTAATTGGATTAGGGTCTAGAAGAACCCGAAGATCTTTCTTCTTCCTTTTTTCCTTTTTCTTCTTTGGTTTTGGGCCTTTTACTATTGGATTTTTCCATTTTGCATTATAATTGGCTATTCTACCAGTTGGATTAAAAGTTAAAAAGAATTTGAAGATTTGGGAGCATTAAAATGAGCAGGAAACCAATATCATCTGGCGTTTCTACTTCTACCTCTGCCTCCCCACCAACTGGAGGACAACGTTTAATTCAGACAATGTTGAAGCAATATAAAGAACAAGAAAAAGTAACTTTACAGATGATTATGCAAGGAATCCAAGATCTCAAGACAAAATCAGACACCATTGAACAAAGAATAGAGAACATTGAACAAAGAATAGAGAAGACTGATGAAAAAGTGGAAAATATTAAAATATTAAAAATATATTAATATTTAAAAATATTAAATGATGGTGAAGTATGAGGAGAGATTCCAAAAAATTGAGGAAGAAGGTAAACAAAGAGAGGAGAAGATTGGAAATATTGACAGTAGATTAACAGTGGTTGAACAAGATAAAAATGGGATGTTGAGGTGGGAGATGGAAAGGTCAGAATTTTATCTCAGATTTCAAAATATAGAAGAAGAAAAAGGACAAAATTTGGCTGCGATGATAGAAATTTTGGGGGATGCTTTGGAAATTACAGAGGAAAAGATAATGGATGGAGTAGATGAGGTATATCGAGTTTATACAAGATACGCGATGAGAAATAAATTACCAAAGGAAGTCCATATTAGATTTACCAAAAAATCCTTTAAAACACAAATGCTACAAGTGGTAAGAGAGAAGACATTGAAATACAAAGGCAAAGAGATTGTGGTTTTAAAACAAATACCCAGAAGAGTGAGAGAGATGAGAAGAGAATATCGATTTCTGACCAAAATGCTACTGGAAAACGAAGTGAATTATAGATGGCTGATTCCAGAAGGATTAATGTTTACGTGGCAAGAGCAGAGACATAGAATTGATTCAATTGAGAAAGCAGAACTTTTCCATGCAGAATTTTTTGGAAGAAGAGAAGAGGAGGCAGAGAAAGAGGTCTCATTAATTGAGTTTCAAGAGGAACAACTGGAGACTGAAAAAGAGAAAGGTGCAGTAGGTGGACAGGTGGATAGTAAAGAACAGCGTGAAGTGAGATCCACAAGAGCTGTTAGACCTAAATATAAAGCATAATCATGAAAGAAAAAAAACTGATTACAATGAATATAAATGGACTCAATTCAGCTGTTAAAAGAAGGAAAACCTTTCATAAATTAGAGAAAATAAAATTCGATATAATTTGTCTACAAGAAGTTCATATTAAAAAACAACATGAATAATTGTTAGTACAGCCAAAACTAGGGAAAATATTTACTTCTTTGACTCAATGTAAGAAAAGAGGAGTGGTTCTATACATTAAAGAGGCTATCCCAGCAAAACTGATCTACACTATGAAGACGGAAGAGTATTAATGGTGGAAATAATGGACAATAATATAAAAATACTCTTGATTGCAATTTATGCTCCGAATGATAAACAAGAAGTTTTATAAAAAGCTACACATGAAAATAATTGGACTGGACTATGTAAATATAATTATGATGGGAGACTTCAATGGAATTGTGGACAATAAACTGGACTATATACCAATAACAACAAAGCAAAATAGAAAGACTCTCCCTAAATCTTTTTTTAAAATGACAGACGAATTAACTTTAAAAGATATTTGGAGAGAAAGAAATGTTAAAGCTAAACAATATACTTTTTATTCAAATAGACATTTATCACGGTCCAAATTAGATATGATTTGGATCTCAACAGAATTAATATCCAATATTCAAGAAACAAATATTGAAACAAGTACTTGGGCAGATCATAGCCCAATGACAATTAAATGGAAGGGATAAAAGAAAAGATCGAGATGGACATAAAAAATACTATCTTAAAAGAAAAAGATTTTATACAACGGATGGAGAAGGAACTGGCTTTTTTCTTTAGAGAAAATAAAAAAGAAGATACTTCAACGCAGAATGTTTGGGATACAATGAAGGCATATGCTAGAGGTTTGATAATAGATTATCCAAGAAAAAAGAATATTAGAAAAAGGCAAGCTTCTAAGGCCTTGAAAGATGAGTATAAAAGACTTGAAAAAGAATTACAGAAAATGCCACACAAAAAAGATATTAAATTGAAGCTGGATGTAATTAAACATAAAATGGAATTAATAGAGAAAGAAGAACTGGCACAGAAAATTAGAAATTCTAAACAGAATTACTTTGAAGATGCAAATAAACCAGGTAGATGGCTAGCATATAAATTGAGAAAGGAGAAGGAATCAAGAAAAATATTGAAGTTAATAGATGATCAAAGCCAAGTTTGTTATGGTAATAAGGAGAAAAAGGAAATTATTCGAGATTTTTATGGGCAACTATATAAACGAGAATATCGATGAGGAAAAAGTCAAACAGTATCTACAGAATGCTAACTTACCGAAGATACCTAAAGAAACTGAAAAAATGCTAGAAAGCAATATAACAATGATGGAATTAAATGAAGCACTTAAGAAACAAAATAATTAGAAAGCACCAGGTCCAGATGGGCTTCCGGCAGAATTCTATAAAACATTTCAAGAATCATTGAGCATCCCATTGTTAGAAGTTATGAAGTTATGTCAAAGAAGATGATACCCAAAACATGGTCAGAGGCTTATATTACACTTATTCCAAAAGAAGAGGCTGACCCACTGCAAATTAAGAACTACAGACCTATTTCTTTATTGAATGCAGACTATTTTTGCTTCAATTTTAGCAGAAAGACTTAAAAAATATTTAAATAATGTTATCCACCCAGATCAAAATGGATTTCTGCCAAAGAGACAAATCAGAGACAATATGAGAGTAATCTTGGATACTTTGGAATACTATGAGGCTCATCCTGAAAAGCAAATGGCTTTGATATTCCTAGATGCTCAAAAGGCATTTGATAACGTGAACTGGAGATTTATGTTATTACTATTGGAACAGATGGGCTTTGCCAGAAAATTTATTCAAGCAATAGAATCCATATAACAATAAGCAGACAGCAAAGGTAATGATGGAAGGAGAACTTACAGACTTTATTAATAGAAGAAAAGGCACAAGACAAGGGTGTCCCCTATCTCCTTTGCTATTTGTGTTGACCTTGGAAGTGTTGAATAGAAATATCAGGGATGATAAAAGCATAAAAGGAATGAAAATTAAGAAGGAAGAATTTAAACGACAAGCTTTTGCTGATGATTTAGCTTTTATTCTGGAAGATCCGCTAGAAACAGCTCCAAAATTATTGGAAAAGATAGAGACATATGGTGAGATGGCTGGTTTGAAAATAAATAAAGATAAAACAAAGATTTTGACAAAGAACATGCTACTGAGACAAAGAGAAGAATTGGCAGACCTTTTGAAAATCCAAGTTACGAATAAGGTTAAGTATCTGGGGATATATTTGACAGCAAGATGTAGCACATTAAAAGAGAATAATTATATTAAACTTAAACAACAGATAGCTACAGACTTGAAGAAATGGGAAAACTTGCAATTGTCATTAATAGGGAGAATTTCAACAATTAATATGAATATTTTACCCAGAATTCTATTTCTGTTTCAAACAATACCAATTAGGCTTGGAAAAGACTATTTTGAAGATTTAAATAAAATCATGTTGAAGTTTATATGGCAAGGTAAAAAAGCGAGAATAAAGCTAAAGCTTTTGCAAGATGCTAGAATTAGAGGAGGTTTTGGCCTGCCTAATTGGGAATTGTATTATCAAGCTGCAAGTTTGATGTGGGTCAAAGAATGGATAACATTAAGAAAGGCTAGATTGTTGACACTAGAAGGTCATGATTTGCTGTTGGGCTGGCATGCTTTTTTATGGTATAAGGGAACTAAAACACAGGGTTATTTTAGAAGACATTATATACGGGAGTCCTTGTGGTTAAACTGGGAGAAGATAAAAAGACAATGTTATTTGAAAATTCCAGTTTGGTTATCGACTATTGAAGCATTTTCCTATCCTATAATTTATAAGAAGGAACAAATAGTTAGTTATGGGGAACTATTGGATGAAAAGGGTGAACTTAGATCGATTCAAAACTTAGAGGAACAAGGTATAAGGATGAATTGGTTTTCATATGTGCAAATACATTCAAGGTATGAAGATTCTAAAACGGAGGGATTCTATGATAAACAGAATTATTTAGATAATATCTTGATGGGTACTGATGAGAAGGTGATTAAAAATTATATGGTTATTTACTGGGAATTAAATTAGAGGAAGAACAAGTTAAAGAAACTATGATTGTTTGGGGGAAGAATTTTGGATATGGGATTGATTTAGAGAAATGGCAAAAATTGTGGTCTCAAAATTATAAAATGACAATGTCAACAGCATATAAAGAAGACTTATATAAGATGTTTTACAGGTGGCACTTTCCCCCGACAAGAATAGCAAGAATGTTTAAGAACAAATCTGAAAAATGCTGGAAATGTCATCAGATACCCGGCTCGTATTACCATATGTGGTGGACTTGTGAGGACGCTAGAAAATATTGGACTATAATTCGCATGTGTTTGGAAAAAATGACAAAGAAACACATAGACTTGAAACCAGAGATCTTCTTATTGGGAATTTTACCTGATATATATAGTAAAGATTTGAAGTACCTGATTGTAAATGTATTAACAGCGGCTAGGATTGTATTTGCTAAAAATTGGAAGAATGAGAAAATACCATTACAGGAAGAAATTATTCAGAAAATATTGGAATGTGCTGAGATGAGTAGATTGACATTTGAAATTAGAGAGCAAGAGGATAAACAATTTTATGAAATTTGGGATCTTTTTTATCAATGGCTAGATGATAAAATACGATAATAGAATATTTAGAATGTTAGACAGTGTGGGAATAAAACTTTGACTTCAGTATTGGGTAATGATTAGTCTAAGACCTTATACATACATGTCTGCCTAAGGGTCACTGAGATAAGCAAGGAAATTAAAAACAAACACCAGAAACAATTAAGCAGCTCAGACAATTGTAAACAGTTTTGTGTGCTATATCTAATTATTGTAATCCACAATGTGAATGCTTACTATGTACGAATTTCTCAATAAAAGGGGGCACTAGAATTTGCTCTAGACTCCCATCCCGAGTACACCAGCCTCTGTGTCTCATTCTTTCCATGGGAGTCCACCACAAGTGGTGACCTCGACGTGATCCACTGCAGGTGGTACGTGTCCGGACCTCCGTGTTTCCTCGCCTGGAATAGGTAAAGTACGTACTTAACTATTGCTGGACAATGGGATTATTCAGGGAGCATGGGGGGAAAACTCTCTCAGCCACAGGAACGGCATGTTAGTGAGTTGCAGGAGTTAGCAAGAACAAACTACTTTATCTTTAAACCCTCTGGGGGCGAGCAAATAGTTCTTTCAAAAGATAATGTGAGAGAGCTGCTGCAAGAGATCTGGCAGCAATGTCCCTGGTATCCAGAGAAAGGCTCTTTAAAGTTAGATACATGGAGGAGAATTGGAAATATGCTTCATGAAGAGCCACGGGCAACAGCTGAAATTTTGATATTTTGGAAGATTGTTATGACTGCTTTAGAGACCCAGCAACAACCTCTTTTAAAAACTTTAGTAGAACCTCTTCCTCATAAAGGAATTGTATTGCACCCTCCTTCTCCTAAACTGGAGTGTGCTTTATCATTTCCAACAGCACCTATTCCTGTGAATGATAAAATCCAATCAAAAATGGGAAAGGTTCAAGCCATGATGCATCAGGCTTTCAATGAGGGGAAGTTAGAGTCTGATGAGATTACCCAGATGAATTTGTTTCCAGTCAATAGGCAAGTGGATGCTCAAGGCAATCTGCAGACTGAATGGGTTCCGATTCCTTTAGCAATTCTTAGGGAAATTAAAAAAGCAGTAAAAGATTATGGTATTCAAAGTCCTTTTACAAAGGGGCTTCTGACAAGTTTGGCTACCTCACGCATGATTCCTAGTGACTGGAAAGATTTAATGAGAACGATATTGAGCTCTACTCAGTATGTGGTCTTTGACTCAGAATACCAAAGGGAGGCTGTCACTAGGGGAAGGAATTCAGGGGGGCTGTATACACCAGATCAAATCTATGGGGCAGGCTTGTTTGAATCCACTGCAGATCAAGCTGCTAATTTGCCTGATCACGTATTTCCAGTGGTTATGGCAGCTGTCCTTGGGGCGTTGCATTCAGGATGTGGGAACCCCAGCACTGTCTTTTTCTCAAATTAAGCAAACAGCATCTGAGTCTTATAATGATTTTGTGGAAAGACTACAATTGGCTATTACCAGACAAATCTCTAATGAGGAAGCTGCAAAAGAACTTTTGCTGAAATTGGCAGTTGAAAATACAAACACTGACTGCAAGCGTATCTTGCAGCCCTTGGTGGCTAGAGGTGAGGTTACTCTGGCTGATCTGTTAAAAGCATGTGCAGTGGTGGGTTCTCAGGCTTACAACATGGAGACTTTGGCTATGGCATTGCAAAAAGGGATGAAACCTACAGGGAATTGTTTTAATTGTGGAAAGCCTGGCCATTTTAAAGTCCAGTGCCATGCCCCGGGGGGGGGGGGGGGGTTGTAGGCATTTTGCTTCCTCTCCTTCTGCAGGTACGCCAAGACCAAAAGTTCGGTATAAGAGACTACCAGATCCAACGTGGAAAGGACCTGTCCTGCTGATACGCTGCTGTTAAAGATGAGGGGACAGTTGTTTGGGTTCCTGCTCACTGTGTGCGTCCTTATCATCAGCCAAAGGGGCAAGGGGATGGATTTGGGGGAATGGAAAAGAAACACATTGATCCAGGACATGGGGAAGCTAGCAAACCTTCATAATAAAACTGATTGTTGGGTATGTATGCACATGCCAACTCACATAACATCAGGGCTTCCAATGGTTGCAGTATCTCTGGCCGAAGGTGACTGGTTTAAGGGACAATGCTATGGTTGTTCAGGGATGTGGTCTAACAGTTGGACTAAAAGTAACATAAATACATTGCATCTTGGAAGCCGAATCCAAGAGGTGGCGGGAATCTGCTGGACTCACAATGAGACAGTAGAGAATATGACTTACTGGGGAACATATCCATTTTGTAACAAAACAATTGTTATTAGCAATGGAAGTCGGGTTTATCTGGATGACATGAAAACTAAAAATCTCACTTACTTTGTATTTCTAAATTTGATATCATATCTTTGATCAATGAAAATGGGTGTCCAATTATCCCTGCCACATGTTGTCCCATCATGATAGAAAACCAGCTGCCCAAATGTGCAAATGGGAAATACGCACCACCGCCCACTTATTTGGCTATGTTAATGGAATCTTTTGTACGATTAATCTATGCTGAACCAAATACGGTTGGTCATCTCCTGGGAGCAAATCTATGGTTGCTGTGTGGACGGATGGCCTATGATCGCATGCCAACACGATGGAAAGGAGTCTGCACCTTTGGGAAAGTAATCCCATCTCATGTCATTTAAAAATCTTTGGGGACTGCTCATATCCGCAATGCGCGTTCCGCAACGGAAGTAAACTCTGTTTTGAATCATGACTACTGGACACAGATATCAAGGGGAGTTATTCCTCCTTTAGGAGTCATGATGATCTATAGAGATTTGCATCGTTTAAACAATTGGACAGTTACTATGTTTAAAGACACCATTAAAACGCTAAAGCTGCTTGAAGAAGAACAAGGAAAAATCCTTGACTTTGTCCTGCAAACCAGATATGCAGTGGACACTATTTTGGCTGCGCAAGGGGGAATTTGCGCTGTGATTCATACACATTGTTGCATGTATATCTCTGATTATTCTCCAAACATTACAGCTACTATACAGCATATGGAACAAACCCTGAGTGAGAATCCATTACAATCGGAGGACGAGGGACTGGACGTGTGGTCTGCACTTTGGTCCTGGTTGCCAGATGGTTCATGGATTCGTCACCTAATTGTTGGAGTGATATTGCTTTTTATACTTTCTCTTTGTGTATGCTGTTGTATCCAATGTCTCCCTGGACTTTTAGGAATGTGTCGGGTGAAGCCTTCGGAAGGAGAACTGTTGTTGCAGATGGCGAAAAGCTACCGAGGCATCCGCGATCATCAAAAAACTAAAACAGGGGAGATGTGGGAATAAAACTTTGACTTCAGTATTGGGTAATGATTAGTCTAAGACCTTATACATACATGTCTGCCTAAGGGTCACTGAGATAAGCAAGGAAATTAAAAACAAACACCAGAAACAATTAAGCAGCTCAGACAATTGTAAACAGTTTTGTGTGCTATATCTAATTATTGTAATCCACAATGTGAATGCTTACTATGTACGAATTTCTCCATAAAAGGGGGCACTAGAATTTGCTCTAGACTCCCATCCCGAGTACACCAGCCTCTGTGTCTCATTCTTTCCATGGGAGTCCACCACAAGACAGTAAGGAATATCTTTATTTTTTTCTCGTCTTTGTTATTTGACACTATATTTATAAAGTGTTTTTAGGATTGATTTGGTATGATTATATGATTTGTTACAGAATAAACTGTTTAAAGTATTGTTATCTCATAAAGCATGAATGATTAAAAGTATAGTCAAAAGTTTCTTTTTTTTAATAGCAATATTAGGATATATAAGTTTGGATTGACAATATGAGTTGTTATGTAACATAATTGTAATTGAGACTACAAAATGAATGCACAAAAATGATGAACCAACCGACACGCTGGATGTACATATGAGAGTTGATGTTTTAATGTTTTGTTTGTCTTTTTTGTTTGTAGAAAATCAATAAAATTCTTTTTTTTTTTAAAAAAAGAATTGTTTCAAAAGAAATACCTTTTGAAGAATGAAACTCTCTTATTTTATCATCACATCTGTTGAGACACTTGATTTTGACAGATGGCTTAACCAGCATGGGTGAAGAGCTCTTTCAAAACTCTGCATGTCTGCAAAACAGGCTACTACAGATACTGAGTTTTGCCAGATGGCTAAACCAATGAGTCAGAAACATTTATCAATCATTCAAAAATCTATCAGCACTGGTTTACAACTGTGTGGTTAGCTGCAGATTCGGGAATTGACATGCAAATCAGATTAGGAATGTACACGGAGAACATAATGACAATAACAGCAAAGCTATTCTTTTTGAAAGGCCAGCATACTTAAGCCTATGTACACAGCGATAGTGGATAAAAAAAGTACAATAACATGAATCTCTAAATCTTGGTTTGTGTGACTAAAATGTGAAATATTATTTTATTATAAAAAAAGGAAAGAAATATTGAACAACTCCAGGTGCTTCACAAGCCTGCAGTATTTCATAAGAGCATATATAAGCGTATAAGTCTACCCTAGGAGCAATATAAAATGTCAATTACATGAAATTAAGTGTTGTATTTTTCCAATCTTCTCTTGATCTCCTCTATAAAATTCTCTTGAGGAATATTAACCTAAAAAACAGATAATAGAGACTTGATTAGTGCAACTCGTCAAAATAAAATATCTTTACTGTGAAAAACTGAATTGCAAACATGATCTCAGTGGTGTTCAAACAGCTCTAGGGAAGATTATTTCAGAGCAACAGTTTCAAATTGACTCCATTAAATACCAACACCAACCTCTTTTCTAGTCACAACATCCCTAAGTTTCACTATTCCATCATTCAATTCTTGTTCTCCAACTATGATTGCCAGTGGGATTCCTGTTTCTTCACAATATTGCAGTTGTTCCAGTAGTCTGGGATTTTTTTTATATAACATCTCTGCCTGAAAAATGTTGATAAGAAATGGAAAGATAAATACATCAATAAGCTACAGTAAAAAATGATCGGCTCAGAAAATTATTTAAGACATTTAGTAAAAAACTAAAAGAGGTATTTTTCATCAAACTGAAGACTGCATAGAGCAATAGCAATAGCACTTATATACTGCTCTGTAGTGCTTTACAGCACTCTCAGAGCAGCTTACAATGTAAGCATATTGCTCCCAACAATCTGGATCCTAATTTTATCAAACTTGGAAGGGTGAAAGGCTAATCCAATCTCGAGCTGGTCAAGATCGAACCCTTAATGTGTGGGTAGAGTTAGCTTGCAGTGCTGCATTCTAACCATTGCATCACCACAGCTTTTATAACCATCTTACGGACCCCTTTTGGATCTTACGAATATTTGCAAAACTTTGCCACTGTATATTAAAGCTTTGTATGAATACTATGTGAATAGTATTATATAATTATAATAATATATATAGGTTGGGTGAACAAATAGCAATGTTTCTTTTACTTCATAAATTCAATAGGTGATCTGGCAATGTGGAAAAAGTTTTATCTCCCTAGTTCAATCAATACAATTAAAGAAATAGCAGGCATCACTTTTGTGAGAACTTCATTTGACATTCAAAGTTGATTTGGGCCAGTGTTACCTTATAAATATCTTATAGATTTAACTCCTCTCAGTACTGTAGGCTTCTCGTCACACAAATGAGGCATGCCATGTCCTGCTCTAAAGAAATTTCTGAAGACCTTCACCAAAAATGTTAATTGATGCTTATCAATCTGGTGAAGGTTATAAAACTAGTCTGAGACATAGTCTTGAAATAGAGAAGATATGGACAATAGTGAATCTCCCCAAAGAAAAGTGCTGAATAAAAACAGGATTCAAAGGGAATAAGAAAGCAAAATCCAGTGTCCATTGAAAAGAATATTGATACTCATCTGAAACTTGTCCCCCCACAAAACCCAATAAACAAAACAAAACAAAACACCTGGATTAGTCTCCAGAACTATTGACAGATGAGTTAAATATGAAACTTCTGAAGCCACATGAGTCTTATGCTGGCAGAAACCCAAGACTGCTTTTAAGTCAGTGTTAAAATTTATAAGGGAGTTAGATGAGGAATTAGACTTAGACTGTGAAATTAACTATAGATTACTCTCACATAATATCTTCATAAATATTCTCCTGTTGTGAGAGAGGATCTTGTGATGCTCTGATGAAGTTAAGAGCTATGCTGATGATAATATATTCTAGCAGAAGAGTCACAAATGTCAGGCAGGTCTTAGAAAAAGAGCCACAGTACGTGTATTCATTGAGCCACTTAATATTGTAAGAAAACAGAAAAAGAATACTATACTGGATTGGGTTGTGCTGACGATATGATACACTATTGGAATTAACACATCAGTTTGGACAAAAAAACCCAAGAAAAACTAATGACATCGCTGCACATTACATCTCCATATTGATGCTGACAGATTATAATAACCCCACAGAAATATAGTCAGAGTTTTAAGTGAAGCTGTTGAAGAAAGGCATTAATTAGCTTATTACATAAAAGACAGCCAAGAACAAATGTCAATGCAAGTAAAAAATTGGAACTTACTGAAACAAAACATAAATTTTGAGATAGTACAATAATTTCCTTGCTAGCAAGGAAAAGCATTACATGGTCAATTTCTACAAAGAATAAAGGGGAAAATGGATAAAGATAAAACCTGACGATGGATTACAACTTGTTCATTAAAAAAAAAGTGGTTTTGGGGGGGAAGGCGGAGCATCGTTTCGGCGATACAGCTGCTATCTTGGGGCTCTGAGATCGCAGCCGATATTTTCGCCCCTGGTCGGTCCCAACGGACCTAAACCGTCCCGTAGAGACGGGGATTGAGAAGGGTACTGTCCCAGGATCCCAGAGATATCGCAAAATCTCTGGTTTGATCCGGGAGAAGCCCTTTTGCTGGCGGCAGAGAGGCAGCCCCCATAGCTGCTGAAGTCGGGACAGCTCCGGAAAGAAAGTGGCTGGAAAGAAGTGTGTCGACTGGATGAGAAATTCCTTTTGTGTTGTAAATTTGCTGAGGTTTGAAAGGGCATCCTGAACAAAGAAGAAATCTGTGAGACTTTTTTTTTTTTTGACCAAAACTGTTTGAGCGGCGTTTTTTAAAGTGATGTCAAATTGAGGCTTGGATTTTTTTTCTTTTTCTTACTTTTTTCTGGGGACTTAAGTGTGACTTTGTAGGTAACCGGATTGAATTTTCTCTTATATATATTTTTATGCTCCTTTTGATTTTTTAATTTTCTCTAGGATAGAGGCTCCCTTTAGCTATTTTCTTTTTCTTTTTTTTTTTTTGTATACATTATTCATTTTTTCTGGCTGGGGGGGGGAAGAGCATTAAGAAACATTGCAACACTGCCAACTAGAGGCTTGAAAATACTTTATTTGAATTGGAAAGAATTGTAAGAAGACTCCTTCTCAAGGACATTTCAACGTGATAAGATAGAGGGAGAGCACAGTAAAATATTATTACAGGTGTTTTCCTGGACTCATCAATATTTCAACACTTGAGGCTTAGCTTTGAAGCTGCTGGAGAAGAGAGTCATAATAAGAGCCTTGGATAAATAAATAAAGTGCAGTGTGCTCTCTTATATATATATATATATACCCCATTCGCCATCCTTTTTGTAAATTTCAATTCTAGTAATATTCTTATATTTGCCTTTTATTTTAAAGGGAAAGTCTCAGAGTTTTTTCTTTATTTTTCTTTTTTTCTCTTTATTTTTATTGGGACTTCTTTGCTTTTTCTATCCATGTTTTTAGACCACTTTGTTTTTCTTTCTTGATTATTGAGATTAAGGTTCAGTGAAGAACCTGAAGGAATTTTTTTTCTTTTGTTTTTTTTTGCTCTTAATCAATAATATCATTTTTGGGTTTGTTTGTTTTTTTCCTTTCTATTTTTCCTTTTTTATGGTGGACTACTTTGTAATTGGATTAGGGTCAAGAAGAACCTGAAGATTTTTGTTCTTTCTTTTTTCATTTTTCTTCTTTGGTTTTGGGTCTTTTACTATTGCATTTTTCCATTTTGGATTATAATTGGCTACTCTACCAGTTGGATTAAAAGTCAAAAAAATTTGAAGCTTTGGAGGCATTAAAATGAGCAGGAAACCAATACCAGTTGACATTTCTACTTCTACCTCTGCTTCCCCACCAGCTGGAGGACAACGTTTAATTCAGACAATGTTGAAGCAAAATAAAGAACAAGAAATAGTAACTTTACAGATGATTATGCAAGGAATCCAAGATCTCAAGATAAAATCAGACATCATTGAACAAAGAATAGAGAAGACTGATGAAAAAGTGGAAAATATTAAACAAATGATGGTCAAGTATGAGGAGAGATTCCAAAAAATTGAGGAAGAAGGAAAACAAAGAGAGGAGAAGATTGGAAATATTGACAGTAGATTAACAGTGATTGAACAAGAAAAAAATGGGATGTTGAGGTGGGAGATGGAAAGGTCAGAATTTTATCTTAGATTTCAAAATATAGAAGAGGAAAAAGGAGAAAATTTGGCTGCAATTATGATAGAAATTTTGGCAGATGCTTTGGAAATTACAGAGGAAAAGATGATGGATGGAGTAGATGAGGTATATCGAGTTTATACAAGATATGCGATGAGAAATAAATTACCAGAGGAAGTCCATATTAGATTTACCAAAAAATCCATCAAAACACAAATATTACAAGTGGTAAGAGAGAAAACATTGAAATACAAAGGAAAAGAGGTTGTGGTTTTAAAACAAATACCCAGAAGAGTGAGAGAGATGAGAAGAGAATATCGATTTCTGACTAAAATGCTATTGGAAAACGAAGTGAATTATAGATGGCTGATTCCAGAAGGACTAATGTTTAGGTGGCAAGAGCAGAGATATAGAATTGATTCAATTGAGAAAGCAGAACTTTTCCATGCAGAATTTTTTGGAGGAAGAAGAGAGGAAGCAGAGAAAGAGGTCTCATTAATTGAGTTTCAAGAGCAACAATTGGAGACTTAAAAAGAGAAAGGAGCAGTAGGGGGACAGATGGATAGCAAAGAACAGCGTGAAGTGAGATCCATGAGAGCGGTTAGACCTAAATATAAAGCATAATCATGGAAGAAAAAAACCTGATTACAATGAATATAAATGGGCTTAATTCAGCTGTTAAAAGAAAGAAAACTTTTCATAAATTAGAGAAATTAAAATTTGATATAATTTGTTTACAAGAAGTTCATATTAAAAAACAACATGAACAATTGTTAGTACAGCCAAAATTGGGGAAAATATTTACTTCTTTGACTCAATGTAAGAAAAGAGGAGTGGTTCTATACATTAAAGAGGCTATCCCAGCAAAATTGATTTACACGGATGAAGATGGAAGAGTATTAATGGTAGAAATAATGGACAATAATATAAAAATACTCTTGATTGCAATTTATGCTCCGAATGATAAACAAGAAGAGTTTTATAAAAAGCTACACATGAAAATAATTGGACTGGACTATGTTAATATAATTATGATGGGAGATTTTAATGGAATTGTGGACAATAAATTGGACTATATAGCAACAACAACAAAGCAAAATAGAAAGGCTCTCCCAAGGTCTTTTTTTAAAATGACAGATGAATTAACTTTAAAAGATATTTGGAGAGAGAGAAATGTTAAAGCTAAACAATATACTTTTTATTCAAATAGACATTTATCATGGTCCAGATTAGATATGATTTGGATCTCAACAGAATTAATATCCAATATTAAAGAAACAAATATTGAAACAAGTACTTGGGCAGATCATAGCCCAATGACAATTAAATGGAAGGGACAAAAAAAAAGATCGAGATGGACATTAAACAATACTATTTTAAAGGAGAAAGATTTTATACAATGGATGGAGAAGGAATTGGCTTTTTTCTTCAGAAAAAATAAAAAAGAAGATACTTCAACGCAGAATGTGTGGGATACAATGAAGGCATACGTTAGAGGTTTGATAATAGATTATACAAGAAAAAAGAATATTAGGAAAAGGCAAGCTTCTAAGGTCTTGGAAGATGAGTATAAAATTCTTGAAAAAGAATTACAGAAAATGCCACAGAAAAAGGATATTAAGTTGAAGCTGGATGTAATTAAACATAAAATGGAATTAATAGAGAAAGAAGAACTGGCACAGAAAATCAGAAACTCTAAACAGAATTATTTTGAAGATGCAAATAAACCAGGTAGATGGCTAGCATATAAATTGAGAAAAGAGAAGGAATCAAGAAAAATATTGAAGTTAATAGATGAACAAGGCCAAGTTTGTCATGGGAATAAGGAGAAAAAAGAAATTATTTTTATGGGCAACTATATAAACAAGAGAATATTGATGAGGAAAAAGTCAAACAGTATTTACAGGAAGCTAATTTACCAAAGATACCTAAAGAGACTGAAGAAATGCTAGAAAGCAATATAACAATGATGGAACTAAATGAAGCATTTAAGAGACAAAATAATGGGAAAGCACCGGGTCCAGATGGGCTTCCAGCAGAATTCTATAAAACATTTCAAGAATCATTGAGCATCCAATTGTTAGAAGTTATGAATGAAGTTATGTTAAAAAAGATGATACCTAAAACATGGTCAGAAGCTTATATTACACTTATACCGAAGGAAGAGACTGACTCACTGCAAATTAAGAATTAAAGACCTATTTCTTTATTGAATGCAGACTATAAAATCTTTGCTTCAATCTTAGCAGAAAGACTTAAAAAACATTTAAATAATTTTATTCACCCAGATCAAAATGGATTTCTGCCAAAGAGACAAATTAGAGACAATATGAGAGTAATTTTGGACACTTTGGAATACTATGAGGCTCATCCTGAAAAGCAAATGGCTTTGATATTCCTAGATGCTCAAAAAGCATTTGACAACGTGAACTGGAGATTTATGTTATTATTATTGGAGCAGATGGGTTTTGCTAAAAAATTTATTCAAGCAATAGAAGCCATATATAATAAACAGACAGCAAGGGTAATGATGGAGGGGGAACTTACAGATTTTATTAATATAAGGAAAGGCACAAGACAAGGATGCCTCCTATCTCCTTTGCTATTTGTGTTGACCTTGGAAGTGTTGAATAGAAATATTAGGGATGATAAAAGCATAAAAGGAATGAAAATTAAGAAGGAAGAATTTAAGCTACAAGCTTTTGCTGATGATTTAGCTTTTATTTTGGAAGACCCGCTAGAAACAGCTCCAAAGTTATTGGAAAGGATAGAGACATATGGAGAGGTGGCTGGTTTGAAAATAAATAAAGATAAAACAAAGATTTTGACAAAGAATATGCTATTGAGACAGAGAGAAGAACTGGCAGATCTTTTGAAAATTCAAGTTACAAGTAAGGTTAAGTATCTGGGGATATATTTGACAACAAGATGTAGCACATTAAAGGAGAATAATTATATTAAACTTAAACAACAGACAACTACAGATTTGAAGAAGTGGGAAAACTTGCAATTGTCATTAATAGGGAGAATTTCAACAATTAAGATGAATATTTTACCTAGAATTTTTTTTTTTTTTCAAACAATACCAATTAGGCTTGGAAAAGACTATTTTGAAGATGTAAATAAAATCATGTTGAAGTTTATATGGCAAGGTAAAAAAGCGAGAATAAAGCTAAAGCTTTTGCAAGATGCTAGAATTAGAGGAGGTTTTGGCCTGCCTAATTGGGAATTGTATTATCAAGCTGCAAGTTTGATGTGGGTCAAAGAATGGATAACATTAAGGAAACATAGGTTGTTGACATTAGAAGGGCATGACTTGCTGTTGGGCTGGCATGCTTTTTTATGGTATAAGGGAACTAAAACACAGGGTTATTTTAGAAGACATTATGTCTTTGTGGTTAAATTGGGAGAAGATAAAAAGACAATGTTATTTGAAAATTCCAGTTTGGTTATCGACCATTGAAGCATTTTCCTATCCTATAATCTACAAGAAGGAACAAACAGTTAGATATGGGGAACTTTTGGATGAAAAGGGTGAACTTAAATCGATCCAAAACTTAGAGGAACAAGGTATAAGGATGAATTGGTTTTCATATGCACAAATACATTCAAGGTATGATTAAGATTCTAAAATGGAGGGATTCTATGATAAGCAGACTGATTTAGATAAGATCTTGATTGGTACTGATGAGAAGGTGATTAAAAAATTATATGGTTATTTACTGGGAATGAAATTAGAGGAAGAACAAGTCAAAGAAACTATGATTGTTTGGGGGAAGAATTTTGGATATGGGATTTATTTAGAGAAATGGCAGAAATTGTGGTCTCAAAATTATAAAATGACAATGTCAACAGCATATAAAGAAAACTTGTATAAGATGTTTTACAGGTGGCACTTTCCTCCGACAAGAATAGCAAGAATGTTTAAGAATAAATCTGAAAAATGCTGGAAATGTCATCAGATACCCAGCTCGTATTACCATATGTGGTGGACTTGTGAGGATGCTAGAAAATATTGGACTATAATTCGCATGTGGTTGGAAAAAATGACAAAGAAACATATAGACTTGAAACCAGAGATCTTATTGGGAATTTTACCTGATATATATAGTAAAGATTTGAAATACCTGATTGTAAATGTATTGACAGCGGCCAGGATTGTATTTGCTAAAAATTGGAAGAATGAGAAAATACCATTACAGGAAGAAATTATTAAGAAAATATTGGAATGTGCTGAGATGAGTAGATTGACATTTGAAATCAGAGAGCAAGAGGATAAACAATTTTATGAAATTTGGGATCTTTTTTATCAATGGCTAGATGATAAAATACGATAATAGAATATTTTAGATAGTAAGAAATATCTTTATCTTGCTATTTTGCTATTATTTTGTTATTTGATATTATATTTATAAAGGTTTTTTTTTAGGATTGATTTGGTATGATTATATGATTTGTTGAATGATCTGGTTAAAGTATTGTTAGCTCATAAAGCATGAATGATTAAAAGTATAGTCAAAAATTTCTTTTTTTTTTGTTTAGTGATTATGGGATATATAAGTTTGGATTGATAATATGAGTTGTTATGTAACATAATTGTAACTGGGACTACAGAATGAATGCACAAAAATGATGAACCAACTGACACACTGGATGTACATATGAGAGCTGAATGTTTTAATGTTTTGTTTGTCTTGTCTGTTTGTAGAAAATTAATAAAATTTTCTTTCAAAAAAAAAGAATAGCAAGAATGTTTAAGAACAAATCTGAAAAATGCTGGAAATGTCATCAGATACTCGGCTCGTATTACCATATGTGGTGGACTTGTGAGGACGCTAGAAAATATTGGACTATAATTCGCATGTGGTTGGAAAAAATGACAAAGAAACACATAGACTTGAAACCAGAGATCTTCTTATTGGGAATTTTACCTGATATATATTGTAAAGATTTGAAGTACCTGATTGTAAATGTATTAACAGCGGCTAGGATTGTATTTGCTAAAAATTGGAAGAATGAGAAAATACCATTACAGGAAGAAATTATTAAGAAAATATTGGAATGTGCTGAGATGAGTAGATTGACATTTGAAATTAGAGAGCAAGAGGATAAACAATTTTATGAAATTTGGGATCTTTTTTTATCAATGGCTAGATGATAAAATACGATAATAGAATATTTAGAATGCTAGACAGTAAGGAATATCTTTATTTTGCTATTTTGCTATTATTTTGTTATTTGACATTATATTTCTTAAGGGTTTTTTAGGATTGATTTGATATGATTATATGATTTGTTATAGAGTAAACTGGTTTAAAGTATTGTTAGCTCATAAAGCATGAATGATTAAAAGTATAGTCAAAAGTTTCTTTTTTTTAATAGCAATATTAGGATATATAAGTTTGGATTGACAATATGAGTTGTTATGTAACATAATTGTAATTGAGACGACAGAATGAATGCACAAAAATGATGAACCAACTAACACACTAGATGTACATATGAGAGTTGATTTTTTTATGTTTTGTTTGTCTTGTTTGTTTGTAGAAAATTAATAAAATCTTTTTCAAAAAAAAAAAAAGAAGAAGTGGTTTTGGCTGCTTAAGAGCAAGCTATTCAACTTAATACAATCAAAGCCCGAATTGAAAAATCATCAAATAATTCAAAGTGCAGATTGTGCAAAGATAAAAAGAAACAGTAGATCATATACTTGTGCAAGAACATTGTAAAAACTAATTACAAATAATGACATAACAATTGTCAAAATGATTCAGTGGAACATCATATAGCAATAATGAAAAATTGATGGAAACACAAAGTTAAAAGAGGAAAACAAGCAAGTTAAAATATTGTGGGATTTCCACATATGAATTGATAAAATATTGGCTCATAACACAGTGCATTTAACTGAGGTTGAAAAGAAGAAAGTATGGGTAATTGATGTAGTAATATCAGGATACAGTAGAATACAAGATAAAGAATTAAAGCTCACAAAACATCAAAATCTAGAACTTGAAAGATTATGGTCTTAGTAGTTATCCTTGTAGTGGGTGTCAAGTCAAAAAATGTTGGAGAGCACTTAGAAAATCTGCACATTGATAAAATTTCTATCAATCAATTACAAGAAGTCACACTGCATTGATTCGCAAATGTACGAACAATATATTATGACATCCTAGGCTCTTGGGAAGAGCTTAATATGTACAAAGCCCAACACTAGCTAAAAAACTGCCCCCCCCCCCAGCCGTGATTTCATTATTTTTTTTTTGGTATATAATTATAATAGGTGCCTTGGATGCAATTCTAAAACATCTGGAACACCACTTGAAATCATTGGTGTTGATAAAATCACCCTCAGCCAACTGTAACTTACAGCCTATGACAATACCCTTAACATCATATAACAACATCTGCCCCTCCCAAGTCCTCAAAAACTTGATAGGTAGACAAAACTGCCAAATCCAGTCTAAACCTCTGTCTGACTATGTAATCAACTATAATACTGTATATTAATGTTATATATTAATGGTGGTTAGACTGCAATATTGCAGGCTAACTCTGCTGACTGTTTGTAGTCCAATCCTGATGGGCTCAGTGTTGATACAGACTTCCATTCTTATGAGGTCAGTAAAATGAGGACCCAGAGTTTTGGAGACAACTCTGTAAAACTGCTTAGAGAGGGCTATAAAGCATTAATAAGCAGTAAAATTCATATACTGCTATTGCTATATGCCACCAATTCTCAGCGACTCTGGGTGGTTTATAATTGTTAGAAACATTTCAGAACAAAAAGCAACAGAAAACCCACAAATAAAAGAAGACAGAACAATAGCGATAGCAAAAAAAAAAAAAAAAAATGCCTCCGGGGTTCCAAAAGATGGCATTGTTTGATCAATAGAATCTGAACAATACCAATCCTGCTAAATCAGGGGTGTCAAACTCAATTTCACTGAAGGCCGCATCAGGGCTGTGGTTGACCTTGGGGGACTGGGCAGTCATGACCGACTGGGTGTGGCTAATTCGATGCCATTCCCCAAACTGCTGGCATGTTTCCTTTTTGCATTGGGTATATTGGGCCAAAGGCTGGCTGGCCCAATGTTTCCTCTTCACATTGGATAGACCAGGACAGCCCCGCAGGCCAGATCTGACCACATTGCGGGCTTCATCTGGCCTGCAGGCCTTGAGTTTGACACCCCTGTGCTAGATTGAAGTAGCTGAGCAGATAGTGTGGAACACAGGAAGTCTCTCAAGCATTGTACATTCATTGGCAAAGATACGCAAGCATTCAAAAAATCTGAAAGGGAGTGGATAATTTTTCACAGATATATATGCTGTGGTTTCAAAAAAAATTATAGCTTGATGCAGGTGTATACCCTAAAGCAGATGTATATAGCCCACGATGTGGTTAGATCAGGTGCGCAGAGCCGCCCTGGAAACAGCAAACAGCAGTGCCTCAGCCCAGCCCAACTGGGCACTGATTTACAACCTGGCGGTGGCCATCTAAACCAGAACACAGTCAACCTTAGATCCATAGGGACGCACTGGAGCCGGGGGAGATGCCCCCGCCCTGCAAGCACGTGCACAGTAGGCAGCGAGCACGCAGAGCATAGCATCCCTGGGGACTATCTTGCCCCACAGGCTGACTTTATTCTGAACACTTCCCTTTTACCCAGGACACCAGTGCTAGCCGCCTCCTGCGCACACACCCAGGGTGTAGGACCAAGGCAGGCTATGGGGCAGGCAGGTCTGTCGCTGGCTCCAGGGCAGCTGTGCGGGTCAGATCTAAGGCTAATGCATTCAGGTCTGGATGGCTGCCACAAGTTATACAGCAGTGTCTGGTCAGCCTGGGCTGGGCTGAGGTGATGCAGGCCAGTCCTTTGTTGTTTCCAGGGCAACCCCACGGACCAGGGGGAGAGTTTGGCAGTGCTGCTGGTTGCCGTGCCACTGGTGGACATGGCTTCCCATGTGAGGGCTCAGGAGGTCCCAATGAAAGGGAAGCCTCGTGGGTAGAGGGGTAGAGATTGGCAGCGTTTCCCTTTTACTGGGACAGCTCCCACTCCCCATTAGAAAGGTCGTCACCAGTGCCTGCTCCTGGTACCCGTGGGCTCCTACATCCTTTGAACCTGCCAGGCAAGAATTCCACCAGCAAAACTGGCCCAGGTTTTCCAATCTGTGGGCAGAGAAAAGGCTGCCAGAGCCTCACCCCATGCCCTGGATTCCAAGTTGATGCCCAAGGATGGGGCATGGCTAAGGGCGTCCATGGGGGAGGCTGCAGGCCATCATATCTGGAGGGCGCCATGGGGCAGAGGTGAGTATGAGATGAACTAGAGGGGCTGCGCCCCAGCCCGGCTCTTGGGGGCGTAAATTGGAGCAAGACTGCCGCCTGGGCATCTGGTGAGGGAGCCTCTGGGCATGTGCAGAGCACACTTCTCTTGGGTTGGTGTCTGCAGCCAAGAAGCCCAGCAGTGGCTTTCCAATGGAGGGGTGGTCCTCGTGAAAGGGAAGCCTCATAAACTGTGAGGCCAGGCCAACAAATGGGGCATGGAGGCGCTGATGTGGGCGTGGTGCAGATCTATTCTACAGCTTGATGATGGCCAACTGAGCCTGAACACAGTCAGCCTTACATCTGACCCAAGAGGCCGGTCTGCCCCCCCCACAGGAGGTGGTGAATGTGTGTGGGGGCTGGCATCCCTGCGGACTGCATTGCCCCACAGGCTGACTACATTCTGAGTACTCCCCTTTCATCCAGGACATGCATGCTCACTCTCTCCTGTGTGCATGGCCACAGGATGGGGCCAAGGCAACGGGATGGTCTCTTGGTGGCCACGCGGGTTGAATCAAAAGCTGACCATATTCCAGCCCAAATGGCAGCACCAAGTTGTACATCAGCACTGCACCTCCATTCCCCACTTGCTGGCCTGGCTTTGTAGCCCCCTTTCGCTGGGATCGCCCCCGCCCCTGCATGGGAAAGCCACAGCGCGGGGCAGCACTACCAATCTCTCCCCCTGCCCTTGTCCCTTCCTGAGCACAGAGGAAGTTTTGAACAGCATGAAAAGCATTTGCAAACCAACAAGACTTTGGGGCAGTGAAATTGCCTTGCTTGAAACCTCCCATTGACTTGTAAACGCTTTTCATGCCAAGACTGGAACAGCGTGGAAGTGTTTTCAAGCACACGGGAGGCTTCAGTCAAGGTGATTTCACTGCTCCCAAAGCTCATCTGCTTGCAATTGCTCTTCGGCCGGATCTGGTACAAGCCTCAGTTCATAGAGAACAGAGACCTAAATTATTGTAGTGTGAGATCAGTAATGCAAGATCTCGCGCTACTGATCTCGTGATCTTGCACTACAATAATGCATGAACTACAGGGCATTGGTGCGTGTGCGTGGCTGAGGTGAATTCCAGGAGGACTGAACAGCACTGCATGGACTGCAACAGGCAGGGGGAGTGAAGATGGGAAGCCACTGCAGGCAATGGGCAGGAAACAGTGGGCAGGGGCTTCCCACTTTGACCTCTCCCCACTGCTGTTGCCTCTATGTCTGTATTCTAGCCTAAAACTGAAAGGGCAGTTTGTCTGCCCTGCCACTGCACCCCAGCACCAATCAACTGCCTCCAGGCACCCTCCCCAGCTGCATGCAAACACTGATGCTCAGCTGCGCCCCTCCGACTTTGGTGCTCACGCTGGATCACTGCTCCCAGCTTTGTGTGGCCCATCACAGCTTCCATTCGATGTGAGTGGGCCAGGTGAAGTCCGCCATGCCCACCAAGTCACATGACCACCCGGCCCTTTGAGGGTGACCATAATGCTGATCTGGCCCTCACTGAAATTGAGTTTGACACCCCTGCACTAGTGTAATAACTTCTCAGTATTACCTTGATGCCAGCATTCCATAATTCAGATATTAACTTCATTTTGAATGCAAGGAAATTTTTCTGGGGAGTTGCCACCAACACTTGTGTTTCTGTTGTGCGGATCTTCTGCTTGGACATCTCAGAGGAAAGAGGGGGAAAAATCAACATTATAACCAGAATTAACTAAAATTTGCAAACAAGCTCTACTTGAATTGGACTTAATTATTGTTGGAAATATTCTTATTTTCAGACATTTCCAAAATATGGATATGGTTAGCTATATGTACTGCAACTTGCACTACAAACCGACTGAGTAAATAGGCATTATTTTCATCCAATCATTTCTCCTACTATTTCTAAACCAGTTTTGTCTTGGTTTCTATTATTCTCCTTGTTAATTATTATAAACAGCTTGTTTATAGAGACAGTGCCTTATTTCTCTTATATAAAGCAGTTAATTCTTTTATTGATGGATGGAGAATTTAAAGCTTATATTTCCTATGTGGAACACTGGAAAATTAAAGCTGTGAGAATAAGGAAGATGACCTTGACAGAAATATGAAACAACCAATATCCAGGCAAGAAAAGCTGAAATGTCCTAAATCCTGGGAAGCAAGGTAATTTTTGCAGGTGATTCAAGCAAACATTTCCCTTATACTCAATTGAGTATAAGAAAGAAGGAAAGTAAAGCACAATCAGACTCACAAGAATCTGTTATTACAGCCTACCTTAATAAAGTATAATTAGATCTAGTCTTCTGTTAAACTGATTTTGGTATGGTTTACTTCAAGGTTCTTCAAACATTTCAGTCTGAAGGCCACATTGGACATTTTGCAAACATTTGAGGGGCCAAAGGAAAAAACAGATTTTATTGATTTTATTAAAAAAAAATGAATATGTTTTATTTTGCTCAATATGATATGATTCACAGCAACAAATGCCATTCTTGTGATATAAGAAAACCTCAAATATAAGCAAACACTCTGAAAATATAATAAATAACTGCATAAGAGAAAAGAAAGCTATTCTTTTTTTCAATAAATGTTATATATTTAAAATTTACACATTTACATTAAATGAGAATCTGCACATAAAATAAAAACAGAAAAGCTGTGCTGGGATCACTCTTTCCCTCTTTGTAAGCAAAAGAAGCAACCCTCCAGCCAGCTAGAAAGGGACGACTTGCAGTGGTCAGGTGGGTATGGCTGGGTGGTCGCAGCCTCGTTGCTGCAATTAGGTGGGAGTGACTGGATGGATGTGGCCAGCTCGGTGTGGTCAGCCCGGTGCCAGTCACTTGGCGCTGCTGACTTGGTATGGTCAGGTGAATGTGGTTTGGTAGACATGGCTGGGTAGGTGCAGCTGGCTTGGCCTCGCTAACTCAGGATAATTGGGCTGGCATGGAACAAGTCACACTGGCTAACTCAACTTGGTGCCCCACAAACTTCTTGTCTCCCCAAATTGCCGGTAGCCAAGTGTGCGTGCACATGCACAGACACACACTGCATTCCAAACTTGGAGACGTTTATACACATCTGAGTTGACGAGCTGCCAAATCATGTCTGGACTCTATGGATAAAAGTTCCCAAACTTGGAATGCAGTGTGTGTGCGCGTGTGTGTGTTTGTGTGCACCCGTACTTGGCTGCCAGCAGTTTGGGGAGGCAAGGAGCTTGTGAGGCACTGAGTTGTCCCCACATTGAGTTAGCCAGTACTTGTTCTGTGCTGACCCAGCTGTCTGAATCAGGAGGCCTGAGCCAGCTGCACCTACCTGGCCATGCCTACCTAGCCACACCCACCTGGCTGTACCAAGTCAGCTGCACAAAGTGAGTAGCACTGATCTGGCCACGCTGACTACGCCCACCTAACTGTTGTGAGTCATCATAGAACCCCAGCTGGCTTCTTCCTTGTCTGGTTGCCCTGAGTTTGAACAGGGCTTTCTTTGTGAGGGGGCAGGGGAATGATCCAAAGGAACCCCCCCTCCCCCAAAAGAAAGCAACTCTCCAGCTGGTTGAAAGCTGGGACAGATTTCCTCTTCCAGCAACCCTCCAGCTGACTTGCACCCACACACACTCATTGGAGTCCTACCTTCCTTTCCAAACAGTGGTGAATGCAACCTTGCTTTCTCTCCCTGAGCTGTTTGAAAAGGAACAGAGCACAGCATGTGGGAGAAGCAGGTAAGCCAGAAGGAACTTTCCAGAGAGCTAGATGTAGCCCACAGGCCATAGTTTGGAGACCTAGCGGGGTTGATATCAATTCATTTACTCTGAATTATTTAGAGGGGCAGGTGAACTGCATCCTAGATAATAAAGGACAATGCTTTTAAGAATATTTACCAGAATAGTGGTTTTTAAACTTTTTTAAAATTAAAATTGTTCTTTAAATGAATGATGATCCATCTCATCCTATTTTTTAGTATCATTTCCCCCTTTCTTGCTTTGTTCTCATTTACTTTGTCTTGTGCCCATTTGCCTAGCCAGTCTCTATACCACCTACTGCTTCTCTGCCCGTTGCTATGGTCTGGGAATCCTGCTTGCCTAATGGATCTTTTATATTAAGGAGTTTTTTAATTGCAAAATTTAAACCCAACAGCTTGTAAATTAATCTGGATGCAATGTAAATATCTATAATGTTAGAATAAGAAATAAGACATTTTTTTAAAGTTAACATTGGAATAGATTAGAAAAATGGGAATAACATACTCTAAGACAGTTGCCTGCGAGAAAATTTTGGTGGCTCGCAGAGAAACGTCACCCCCAAAACACCTCCTAAAATAATCCAGGCTGAGCAGGAACACAAGGTTGCGCCGCCCACATGGCCCGCGGGAACACAAGGCTTGCATCACTTGCATTGGGAACAACACAAGGTAGTGAGGGGAGGGGGGAAAGGGCAGAGGAGGGGGGAATTGCCCCACTTGCTTGGCCTGGCCACCAAGCTGCTTCTTTCCGCTTCTTTCTTCTGCTTTTGGCTGCACACACAAGAAAAGCAACGAAAGTCTTTCTTTCTCCCAAGTTCCACCAGAAATGAGTCTTTGGGATCCTGCAAGGCATCCTGCTCCAAGAGGCTGCACCGGTGCAACAAGACTCATAAAGACTCACTTCTGGCAGAGTTTGGGGGAGAGAAAGAAAGACTTCTGCTGCTTCTGCTACTTTCCTTGCATGAAGCCAAAAGTCTCTCTCTCTCTTTCCCCCTGAGAATGGAGCTGGAGATGGTATCCTGCGATCCCAAATAAAGAATGATCGATCGGTAGGAAAACTGGGTGGGGAATTTTCCTGCAGACTTTTTGGGGGATTTTCCCAGGGTCTCTGGTCCACAGGATTTAAAATTATGAGTTTGGTGGTTCCTGAGGTCCAAAAGGTTGGCGACACCTGCTCTACGCCATCTTATTTTGTTGTTATTTTAACAAGTGATTCAGTAATTGAATTTCTGAGCTATGACTGCTTACAAATATCTAATTTCTTTCAAAGAATTCTATAACTGTGCAAGTTTTATTAAAATACTTAAGGAATCAAGGTCTCTAAAGAACGATCTAGAAAATGAAATTACATGAACTTCTTTAATATGGCAGCTGAGTTGGAGCAGCACAGTCTCATGGATGATCAGTCTTAATTTCTTTGTTTTCATTCCATTATTATTTTTCTCGGGCTCCTCTTAATACTCAACTATCAATTGGCTATGGCTAATACTTGTTCAAATGAATACTTGTCTTCATTTAGTGACCATTCAAAGTTACAATAGCGCTAAACAAGGGGTACTTAGAACATGAACTCATAGTTATGGCTGTTGCATTGTCCCTGCTGACACATGCTCTCAATTAGGGCCTACATTACATTACAGCTTTCTGAAATTGTGTGTTCACTACTTGTGACCGTCATTGCTGCCTTCTGACAAGAAAATAGGCAAGCCAGCAGAGATCACAAATTGTGACCGCATGACTGAAAGGCTGCAGTTGCTCAGGATTCACCTAACAATAGCAACTGGGACAGAGGTGATATTCAGCAGGTTCTGACCAGTTCTGGAGAACTGGTAGCAGAAATTTTGAATAGTTCCGAATACTATCTCTGACTGGCCCCGCCCTCATCTATTCTCTGCCTCCCAAGTCCCAGCTGACCAGCTGGGTCTTCTTTTGTTGCCTTGCACAGGAAAACAAAGTTGGAAAGCAGGTTAGTGGGGTGAGGAGAGAATGGAGATTTTACAGTATCCTTCCCCCAGGAGGGGGGAGGGAATGGAGATTTTGCAGTATCCTTCCCCTGCCACACCCACCAAGCCACATGACACCCACCAAGCCACACCCACAGAACTGATAGTAAAAAAAAAATGAATTCCACCACTGAACTGGGATTGCCAGAACTGCTATTGTAAGTCAGAATGCCTGTGTAATGTCACACCATAGGACTGTTTAGGAGCAGAGTTCCCACTTTCAGTTACAGATTTCCTGTAATAGAGGGGATTGATCATGGAGATTGAGAACAAGCAAGAGAGGGCAGTTCTGATTCAAATTGCACAGATAAAGATCTCTTATTGAACAGATGGTCTGAGCTAGTAGTTGCTAAGAAAAAAATGTGTGAAATTAACCTTTAGGAGTTAACCCTCTAGGTGTGAATGTACCAGGAGACTGAACAATAATAAAAAAGCTTTATTGAGTTTTTGCAAAAGGGACCTCCATGCTCATATGACAGAGCCAAGGAGGACATCTTTACATAGGAACACATGATTGTTAAATATTGTTTCAAAGCCTCAGCCCTGGTTATTCCCCCTTTCACTTAATTGGTTATTTTATGAGTGGACCCCGGCCTCTTCCCAGAAACTCCATCCCATCTGTTTATCCATTCCCCGTAATCGCCATCCTCTTGGCAAACCCAGTTTATTGTCAACTTTATTAATTCAGGGTGTGTGAGAGCTGCTTAAAAAAAAAGTCTGAAAAAATCTGAAGTGAATAAGGTGCGCGAAGCGCAAAGTCCCTTAGGCCGGGGTCCAGGGCCCGCCTAGAGCCCTGGAAGCTCTGGGGTTCTAGATGCTCTCTGGTGCAACTTAGGCTTATTTTGGAGACTATTTCCATCAATTTCAACTGCTGTTTTTGAGAATAAACACTTTACTTTTTCCATACCTTAGTACCTGAGGCTTGAATCTTTGCATCTGGGACAACCACTGTAAAAAACACTTCTAAATAATCTGCTGCCTGGCAACTGGCATTTGCTGGTAACAGGTTGAAAAAAACACCAGGCAACTCTCAACTTTGCAGTGAAATCCAATTCTATACAGTCATGTATAACAGTTCAAAAAGTGTTTGTGAATTCAAATCTGCAAATTCAATTGTCCATGTATAAAATATACAGTAGGTGAATCCGTTTGCAATACATGCCAATCTGCTGCCTCACTGCCTGATACCTGTTTTTAAGTTAAACAGGATTCAAAAATTATAGCTCAGTAGATCAAAAATAAATCAAAAATAATTAATAAAATTCCATAGGGTCAATCTAAAAAATTCCACCACACATGAGAGAAACACAACCAACATCACCGCTCAGACTCCGGTTATCGGTCTTTACATGAACGAATGCCGGAGTACCCGAAGCGCTAGAACGCAGACCGCCGATGGACACGGCTGCATATAGGAGGCCCTAGCCGTAGCCCCGGGGACGCTCTTGTGAAGGCGAAGCGGGAGCTTGAGCAAGCGCGAGCTGATCGCAGCAAAGGCGGCCCAAATACCAATAGATAGGAGCTGAGAACTGAAGTGTTCTGCTTTTCTGAAGAGCGAATTTCCGACTCTCGGATCTCGATCCGATGGGGGAAAAAAAACGCGGAAAATGTAGATTGGTGTTTGAGGGAAAAAATCGGAATTCCGCGTAAAATCGGAGATTTCACAGCCCTGTTAATTTTAGTATAATTGGACAGCTCGACCTGCCAACTATCTTTCCATGACTTGCAAGCTATCTAGGACTTGCCAGCTATCTATCTTGACCAGAATGTACAAAACGTTTATAGTCTTGTCATTGTAATACAGAGCACTTCTTACACAATGTCTTACTTAATATCTCATTAGAGCTTCTTAGGTTAAATGAGGACTAAATATGGCGTTAACATTGCTGTCTTTTACAGGAATAATTCTTTCTTCTCACAAAATGAAATAATGCAATTCAAGATGCAATGATGGGTGATATTGGACTATGAACATATTATGATCCAGACAAAAATCTATGATTAAACTGGAAAAGCCTGGCTCATTGTCTCCTAGGAAAAGAGTGTCATTACTCCCTTTTTCTTCTATAAGACCAACTAGACTCTTCTATCACTCCTAGAGAAGTTTTTCTCAACCTGAGCAACTTTAAGAAATGTGAATTTCAATTCCCAGAATTCCCAGCCACAATGAAATGAGACTTGGACTATTTCAGATTGACTGTAATCTTGTGATATCAATAGGATGTAATCTTTCCAACTGAGTCTTTTTGCGCAGGTTTTTTCCAAAGAAATTCTACAGAGTTGGTTTGCTGCCAGGAAGAGTGGAAAAGGCCTAATTACACATGGCTGGTCCCTGGCCAGAGGCTTTGTTATATGCCATAGTCAGGTCTCAAAGCACAGAACAGGAAAGCAGGCAGGAAGGCCAAATTCTGAGGAATATTTTAAAATACTAATGGGGAAACTTCAATGCTTGAAGAGTTGGGGCTGTGCTATCCCTCATTCCACCCCCAATAACCAACTAGAGTCCTTGCATCTCTTTTATTTCCTATCCTATAAATGCATTTCACATCTACACTTCTGCATTTGTATTCTGATCCCTATGCAAAACCCTGAACTCTTACTTATTTAAATCTTCTGATTAAAAGACCTTACCTCATTATTCTGCTCTATGATAGAGAAGAGCCTTTCAACACCAATACTGAGTCCAACGCAAGGTACTTTATGTCCTTTTGAATCAAACTTTGCTACAAGCTCATCATAGCGTCCACCTCCAGCCACACTTGTTAAGCTAAGAGACTCACTTAGGTGGCTATGCTTTTGGCACAAAACAGCCTCATAAATGACTCCAGTGTAATAAGCCAGACCACGAGACAGACTCAGATGTAAGGAGACCTGTGAAACAGGACGAGAGGGCTTTTAATAGGAAAGTATTAGACTGCCACAGATCACTTATATTTACCTAATATCACATTCCAATTCACCTGATCTATGATGCCAAACAGAGTAAGGTATTCAAATAGCAATTTCATGTCCTCCAGTCCTTCCCTAGCCAATCTGTTCTGTAGCAGTTTTGGATCCTTGAGAAGCTTCTCAATGAGACTTGGTCCCCCTGCAGAAAAAGATGCATATAAAAATGGAAGATATACTTACATTGTTTTCTATCACCTTCAGTAAAGCTTGCAATTACAATACTAACTCAACATTATTTCAACTTCAATTGAATCTAAAGTTTAGAACACAAAACATAAAGAATACTTCCCACAAAATATCCGCAGGATCATAGTCAATCTTACTCCAACTAGAGATTAATTATTAACACATTGCAGAATGCCTATACTGATACTCACCATGAAGTTGAACATATTCACTAATACAATTGACACACTCAGGAGAAATACCATCCTCTAGGATCATTTCATTTTTCACTTCCTCCCATGAGATCTGTGGAAGAGGTGGGGGAGGAATGCATTATCTTTAATAATTAAAGATAATTTAAAAAAGGTTAAATAATTCATCTTTTGGCTAATGCATTTCTTTGCTCAAAAAGCAGATAATTTAAACTGACAATTTTTTTCAACATGGATGACGTACAGACATGGGGAATGCAATTTAACAGGATCCAAGTAAAATACCGTGTTTCTCCAACAATACGGCCTCCACCAATAGGAAGGCCCAGCATGTTTTTTTGGCATAAAATCAAATTAAGTCCCCCCCTCCCCCCAAATTTAGGCCTATTTTAAAACATGCAAAATAAGGGGGAAGGGTGGGGGCACTTGCCATTAGGTGCGCCCTGCGGGCAGCAATTCCTCACCACCAGCCGCTTCTAACAGGCGATCATGGCGAAGTGCTCCCTACTCCCACCAAACACCTTTGCTGCAGACCCAAGACCTTTGGCACCCGCCGCTGTTGCTTTCCCTTCTGCCCATTCCACCACCACATTTGGAGCTGCCGGTTCCGTGTTTGGAGTGCCGCCGCCATTTGGAGCTCCAAATAGCGGCAGTGCTCCAAACTCGGAAGTGGCAGCTCCAAACATGACGGCGGTGCTCCAAACACGGCGGCAGCTCCAAAGGAAGCGGCAGCTCCAAACATGACGGTGGGCGATCTTTTTATTTTGGTCCGTGCGAAGTTCAGAGCGAGCATGAGAGGGAGACTGCAATGCCTCCATCCGAGATGGCAACCTCACTAGTGGATCACAACATGGCTGGAAGCCCGAATCGGTGGGAAATGATGGCGATCTTTTTAGAGCGAGAGGAAAGGGAGAGAAGAGTTGCGAGGCGAATTTGCAGGAGGAAGTGGGTATACCCCACGGCAGGGAGCCCAAGGAAGAAGGGCCGGAAGACAATGGAGAGCGCCCCGTAGCTCCGGAAGCAGCCTAGAGACGTGCCCGGGAAGAGGCGCAGATGCTGCCTTGTAGTCCCCAAGCCAACTGCATGCGCTGCCTTTAGTTATGTGTGCTCCGCGCTTTGGGCATCTCCGTGTGATTGCGACCCTGTCCTTTCCACCTGGCGCCCTTGTTGCTTTCTGGCTCTTTAGCAACCGGCTTCGTGTTTCTGCCAGGAGATAATTCCTTGTAGATATTGACAACCAGCCACGTTGTGATCCACTAGTGAGGTTGCCATCTCGGATGGAGGCATCACAGTCTCCCTCTCATGCTCTCTCTGAACTTCGCGCGGACCAAAATAAAAAGATCGCCCGCCGTCATGTTTGGAGCTGCCACTTCCGTGTTTGGAGCACTGCCGCTGTTTGGAGCTCCAAAAGGCGGCGGCACTCTAAACACGGAAGCGGCAGCTCCAAACGTGGCGGCGGAATGAGTAGAAGGGAAAGCAACAGCGGCGTGTGCCAAAGGTGTCTGCAACAAAGGTGGGAGTAGGGAGCTCTCTGCGCTTCGCCATGATCACCCGTTAGGAGTGGCTGGTGGCGAGGATGCAAGGGGGGGGGGAATTAAGTAACCCCCGAAAAGACGGCCTAGCTGTTTTTTCGGGGCTCAAAAAAAAATAAGGCCCGGCCTTATTATGTGAGAAACACAGTAATTACCTATTTTTATTTGATGCCTACCCTATGAATGGGTAACATTTTCAGATCCAAGGGCCATACTAAGGCTTGTTTGTTCATATGTGCCTGAATCCAAACAAATACTATTGATTGAAGCATACACCTGCTGAGTCTAGTAGTGCTAATTCACAAAACCGTACTTCAAGTAAGTACTTCGATAGCTGCATTCCTTACCCCCCTTCCATATGCACAACCACAAATTCTCTCACGCACAAACATGCTACATACATACTTTCATCACATATTCTGTTATCATTCGATCCCTCATGTGCCCTCACATTTCCATATACATATCCTATCTATTCCATGTTCCCTTATGCATGCATTTCCTGCTACCTTTCGAATATATATATGATCAAATACACAAATTATTATACTCTTCCCTGCCTCTACTTTACCAATTCACTTTATTGCCTCTCCTACAAACCCACCAAGATCAAACTGAAGATACTTAACCTTATCCAATTTGTCAAGAGTTGAACAAATCCTTTCAAATTTGATTTCTGGAATACCACATATTGTAAAGATCCCTTGCAAAATGCGCCTGTCATTGATCTGGGGGAAACAGCAGAAATAAAAAAGAGATTAAAAAATAAATGCATTCTGCAGATTTTTTAATAGGTAAGAGTTCATAACAGAATTCCATTTAGATTAAGAAACAGCCAGCTTTTCTTACTTTGATAAGGAAATCTCCAACTTGCAGGGCAGTTAAGATCTCATACATGACTTTCAAACACTCTGCATCAGGAATCATAGGATCGTATTGGCCAGCAATGTCAAAATCCTGGAATACAGAAAGTAGCTTTTAAAAATCTCCAAATTAACTAGGTAAATTGAATAACTGAAGTACTTAGTGATTAAATCCTATTTTCCTGAAGTGTGAAGTAACATATGTACCCATCTCACAAAGCATTCACTCATTTCCATATTTCAGACATGGAATTCTCTGCTTCTTTGACAAGTTCAATTTTAAAGGTCAAAGAAAGAAGATAGCTTATCTGGCTTTTTGTTTTGACTCCCCAAAGTGGAAAAACCTGCAGATACTCACACACTGGATAAACTCCCTGAAGCGTCCTCTCTTTATGGACGGACTATCACGCCTATAGACTTTTGCAATGTGGTAACGTTTACATCGTTTAATTTTGTTCATAGCTAAGAAACGAGCAAATGGCACCTAGAAACATAATTAAGAAAACTTGCCTATAGCACAGAAAGTAAGCAAACAATGGGCAATTTTTTTCTACCTGCAAAATATTTTACTTTTTCACAAAAAACAAACTAACAAACAAAAAAACAAACCCACACCTAGCTTTCAAGTGCTAGTAATCCATCCAGTGACATCAGTATGGTTACATTTCCAGACTTTTTGAGTGACAAATTTAAGATGTAAAATTGGTGTATAAAATCTCACATAGGGTCAGATCATGTTTTAATGACCACAACATTCATTTAATGATTGCAGTGTTAATTTAACAACCACTGCAAAAAATGTCCCAAAAATCATGCATCGACTTATGACCTTAATTCTTGGCTCAACTGAGGACTAATCATATGTAGAAAGAATTCTCCATATCTTCTCAATGGTTTCAAAGACTTTTACATAAGATGACATACTGCACTGGTTCATGATGTTTATATTAGAGTTTCACCACTAAATTTTGAATGAGAACATCCTGGCTAACAATGTAAATAAGAATTCTGATCTGATATGCTCACAAATCAACTAGAAAGAGGAAGCTTCTTCTGAATCCCTTGCAATTTGTGGCCAGTCTTCAATTACTGTTATGAGTCATGCAGCAATCTATTGTTATTCCACAATTCTGCCAGAGACAATCTATCTTTAAAAAAATGGTTCTTGCAAGTTAGAATTTTTGTTAGGATACAGTTAAGTCATATCGAAGAGACAGCATCTCTCCTCCTTGATCTTCCAGATCATAAATCAACTTTGCCTCTTCACCATAGTTCTCTTGCAAGAGTTCCTTAAATGAAGGAAAAAAAAGAAGGAAAAACATATTTTGTCTTTTGTAACTCTATATTTCAATCTCACTTATAATTTTAGTAAAAGTTTTAAGCAAGAAGATGAAAACTAACACAAACTGATTGAAAATAAGAAAAAAGAAATATCGTAGAAAAAAAGATGCAGGTAAAGGAAAAAAAGGAGAAATAGAAAAGAAAGGAAAAAGTATAAAGTAGCTTCCAGTATTCTTCACAGCAGTTATAAATACAAATATATATTTAACCTCTCTCCAAAGTAATATTATATTACTCTTCTTTCTATAATCTATCCTATCTATTCATCAAAACTCTAAGTCACAAGTTCATTTTTTCCAGAAATGTCCATTAGAGACTTCCAGTTGGCAATAAATGTAATCTAATCAAATAAATTAATTTATCCATTTCAGGAAAATGTTAACTTTACTAGCCATTGAATCTTCCTACCTTTGTGTTTACAGTAAACTCACTGTGCTGATTGCACATTTAAATAACCTTCCTTGTGTTTCTTTTCTAATTGTTCATCCATTAATCTTAAAGGAAAAGTTCTGGCTTCAAATAAATATTCACCTTTAAGATCCTCTTTATCAGAGTATGCATTTGGATCCTGAATTTTCAGCTGGCCCACACTCATGTGTAGCTGAAGAATATTACTTATATTATAGCTATATAATAAATATAAATAGCTGTATTGTTATTTTTAATAAAAATTTCATTTATGTCATCATTCTGAGTAATGAACTCAGGGAGTCAGGACTGTTTGAAGGCTCAAGAGATCTTTTATTGGCACTTAGAAAGGTGAAGCTAGCTCTAAATTATTCCCATACTCAGGGATAGTTAAAAGAATAAGATTTCCCTACTGCACTTTATCCCTCAGGTCACATGGGCCAATCAGTCCAGATGTAGGTTCCCGCTCAACTTTGACAAATGTCTGTTAGAATGACCTTGGTTCACATGCCACTGGGAGATATTGTGACTAGCTGGCTGAGGCACCACATTCCTGAGTCGTTCCCCCGCCATTCTTTCTTCCCTTCCCCTTGAATGGCAACCAAGAACCGAAGCAGAAACATGGCTTCAGTTGAAGTTGTTTTGCCATGAGTAAGATTAAAAGCATTTTCCTCAAACAAAGCAAATACCAAAGACCAGCAAGAAGAATACACATTTGGGAACTATCAAATACATCAAATTTAAACAGTCTTCAGGTAGTCCTCAACTTATGACCCCAACTGAGTCCAAATTTTATGTTGCTGAGAAATGTGTGAGCTTTGCCCCATTTAACAACTTTTCATGCCACATTTGTAGGTGAATCACTGTAGTTTTTTAATTAGCAACATGGTTAAGTGAATCTGCCTTTGCTTGTCAGATAGTCATATGACCCCAGGATACTGCAACCGTCATAAATACGAACCAGTTGTCAAGCATCCGAATGTAAATCATGTGACCATGAAGATGCTGCAATGGTCATAAATGTGAAAAATAGTCATAAGTAACTTTTTTTCGGTGCCATTGTAACTTTGAAAGGTCACTAAATGAATTGTTGCAAGTTGAGGCTACCTGTGTAACATAGGAAAAAAATGATTTATAAAAATAATCCAGCTATGAAAAAGGACAGAATATGCTTGCAAGAATTATTTTATAATTGTAATAATTGCATGAAACAATTTTTACTTGGATAATTTATAATTCATGATTTAAGCACTAAGTTACCACAGTCAGGATATAGTACTATAATGTATCGTATTACAATATATTTTCATATATGACAATTTCCATTGTAGAAGAGATGCTATTGCACAGTGATCTGTTTGAAATACATGGCTATATTTACTATTTTTATTGCAAAACACACAGCATTACTGTACCCTCATTGTAAGAATGTTTTATAAAATCATAAATTGTTACTAAACATTTCATTATGACTTTATCCTCAGGAATAAAATTTATTCGGCTTCCATTCATCTTTTTAGTTCTTTAACATCATTTGCTGTAAACTTGGAAATGATAAATCTGTCTTAGGGTATGCTAGAAATATCTCCTACCTAGTATTATCCTAATCAACCTGATGATATTCATGTACTCCCAACATTATGATTCTGCTTGTAAAAGACATAGGTTAAAAAAAACATTTTGGTGAAAATGAAGGACACTGTAGAATTTCACATTATAGGTCAGTGGTGGCTAACCTTTCCAGTACCAAGTGCTGAAATGGGAGTGTGCACACCCTGAAAACTGGAAGAGCCGCTCCTTCACACACGTGTGCAAGAAACTGGAAGCTTAGCTTCCTGGTGGGCGCATGCGCACCAGCCACCTGCTCTTTTGATTTTTAATGCGCATGCGCACGTGAAGCCCAGCTTGCCAGCACACGCATTCATGATGGGGAGCTGCTCTTCTGATTTCTGGCACTCCCAGGCACAAAGACCAGCTGGCCGCTGTGCTCTTCCAGTTTCCGGCGCTCCCATGCGCGTGAAGACCAGCTGGCCAGCATATGCATGTGCACTGGGGGGGGGGGGAGCTGGTCTTCCGGTTTCTGGTGCACCTATGCGCGTGAAGATCAGCTGGCCGGCAAACGCATGGAACCTGGAAGAGCAACGGACAATGGCTCTGTGTGCCACTTCTGGTACATGTGGTATAGGTTCGTCATCATGGTTGTAGGTGGTTGACCTATGATTGGTTGTTTAGACAACCATCTGAAATTCAGATGAGCTTACCTGGGTGTGTGTGTGTGTGTTATTTATGACCACATTCAAAGTTCAAACGATTGCCCCCCCCCCAAAGTGACTGCAATCAGGTGCTTTTCATTGGGTCACATTTATGGCCATTCTGTGTTCGGTATTTACTACCATTTTTTGGCAAAACTGGCTTCATATGAAATCACTGGTTTGCAAATTAACTGATTTGTTCGGTTAAGGACCACAGCAAAAAAGAATCATAAAATTGGGTGGGTTATATGATTGGCCCGCTTCACAACTGTCACAACTTATGACCATAGTAGGCAGGCTCCATTACAGTCATAACTCAAGGTCTACCTGTATAAGGACACTACAGAACAAATACACTTCCATTTAAGAAACTATCCTAATCTCCAGTTCTAAACTTCATTATCTGAAACAAAGTAGCAGCATAATCAGTAAGTTCAACAATAAAAATGAAACACAACCATCCTTCCTTTCTCCTCACCCATCACCATGTTTAACCATGCATATAGCTTAATTAATTAAAATTAAGAAAGTTTGTTTATTCCAAAGAAATAGGCTACAAAAACCTTATCAGCAACAGCAAAATTATTATTGACTTACTCTCACCTTTAGCTCAAATACAGGAGTATCTATTGTTACTGCTCCATGACGTTTGAAACAACTAATTATGATGCTGAATATTTTTTCCCGGATAGCCATTTGCTTTGGGCTAAAATCCCTGGTACCCTATGAGTTCAAGGCAAAACAAAGAGGTTAGAACAGAGGTGTCAAACTTAATTTCATTAATGGCTGCTTCAGGACTGTAGTTGCCCTCAGGGTCTGGGGAGAATGTGGCCAGGTAGTCATGGTTGACTGGGTAGGAGTGGCCAGCTTAACATTGCTTGCATCCGGGGCCACCTGTTGGGGATTAGGCAGGCCTGGGGGGGATCCAGGTGTCTCCAGCGGAGGACAGAACCAGGGCTGGTGCCGGGGCCTGATCAGGAGACAAGACAGATGGTGGGGTCACAGAAAGGAAGCCCAGCCAGTCACTGTCACTACCACACTGCAGTAGCTGCATGCTTATTTTCCGCTGTCCAACCTTATCCTCCAGTGAGCCTGCTCTCCACCCTTCCCATTCACCGGGGCCATCACGGGTGGGGCAGCGAATGGAAGGCTTGTTCCGTGTGTGTGGCAGAGCTGGAAGACAAGGTTGGCAGGTAACTGCACAACTATACCCCATCCCAGCGGCACAGACAACAGGTGGAGATAGAGGTGCTCAAGCAAAGACAGATGGTGGGATGGGGCAGGTGGGTGGCCGCCCAGTGGGCTGGATCACATGCCTCTCCCGAGCCTCTGCCTGCTGCTTGGAGGGCCAGCCCAATTGTCATTGCTCACTTCCCCTGCACTGGCTGAGGAACCCCGAATGCGCCTGCTGAGGGGCTGCTGGGCTGCTGTGGCTGGACACTATCAGCCCCTGTGAGCTAGTTGCCTCCTACGCATGTGCCGGGGGAGTGTTTGGCTGGGATCAGCTGCAGATCAGGGTAGCAGGGGTCAGTCCCTTGCTGTCTCCAGGGTGGCACTGTGGGCCAAATCTGGGTCCATTACGAGTCGTATTTGGCCCCTAGGCCTTGTGTTTGATATGTCTGGATTAGAAAATGTTTGGAAGAGAGGATAAAACTGAAAAAGCAGAATGTGTGTGGGCATATATTTCTATGTATGTATATACTGTATGTGTATCTCTTTCCGTGTATACAGTATGTATACACACACACACCTTATTTGGAAAGGTGCAAGTTCACTTAAAAGTGCATTTTCCCCCTTAACAGAGTATCACTGCTAACTCCAAGAAATTCTTTAGAGGAAAATAACACAGTAGATCCAGAAATGCCACCATCCTGGGGCATTACCTTGGGAACTTTGAGAATCGGTTTTCCTTTTGAGGCACCAGCATTCTGCTGATGTGCTAGTTGTTTTTCTGCATCTTCAGTAACCTGGGAAAGAGCAGAATAATACAAATATGATATAGAAAAGAAATAGCATTGATCTTCTAGTCCTTGTTATTGTCACAAAATTCAACTTGTAAAACACAGAACAAAAGAACTTCTGTACTTTCAATGATTATTCTGATTCTGTGTGGTATATTGGTTAAGTTTAGGATTGGCATGGGGATGGGGTACAGGTTCTTGTTGCCCATAAGCCAGTGCATGAATTTCTCTCAGCCATTATCTCAGAGCCTACTCAGGAGAATATCTCTTCCATTTAAAAAGAAATACTTTACAGTTCTAAAATATGTATCAATAAAGTTGGCCTATGGCAGGGGCGGGCAATTAATTTCTGTCGGGGGCCACATGGAAAATCAGATCTGTGTTCAAGGGCCGAACCAATTTTATAAAAGGCCATTATAAAGGGCCCATTATAAAATGCAGCAAATTACATATATGTATGTATATATATATATATATATATATATATATATATATATATATATATATATATATGTATATGTATATATATGTATATATATGTGTATATATATATATATATATATATATATATATATATATATATATATAATATTCTTATATATAATTTGCTGCATTTTATAATGGGCCCTTTATAATATATATATTATATATAAGAAAAAGTAACACCGCGGCTGCTCCTGCTACTACTTTCCACGCTTTCCAAACGCGAGTCCCAGGAGAAAACAAACAGCAAACCACGCTCAGGGGCATCCAAGCCCACCTAAAGCTCGGCCGCTGCTGGTGGAGCCATGCCCTGCCTTGGTGCCCCATTTCCTGGCTCGGCGGTCCTGCTCGGGCGGCACTTTAAAAGCCCTCCTCCTCACGTACGTGCCCGACGAGCCGCTCACCACGACAGCGGCTTCCAGCACCCAAGCAACTTCCCAGCAACTTGCAGCTTGCTTTTTCCTCTCGGGCGCTCGCGCCTGGCCCCAAGCTGCACGATGGAGGGGAAACCCGGAGCGCCGCCGGGTCGCCTCCTCCAAGCAGCCCACCCGCCAGGCAGAACCCTTCCCGCTCATCCCTCGGGTGTCTGCCTCGTTCCTCTCTCAGTTGGTCTCTCGCTCCTCCACCAGCCCAGGAAGAAACTGCTTCAAAGAAGCTGGCAGGGTGGCTTCCTGTTAGCGCAGCTCCTCCGAAGCGCCCGTTCACCCCCACACAGCCGCCCACGGTTCAATCCAGTGCTCCGTTCTACCTGACTGACTGCCTTCGTTTCTGGTTGTTTCGGCTGAGAATAATAACTATTCGCCTCTTTTTCTCTTTCTTTTCTGGGCTGGTGGAGGAGCGAGAATGCGACTGAGAGAGGAACGAGGCAGACACCCAAGGGATGAGCGGGAAGGGTTCTGCCCGGTGGGCAGGCTGCTTGGAGGAGGCAACCCGGCGGCACTCCGGGCTTCCCTTCACCGCGCGGCTTGGGGCCAGGCGCGAGCACCCGTGAGTTAAAAGGAAGCCGGAAGGCTTCCAGGCTTAAACTTTGCACAGTGCAGCGGAGGGGAAACCCAGAGCGCCGCTGGGTCGCCTCCTCCAAGCAGCCCGCCCAACCGCTTACTGGGCAGAACCCTTCCCTTTCCTCGGCGGGAAGACGCTCCTGCCTGCAAACTTTGCCTGTGCAGAGTTTAAGCCTGGAAGCCCTTTTTGCTTCCTTTTAACTCGCGGGCGCTCGCGCCTGGCTCCGAGCCGCGCGGCGGAGGGAAGCCTAGCGGGTGGGCGGGCTGCTTGGAGGAGGCGACCCGGCGGCGCTCCGGGCTTCCCTCCACCGCGCGGCTCGGGGCCAGGCGCGAGCACCCGCGAGTTAAAAGGAAGCCGAAAGGGCTTCCAGGCTTAAACTTTGCACAGCGCGGTGGAGGGGAAACCTGGAGCGCTGCCGGGTCGCCTCCTCCAAGCAGCCCGCCCACCCGCCTGCCGGGCGGAACCCTTCCCTTTCCTCGGCGGGAACACACTCCCGCCTGCAAGCTTTGCCTTTGCAAAGTTTAAGCCTGGAAACCCCGGGAAAAAAAGGGGGATCGGCGGGGACTCACCTTCGGAGAGGTCACACTCGAAAGTGATTTCAAACTCTCAGCCGAGGCCTTTGCAACGTTCTTTTCTTTCCTACTCTGAGAGCGCTCCGCACTGTTTTGCAGCCTTGGGGGCCACGTGGTGCAGGGAAATACGCCACGCCCAGCAATTTTTTTTCAGGGGCGGGCCGGATTGGACAGACCAACGGGCCGGATGTGGCCCGCGGGCCGTAGTTTGCCCACCCCTGGCCTATGGTATTACACTTAACTTAAATATTGTTAACAAGACCTCCCAAACACGTTGAAGTAACTTTGTAATACTAATTCAGATTCTTGCCTACCTAGCCCAGGCGTATGTGATTTAAGAACTCCACGTGTAATCTAGCAAAGTGATTTTTCCCAATCTAGCTATCTGGCATCTTTTAACTTGAAAGCAATAAATAAAATATTGTTCATAAATTAGTATCTACAGATTAAGTTGCATGTAATAATGGATGATGGATAAAAAAGTATTATATATTTTTCAATTCCAATATTTCCAATTGATTTAGTTCCCAGTCAATAAAGAGCCATAAATCAAAATAATTCTAGAATTCTAACTACATAAACAAACTATACTAAAGAGAATTAAGTACTGCTAAATGAGACACACCTGATTTGAAAGATGACTGGAAAACAAACGTAAGATGCGAAACTGTACAGGCAAGTGCTGAGTCCAAGAGGAAGCAGTTCTTAAAACAGTGATACATTGCATGTTGTAAAGTTTAGATAATTACATCAGCTGCTGTAGTGTAATGCCGATACATGAAAAATTGCCTTCATTTTAGCCAAAGGTGAGCAGAATTATTATCTGTAAAGAATAAGACATGCAAAGAAAATGAAGAAAAGGACAAAACAAATAATCATATTGGCTCAACGCTTAGTACTATGGCAAAGTTACATTACATTACATTACAGAGTAAAATAAAGCCTGGGAGACAACATTTACATTCATTGATCACATGCATAACGACTATAGAGCTTAAGAGGTATACCAAATATGGGTTCACTGCATTTGGACTTCCCAAATCTATTAGAAAGATTAGGTCAAGATATGATTAGCATAAGGATCACAAAGTAAACTTTATGGCACAGTACAGGTCGGGACTCTTACTGCCAATACTAAGGGGATGAGTAACTTAAAGACCCTAACTTCTTTCTTGCAGCCCATGCAGCCTCTATTGGTAAAAATGAAGGGATTTTCCACCATTTTAAAGGAGGAAACACACTTTAGACACAGGAAGAAAAAAGATCCATTGAAACTACCTCTCCAAAGAAAAATCCTGCCCAGCAGCGTGCTAAATCCCACGAATTTTGCCTCATTTCCCTGTTGCAAGCCAAGCCGATACAAAAGGATTGCTCATTTCTGCACCAGCCAACTCTCACAAATACTGTATGCTAATCAGACTAAGGAATCGATTAAGAATGGCAACAAACGCACAAATGCAATTTTTGAAAAGTTAAACCGCCGTTTCACAAAATGACAAAGGGTTGTGCAGATAATCTTACCATATCACCATTCTCTAAAGTTCCCATAAAGTGCACGAACTGTTCAAAGGAAATTTTCTAAACCATTGAGAAAGTCCCTCTCGAAGAAAAAAGCTTAGGTCAACTTCATAAGACGACAGTATATTCCTCACCGGAAGTAAATCGTTTTCACTTTCTCGGACACAGATTTAAAATGATAAACCAGTTTTGCTCAACCTTGGAAAAGTTTAAGATAGGTAGATTTCAAAGCCCAGAATTTCCAGGCAGTAGACTGGCTGGGGAATTCTGGGAGTTGAAGCCCCCCTATCTTTAAGTCACCAAAGTTGAGAAATACTGCATTAAATTAACCATTTCACCCACCCTGCTCCAGTCTTCTGACACACTTTCCTGTTTATTTTAACTCCTCGTTTCTTTTAAGGCTACAGAAATGACACGTGACACGAACACGTGAACAAGCATAATCGTTTCAAGGTTTGCAACTACTGGAGTCTCTGCTCAAAGCATAAAGTTAAAGCAAAGCGCGTGTTCATTCAGCCTCCAGGTTTATACTTTGGAGCATCCGACTTGCAGAAAGGCCCTACCGCGGTCTGTGGGGTGGGAGGGAAGTTCCTGATCGGATAACCTTCCTCCCCACTTCCCGGGGGCATCTGCAACCAGGAAGCATTTTCCGAGCGTTGGGAGGGCGCGCGTCGTTTTCCGGCTTTCCGGATTCTTCAGAGGCAAGATGGCGTCGAGTAGCGGGGTAGGTGGTGGGTTTGTGTTTATTCCGCCAAAGAAGGGAACATACGGTTTCTGTTTTAGCTCATTTGCTCAGAATCGTAACGCAGAGTTGGTAAAGACCTCCGCATAATTTCATCGGCGGAGATCTGGAGCGCCTCCTCTTTTTACGGGCCGTAAGAGACTCCAACTCTTTGATAGGTTTGGCTGTGTTCTCTATGCATGTGTGTGTAGCTGGGACCCCGAGGAGCCTCTGTGGGCTTGGCCGTAGTCATACCAGCATTTTGGGTGATACAGTGGCCTCACGGACAGAAATCGGGAAGCTCCCAGGAAAAGACGACAAGGTGGTAGGTTTCTTCCTTAAAGGAGGAGATTAAAAGGTTTGCTTCTGTGGTATGCAGACTTCAAGGTTGCATACTAACTTTTGGACCCTAACTCCATCTTCCACAGCATCTAAAGGTGGCAAAGTCTTTAATTTTAAATGATTTTTGTGCAAACAACTTTACTGCTTATGGATCTCCTTTTATTGGCTATCACTTTAGCTCAGGGGTCCCCAAACTTGCAACTTTAAGACTTGTGGACTTCAACTCCCAGAATTCCTCAGCCAGCTTTGTCCACAGTTTTACGTTAGATCATTGGCAATTTTATTTTCAGCTATTTTCCTGTTAATTTCACGTATGACATTAGCCACATAGTGGGTTCACTTTTTATGATAGACGCCTGAACAGTACATTAAGCTACATTTTTAAACCATAATTTATAGAATAAACTACAGCTTACAACAGTTCATTTAGTGACTGTTCAAAGTCACAACAGCACTGAAAAAGTGACTTATCACCATTTTTCACACTTAAGACCATTGCAGCGTTTCCCCAGGGTCACATCAAAATTTGGATGCTTGGCAACTAACTTATTTATGACAGTTGTGGTGTCCTGGAGTTGCGTGATTGATCAGCTTTTGTGACTTCCTTACAAGTAAAGTCAACAGGGAAGCCACATTCACTTAACAAACATGTTACTAACTTAACAACTACACTGATTCACTTAGCAACTGTGGCAAGAAAAATGTAAAATGGGGCACTTAACGAATGTTTAACTTAGCAACAAAAATTTTGGGGTCAACTGATCATAAGTCGAGGACTACCTGTGAAGTTATATAAAGTTGGCACATTGGATTAGCTAAGAAACGATGGTTTACAGGTAACAGGAACTGGGTTCATACATTATGAAGCTCACAGAAATACAGATGACATTATCATAAGTCTATATGCAGTGCCAAAAAGGTTGGAAAATAATATGAATAGGATCGTTGTGTGCTGCTCTGCTCATTTTACCTTAAAAAGGATACTGTAAAATGAAAAGACAAGAAAATATTAAGCAATTTGGAAACCTGTTTTTAGTTGAACAAAACCATAATTTACGCATATTATTCAGTAAGCAGTCTATTTCTATAGGGACATATATCTTTCTTAGGCTTACCAATGCATAATGGACATTTGCAGATAGCCAAGAGCTATTTATGAAGTACCCACATGAGCCTAGAACAACTATTTGTTTTATTGATGCAAAGAAATATGCTATGTGTATGCTTCTACACTTTGGAAAGCAATTCTTTCAAAAGATTTGAGCCACCCTAGTATAGTACTGTAAGGGGATGTGATGGCTTAGTATGGTTGAAGACTTTGAGCTTGTCAGCTGGAAAGCTGGCAGCCCGGATTTGAGAGCTAAGCATCGCATGATAGGGTCTGCTCCTGTTCCTGCCCCAGCTTCTGCCCGCCTAGCAACTCTAAAGCATTGAAATGTGAATATATTAATAGGTCCCATTGTTATCTTCAGTGGAAAGATAACATCATTCTGTTGCCTTTGGAGGCATGTAGCCATGCTGGCCACATGACCAAGGAAAATTTCTTCAAAAAATGCTGACTGAAATGGAGATGAGCACTGCACTGTAGAGTTGGATGCGACTGGACAGAAAAACCTTTACCTTTCAGTATGGTACCATATACATGCACACTTAAATCAGAACACATTACACTATCCTCCACGAGTTGCATTGATTACTGGTTTCCTACTGGAGTCAATTTAAGATACTGATAATGTGACTGATAAGGTTTACATAGCATGGGACTGGATTATTTGAGGGATTGTCTCTTCCAAAACAGATAACACCCATCCCATCAGATCCTGCAGGAAGGGCATATTGCAGGTCCTATTCACAGTGGAATGTCATCTTTTTTTATATATATAATTTTTATTGGTTTTTAAAAACAAACATAGACAAACAAAACATAAAAACATCAAGCCATCTTCCATATGTATACATACAGTGTGCCGGTTGGTTTACAAATTGTTTTGTGCTGCCATTTCGTAGTCTTCAATTACAATTACATTGCATATAATCTCATATTTTCAATGAAAAATTAAATACCTTAGCATCATTATTAATCATTTGATTATACTTTTATTCATTCAGGTTTTACAAGGTAATCATAATTTACTTAGTTTATTTTATAACAGTTCATATTATCATCCCAAATCTATCCTAAAATCATTTTGTAGATATAATAAGAAAGAAGTACATCTTTATATATTATTTTCTAAAAGTCTACATATTTCATTACAGTATTTTATTGTCTAACCATTGATAGAAAAGATCCCAAATTTTATAAAATTGTTTATCCTCTTGTTCTCTAATTTCAAATGTCAATCTACTCATTTCAGCACATTCCAATATTTTCTTAATAATTTCCTCCTGTGATGGTATTTTCTCATTTTTCCAGTTTTTAGCAAATGCAATCCTAGCCCCTGTTAATACATTTACAATCAGGTATTTCAAGTTTTTACTTTATATTTCAGGTAAAATTCCCAATAAAAATATCTCTGGTTTCAAGTCTATATGTTTTTTTTGTCTTTTTTTTCAACCACATGTGGATTTTAGTCCAGTATGTTTTAGCATCCTCACAAGTTCACCACATATGGTAATATGAGCCAGGTGTCTGATGACATTTCCAACATTTTTCGGATTTATTCTTGAACATTCTTGCTATTCTTGTCGGGGGGAAATGCCACCTGTAAAACATCTTATACAAATTTTCTTTATATGCTGTTGACATTGTCATTTTATAATTTTGAGACCACAATTTTTGCCATTTCTCTAAATTGATCCCATATCCAAAATTCTTCCTCCAAGCAATCATAGTTTCTTTAACTTGTTCTTCTTCTAATTTAATTTCTAATAAATATCCATACAGTTTTTTAATCACCTTTTCATCAGTACTTGTCAAAATCTTATCTAAATCAGTCGATTTATCATAGAAACGTTCCATTTTAGAATATCATACCTTGAATGTATTTGCGCATATGAAAACCAATTCATCTTTATACCTTGTTCCTCTAGTTTTTGTATAGATTTGAGTTCACCCATTTCATTCAATATTTCACCATATCTAACTGCTTTTTCCTTTTTGTATATTATAGGATAAGAAAATGCTTCAATAGTCAATAGCCAGACTGGAATTTTCAAATAACATTGTCTTTTAATCTCCCAATTTAACCACAGAGACTCCCATATATAATGTCTTCTAAAATACCCCTGTGTTTTAGTTCCTTTATACCATAAGAAAGCATGCCAACCCAACAACAAATGATGTCCTTCTAATGTCAACAATCTAGTATTTCTTAGTGTTATCCATTCCTTAACCCACATCAGATGTGTAGCTTGATAGTACAACTCCCAATTAGGCAAACCAAATCCTCCTCTAATTTTAGCATCTTGCAAAAGTTTTAACTTTATTCTCTCTTTCTTATCTTACCATATATATTTCAACACAATTTTATTTAAATCTTCAAAGTAATCTTTTCCAAGCCTAATTGGAATTGTTTGAAACAAATATAAAATTCTGGGTAATATATTCATCTTGATTGTTGAAATTTTCCCTATTAGTGACAGTTGTAAATTTTCTCATTTCACCAGATCTATCTGCTGTTTAAGTTTGATATAATTATTCTCTTTTAATGTACTACATCTTGCTGTCAAATATATCCCCAAGTACTTGATCTTATTCGTGACCTGAATTTTCAATAGGTCTGCCAGTTCTTCCTTTTGCCTTAATAGCATATTCTTTGTCAAGATCTTTGTCTTATCTTTATTTATTTTCAAACCAGCCACCTTTCCATATGTCTCTATCTTTTCTATCAATTTTGATGCTGTTTCTAGAGAGTCTTCTAAGATGAAAACCAGTTCATCTGCAAATTCTTGCAGCTTAAATTCTTCCTTTTTGATTTTTATTCCTTTTATATTCTTTTCATCTCTAATATTTCTGTTTAGCACTTCCAAAGTTAACACAAACAACAAAGGTGATAGTGGGCACCCTTGTCTTGTTCCTTTTCTTATATTGATAGAGTCTGTCAGTTCTCCCTCTATCATTACCTTTGCCGTTTGCTTATAGTATATAGCTTCTATTGCTTGAATAAATTTGCTAGCAAATCCCATCTGTTCCAGCTGTAATAACATGAATCGCCAATTCACATTATCAAATGCCTTCTGTGCATCTAAAAATATCAAAGCCATTTGTTTTTCAGGATGTGCCTCGTAGTATTCCAAGGTGCCCAAGATTACTCTTATATTGTCTTTAATTTGTCTCTTTGGCAGAAATCCATTTTGATCAGGATGAATAAAATTATTTAAATATTTTTTAAGTCTTTCTGCCAATATTGAAGAAAAAATTTTTATAATCTGCATTTAGTAGAGAAATAGGTCTATAGTTCTTAATTTGTAATGAATCGGCCTCCTTTTTTGGAATAAGTGTAATATAGGCTTCTGACCATGATTTAGGTATCTTCTTTAACATAATTTCAACGATTCTTGTAATGTTTTGTAAAATTCTGCTGGAAGTCCATCTGGGCCTAGTGCCTTTCCATTATTTTGCTTCTTGAGTGCTTCAGTTAACTCTATCATCGTTATATTGCTTTCTAACATTATTTTAGTCTCTTTAGGTATCTGAGGTAAATTAGCATTCTGTAAGTACTGTTTAACTCTTTCCTCATCAGTATTCTCTTGCATATATAATTTCCCATAGAAGTCTCGAATGATTTCCTTCTTCTCTTTACTATCATAGCAAACTTGACCTTGGTCATCTATTAATTGCACTAAATAATAATAATTAATTTTCTGTGCTAATTTTTCTTTTTCTATTTGACCCATTTTATGTTTAACTATATCCATTTTTAGCTTGATGTCCTTTTTCTGTGGCATTTTCTGTAGCTCTTTTTCAAGTCTTTTATGCTCATTTTCTAGAAGCTAGCCTTTTCATAGTATTCCTTTTCCTTGTATAGTCTATTATCAAGCCTCTAACATATGCCTTCATTGTATCCCATACATTCTGAATTGATGTACTTCTTTTTTGTTTTCTCTAAATAAAAAAGCCAATTCTTTCTCCATCCACTGTGTGAAGTCTTTTTCCTTTAAAATAGTATTATTTAACATCCATCTAGATCTTCTTTTTTGTCCTTTCCATTTAATTGTCACTGGATTGTGATCTGCCCAAGTACTTGTTTCAATATTTATTTCTTGAATATTAGTTATTAATTCTGTTGACATCCATATCATATCTATTCTGGACCATGATAAGTGTCTGTTTGAAGAGAAGATGTTTAATTTTAGCATTTCTTTCTTTCCATGTATCTTTTAAGTTTATTTCATCTACCATTTAAAAAAAAAGATTTAGGGAGAGTCTTTCTGTTTTGCTTTATTGTTTTCTGTGCTGTATAGTCCAATTTATTGTCTACAATTCCATTAAAATCTCCCATCATAACTATATTAGCTTAGTCCAGTTCAATTATTTTCATATGTAATTTTTTTTAGAATTCTTCTTGTTTGTCATTCAGAGCATAGATTGCAATCAGAGTGCTTTCGTATTATTGTCCATTATTTCCACCATTAGTATTCTTCCATCATCATCGGTATAAATCAATTTTGCTGGGGTGGTCTCTTTAATATATAAAACCACTCATCTTTTCTTACATTAAGTCAAGGAAGTAAATATTTTCCCTAATTTTGACTGTATTAACAATTGTTCATATTGTTTTTGAATATGTACTTCTTGTAGACAAATTATATCAAATTTTAATTTCTCTAATTTATGAAAGGTTTTCCTTCTTTTAACGGCTGAGTTAAGTCCATTTATATTAATTGTAATCAGCTTTTTCTCTTCCATGGTTATATTTTGTAGTTAAGTTTAGCAGCTCTTGTAGATCTTAGTTCACGTTGTTCTTTGGCTTCCATCTTTCCACATACTGCACCTTCTTCTTTTTCAATCGCCATTTGGCAGTCCTCTTGGAATTCAGTTAGTGAGATCTCTTTTTCTGTCTCTTCCTCTTTCCCTCCAAAACATTCTGCATAAAATAATACCGCTTTCTCAAATTGAGTCAATTCTATGTCTCTGTTCTTGCCATGTGAACATTAAACCTTCTGGAATCAGCCATCTATAATTCACCTTTTTTTAAAGTAGCATTTTAGTCAGGAATCGGTATTCTCTTTTCATCTCTCTCACACTTCTGGGTATTTGTTTCAAGACCACAATCTCCTTGTCTTTATATTTCAATGTTTTCTCTTTTGCCACTTGCAATATTTGTGTTTTAATGGCTTTCTTTGTAAATCTAATGTGAACTTCTCTTAGTAAGCTATTTCTCATCGCATATCTTGTGAAAACTCGATAAACTTAATCTATTCCATCCATCATCTTCTCTTGAGTTATTTCCAAAGCTTCAGCCAGTATTTCTATCATTATCTCAGCTAAGTTTTGTCCTTTTTCTTCCTCTAAGTTTTGGAATCTAAGATAGAATTCTGATCTATCCATCTCCCATTTCAACATACCACTTTTATCTTGTTCAACCACCATTAATCTATTATCAATATCTCCAATCTTCTTGTCTCTTTGTTATCTTCTTCTTCAGTTTTTGGAAATCTCTCATCATACTTCAACATCATTTGTTGGATGTTTTCCACTTTTTCATCGGTTTTCCCTGTTCTTTGTTCAATGTTCTCTGTTCTTTGTTCAATGTTCTCTATTCTCTTTTCAATATTCTCTAATCTTGCTTGAATATTTGAATTCCTTGCATAATCATCTGCAGAGTCACTTTTTCTTGTTCTTTTTCTTGCTTTAACATTGTCTGTATTGAACATTGTCCTCCAGATGGTGGAGAGGAAGAAGTAAAAGTTGAAGAACCAGGAGCTGTAAATTTCCTATTCATTTTAAGCAATTCAAAATCTTCAGGTTCTTCTAAACCTTAATCCAATTGTGAAGTAACCAATTATAGTTCAAAATAAAAATAGTAGAAAAAAGAAGCCCGATAATAATGATAAAAAAAGGGGGGGGGAGGACAAAATTTCTTCAGGTTCTTGTATACCTTAATCCAATCAGTAGTTAGATGAAGAAAAAGGCTTGAAAAAAAAAGGAAAAAAAAAAAAGGAAAAAAAAAAAAGGAAAAATTCTTTAGGTTCTTCAACACCTTAATCCAATTGAAAGGTCTCAAATAGAAAAGAGTGCATAAGAATAAACCATAAAAGTAGATGAAAAAACAAAAATACCAGGAAAGGGAAAAAAAAAGGCTATTCCCTTAAAAAAAAACATTAATACAAAAGCTTTCCCTTTAAAATAAAAAGCAAACGTAGAGATTGGACTTCCAAAGAAAAAAAGAAAAACAAAGACAAGTTCCAACAAAGCCAAAAACCCAAATAGTTATTACAAGAAAAAAAAGGATAAAATAAAATACAATAAAGCAGGGGGGGAGGGATAGCACAACTTAGAAAAAGTAAAAAGAGCACACTGCACTTTGTTTAATTATCCAAGGCTCTTATTATAACTCTCTTCTCCAAAAACTTCTCATATTTTTTTCCCCTAGGTTTCAACACCAGACTCCAGCTGTTGATAGAAACCCAGAAGAGCACCTGCAATAATACTCTCCCATGCTCTTCCCTCTATTTTATCAAACAGCAATGTCCTTGAAAAAGAGTCTCATTTCTTTCTTTCTCAGCTTTGTTTGGTCACAGGGAAGCATAATATTTTCAAACCTCTAGTTGGCAGTGTTACAAAGTTTCTTTGCTCTCACTTTCCCCCTCCTTTTCCAAGCAAGATATAATAAGAATTAATAAAAAAAAGAAAAAGAAATTAAAAAAAGAAATAACTAAAAAGGAGCTTCTAGCCTAAAATATTACAAAATCAAAAAGGAGAAAAAAAATAGATGTAAAAGAAAAAAACAGTCCAGTTTCAAAATATAAGATCATGTATAGAAAATCCAGCAATGAGAAAAAAACATTACTTTGACATTCCTGTTTAAAATCGCCACTTAATCACTTCTGTCAAAACTTTTACAGATTCTTTCTTTTCCGTAGGGTGTCCTTTCAGATCTTAGAATAAAGAAAAAGTTCTCACCAAACCGGCATACTCTCTCTTTCTGTTCTCTTCCGTTTCGGAGCTGTCCCAACTTCAGCAGCTTTAATGGCTGCCTCTTTGCCGCTGGCAAGAAGAGCTTCTCCTGGATCTACCAGGGACTTTGCAGTATCTCTGGGATTGACAGGATGCACTCTTCACTTTCACCATCTCTTCAGGACGGTTTAGATCCGATAGGACCGTCCAGGAGCAAATCTCAGACCTCCAAGATTGCATGCCGTATCGTCGCGACGCCAGCTCTGCCCTCCCACAGAGGAATGTCATCTGATGAGATCCAGGAAACCCTTTTCTGATGCAGTACTGTTAGGGATAACATTGTTTTACCCTAACTGGTTTAGGTAAATAATAATATGTAATCATAATTTGTATGTTAAAGTGTCTGCAACTTTAACTGTGGGATAGCAATTAAGGGAGTGGTTGTGAAAGCACTTTAAAAGAAGCAAGGCTGCAGCTTGCTCTCTCTCTGGCTTTGATGATTCCTGATTACTGCAAGGACACAACACTGTTTTACTCGAATGGGAGAGAAAACAAAGGACTGACTTGTAAGTGAATTGACATAGGATATTTCTACACGGACTTTGCTAACTGAATATCCCTGAATGGACTGACTTTATGATACATGACTATTGGACTGTTATTTTGACTATGCTATGAACTCATAATGGAATAAACTATATATTTGATAGCACAAGCGTATCTGTCATTTTTACTGTATGTTAATAAACATACAAGCTTTGCTCACTCATTTATCTGTGTGCCTATCTGACTAAGCTGCACATTCTGTTTAGCTTGTCTCCCTAACCCTGGTTGGGGAAACCAGGCTTAACACTGGTTATGGGCCCAGAGGCTGCAAAGTCAGTTTAACTAGGATAAAACAGATTTATGTAAAAGTGAGAGTTTGTGTTGTTATACATTACAGTAACAGACAGCTGTGTTTTATTAATTATAGTTTTATATCCATATAAGAAAACATGGCACAAGTCAATCTACAAAGTTTGTCCCTTATATCCAAGTTGGATGGAACAAACTATGTATCATGGTCTATGAAATGTAGTCTGCTTCTACGAAGAGAAGGTTTGTGGAACATAATTGAAAATCCAACAAATGTAGAAGAATGGGATCCAGAGGATGATGAAGATAAATTAAAGATAGAAGAATTTATGCATAAAAATCAGCAAGCTATTTGCATTATTGCTTTAACATTAACTGATATGCAACTTGTTTATATCCACGGAGAGAATACAGCTGTTGGGTGTTGGCAGAAGTTGAAGAGGATTTATGTTCGAGATAATGTTGGTGCTCACATAAATCTAACACGGAAACTTTTCAGTACACATCTCCATAAGAATGGTGATATGCTGAGTCATTTGAAAACTATGCAAAGCATTTTTCAAGAACTGCACGAGAAAGAGCTTATTTTCTCTAAACTACACCAAGTCTACATAATTCTATCTTCCCTTGATGAAAGCTATGATAACTACGTAACTTCACTTGAAATATTGCCAAAGGAAAGCCTAACTTTAACTGATATAACTGGCAGATTGATTGAAGAAGCCAGAAGAAGGCTTGAAAGAGATGAGTTAAGGAGACAGCAACCTCAAAAAGAAGACAATGAATCTCCTACTGCATACGCAATTAAAAAGTGCTTTAATTGTGGAGGAAGAGGACATTTGGCAAGATTTTGTAAAAAGGCAAAACGCCAGAACGCTGGCCAGAATACTAAAAGTCATCAAAAGATAAATAAAAATTTAGAGTTAGCCATGTATACTAACGAAGCTGTAAAAAATAATTTATGGGTGGTTGACAGTGGAGCATCACATTGTATAACTAATGATAAGAAAAATTTTATTAAAATGTCTAAGAGTACACAGCAGATATCGTTAGCCAATGGCTGGAAACTGAAAGCTAAAGGTCAAGGTATAGCATATTGTTCTTTTATAAAAGAGAATGTAAAAATGTTATATGTACCACAACTTAAGTTTAATTTAATTTCAGTTAGAATTTTGGTTAAACTAGGATATGTAGTTATTTTTAAAGGAGATAACTGCATAATTGAGAAAGAAGATAAGAAAATTACTGCATCTTTAAGAGGTGAATTATATGTGTTAAATGATGATGGTTTAAAGGTGGCTAACACAGTTTATGAAAATAAGAAACCTCATGATGAATGTATTCACTTGTTACATCGAAGGCTAGGGCATTTAAATTTTAAAATGCTTAAGAAAACTATTGAATTATCTAAGGGAATAAGTTTGAAACCTTGTAATAAGTATTTGCAATGTAATGCCTGTAATCAAAGCAAAGCCAGGGTCACACCTGCTAATAGAATTGATGGATTTACTACCAAAGAGCCTTTAGAAGTAGTATTTGCAGATTTAATAGGTCCGAAAAAACCAAGTGTAGGAGGAGCTCGTTACATATTAAGTATAATGGACCACTATTCTAGATATGGGTTTTGCTATTTAATGAAGAGCAAAACTGAAACGTATCAAAATCTTTTTAATTGGATAAAATTTGCAGAAAGGAAAACTAAAAAGAAATTAGTAACTCTTATAACAGATAATGGTACAGAATTTACAAATAATAAATTCCAGAACAGACTAAGAATGTTAGGTATTCAACATAAAATGTCTGCACCATATAGGCCACAACATAATGCCTTTATAGAGAGAAGAGGCCAAACATTACAATCAATGGCACGAACTATGATGTCTGATTCAGGATTACCTGACAATTTGTGGGGAGAAGCAATAATGTGTGGTAATCATATATTAAATAATGTTGTTAATTCAACAACAGGTGAATTACCATTCACATTGTGGCATGGTACAAAACCTGATTTAAGTTACATGCACACATTTGGAGCACCAGCATGGGTGCATATCCCTTCACAACTTAGACACAAAGGACAACATAGAGCTAAAAGATTATATTTTGTAGGATATACATCTAATCATAGATCTTATAGATTCTGGGAACCAGGTACATCTAGAGTTTATACCAGTGCTAGTGCTAAATTCCTAGAACATGTAGGATGGAATAGATTAGAGCAAGATTTAAATAATGGAGTAATTATTGAACCCTACAAAAGGCAGAAAGATCAGACTAGTTATAAGAAGAGTCCAATTAAAGAAGAAGTCCATGAAGAGCTAATAGGACCAGAACAAGAGGAAACAATTGATCAGGAAGAGTTAGATAATCAAGAAGAGTTAATAAATGAAAGTCCACCTGTAAGTCCTGTAATACCTAGACGTACTACACGTGTAACTAGACCACCTGATAGATATCAAGCAAGTATAGTTTGCCAAGTAACTAAAGTTCCAACTAGTGTAGATGAACTTAGGATGTATCCTGCTAAGGATCAGGAAAATTGGCAAAAGGCAATGGAAAAAGAACTAAATTCATTAAAGGTAATGAAAGTTTATGAAGATGCTAAATTACCTCCAGGAGAAAAATCCATTGGGTGCAAATGGATATTTAAAGTAAAAACTGGAAATGATGGGACTGTTACCCATAAGGCTAGGTTAGTAGCTCAAGGATTTAATCAAACTGCATCTGATTATGATGAAGTTTTTGCACCAAGTCTTAAAGCAACATCTTTAAGAGCAGCATTAGTGTGGGCAGCTAAGAAAAACTATGTCATTAACCATTTAGATGTAGAAACTGCTTATCTACATGCACCATTGCAGCACACTATATATTTAAGAAAACCAGTAGGTATAAAAGACAATAAAGTAAATAGTAATGATTGTTGGAAACTCAAAAAGAGTCTTTACGGGTTGAAACAATCTGGGTTTGAGTGGAACCAATATATTGTGAAAGAATTAAACAATATAGGTTTTAAATCTGGTTTAGCAGATCCATGTGTGTTTAAAAGAGAAAATAATGGAACGGTGTCATTATTGTTATTATTTACAGATGATATTGCTTTGATAACTAAGACTAATAATGAAGCTAATGAGATTATATCATTATTAGCCAAAAAGATAAAATTAAAGCATTTAGGTAAAATTAAAAGGTATCTAGGATTGACAATTAACAAAACAAAAAATGGTTTTAAGATATCTTAAGAAGATAAAATTTGCCAATTAATTAAAACGTTTAAAATGGAACTTTGTAAACCGGCAAAGACTCCAATGAGTCAGGAAGTTTGCCAAACTGATGATCAAAGTCCCAAATTTGATAAGTTAATATATCAATCTTTGATTGGTAGCTTATCATATATCAGCAATTGGTCAAGGCCTGATATAGCTTATAGTGTAAATCAGCTGGCACGTTTTAATTCAGATCCACATCAATGTCATTGGCAATCATTAAAGAGAATTTAAAGATATCTTAAAGGAACAATGAACCATGCATTGTATATTGAACCAAAGGGTGATTTGAGTCTTAGTGCCTATGCAGATGCAAGTTTTGCAACTGATATAAACACTAGAAAATCAACATCTGGGATGGCTATATTATGTGGTAAGACACTAATAGGATGGAGGTCAATCAGACAACAGCATATCAGCTTGTCCACGATGGAAGCGGAATTTTCATGTCTGTCATTATTATGCACTGACTTGATTTTGTACAAACAGTTATTATTAGACATGGGTATAACTGTAAAAGATTCCATTATTGTGTTCGAGGATAACCAAGCAGCTATTAAGTTAGCTACTAGTATTGCTGTTAAAACTAGATCAAAGCATACTGATTTAAGATACTTAAATGTTAGAGAATCTGTAAAGAATGGGCTAATTAAATTGGAATACTGCATGACAGAAGAAAACATTGCAGACCAATTTTCAAAAGCTCAAGGAGTAACTAAGTTTAAAGAGAGTTGTAACAAATATGATTTAAAGATGTAAATAGTTATATTTATTATTATTTCCTAAAAGGGGAGAATGTTAGGGATAACATTGTTTTACCCTAACTGGTTTAGGTAAATAATAATATGTAATCATAATTTGTATGTTAAAGTGTCTGCAACTTTAACTGTGGGATAGCAATTAAGGGAGTGGTTGTGAAAGCACTTTAAAAGAAGCAAGGCTGCAGCTTGCTCTCTCTCTGGCTTTGATGATTCCTGATTACTGCAAGGACACAACACTGTTTTACTCGAACGGGAGAGAAAACAAAGGACTGACTTGTAAGTGAATTGACATAGGATATTTCTACACGGACTTTGCTAACTGAATATCCCTGAATGGACTGACTTAATGATACATGACTATTGGACTGTTATTTTGACTATGCTATGAACTCATAATGGAATAAACTATATATTTGATAGCACAAGCGTATCTGTCATTTTTACTGTATGTTAATAAACATACAAGCTTAGCTCACTCATTTATCTGTGTGCCTATCTGACTAAGCTGCACATTCTGTTTAGCTTGTCTCCCTAACCCTGGTTGGGGAAACCAGGCTTAACAAGTACCCATCTTTTGGACACCATTCCATCTGACATTAGATTGGCCTCAACTTTACTGATTTTCTGGAAGAGCCTGAAAACATGGCTTTGTTATCTGGCCTAGGGATACTGTAATTTTGGATAGTGAAATGGATGGCATATAAATTAAACAAATAAATTAAAAACACTCATATGAAGCCTGCAAACTGGCTGCATTGCTAAGGAATAAAATGTGCTATCCCATAGAGTCCTGAATGTGAGATGGGCAGCTACATATGTTCATCAAATAAATATATATCATAGTACCTCTTTATCTCTTACAGTTAGTAAGCATGGTAATGGAATACAGCTAAAGTAATAATTTATGTGTTCAGCCATAAGCTGGAGTGCTATCACTTGAGATCCTTTATAATAATAACATAAAATATTTTTATAAAATTTATATGTTGCTTATTTTGCTAAATAATATTTTAAGAAAATGTTAAAATTAATTTACTTTTTTAAAAAATGATTTAAAGTAAATTTTAAAAAATCTTCAATTTTTATCTGATTCTGTAATTCACTGAAACAAAATACTTAATACCCTTAAAACCTTCACTTATATGGAATGTCGAAAATCTTGGAAAGACTGAAGTAAACTCTCATTAATCAGTGCAGCAAGATTTCAGTGCCTTGTGATCAACAGATAACAAGTGATATATCATATGAACTTTATTTGTTGCCAGTGTTTCTGCAATGGAGTTGGAAAGGTATATGACTTCAGTAGAGCTGAAAATCATGACTTTTGACCACACCGTGGTGAAAACTTTGAAAGCAGGCTGATCATACTTACCATGGATTTATTTTTCCTCCTGGCCAATATAGAGAAATGGATGAGATGCAAATTATATAGTTCCTGAATTTGGGTGCACAATAGATGTTAATGCAGAAGTGAGATGGAAGAGTGAGCGTGCCGCTTGAATGCTTGGCGACAGAGAAGTAGTGAATATAAAATATGTCCTCTGTCTATGAAATACAGTTCATAGGGCTTCAAATTAAAGCATTCCAAGAGGGCTATCCAGCTTCTGGTTGAATATATCCAGTGAAGGAGAATTCAATCCTTCTTAATTCTGTAATCAAACAGTTTTTATTTGGAAGATTTTAATAATGACTAAATGTCTATGGAGATTCTCAGTCATCCAGGTCATAGTTGAAAAAGAACCTTTGGGTTAATAAAGACTAGAATCTTCCTGCAACTTAAAGGCATTGTATGGGATACACATAGTCCTTGTTTAAGCGTAATTGGGAACAGAACTCCTTTGCTAAGTAATGCTACCATTAGGCAAGACATGTGACTGATGGACTTACAACCTCTCTTCTGCTGCAGTTCTTAAGACATCACAACTTGCAATTTTACTGCCAGCTTCTTCATGGACACTGCTTATCAGAAATCAACTGTGAAGTACACAAATGGTGATTACATGAATGTGGGACCCTGCAACAGTTGTAAATGCCTGTTGTTTGCGAAGTGTTTGATCTTCTTCAGATGACCACAGGGATGCTGTGATGGACTTGTCATAAAGTGGAATTGTAACTTCAGAATGGTCACTGTAATAGGCAGCAAGTTGTGATACTTCTTCATGTACTTGAAAAGTACTCTTCTATTACCCCTCCTTTTTGGAAAGGCAAAAATATATCCAGTTTCCTCAGTTTTATTCTTAAGACTTTGTTTCAAATTCATGCAATAAGCTCAGGAAGAGGGTAGATAGTTATCTGTCAGGGATAGTGTAATTTGATTTTCTGCTTTCTACTTAGTCCTTCCACTCTATGCATCTGATAAAGTGAGCTGCAACTTTGAAATACTTAATTTTTTAAATAAAATTTGTTATTTGGAAGAGGTACTACCATACTCCTGATTTTTTTCCACCATAGACTAATATAGTTCTACAAATCACCAATCAGAAGATGTTTATTAAATAAGTCCATATTGCCACCCAACTGACACTGATGCCAGGTGGCATTCAGCAATAAAAAGCCACAATAGCATTTAACTTATAAGTTACAACTTATACGCATGCATGCATGCATACATACGTATATATCTTATATACTTATAATACTGCTTCTTAGTGCTTTACAGCCCTCTAAGCTGTTCATTGTCAGCATATTGTCCCCAAGAATTTGGGTCCTCATTTTACCGACCTTGGAAGGAGGAGTCAACCTTGAGCTGGTTAGAATTGAATTCCCAACACACACACACCAACAATCCAGCTTGGATTTAAGGAGATAAAATTCCCTTTCCAACTCTATAATATGAATAAATAAATATGAAGAGAATTGGCTGAGCCTGAAATTGATATAAACATGTTTTTTTCAATGTGTCTCTGCTATGTAAAGTATTTATTTCTTTAGCATAGATATGACACACTGATACTTTCCAATCATTTAGACAGTGTTGTTCCATATTTGTTGACCTAGAGCTGTTAGAACTAACTGCCTCTTTTTTGCTGTTTTAAATGGTTCAGACAATATTTCTTGTACTGTCCCTCAAGTTTCAGTGGAGTTTGTTTCTGAATGTATTCTTGTTTTTGTTATTTTATAGTAATATTTGTAAAGAGTTGCAGTAGTCTTTCTATCTTCCTTTAATCTCTTTTCCCTCTTTCCCTCTTCTTCCATGATTTTATTTATGTTTTTTTTATCTTACCACTGCGTTTTCTGTGACTCTAGCCATTCATTAGTTATATATTCTGGCTTTATTTTGTATAACTCAAGCCAATGTACATGATGCTATTTTCTCCATAACAATCCTATGAGATAGAGAGGTTGAAAGAAAGTGATTATTTCAAGGTTGTCCAAGTAGTTTTTGCTTAATGATGGACGAGTATTCTTGTTGGAATTTGAATTTTTAACTTCTACTTACATGAATGCCTACATGACTTTCTTAAAATATTTTTAATCTGTAAAATATCTGGTGATCTTTTTTTTGTTTTAGTATTTTTTGATTTATTAATCTCTTTCATGGAAGATATGCATACCTGTGTGAGGGATGGCAGCCAGCTAGGGAACAACTTCTAAAATCAAGAAGCAGGAATTGGTAAACCATTTCTGTGTTATTGCTGTATGGTTGTGTCTGCTAAACCTATCCTGAAATGCTGCTGTGATTTCCAACAAACCGGTCTTTTGATTACATTGGAAAAGTTTTTTTTGAAATTACAAGCTTGACAAGTGAGTAGTTGAATTTAATTCCTTTCTACCTGCTTAGTTTAGGAATGGAAAGACCTTCAAAAGACTACAGACTTTTTATTGTTTAGGAGAAAAGTGAAGCAGCTAGTAAATTGCCTTCTCTCGGGCACGGAAAGCTTTGATTTATTATAGTATTGCTTCAGTGTAGTTCAATCTGGAAATACCCTCCTTGCCACCTTATTAATTTTTGCCTTGTAAATCATCTTTATTATTCTTCCTGGAAAAAAAGTACGGTAAGCAGTGATTTAGTTATGACAGGTTTGAAACTGCTTAACAGGCCCCAGAAATAAATGAAACAAGGTTTTAAGCTGTTTGGGGCTCTTTTTGGCAGGATTTGCACTGGTTCTGTTTTAAAGTTTTCAGCAATATAAAAATTGGAGGAATCTTTGGTACACCCTTTTCAGTTGGAACTTTCATTTCTGTGCCAATAATGTAATTGTGAAAAAGAAAATGTGAAAATGTTGATGCTTTGAGACATAAAGTTTATGAATAGCTTGCATTCTCCCCTCATTCAACTGTTTTATTGTTAAAATATATGCCCAATTTCTGAAAAAGTATTATTTTTTGGAGACTGTTTGATACTTACCCTCTTCTTAGAACTGTCTGGAAGCTGGCTGTTAGGAACAAGGACTTGATATAAGAGTTCTCCATTTGGCAATCAAGATGTTTTACAGGCAGTACCTTGACTTATGATCACAATTGAGCCCAAAATTTCCACTGCTAAACAAAACAGCTGTTAATTGAGTTTTGTCCCATTTTATAACCTTGCTTGCAACAGTTGTTAAGTGAATCACTGCAGTTGTTAAGTTAATAACATGGTTATAAAGTGAATTTGGCTTTTTCATTGATTTTGCTTATCAGAAGGTTGCAAAAGGTGATCACATGTCCCCAGAACACAGCAACCTTCATAAATATAAGCCAATTGACAAGAGTCCAAATTTTGAACATATGATCCTGGGGATGCTGCAACGATTGTAGGAGTGAAAAACAGTCACAAGCCACTTTTTAAATGCCATTGTAACTCAAGGAGTCACTAAATGAGTTGTTGTAAGTCAATGACTATCTGTATTTTTGGTGTATCGTGCACCTTAAAATTTAACTTTAGTAGAACAGTATATGGTACTCATGAACGAAGGAAGATATGATAGGAAGGAAGGAAGGAAGGAAGACATGTCCCAGGATAAATGTTGCAGGGTCCAATCTGGGTCGGTCACCAGGACCAGAGGTTTTGTCTTCCAAGCTTTTGGACTCATGCTGAAGCCCTGACAAGGATCCTGTTTCCCAGGCTTCAATCACTTCTCTGGCTGTTGTTCCCTGCATGGATTGCTCTTGTGACTATGTAGGACAGATGGGGAGGAAGGTAACCACAAGTTTGCAAGAACACAAGCGAGTGGTCAGACGAGGACACCTGAACTCATTGGTAGCCTCACACTGCAGTGAACAAGGATATACATTCAGTTTTGCAGCTACTAAGATTGTTGGACGAGCAGGCACAAAAACAGCCAGGAAAGAGATTGAAGGCCTGGGAAACAGGCCCCTTGTCAATCAACAGGAACGCTGATTTACCAGCAGCCTATCAAGGACTTAGAAGGTGAGGGCTGGGCAGCACAATAAATGCCAGCTAATGACTTAAAAGCCAGCCATCAACATACCTGAATCAACATTTAAAAAGCCATATACAGAAATCATCTTGCTAGTGACTCCTTAATGCCAATTTGTCACAGTTGGAGTCAGTTCACATGAATAAAAATATTCCTATGACACCATGATCAATCACAAGATACTATTAGTAGTTTAGTAATGATCAAATTCACTGAATTTTTTTTTTAAACAAATTTTATTAATTTTACAAAAAACACAATAAAACATAAACAAAACTAAAATATCTTTTCTGAAGGTTGTCTGATCCCGGGTTGAAACTCTTCACACAGACACAAATTCAAACATCATATTCACTTTATATATCCTTCCATATCTGATTATCATTTTCTTTTTTATATTATATATATAAACCATTTTTATCAATTTTATATAAACAATGCACAAGGCATAACAGCTTATAAGTTCTTTTCTAAGAAAAAATAATAAAAGAAGAAAACCGATAGAACATAACAATCCCAAATTATAGTATCAATACTTTGTCTATTTAACTTCATATCTTATCCCAACTTCTCCTTTTCATCCAAATTATTTCTTATTAATTAAAAAAAATTTTTCCAAAAAAGAAAAAAAAAACATAACAAAACCTTTATATATCCTTTCATATCTAATTACCATTTTCAATAATATTCTTTGTCTGTTCTATTTCCAACTATCCATTCATCTTTTTTCTTTTATTATACTTCTCCTATACACCAATTGGAGTAACGTCTATAACTCATTACCCTAACTTAAAAGTACTTCATATAACAATTTTTCTTGGGATTCTGTTTAAAAGATTCTAAAATTACACAATGAATTTTATACTCTAAATACACATATAAAAAACACAATCTTATGTACCCTCCAGAATCCCTCTTTTATCCTAAATTAAATTCACCCATTGTCTCTGAATAAACTTTTTTTCTTTAGATCTTGCTTCCCCTCATTGAGGCTTCTCCTCCCCCCCTTTCTCTCTTGCTTATTCTTCTCCTTGCCCTTTTTACCCCTTTGTCTTTCCTCCTCCCTTTTCTTTACTCCCTTTCCTTTGCTTTCTAACCTTGCCTCCACCTTTCCGCTCATTTTTCTCTTCTTTGGTTGTTTTTATAATTCTTAAGATCCCCTTTTTCTTATCCTTTTTCTCCTCCTCCCCGGAAAGAACCCATTGTTCATCAAAGATGGCTTCTTGTTCCTCTTCTTCTTTGTCCCAGTCCTTCTGCTGCGTAGTCAACTTTTCATAAGTACATAACGCCATTTCTAAGAATTGAAACAAAGTGCCCAAAGTATCTTCTTTTTTATATTTTTGATATTCAGTCTTTAGTTCATCCACAAGCGATGCCATTATGAAAAAAGAAACTTTTCCCAAAACAACCACAAATATTTTTAATCAAGAATAATTCAAAAAAAAAATTCCAAAAATTAATACTTTTCTTCCTTCTTCTCTTTCTCTTTCTGGGGTTAATGTTAAATCAAAGAGGTCCAATTACCACATACCTTTCTTTGGGATTCTAGGCAATCTCCTCCTTTTTCAGCTTCTGCTCCAATTTTTTTTCCTCTCCCTTCCCACTTGCAATATCAGTTTTAAATAATCAGAAATCCATACCTCCAACAAGGGTTTTCCAATTTCTTAAGTTTTTCAATGTCCAAAAACCCTTTTGTCCCTTAGCTTCAACTCTCAAAACAATTCACTTTCAATGTCCAATATGTCCAAACATATCTGCTGTTTCCATGGGGTAGGAGAGTGAAGAAAAAAAAAAGTTCCCTTTAACAGCTTCTCCGCCGCTTTTGATCTTCTTAGGGATACAATGTATCCTCCAGCAATTCAAACAGCTCAGTTCCAACCAATTTTAAAGATGTTACTTGACCCGGCTCAGACAGCACTTTCACTCTTCTTACTTCCTCCAGTGCAATCTTACCCGGTTGCTGGCTTCTTCGTGGCGGCCATTGCTGACCGCCACTCCACCGCCTTGGGAAAAAGGGGTTTTTCCGGAGGAGGAGGGGGTCTGCGACACCCCCAACCCCCTGTCCGACTCCCCTCTCTCTTTTTTTCCGGTTTCGTGTGGCTTCGGGGCAGCAGGAATTCGCGACAGCTCGCGATTCCTGCTGTGCTAGCCGCCGAGGTACCCCCGATCCAGATGGGTCAGGGGGATATGGCTGCCCTGTAGGGACAGCTGAAGAGAGAGGGGAGTCGGACAGGGGGTTGGGGGTGTCGCAGACCCCCTCCTCCTCCGGAAAAACCCCTTTTTCCCAAGGCGGTGGAGCGGCGGTCAGCATTGGCCGCCACGAAGAAGCCAGCAACCGGGTAAGATTGCGCTGGAGGAAGTAAGCAAATTCACTGAATTGATAATGAAAAAAAACTATTGTAATCAAGTTACAAACAGAATATGTCTGGATTTATAATAACAGAACAAGTTAAAATACTGTAGTACAATTCCAGGTATGTATGGTTTTAGAGCTGACTATTTTGCTATATAAAAACAGCTCTGCTTTTGTTTATTCCTAAACTTTCATAAACCTGTAATTCTCAAAATATCTTTTTAATGTTAGTTCAGATAACTTTGAATACTAGATGGATAGGCAATGATTCTGAAGGACAAAAGGGAAAGCTGCTACCATGGCAGCATTCAGATAAGCAGGGCTTGAACTCCAGTTGAAGAAAATAATTTGAGGAAGCAGTTTTGAGATTTGCAAGATTGATGTCAGCCCAGCAAGATAAAGAGTAAGAAAACAATGCCATATATCCAGAGATATACTTGGGATGGGGCTCCTGACTTGATCAGGGGGTTGGACTAGAAGACCTCCGAGATCCCTTCCAGTCCTGAGTCTATGATACTATCATATTAAGCCATAATATGGTTTTGTTTTTGGCTTAGCATATTCTCTGATACTTTGTTTTCTTTGTATATCATTTTGATTTCTGTCTCATTCATTGTTTTCTTTATATGTCACTCTATACAGGTAGCCCTTGACTTAAAACGCTTCGTTTAGTGACCATTCAAATTTAACAATGGCCCTGAAAAAAGTGACTTATGATTGTTTTTCACATTTGCAGTTGCAGCATCCCCATGGTCACATGATCAAAATTCAGATGCGCAGCAACTGGTTCATATTTCAGGCCATGTGATCAGCTTTTGCGACCTTCTGACAAGCAAAGTCAATGGGGAAGCCAGATTCACTTAACAACCATGTTGTCAGGTCCCATACATTTCTACTGGGATGCTGGCATTCTGGTGGTGGGATGGGGATTGGAGATATCGCGATTCTGTTTCTTGCTATGCTGTACTGTGGGAGAGGTTTCGTTTGCACTGCTTTAAATTGCTGTTTTTTAAGTTTTTTAAGGGAAAATTTAGTTCCTGCCTTGACCTCTTGATATCAGAAGCCTTTCAATAAAAGCTCCTTTTGGAACAACTTCAGTTTCAAGAGTCTTGCTTTCTTGGGAAGATTAGAAAGGTAAGACCTTACATTAGGCAGGAAGTGCAAACTGCATACTGTTGCTGCAGAGGCAATAGCCCTACCATAGGGACCGTGCACACTATGTCTGCCCAGGGCAGCAATTATAAAGAGGCTGAATGCTGGGAGAGAACCCCTCCTCCCTCCAAGGCTCAAGAAGAGGAGGCCCTCAATTGAGGAGAACATTGCCTCAAGCACCACTGCCAAGCTGAGGTGGTCCGTTGGCATTGGGAAGAAGGAAGGCTGGGGTGGCAGGGCCAAGGATGTCACCCTCTCGTAGGAGCTGCTGACCCAGCTGGAAGCAGGAGATGGAAGACTTTACGATGACAACGAACTGGAAGAAGCCCCAGACCAGCTCAACCAACTCCTGAGGGAAGCCATGAACCTCATGAAGGAGGCCATCCATGGCATGTGGATCACAGGTGCCCTGGCTTGCACTGCAAGTGAGGTAGGAGTGCAAAAGGTGGCTGCTGATGAACGAAAGGGATCCCCAACCTCAGGGGCATCTATTGAAATCACAGGGGCTACGGGCAAACCCATTGCCACCATGGAAGATTTGCCCTGGAGACATTTTGACACAAAGCAAGGCCTGTGATTCAACAGGAGGAGGCTTCCACCCTTACAACGAAAGTCAACCCCCCGCCTTGGCATCAAATTGAACAGGAATTCCCAGCAATTGGGATTTTGCCTTGCACACTTACTCACCTAAATACAGACGTATGGGAGGGACTTCCCTATTGAAGGGGCCAAAGTCAGGGTTGTCACACTGGCTCTAGAAGGATCAGCTGCACGTTGGATGGTGAGCCTCCATAATGCAGATGGACTGGAGCTCCATAACTTTAACTACTTCATGACAGCCCTGAGACAGAGATTTGAAGCCCCCCCCCCACAAGCCGACCATAAGGGTAGAGACCTCATAAGGCATTCCAGATGGGTACCGTCCAGTCGTGAAATACATAGAAGAGTTTTGTGACTTGACTTGCCACATAGATTGGCCAGAGGAAATACTCCTGAGTTGGTTCAAAGATATCTTACACAATGACTTGTACAACACCTGCATTGGCCATGGAGCCCCAGTCCACCTGCACGATTACTTTGTCTTGCCTGAGGAAGCTGAAATCGTTCAAACTCAAAACAAGTACCGCGCAAACCTCTTCTGGAAGAGATCTCTACCGGAAGGGAGAAGGGAGGGAACCAAACCTGGTTTATCTTGATTGATTTATACAGAAACTAAGTCTCAACATGTAAAACTGGTGTGGGAGGTAGCTAAGTTGTTTGTCAAACTCTCCAAATGTGAATTTTACCAGGATAAAATAGATTACCTAGGGTACTGAATCACTCATTGGGGTGGTAATGGAGGAGAGCAGCCGGCCGATTGGGGTAGGCTTCTTGCACTGCGAAAGAGGAGGCTGGAGACCAAAAAGAGTCGCCTTCAGCTGCCCCCTTTTCAGCGCAACCGGCCCAGAGCAGCTGGCCGGTTGGGGGAGGCTTCTTGCGTTGCAAAAGAGGCAGCTGGAGGCGACTCTTTTTCGGTCTCCAGATGCCTCTTTTGCAGCACAAGAAGCCTCCCCCAACCAGCTGGCTATTCTCCTCTTCCTCGGCCATACAGAACAAACAGGCAGAGAAGGAGGAGAGCAGCTGGATGGTTGGGGGAGGTTTCTTGTACTAAAAAAGGGTTGGCTGGACATGTGGCCACCTGCTGGCTAGCTGGGCCACGCTGGTCGGGCTGGAAGAGGCGCATCCGCCGGGAGAAAAAGCGGCTTTGGGCAGGCGGGCAGATGTCCCGGGGCTGCTGCACATGCGCACTGCATGTGTAGCGGCTGGACACACAGTGCACATGTGCAGCAGCCGCAGGACATCCACCTGAGTTGCGCCGCGGCTGCCAGCATGGTAGGGAAAGCTAGGAGAGCGACCGGGGCAAGTGAGTGACTGAGCGACCAGGTCGGAGTCATGGCCAGCCAGGGGATTTGGCCATGCCAAATCACCGCTACTGGTTCCATCTCTGTGATGATGATCACATGAGCTCTGGACAGTGCAACTGTTATCAATACATGTAGTTGCCAAGTACCCAAATTTTGATCATAAGACTATGGGGTTGCTGCAATGTTGTAAGTGTGGTAAGTCACTTTTTTCAGTATTGCTGTAATTTTGAATGGTCATTAAACAAATTGTTGTAAGTCAAGAACTACCTGTAGTACTTCCTGATATCTTGTCTTGATTCTAGTACCTTACTATTCATTTTATTTACATAATGATAGCCTCATTTTGTAGTTTAAAATTATTTCAAACCACTGAGATTTTGGGAAACTTAAAGATAAACTGACTTTATTTATTATGTTACAATTAGTATTGAACCAATCATAGTTCTACATGTTATCTTGACATCTTTCCATGCCCAGTTCTTAGGATTTTTTCTCATAATGAAAAACTCCATATGAGATGGAAGCTTAGTAGGTAATAGCTTTTTTACCATTGTCATAATTTAAGACTCTCTAGATGTACTTCTATAGTTTTTTCCCTCTTGCATTTAATATAACATTTTCATTTTGGTTGTGTCTCCCTACATTTTTCTTAAAACTATATAAATACTTCACTCGTCAGATATCTGCTGCCTTTATTTTTCTATAATTCACTTTAATAAGCAATTCCTACCTTCTTGGTCTAGTAATTGTCTCCATAGGCTAGTATTTATTTTAGTCAGGAATAGTATCATGGTCTTTTCTCGTAAAACTAAGTATTATTGTAAGAATATTAATAAAACAGGTGTATCAGCAGTTGTGGGTATCATGATGGCTCTACATGGCACATATGGAACTCCAAGGTGAGGCAATCGTTTTTTTAAATGGAGGAAATCTTACGTATTCACCAAATCTTAGCAAGTTGAAATGTTCTCTCATTAGGTCTCTTGAGATTGAAAACTCATGAGATTTCTTCCCTTTCAAGCAGAAACCAAGTAATGTTTTTAATGCCCAGACACAAGATCAAAGTATGAAACAGTTGGAAGGGCCTTTCAAACCATTGAGTCCCATTCCTTATTCAGGGCAGGAATCCTCACCAGTGGCTGCCCTAGTGTCCATTTAAACAAATTCATTGAAGGGAAATCCTTCTGGATAATTAATTCCACTATTGTATTGGTTTTCTTGTAAAAAATAAAATCCCTAGTATTCTGTGATAATCTGCTTTCCTGTAACTTTAGTCCAGTGTTCTGGGTCTTCCTGTCTGAAAAAGAGAGAGCTAGACTTTTTTCTGTATGACATCCTTTCAGACACTTGAAGACTATAATCATAGCTGTCATTGGTCCTCTCTTGTGAAGATTTAAGATGCTGTTCTGTGATGGACTTTGACTAGTAAAACTGGAATTATTACTTCTCATGCTTTAGAATGGATATTTCTATTGATGTAGCCTAAAATTTCACCATGTATGCACACTGCCTAAAGAGATTGGTGACCCTTGTGGAATTCAGCAGTTGATATTTAAAGAAAAGTTTTATTCCTTATCAGACCTTCTCAATTCTGTAGCTTTTAGAATTTGCCTGTAGCATATAATAGTTGAAGTTAATGCTTTCTGTATAAATGTTGCCTGTTCATGCTTTTCCTGTGTAAGAGATTTTAGAGAAAATGAATATCCTACAAACCAATAATTTTCATATTATTGTCAATACCAGACCTTTTCTGTTAATTGGAACATTATATTCTTTCAATCATAGGCTAAAAACTTAGACTTCCGCCGAAAGTGGGACAAAGACGAATATGAGAAGCTTGCAGAGAAACGACTTACAGAAGAAAGAGAGAAGAAAGATGGTTAGTAGTATGCTGACTATGCAATGCACTGCTCTATTTCATTAGTAGTTGCTAAATCAGTTTGTAGAATAAGACGCAAAGGACACCATTTTAGAGGGAAGGTTTAGCCACCCAGAGTCATCTTGCGGGGGAGATGGGCGGCATAACGGCATACATAAATAGACAGACAGTTAGACACTTCATTTTATGTTCTTTTAAAAATTGTAAATACTTATTTCCTGTTTAATTTACTCATATTCGACAAATTGAGAAGTTAGGTTTATTTGATCTTAGAGTGGGGGAATTAAAATTAAGAACTTTCTTGGACAATAGAGGAAAAAACAATATTTACTGACTAAAATGAAGATTTTATATTTCAAGGGTATACCAAATCATTCTGTCATCTCTCTCTCTCTCTGTCTATCCTCATTAATTTTTTAAATTTATATTTTAGGCAAACCAGTGCAGCCTATCAAGCGTGAGCTTCTGCGGCATCGAGATTACAAAGTGGATCTGGAATCCAAATTGGGGAAAACTATTGTTATTACCAAAACTACTCCTCAATCTGAGATGGGAGGGTAAGGTGATAAAGATTTTGTGTGCTAATGTACTAACATTTGATTAACAGAGAGGTTTAAGCAACTAAATTTCTAGTACTCTTTTTCATGAGTGTTTGGAAAGAAAGGGCAGGTAATAAAAACTTAAATGAATCTGAACATGCCAAGGTTGATAATAGTAGCATCCCTTCAGATTGTGGATTTGTAGAATTTGTAGATATTTGAGATGACTGTTGTTTACTCATTGAAATAAGTACATAGTTTGGGAGAGTCATTTGAGTCACCCTTTTTTATCAGTAGATTATTTCAGATAACATAAAAACATAAGCAGTACCCTTCTGGATCAGACCAACCGACCAGATAGCCCATCAGACTGTTTTTACAGTGACCCACCAGCTACCCAAGGAAGCCCACTCGTCTTCCAGCTGATGGCCTTCAAAATCAGTCACACTGCCATCAAGGCTAAAAGTTATTGTTCCCCGTGATTTCCATGAATTGATCCAACATTTTTTTAAGCCAGCCAAGCGAGCAGCTTGCATAACATCCCATGGTAGCAAATTGCAAAGTTTAATGCTGTGTCATATTAAAAAAAATGTCAGTGGAGATTCTCAGTCATTCAGGTCATGGTTGTCTCAAAGGTGCTTTTTCATGAAGCAACTGGACTTCCTTGTTTTTCTTTGAAGATATTTTGCTTCTTATCCTTCTTCAGCTCTGACTGGATAGTAGGGAATGGAAGGATTTATATTCCTTGCAGACAGTTGGTCATTTGCATTCTTTTAGAGCAGGGGTCTCCAACCTTGGCTCCTGGAAGCCTGGCGGACTTCAACTCCCAGAGTTCCACAGCCAGCAAAGCTGGCTGTGGAATTCTGGGAGTTGAAGTCCACCAGGCTTCCAGGAGCCAAGGTTGGAGACCCCTGTTTTAGAGAGTCATTGAAGCTCCTTGGAGGTTTATCTCTGTCTTAGGGTCACCTGAGTAATGCAAATGGTTGCTGTAGTCTTCAATTTTTTGGAAATCGGTTCATACTCCCACACCATTCGAAGGGGGTTCACCCCAAAGTACATAGCTATGTCTATGGATGAATCCCCTTCGAATGGTGTGAGATGGAAGTAACCGGAACTGGATACAATATGAAGTTGCACCATTGATTTATAATTAATACAGCAGATGCACACAGTATCAGCAGTATCATTGAACTGTTTATCATTATTCCAGGATATTTTTCTTTATCTGTCATTGCAGGCTTTGAACTCATTAGTTTGAATCAAAAGTTAGGGTTTTTGGCACCAATGTGTATCATTTTACATTTGCTGACCTTAATTGACTTCTGCCATTTTGATGTTCACTTCAGTATTAACAACCCTATTCGCTGGGTTTGTTCTGTCTTTTCCTAGATAAAAAAAGAACTCATGCAGCAAGATAGGTGATAGTTCATCTCTGGACTTGGAAATGGTGCTTCAGTCCCAGTCTGGAAATGTAGAGTCTAGCACATTGAGGGCACTGAAAATCCATTGTTGTAGTAACTAGAGGTATTATTCTATGATTTCACAGTTATCTGTTAAGTTTGGCTGGGTGTGTCTTCAAACTAGATGGAGGTTTCATAGTAAAAAGGGTCGCCAGCAGGTTCTGTATGCAAATATAGCTTTTAGTTTCCTTAGCTGGATGTCCCAGTGATGTAAGTTTTCTTTCATAGTGTATTTGTAGTAATAAGCTGACCTCATGGTCTCTTGCCAGATTCCAGCACACTATGGAATAACCGGAGAGGTATAGGAGGTCATCCATTCTGATGACATGTCCCACTCATCTCATACAGGTTCTGATAATTGACACTCAATGGCTGGTAGATTCTACATGATCCATGACCTCCAGGTTGGAGATACAATCTTGCCACAAATGCCAAGAATGGAGCTGAGAGCACACTTATGACATTTCTTCAGTTGTTGGATAAGCCTTCAGTACAGAATCCACAACTCATGTGCATTTTGATTATACTCATAACATTATGACATTACTCATGTCATGTGGTTATCCAGAAGAAAATGGATAACCACAGCTCTATAGACTTTAAACTTTGTGGACATATGAATGTTGTGTGGATTAAGCAGTCTAGTACACAGCCACTCCAACGTCTGGCTGGCCTTGCCAATCCTGGATTCAGTTTGTTTATCCAAAGACTCATCACTCAAGATGATGCTTCCCAAATACTTGAAGCTATTTACATTTATCAGTTGGGTGACACCAACAGTGATTGTTGCTTCTATATGCTTCATATTTGGCATGGTCTGGTAAAATACTTTAGTCTAAAGAACATCATCATCTGAGAATTTGTTCAGCATCAACTGTAGATCACTATCCTTGTATGCAAAGAGTGCACAGTCACCAGCAAAGAGGGTCTCTCAAATGATTGAATGTCTATACATTCAAGTTGTAAAGGTCAGAGAGAGAACTGTCCAATCATTACCTGATAATACACTTCCTCCTTCACACCCTAGATAGCACGTAGTGACAACATGCAAGTGAAGAACATACAGAATAGCGCACAACCTTGCTTTACCTCATTGGAAATGGCAAATGCAACTGATATATCACCCTTTTAAAGAACTTATCTGTCATTCTGTCATGGAGTCGCTGAATCAACTTCACAGATTTCTTTGGAGAGCCATAATGTCTTAGGATGATCCAGAAACCCTCCCTGTTTACAGTTCAAATGCCTTTGTCAGGTCAATGAAGACAGGGTAAAGACATTTTTTTCTACTCAATGCACTTCTAGACTTGCCTAATGGCAAAATACCATGTTGTGTCTGTTCTGGCTGAAAGCCACATTGCATCTCTGGGAGGTTCCTTACTGACAAGTTTGTTCAGAAGAATGTGGGCAAAGATCTTGCCTGTGATGGACAACAAAAAGATAACTCTGTAGTTTCCACTGTCTGATTTGCTTCCCTTGGTTATAAGGAGAGCCATAATGAGGGCATCATGTATCTCAGGGTTGTCACGTGATATTTCATAATGTCAGGGATCTGACTGATGCCCTAACTAAATCATGAAGCTTAGGCCAAGCTTCAAAAGAAAGCCAGTTATTTATTAGGAGCTTCATGTTGGCACGGACCAAGTGGAGCCAACTCTGACTTCACTTAATTTGCGCTTTGGCTCTGACCCTGTTTCCCCCTCCCCCCAAGATGCGTGATTAGTCATATTCCCCAACAAAGCAATTTCACGGGTTGTAGAAGTCACTCCCTCCAGCCACTGTGGGTTTTTGTAGAGGTGACCTTGACATGATGGCTGGAATGTGCTTTGTTTTGACTGAGATGCAAGCTTCTTGATGCAGCTGCAAGGTTTAATTCCCCATCCTCCTTGCCTATGGCAACTCGAGAGCAGAGCAGGGATGATTTGTGAGTTGACATTTGGCTTCCCTCACTTCCTGAAAGTGACCTATGGGAAGCAAAGACAGTTTGAGTATAGATATAGATTTTAGGGGTGCCCCCAGGCTTGTCTGGGTTGTCTTTGTTGAATTTAGCTGTGAGGCAATTAGCTTGGCTGTTTCTACTCTTTACCCAAGAAGCCTCTGATAACGGATAGCCCTTCCACTTGATTAGATATTGGAGCTGTTTCCTGTGCCACCTCGAATTGAGGATTCATTGCACCTCATAATGGGTTTGGCCCCCTATGACCACTGGGTCTAGGGGTACATGGGTAGTGGTCTCAGGATTGACCCAACCTCGGATTTTAAGACACTTGGGTATACCTTCCCTAGTAGTCGGGGCAATTTTAATTGCACCATGACTGGGTTGATGATCTTCACTATGCGGAATGGCCCCATGAACTTAGGTCCCAGCTTCTTACTGGGGAGTTTTAATCTCAAGTATTTTGTAGCGAGTTAGACCTTTACCCCAGCTGGAATGGTCATTGTGGGGTTCAGTGTTTGTCTGCATGTTTCTTATAGGTTTGTGCCGCTTTTGCTAGTGCCTTTTTGACATTTTCCCATGCTTCTTTTAGCATCGACAGCCAGCCTAAGGGGGATCCCTTAGGTATTCTGGCATTGGGACGAAGTCCATGCTGCTCACTCCTTTGAACGGAGTTAGTCCTGTGCTACTGTGAACAGCATTATTGTACGCGACCTCAGTGAAAGGCAAGAGGTCTGCCCAACTGGACTGCTGATAGTTCATGTAACACCTCAGTACTGCTCTACCATGGCGTTCAGACATTCTGCCCCCCCCCCCCCCCCCCCCAAATTGGGAGCCAGATGAAAAATTGAGCTAAGGCCCTGGGGTGACCCAATAGACCACAGGAACTTCCTCCAGAACTTAGTCGTGAACTGGGCCCCTCTGTCTGAGATTATTCTTCGTGGTACTCCATGCAGGCAGTCGATGTGCTTCAGGAACAATTTGGCTAACTGGTGGGCTGAGGGTAGTCCGCTGCAGGGTATGAAGTGTACCTGGTTGGAGAATAAGTCAATCACTGTCCAGATCACCGTGTTCCCCCCGCTCTTTGGCAATTCCATTATAAAGCCCATTGCGATTTCCTCCCATGGCCTCGTTGGTTCTGCCATTGGTTTTTTCATAGTGGTGCAGATGGTGCAACTTTTCACATAACTGTCCACGTCTTTTTTCATGCTGGGCGATTAAAGTTGTATTTTGGGACAAACTATGAAATGTGCTTTCTTGGAGAAGAGATCAGTTATGACCCAAATTATGGTGTTCCCTGAACTTTCTGGTATCTCCACAATGAATTACATGAATATTTCTTTCTGAGGAATAGTAGGATTGGCCACGGGCTGCAGTCTTGTCAGGGCATCTTTTCACTGATGCACACACTGGGCAACTAGCCATATATTTCTCAAAGTCCTTCATACTCAGCCACCAAAATCAATGGTTCATGAGATGTAGGGTTTTTACAAATCCAAAATGTCCAGCTGTTTTGAAGTTGTAGCTCTGCTGAAGGATTAAGATTCTCTGATTGGAAGACACATAAAGTCTGGTCCCAATCCAAGCCAGGTCATCCCTTAACGTAAGATCCCCTTTATGGAGTTCAAACCATTCATGACTCAATAGACTGGTCCTTAATGCCCAAGTCAGGTCCTCAGTCATTTGCAACTTGGGTTTTTTATGTGCTCCAGTGATGGCAGGAGCTGCTACTTGATTGGATGGGATGATAGAGTTTATGACCTCCTCTTTGATGCTGTTATATTGGGATAGCCCAGGCAGGGCTTCGGCCAAGAAATTCTTCTCCCAGGCAAGTAACGATGGATGAAGTTAAAATGGCTGAACTATCGCACCCACCTCCCTTGTTTAGGGGATAATTCCCGAGGAGTTTTCAGTACTTCTAGGTTTTTGTGGTCAATCCAGACTACGAACCTGGTTTTACTGCCCTCTAAGAACTACCTCCATTGTACAGCATGAGCTTCTTTTTCTCAAACCGCCCACTTCAGTTCCACATCAGAAAGCTTTTGGGAGATCTAGGCATAGAGTTGCAGTGCCCCTTGTTGATACTTTTGGAGGAGGACCACTCCAACTGCCACATTGCCGGCATCTGCTTTAATGACAAACTGCTTATCTAGGCTCAAAGTATTTGAGCATGGGCTTGACTGCAAAGAGATGCTTCAGTTTCTTGAAAGCTGCCTGACACTCCATAGACCATCATAATGGTTGACTCAATTCTTCTTCCAGTCTATTGATGGATTCCATTTCTTTAGGCAAGCCAGCCCAAGCACCATCAGTTCCGTCATGCCAGGGGCCATGATGAAACTGATGGTTTCCTTGTGGGGCCCTCTCTTTAGTTCCATAGGCTCCGTTAGGAACGTGGCCAAGCTTCCCCCTGTTAGCGTTCCATTTAGTTGGGAAAATGCTATGTGAATATTCAACTCTCTGAGACACATCCCCAGTTTTTCCAGCATGCCAGGACTAATCAGGCATCTGGTACACCCAGTCCAACAAGGCAGTCATTATGCCCTTATGTCCTGAGGAGTCGACTGTTAGTTGCACCCTGACTATCATCAGGATAATTGTCCCACTTACCAGGGGGTAATTTTCTCCTCCACTATTGCAGGGTGGTCTCTGCTCCCTTGGTCATGATTCCCTCACCATTGCTAGAGGATGGGATGACCTCCATGCCTTTATGTTCTCCCTCTTTAGGTTTGGAGAGTCTTTTTTCCTTCCTTTTGGATCTTCAGGCAGGGGCCAACACCGGGAGGGTTACTATGCATTCGGCAGTCCGATGGCCCTCAGTAGCACACTATGGAACACTGTCAGGGGCCAAGGCATCATTGGGGCTCAGTCTCCTTCTTTTCCAGGGAGTAGAGGTTTCGGGACTCTTGGCTAATGCACTCACGAAAAGCAGCCAGGTCAATCTAGACTTCGCTGGCTAGCATATGCCACCCTTGGAGGGTTCTTGGTGCCCCTCGAGACAGGCAAGTGTAGAATAACTCTTGGTTTAGTTCATCTCAGAAGTTTCCATCATACTTCATTCCTAGGGGAGTGGCTGTTAGTCTCCCTGCCCCAGAAAAATGGCTGATGCCAGGAGTGAGGATGTTTGGCTCCACTTAGTAAGTCTTCCAATATCATGGGTGAGGATGTCAGTCTTCCTCCCGCAGACGCCAAAATCGAACTGGCCACCCCAAGCTCCCTCCTGGGCCCTCCAGGTTTCAAGCTCTCCTCAGCATCTTCCATCTCTTCTGGCTTCTTCTTTGGGAAGGACATACTCCCACAATTTCTGTGCTAGTTTGGGTCTCCAGGTAGATGCATTCCATAATATGACCTTAGAATGGCCGGCAGCTCTCACGGGGTGGCGCAATATGTAATTTTCAATTCCCCTTTTCCCAGCCCCCCGCCCCTTTACCACCCTGCAATTCCTTCCCCCTATTGCATATGGCAGACTCTCATCTAGCAAATGCCAGCTGGTGCAGCAGGATGGCACTCCTGACAGTTACTTTAGGTGACTATGCATATTCTGAAGCTGCAGTCCTCTTTTTTTTAATTTCTTGGGACCAAGGCAGGGAATGGAATGCTAGTTTTATTATATAGGTTTGCAAGGTAGTTTTTAAGAACCATATCCTGGAATGCTAGATAATCAAACAGTTACCTTTAGAGCAGGGGTGTCAAACTGGCAGCCCACAGGCCGGATGTGTCACACGCAGGCCACACCTACCGCAGCTCCAAGAAGGGAAAAATACGTCATGTGAAGACATCGTGACAACTGCGAGCTTGACACGTGCTTTAGAGAATCTCAATGGTCTCTTTACACAAGCAATGTCCTCTTCCATGGCCTTTTACCAGGGTCTTCCAATTCTGTAGTTATTATATAGAACAGAAACTTGGTCCTAGTTTTTTACCTTCATTAAACACTATTGCTTTAATGTCATGCATCTTATATGTGAACAGTCTCGGTTTCTCCTAGGTCTGGCACCTGTCCAATGCCAATTGTTAAACTTGTTCCATATTTATAAAGTTATGGGTTACCTACGGCTATTGCTATACTGTCTGTAGAGGAGGGTGCTTCTATTGCAAATCACAATAGTTTCTGTATAGCTACATCACTTATAATTGGGAATCCATAGGCCATTTAAAGAAGCACATTCAGAGAAGCAGACAAAGTTGTTTAATAGGGTGAGAGTGAGTGACCTCAAGTTGGCCACACCCACACAGGTTTTGTGTCTCCTGGTGTTTTCTGTTCTGTGGAAAACCAGTCCGAATGGCTCTTTGAGTATTTAAGGTTGCAGACCCCTGCCTTAAGCATTCTAGTGCCATATTAGCCAACTTTGTAAAGTGTCCTTACATAGTCTTACAAGTAGCTATAACCTCCTAAACACAACTAATTAAATCTTTATGTCTCAGAGGTGCATTTTCCCAGGAAATTGACAATAATATTAGTATCCTGTGGAATTGATTGCTTTTGAAGAATTACTTTCCAAAAGAAATTAATTACTGGGCTATTTAACCACATATGCAGGAGATTGCCTGTATCTCCAAAAACCCTTCAACAGCTAGTTTAAGAGGCAAGGATCAGGCAAGCACATAGGAATAAAAATGCCATGTCTGCCCCAGCTTCAGAAAAGAATAATATTTGAATAGAAATAGTTTTGATAATTTGAGAAATAAAAAGTAAACAGCATTGAAATTCCCCAAGTTCCTTATTCAAGTCATTTTTCCATATTGGCATGCACCCAGATTTCTTTTTTATAAGTTACTTGTAGTTAAATGGAACCTTCCTTATCTATACCTTCCAGCACTGCACAAAGCTGTTATAAATAAAAGAGTTAATCACCTACAAGTTTCACTGACTAGATAAGCTGCAGTGGATAATGCATCTGCAACCATCCTAATGGATTATTCCCTAGCATATTACTAATAGAATCCCAAGTCAAAGAAAAGTTTACTCTGCCACATAAAATCACTGTCTTTCTCCTCCCGGGCCCAGCCAGTAATTAAATGTATATATCTAAAAGTGAAATACCATTCACGCGTCATCACAAAATCTCTAGAACCGTAAAGCCTACAAACTTGAAATTTGGCATGTATGTTCCTCTTGATTTCTAGGTGCTCACTAAGAAAGGATTTTTCAAAATGACCATCAGAGCATTAATATTTTGTATATTATTAACACGGTTTGATGCTAAGGAGTTCTGCTCTCCCTCCCCACCTGAAAAAAAATCTGTTCCAAATGCAAAACACAAGCAGAGGGAGTTTCAGTTTTAGTTTTGCAGCAGCAACCAGCTTTAGTACAGAAGAGTTGAGCTAAGCCACACCCAGACTCCTTGCTGTCTCATTGCTTACACAGCAAATACTGTTTCAGTTTCCAAACAGCCCTCAACTCTCTCACACACTAACAGGACGTTAGCCAGATAAATACCAATGGATGCCGGTAGGCAGAGGCACAATTTGCCCCCCTTTATTTTCCTCCCCAAAAACTAAGCTCGACCAACATAGTTTCATAGCAAAGTATGGGTATCAAGCTAGTTGTTTATAAGAATAGAAAAGTAGGATAATCCTCCCCATCAAAATAAAAAAAAAATCTAGTTTAAGATTTCCAAATTTTTAATTTAGATATGTAATTTAAAAATGCAATGATATAAATACAGCCAAGATATGGTGAATAGCATATTGGGAAAAACAAAAACAAAATAATCAGTAGCATTAATGATTCAGTATTTGACAAGCTGGCTCTTAAAGCTTCTTGATATTTGACTAAAATAATTCATCTCTAGGTCTTCTCCCATTAATCTATTTTTAATATGGACTGCTGCTACTTTAACTTATTACCTGAAGGTAAACTATGGACTGTCTGAACAAGGAGAAAAATGGGGTAAATCATTTATTTAATTATAAATATTTGTCCCAAGAGAGTTACTTTTAAATCATCAGAGCACATCAGCCTTAATTGTCTTAAATGAAAGATTCCTAGAGAATAAATTGCAGTTCCTAGGGATCTTGAATTCAAACTTTCCTGGCCATAACACTTAAATATTGATTATGCATAAAGTAAACTTTGACAATTCACAATTCACATGAATGGAACTTGACATCTTAAATTCACATAAGAAAGGATTTTTTTCATGATTCTTTTTCAAATGTTATTGAGGAAATTGTATTCCTTCTATCATTTTTCACTAGGCATGGTGACTGAGAGTACTCAGACAACTTTTCCTGAGCTTAAAAGCTAAGTAGGGCCTCCTTAGCTCCTTCCCCACTGGGAAATGCTGGGGCTTGAGTAGCCCCAAAATCATCCTGGAATAGCAAGCCATTTCTGTATTGTTTCTAGGTAAATTACATGGATGTGTCTGTGTAGTGTTTAAGAGCTGAGTGATTCAAAGGCCTCTTTCTCTTTATAGCCTGTGGCTTTGTGCCTCTTTAGATATTAAAATGAACAGCTGGCATTGTAAAGGTGCTCAGAAGTTTGTGAATCCTTTTAAATTTTCAGTATTTCTGCATAATATCACCTAAAATGTGATCTATTCTCCATGCAAGTTCTAAAACTAGATAAAGGGAACCCAATTAAACAAATGAGTCAAAACATTATACATGTTCATTCAATTTAGTATTTCCAAGAACTGGATCACCCCATTTCTCCTTATAGAATAGTTACAACTCAAGAAAGTTGGTGGACTTCCTCATGTGAATTCCCCATTTCAGATCCTTCCACAACAATTCTATAGGATTACAGTCATGATTTTAACTTGGCAAAACATTAATTTACTTCTGCTTTAACTATTGTACAATTTGTGTGTTTTGAATTGTCTTACTATGTGACTCATTTTCTTTTGATGGATAGATACCTTGTTGGTGCAAATTTCCTGTAGAATTTGCAAGTACAATTAGAATTCATAGTTCCATCAATGGCTGCAATCATAATCTAAGCAGAAAAGCAAGCCCAAACCATGATACTGCCATCAGCACATTTTGCAGATGGGATAAAGTTCTGATGGTGGAATGCAGTGTCTCCCTTTCACTAAATGTAACACTTTTCATTCAAACCAAACACTTGCAAGATCGATGTCAGCCCTTGCAGGTACAGGTAGTCTACCTCCTGTTCAACCACCCCCACCCCTCCACATCTATCTCCCCATATTTTTGCCCTTTTGGTTGTTCTGCACTCTGCCAACCCTGGGCCCTGCACACCCTTTTCAGCGAAGCTCAGAGCAAGCAGGTGCCTTGCACAAATCATGCACACCTTTCCTTGAGGTTTTCATTACAGAAAATCAATACAGAATCTGGGCAAAATGGTTAGGCAGGAAGTCTTATCCTTCCCTAAAAAGGAATTCTCTGTCCTAAACAAAACTGACCAACATCATGTGGGAGGAGAATTAATGATGTTTATCTCTAGCTACAGGACACAAAGTGAGTTCATGTCAATAGGATTTCTTTCCCTAAAATTCAGTGCATAGTTTCTGATGCTTCATTTCTCAGAGTTCCTAAATAAATCCAGGTGCACACAAAACTTGGGGCACAGTTTCGGGACCAATGTTGTAAAGGGCCTGTGTTGGAAGGCAACACAGTTTTCTTCAGATGTGTCAGATCAGGAATATTGTCAAGTGTCCTCTGAAATTCCTCCAGAGCCATTAGACACTTAGGATGGACGCTTTTAACATTTGTAGCCCTGGTGTGGTTCCAGGAGGCAGTTAGTTTTAATTGGAGCAGGAAGTTATTAATTCTTAACATGATTGCTCTGTTATATGGTACTTGCCAAAAGTTCCCATTTCTTCCAAATAATCACCTTTTATTATTGGCAAGGATTACGTTATGTGGACTTCAAGTGCCATGCCACACCTTCTGCAAAAGAAACAAAACAGCTATGTCTTGGAAAAATTGGCTGAATTTGTTTCCCAATAGATGTTAGGGTAATTCAAGTTTTAGTAAACACTAACCTTCGTGTTCTTACTATTCTCAAGAGTGGTATCATATTCATTCTCTTGGAGTTCTGTGCAGATTTGAATATTTTTAATATGAAATGCAAATCTTCCTTTCTTTTGCTCCTGACCCAGTCCCTTTTGAACAACTTACATCCTTTTATTGCAATGCACTAATATCATGAGAATCATCTGAGTAAGCCTTGTATCTAACGGAAGTATGCAGCATTTGAGAGTTGAAGGCAAAGAGGTGGTTTGGAGCATGCGGAAGTGCCCATATATCACTTGTCCACCATTCCTTACACCTGGAGTGTTGCATGGTCCTAATATAGTCATGTTTTTCTTTCTATCTTAAAAATTAAAACATTCTCCTTATGTACCATATTATGGGAGTCATCATATCTACAATAAGACTATGAATTCTGAGGGTGAGTTGTTCTTGATATTTCACTGCATACAGTAACTTAATAGCCTAGGAAAAGGGTGTCAAACTTGATTTCATTGAGGGCTGCATCAGGGTTGTGTTTGACCTGGGGTGGCCATGGCCAGCTTTGACATCACTCATGACATCACGCCTGTGAAGGCCCAAGTGCTCTGCCAGCAAAAATGGGCTCCTGAGCTCCATTTTCAGCCACAGTGGCCTCCTGCAGCTCTTTGCTAGTGAAAATGAAGCTTGGGTGGGCCACGTGTGTCTTCCTGGGTCCCGTTTTCAGCTGCAACGGCCTCCTGCAGCCCTCTGTCAGCAAAAATGGAGCTCTGTTTTTGCTGACAGAGGCACTGCGGGCCGGTCCTTCACTGTTTCCAGATCGGCCTCACGGGCCAGAGCTAAGCACCTCGTGGGCCAGATCTGGACCCCCTTGAATTTTACACACCTGGCCTAGGAGCTAGTATGACATTTCTTCCTCTAATATTTAACTTGTAGATTTTCATCTCCAGTCCTCAGAGAGTTAAGTTTAAAATCTCACATTAAGTTTCACATATTTTATTCCCTTGCAAGGTGCAACCCATCTAATGCTAGCACTCTTCTAGAAACACACACCAACACTCTCATTATGAGCATCATTTCCATAGTAAGCAGGCTTTTTATTCCATTTGGAGTTATTATCCATGGATTGGATTGAGTAGATGGGAATTTGACCCCCAGGTTCTGGGGCTTATCTTGTGGAGAGGCAAAATTAGGGGCAGTACAAAGGGGACTGCCCTTAGTATTTAAAATTGCAGATGGGGTCAGGAATTTAAAGATGTGATGAAGTGTGGGCCTCATCTCCACATTATTATTATTATGCCTTGATAAGAATGAAGCTCTTGATTGTTTACCGCAAAGACATACATTGCTTGATGAAGCTGCTTCTACTTTCTTCGAATTTGGATGCTTTTTAATTCCTGTTGTTAACTGTCAATGGCCTGTGAAATGCTGTCAAGAGATATGGTGTTGTAAACCTCATTAGAGAGCATTCCTTATTGCGACATCAAAAAACCAATAACAAGAATCAAGAGAGGTTGTTGCCATTGCATTTTTTAATTAGAGGACAATATTGTGCTACCAAGTCAACCAAAGCCAGAGGGTTATAGTATTGATCTTGAAGCAATGTCCAATCACCATCAACAAGTATGAGAGGACTGGAATTGCTGATGTGTTTTTGAAAAAAGATGACATAGCTGGGCAATCCTTTAAAGTAGTCTCCTTTTATGCTTCATATATGAAACAGTTTAAATGTATTGCCCTCTTCACTTACTAAACCTGAATTATTCACTGGAGATAAAAAAAATATTGGAAGTGGGGTTGAAGAGACAGAAGTAGAAAATTCAGGCATATATTTTTTTAACAAATGCTATTAGGCTTAGTTGATTCTTAACAATTACTAGATATACAAATGCTTATCAGCTATTTAATATAAAGAGTACCTTATATTCTAAGGTAGGAAATTATATTCTACAGACATGGGAGATATCCCAGAATTGATTTTTTTTTATTGTTGTTATTTGCTCAACTTCAGTATGAGGCCTGGCAAAATTGCTGATTATATCTTGATTTTGCTTGTTTAAAATCTAAAATATTGGCCTCTTAGGATTCATTTGTGGTATTTAATAAAATACCCTGGTGATAATTAATTTTGTTCAAGTTACAAAGATAGATTTTTATATGCAGGACATTTTTAAAGATACCAATGATTTTTGCTGAATTCATATATTGGATAGTTGGTTTGGTTTTTGCTTGGTATGTAGCGTGAATCCAGATACTGTGGTGTGTAAATGCGTTTTGTTAAAATTTAGCATATTGTTTGGGTTTGGGAGATCTATTCATTGACATTTATCTTCAGTGAATTGATCAAGGTGAGGATTAGAAGTAGCTTTGACATCTGACTCCTGACTCTGTTTTTGCTTTGGAGCCAGTTTTTAAACCACTTTTTTTGAGATGAGCACCAGTGCTGGATTCAGTAAAAGCTACCAAGTTTCATCCCCAGGCCCTGCCTGTTTATCAGATAATTAAATAATCTATGTGTATGAAAATATAGGCAATAATTTAATGAAAAAGGGTTTAAATTATAGATTAAACAATGATGAAATACAGATACAGAATAAGGAATAACAGAGATGGAAGGTATCTTCTAGTCCAGGGGTCTCCAACCTTGGCTCCTGGAAGCCTGGCGGACTTCAACTCCCAGAATTCCACAGCCAGCTTTGCTGGCTGTGGAACTCTGGGAGTTGAAGTCCGCCAGGCTTCCAGGAGCCAAGGTTGGAGACCCCTGTTCTAGTCCAATCCTGCTCAAGCAGGAGACCTTATACCGTTTCAGACAAATGGCTGTCCAGTCTCTTCTTAAAAACCTCCAGTGATGGAGCACCCACAACTTCTGAAGGCAAGCCAAGCCGTTCCACTGCTTAATTTTTCTAATTCTCCTTAATTTTAGGTTGAATCTCTTTTTGGTAATCTTCCATCCATTACTTCTTGTCCTGCTCTCAGGTGCTTTGGAGAGAATAGGTTGACTGCTCTTTTTGGTGACAGCTCCTCAAATATTGGAAGACTGTTGTCATGTTTCTCCCTGTTTTTCCTTAGACTAGATATACCTTATTCCTGCAACTGTTCATTGTACGTACAGTTTGGCCTCCAGTCCCCTAAATATCTTTGTTGCTCTTTGCACTCTTTCTAGAGTCCCAATCTTTTCTGTATTGTAGCAATCAGAACTGGACATAATATTCCAAGTGTTGTCTTAAGATTGCAGTATTAAGCAGTACAAATACTTCATGTGATTTTGATATTATCCCTTTGTTGATACAGTTAGGACTGCATTGGCTCTTTGGGCAGCCGCAGCATATTGCTGGCTCATACTCTGGCAGTGGTCCACGAAGATACCTCGATCCCTCTCAAAGTTACTGCTGTTGAGCTCTGTGCATTTGATTTTTAATAAAGAATATTTGTAGCTCACAGTTGAAATGAGGATTCCTTGGTGCTCTCTGAACTTGGTGGTTTTCTTGACAGCCATTTCATTGCCAAACTAGTAATATCATCAGTGTTAGTAAAGAGGGGAGAGGAGGTGTTTGATCTCAGTTTATAGTCTAGTCTTGTGACTTTCCTGTCAGTGTTGGTGGGAGTGGTTTTGGAAATTCTTTGGTTGGCCTGTAATGTTCATTTGTTTGGCAGTTCCTTGATTGGGGTATTGTTCATTGTTTACTTCTTGATTGTTGGTCTGATGTTAATCTATGCTCATCTGGGTGTTGATTGCTGGTGGGGAGGTGTTTTGGTACTTTTGTTCCCTTTTTGGCTTGTTGAATGTCTCTTATGCATTGTATGTAGACATTATTTATATTTACGTGTCTATTGATAGCTAGTTTTCATAGTGTCAGACTAGGATGGTCACAGTTTCCCAGTTGAAACTATGGTTAAGTCTGCCCATACGTTGTGAAATTAAAGAATTTTCATCATGTTTTCTGGTTTCAGCTTGTTATTCATGCATGCCTGTTTGTCCTACATAGTTACTGTTGCAGTCATTACACTGTACAGGTAGTCCTCAACTTATGACCTCAATTGAGGATAGGGATAGCCTATTTAATGTATAGAACCACTCCTCTTTTCTTACATTGAGTCAAAGAAGTAAATATTTTCCCTAATTTTGGCTGTACTAACAATTGTTCATGTTGTTTTTTAATATGAACTTCTTGCAAGCAAATTATATCAAATTTTAATTTCTCTAATTAATGAAAAGTTTTCTTTCTTTTAACAGCTGAATTGGGTTTCATTGCCCAATGAAACCCTTTTTTGCATTTTGGACAGACCGATTTTGGACGGACGTCCTTAATTTTGTTTTTGCTAAATGCCATCCCCCCCTCCCAGGGGCTTTAAAATGGCCAGGCTTCCCACAATTAAAACAATTCCCTGTAGGTTTCATCCCTTTTTGAAATGCCATAGCCAAAGTCTCCATGTTGTAAGCCTGAGAACCCACCACTGCACATGCCTTTAACAGATCAGCCAGAGTAACCTCACCTCTAGCCACCAAGGGCTGTAAGATACGCTTGCAGTCAGCGTTTGCATTTTCAACTGCCAATTTCAGCAAAAGTTCTTTTGCAGCTTCCTCATTAGAGATTTGCCTGGTAATAGCCAATTGTAGCCTTTCCACAAAATCATTATAAGACTCAGTTTGCTTAATTTGAGAAAAAGACCGTGCTGGGGTTCCCACATCCTGGATGCGGGACAACGCCCCAAGGACAGCTGCCATAGCCACTGGAAATACGTGATCAGGCAAATTAGCAGCTTGATCAGCAGTGGATTCAAACAAGCCTGCCCCATAGATTTGGTCTGGCGTATATAGCCCCCCCCCCGAATTCCTTCCCCTAGTGATAGCTTCCCTTTGGTATTCTGAGTCAAAAACCACATACTGAGTAGAGCTCAATATCATTCTCATTAAATCTTTCCAGTCACTAGGAATCATGCGTGAGGTAGCCAAACTTGTCAGAAGCCCCTTTGTAAAAGGACTTTGAATACCATAATCTTTAACTGCTTTTTTAATTTCCCTAAGAACTGCTAAAGGAATCGGAACCCATTCAGTCTGCAGATTTCCTTGAGCATCCACTTGCCTATTGACTTGAAACAAATTCATCTTGGGAATCTCATCAGGCTCTAATTTCCCCTCATTGAAAGCCTGATGCATCATTGCTTGAACTTTTCCCATTTTTGGTTGGATTTTATCATCCACAGGCATAGGCGCTGTTGGAAATGATAAAGCACACTCCAGTTTTGGGGTAGGAGGGTGCAATACAATTTCTTTATAAGGAGGAGGTTCTACTAAAGTTTTTAAAAGAGGTTGTTGCTGGATCTCTAAACTGACGCCCTCTGCATTGGTCTTCAATCCTTCTCTCTTCAGGCCATTGCTCAGCAAGGCCTTGGTCACTGCCAAGCTGTCACTGGAGGAAGTGGCTCCTGAGCCACGAGGAAATCCCTCTAGCCAGGGAGACTCACTCTTCTCCAAGCCTGTAGTGCATGCAGATGTTTTGCCTTCTCCCACTTTGTTCCTGGACATGGTTTAGGAACAGTGCGCTTCCCCTTTGGCAGGTCCTTGCCCATCTTCTCTGTATAAGCATTTCTACAATGTCAGCACAACCCTGCCCTGGCAGTGCCTTCTGTTGACATTCTGGTTCTGGTCTCATTCTCATCTTCTGGCACTCCCACGAAGCCAGAAGATATCCTGAAACCGGATGATAAATGTTCCAAACAGGCCCTCCAGCGCAATCACCAGGCTGCTGCATGGGCTATTCGGGCTTCAACAGCGGCATCCTTTTTTTCACGAGGGCATCCATGCGGTGGCTGAGTCAAGATTGCCTGCTTCTGACCTTCGGTCTCACCAAGACCTTAATAGAATTATCGCAGCGGCGGAATTCACTGCAGATGCCACTCTCAGTTCCGCCAAAATTTGCATCCAAGGCATGGCATCTTCAGTAGCAGCAAGATGACTGTTATGGGTCTGAAATTGGCAGGCGGAGTCACACCGAAAATGGAAGCTGGCTTCAGTTCCATTCACAGGCGATAAGCTTTTTGGCAATGCTCTGGGAACTTATCTCATCGAAACCAGAGATAAACGTAAAATTCTCTCTTCCTCTGGAAGAAAGCCGATTATCATCCAGCTCCTTATTGCCCTCCTGCCTTTCGAGCGGAGACCGCATCTCGCTTACCCTGCTCTCAGAGGCCGTACTCCCAACGCCAAGACCAACGTGCGGAAGCATCTGGCAGGCAACAACCTTCTACTGGTAAATGGCGCTTTCGGGGGGGAGGGTGTTGTTCCTTCCATCGCTCTAAGTAATCTCTTGTTCTCCCCACCCATCAGATGTCACCTAGCCTTCTTTGCCTCCAAATGGGAGGAGTCAACGACGGATGCCTGGATGCTCAGCACTATTAGGTCAGGGTTACAATTGGACTTCCTAACGCCACCCCAAGGAAAATGTTTGATCTGTCCTATCTCTCAGGACATGTCAAGGGTCAGGCCATTCAACATCTTTTTGAAATCAGAGCTATTCAACCTATTCCCCCCCCTCAACTGTGGGATGTGGGCTTTACTCTCACCTTTTCATCATTACCAAAGCCTCAGGGGGGATGGTGAGCCATCCTTGATCTAAAATTTCTCCGTCGAACTTCTGCGAGCATCCAGAGAGTGGGAGGTGCTCCAGTCTTGTGTCATACAGGCTGAGCTATAATTGGAGGAACGCCCTCCTCCTCCACGTGACTCCTGCAGGCGTTCCCCCAGTTTTAGCTCAGCCTTCGACAGACAGGCAGCTAATTTTTGCGTATCTTGGCCGTTGCAGATTGCTCTTTTATTGTTCTGGTATCAGGTTTGAATTTCTTTTAATCCTTGTCCCTTGCCTTTAGTTGTGGTCCCAAATTTTTTGTTAGGTGAGTTTTTTCACCGTTCGGGGGGAGTTAGGGGGAGTCGGAGCCTTTTGCCCCCCCCCCTCTGCCAGCCTTTAAGTTGCGCTCCCAGGAGCGGCCCTTCGTTTAGCTTTCTTTCTCTATTCGTTGCGTCTTTCCCCCAACCAACGCAATCAGAAGAAGCTCTGCTTCTTCTCCCAGCCCTTCCTTTCCTGCCTTTCCTGTTTAAGGGCTGGTGCGTCCCTGGCCTAGTAGCGCCATTACGGGCGGCCATTTTAGACGCGCCTCATGGTTGGCGCCATTTTGTCTATTCATTCAAAGTTGCGTGGTGCTGGTAGGCCCACAGCGTGAAAGGGCACATGGAGCCTCATTTTACTGAGGATACTATGGCTCTGGGCCCTGTTATCCTCCGCTACCTTCCTGTGCCTAGTTGGTTCCGTTTTGATTGCCCGCAACTCATCCAGGGACACAGGCACGTACCTTCCAAGTTCTCTGGGAGGCTGCCTTAGGAGGCCTTCTCAACCCCTCCCTTTTTTGTTTCTGCATATCTCAATCTTATATATATATAGGGGTTATTTTCCTTTCTCTGGCCTCAGCGTTGGATTTGGTTTCCCCTTTGCAGCTGTTATTTAGCTAATTACTTATTGAGCCCTTTCTTCAATTTAGTCGGGCTCCGCCCCCTTTAATAAAAAAATATATAATAAATACTAGAATAGAAGATTACCTTGATTATTCCTGTCCAGGTACTAGTAGGTAGATAGTTAAGGGATTTTTTCCCCCTCTCTTTTCCAAAAGGGGGACGTGGCCCAACTTCAGGAAAACCGGCTAGAGCGATAGGCCGAACTCCTTGGCGCACCAACCGCCTCTCTTATATTCTTAGTATCATGGCAGAGGGAAATCCGAGTGGGCCTTCCTTAAAGGCCAAGTCCAAAACCCACTATTCGCATGCAAAGGACAAGGATTCCTCCAGTGCCTCTCAAAAGGATGCCTTGAGGTGTCATGAGGCTCTGGAAAAAGAATTTAACAAACGTTCAAAGGACTCGCCTGCTATAGCCCCAGCTCCCCCCTTCCTTCTGTGCATTCTCCCCCGCCCGGACAGTCTTCCCCCTCCAGGTGTAGTTCAACACGGAGTCTTCATTCTCCTCGCGCCCCCGAGGCCACTTTTACACCAACCGCAGCGGGCCTATGCCAGGACCCGGTTTCTTCTGTTATCCCAGACAATATCAAGGAGTGGATGCAGCTCGCCATCCGTCAAGGGATCACTGAAGGCATGCAGCAACTCTCAAGGTCAGAGCCTCAGGGGATGACACCCGGAATTACATCCGCGCCTACTAAACTGATCGCAGGGTTGGCCGCAAATTCAGCCGATGCCACCTTTCACTTCGTGAAGTTCTTGGCCCGGGCCATTTCCTCACACGTGGCTGCCCATCGGCTGCTCTGGCTCCGTCAATGGCACGCAGATGTCAGAAATAAATCCAAGCTAGCATCAGCTCCCATCTCGGGAGGGAAGCTTTTCGGCCCTGCCTTAGACCCGTTATTATTGGAGACACGTAATAAGAAGAAATTTCTACCGTCCCTTTTTCGTAAACCAGAAGCCAGAGGGTCCCAGCCATTTCGGAGGGGCTCCTTTCGTCCCTTCGGCCAGCATTCCTTCTCCCCTAGATATCAGGCCTCGTCGTCCTTTCGGCCGGCCTACCAAGACAGAAGCGACTCAGGTGATAGAGGCAGGAGGGGAGGAAGCTACAGGAGGCCCTTCAGAGGTCCAGGAAATAAGGCGTCCGGGAGACCCAGATAGATCTCCTGCCTCCTATCCCATTGGCGGTCGCCTTAGGCATTTTGCTCACCAGTGGGAAACATCCACTTTGGATATTTGGGTCAGAGACACCGTTAAATTCGGTCTTTCTCTCCAGTTTCATTCTTCACCACCGGATCATTTTATGGTTTCTCTCCTCTCCAGGGACCCGACCAAGCGGGAGCTCATGTCATCAGCCATAAAACATCTCGCAGATATTAGGGCAATCCAGCCCATCCCTGCCTCACAGTGGGGTGAGGGGTTCTACTCCCTCCTCTTTCTAGTCCCTAAACATTCTGGAGGCTGGAGACCCATTTTGGATTTGAAGAGGCTCAATCGGTATATTGTCAGACATAAATTTAAAATGCATACCCTTCAATCCATTTTGCAGAGCATTAGAGAGGGAGACTGGATGACTTCAGTAGACCTATCCGAGGCTTATCTCCATATCCCTATCCTTCCCTCGCATTCAAAATACTTGAGGTTTTGTTATAATAATCAGCATTTTCAGTATGTGGCCCTTCCCTTTGGCCTTGTTTCAGCCCCTCGGACATTTACTAAAGTACTAGCAGCTCTAGCAGCTCACCTCAGGCATTTTCCAATCCGGCTTCATTGTTACCTTGATGACATCTTGATTGCTTCACCCAGCCAAACTCAGGCTACACGTGACACTGCCACCTCCCTTTCGGTGCTGCAAGCACACGGTTTCCTTGTTAACTGGGAAAAGAGTCAACTTGTCCCTTCCACCCGTATTGCCTATTTAGGAGCTGTCATTGATTCGGTGATGGAGGTTTTCCTTTCTCACGATAGATTCGTCAGCATACAAACTTCTGTCAAGTCCATTAGGCGGTCTGGTAAAGCCTCTTTATCAAATAAATTTATTTGATTTATCCAAGCTACTGGGGAGACTTGTTTCCTGTATATCTATTATTCCATGGGCACGTTTGCATTCTAGATCATTGCAGTGGTTCCTTCTGCCGTATCAACGCTCAGGTCAGAGCAACTCCAACTTCGTGGAAAAGGTCCCTCCAAGAGTCCTCACCTCTCTCCTATGGTGGACAAGACCTTCTATCAACAGGGGCTATCTGTTCAAGGAACCTGCAAGAGTCACGCTCACTACAGATGCAAGTCTCTCCGGATGGGGAGCCCATCTGCACTCCCTTTCAGCCCAGGGCGTATGGTCGGCTGCCGAGCAACATTGCAGCATCAATTGGCTGGAGCTCCACGCGGTGTACTTGGCCCTGAAGGCTTTCCTCCCTCAGGTACAAAGGAATCACATACTGGTTCTAACTGACAACATCACAACCAAGGCGCATATCAATCGTTAAGGGGGCACTCATTCTCTTCGCCTCATGCGAGAGGCAGAGCGGTTTTGTCGATGATCAGAAACACACCTTTTATCCATCAGAGCAGAACACATTTCGGGAGTCTCCAATGTCCGAGCAGATTGGCTCAGCAGAGCTGCGTTGGACCAAGCGGAATGGCGCCTTCATCCTCTTCTGTTCAAGCAGGCAGCAAAGATCTTCGGCCTGCCTCTGATAGACCTGTTCGCATCTCCGCACAATGCCCAGACACCAAGATTTTTCTCTCGCTACCCCACCAACGGAGTGGAGAATTACGATGCCCTACGTTGTCCTTGGCCTCCCGGTCTTCTGTATGCCTTTCCCCCTCTTCCTTTGATCCCAAGAGTGATTCAGAAATTGGTTCTAGAGAGGGCAGAGATTCTCCTAGTGGCTCCGTATTGGCCCAGGAGACCATGGTTCGCAGACCTTCGCGATCTATCAGTGTCCCCACCATGGAGGATTCCACGCGACAAGATCTCCCTGTCCCAGGGCCCTCTCCTACATCCGGATCCGCAGTGGCTTCAGTTGGCCATCTGGAGGTTGAGCGGGAAAAGCTAAGATCGGAGGGTCTATCGACCCAGGTCATCACTACCATCATGGCAGCGAGGCGCCCTTCCACCATTCGCATTTATAATGCAACCTGGGACTGTTTTTCCAAATGGTGTCATCAATCTTCTATCGACCCGCTCTCTCCTTGCGTTGCGCAGGTTCTGGCCTTTCTGCAAGATGGCCTAGACAGGGGTCTTTCCCCTAACACTCTGAGAAGACAGGTTTCGGCCCTTTTGACGGTGGTTTCCGGCGACTCGTCTACGCCACTATCCCACCATCCTCGTATTAGAGCCTTTCTTAAGGGAGCTTCTAACTTGCGCCCCCCAATGGTTCACAGATACCTGACTTGGGACCTTAATAAATTCCTTACGGCGCTGGCCAAATCTCCCTTTGAGCCTCTCAGGGAAACGTCCCTTCAGTATCTCACCCTTAAAGTGGTCTTCCTCGTAGCAATAACTTCAGCTAGAAGGATATCTGAAATTGCAGCTCTATCCGTCAGAAGGGACCTGTGCGTTTTCCATCCCGATTGAGTGATTTTACGGCCTGATCCTGTCTTTATGCCTAAAATCAATTCGGCCTTTCACAGAGCACAGGAATTGGTCCTGCCTAATTTTTGCCCAAAGCCTGTGCGGGAGAAGGAACGACAATGGCACACCCTCGATATGCGCAGAGCACTCCGGATATACATCCACTGAACTCAGCCTATCAGAAAGTCTGAGTCTCTTTTCCTCTCCTTTCAGCCAAAGACAATGGGATGCAAAGTCTCCCCGTCTACTGTAGGTCGCTGGATTAGGGCTACCATTTCTAAGGCCTATCTGGCTCAAGCCCTACCGGTTCCTAGTGGGGTGACCGCCCACTCTACCAGGAGTGCGGCTACTTCAGTAGCCTGGGCTACTCAAGCTTCCATTCATGACATTTGTAGGGCGGCTACTTGGGCCTCTCCATCTCCATTTATCCGACACTATAAGATTGACACTTATGCCTCCGCTGAGGCTTCCTTTGGTAGGCGAGTCCTTCAACAGGTGGCGAGAGAGTCAGAGGAAATTCCGGCCCAGACGGAGTCCCGCCTGTAGGACAACATGCTTTGGTATGTCCCACTCTCTGGATGCTCGCAGCAGTTCGACGGAGAATGGGCGTTGGTTCTTACCTGATACGCCTCTTCTCGTTGAACTGCGTAGAGCATCCAGCCCCACCCTTTTTATTCTGTCTGGTAGGGCATTCTGTTTCGGCCAGTGCTACTGTTTATCGTTGTTGCAAGTTATTTTTTTCCAGTTCCGTTGGAGGATTGTTACTATCCTCTCATCTTCGTAAAACTGGGGGAACGCCTGCAGGAGTCACGTGGAGGAGGAGGGCGTTCCTCCAATTATAGCTCAGCCTGTATGACACGAGACTGGAGCACCTCCCACTCTCTGGATGCTCTACGCAGTTCAACGAGAAGAGGCGTATCAGGTAAGAACCAACGCCCATTCTCAACCAATTTGTAAAATACAGGCAATTTAAAATGCAGACTCTGCATTCTATTTTAAGAGAGCATTCGGGAGGGCAATCTCCTTTCTTCCATTGATCTCACAGAGGCTCTCCTCCACATCCCCATTTGGCCTCATCATCACCAGTTTCTCCGTTTTTGTTATCAGAATACCCATTACCAGTATTGAGCACTTCCCTTCGGCCTCTCATTGGCTTCAAGCGTCTTCACGAAGGTTCTGGCAGCACTGATGGCATCTCTGCATTCTGTTCCAGTGAGGATCTAGTGCTACTTTGATTCTGTCCTCCTCCATCCATGCAACCCATCGGGATCTGCAAATTACCCTGTCATACCTCCAGAGCCATGGATTTTTCCACTCCGTCTACTCCAATGGTTCCTGCTTCCCTACCAACAAGCTGGAACCAGCCACTCATCCATCAAGGTCCCACTCCTACCACAAATACTGAGATCTCTCAATTGGTGGCGTTCCCCATTAATCTGGAAGGGACTTCTGTTCAGGGTCCTAGACAGGCTAGTGATAACCACCAATGCTAGCCTCCTGGGTTGGGGTTCCCATATGCAGAGCTGGATAGCTCAGAACGTTTGGTCCAGGTCAGAGCAGAGCCTTCCCATAAATTGTCTGGAGCTCAGAGCCATTTTTCTAGCTCTCAAGCATTTCAGGCACTCAGTGACCGGCTCTCATGTTCTAGTCTTTCGACAACATGGCCGCCATGGCTCATGTCAACCGGCAAGGAGGGACAAGGTCCAGAGCCCTCTTGGGAGAGGCTCTACAGTTGGGGTTATGGGCAGAGAAACACCTGTTGTTGATCTCGGCAGACCACATCTCCGGGGTTGACAACTCCCAGGCCGACTGGCTCAGCAGGAGCCTAGTCGACCAGGTAGAATGGTCCATTCCTCCGTCTCTATTCAGGGACCTTTCCCTAAGATTCAGTACACTGGAGGTGGATCTCTTCTCCACTCCTCAAAACGCCCAGGTCACCAGATTCTTCACCAGATTTCCTTGTCAGGGAGTGGAGGGGCCCAATGTTCTTCGGTGCAGATGGCCCAAAGGTCTCCTCTATGCATTTCCCCCACTTCCCATCATTCTGGCAGTAATTCGGAAGATGTTGGAGGAATGAGCAGAACTCCTCCTCCTGGCTCCCTATTGGCCAAGAAGGTCCTGGTTTGCGGACCTGGTCAACTTATCGGTGGCTTCTCCTTGGAGGATCCCAGCCCATCTAATTTCCCTTCATCAGGGGATTCTGCTCCCTCCAGAGTTCCAGTGGCTCAAGCTGACCATGTGGCACTTGAGCGGCAGCAGCCAGAGGAGGCTGATCTTCCAGAAAGGGTCATCATCACTATCCTGGCATCTCACAAACCTTCTACAAGGCGCATCTATGATGCCACCTGGAAGGCCCTTTCTCGATGGTGCCTTAGGGAGGGTCTCTCCTGCTTCAGCCAAGTTGGCAGAGATTCTTAGATTCCTTCGGCATGATCTAGAGAAAGGTTTGGCTCCCAACACCTTACACAGGCAGGTTGAGGCCCTCTCCTCGGTTCTTTCATGGGGTTCGCTTCCTTCCTTATCCCATCACCCTTCAGTCAGGAGGTTTTTGAAAGGAGCTTCCAACCTGCACCCACCGGTGGTTCAAAGATATCGTTCCTAGGATCTTTATGTGGTCCTTAATGCCCTTATGAAGCCCCCCTTTTGAACCCCTTAGAACAGTGTCTCTCCGTTTCCTGACTCTGAAGGTAGTGTTCCTCGTTTCCATCACTTCAGCCAGGCGGGTATCCAAGCTCGCTGCTCTTTCTATCAGACAGGACCTTTGTTCCTTTCACTATGATAGGGTTGTTCTCCATCTGGACCCCTCATTTATTCCAAAAGTTAACACCTGGTTTCACAGGTCCCAGGACATTGTGTTGCCTAGCTTCTGCCCCCTCCCGCACCATGACTTAGAGCGGCAGTGGCACATGTTAGACGTAAGAAGGGCTCTTAGAATATACATTAAGTGCACTTCATCCTTCAGGAAGTCGGAAGCCATGTTTGTTTCCTTTTCCCTTCTCACTTGGGGCACAAGGCCTTTTCTACTATTAGCAGGTATGTCAGATCTTGCATTGAGCAGGCCTACAAAACTGCGGCCCTTCCGGTTCCTCAAGATCTGACGGCGCACTCTACCAGAAGTGCAGCCACTTCTGCTGCCTGGGCGACCCAAGCACCCTTGGAGGAGATCTGTCGTGCGGCCACGTGGACTTCCCCGTCTCCTTTCATCAGACACTACTGTCTGGATACCTTTGCCTTGGCGACTGCAGCCTTCGGCAGATGGGTGCTTCAATGAGTGGTTTAACAGTCAGTGTGATGAGCCGGACAAGGACCCGCCCGTGGACATGCAAGCTTTGGTATGTCCCATCCTGGGCTCTCGATGCAGCATGGAGAAGAATGGGTGTTGGTAGAAGTTACCCTGAACGCCCTTTCTATCTATGCTGCGAGAGAGCCCATCCCCTCCTTGATTCGTCCAGAGAGGGTAAGTCATATTTCTGTGTTCATTTTGGGCTTTCAGAGACACCTTTCAGTCTGTCAAGTATCTTCCCCAAAGTTGGGGTCTCTCTCGAGGGCTGGCTTTTATATCTTAGTACAGACTCAGCTAAATGACGTCATAGAAAGGAGTCAACCCATCCTGGGCTCTCTCACAGCATAGATAGAAAAGGCGTTCAGGATAACTTCTACCAACGCCCATTCTCCTTCTATCCCCTCATCTAGATCATTTAGGAAGATACTAAAGCGTACTGGGCCTAAGATTGAACTTTGCAGTACCCTACTGCATGCTTCCCTCGGTTTAATTTCATTGAGAACTACTTCTTGTTGGTCAACTAATTGCAAATCTGTCTGGTAGTGATAATTTATCACTAATGGTCTTATCAGATAGTCTATCACAAATCTTACCAAAAAGTAGGCCTTGGTCTACTTTGTCAAATGCCTTACTAAAGTCTAAGTAAACTGTGTTTATGGTATTTCCCTGATCTATTAATTTAGTCACTTTATCAAAAATGCTATAAGGTTTGTCTGCCATGATCTTTTTTATTATTATAATTTTTTATTATACAATTTTCTTGGTTATGTATAAAATTTCTATATTCACAATAACAGTATTCCGTCTGAGTACAATCTCTATTAAGTACAGATAATACATCTTATATACACAATAATTATAACTATTATTCTTAATACCTATTCACCATCATCTTCCCTCATCCTTATTAAAATTTTTGGGTTATTTAATTAAGCCCTCTGTTCAATTTTATCTATAATCAATTGATAGTATTGAACATTATAGACATCATATAAACATCACATTTATAACCATTCGCCTCCAAATAATCATAAGGTTTACTTATCTTAATTATTCAATGTTCATTATTCAATTACACAAATTACTTCATGTTGTTTACATACCCAAATTTCTAACTTATGCGACTTTCTCACCATTAATAAAATAATCCCCAAACTAAAAAACAAATATTTTCTCCATTTCTAGCTTGTATCTTTATACAAATTCTTAATAGTACAAGTCCTGTGTTAAATAGTACTCTGCATTTATCCCTCATTTCTTGCCCATTTTCGTATCTCAGCTCTTATTGACTTATTGGCACATCTCTCATACTCCTCCTTGGGATCTTGTATCTTCTTGTCTCATTCATGTTTGATCTTCTATCTTTTATTCTTCTATCCCTGCTGCTTCTTCACTCTTTTGAGCCTTCAATACACATTTCAATAATTTTTTTCTCACTTACCATTTCTATTTCAGCTTTTACTATCTCTTCTTTGCCATGATTTATTTTTGACAAACCCAGTTTATTTCTACTAATGGCTTTGCTTGTTTATAGATGTTTGCAGATCCGTTCCTTGGTTATCTTTTCCAGGATTTTCTGAGGTATTGATGTAAGGCTGATTGGTCTGTAGTTTCTTAGATTCACATTTTTCTCCTTGCAGATCAGAACCACTCTCGCTCTTTCTCAGTTCTCTGGTAGTTCCCCAGTACTCCAGGATCTTTGAAAGATATGGTTCAAATACACACATTAAACTAAAGCATGATAACATTGCAGACTATATAGTTATTTGTCACTTTATAAGAAGGTCAGGAAGTCTTGAATGACAAATTAAATAAGTAAAACTTACATAAAGTAATGAGAACTCTCCAGTGCATGATCTGAAATTTATAGCTCAGTCTTTGAAGATAAAATGAAGAAAATAACATCTAGTTTTACTGTTATGCAGAATGAGATAGATAATGTTTACTTTGTGATCATTTTGCTTTTGGGTGTCATAAAAGAACTGAAAATTATTTTAAACTGTATTTATTTATGAATTTTTTACTTGTAGAATGTAGCTGTTATGGAAAATTTTGTCTCATACACCAAAATAATTAGGCTAATTTTGATGACAGTTATGCATTTTGATTTGGGGAATGCCATTTGTTACTTTGCCTTAGGAAAAATTGATTGTAACTAGCCACTGAGGAAAAGGTTTGTTTTCAAACCTCGTATGGGTCATTGAATAGTGTTCCTCTTCTTTTTGTAATGTCTTTAGATATAAATATCAAATAACAAAACTGAACCCATTGAACTCAGTCAGCTCTTATGTGTACTCCAAGTATACTAAATAAGGATGACTAAATTCTATATATAGCAAAGAATAGGAGTTCAGAAAAATGTTTTATAAAGAGGTAGTACTTGACTTATGATGGCAATTGGGACCAGAATTTCTGTTGTTAGGTGATGCAGTTTATAAAGTGTAATTGCATCACTTAGTGACAGCAATCCTTGAAGTTCTGGTTGCCTTTGTTAAACAAATCTTATGGTGATTAGGTGAGGCAACTTCCTGATGGCTTCCTATATCCAGGTCAATGGGGAAATCAGCAGAAAATTGCAAGTGTCAGTTACTTGCAAACAAAGTGTCCACTGACAGGTAGGGGAAGGCGGAAGGAGTGAACAGGGCTGTGAGACAGGTGCAGCAAACATTGGGGAAGGTATGGAAAGGTGCAAGGAAGGCATTGTGGAGTTCAGGGAGGATGCACTGCAAGGAGCTATGTGAAAATTATGGGGACTAGTCATAACCACCATTTGTTCAGTGCTGTCGAGGACTATCTGAATGTGGAAGCTGCAGATTGATGTAGAACACATAATGATAGGGCTGGAAGAGATATTCTAGTCCAATCCCTTAGTCAAGGCTGAACACATTTATAACATCCCAGATAATTTTTTTGTCCAGTCTATTTTTGAAAATCACCAGGAGAACTTATAATCCTGAAGGCAAGCATTGTTTAACAGTTTAAGAGAAAAGTTCTACTTCTAGGTTCTAGGAAACTCTTTAACAAGCTTTCACCCATTACTTCTCGTCCTGCCCTCAGGTGCTTTGGAGAATAAGTCAACCCCCTCCTCCCTGTGACAGTCCCCTCTATTCTCCTGAGAGCCGGTCGGATCATCCAGAGAGTGGGAGGTGCTTCAGTCTGCGTTGTTGAAGGCTGAGCTTAATTACTGAGGAATGCTCCGCCCTCCGTCACGTGGCTCCCTTGCATTCCCCAGTTTACGCTCAGCCTTCGTGAGAGTAGGCTGTGTATTTTACCATTCCTTGGCCGATTCAAGAACTCTTTATTCTTCAGGTTTGATGATCATTGCCTCTGGTTCTCCTTAGCCTCTAAGCGCATTGGGATAGTGATTAAACAGGGGAACGCTTTTTCTTTGCCCCCGGGGGGGCTGTACAGTGGGTAGCTTCCGCGCTCTGGCGCCAACCCCCCCCCCTCAATTCGATCCTCTTCCTGCCACTTTTCTACGCCACACTCGTAGCGGCTTTATTTGATCGCACTGTAATAACGCAGCTGGTGTTCCCCCCCACCGTAAACGCCGAATCACCTGGCTGCCTCTCCCGGCCCCTAGAGACTGATTTTGGCCCTGAGCAGCCCATGAATAAGGGAGCGTGGGTGGCTGCCATTTTGGGCACCGTCACGTGTCGGGCGCCACTTTTAGAGGCCTCATTGAGCTGCAAAGGGACTAGCTCTAATTATAGGCCTTCCAGTCTGTGAGAGCTATCAGATATTTAGGGGAATTGGCAAACTTGTTGGCTTTCCGCAGCACGCTCAGGGCAGGAAATAGCAGCCTATCCCTCCCGGTTGTTGCCTGGGAGCTCCAGCTGCCACACTCCAGCCTCAGGCGTTTTATTTGGCATATTGGCAATATTAACAGTAATTTCTGGGGTCACTCCTTCCTGGGAGCTCCAACCAGACCTTAAATTAAATATTTGTAAATAATAGTAATACTAATAGTAATATTTATCAGTAGATAGATATCTAAATATATTTAGATATACAATTATATAGATATAGATGTATAGATATATATATATTTAGATAGATAGATATATACGTATTTGCATATATATATTTTTACATCTTATCAATATTTGGCTATTTCACATTGCCAACACTGGTTGGATTATATATCTTTTTTTTTTATAACAAATTTTATTAATTTTACAAAAACAATACACAATCCAGGCATAACAATTTGAAAAATCTTTTCTAAAAAAATAATAATAATAATTAAAGAGAGCTAATAGAACATACAAAATAATTCCAAATTGTAATATCAATATTTACATTATCTATTTAACTTCATATCTTATCCAGACTTCTCCTTTTATCCAAATTATATTTCTTGTTTATTAAAATTTTATTGCCTTTCATAAACATACAAAACACAGAACATAGAAAAAAAAACAAAAACTAAAACATCTTTTCTGAAGGCTGCCTGATCCCGGATAAAAACTCTTCTCACAGACACAAATTCAAACATCATATTCACTTTATATATCCTTCCATATCTTATTATCATTTTCTTTTTTTTTATAAACCAATTTTATTAATTTTACAAAAACAGTGCACAAACAATCAAGGCATAACAGCTTATACATTCTTTTCTTAAAAAAAATAGTGATAATTAAAGAAGAAAACCAATAGAACATGATGATTCCAATTATAATATCAATATTTACTTTATCTATTTAACTTCGTATCTTATCCCAACTTCTCCTTTTCATCAAATTATTTGTTAATTAAAATTTTATTGCCTTTTATCAACATACAAAACCCAAAAAAAATAACAAAACCTTTATATATCCTTCCATATCTTATTACCATTTTCAATAACATTCTTTGTCTGTTCTATTTCCAACTATTTTACTATACTTTTCCTATACATTAATTGGAGTGACGCCTTTAACTCATTACCCTAACTTAAAAGTACTTCATATAACACTTAATTTATCTTGGGATTCTGTTTAGTAGATTCTAAAATTACACAATAAATTTTATATTCTAAATACACATATAAAAACACAATCTTATGTACCTTCCAGAATCCCCCTTTTATCCTTAATTAGATTCATCCATTGTCTCTAAATAAACTTTTTCTTTAGATCTTGCTCCCCATCATTGAGGCTTCTCCTCCTCCCCTTTCTCTCTTGCTTATTCTTCTCCTTGCCCTTTTTACCCCTTTGTCTCTCCTCCTCCCTTTTCTTACTCCCTTTCCTTTGCTTTCTAACCTTGCATCCACCTTTCCTCTCATTTTTCTCTTTTTTGGTTGTTTTTTCAAACCTTAAAATCCCCTTTTTCTTATCCTCTTTCTCCTCCTCCCCGGAAAAAACCCATTGTTCATCAAAGATGGGTTCTTGTTCCTCTTCTTCTTTGTCCCAGTCATTCTGCTACGTAATCAACTTTTCATAAGTACATAATGCCATTTCTAAAAATTGAAGTAAAGTGTCCAAAGTATCTTTTCCATCTTGTTCTTCCTTTTTATATTTTTGATATTCAGTCTTTAGTTCATCCACAAGCGATGCCATCCTGAAAAGAGAAACTTTCCCCAAAACAACCAACCAAGTATTTTTAATCAAAAATAATTCAAAAAAAGTTCCAAAAGTTAATAGTTTTCTTCCTTCTTCTATTTCTCTTTCTGGGGTTACTGTTTAATCAAAGAGGTCCAATTACTATATTTCTTTCTTTGAGATTCTAGGCAATCTCCTCCTTTTTCCACTTCTGCTCCAATTTTTTTCCTCTCCCTTCCCACTTGCAACATCAATTTTTAAATGATCAGAAATCCATACCTCTAATAAGGGTTTTCCAATTTCTTAAATTTTTAAGTCCAATGTCCAAGAACTCTTTTGTCCCTTAACTTCAACTTTCAGAATAGTTCACCTTCAGTGCCCAAACAAATTTCAAATCTTCATCTGCTGTTTCCATGGGGTGGGAGAGTGAAGAAAAAAAAAGTTCCCTTTAACAGCTTCTCCACTGCTTTCGATCTTCTTAGGGATACAATGTATCCTCCAGCAGTCCAGACAGCTCAGTTCCAGCGAATTTAAAAGATGTTGATTGACCCGGCTCAGCCAGCACTTTCACTTTTCTTGCTTCCTCCAGCACAATCTTACCCGGTTGCAGGCTTCTTCGTGGCGGCCATTGTTGACCGCCGCTCCACCACCTTGGGAAAAAGGGGTTTTTCCGGACGAGGAGGGGGTCTGCGACACCCCCAACCCCCTGTCCGGCTCCCCTCTCTCTTCGGCTGTCCCTACAGGGCAGCCATATCCCCCTGACCCATTTGGATCGGGGTACCTCGGCGGCAAGCACAGCAGGAATCGCGAACGGTCGCGAATTCCTGCTGCCACCGAAGCCACGCGGAACCAGAAACCACTGGTTGGATTATATATCTTGATTGTACGCTTACGTATAAAGATATTAATAATTATATTTTTTTATACACATCTAAAATTCCAAAAGGGGATACGGGCCAGCGAAAGGACACCCGGCCTTTGTTGTAGGTCGAACCCTTGGCGAGCCAACCGCCTTTACATTTGTATTACAGTCCTTTCCTCTACAATGGCAGATGACAATCCCGCTAAAGGCCCTTCTTTGAAGGCCAAATCTAAATCCTACCACCTGCGCAAACAGGCTAAGGAAGCCCCTAAGGAAACTTCCAAAGCTTCTCAGAGGGACGCTGTAAGATGTCATAGGGCACTGGAGAAAGAATTTGACAGGCGATCTAGAGAGACACAACCGGTATTTCCAGCCCCCCCACCCTCTGCTCCCTCTACCTCCAGACACCCCCCCTTCCTCCAGATTGCTCTTCCCTCTCCAGGCACAGCCCATCCCAGGGACACCAGGTCCCCGGACCAATGATCAGGCGGATGCCGGAAGCAACATTTACGCCCACAGCCGCTGGTCTGTGCCATGTGGAGGTCGCCATAGTTGAGATCCCTGCACACATGCAGGCATGGATGGAACGGGCTATTCGCCAGGGGATTGCAGAGGTCCTGCAACAGATGTCCAGGTCTGGTCCTCCCTGGATGGCGCCCGAACACGACTCGCCATCAGTCAGGTCCTCGCCTAGATCGGACCCCACTCTTGGTCAGGTACCTTTACAGGAGGGCAGTCCTCTCCCAGAAAGGGATCTCAAGGAGGCCATGGAGGACCTAGATCGGTTCGGGGAGGAGGAGGAATTGGAATGGGGGTCTATGTACCAAGGGGAGCCCCTATCGGAGATAGACCCTATGGAGGGGGACATGTCCGAGGACGAGAGCCTCACCCCGGATCAACCCACCTTTGTGGGTCTGTTCAAGCCGCACATGTTTAAATCGCTTCTATTTAAGGCCAGGAACATTTCTGGCCTGACTGTACAGTCCTCCTCGGCTCTCCCTTCCCCAGCAGAGGGACAGGAGGATGCCATTTTTAGGCAGCCCGTGATGGAGGCAGAGGTGATTCCAGCCCCGCCCATTTTTCATGACTTAGTCTCAAACCAGTTAGACTCCACAAGGGCCCCCCCTGCCCCATCCAGCCAGGACAGGAGGTTCTTTAACCTCGAGTCGAGCTTCTGCAACCTGCTTAACACTCCCAAGGTAGATGAGCCCATCGTTGGTTTGGCATCCTCATCCTCCCCCAGTGATCCCCTGGAGGTCCTGAAGCCCGAGGAGAAGAGGTCCGAGCTTGCTTTACGTAGGGCTCACCAAGCGGTCACCTGGGCCATTAGATCGGCCACTGCCGCTTCCTTCTTCACCAGGTCTTCGATCCGGTGGCTCCGTCAACTGAGGCAGCATGTCCCCCCCTCTAACACAAGGGCACATCAGGACATAGCAAAATTGATGGCTGCGGCAGAATTCTCGGCCGACGCCACATACCACGCGGTTAAGTTCTCTGCACGAGCAATATCCTCTCATGTTACAGCTCGCCGCCTGCTCTGGCTCAAGCACTGGCAGGTGGACGTAAAAAACAAGGTTAAGCTGGCCACCGCCCCCATAAAAGGGGAAAAATTATTCGGCACAGTCCTGGAGCCATTTCTATCAGAAATCAGAAGCAAGAAAAAATTTCTTCCCCCCCTTTTCCGTAGGTCAGAGTCAAGAGCACAGCCCTTTCGGAGAGGTTCCTCATGACCTTTCTACCAGTTTCCTTTCCCGCCCAGGTACCCGAGACCCCTCTCCTTCCGGCCTTTCCAGCCCCAGGATCGAGCCGATCTGGGTGACAGGAGCAGGAGGGGCGGCAGCTACAGGCGCCCCTTCAGGGGTTCAGGAGGGAAGCCTTTCCGGCGCAACAGATAGACCCCGTCCACCCCTCCCCATCGGTGGACGCCTCAAGCATTTCACCGACCGGTGGGACTCTTCACCTCCGATGCCTGGGTCCGGGAGACCATCAGACTGGGCCTCGCGCTTGAATTTCAGCGCGCCCCCCCTGAATTTTTTATGGCATCCCTCCCTCCAAGGATCTCACCAAACGCAACCTCATGGATTCAGCTATCCACCATCTCCTCACCATACAGGCCATACAACCTGTACCACCATCCCAGCGGAGGCAGGGGTTTTACTCTCACCTCTTCGTGGTCCCCAAATCCTCAGGGGGATGGAGGGCTATCCTAGACCTGAAACGCCTTAACCGTTACCTGACCTACTGCAGGTTTAAGATGCACACCCTACAATCCATTCTACTAGGCATCAGGCAGGGGGACTGGCTATCCTCTATAGACCTTTCAGAGGCGTACCTTCACATCCCAATCCAGCCCTCCCATTCCAAATTCCTCAGGTTTTGCTACAACCATCGCCACTTCCAATATGTGGCACTTCCCTTTGGATTGGCCTCTGTCCCAAGGACCTTCACTAAGGTCCTCGCGGCCCTAGCGGCCCACCTCAGGGACCTCCCAGTTCGTCTCTACTGTTACCTGGATGACATCCTCATCCTGTCTCACTCCAGACCCCAAGCAGAAAAGGATATCAGAGGTACTCTTTCTGCCCTCCAAGATCATGGGTTCCTAGTAAACTGGCAAAAGAGCCATCTGTTACCATCTACACGGATCACCCACTTGGGGTCCGTCATTGACTCGGTTCAGGGAAAGGTTTTCCTTTCCTCCGAGAGATTCTGTAGCATCCAGGAAACTGTCAAACATATCAGACGATCAAGAAAGGTAACACTTTTAGAATTGTCTAAATTACTCGGTAAAATGGTCTCATGTATTTCCATTGTTCCCTGGGCCCGTTTACACACTAGATCCCTACAATAGTTCCTGCTCCCATTCCAAAGGACCGGCAGAAGCAATTCAAAGGCCGCGGTCAAGGTGCCTTCAAGGGTCCTCACGTCTCTCCTCTGGTGGACCAGTCCCGCCATCAACAAGGGACACTGCTTCAAGGAACCCCAACGCCTCATCCTCGCCACAGACGCCAACCTGTCCAGCTGGGGCGCTCACATCCACTCGCTCTCGACACAGGGCAAATGGTCACAGGTAGAACGCACACACAGTATAAACTGGTTGGAACTTCATGCCATCCACCTGGCCCTGCGCAACTTCCTTCCCCACGTACGCGGGCGGCATGTCCTGATAGTCATGGACAACATCACCTCCAAGGCTCACGTCAACCGACAAGGGGGCACCCAGTCCATAAGTTTGATGAGAGAGGCCGAGCACCTCTGCCGTTGGGCGGAGCACAATCTCCTCTCCCTCAAAGCCGAGCACATCTCAGGGGTCTCAAACACTCAAGCAGATTGGCTGAGCAGGACCACGGTGGACCAGTCCGAGTGGTGCATTAACCCGTCACTGTTCAGGGAAGCGACCATGATGTTCAGTCTCCCATCAGTAGACCTATTCGCAACCCCCCTCAACACCCAACTCCCCAGGTTTTTCTCGAGGTACCCCTCCCACGGGGCCAAGAATCACAACGCCCTCCGTTGCCCCTGACCTACAGGGCTTCTATATGCATTCCCTCCATTGGCCCTTGTTCCCAGAGTCATCCAGAAGCTCATCTCCGAGAAAGCAGAGCTTATTTTAGTGGCACCCTACTGGCCCAGGCACCCATGGTTTGCGGACCTCCGCAATCTATTGGTGGCCCCCCGTTGGAAAATTCCCCCGCACAGGATATCCCTTTTCCAGGGGCCCCTCCAACACCCGGACCCTCAGTGGCTCCAGTTAGCCGTTTGGAGGTTGAGCAGGAACGTCTAAGGAAGGAGCAGTTCTCTGACCAGGTTATTGATACCATTTTAGCCGCAAGGCAGCCCTCAACAACCCGAATATACAATGCCACTTGGAATAGCTTCTGCAAGTGGTGCCATAATTTCCAGATCAACCCTCTTTCACCCTCCATTGCTCAAGTTTTGGAATTCCTCCAAGAAGGTCTGAGGAAGGGACTTTCTCCGAACACCCTGAGGTGTCAGGTAGCAGCCCTCTCAACTGTGATTATTTGCGACAATCTGGGTACACTCTCCCTCCACCCTCGCATTAGGGCATTTCTTAGGGGAGCAACTAACTTGTGTCCCCCAACTGTACACAGATACCCTACCTGGGACCTCAACAAGGTCCTGGCGTCCCTTACTAAACATCCCTTTGAGCCTCTCAGGGAATCCTCACTCCAGTTCCTAACTTTCAAAGTCGTATTCCTGGTGGCCATTACTTCGGCTCGCCAAATATCGGAGATAGCCGCCTTGTCGGTGAGGAAAGACCTTTGCATCTTCCATGCCGACCGAGTGGTTCTACGGCCGGACCCTACCTTCTTGCCTAAGGTCAATTCAGCCTTCCACAGGGCACAGGAACTCACACTTCCGAACTTCTGCCCCAATCCCTCGCGGGAAAGGGAGAAGCTTTGGCACACCCTGGATGTAAGACGGGCCCTCCACATTTACATTAAACGTACCCAGCCCTTTAGGAAGTCTGAATCCTTATTCCTTTCCTTTCAACCTAAATCCTTAGGACACAAAGTGTCCCCGGCAACCATCGGCCGCTAGATAAGAGCTACTATTTCCAAAGCTTACTTGTCCCAGGCTCTGCCAGTGCCCAGCGGAATAACGGCACACTCCACCAGAAGTGCAGCCACCTCGGCAGCTTGGGCCACCCAGGCTCCAATTGCTGATATTTGTTGGGCCGCCACCTGGGCCTCCCCATCTCCCTTCATTAGGCATTATAAGATCGACATATTTGCCTTGGCGGAGGCTTCGTTTGGTAGACGAGTTCTCCAGCGAGTCCTCAAGGAACCGCAGGGACTTCAGAACCAGACGGAGTCCCTCCCGTAGGACAACCAAGCTTTGGTATGTCCCACTCTATGGATGATCCGACTGGCTCTCAGGAAAATGGGCGTTGGTCCTTACCTGACACGCCATTTCTCTGGAGCCGGGAGGATCATCCAGCCCCACCCTTTTAGTTCACCGTCTGGTGGGGTCTTGTTTTGCCAAGGAACTGCTTAGCATAGTAAGATGAGAGCACAATCTTCTCTTCACTCTCATCTTCGCGTAAACTGGGGAATGCAAGGGAGCCACGTGATGGAGGGCGGAGCATTCCTTAGTAATTAAGCTCAGCCTTCAACAACGCAGACTGAAGCACCTCCCACTCTCTGGATGATCCTCCCGGCTCCAGAGAAATGGTGTGTCAGGTAAGGACCAACGCCCAATCCATCTCTTTGACAGGCTAGACCTACTTAGCTCCCTCAACTGTTCATCATATGCCTTAGACTCCAACCCTTTATCATCTTGCTCTTGCTTTTCTGTGCCTACTTTGTAGGGTCTTAGCATCTTCTTTTTTTTTTTTTTTTGTATGTAAACAACTAGATAGTTGGGAGATTATTTCCAAGATATTAGTACCAAGCAGGAGGGGAAATGCTATGGTTTAACCTGCTTCTGGAGACTTAATAATATTGTTACCTTTGGGTGGGACAATTAATTGGTTTGAAAATGTTGAATTAGCTATTTGATTATTGATTATCTTCTCCTTCTCCTCAGGTATTATTGTAATGTATGTGACTGTGTAGTGAAAGATTCCATCAACTTCCTTGATCATATCAATGGCAAAAAACGTATGTATAACATGTTTTTCATGTACTATTTTGATATTATTATTGTTGTTTTGTTGTTATTATTAATCATCGCACAGTCAGCCAGATATTCAGACTGGGTCTAGTCTTTTTGGTCTACCTATTGAGTCCTTACCAAGGACCTGGGATAGGCAGATGTAGATGTTTGAAGGTGTTACAAATATTGTCACAGGATGGAAGCTGTTCCCAGTAAAGCCACCTTTGCAATGGACTGATGGCGAACATGTCAATGCCAATGGTGTTCAAGTGGTCCACTATCCAGACTTTTTTGATCGACAGTTGTTAAGTCAGGGGTGTTATGTGGCAAGCACCTATCTGCTTGAATTCTAAAGTCTCAGAGCAATTTAACTTCTTCATTTTCTATGACTTTCTCTATTTTATGGTCCCAGCAATTCTTGCTTGTGGGCAAATGATATTTCTTGCAGATCTTGCAGTGCACCATTGTTGTAACTTTGTCATGCCACTGCTTGAATCTGTGCAATCTTCTTATAGCAGTTTACCAGGTGGTCTACTATTTCTTCAGCTTCTTTGTATAGGTGGCACGTGTTGTCTGTTGCTGTCTTCTCAATTATGGCTTTGTATGCATTGGTCCTTAAAGCTTGGTCTTGTGCAGCCAGAATTAGTTTTTTGATCTCTTTCTTCAAAGTTCCTGCTCTTAATCTTTGCCAGGTCTTGTTATTATTTGCTTTCCCTGCTATTTTTTTATCTACTGGCTATATAGTGCTTTGTCTTCCCATGGCTCCATTCTGTTCTTCATTTGATCTTTCTTGTAGGCCAGTTTGGTCTCTCCAGTAGTCAGGAAGCCTTCCTGATATACTAACTTCAAAGCATCTTCATCACATATTTATTCTTCCAAAGCCATTTTTTCTTCTTCAGTCATCTGATGTACTTGCAACATTCCACCAATTTGCCTTGGTAGATAGTCTATCTGTGTCACTATTGGATAAAGGGCATGATTCATCATCATCATTTTTCTGGTCTTCCTATCCGTTGTTTTTAGTTCTGCTTGAGTCCAGTCCACTATTTCAGCTGTGTATCTAATGACTGGAATTACCCATGTGTTGATTGCCTTGATGGTATTTCATCAATTGAGTTTGGACTTTAAGATCTTAACTCTCTTGATGTATTCAACTCTAATCTTTTTCTTGACTTCAGTATGCTTGATATTTGTAGTAATTATCCTCATCTAGACTCAATGTTATTTTTGTGGGACATCTTGATTCCTTCAGTTTTCACTATCTTTTCTTGTTTGATAGTGAGTGTTGCACATTTGTCCAATCCAAATTCCGTTGCTAAATCTTGGTTATATATATGGAGTGTGCTGAGCAGTGATTCTATTTCAGATGATGTTTTTCCATATAGCTTCAGATCATCCATATAAAGGAAATGGGATAGTGCAGGGGTCTCCAACCTTGGCAATTTTAAGACTTGAGGAATTCTGGGAGTTGAAGTCCACAAGTCTTACAGTTGCCAAGATTGGCGACCCCTGGGATAGTGAATCTCCTTAAAATATTCCTCTCTTGAAATTAACCTCTCCTAGTTTCTCATTTTGTCAATTAGTAGTTGATATTTTGTTCCTCTACTATTGGGGCGGTTTCCTTTCTGCTCAAGTGGAAAGAGATTGTTTTCACTAGATGCTGTGGGACTGCATCAGCTACCACACCAGTTAGCAATTTGAAAGTTGTGGTAAGCACATAATTGACTTGTCATTGCCTGGACCTTTTGCTGGATCTTTCATATCAGGTGGGTTTTCCCAGGTGTTAGCCACTCTTCAATTTTACTTCCTTGTACTTTATTGTTAAACTGCTTGGCAACGAGTGGATATAGACCATGCAGTTCATCTTCACCTGGTGCTGTCTGATTCTTGATCTTTCCTGATCTTTACCATTTCTGCTATTATTACTAGTTCTTTCATTCCAACTTCTTTTTTATTCTTATCTACCTCTTTTAACCAATCCTTGTTGTATTTCTTTGGGTTATCCCATATCTGTGTCCAGAACTACACTGTTTCTTCCTTGTCAGGTATTGACTGATTCATTGGAGTATCTCTATTGATGGATTGGTAGAAACATTCTGATTGGATTGAAATTAGAGGTTCTGTCTATAATTTGCAATTTGAGCTTCATATCTGAAATGAAAACAATTGTATATCTCTGCTGGATCCTCTACGGCAGGAGTCTCCAACCTTGGCTCCTGGAAGCCTGGCGGACTTCAACTCCCAGAATTCCACAGCCTGGCTGTGGAACTCTGGGAGTTGAAGTCCGCCAGGCTTCCAGGAGCCAAGGTTGGAGACCCCTGCTCTACGGGCAACTCCCTCTGGTTTGCCTCTGCATTCTGAGATACTTTTGGCAAGGCTTTGATTTCTTTGCCCTGGGTAAACCTTTGCAGTTCTTCCAATTCTGCTTCTGTGAATACTTTATTTCATATTATAAATCAACATTGATATCTGCTAGCCTTTGTTCTGTTATTTCTGATTCTGGGTGTTGTTTTTTCCAGAACTGGTTCATTCGTTTCAAATATCCTCTTCTTGTTGGACTTATCTGTAATAACAGATCATTATTTCTTTGTTTTCAATCACTGTGTATTTGCGATGGGTAAACACCTTTTCTTTCAGTGGTTCTGAAGCTGCTGGCCTTGGTTGCTCAGCCAACAGTCCTGAGTGCTGTAGCCATTTTTCACCAGATATCCAGGAACTCCAACATCTAGCATGGACCTTCTTAACATCCAAGCCGGAATGGCTTTCTATGTCTCACTGTACTTTTTATGGGAGAGATGCTGTTTGTCGGACTCCTCTATCCTAGCATATCTCATCTTCCTCAGAGCATACTAGCCCCAGAACCACATCAGGAAGTACCTTGTTGAGGGGTTGTTGTTGTTGTTGTTGTTGTTGTTGTTATTCACACTGTCACCCAGATGTTTAAATTGGATTTGACATTTTTATCCAGCCAAGATTTTGGGTAGGTAGATGTTGTTCGATGATGTTAAAGGTATTGTAGCAGAATGTAAACTGTTCCAAGTAAAGCTGCCTTTCTCCCCTGAACTGTTCAGACCATCCAGTAGTGGGAGGTGTCTTCTTGGATAGGCTGGGCTTAATTTGCAGGACGCTTCTCCTCCTCCAGGGTACTCCTCCCTAGCGTCCTCTAGTTTTAGTTCAGCCTTTGTTGAGATAGGTAGCTTTCCAGATTGGCCGGAATAGCAGTTAAAACTAAAGAGATTCAAACATCAGCCTTTTCACTTATTTAGGGAACCCTTTGTCATCTAGGAGTCCCAATAGCCTCTGACAACTTATTAACATCCTGGCCATCAAGGCTAGTAGCACTTCACTAGAGGGATACAATTTCAAGGATCAAATTACCAAATTGAAAACCCTGCAGCCTCAGACATTTTCCCTTAAAATCGGGCCGGCGGGACTTGTTTCCTCTTTTGGGAAAAAGATCGCAAGAGCAGTTTACAATCCACTTATCTCCCAATCGTTAATAGCGCCGTTCCGAACAGCGAGCTTGCCTCATGTTCGGCTCTTCAACGGCTGAGGCTCTTCCTCCATTCAACACCAAAGGGGATGGGAAGCATAAGCACTTACAATTCTTTTCCCGCGTAGTTGCTTTACGCTATTTAGAACAGCGATTTAGGCGGGAACCAGCAGCTGGACTCTTAAGGCCACACCAAGCAGCGACAGGCACCATTTTGAGGACCGCGTGGTGCCCATTCATAATTAAAACAAAAAGCAAATATTACCTGTGAGAGGATTGTTTTTCCCTACTGGGTTCCTCTCGTAGAGACCAGGGGATTGGCTTCCCTACTCCTGAAGCACGGAGCAGTGGACCCGCTTTGTTGGCTAACCCTCACAGAATATAAGTCCAGCGGCTTCACAGCGAGCACCAAGGCTGAAGTCCACCTGTGCAGAGCAGCTGTCGCAAGCCATTGTTAACACAGTTCTGGCCTGCAGAGTGTTGATTATTGGATTTCAATTGATTGGATTGGAGATTAATTCTACAAATACCAAATTTGAAGGGACATTGCAAGAAGTTTACAAGGATACCCTGCTCCTTTGCAAGCAGGCTCCTAGGTGTGCCAATCACCTTGTAATCAAGCCTCATTGACAAATTTATAGTGGAAATGGCAAGCGGCAAAGGTTCAAAGGCCTTTACCTCCAAAACAATGACCAAGGTAACTTGGTCCATCTTCTGTCATTGGTGCGCAAATTTGCACATTGACCCTACTTCTCCATCGGTGGTGCAAGTTTTGGAGTTCCTGCAACATGGCCTGGACAAGGCATTATCCCCTAATACCTTACGCAGACAAGTGGCGGCCCTAGCCTCGGTTGTCTCTTGGGGTGATCTCTGCTCAATTTCTCATCACCCGCGCATTCGCAGTTTCCTTAGGGGGGCCACAAACTTATGACCCCAGTAACACATTGATATCCAACCTGGGACCTTAACAGCTCTCACAAAGGGCCTCTTTGAACCCCTAAGGACTTTGAGTCTCCGCTTCCTAACCTATTAGGTGGTCTTCTTAGTCGCAATAACTTCAGCACAAAGAATTTCCAACTAGTAGCTTTATCGGTGAGACAGGACCTCTGCATTTTCCATCCAGACAGAGTTGATTTCCGACTAGACACAACCTTTATACCAAAAGTTAATTCGGCCTTCCATAGGGCACAAGAGTTGGTCCTTCCTAATTTTTGCCCGCAATCAGCCCATAGACTTGAACATCATTGGAACCGACTGGATGTAAGGGGAGCATTACGTTCCTATATAAACTGCACTGCAAATTTTAGAAAACCAGAGGCCCTCTTTATTTCATTCCAACCTACCTCTCTAGGATGTAAAATTTCCTCTTCAACAATCAGCAGGTGGTTAAGGGCCACGATTGCAATAGCATACGAGATACAATCACTGTCAGTTCCCAGGGGCATAACAGCCCACTCTACCAGGAGTACAGCGACTTCGGCAGCACATGGGCCACTCAGGCACCAATACATGAGATCTGTAGGGCAGCAACCTGGGTCTCTCCCTTCATTAGACATTATAAAATTGACGTTTACGCCTCCGCCGAGGCTGTATTTGGTAGGAGAATTTTAAAAAGAGGAGGGACTTCTAGCCAGACAGAGGCCCTCCCGTAGGACAGTCCAAGCTTTGGTATGTCCCACTACTGGATGCTCTGAACAGCTCAGGGGAGAATGGGCGTTGGTATTTACCTGATACGATCGTTCTCCATGAGCTGTGAAGAGCATTCAGCCCCACCCTTATCCATCTGGCGGGGCACTATTCCGGCCAAAAGCTAGATAGGGTGAAGTATAGAAGGTTTCCACACTTCAACTTCACCAAAACTGGGGGACGCTAGGGAGGAGTCCCGTGGAGGAGGAGAAGCGTTCTGCAAATTAAGCCCAGCCTATCCAAGAGGAGACTGAAGCACCTGCCACTACTGGATGCTTTTCACAGCTCACAGAGAACGGGCATATCAGGTAAGTATCAACGCCCATTTGCTATTGACTGATTAGTCAGTGTGGATGGTAGTCAAGTGGTGGTCCATATGGTTTGGAATTGCACTCAAGGTGACTATTTCTATTGGTACTATATTTATTATTGTTGTTATTGTTATTATTGAATGATAATAAAAGTATCATTATTATTATTTATAAGTGTAAGCAGCCCAGTTCTAAATGATTCAGAGCAGCTCAACAATAAAAGAAATTACAGTGATTTCCAGCCTGGCTGTAGTTCTTTGGTTTTAGTCAATAGATAGTCATCATTTTGTTTGATTGTAAAGTAGCCATGGATGCAGGATTTATTTTGTGGGACATATTCAATTTACTAATCTGTCTCATACAGAACCAATCCATTGATTGGTTCATCCTGTCTCATTTGATTCTTAGCAGTTATCAAAGATCTGAGAGATTTCAGTGACTTCTATATGAAATTCATGTATTCCTTTGTTAAGCTAATGGATCTTGAAGTGTGGTCTGCAAACCACCAAGTTCCAACAGTGGTCCTCTCCAGTTCCTATCCAGTTTCTTTATGTCTGTCAGTCAAAGCTTGATCACCTACCCATCTCTCTAGGCATGTCAACAGTCTGCTGGTGAGAGAGAACCACTCTCCACCTCAGCTTTCTCCTTATGTGTGTCAGCTGGCAAGAACCCACTACTATCTTAATATGTCACAGAGCATGTTGATCAGTGGTTCATGAGAATGGAACAATGGCTGGAAATGAGTTAATGAAACTTATATGTAGCATTGTTTAGAAAGCCACAGAGATGACCTGGGAGAAACTATACAAAAAAGACTTCAATAACATGTACACAAACATGTTTTATGTATGGGAAACAAAGATAACATAAGCAATTGCTGATTGGTTCTACCCCAATTTCCTGGAATATAAGAGGGAGAGAGAGAAATGATACTTTCTATGTCAGATATAATTCATGATTTAGGTTTTAACATATAGCGTTCCTTGCAACTCTATTATAATTTATTAATGATATATATAATTTATTAAACTCTGTAATTTATTAAGTATGCAATTGATTTTTCTCCTCCAATTTTGCCATTCTAGGAGGTTTTCCACATACCTAAGAAAACACATTCTTTACTCCAAAGTAAAGTTAAGATGGAAACGTATTCTATTCTACTGCTTTGATATTTGGTGGCCCAGCAAAAAAGAAAGGCACGTTAGGTCTTAAGTTTTGGTCTTGATTGATTGAAAAACAATCAATGTAAGATGATGCTGTGGAGAGAGAGAAGGCTTCTCTCTATCATAAGCCATTCCACACAAATTGTTTGAGGTATGGAGGTAAACTCCATGAGCTGTGGGGAGTGACCTCTGGTTTTTTTTTTTCTATAGTAATAATCTCTGACCAATAAAATATCATGGATTATGTGAGCTCATCCGCTCTTGCACCAGAACTTCCCATTCAGTTCCCTTTCCATCTCCCTCCCCCACACACTAGACAGCAGATTCAACTGAAAGTTCTTCTGACCCATCCTGAAGGTATTGGGAGAAGTGAGCGGGAAGCATCTTGTTTGAGCCCCTGGATTGTTTCCTCTGCTCACCAACTGCTAAATCTCTCATGAAGAAGAACAAGAGAGAAGGACATATTAAGAATCTGCTTTGGTTACCTATCTACTCCTCACCATTAGGTCAATTGATATCATTTAGTGATTTTTGTTGTTGTATTCTTCATTATAATTTATTTTGACTCCTTTAAGATGGAATGTTAATAAACATAGTACATTTCCTAGTAATGCTGTTTTCTTTTTTTCACATTCTTATGTGCCTGGCTTTATCACTGTTTTTTGCCTTAATAAATCTTAAATGTCAGGTTGTTTTGCTTTTGAATTATTCAGTACTGTGCCATTTATAAACTCATTCTGCTGTTTAGTAATTGCACATTTACTTGCAATAAACGTAGAGAGTTGTAAATGGTAAAGATGGAAAGCTCCCGTAAGTAAAGAGAAAGCAAACACAATATTATATCCATATGTTTATGTTAGCTGGATTTCTCTACAATCACTGATTAAAAGCTGTTGTTTTTTTTGTAGAAATTTCATCCAGCTTTCCTTTTAATATAGAAGCCACAGCACAAGCAAAAGAGAAAGAACCCTGATTGCATTTCATACCATGGAGAACATAGAAATATTCTAGCTGACAGAACTAGATGGAATGTCATAATAACCCTGCTGGCTTAGGCCATCCTGTAACACACATTGACCCATCTGATTCTTTCAGAAACTTCACAATCATAGCTGAGAAAGTGATATTTATTGCTCTCCCCTAGTAGTTTAAGCCATACTGCCCATGGTTTCAAAACTAACAAACTGCCTCAAGACAATTGATAACTTGTTCTTCCATGGGCATTTGACTGGTCCCTTTTTAAAACCATTTAAATTGGTAACCATCATCATATCTACTATCAGCACATTCCAAACCTTAATTATACATTGTGTAAAAAGTATTTCCTTTTATTAATCTTGAGTATCTTTGTATTTGGTTTTAATAGAAGACTGCCATTGTAAAAGGGAGAGAACAATATCTATGTCTTCACTTTCCACCATACATGTTTCTGTATACCCCTGCCCTCTTCCTGCAGAACTAAAAGAAATCCAAAAGCTATAGTCTTTACCTCAGCCTCCTGCAAGGGGCAGGAGTGGAATTTCCAAGAAACTGTTTGGGTTTACCCATACTGGCCCTGAATTCCTGCCTCAGTGTAGCAATTTGGTAACTGTCTTACAGGGAAATGCTTTCTTTGATACTCTAACCCAGGGGTGTCCAACCTTTCACCTTCCCTGGGCCACATTAGAAGATGAAAATTTGGTTTGGGCCGCAAATAATAATAATAATAATAATAATAATAATAATAATAATAATAATAATAATAATAATAAAATAATAATAACAACAACAACAACAACAACAACAACAATAATAATAATAAATAAAATAAAATAAAATAAAATATAAAATATTTTTTATTATTTATTATTATTTATTAAAATTATTTATTTTTTATTTTATAATTTTCTGGCCAAATTTTGTGGGATGGGGGGGAAGAAAGCTCGCCCACCTCGCGCCCTACCTCTCCTGCAAATGCAGCGGCGGCAAGGGCAGAAGCAGTGGCGGCGGCGGTGGGGGCAGAAGCAGCAGCAGTGGCGGCAACAGCAGGAGGTGGTGGGGCGGGACTTTTGGGCTGTGGCTGCCTGCCTTTTCTGTTGCTCGCCTCGCCCCGCCTCGCGCCTACCTCTCCTCCTGCAAATGCAGCAGCAGCAGCAGTGGGGGCAGAAGCAGGAGGTGGTGGGGCGGGACTTTTGGGCTGTGGCTGCCCGCCTTTTCTGTTGCTCGCCTCGCCCCACCTCGCGCCTACCTCTCCACCTCCTCCTCGCTGGATCTTTCATGAAGGTTGGGATAGGCGTTGGGCCGCATTATGAGGCGACCTGGGCCGCATGCGGGCCGCGGGTTGGACAAGCCTGCTCTAACCCAAGCGTCTTCAAACTTAGCAAATTTAAGACTTGCAGAGTTCAACTCCTAGAATTATTGAGCTAACATGACTGGAGGAAGAATTCTGGAAGTTGAAGTCCACAAGTCTTAAAGCTGTCAAGTTTGAAGACCTCTGCTCTAACCTCTATGTGAAATAGATAGGGACCTCACAGGGGCCTTAGTGGGCAAATAAAGTAAAAGCTGAGAGTCGTGAAATTTGTAGCATCAATTTCTGACCTTGTTGCAGGAAATACATGATTAAGAGATCAGGTCCCTGTCCTTCTTTCCAGAGAAAGATCACTTTCACAAAACATTAATAAAATTATGTATAAAATTACAATGGATAAGATAAGATACCATTTATTGTCACTTCTTTCTGTGGACAATGGACATACATTAAAAATGAAATTCTGATGCTCTCTCTCAAAAGAAAATATATATCCATACACAGACACGCACACACACAAACACACACACACATACACAACCACACACACACACACACACATATATATATATATATCAAATATAAATAAAATTATAAATAAATAAAAACATGATAAATCCCTGTTCCAGTAGTGTTGGAGCACTGTTTAAGGTGCTTCCAGGTTGAAAAAATTAGCTAGCAATATCACTGTTGCTGGGGGAAATCCATGAGGACTCCTTTCATGTCCCCATGAAAGAGCTGGAATGAAGGACAGTAGCTCAGTCCACCAGGCAGTAGCACTTGGGTTTTGAACATGGGCTTGCTAAACGGCAACCCAGCATCTTAACTATGTAAGCCGCCATGCTCCTAACATGATAAATAATAAGTGCAAAATAACTAGAATATAAAAATACCTTTATATAATTGCAAGTGGTCACATGTAAAATATTGGGCAAAAAGTAAAATATAGATCCGTTTAAAACAGGTGTTCAAAGGAAAAAGGCAAAAGAATATGTATGGCTCTGGATAGACAACAAGATGATATTGATATACTTCTAATTTAAACTCTGTTTTAAAAGTGTCCAGGTTGCATAAATGTTTACAATACTAGGTTTGCATAGGTAAAATAAATAAAGAAATAAATTGCTAGAATCCTTAAGGATTTTAATTGGCACACACAAATTAAATTAAAGGTCTAATCACAGATTCCTACTTCAATATACATTTGAAAGAAAATATAATTTTTATTATTTATCCTGAATTTTCTAGAATTTAATTGATTTTGACCTTTAATCACAGGAGCAAGTTCCTTAGCTTTTTTTTACCCCTGGATGTTGCCTCTCTTTTTCCTGCTTTCTGGAAGAAAAAAAATGCCTGAAATTTCTCATTGCCTGTGCTGCCCAGCTCTCCTCATACACACGCACACACAGTCAGAGTTCTAAAGATGTTTATTCAATACCCTCCCTCCAAATAACAGGCCCATAGAAAGCACCCACTTTGCCCAAGTTCAGATTCCAAGCTCAGCATGACAAGTCACTGGGTAAATCGAGTCGAACAGGCACACATGAAGTCTAGGGAAACAATCCACGAGTCAAATAGGTAAAACAACACAAGTATACAAGGCAAAGAACTAGGCACGTTGCAATGCTCAAGTCCTCAGGGCAGGATTAAGTAGACACCAGTGCAGCCTTTCAAGAGGGATGAGGTTGCTTCCTTGTGAGTATAGCTGACCAGCATTGCACATCTCTTCTCTTTGCCCTACATGTCCTTAGATTGGGAGGAAGTGTGGACTCTACCGCTTCCTCGTTAACTGCCGACAGCTGTTCCTGGTCCTTGCCTGGAGCCTCCTGGTCAGTTCACTGCAGCTCGCCTCACTCAGCCTCAGCCTGTCGCTTGTCAACCCAGATGAGGCTGCTTCATCAGGCTAGCACACTCTGAGCCCCAATCTGGGCCATCACATAGTTCTGTGCATTCCTCGACTGACTCAAACTCCTCCTCCTCCTCCTCTTCCAAACATGTCCGGAGAGGGGTTTGGGGACGGATCCACGATTACTGCCCTCTCATAAATAAAAGCTTTCTCACTTGGAGAGAAATAGTTGTGAGGGGATTTCATTGTTAAAGATCCTTATTCTGGAAGGTTCTGCTTGTTGTGGAGGAATGTATACAGATTTCCTTATCTGGGAGACAGTTATCAGTCTTGTGGATATCAGAATAGAATAGAATAGAATAGAATAGAATAGAATAGAATAGAATAGAATAGAATAACAGAGTTGGAAGCTGCCTTGAGGTCTTCTAGTCCAACCCCTGCCTAGGCAGGAAACCTCACACTATTTCAGACAAATGGTTGTCCAACATCTTTTTAAAAACTTCCAGTGTTGGAGCATTCACAACTTCTGGAGGCAAGTTGTTCCACTGATTAATTGTTCTGACTGTCAGGAAATGTCCTTAATTCTAAGTTGCTTCTCTCCTTGATTAGTTTCCACCCATTGCTGTTTATCCTGGCCTCAAGCTCTGGAGAATAGCCTGACTCCCTCTTCTTTGTGGCAGCCCCTGAGATATTGGAATACTGCTATCATGTCTTCCCTAGTCCTTCTTTTCATTAAACTAGACATACCCAGGTGATATCAGGTGATATCACATCATCCCCTCATTATAGTATTTTGATCAGGTTTATTTGCTCTTGTACAATTTTTTTTCAGAGGTGATTGGAGCTGTACACAATTCCAGGTATGATTTTACTACACATTTATATAAGGACCTCACGAAATATACAGATTTTGCTACAATTCCCCTCTTAATTATTCCATATTAGACTTTGTTTTTTTTTACTCTGAGATGGAACCTTTTTTGAGACATCTACCATGACTCTGAACTCCCCTTTCTCATCAGTCACTGCCAATACAGAGCTCATTAATTCTTTTGCAAAATGTGGGGAGGGGAAGTTTTCTTATGTGTATTGTGAAGTTTGGTGCCTTGGCCATTGAGATGTACTCACCTAGCTGGAGGATAGTATTTTAGAGCTTTTTCAGTCTGTTTGATTTTTTAAAAGTCCTTTCAGTCCTTTTTTAAAATTTTATTTTACTTTTAAATATACATAAATATTGAATACATAAACAGTGTCGCATCTGGGGATCATTAGTTTTGATACAAAATAATAGTGATAATAATAATATTGGTTACAGTAATCATACATGATTATAATAATATAAATATTAAAGTTAAAGTTATTTACATGTTAGTATTTGCTCCACCATGTATATATTCCTTCATCATTTAATTATTCAATATTTTAATACATAATACTGATAACCATAGTAATATTATTTAAGTATAAATAGAATCATTTTTCAACTTCTGATCTTTACTTCTACATATTAATTTTAAAATATTATATAGAAATATGCATAATAATATTTTCTCCCTTTATAGTTTCTACTTCTATTCTAATTCTTAATAAAACAAATTTTATATTAGGAGGTATTCTATTTCTATCCATCATCTCTTGTCCGTTTTAGTATTTCAATTATTGTTTATTTTTTGCAATGCTCCTGTTTGATCTAAATGTTTCCTTTATCTCTATATCTACCTTTCGCTGCCAGACTTTCAATATGCCTATCAGTGCCTCTATCTCACTTCAGGAATGTCTGTTTATCCAATTCTATTCATTGAAGTCTTAATGTATAATATGCCTGATCGGATTCATAAATTTTTATTATCTTCTCCTTGTTTTCTTGTTTCATTTGTTGCTTTATTTGCTCTATTCTTTCCTCTGTTTTTTTTTCTATTTTCTCCTCTTTCCTGGGTTTCTTGTTCATATTTCACTGTTTTTTGCCGAGTATTTTCTGGTCTTACAATTATGTCATGTGTCAAGTCTTTTATCTCCCTATGGTTGTTGTAGTTTAAAACATCAATAATATTTCTTTTTGAAATACACTTATTTTTCCATGTTGAAGCATTTTGCCTTATTTTGTAAGTTAGAAAGTTATTCTATAATCTACCAATCCCAAAATCTCAGTTATCCATAACACCAAAAAGCCAATATTGAAACATTGAGTAGCCCCCAAATTATACCTCATGAAGCACAATATTTATAGTCCTTTATAGTCCTCAATAGGTCAGTTTAGTCCTTCCAAGTTCTCCAAAAAGTCTTTTTTTAAATTCTTCTTCTTTCACTTTTTAAGCAGTTATCAGACAACATTTATAATCCTAGGTGATCCATCAGATTTCCCCATGTCTTCTTAAGTCACATAGTCAATTCTTTAATTTCAATGATAATTCCAGATATTTGTAATCCACTCTACGTAGAAATCTTCAAAAGTCTCAAAATTTGTTCCTCCTCAGCTGTGCAGCAAATAGGTATAGAACAATATGCAAAAAGGCAGCCTTCCAGTTGTTATTTGTCTCCACTCTCTTTTCTATTTTATCAGTCCTCAGATTATTTCAAGGTTATTCCAACCTTGTAAAAATATAGTATATATTCTTTCTCTAGTAGATGACACCACCACCTAAAATTTCAATGTTATACAAAATCTAACAGCTGATTGCTGTTCCAATTTTCTTCAAGAAATTTCTTCCAATAATCAACCAAATATTCCCAGCATTTTAAAATGCCTGTTCAAAATATTACCAATAAAATGTTTGAGTCCAGTCTTTTTATATTTTAAAACTTTGTGTTCTACCTTAGGTTTCATTTTTTTTCGGGTCTGTAATCTTTCTGTTTATTTGCCGCTTTTTCACCACTTTAGAGAATCTTTCTTTCGGAATTTATTTTCTTTGAAGATTAGATCTCTAATATAGAAGTTAAAAATCACGTCACCCAGTTCCAGTCCACTGTTCACAAACCACTCCAGCACATTTCTTTCTTCAGCTGTCCCAGCTTCATGGCGGCCCTAATGGCCGCCTTTCCTCTTTGTTGTTGGATGGGAGGGAGCCTTGGATCAAGCAGAAGAGTCATTGCTCTCCGTGACCTGCAAAGTGTCCCTCCTTTCTTCATTACCCCTTCAGGATGAGTTTAGCCCAGGGGTGTCAAACTCAAGTCCTGGGGCCAGATCCAGCCCATGTAGATGGATCTGGCCCATGTGGCTGCCCTGGAAACAGCAAAGTACTGGACCTTGGTGCCTCTGCCAGCAGAAATGGAGCTCAGGAGGGCTGTGTGTGGCCCTCAAGAGCTCTGTTTTCACTGGCAGAGGGTTGCAGGAGGCTGTCACAGCCAAAAACAGAGTTTCAGAACCTGTTTTTGCTTGCAGAGGGTTGCAGGAGGCCATCACAGCTGAAAAAGGAGCTTGGGAGCCCATTTTCACTGGCAGAGCACTTGGGCCGCCACAAGTGCCTTTGACACATGCCCACCCTGGCCACCCCCATCCTGGCACCCCCAAGTTTAAACACAACCCTGATGCGGCCCTCAATGAAATTGAGTTTGACACCCATGCTTTAGCCCATTAGGGCCCTCCAACAATGAGGACTCAGCCTGGGTTCGTGGAGCCTCCTACCCACGACTGTCGCTCAGCGATATCAAACCGGAAGTCGATTTACAGTCCTAAACAGTTAGCCACTTAGGGATTCTCCCTGGCTCTGAAAGTAGTAGAGAGTAGTATATCCTGCACCACTGGGATTCTCTGGAAGAGTGTGCTTCACTTTTGAATACTAGTTTACAAACTGCTTCTTTGAGACATAGAGCTACTCTGTGCAGTAATTCCTGCCCTTTGTATGACTTATATCTCAACAAAAATATATCCAATTGCTTCTCTCTATTTCACCTGATTTCTGTAGTACTTGTCATATAACTGTGTTCTCTTCTAGCATTAAACACATCTCATTTTGACTAAGGGACTTCTGGAATTTGCATACAAGTGCTTACACACAATATCTTCATTTAATTTCCTCCCATACAACTTTCTTGATCAACTACACTAATTTTCTAGATCTGCACTGCCTACCCACTCTTAAACTATTATAATAATTTATATCTCATCCTCTGGAGTGGTTTCTTCCTGTACCAAATACTCCTTACATTCTGTTAGCTCCTCCTCCCCCCAGAATTAGTTTAAAAGCTGCTTTGCCACATTTTTTGATAATATTTTCCAGCAATCTGGTACGTTCTTGGTTTATGTGGGTCGTCCCCTATTTGCAGAAGCCTGGTTGTTCCCAAAAGTATTCTAATGCTTCACTAATCCAAACCTTCCTCCTAACATCTTCTTATCCAGGCACTAAAGCTGTTCAGTTCTGTCTATTTAATGGGGCTGGCAGGTGGAATTAATAGCATTTTGAAGGATGTGCTTTGACAATCCTGGATTTTAGCATTCTACTCCATACATATGATTTCCAGGACTGAATGATTATTTTTGCTTTCATTAATGCCAGGGTGTAACATGGCCACATACTCTTCTGTGCCACTATGTGCCAGACTACAATACATGGCATGTTATACCCATGAGCTTTAATTCTGTCAAGCAAGTCACCATAGGATTGAATGCCTAGCACTTAGCCACCCATCTGTAGTAGAAGTTATAAGTGCAGCAAACATATGTAGGTTCATCGCTTGTCATTTATGCAGCGCATCAGTACCATCAATATTAAAAAGGAAAGTGTTCTAAAACGTATCTTTTAATAAACCCCCCCTCCATCCCCACAAGCCCAGGAATACTAATCTAACTTGGTATATAGATTTGGATAAATGGTTGGGGTGAGAATGAACCCTTGCATTATTCTAGGAGGATGAATAAAAACATAGCAGAGTTAAGAGAAATTTCAAAGTAATATTTACAGCAAGCTTTACTTATTTGTGCAAAAATATTGCTTGGCTGCAAGAAAACAATACATTCTGCATTTGTTGCCTGTTAAAGTATTGATAAGGTTTTTAGGCAATTCCCAAAATATTTAATTGGTCCCTACTTTTTCTAGATCAGAGGAACCTTGGTATGTCCATGAGAGTAGAGCGTTCTACTCTGGATCAGGTGAAGAAACGTTTTGAAGTGAACAAGAAAAAAATGGAGGAGAAGCAGAAGGATTATGACTTTGAGGAGAGAATGAAGGAGCTCAGAGAAGAGGTGAAGTATTACCCAGAAATTAAATAGGACATGATTGTAATGGAATACATTTTAAGCTGATAGATGTTCTATTATTATTATCTTGCTGAAGAGTCATTTTTACATTGTCTTTAAAAAAGATGTATAGCAATAATGATGATTGTCATTCTAGGTGGAATTAGATCTTTGTGCCAAATTCAGCAAATTTACTATTCTGATGTTGCCCCAAGAGTTGCTTGTCTTGAAAATGATCAGGAAAGTCATTTTTGTTCCTTGATTTCCCCAGTAAAATAAAGGGCTGAATATAGCATTCAAGATTTATCTTATTGTATTTCATTGGCTCTGCAGCACAATCTGGTGAAATTGAAGACTTCTAGTGATTAGGAAAAATCTGTATTTTGGAATATACAGTATATAGAACTGTATATTTTTAAAAACCAGATGAGACAAAAATTATATGTAATATAGAAATATTATAGAGGCAGGCATGTTGTCTGTCCTGTTCAGTAAAACAAAATTGATTTTTAAACATTTCTTATACCTAAAACTGAAATTAGAAGATCTGAGGAAGATTTCCAGAAGTCATGGAATACCACTCTTGAATACCACTCACAGGTACTTGTACTTCATAGAAACAAAAGAAACCATATGTTCTTTATTGCATGCATAGATGCATATTTAATGAAGGTTGCAGTTAAGAGAGTTTTGCAAATTATCTTTACTATTTAGCATAGAAGCACAATGGAGAAAGGAAGGGAAGGAAAGGAAAGGGAAGAAAGAAAAAGAAAGAAAGAAAGAAAGAAAGAAAGAAAGAAAGAAAGAAAGAAAGAAAGAAAGAAAGAAAGAAAGAAAGATCTTGCAAAGCATCTTTTTTGGTTATATTTTTATTCTACCTTCAGTCATTTGAAAGTGACCTACATGATGACCCCTTGCCTTTATAATGTTCATTAGAATGTGAAACAGTGACTGGCCAAATCATTTAGAATTGAGTATCTGAATAGGAACTTGAACCTCTTCTTTTGGCTCTTGAATCATTGCTGTAAGAATGAAAAAGGGTTTTTTTGGCATGCCATAGATTGATCATCTTTAGAAAATGGGAGATTCAGAATTTGCTTTTGGAATTTTGGTAACAAGAAATAATATAGAAACTATGCATATGAATATATGACTTTATTCAAGTTTAATAATAATTTCAAACCATGTTTTAGATCTGTTGGTTGTGTAGGTGGTTAATATAAAAAAGTCCTGCAATGTCATGCAAGCTTTTGCAGCCTTAACAACTGCTGAGAAACCATTAACCAAAATCCCACTTCAACATCTCCCAACACAAGCATGGCTGCTTTCCAGGTCTTGCAATCTCACAGAACAACAAAATATTTTGATTCGAGCTGTTAGAAGTCCTTTGATACCAGAGCCATTCAAAACACAGCTTATGTTCTGCTGAGCAGCTGTCATCAGGCTGTTCCAAGAGCTATCAGCTGCTGACATTGCCTTCTGGCATCATTCAGCACCACATTTGTAACAGGGCATTAATACAGAATCCATGTGATTGTTTTCAAGCAAAGCTGTATTTCTATCACTATTAATTTTGGATGAAGTCTTCAATATTGGTTTAAAAACAGATGCTGACAGCAAATGAGCATTCTCCCATATAATCAGCATCTTCTCTTGGCACTTTGGTTTGCTTTTCTTTCATTATTGCTTTGGGATGAGCCATTTTTCTTCCACTCATTTCGTTTCTTCTTCAGACCAGAAAGCATGTTGTCTCAATTGCCTAATTTTTGAGATTTATCTTTCTTTTCAAAGATTTTGATTATGCAAGCAAGCTTGGATAAAAAGAGTTATTTCCTGTGTTGCAGGAGGAAAAGGCCAAAGCCTACAAAAAGGAAAAACAAAGAGAGAAGAAAAGGAGGGCAGAGGAAGACTTGACATTTGAAGAAGATGATGAAATGGCTGCTGTAATGGGTTTCTCTGGTTTTGGCTCTACTAAGAAGAGCTACTGATTAGCCAGAAACTGTATTTTGAACGGCTACTGTTTATGCCCTGATGATGGTTCAAAATCCCAGAAAGACTTTGCAAAGAATTTTTATCTCAATAACCTGATACAAGTTGGGAAACAATTCCACATGTCCCATGTGGAGCTGATTCTACCTACCATCATTAAAACTTCCCTGGTTGAACAGATAGCACCACATTTTTGCCTATGTGTTGATAATTTTAAATCCCAAATAAAAATACTATCAAATAATATCTCCCCTCCCTTGATCCCCTGACAATATTTAAGGATACATCTTTTTTCAAGATCTGCTTGAAATGCCCACACACTTTCACACAGAATTCTGTGGTGATTATAGAATAATTTTTAAGCACGAAATTTCTCTTGGCCTTGTCTACAGCTGCAGTTTTCTGGTGCAAGTTCTGCTTGCTTTTTACTTTGTATTATGTGCATGAGAGATGTGCTTCTGGGTATGCTTTTTTCTTTTAATAAACTCATAAAAATCTAGTGCAATGGGGTTTTTAAAACGGTTTTATAATGTGTTTATATACAGGGTGGGGAGAGGATTGATAGATTCATCTACACTATTATTTTCCAGAACTCACAGGAGATTATTATTATCTGTCTACTGAGCATTATTGTCCACGCCATTAGCTTGCTGAAATGTTTTTTTTTTTAAATATATTCAGATGGTAACTTAGAAAGATCAAGGTTCCGTATGATCTTTCATTGATATAGGTACTAAATTATCTGAGAATTTGGTAAGAATGTGAATTTTTTTTCTGAAACAGCAATAAATGATGCTTTGCTTTAAAAATAGAGAAATTTCTCATCGAGAAAAAAATTGCACCAGTGGGAGTGCCTGTATTTTTTTAAAAAGATAAAAGAAATCTCTAGTTTAAAGATTTTCCAAGGTTAGAATGGTAAAATGCCCTTTGGGCTTAATGCAAGTGTTGAGAAGAAATCCCAGATGAATCTCTTTTCTATTAAAGTAGAATGAGACTTGCCAGTATCTTGCCACTGGCCATATTGAATAGATATCTCTGAGTTTTATCAGAACAGATGGGGGTTTGATAGAGAAGAAGGAGCTTTCTTGCCATTTTGATTCAGAGTGGAGAAATGTTATCAGTGCTGCTCTAGCTGCTGTTTATGCCCCATGTCATTTTCATTGCTTTCTTAATTTTAGTTCAGCCAAGCCCACTGTGACTCATTCATCGGTTTAGGAGGATTTACATCTAGCATGACTGATTTTCATAGTCTCTCCCTTATAGTGATGGGATCATTGTTCTTGCTTTTCTCCTCACTTTAATTAAATCTTCCATTCTTTCAAATCCAAGTAAAATAAATCCTACAATGTTTTCTGATGTTTTAATTCCTTAATCTTAGACTGCTGACAGCTTCATTGCTTCAGATATTTCCACTTCAATTCAGATTATAATCCCCACTGAAGATGTCATTGAAATGATACAAAGCCTGTAGCACTGCTAGCAGAGATTCAAATGTCCTTGGAGACATGATCCGTTAAGAAGAACCCCTGCTTAATGTGCCTCAGATTCCTTCCATGCAACAAAGAGAAATGAACATTTAATTCCAACAATGTCCCTATTTGCATTCAAACTATAAAATCAAAAATGAAACCTATGACTAAATATTCTAGACAATTTGAAGAGAGGAGGTGCAAAACATGGGGTTACAATGCTGTGTTAATTCTTTTTATACACGTTAAAATATGGAACATTTTGAATAATTTTGTCTAGCCAGCAGTGTTGCAACATGCTCATTATTGTACCTTGAACCAATTTAATTAGTACCTATGAGAAATAATATAATCCAGGAGATCTCTTATACATGTGAGCAGTGAATATGCTGACCTAGTGTTCTAAATTTAATACTAGCTGTGTTAGTGTGAGTTTCAAAGAGATTCCTCTGTTTTACATATTGTTAAAATCTGTTGCAATTGAAGCACAGCCCTTTTATCTGCACTTTATGGGTGGGAAAAATCAATGATTACTTCGCTCTAGTGTTGGGTATATTAACTTTTAGTCTCAGAGATTGACTAGTACTTGCTGGGAAATAAATGTGAATGGCATTTATGTTTTGCCTATGAGTTCCCATATATGTTTGATCCTTGTGGAATCAGAATGATGTTCTAATGAGCCTTTGATTTGATATAGCACTGTTCTTTTTGTGTTCTTGAAAAGGTTAACATAGAGATGCTTGCTTCTTTTAAGCCATGCAGTACAGAAAATTAGCATGGCACTAATGTACAATTTTCTACTCATAAGTTTTGATAATGCATTGTTTGTCAAATTGTAAATAATTATCTTAATGAAGAATAACATACTCAATAAGCTACAGCATTATTTCATTTGCTAGTTAATAGAACAAAACAAGAAGGAGCCCGCCTGCACAATATGGTATGTGTTTGTGTTGCATCAGTGTGGGTCGGAAGAGGAATGTGATTTCCATGGTATTTTCTTCTCTGTTCCCTATTTGAAACCTTTTACCTATATTCAAGCTTAAGGGCATCTTCCTCTATGGGGCCAGAGCATCTGCCTGCACATGCAATATTTCTGCCAGTTTTTCCTATCCCAGCACTGGAGGTTTCCTCTGAGTGGTGGTGGTGAGGGAATGTCTTTGTCTTGGGCACTTGCTGAGAGCAATGGAGTGTGTAGTGGCAGAGATACAGATTCCTGCTGGATTCCCAGCAGCAGGAGTTGCCTCTAGCCAAGGATGCAAAACACGTTTCCTTGAAAGAAATAATATTTAGACAAAAATCTAGAGAAAATGTTTTTCTGCAAAGATCATTAAGCCTAAATTCCCTGTTCAACTTTTTGTTTGCTGAAATTAGCCTTTTAATTTCCTGCTGCTCACATCACAGTTCTGTATACCAACTGCTAATCATCCAACCATAGTTCACCTTTACCTGATCTGATTAAACATACTAGAGTTCCTTTGTTGCCTGTTTCATGACTGTGTGTGCCATGTTCTTCCCAGGGAGCCAAGGACTGCGTAGGCTGCATGGGTGAATTTTTTTTTATCTGATTCTGCCTTGAATGGCTACTGATTTACTTCCTCTTTAGTTAGGCAGAAAAAGACTGGGTGAAGTCTGTATTATAATATCTCACTACGGGTAGACCTCACTTAACGACCACAACTGAACCCACAATTTTGGTCATAAATTGTGGTCATTAAGTGGTCACCATGTGACCTGACTCAGTTTTACAACCATTTTAGTACAGTTGTAAAGTGAATCCCAGTTGTTAAGCAAGTCACATAACCATTAAATCAGTGGTAGTCAACCTGGTCCCTACCGCCCACTAGTGGGCATTCCAGCTTTCATGGTGGGCAGAAGGGGTTTTGTCCCCTACTTTATAATAATCACCATTACTGTGGAACCGGTGGGCAGTTAGAGAAAATTTTACTCCTAACAGAAATACAAAAGTGGGCGGTAGGTAGAAAAAGGTTGACTACCCCTGCATTAAATGAACCATGTTTTTATTTTAAAAATTCATTCTCATGAATGCAAAAAATGTCAGAAACAGGCTAGAAAAGTCACAAATCATTGTCACATGAACACAGGATGCTGCAGTCAGTCATAAATGCAAGCCAATTGTCAAGCATCCAAAGCATAATTTTGTGATTGTGTCTGTTTGTATGTGCACAGGCAGTCATAACTCCAAGAAAAGGTCATAACATTTTGAGATCCATTGTAATTTCAAATGGTGACGTGACTGGTCATTAAACAAGCATTACTTGTAGGTTTATTTTACCTCTTCTGTAATTTATTGCTCTTCATGCTGATATATAAAGACAGAATGATGCAAGTTTTGTTTTCCAGTTTTAACAGAGCAGGAAATTGAAAATGTTTGTATTCATTATGGGAACATTGATGATTAAGCTTGTGCCATTGTTTCTTTCTTCTTACTGTTGGTCCATCTAATCCATGACTGTGGTTGGTAATAACTGTAAAAATGACACTTTTCCCTCCTTTAACAACTGTCCTTCTCAATCAGGATGTTTTTTTTCCTAAAGTTTTGTATGTATGCACTTATTCACAAGTACACAAGGGATTTTTAGCAAAAATGAAATGATAGAAAAACTAGACACTAAAGCAAAAGCAATTTTTTTTAAAAAAACATGCCAAATATGAGTATGTGTATGGACAGAAAAAATACACAACTATAATTTTAAGGACAAATTCAAATATTTTATATTTAATATTTCTATCCAGAAATTGTCAATATCACTAATAAATTATAACCAGATTTAAATACATGTATCCTAATATTTTAGGATTTTTCAAAACTCTTTCAAAGATGGGAGAAAATACCTTGTTCAAAGCAGTGTGCTTTCTCAATTTATTTTAAAGCCCTTTTTAAAAATTAGAATTAGGTGAATTTTATGTGATTGCAATACTCTTAATTAATTAATTGAGGTATATCTTGAAGAAAATAGAGGCATGAAAGAGAAATATATTCTAAACACATCAAAAGGGCCTACTCTGCAATGCTGAAAGGTAGAGTTCTGATTTTGTTTTAGGTATGCCCACTTGTTTGTGAGCATTTTTGCTACTGTGCTTTAGCATGACTTGTTGCATTATTTTGGACCAAGAAAGGGATAGCTTAGTTAAAGCCATATACTTTCTGATTTTTTTTCTAAAACTTTTCAGAATGTCTGGCAAACTGTTAATCTTTCTGTTTGTTTTTGCAGTGTTTAAGTGTGTATCAAGTGATATCAATTTTAAACATTGTGATAGTCTGAAAAACAGTTTTGATTAACTTGCAAACTTTTCCATCTGATTTGGAGTGCCAATCCTAGCTCTACCCAAAGAATTCCAGTGGATTTGAAAGCTTCCACATTACTTTGTAATATTTTAATTAGATCCAACAAGCATATTGCAGTTACATCACAGGATGTTTTCTACTTACATCTGTTCCATTATAGAGAACTGCAGCCATATTTCTACCAAAAATAAAGTTCTGGTTTTACAATTCTTTGCAAAGGGCAGAAGACTGATAATAGATTTTTATTGTTTGTCTTCTAACTAGAAAAGGCAAGATTTAGGAAGATTTAGGATACATTAAGGCTGACAATTAGACGCTACACACACCTTCTCTCTCTAGTTTCGCTACTCTCCAGTGCGGAGGCCTCTAAACCCCTGTCCATGGATTGGCACCAATCCTCAGCATGCCAAAAACTGGGCCACACAAACAAGCAAAACCCCATCCGTGGGATGCAGACAGCACATGAAACCACACCCCTTCCGGTCCACAGAAAACCCTCTCTCCACAGCTTCGGTTCCTGGTGCCCAAAAAGTTGGAGGCCACTGCTCTAGCAATTGCTTTAGTACCATGTGTACTGAAAGAACCATACCTTTAAAAAAATTCAATGTTTTCTGGTCAAATATCCCAGTCAAATATTTCACAGGTGATCTTATTCAGTATAAGAATGGGTTTATATTGTTCTGTTTTATACATGCCTATGGCCATTCACTCTCTGTTGAAGAATTTGCGTTTTTCATAGAACTGATTTTGACCCCTGTGCATTAATGACTCCCTGTAGGGATAGGAAACCACAGCCTGGTGTTCAAAGGCAGCCTGTCTTTATACAACTGCTTGCAGGTGGTTGGGATTGTTCAGCATTCTTTGCAGGCTTGAAATGAATGTAAAATATTACACGCTGTTAGGAGTTTTGAATGTCATTTGTGAACTTGAAAAGTTCCGTTCCTTTGTGTCCTAGACATAAAAATTAATGAGCCAGTTGCAGAGTGTTTGTTTGCTGATGAAGCACAATATAACTTATTAACTTTTTATCTAGCTCCCATAGCAGACAGTATTGTATAGAATTAAATCTTCTTGGATTTTCTTGTATATTCCCTACCTGACACCGAATCTCTTCTTTATCACTTCATTGCTATTTTTCAATTCTCCTTCTTTTCTCCTGTCAGTTTTTTAAATTATTTTTTTTCTCATAGAGGAGATGGAGAGAAAATGGACTGAAGATGTTTAATTGTACAGTAATGTTTTGTCTAGTACAATTGCTTATGCAGTTATTTGTCTATGCCAACCTCAAATAATATATAATAGATCGTTCATATACCAAAATAATTGAAGTTCTGGTTAAAATAATAGGTGAAAAGAACTCTAAAATGATTTGGAGACACACATGTTCACAAAATTGCACATAAATTACATCTGTAAACTACTCCAAGGACATTTGTCAAATTGGCATACATACAGCTAATACAGTACATTTATAATTACAAGAAGCCTCAAAGAGACTTTAGAATTTAACAAGTTGATGACATTGACAGAAACAAAACTGCTTATCAGCTGCAATAGACACATTCTCTTATCGAAACTGGAGGATTTTATGACACTCTTTAAGTTTGGGCTATTATTGTGCATGCTGGATTATCAGGCATGAATTCCTTTATCTTCCCTAATTTTGTTCTCTTCTCTAAGACTTCCCACAAAACATTAATGCCTTTGCTATCTATTCATTCATTCCTGCCCCATTTATCCTTCAAATCCCCTTTTCACAGTCTGGTTTCCTCAGTTTGTTATTATTAAACCCCCATTACTTTTTCTTTTTTGCTGTTTTCCATATATTTCTATATACTTCCATTTACAGATTGGATCCTGCAACATTAACCTGGAATACATTTATTTGCCTTCATTTGGAAGGACAAATATCTTGACAGTGAGAACAATTAATCAGTGGAATGCCTTGCCTCCAGAAGTTGTAGCTGCTTCATCACTAGAGGTTTTTAAAAAGAGAATGGATAGCCATTTGACTGACACGATATAGAGTCTCTTGCTTGAGCAAGGGGGTTGGACTAAATGATCTTGAAGGTCCCTTCCAACTCCAGCTGTTCTGTTATGTTGCCTTCTGTTACTTTGATACATTAAATGTTAAAGTGTATTATACTTATTTCACTTCAATTAACAATAAGGTTTTAATAATGTACTACAGTAGTACATGTTTATAAGAGGAAGTGCATGAAAAGAATATAGTAGCTGACCAAATTTGATACTGCCACCATCAGGCACTTTTTGGTTATGATACTGAGAGTATAGCATGTATCAGGTGCATAAGGAGGACATAACTTTACTATCTATGGAAAGAGAGAAGACAAATGGCCACACTTTCAGAATATGGCAATGTTGCCTATGTTTGGTATTGGCTTCTATGACATGGAGGTTGCATGGATACTTGACTCAAACGTGTGTTGATTTGAAGCACTCAAATGGCTTTTGGTATATGAGTACATGAATTATCTGAGAGTAGGTAGAAATCTTAGGTGGACATCTAGGAGTCAATCTAATACAAAATTCCTTGTCACTTTGAAAATAGCAATTTCAAAGGAAATGTAATTAAGAAAAACACTATTCTACATATCAAAATTAATGGCAGCCAACATGTAACCCCACCCCCCAAATAAAATACAATGTAAATCACCATGTATGTTTTAATCCATGGTTGTCTTTCAATTTTGAGAATTTATCAGAGGATGGTAACTAAGAGACTGAGCGATAAATAGGGAAATTAATGGTTCAAATCTCCTTTCTGCAATGCTGTCACTCACTCACTCATTCCCCCCACTCCCAGCCTTTCATCTGGGATAATACTGCTGATCTGACCTCAGGTACAGGGTTGTAAGTACTTCAAACACAGTAAGTAAGATAGGGCAGCATTTTAACACTGTAATGCACATTTTTACAATGCATATTGTAAATTATATATTTTCCTTTATGTCTTGTCATTTTAATTAACACTTCCATGTAGTTCAAAGAAGGATTGCATACATTCTTGTAAGAACTGAAAAACTCATCATTCCAGATGGTCAGAGAGCTGTAACCAAAAATAAGTGGTGGCTGATTTTGATGGATAGCCTGAATTTGTCTATTGTGATTAGGAAATTAAGTTACCATATGATTGCTTCAATTTCACACTCTTTAATATTGTTTCCAGTTTCGATTAGTAACTACTTCCTTTGGGGTTTCTGCATAGATTTTACATAGGTTTCTGAGTGTTGTGAAGCTTTGTGTAAAATCAAACTGAAGCAGTGTTAAAGCACACTAAACAAGCAATTCTCTGAATATAATCGAAGCTGCTACTGACAGAAGTTTTTTTACAGAATGGATCACCTGAGCTGGATATTCAGCCTGGGAATATACTTCTAGGAATTCCTGTTAAGAACAGTCTAAAACATCTCTTTCTGGATTCCTTTCCACAAGCTATTAGAATTTCTCATTTTCAGAGGTAAATGAGAAATAATGTACCAACTGTTTTGACGCTAGAAAATACCTTTCAATGTCTATGTGGATATATGCATATAAAAGGATAACGCAAAATATATACTAGAAATTTGTATCTTAAAACTATTTGATCTTGAATTATAATTCAACAATTGTTTTTATATACACTGATGACCAAGTGGGTATCTTCTGTAGTCTATATTAAAATTCCTTTTATTATTTTCTAGTTCTGTAACCAAAACATCCCAGAATATAATTAAAGTTTTATTAAACATTTCCTTCACCTCCTTGTCCAAATAAATTATAAAAATATTAAATGGTACTACGTTCCAGACTGAACATTGCAGCATCCCATTCAATATCTCCTTCCAATTTAATAAGCAATTGTTGATGAGCACTCTTGGATTATGTTATGGCCAAATGTGGATTCACCTAATAAATGTGTCATCTATCTATATTTAATTAGCTTTAAGACTGTTAGGCTGCTGTGTAAAGTATCTCATCATTCTGTGACTTAGAGAAGCAGCTATTTCAATGTCCTTCACAGTCTTCAAAATGAATAGTTACATTGAACCAGTTAAGACTGACTTGCTTTTTTTCCCTGTGTCAACATGCTACCTTTAAGCAAATTGTTCCAGGAATGTATGAGATTTCTGCAAAAATAGTGCTACTTCTTATAGGTGTATTAATTTACTAAATTAATTTGATCAATACATGTTTCCCATTCTGCTTTCTCTTCTCAGTTTCATCATGATGGTATCTTGGCTCAATCTGTCTTCCATTTTTCTGTAGTGAGGGTTGTTTTAAAAATAGCCTTTAATGTTGGAGGTGCATAACTTTCTTCCCTCCTCTCACTTGTTCCTTTCTCTATCTGATCTGTGATTTTCATCTATGGTAGATGAAAGAAAATGCCTCCAAAACTTTGAATATTTAACATGGGGGGGGGGGAGAGGGAAAGAACTGTTAACCATTGGGGAGCACTTTTATGTCTCATCTGATTTATATGTGCAAAGAAAAAAAAAGGCAAGAAATCCCACAGCACTTCTTCAGAATCTCTTAAATCAATAGTTCACAGATTATTTCTTTCTTTACCCCTAAATTGCACTCTGGAATGTTTTGTTCAGAAGACTGCTGTGTGCATAATATTCTTTGATTAATGCCAGGAGACACCCCTGGTTGTTTTCATCCACCTAAATTATGACTAGGAGGATAAGTGAGCCAGCAGCCTTCTGCAAATGGGATCCGAGATGGTTGACTGGAGAAGGAGACAAAATTGTATCCAAAGAATGATGAGGATGGTAATGTAGGAAATGAAATGGAAGAGCTCTCTGTGGGGCCAGGCCACTAAACAAAATGTCCAAGAAAAGGATTCCTGAGGGAGTAATGTTCGAATTTATTCCAAATGAGCGTGCTTCTTTAAAGAGTGTATATTATTTCTGTTGATTGGGGTTATTGTGAATGGGCTTGAATGACTAATCTTGGCTTAAACAATGCTTTGAGTATTCAATTGTTTGTGAGATGTCAGAATAAAATGAGTCTTTTTGGCACATGGTTTACTCTGCTTGCAGAGGGAAACCATTCAAAGTACCAAAGCCTAAGAACCATTCCATGCAAACGCACATATCCCATCACCATAAATCCCTGTACTAGCTTGAGCAATGGACCGCAGTCAATTTACTTCAGCCTCCTAGCCCTCTGAAAAGGTTAATGTAAAACCTGTAGAACAGCTTCTTTCCGCGGGCGCTGCTGGAGTCCATGAGATTAGACACAGTTGGAATTCTTGTGGCTCCCGAAGAATGGGTGTTATGAAAGGAAGGGAAGGGGGGAGCTTTATGATTCAATGCTGATGGAATCACCCTTGATCCGTCTGTCTGGGATATAATCCTCGCTTCAGTAATTAAAATAATAATAATAATCAGTATTACAAGGAAAATGGTGTACAGTAAAATGTAATCAATTCCGTAGAAGCTTAACCATCTGTTAAAGGTTAAATCCGTGAAGAGTATAATGTCAGGGTATGGTGGATTTGTCCTTTGATGCATTGGGCTCTCTAATCTAGCCTAATGTTGAGACTGAAGTAAACATGTGGAAAGGGAGGAATTCCCACAATCCCCAAGCAAAATTAATGTTGTCTTCAGTCGGGGTAAAAGTTATATCCTTAGGGATTCTCATAGATCCTTATGATGTTTGAATTCCCCTGAAACCATCAGCAAGCCACAATTTTTATCTCCTTGCAGGAATAAACCATTGCAATTGAATGATGATTGCTTCTACCATCATTCATAAGCATGGCCTTGAGACATAAATCTTCATGGATCTTTTAGTTTTTAAATCAGGCCTCTTTGAAACCAACTTCAAATCACAAATTGCATTTCTCTGCATGGAATGTGACATGACTATTATGCATCTGATAATTGGTAGTGCTGCTATAGCTCCAAAGCGTGTCTCAGAGTGTTCAAGATTTTACTTAATATCTACTTGAAGCCATCATTAAAACATAACACCACATGCATCTACACAAATTAACCACTACAGTAATGAAGCTTGTAATTTCTGACTACTATCATAGTGCAAAAGTAGCAAGGCATGAGAAAGAGTTGTTGAGTTTTTTATGTTCATGCATGGCTGGCTTCTCAAACAAAATGTTTTGTACAGCATGGATACCAAAACCAAGGGAAACAAAGTGGAATCCTTGAGGGACCAATTCCAATGATAATGCTTTGTGAATTAAAACATACCTCAGTAAAGGTCTGAAATGTATCCTTCAAATAGGTCTGGAGCCATTCCATTACAGAAGTGACATCTTAATACAGAGAAATGGTTTGTAAGGATATGATGTTGGAAGATAGAATAGACATTGAGAGATTAAGGGAAATTATGGTTGAATCATGGAAACAGGCTCCAACTATGATTTGATTGTACTTTTAACTGGAAACCCATATATCCTTGAATCCTTATAGTCCTTATAGTCATTTGTGTGCTATAATGCCAAAAATCATTATATCTATAATTGGTATTTTTTTCATGTGGGCCTCAGTAAAATTATGAGAACCCAAGAGCATACAGGCCCCCAGGTCTTTCTATTTATTTAATTTGTTTGTTGTCTGACTTCCAAAGATTCTAGGCAACTTGTAAGTAAAAATACTGAGGAAAAAAGCCTATGCAGTTATGGGAGTTGGGACACTAATCCTTACCAAAGTCCTGGAAGAAAAGTCAGTTCTTCAAGCTCCTTCAAGCCAGTGGAGTGGTCATCTGGCTCTTCAGGTAACCTCATTCCAGAAAATAGGTGCTGCTACAGGAAACACTTCCAAGACCCCAATAGATGGCATTGTTTAAACAAAGGAGCCTAGAATATACCATCTACCAACCCTACTAGATTGAATCAGTTATGCAGAGAGAGAGGTTAATGTTTTATGGTATGAATAGTGCCATAAATACTTGGATATATAATTATTATGAATTAATCTGTGCATATCTATCCTTTGCCAGTAATTTCAGTAAGGTGAGAAAAAAACTGTCAGGAATTTTAATCCACATTTAAAGCCTTATTTTTCCTTCACTGTGGCTCCAGTGAATATAATAGTGTTATTGTACATGAAAGATTTGCCATTTTCAGGTGTATGAGCGGGGTCCAAGCTGGTTTCTCCTTGTCAGCATCATAAAATACATCCATTGCCTATCTATTTTTTTCCACTGGAAAGTTGGGTCTTTATGGTATAAGAATAAAAACAGTCTCCCTATGACTGTATTCACAGGATATGCTTGATCAGATCACGTAAAGATTAAGCAGATGTGATCTTTGGATCTTACTGTCTTGCGTGAACACAGCCTGATCAGTTAGCTTGTGAATCGAATAGGCTTAATCAGGTTCCTGAATGCAAACAATACAACACCCTCCCCAACCCTCACTCTCCTTACAAAACTGGGTTAAGCCTGTTGCATGAACGTGCCTTTCTGTCTCTCCCCCCAGTCTTGCTCTCCTTACTTCTTCGCCACATCTTCTGCCCAGCGAGGGGTTAATCGTTCTGCCACTCGTCGTCGTCGTCGCAGCAGTTGGGGCTCTGGCTCGACGGCGCTGTCCACCAATACGGTGCTGAAATGGCAAGCGGTTCCTCCTTTGCTGGCTCGCTCTGCCAACCGAAAGTAGTTGGAAGTCTAAGTCAATCGATCGCGCAAGGGAAGGAGCGGAGGCTGCAGCTGAGGCGGAGCCAGAACCAGAGCCAGAGCCAGTGCTCTGTCGCGTCCCTTCTGAGCCCGCCGATGTCTCTTCCCGATCGAGGCAGCGGGACTTCCCGCTGGGACTGGGAATATTGTACGGGGAAACTAAGGCTCTCCCAGAGCTTGACGAGCTGCGCTCCGAGTTGGGGAAGACTCGAGGTGTTGCTCCTGCTAAGTTCTTGCTTGGCTTTGGCTCCGGCTCCGGCTCCAGCAGCTGGCCAGCTACGCTACTCGGTACCCGAAGAACTGGACCACGGAGCCTTTGTGGCCAACATCGCGGAAGACTTAGGTCTGGATGTATCCGAATTATCAGCCAGGCGGTTTCGTATTGCGTCCCGGGCGGGGAGTAAGCAGCACCTGGAGGTGAATCTGGAAAATGGGATTCTCTTTGTTAACGAGAAAATAGATAGGGAAGAGGTGTGCGAGAGCAGCAAGGCCTGCCTCCTGCACCTGCAGCTGGTCATCGAGAGCCCCCTTGAGCTTTATCGCATCGAAGTGGAAGTGCTAGACATCAACGACAATGCACCCCGGTTCCCTTGGCAAGAATATGTGCTGGAAGTGACAGAATCAGCACTACCCGGGGCCCGCTTTCCCCTGGAGAGTGCACAGGATCCCGACGTGGGCACAAACTCCCTACGTACTTACAGACTCAGCCCTAATGGTTATTTCTCGCTGGAGGTACAGACTCGCAGTGACGGCAGCAAGTTTGCAGAGCTGGTGCTGGAGAGGAGTCTGGACCGAGAGCAACAGCGTAGTCACAGGGTCTTGCTCACGGCTTTGGATGGTGGTATCCCCGAGCGCTCGGGCACAGCTAGAGTTGTGATCATGGTGTTGGATGCCAATGACAATGTGCCAGTTTTTGATCAGTCCACTTACAGCGTAAGCCTGCCAGAGGATGCGCCCAAAGGGACTCTGGCTATCAAGCTCAATGCTACTGACTTGGATGAGGGAACCAATGGCGAAATTGAGTATTCATTCAGCGGGCATGCTCCACTAGGTGTGCGGGAGCTTTTTAGCGTGGAGCCCCATACTGGGCAAGTGCGCCTGAAAGGCCAATTGGACTATGAGCGAGCTGATCTCCATGAGCTATATGTGCAGGCCAAGGATCGGGGCCCCTCTGCAGTTGCCATTCACTGTCGGGTGTTGGTGCACCTCTTGGACGTCAATGATAACGCACCGGAGGTGACCCTCACCTCGGTCTCCACACCAGTTTTGGAGGATGCACCTCCCGGTACTGTCATAGCTGTAATCAGCGTGCTAGATAGAGATTCCGGAGACAACGGCAAGGTGAGCTGCGAAATCCCAACCGATACACCCTTTCAGCTTCAGTCGTCTTTCCACAACTATTATGCACTAGTAACTACCGCACCACTCGACCGTGAGACTGTGCCCGAATATAATGTCAGCATCACCGCCCAAGATCTGGGGTCTCCAGCACTGGCTACCAAGAAGATCCTGACAGTCCAGGTGTCTGATATCAACGACAACGCACCCCGCTTCCTGCAACCCTCTTACAGCGTCTATGTGACTGAGAACAACGCTCCTGGCGCGTCGATCTGCTCCGTCAGTGCGCTGGACCCAGACTGCCAACAGAACGCTTACTTGTCCTATTCCATCGCGGACGGCCAGATCCAGGGCATGCCCGTGGCCACCTACGTCTCCATCAACTCGGACAGCGGGCATATGTATGCTCTGCGCTCCCTGGACTACGAGCAGATTCGCAACTTCCAGATCCAAGTCGTGGCTCAGGACGCCGGGTTCCCTCCTCTTAGCGGGAACGCCACGGTCCACGTCTTCGTGCTGGACCAAAACGACAACGCGCCCTTGGTCGTGGCTCCCATGCCCCGCAATGGTTCCGTGGCTGTGGAGGTGGTGCCTCGCTCAGCAGAGCCCGGCTTCTTGGTGGGTAAAGTGTCCGCAGTGGACGCCGATGCAGGACAGAACTCGCGGCTTTCCTACCGGATAGTCCAGGCTACGGATGCCAGCCTCTTCAGCGTGGCCCTCTACACGGGCGAAATCCGCACCGTCCGCGCCTTCCTGGCCAAAGATGCCCCGAAGCACCGTCTTCTCGTCCAGGTGCGGGACAACGGGCAGCCCCCGCTCTCGGCCTCCGTGGCCCTCTTGCTCTCGGTGGTGGACAGCGTGCCAGAGGTGCTCTCGGACTTCCGCGAGCTTCCTCCGGGAGGCGAGACGGCTTCTTCCAGGCTTACCCTCTACCTGATCGCCTCTCTGGGCTCCGTCTCCTTCACTTTCCTTGTGGCCATCGTTATCCTCACGGTGGTCAAGTGTCCCAAGGAGCGGCTGACCTTCCCCGACTATGCCTGCTCCCAGCTGTCTTGTGGCGGGGAGGGCGGCGGCTCCGCTGCCTTCTGCTGCTGCGGCGGCGGCGGTTGTGGCTCGTGTGAGCGCTCGGCTCCTGCCTCAGACCGCCTGAAGAACTCCGGCAGCGTCAACGCGCCGGTTTCCTCGGGCGACTGCGGGGACGTCGGAGCCAGTGCAGGCCCTCCTGCCTATTGCTATAAAGTCTGCCTGAGCCCAGCATCGGCCAAGAGCGATTTCATGTTCCTGAAAGCTTGCAGCCCCGCCCCTCCGAGGAACAACGAAGCGGGCCCTCAGAACTTGCCGCCGGCTCCCGGCCCGAAAACCCGAGGGGCCAATAACTCTCGGCAGCTCGCCGACCAGGTAGCTTCTTGGGTGTCCCGAGGGGTGGGGAACCCTCTCCGGGAGGTAGCCTGCTGGAAAGGCAAACAGGGTCCGGAACCTGGAATACAACAGGAAAGCAACTCGCGAGAGGGGGAGATGTTTTCAGTCTCGCCCAACTTTTTGAAGATTGCGGCCCGGCCCTTTCCCCAAAAGAGCCATTGGGCTCAGCCAAAACTCCGGCTCATTACGGCTCAGCCAAAACTCTGGCTCATTATTTGCCCAAACTTACTCGGGCGCAATGGGACTCGGCGGTCCTTAAGACCGATACCTGGTTCTCTGTGGGAGAAAGCAGTAATGGGGCACTTAATTCCCCTCGACTGGGAGAAGGAAGCCGGTTGAGATAAAAACCTCAAGCTCCGCCACTTTTGCTAAAAGTCAATTGCCCGGCTTGCATTTGCAATGGGATCCTGCAGGTCAATCGCAGAGTTGAGAAGGACCAGGCGGAGTCTTTCCTTCGCTGCTAACTGAAGGAGTCCCTCAGCAAGGCTCTCTGGACAAGCCAAGGACCATTGCTGAGAGAAGAGTCCTGTTGAGCTCAGGAGACTTTGCCAGACCCTGCAATCCTTCCATGAGGAAGGATTTCCAGAGGATGAGCACCTGCTCTTTCCACTTAGGTAGCCCAGCCTTACCTGGAGCTTTCTTTGTATATCTCATCCATTGTTGGGTCCCCATCTCTTATCTTGTTTTTGGCATCATGTAAGATTAATGCCATACTGCTTTATGCCAAAGAGAGAGAGAGGATGCTTTGGGAGAGCAATCAACTCCTGCCCATGCCAAAGCTGAATAAAATGAAAAAGGGGTCTAGGTTGCTGGGGATGAGGAGGAAAAATTATCACCATTTGCTAAGCCTATTTTTTAAAGAAGTACTTCCTTTGATAATAAAGCAGGATGGCTAAAGGTGCAAAGCAGCACATGGATAAAATACATGCGGTTCTGTAGCTCTTTGAAAAATGCCCTCACCATTCTCTAGACAGGGTTTCTTTGTCCATTTTCATTTTCCTTGTTGGATATCCTTGTATGGTATGTTCTTGTCAGCTCAAAACTCCCCCTAGTGACTTGATGTCTTGAGCTAATTTCCACCCCTCTGGTCTCAGGCTGATAGAGGAAGCAAGCAGGCAACAAGGCCACACCAGCTCCTCTAGCCAAGAGTTGAGACAGTGAAAGAAAGGGGGGGGGGGTATTCCCGAGGGTGGGGGAAGGAGGGAGAGAGACAGACAGAAAGAAAAAATGAAACCGCTTAAGTTGTACATCTAGGGCACTGAGGCTTGGAGGCACTCTTGAGTTTAAGGCTAACTTCTTAGGGAAGAAGGTGAATCTTTGCACACAATGAAATTTTGAATGAAAACAACTTCCAGCTTCCTTCTCATGTTTTCCTCTGTTTTTATCTCTCTGGAAGAATGGTACACTTCCCTTTTAGCTCTTAGAAATCCTCAAAGTATAGACCACTTTGAAATGGCTGAAATGGGCTCCCCTTTACCCTTTCATTTATACCAGAAGAATTTGATAGCGTTGGATTGCCCTTTGCTTTACTCCCAGTATCTTCTGGGCCACAGGGAATAAGGGAGCTCTCTGAAAGTCCACAGGGAAAAAAAATGAAATGAAAATCAGTGCAAGCTAAACCTGAACAAGGGTTGCAAAATAAAGCATGGAAAACATTTGGAATGGAAACAGAATGTAAGATCAATTATGTATGTCACCTATATTTTGTAAAAGATTAATTGGTGGATCTTGTGATAGAAAGGCAGAAGTGACAATGTTCCCACAGATCCTCCCTTAGTACAAGGACAGGCTTTGGAAAAGAATGGAATGAGTCCCCTATCTGATCCAGAAATGGTCTGAAAGACTGTAAAGGCTTTTTGGAATAAGACAGGTACAGGACTGGAATGAGAGTTCCAGGCAGCTGAAGGGCTGGTGAAGAATTATAAAGCCACCTCTGAAACTACAGTACAAGAACAAGGGCTGAGGGGAGAATGAATGAGTTTTGCTGGCATGACCAAGTCAGAAAATTATTGGGATTATTTACCCATGCTGATTCTTCAGACACTCTGATAAGGTACTTAGATTATTATTTTATTTTATTTTTGTTGCAGAATAAATGTGATTGGATAGTGCAGTAAACATTACCCATTTTCTCTGTAGATAAAAGTAAGCAAATATTCAAAATCCAATGCCTGCAGTGATAGCTCATTATTCTTTGTAACCAGTATGCAAATCATTTAACCATTTTCTGTGGTGGCAAATTAGATAGAAATATCAAAGAATATTCAGCTATTTGTAATAACCATCTTAATTCTCAATTGTAACTTGGAGAAAATATTGCCTCACTCAAAATGTATTAGTTAAACCATATCTAAATTCTTCTGCTTGTATATCAAGTATTTTTCTTCCTTCCTTATTAGGAGTTAATAAATAGACTTTAAAATATGCTTCTTCCTTCTCACAACCTTTTCAAAATGTGTGCCAGAGCCTTTTTCTCTTAGTTCCATGGGCCACCTACTCTGATGGCTGTTGGGCTAGGGCTGCACATGGGCTGCATATATACTGACAGATACAGAGATTGCATTTGCATAAAGACACAGATCTTCCTCTTTGATTCAAAGAGCTTGCTGGGAAATGATCAGTAAAGCCTAGCCACTCACAATCACTGGAAATAAATTCCTGGAAAGATGAGATTTAACTTGATCACTCTGAGGGAAGGTAATTACCCTTGACCCATTCTCAGCATTTTGGCCAGGTTAAATCAGGGATAACAGTTCTGTTTTCCATTTTATACCAGGTGGCTGATCAGCTGGATGGAGGAAAAAACAGGTCTTTGGGAACACTAATGGCTAGATGAAACTCATTGGCCCTCGTTTTCCAGATGGAGTTGTTGTTATTGTTGTTGTTGTTGTTTATTTATATCTAGAACCTTAAGTATATTTAATATTTCCACATCGTTGTTTTTTCCTGATTCTTTCACAAGACATCTTTGCGAGAAGCAAGTTGGGAATTCCCCCTTCCTAAGATTTTCAAGAAAACTTTAAAAGCCCTTTACTCTTAAAATCTTTGCTGCTAATATAGTTTCACATTGCACATCGTGTAATAATTGCACATTTGATATTTTTCCCCAACTGCCTTCAAGTCAGTCTTGACTCCCAGTCACTGATGTGGACAGGTGTGGGCAGTTTCTTGGCAATATTTTCAGAAGTGGCTTGTTCTTGCCTTATTCCTAGGGCTGAGCGAGTGACTGGTCCAAAATCGGGATCTTGGTAACGCTATTTTGAACAAATAAAAGGCATCAGCTTTCATAAATTTATGAAAGGACTCCAGGATCGTTGCCACCATAGATTAGACCAGCTCTTCTCCTCAAATAACCCAAAATGACTTAGTGGGCTTCCATACTTAAGGAAAGGCTAGAAGTCCTGTTTCCCCATTCCTAGCCCTGCATTTTATTCCTCAGACCAACCTGGCTCTTAATAGAAATAATTATCAGTGAAAATTACTCTCAGAAGATTGTGGGGCTGTCCTTCTGGATCCAGTGCTCTTATTCCATTCCCAGCTATACACTTCCGTTTATTGCACCAAGGACTCCCGCAATTTCTGCCTATTCGCTGCCTGTCTTGTTCATTCAAGAGTCGGTCGTTTAACATTTGAAATAGAGCAGAAGAAACACTGTCATCCATCTCATTTCATGTTTATTTTTTCCTCCGACCCATTTCCCCTCAAAACCCTCCCAAGCTTTATTGCATGCTTCCTGTGAGCCTCTGGAGAGCGCTCCTTGTTTCCATGGCGCACACTTTTCCTGCCTGCCTCCTGTCAGGTATTGGAAACCAGAGCAAGAGCAGCCGGCTGGGGAGCCGATCCCCGGCGGCCCCCATCCTCTCCGCTGAAAAGAGGCGAGGATGCTGTCCTTCCACGAGAGAAAGGGGGCTCTTTTAGTCTCCTTTCAGGCGACGAAAGTGGGTTTTGCAAGAACCGCGCCCCCAAATCCCTGTGGAGGAAGAGCTTTAGCGCCTCTTGGCAACGGCTCTCCCTCGACAGGCTGGCTTTCTGTCGGGTGCCGAGCGAACAAGCGAGTTAGGCGCCCCCTTCCCGCTCCCCGCGATAACGAGGCCAATTAAGGCGAAAGCGAAAAACTAGGGCAATGAGTTCGGGCTTTGAAATGCAGCCAAAGCGAGTCTGAATGACGCCACCACATTTCAACCATCTCCGGGAAACAGGCGGGTGGGTCCCTCTTTGGAAAGAGCGCCCCCTTTCGCTGCCCAGCATGTTATTCGCCCGCAAATTAAAGAGGGCTGGATGATTTTTTTGAAACCCGTATTCTTGCATAGGGATCGAGCATCTGTCAAAACAACTGTCAGGTGTTGTCTTCTAACAAACGACGCAACCCTAGCTTTTCCTGGACTGCTTTCTTCATGCTTGTTCAACTTACTCAGGGTCTGAAGGGAACTGGTACTGGATATAATACAGTATGGGAATAAATCACGCCACAAGTTCAGAAAAGAATCAGTATCACCTTAGATACGGCACTTTTCAGTGAAGATAGTCGCGCCTTCCGATAAAAGAGCCAGCCTGTGCTGATTCGGGAAGTTTAAAAGTAACAATTAACCTCTTTGGAAAACTTTCCAGTTACTGCATTGTACTTCACTTTCATTACTGAAAGAAATGTTGAGACAAAAGAGAAAAAACAGAATGCAGGAAGATGCATTCTGTACATGCAGTATATGCAGCCTAGATAGCAGTGCTATTCCTGTTGAATATGTTAATTCGGAGGGAAACCTTGAGTTGAAGGTTTCCCTCTAGTCTGCCGTCCTGGCGGAAAGAACCAAAGTTTAAAACGATTGGTTCACAGGACAGGCAGGAGATTCAAGGAACAGCTCTCTATAAAAGAGAGAGTTGTTGGACAGCCAGACCACTTCTGCCTACTGCTCTATCAGTAAAGAGCTGTTTTCACTATTTTATGTCTCCTGCCCCAACTTAACATGGTGACTAAGTGGGGATTTGAAGAGAACAAAGGACAAGGGACACGTGGCATCAGTGGCCATCATAGCAGCAAACCTGCATCGGCCATTCCAAAGATGATTACACCCTCTCTACCAACTCCTTTCAACCCAGCTAAAGATGAATGGTCTTCATATATGGGTCGATTACGAATGTTTATGGAAGCAAATGATCTTCAGGATCTGACAGAAAATAGGATAAGGGCCCTTTTCCTTAGCTACTGTGGACCAGAAATGTACAAAATGGCTAAATTGAATGGAACTTTTCAGGAATTAAACCATTTTGTGATGTGCTTGGCAGGCTGGCTAGATTTGTTAAGAGTTGGGATACCATTTGAAGTATTATCCCTGAAGCTTTCTAGAAGAGATGACAGAAAAACTCTTCCAGAATCCTGAGAATTTGGTACTGACTGCTTTGAGAAAGGATTTGAAATTGTTACCAGGGAGGGGTGATTTGTAGCGGATTCTAGCCTTTGATAAGTAGTGTGTTTATTCTGTTTCAGTTGAGCAATTCCACATCAGCTGAAGCTTCCTAGTATGGGAGAGCTTGAAAGATTCTTCTTGTCTCTTAATATTTCTTGCTTGTCGTCCTGCTGTAGGCCATTCTTAGTTGTTACAAGAGCAATTGCTTTCAAAGCACAAAAAGGTTACCAGAACAAATATATATGTAGTCAAGCTGTCCTGAGGATATGTATTTAATTCAAAACCTTTGTTTTTAAATTTGTAGGTAAAACAGGCCAATGCAGACTGGCTGCCATCAAAACAACCAATACTGAAGAGGTATTATAGGGGAGGGGAGGGTTGCCTTATTATCTTTAGGAGAATAGTTGCTAAATATTTTATGAGTGCTTATCTTATGGCTGGATATGTCTCTTTTTTATTTCTTATGTTCTAGTTCACAGAGCCTAGAGGATGTAGGAAAAGTTTGGAAAGGAGTTCAGAAAGACCATGATAGATTGTGCACTTTGGTCACGCCAATGTCTGGTGAGTTTTGGATTGTAGAATCCTAAAGTCTAATGATTTCTGTAATTTTTGAGATAATGAAAACCTCCCTCAGTTGTTTACCTCCCGTCTTTCTTACTTTTTTGGCTATTATTTCTCAGTCAAACCTGTATACCAGGGTTGTAAGAATAAGAATAAAACTGATGGTGGGAAGCAAGCAAACAAATGTATAGCGGTTATGAATTAGGATCTCCTTCTAGTTGAGTTGGGTTTCAGGTGACAAGTCTATGTCGTTTCCTTGACAACAGCACAAAAGGTTTTTGCCATGATTTCTTCTGGGATGGTTTTTCTTTTTTAAAAATGTGTTTTATTGATGTTTATTATAAGATAAAATATAATGAAAATAAAGAATTTTTTAAAAGGAGAATGGAGGATATTTTTTTAAAAAGGGAAAGAAAAAGCACAGTAAAATACTAATACGGTTACAACCTCAACTTTTTACATTACTTATAATTATTACAAGCTAGTTCTACAACTGCATAATTATTAAAATTAAATTCTAAATTTATTTTTTTCTATTTTATAGAAACCAGAAGCAATACCCTAACAGAAATGATTTAACTTCCTTTTAACATATATATTTTCATTTTTAATAATATTTTGCAAACTTTAGATACACACGCACACACACACATATTTTCAAACCCATTTTATAAGCACAAGACCATGCATTGGAACTTTCTTTTAATTACATATGTCAAACCAATAAAAAAAAAATCTATCCTAATTCCCTCCAGCTTTTTTTTCAAACTCTCAATCTAGTTTCTAGCCCTGATTTGTTTGCTGTCAGCTTCCCATTCTCTCTCTCTCTCTCTCTCTCTCTCTCTCCCTCCCTCCCTCTCCCTCTGTGTATCCATGTCCATGTCCATGTCTATGTCCATATTCATATTTCATTCATTCCAGGACTGGGTTTCAACTACAGAGGAATCCCCAATCTGAAACAAATTGAGGCATTGTAGAAAATATTTTTATTCACTCCAAACAGGGCAATTTGACTTAACTGCTTTTCCCAGTTCAAAATCTCTGCAAACCTTTTAAATATTTCTTTCATTTTGTTAAAACACTTTTTATTTCTTTTATTTCTTTTTGGCAATGTGTACGTTTCCATTACTATTATCTTTGTGTTTTGCTTCTTCCCCTCTCTTATTTATCATTAATTAAAAAGCAATGAAATAAATTTTTAAAAAGTAAGAAAAGAAAGGAAGCTTCCGGTATTTGCTTGAGTGTTCAGTGATTGACAGGTCTCTCCTTACTTTTGAATGATCTTTGCAATCAGATTCTTACTTATCTTACTTACTTACTTTAGTAGGAATTGCAAGATAATAGAACAGGATATGTCAGGCGCTGATTGAAAAGTGGAATAGGCTATTTAGGGACAGAAAGCCAAGAATAGATCTTAGTCAAACTTGGCCGCTTGTTATGATTGTTATGAGTTTGGAGAATGCCATAAAATTATTCAGAAACTGACTTTTATAGCCAGAAGACAAATTACTGTTTGAGATACCTATTATGGCCAACTTTTGTAGTTCAGTCTTGGAGGCACTGTCCTGGCTGTGGCTAGGACACCATCAAAATGTATATTTGGGTAAGGAAGGAATAATTAACTTTTCTTCCTCTTGTTGCAAACAACTGTTATGTCCTTCTAGACACCTGGTGCTGGTTCTTCAAGTGATAGAGTGCAGATGGTTTTATGATTGCAAAATTCAGGGATCTTTTAAATATATTCTGATTTAAAATAATGGTAAAAGGAGAACTTGCTGCATGGGAGTGGTTGAGCACCATTTTTTTCCTATGTTACGTTATAGGAGAAAGACAGGCAAATCAATAATAGAAGTAAGTAAATAAATAAATATATGGTAATCTTCCTGCCAACAAAATTGAAGCTCCCATTTTCTTGATATGTTGAACTTCTTAGGATGAACCATCCTAACACACTGATAAATTTCTGGAGAATTCGGTTTTGCCCATAGAATGGATTGGGAAGTTTATTCTCTGTGTTTATCCATATATGCATAGGAAAACATAATTTTACACATACAGGTAATCCTTAAGGCACGACACACCGTTTGAAATTATGACAGACCCCCAAAAGCTATACAGGACCCCATTTCAAAGTTATGATGGCTACTGTGGCCATTCAGTCATTGCCCTTATGATGCACCACAGGGTTGCTGCAGTACCCTCCTACCTCTCTCCTCCCCCACACCCCATAGTGCTTGGGCCTCTTCTGCATGCCCTTCTGAAGCTCTCCAGACCTCATGTTGTAGAATGAGTGCTGGCCATTTGTTCCCAGGCCAAGCAGAAGCAATCCAAATGCAGTTGCCATTTTTGTCCTGTTCCTTTGTAGGTGGGACAAAATGGTGGCCACCAGAGAAATTGCTTCATTTTGCTGCATAGGGTCTGCAGATCTTGATAAGGCAGCAAATGAAGCAGTTTGTCTCAGGGCTGTGTGGCAGCATCCCAAATGTGGCTGCCATTTATGGGTGGAGACAAAATGGCAGCCACCAGATAAACTGCTCCATTTTGGAGTGCCTCCTGAGCACATTTCACCTAATGATGCTAACACATGTGATTGCAATGGGCAGGCTCCATTACGGCCATGTCTTGAGGATTATTTGTATACAGCTGGATAGTCCTTGCTTAGTGACAACAACTGTGACTGGAAAATTGATTGCTAAGTGTTACAGTTGCTAAACAGAAAATCACAGACTGCAATAGGTTATGATTTACAGTATTTCTCATTTGATTGTTAAGTAGAGTGCTACAGTCATGAAGTGAAACATAACACATCTGCAACTTAGACTTTTACTACCATAGTCTCTATGTCTTCTTATTACAAGCTGGTTGCAAAGCATGTGAATGGTCATTACAGTGACCATGGGACACTGAGACAGTCATAAATGCAAAGAGTGGCCATGAAGGGTTTTTTTTTTACACCATTGTAACTTCAAAGTTAGTGAATAAGTGAGGAATACCTATATTCTTCCACTTACAGATGCATTTTCTTTGTCTTGGATATCTTACTTCAAATTGAAATATAATTTAGAAAAATGAAGCATTTACCCAGCATCTTCTGCAAAATGGGCAGTGTTTGATGTGCTGTGTTTTATCCAGGGGCTTCCCTCTAAAAAGTAAAAAAAAATTGTTTTTTACAGAACATAAGAAGACATCTGGTCCCCCTAACAGCATCCGGACCCCTCCATATGCACCCCTGTATTTACAACATATTTCTCCTCTGGATTATCAACACAATGTATATATTCCAGGAACCCCAACATCATCTGCCAATAAGGACGGCTCTGTATTTCTGGAGCAGGAAGCTAAGAACAGCTTCTCCACATTTGGAAAGAGGAAGAAAATGATCAATTATTCTGATAAACATGACAGCATAGTCATTAACAACCTGAAATAACGTTTCTTTTGCAGGCTAGCAAGCATTGCAAACCATGCCTAAATATTTCTGTGGTGCTGGAAATCCCTGACCTCTGTGTGTGATTGTACATAATATAAGGGGCCAAGGGTTCTTAACTACAAGCTACTTCCCCTGAAAATACGGCAAACAGTGAATGATGGTAATGTCAAGACATAGGAATGACTTTAATTTATAATTAAGGCATGGGCGTGATGTCTCCATGGACACAGATGAATGCTAGCTCTTGGAACTGGAGAAAGTAAAAAAAGAAAGTAAAAAAAGAATGGACATAACATAACAACCAACCAACCACCCCCTTCATTTCAGAATTCTGGTGGGTGCTTTGTCTGGTGAATACAACACAACTGGCAAGTTGAAAAAGAACATAAATGAATATTTGTTTTACACTATGGAATATAATAGATGACTGGGGTAGAAGCAGGACAATTGTCTGAAATTCAAAAAATCTACACCCTGGTATACATCTTTCAACTTTTAGAAATCTTCCCCCAGTTTGTAGATGGAAGTAATTCTTTTTAGACTGTGAATGTTTCAACACCGTCTTTTATTTTGTTGTGTTGTTAGCACATTTAGCAATGTGGAAAATTATGGAAAGCTAAAACTACTTTTTGCAACATAGAATTTGTGAGGGTAGAGGTAATGCTTAGGAGAAATGCATTTATTTATTTCATATATTTCACCCACTGATAAAAACGTTTTCTCATAATTACATACATTTGGATTTAAAACAAAGCATCATTTAAAACAAAGCCTTTTCGGTAAAAATGAGCTTTTTAAAGTATTGAACTTTTGAACAAGAATTGTGATGTTACATGTATGTACAACAGGGATAGAGCTTTCAGTGCAACTCCATGATGTTGCTTTATCATTCTGATAAAAGCAGCAAGTTCCTATCCTACAGAGCCCCAGGCTAAATGCACATACTTCCAAGTAGAAGTGTAGAACAAAGAATTCTACAACTAATAATATATGTTATGCTTTATTTTGAATCCATTATGCACTTCCAATAAGTGTTTTCTAATGGAATGAAGTTGGCAAGGAACCAGTACTGCAGCCCCTAAAGAGATATTGTGTGTGTGTGTGTGTGTGGGGGAATCCTCCAAGGAGAATGAATGTTTTTGATATCCTACCAGACTTTGCTAAGCAATTTTGGGTATCTTCTGAATGGCAATTCTATGAAACTGTTACATTCTATTGAATGGATGTTATATTTTGGACCAATCTACAGTCAAATTGCTACCGCTTTCCCTCTCCCTTCAACTAATTTTAAAGGGTTTTGAATACAAAGCCACCATTTTAAAAAATCTTGTTGATTAAAGAATAATATCAGTGTCATCTTAAAGGCTTGAAATATTTCCTACTTCTCTTCCATTGGTAAATTGCATATTGCTTCACTCTCCACTTAAGTTGTGGTTTGAGTATCTGTAGTTTGGGGCTTCAGCCATACTTTTCTACAACAATTTAAACTCCCTGAATGGAAGTAAGGATGGGAGGAAGATTATTGAGCATCATAATATCTGGCTGAGCCTGTTACCACTATGAAATACATTCAAAATGAGTTTATTTTGAACCCTCTCAATCTTTTATCCCTGGCATAAATAGCTCAAACTATTGAGCAACAACTAGATGCAAGGATAGCTGAAAGGAGAATAAGAATTAATTCTATTCTAATGCTCTTTGGGAATAAATTCTAGCCAACTGTTCTGGAACAGGGCAAGATGAGTAGGAAAGTTTTGGGACACATTATATGCATTCACCATCATTGCAGCTACACCACAGTCTACCTGAGGAACATCAAAGAGAAATTAAATGGCTATAAAAATAGTTCTGTCATATCATATGATCAGTATTTACATATATGCACAATTTTTCCCTATGGACAAAATCAGAAGAAACCTCTGAGTTCCCAACCTATTGTAAAACTTGATGTAGGATATATAATGAGAGAAAGGCTGATGGAATTAGAACTTAAGACAAAAGATCTTCATTATACTATATGATCAATTTGCTCTTTTCATAGGCATTCCAGATTTAAATATTTGCAATTCTACCCTCATTTTTCACAGGATTGGCTTTAGCAACAAGTTATTTGCAAAACAGGTCCATTGGCCACATTTGTTTAAGATCATTTGTGTGTATTTATATGTATGTGTGTGAATATTTTTTTCCCTTAAAAACAATATTTGACCTATATGCATGGAAATAGTCTGTCAAAATCACAGAAAGAAAGATTGATTGCATTTGAATTATAGTTGACTGCTTTTTGAATAATACATGCAGTGCATATTTGCTTTATAGTAATAAATTGTTCTTTAATAATTCCAAATGAAAAAAAAAAAGTTGTTTCTTTTTGGTCATATTACTAGATAATAGAAGGAGAAATCAGTAAAAATATTTACAATGGTTGTGCGGGTAGAGGAACAGCTTGAAAATCTCTAAGGTGAAGTTCCAGTAAAGCTTTCTGCAACACTCTTTCAAAGTGTGGTTACTTGTTGCAATTACATTCTTAAAGGCAGGAGATATTAAACTACTTTATCTTGTAGTTTTAGAGAGGGAGTACTGTGCAAATCTTGCTAGGCAAATTTAAGGGAATATAATGCTTTGTGAATGTTTAGGTGGCTTACCTTTCACTGTGGTTGAAATTATCTCTACATGTTTGGGATGCTAAAAATTAAAAATGTATTTATATCCGTAATTGCAGGGCTTTGTAATCAATGGAGAAATTTTGCTTTTGTTTGCATTGTTCCCACTGATCCAATATAGCAAAAGTGCAAGAAAAATTGTGTTCTTACTAAAGCAGACTGGGGCAGATTATATTGTGAAATAAACTAGTCTCATAAGATATATTTAAGTATTAAACCACAGAAGGTATGGGCGAGTAGTGTAGAGGCTTTTACATACAGGATTGTAACCATTTGTTTCATGGTGTGAGGCCTGAAAGCAAGCCCTGAAATATTTACCTTTACAGTCTTCTTAAAAAATAAGTTCATGAATTCAAGATTTAAACTTGCTCACAATTATTGTGGGTGGAATGATCATAGAAACTGAATCTAGGGGAACTAGTTTTACCATTTGAAATAGTATGTGGCTGTAGCAGAAGTGGTATTCAGCAGGTTCTGACCAGTTCTGGAGAATCGGTAGTGTCAATTTTGAGTAGTTCGAAGAACCGGCAAATGCCACCTCTGACTGGAGATTTTACAGTGTCCTTCCCCTGCCACACCCACAGAACCGGTAGTAAAAAAAATTGAATCCCATCATTGGGCTGTAGCCAATCCTGGATATGGGAATCATGTGCTCCCTTCAGCGGAAGACCACTGGAGAGAGAATAGAGAATGGGAAACAGGTACAATGTTGGCATCCCAAAAGGCATTTTTTTCCAGAACATCATCAAGTTGAGCAGTCACTCTGGTCCTTTACAGAGAATTCCTTGCCTTCATATTCATAGATATAACTGCTTCCCCTATATCACTGACTTGTGATGGATGCTCATAGACATAGTGTTGCTTTCTAATTTGATGCACATTACATTCTTCTGACATCCTAAGTAGGTCTTTTACACTTTGTTTGATTTACAGCTTATTGATTTCTCAGATAATTCCAATATAGTAGAGCCTGATGCAATATTGATCACTTGTGAGAGAGCTTGGCTGCAAAATAGCTTTGTTGAAAAAAAATGTAAAATATTAGCACTTTAGCTTGATTAGCATGATCCATAGTGGAAAGTATTATTTGGTGAAACAAAATAGTCTTAAAAGTGTGCATGGTGTTTCTAGAATTGGAAGGAAGACTGCTTCTAACAACATATCCTGGAAAGACATGATATCATAATGTCAGTAATTACTAATGCTATTGCTAGGAGAGAACCACTCTTGGTTGCAAAGTGGATAATAGATGGGAGGGAAGCTGTTATCTTCAAGATAAGACAGATTCAAATATCAGATTTTAATAAACTAAAATAAAAAATGCACACAAATTCACTAAACATGCAAATTATGCATACTACATTAGATGCATAACATGGCAATTTTAAAATAATACTTAAACATAAAATTATGCAGAATTACATTAATCAGTTTTTTCATTTTATTGGTAAACAGGTAATTAAAAAGCTGAAATTGAAAATATGTCTTCAATCTGGGATTTTAGGTTCAGAGTAACAATTTCTTTTCAACAATGCAACCTATCTTCTGGAGTATGTTGCAAGCTCAATAAATTTCTTAAACAGCTGCATTTTAAGTTTTCAGTATATAACAACACAAAATTAATATAGTTAAACCTTATTTCTCTTCACAAGATATATGATCAATAATTTGATTATCAACTCCAAGTGGAACTTCTGTCGAAGAGGCCCAAATCAAAGATACCAGGGCCCTTTCAAATACATATTTAGGGATGAAAATTATGTTGTAATCCATTATTCTAAAGTCCTTGTAAACTGCCCATATATTTCGGCTATATTTTTAAAATGGAAGTTTAGAATTTTCCAAAATACTTTTCAATACAAAAAGTAACTGGGGAGATTGACTTTCTCTGCCTTTCACTTGTCCATACCTGTCTCATCAGGTCTGGGAAGAAGTGCATGTTCCAGGTTCTGTTCAGGTCCATTGCACCCAAGAAGTCATACTTTTTCAGTTGCTCTGTAGGTATTTCTCCCTGAAATTAGATTGGTTTTTCAGAAGGCTCTATTATCCCAAGCATGGGATTGGGAATTTGGAGAATGTCTAATTATATTGTGATTGTTTGTGGTTATATTTATTGCTGGTGGTTATTTGTGACTGATATTCTGTTTTAGTTGTGCATTGTTATTTTTTATTGTAATATCAGTGTTCTTCTGTTTCTGCCCAGAATTGCATGTATAACACAGGTGGCCACATATATTGAAATGACTAACACATCAAATAAAACTTTCATATATATTCATATACAGGTAGTCTTCAACAGTACATTTAGTGATTGTTCAAAGTTACAGGGGCATTGAAAAAAGTGACTTATGACCATTTTTCACAATTACAAACATTGCAGCATTGCCATGATTACATGATCAAAATTAAAATGCTTGGCAACTGACATTTATGATGTTTACAGTGTTCCAGAGTCATGTGATCACCTTTTGTGATCTTCTGACAAGCAATGGGGAACCAGATTCATTGTACAACTATGCTAATAACTTAACCTCAATGATTCACTTAAGAACTTTGGCAAAAAAGATCATAAAATGGGGCTGAAGTCACTTAACAAATGTCTTGCTCAGCAACATAAATTTGGGGTTCAATTGTTGTAAGTCGAGGACTACCTGTATAAATATTGGCCCAATGTTGAATTTGCAACAATGAATGAATGAAGTCTACTCTAGCAGCAGAGCTGAATCCATATTTGAGGTCTCAAACCAATTCTCCCCCAAACACTCTGGCCTACATGCCCTAGCTCTTTTGCTTAATAATTACTGCTGCCACTGCCAATCTTGCAGGGGATTGTGTCATCTAATGTCTTCCTCCTAAATTTGGAATATGAGAAAGATAATACACCAATTGAATATACATTCAATTAAAATTAAAGCCGGTGCATATGTTACTCCCACTGAGACTACTGTTATATTGTTTGCTCTCTATTGTATTACAAATTACAATTCTGTAGAAATGTCTTAGTGCACATCAGGCCTGGGCCATGAATTGTGCACCCCTGTACTTATTTCTTTATTCCTTTTGTATGGAATGTTATGAACTCATGAAATGTTACAATAAAAACAGTCACAGAGTAGAATCAAAATGTAAACAGAAAAGTATAAAATAAAAACAGCAATATTTTACGTATGAATCAAATTGTAAAACAAATGCACAATGTAAAACTAATATTCCTAATAAAGGTAAAGGTAAAAGTTTCCCCTATCCAGTCATGTCTGACTCTGGGAGGCAGTGCTCATTTCCATTTCTTAGCTGAGAAAGCCAGCATTGTCCGAAAATACTTTCCATGGTCATGTGGCCAGCATGACTACAATTTGAGATGCATGGCATGCTGTTACCTTCCCATTGAAGTGGTACTTATATATCTACTTGCATTTGCATGCTTTCTAACCACTAGTGGGCAGGAGCTGGGGCAAGAACAAGAGCTCATGCCATCATGCAGTGCTGGGGTCTTGAACCTGGGCTGTCAACTTTCCAGCTGAGAAGCCCAGCATCTTTAGCTGCTGAGCTATCATGTCAAGTGATATTCCTAATAATGAGGATCAAATACAATAAATAAAGAGTATAATAAAATAAAATAAAAATGAAGTTAATAGAAATCTAATGTTATTTCATGTTAATTTTAATGTAAATTCAACATAGCAGTTATGAAATTGTAGGAGGTGACCTGGTTGAGCTTGAGGGAGGGATCAAACATATCATCAGTTGTGAGTCCCTTCACTCCCACAAGAGATCTAAGTCCAGCATACCTGGAATGTCTTCTTAATTTCTGCTCATTTCCCTTGACTCAGATTCTTGTAGAGAGCTTAAGCTTGCAATAAATCTTTATGCTAATTTGAACTGACTGAGTGGCATGAGTTCCCCAGAGTTTGACAGAAAGTTTAGTGAAACTGAAGGGCACATATAGGAATTCCAGTGTTAAGGCTTGCATTGTTGAGAAAAATAATTAAAAGGCAAAATTCCTTTGGATAGAAATAAAAATGTCTCTGCTATTTTTTTTCCAATTGAGCAAAAGATGAACAGAACAGATGAGTAGAGTAGAGGGCAAGAGGAGAGTAACATGATTTGAAGAATGTTTTTAAACATACTTGGCACTTTTTAAATGGGAACCAATAATGTGTTTCAAATTTATAAATTGAGAGACTAAAGGATACTGAACACTATGCTACATTTCTATGATTGACATAGGGGAATAAAGACATAGCTTTTTAAAGAATCTACTCTGCTCTTTCAGGAGATGAAATGGTCCAAAAATGGAAGACAAAATCTTGATCAAGTGAGAAAACTGAACATTCTTTTGTGTAAACCATTTCAAGAAATAATAGCATATTTTATTTCAAGACAATATGCTATTTCTGAAATACAGGAAGCTTCAATTAATAATAGAAAGCACTTCATTTGGGCAGTTGGAGGGAGTGGAGAATCTACAAAAAGTGAGGACAATGTCCCAGCAGCGTAAATGATATTGGTGTAAATACAAACTATAGCTACTTTTCAGAAATATAAGGGGGGAAACAAGGAAGTTGACATCAAACCCTTCTGGACAAGGCTTTCAGAATAAAAATAGGGTTGCAATCTTGGCAGAGCGAGACAAGGAAAAGAGAAAACTGCTGATGCAAAACAAGTCTTCCACTAATCACTCTGGAGCCAACATCTCTTTGAGTTCTTCATGCTTCCTCTTGGCACGAATGTGAGTCCCTACCCTTTTCTTTATGAACTTCAGAGCTCTCTTGTCTTTGGAGACTTTGAGCAACTCCATTGCTCGTCTCTCATATGGTGCAAAACCGCACACTTCTTGGATCATGTCCCGTACAAATTTGGTGTGTTTGGTCAGTCGCTCACAGCGTCGACAGTGTCATGGTTTTGACACATTCTTGGTCACTTTGTGGTCTTTGTTCAGGCCAACGGCCATTGGATATTGGATTGCCATGGATCACACCGAACAGCAGCATATAGAAGCACAGATTCTGTTTACTGCACATTCTTCAGGATACTTTATAAACAGGGGACGCCAACCTTTTGGACCTCGGGGACCACCAAACTCATAATTTTAAATCCCAGGGACCACTAACTGGTTCTGTGGGCATGGCCTAATTTGTGGGTGTGGCTTGGTGGTCATGTGACTGGCTGGGCATGGTTTGTATGTAAATATTATAAATATTTATATAAATATTGAATTTTGTACAAAAAAAGAGAAATTTTTACCAAAATCAGGGAAAGCAGGCAGGCAGACTGAGTTGCTCACAGATTCATTCAATGATCTATTTGTCTGCCATTGGCTACCTGAGTCTGTCACATAAAATTTGCTTGCCGTGAGTCTGCACTGAATAATAGAACTTTCAGTCCTAAGGGAGGTTCGGCTGTGCTTAAAAGCAGAGCCAACGATTTAAAGACTAGCTAGAAAGCAAGAAATCCAACGATTTCCTGCTTCCTAGCTAATCTAAATCTCCTAACACAGCAGAACACCTAATGTTTGGGAAAATAGCAATTTAGCAAGCAAGTTTGCCAGGTAAGGAGTGAGTGGGCAGGGAGGGTTCCCGTGGGCCATATGGGCAGTGCAGCCTTGTATTTCTGCGCAGCCTGGATTAATTGCTTTTGGGGGTGCTCTGGGGGTGAGATTTCTCTGCAGCCCACCAAAATTGTCTCACCGCCCACCAGTTGGCGACCGCTGCTTTATAACACAAGAATCAGACTTTGGGAATCTTATTCTTCTTGTATTACCATGGCTAGATGTAGAGTAAGAGAAAATTCATGAAACAGAAAATATCTGGATTCTTCAAAGCTGCTTTTTCAATGTTTAAGCAGTCATTCATGAGAAGAAGAGTGGAAAACTGTTCAAAATGACTTTGATTTTGAATTCCTGATATTTGGGGTGGGTAGGAACATAAAATGTATTCTGGAAATTCCCTGCTTTTATTTTCCTATTACATATATATTGGCATTTATAAAGAACTTGTTTTCATTTTCTAGCTCATATAAATAAGGTTTTAAATCACAAAATTGAGGGGGGAGAGAAGTAAAGTGTGTCCATAACAAAAAGATGAATACAGAGTGGTCAGTGCCTGGAATACTCTACCTGACTCTGTGGTTTCTTCCACTAACCCCAAAAACTTTAACCTCAGACTGTCTACTGTTGACCTCACCCCATTCCTAAGAGGTCTGTAAGGGGCGTGCATAAGTGCACCAACATGCCTACCATCCCTGTCTTAATGTTTCCTTTTATTTGTATCTATTTTATGTATTAATAATCATGTTTATACTTGTATATATTATCAAATGCATGCTTGACAAAATAAAAAAATAAAATTTATTAAATCAGTTATGTGTAAGTTTTACTGGTGAGTTTTAATAGTTTCTAACACTGTGAAAAATAGAATGTTGGAGTTTACAAATCAATGAGAAATAACCACATGTATGGGACAAATGTATCAAATAAATTTAATGTTTAATTTAAAAAAATATATAACAGAAAGCAATAATATCAACAAGCACACTGATTCATTTATTGTCACCTTCCTTTATTTGATACCAATAGAAATTGATTTTGATAGAAATATTGCTTCTCTAAATTTATTTGAATATGATCTATAATTTTATGAAATAAAATTCCAACCAAAATTAATATATAATTAAATTCACATACAATAGGATAACAGAGATTATTTTTATAAATTAAAAAGCAACAGTTTAAAGACATTAAAAATTCTTCAAATTTTTAAAGGACAATCGAAATAGGCATAGAAATGTCTACACCTTTCTCATGCTTTACTCATTTTTTGTTTGATTTATTGGAACGCACTGTGCATGGGATTTTTCCTGAAGACTACATGAAAGCTTCAGATGGTCCAGAATGGGAATTGACAGTCATGGGAATTGACAGATTGACAGTCATGGGAATTTGTCCATGTATTGTAATAATTCTTCTCTAAGTGTTGCACTGATTAGTCTAGTCCAGTTAGTCTAGTTTACTTTATTGTCATTGCACCTCATTGCAATGAAATTAAATACCATCTTCAATATACATTATAACTATAAAAATAAAACACAAACACACATCCTTCACATTCCATACAATTGAATTGAAAAGCCGATATTGCATTAATATTGCACTATACAGTAGAATTCAACATAGTTACTGCCTTGGGATAGAAGCCTTTTGTCCTTGTTTTTATTATCCTGTACCATCTGCCAGATGGTAAAAGTTTTTAAAAAAGGGTTCCCAGGACGAAATGGATCTTTGAGAATGTTTTGAACTTTCTTAAGGCAGCGGGAGCTATAAAGCTCTTCCAAAGAGGAGAGAGGGTAACCAATGATCCTCTGGGCAATGGCGTTAACCCTCTGGAGTGCTGTCCTATCTGCCATTGTGCAATTGGCAAACCATACACAGATGCAGTAAATTAAAATACTCTCTATGGTGCAGAAAGAGAGATGGGATTGCAAATTGAAAAAAAAGATCAAATATTTTGGAATTTGGCTAACTGGGAGATGTTCTTTTATAAAAGAAGACAATTATATGAAGTTAATACAACGGATAAAGAAAGATTTAATAAATTGGGAAAAACTATAATTATCTCTATTAGGAAGGATGGTCATGATAAAAATAAATGTCTTACCAAAATTATTGTATTATTTTCAGACAATTCCTCTAAAGTTAGATAATACATTTTTTGAGGAATAGTTATGAAATTTATATGGCTGGGTAAGAAAGCATGAATAAACTTAAAGATGCTACAAGATAGTCGTAGTAGAGGTGGCCTTGGATTCCCAAAATGGGAATTGTATTATCAGGCGGTGGTTCTAACGTGGATAAAGGATTGGATAAATTTAAAAGAATAAAAGAATTCTAACCACCGAAGGTTATGACCTACAAGCAGGGTAGCATGCCTTTCTATGGTCAAAAAAAAAAGAAAAAAAAAAGACACATTAATATTTTTACAGACACCAGATCAGAGAATCACTAATAGAAACATGGGAAAAAGTAAAAAGAAAACATTATATGAAATTACCAAGCTGTAATCATCAGGTGGCACAATTTCTACCGGCGGGACCAGAGATCGGGTGAGAGCATCAGTGATTTTGTGGCTGAGCTACGAAGCCTAGGGGGCATGTGCGGGTTCTCGGACATGGAAGAGGCCTTATGGGACCACATCATACTCGGACTCCGAGACCCGGTCCCACAGAGCCGACTGATGGCCAAAGGCAACATCACCCTTGCCGACGCCATCGCTGAAGCCACTGCAGCCGAGGCAACCCAGAAATTGGCGAACCGCATGCGGAGACCAGACACCGGAGACCGCACTGCAACCGCCGACCCAGGATGGGCGACCGAGGCCCAACCGGAAGCAAGTCACCACGAGACCACCACCCATCATGATGAATTCCACTCTGCCTCCGACACCACGGACGAGGAGGAGGAGATCCACCGGCTCCAGACGTGACGTGACCAGCGAAATCGGCGGAGTCGTAAGTCGGGGACCGCATGTGCCGGGTGCGGAGGTGACCACCCTCGAGCAGAGTGCCATTTCTTCGATGCAGTCTGCCGGCACTGCGACAAAAAGGGCCACATCGCCCGAGTCTGCCGATTGAGGAAGGCCTACAGCCCCAGACGGCGGGACCACAGCGAGCGGAGACGTGACAGCACATCCCCCAGAGCCAGAGATCGCCAAGCCAACAGCCGATGGGACCGGAGCGGACGGAGCCGACGAGGTGGCGAAACCCGGCGGAAGGAGGAAACCCACCAGACGGTCATCATCGGCCACGCATCAACCACCGACGCCCGAAAGGTCTACGTGGAGGTAGGCATCGAACGCGAGCCATGCAAAATGGAGGTGGACTCCGGGTCCTACCTCTCCATGGTTGCTTGGCAAGAAATCAAACGCTTGGTGCCTACCATCCACAAGAAGGGACTGGAGAACCAGAAACTAATAATCAAGGACTACCAGGGAAACTGCATCCCGGTAGTCGTAACCGGACAATTCAAGGTAATATTCAAGGGCCGCACTGCAAAGCTTCCCCTGACGATCGTGGACCAAGACCGACCCAGCCTTTTGGGACTACAATGGTTCGCACCGCTCGGCATCGAGGTCACGGGCATCAACCACACCGCTGAGACCGATTGGGAACAGCAACTGGCACGGGACTTCCAGGAAGTGTTCAACGGCACCCTAGGCAAGTACCGAGGCCCCCCCATTTCCTTCAGCCTAGACCCCAACATTCCCCCGATACGCCTAAAATCAAGGTGGGTACCCTTTGCACTCAGGCCAAAAATAGACGAGCAAATTGACAAGCTCGTCAAGCAAGGGGTCCTACAACCAATTGACCATGCCCGGTGGGAGACCCCAATAGTCACCCCAGTCAAGCCTGATGGTTTGGTAAGAATCTGCGGGGACTATAAGGCCACCCTAAATTGCGCCTTACAACAAAGTGCCTACCCCGTCCCAGTAGTGCAGCACCTTCTACACTCACTGGGGAGAGGCAAGGTTTTTGCGAAGCTCGACCTGGTGCAAGCATACCAACAGCTGCCAGTCGACGCGAAACCGCTGAGGCACAAACCATAGTCACCCACCGGGGAGCGTTTCACTGTAACCGACTCCAGTTTGGAGTCAGCGTGGTGCCTGGAATTTTCCAGAGCCTCATGGAGAGGCTTTTGCAAGGAATTAAGGGGGTAGTGCCCTACGTCGATGACGTGCTGGTGTTGGCAACCAACCAGCTAGAACTAGAGGGTCGTCTAAGGGAGGTGCTAACGAAATTCAAGGAAACTGGGCTAAAAGTGAAGAGAGAGAAATGCCAGCTTTACACAGAGCGGGTCGAGTTCCTAGGATACCTCCTAGACCGGCACGGCATCCACCCAACCGCAAACAAAATCAGAGCCATTAAGGAGGCCCCCACACCCAGGAATAAAACAGAACTGCAGGCATTTCTGGGACTGTTTAATTTTTACAATGTTTTCCAGCCCCAAAAGGCAACCACGGCAGAGCCTTTGCATAGGCTTTTGGACAAGACGGCCACCTGAACTTGGGGGAAACGTGAGGAAGCCGCCTTCAGGAAAACCAAGGACCTGCTCACCTCGGATGCCGTCCTCATCCAATACAATGAGACCCTACCACTTGTCGTCACATGCGACGCCTCACCCTTCGGCGTCGGCGCCGTCCTCAGTCACACACTCCTGGATGGAAGAGAAGCACCCATTGCTTTCTTCTTGAGGACACTCACCAAACCAGAGAGGAACTATAGCCAGCTGGACAAGGAGGCCCTGGCTATCATCGCAGCAGTGAAGAGGTTCCACGAGTACCTCTACGGCCGCACGTTCACCATTATCACAGACCACAAGCCGCTGCTGGGCATCCTGGCAGGGAACCGGGCCACCCCGAACATCCTATCTCCCAGAATGACAAGGTGGTCCGAATTCCTTGCCGCCTACAGCTACTGGCTCACACACTGACCCGGTAAGACTATCACCCATGCAGACGCCTTGAGCCTCTCGCCGTTACCCGACCTAGACACCGACCCAGCACCCACGACGAGCACCCTCAGCATAGCGACTCTGCCCGATCTATCCATAACTGCATCAGACATTGCCCGAGAAACAAACGTCTGGCGCGGGTGTTACATTGGATAGAAAAAGGGTGGCCGGAAAAAGACGACGACGAAGCATTCAAGACATTCCGGAACCGGCAAACAGAACTCTTGCTACAAAAAGGGTGTATACTTTGGGAGGATAGGGTTGTTATTCCGGAAAAGCTACAAGGGAAGGTATTGGGGTTGTTACACGAGGGGCATCCGGGCATAGTTAGAACGAAAGCCCTGGCCAGAAGTTATGCTTAGTGGCCAGGGATGGACAAGCAAATCGAGGCCTGGGTGGCAAGATGTGAACGCTGCCAAGAAACCAGACCGAGCCCTCCCGCAGTACCGATCCTGGAATTGGAAACCCCCAGGGGACCATGGTTCAGGATCCACGTAGATTTTGCTGGGTCCACTAAGGGACATACATTCCTTATAATGGTAGATGCTTACTCCAACTGGTTGGAGGTAAGCAACATGAAAACCACCACCACGGAGGCTGTGACCAAGGAACTTAGCAAGCTATTCGCAACCCACGGCCTCCCAGATGTCATCGTGTCGGATAACGGGCCCCAATTCATCTCGCTAAAATTTGAAAAATTCCTAGGGGAACGGGGCATACGACACGCATTGAGAGCTCCAGCACATCCAGCAGCGAACGGAAGGGCGGAACGGATGGTTCAATTGACGAAAAAAACCATCCAAAAAACCGAACACGGGGAAATTCAAGAAAAAATAAATAAAATGCTCTTCATACAACATATAACCCCAAACACAACAATGAACAAAAGCCCGGCAGAGCTACTAATGGGGAGGAAAATAAGGTCCCCACTCGACAGGCTGCACCCCACATACAACCCGGAGAAACCCCCAAACTCCTCTAGCAAGCACTGGTCCTTTGCACCAGGTGACGCCGTCTACGCAAAGAACCTAACCGGAGACCCACTGTGGGTACCAGCAACCATAACCCAACTGACAGGTTCCCGCTCGTACCGGCTGCAAACAACCGACGGACGAGCCTGGAAATGCCACATCGATCAACTAAGATCGAGAACAATCACAGGAAACACAACCGACATGCAACCAAACACAGACAACCCCCTTAATACAAGCCAAGAGGGGAGGGAATACCCCAGGAACCAAAACCCAATAGAAAGAAACCAGCAACACTTACCGACTGACAGCCAGCTCGAAGCCTCACCAGGAAGAAGCAGCCAGGCCAGCTCAACCAGCCCAGAAAGACTAGGCGGGAGCGGCGGAAACTGCAGCTCAACCAGCCCGGGTAGACCGGAGGGAGCTGCGACAAGAGGCCCAGCGACACCTTCCAGGCGGTTCCATCGACGAGGCTGAGAGCAACAGAGAACCCGACCGAACTGGCTGGGAGCCAAACAACAACTAACCTGCGCAGGTCCAGTAGGCAAGTACGGAGCCCCGCCTACTTACGGGACTACGTCACGTAGGACCGAACCAAGAGAGGAGGGGTGTTCTGTACGGTCATTTACATTCTTGTAAACGCCGCGCTGTGATTGGTCAAAGCGCGCAGGGATCCGATTGGTCGAGCAAGCCGTTCTGATTGGCCCGCTGCGGATCTCCCGTGATTGGTGGAAACTAATCACGGGAGATTCAAAGCGGTGCCATTGGCCGCGGCCGCCGTGGCTTGGGAATAAAAAGCCGCTGTTTTTCCCCCGGAACCCGAGCCGTTCTCGGGACCAATAAAAGAGCTGAACCAAGTCACTGAGTCCTGGTCTCCTTGCCGCGCCGGACACAACAGTAATAATATGAATTAATCCATCTAATTAATATGAAATGAAAATGGAAACTTTTGCATACTGAATAACACGTTATTTTTCTTTAAACAACATAAATCAGGTGCCAGAAAATAAATTAAAAACAACTTTTAAGCAGGTTTTGCTTTGCTTAATGACTTTTCTCCCATGAAATTCAATTGAGTACCAACCTTAGAATTAAATAAATGATAGGTTTAAAATATGCCTGAAACAATGACAACATTTTACTATCCTCATTGGAATTCAGAGCACAGTTCCAATCTCAAGAAGCAGGGCAAACAAGTTCATGCTAGATGAACTGAAAAATAAAATATTTGTGCAGCCAGCAGAAATACATTTTTTTTTCTTTTCAGTTCATTGCTTTAAATATCTCTAGCTAGTGGAAAAAATATCAGGAAATAAAAAGATAGGTTAGGTTCTAGGCAAGGTCAGAATACACATTTTCTGATCATGAGAGCTCTGCCATTTTAATGCATACAGTAGAAAATTCTGCACCATGACACATTGGAGCAACTCTCTCTCCCTCCTCCCTCCTCCCTCCCTCCCCCCTCCCCTCAAGTGGCTTTTCAGTCTCTTCTTGAAGGCCTCCAGTGATGAAGTGGCCACAACTTCTGAAGGTAAGGCATTAAGTATAAAATTCGTTTACTCTCTCTCTCTCTCTTCCTCTCTTTCTTTCCTTTACTCCCTCCCTCTCCCTCTCTCTCCCTCCACCTCCCTCCCAGCTCTCTTCTCTCTCTCTCTCTCTCTCTGAGAGAGAAGGAGAGTATATATACTTAATGGTTGCCTTCATATTTAGGCTACTGAAATCCAAATTTGAAGCATCTCCCAAAGATACTGGTTTCTAGCCACATATGGCCTAGAACAGGGATCTCCAACCTTGGCAACTTTAAGACTTCTGGACTTCAACTCCCAGAATTCCTCAGCCAGCAAAGCCAAGGTTGGAGACTCCTGGCCTAGAATGTGCCATTTCAGTGTCACTCTGTCAATTTTCCCTAGCTCCCCATCTGCAGATTTAAGTTCAGATAAGTAAATACTGTATTCTCTGACCATGTTTTGATCAACAGTAATCTGTATTCCTGCCCTTTTGCCCTATTCTTCTTAATTGCTTGGGTCACACACACTTTTATGCAGAAGCCTGAATCAAAATACCGGTAAGAGCTTTAGCTAACTTTATTTATGGGAAGCAGCTTAGCAAGATCTGAGTTGATGTGATCATCTTTTGTGACCTTCTGACAAGCCAAGTCAATGGGGAAGCCAGATTCACTGAACCATGTTAGTAACTTAACAACTTCAGTGTTTCACTTAAAATGAGAAGAAAGCACTTAAAATGGCAAGAAGGTTGTAAAATGGGGCAAATCTCACTTAAAAACTGTCTTACTTAGCAACAGAATTTTGGGCTCAATTCAGTGATGGGAAGCCAGTTCTTGCCAGTTTAGGCAAACCGGTAGGAAAAATTCTGGCTGGCCCCACCCCCGCCCACCCCATCCCTTCCAGGAGTCCCCACTGCCCCATTTTGGCTCCTAGGTAAGTGTAGGAAGGCCCAGTAGGCCCAAAACGGGGTGTGTGGAAGTGAAGAGTTTGCATTATCTTTGCTCTTGGATGAGGTGGAAATGAGGATTTTGCATTATAATGCAAAATACTCACTTCCACCCCATTCCAAAGCAATCACCCTTCTCCTCCATGCATGGCAAGAAAAGAAGACCACATGACTACCAGTTTTAAAAAAGGTTCAGTCAGACTTTCCAAAAAAGAAGTTCTTCCAAAAAAAATAATAATCCACCTTCTTTTTTGGAAGGTCTGATTGAACCTTTTTTAAACTGGTAGTTACATGATCTTCTTTTGTTGCCCTGCATAGAGGAGAATTGAGCTGGAAATCGGTTTAGTGAGAGAATGGTGGTTGTTCTGGAATGGGGTGGAATGATGATTTTGTATTATGATTGCTTATAAGTTAAGTAAGAACCAGTAAAAGAGGAATGGAAAAATCCCTCTCTGTAGATCAGCATTTTTCAGTCTTGGCAAGTTTAAGATGGGCGAACTACATGCTACCTTGGGAATTCTAGGAATTCTGGGAATTGAAGTCCGTGCACCTTAAAATTTAGTTGAGAAGCAGCAGTCTACATTACTTCCTGTTTTATTTATAACTTTGTGCAATTAAATAAATCAGTTGTGGTTTCGTTAACAAATAGTGATTAAAGCGATATGAACCATTATTTGACTTTTCGTCAGAAACTGAAATTAAAAGTTGATCTGGGCTTTGATGATTAGATGTGGGATTATGGAAATAATGTGGACAAATGTTAATGTTAGAATAAGAGTTTGATATGTATCAAAAAAAGTTGGAAATCTGTTTTTATTCATTTATCCCTTAGCATTGTATTATTTTTATTTATGGAGGATCAAATATTCAGCTATTATAATTCTACATTCCTTATTTACAGAAATCATATCAAAATTTAGAATGAAATCCACTGGGAGCCATCTCATATAAGGCTGGCTCTGAGTCCCTCTAACCAAAATGTATTTATCGATAGAAGAGAATATTTGTAGCTCAGGGTTGAATTGTGGGGTCCTTGCTACTGTTTGAGCTTGATGATTTTCTTGCAGATGTTTCATTACTAAACTAGGTAACATCATCATTACTAGAAGGGAGTGGAGTTTGCTCTTATTTTCATATACTAATGGCTTACCCTGTTGATCAGTTGCTTCACAAACAGTGTTTTGATTGGTGCCAGGTCTCTACAGCTTCAGGCAGAGAAGGGCTATTCTGCACCCCTCCCTCTAATTCTTAAAAACACAGTTTCCCAGCATTTCTTTAGGAACCTCCAACATGCAAACTGTGGTTATTCAACCTAAAATGAATCCTCTTTACCTGGAGCTTCAAAATTTATTGTTTGCTGGGAAGATGTGTAGTTAAAAATCAGTCTACAATTAGTATACATCTAACTTTGGATTCCAACTTTAGGTGGCATTTATGGCTACTTATTTTGTTTTTACTACTAGTAAAGAAATGAGTGAGAAATCGTTTTTATAATTATTCCTGAAGTGGTGTGTGTGTAAAAGGCAGTACTGATCATTGATCATAACAGCACAAGAACAGACATTAAGCACCAGATCCAGCAGAGATTTACTATGCTAGATAAAACCCAAGGGGTAGATCAGTGTTTCTCAGCTGACAGGTGTATGGTCTCCCAGAAATTCTCCATCCATCCATCAAGGATTTCCACAGAAGATTGTGGAGAATAATAGAGCTAAGAATCTGTGAGAGTTCCGGATCCAGAAGGACAGGCAGGCATTTTAGATAAGTAAACAGTAGTAGTAGACAAATTAATAGACAAAGACTGGAAGGCCTCGGGAGGCCAGGCAAGCAGGTTGAGGCAAGTCGCCGCTTGATGTGAGTGATGTGGAGTTTGCTATGCCCACCCAGTCACACCCACCCAGCCAGATGACCATCAAGCCACACACCAAGCCACGCCCACAGAACCGGTAGTAAGAAAAAATTGAATCCCACCACTGGCTCAATTATGGTTGTAAGTCAAGGACTATTGTATGTCATAGGGAAAGAAGCAATAAGGTTGTACACCTGGTTAGATCCATTTGGTGCTTTGTGCTACTATTTACTGTTTAACAAATGTTTTGGCTTAATTATATCCCATGCTGAGTAGAAGACCTGGAAAGAAGCCCTAGGTTGACTTTTATTTTTTATTTTTTCCATTTTTTTAATTACCTTATAGAGAATACAAAATACAAAAGTAAATAGAAGAATAGTGGGAGGGGGGAGGGGAAAGGGGGAATCCAATTTTTTTCTCCAGTTCTTTTTCCATGAGACCCAAAAGTTCTGGTTTCATTTTTATCTCCATTTTCAGAATATTTTGTATTAAAATATGAATCATACTCCAATTTTTTTTAGCTTTATCATGTCCACCATAAATAGTAAAAAGTCCCTTCTTTATTTTTACACTTCCATCATTCACTTGACACTCCTTTATACATCTTGGATAATTTATTTGGTATTAAGTACCAATGATACATCATCTTATAGAAATTCTCTTTTAAATTATAATTTAATGTAAATTTTAAAGCCTTCATCCACATATTTTCTCATTGTTCAAGCATCATATTATATCCAAAATTCCTTTTCCACTGTATCATTCATTTTCCAAATTCAATTTCAATAGCATTTTATAAATCTTAGCAATAATAAGTTCATTGTTGCCACATAATAAAAGTTCCAATTCATTTTTAACATCCATAAATGACTATAAAAGATATATTTTTCCTAAGAGTTTTCCTGTTTTCTTCCTTGTCAACATCCTGGTCTTAAAATTGGAAAAATTAAACTGTATTTAAAATTATAAGTTTCAGGTTTGTAGGTTTGAAGCCTATATTTCATTGGATTTAATAGGACTGAGTATTCTTAAATTGAATAAGCAATATGACAGAGTTTTGGCTCCCTCTTGTGGTGAATCACCACTATTATCTAAAAGAACCTTAAACAGGAGTGAGGAGAGACTGATCCCAGCTTTACAGCATGTGACCACAAATATCCAATCAGAAGTTGTTAAAAGTGAAACTATTCACCCCCTCCCTCACAACAGTCACTGCACTTCATATAAAAAATTCTTGCTTAGATTCCAAAAGCCAAATCTATTGAGTCAGTTAAAAATATAAAGTTCACTGAAAAGCTTAGTCCAAAAATTACAAAAATAGATCCAGAGATAGTTTCCACATGCTTAGTTTCCAATTGTCTGGGTCTTCTTATTCAGGCTCAGCTATCTCAGCTCCACTCTTTCACCATCTTGAATCACAAAGCCTCTTAAAATGATGAAGAATCATTTTAATGAAACAGCAGGCTTCCACAAGAGCAAACCTCTTTCAGCATGAAAGGTAAATATGGAAAAAAAAACAACCCTAGGGCCTAAGAAGCTGTGGCACCTTTTATTGTCCTTAAGAACAGCTGATTCTGCCACTGTGAACTTGCTTGGCTGCCCCGCCCTAACCAGAGACTCACCTGATTACTTCTTTTTCTTCAAGAAGCAGTCTGAGAGCCCCTGACTTCCCAGGGGAGCAAAGGGGTTGATTTCAAAAGCCTCCTCCTATCCTGAAGGGGTTTCTTCTGGCTTAGAAAACACTCTGAGCCTTAAACTGTGGAGAGTCTGCAGGGGAGCTGAAAGTTCCCCTTCCTGTCAAGGGTGAGGATCCCGCCAGAAGAACACTCTTTTTCTGTTTGATCTAGACCAGGAGTGTCAAACTAGTGGCCCACAGGCTGGATGCATCATGTGCAGGCCATGCCCACCACAGCTCCATGAAGGAGAAAACATCATGATACATCATGTGATGGCAATGTGATGCTATGAATTTGACACTTGTGATCTAGACAACAATAATTTTCAAAAAAAAATTCTTCTTCCGGTTGGAATTCCTCACCAACAAACTGAAGCCTGTGATCATCCACTGCTTCGGTTCATGCTCTTCTGTGGGAGGGCCCTGATCATCCTGATTTGGGGCCTGAGCCACCCTGTAGGGGTGGCAAAGAAGGGGAGACTGCCAGCTGGGTTGAGTGGAGCTGCATCTCTCTTCCTTGGCTTGGCAAACACTCCCCTCCGAAGATGGCTGTAGCGGTGGCCAATATGGCCACCCTGAAGAGGTGAGCTGACCGGGATAAGATTGTGCAGGAGCAGCGAAGAAGAGGATGGCACAGAAACCAGGAGAATCAGGTGCAACTTTTAAATACAAGGCACCCTGGAATTAAATCATAATTTTTTAAAGAGAGCTTATTGAAGCGTAGGATAAAGAATTGAAGAAAGAAATTTTTGACAGATTAAATGGGCTTTGAACCCTAAAAGGAAGAAGCCGGAAGAAGATTATTGTTTAAACTGTATATATATATGACTCTGACACTAAATAGGCATAATTAAAGCTATACTTGAATGTGTCAAGGAAAAAATAAATAAAAAAGAGTAATTGATATTTGGACTTACTAGAACTTTGAACTTTAAAAGCCCAAACTAGAGAGAAAAAGGAGTTGATTTTGGACATAATGAAGAGTGCCATCTAGTAGCAAAAGGAATTGCTTGTTTTTTTTAAAAAAAGCCTGGTTCTTTTAAGGACTCATTTGATACAAAGTAACTGAAACTATGATACAATAAAATAGTGACCCTGGAAAATGAAAGTGGAATATTGAACATTAAAACAAATAAAAAGCAAGAAGAAACTATCTTGGGATTGTTTGGTAACCTTGGTATAAACTTTAATCTATGAACACTGAATTATAGGATGAATTTGGAAAACCTGAAAGAGGAATTAATAAAAGCTGATCATTGGAAATAAATTTTATAGACATTAGTTGAATCAAGTTACTGGATAGAAGTGGTTTAAAAATGGCAAAATTGTTCTTGGAATTAAAACTGGAACTTAGAAACATGAAAGGAATGTTACAAGAAGAAGGCAAATCGTTTTGCCCTGCCTTAAAATTTTTAGAAATGGCAATTTTAGAGCATGAAGAACAATGAGGAATGCCAGAAGAAGAGTAGCTGAATAAAGAAGAGGCCATCTTTAATGAATATTTGAAACAACAAAAGTTAAAGCAAAGGGGGGGAGAAGGCGGAGCTTCGTTTCGGCGATACAGCTGCGATCTCGGGGCTCTGAGATCGCAGCCGATATTTTTGCCCCTGGTCGGTCCCAACGGACCTAAACCGTCCCGTAGAGACGGGGATTGAGAAGGGTACTGTTCCAGGATCCCAGAGATATCGCAAAATCTCTGGTTTGATCCGGAAGAAGCCCTTTTGCTGGCGGCGGAGAGGCAGCCTCCATAGCTGCTGAAGTCGGGACAGCTCCGGAAAGAAAGTGGTTGGAGTGAAAGTGTGTCGGTTGGGTGAGAAAAACTCTTTTGTGTTATAAATTCGTTGAGGTTGGAAAGGTCATCCTGAACAAAGAAGAAATCTGTGAGACTTTTTTTTTTTTTGACTGAAATTGTCTGAGCGGCGTTTTTTAAAGTGATGTCAAATTGAGGCCTGGGGTTTTTTTTTCTTTTCTTTATACTTTTTTTGGGGGGATTTTAGTGTGACTTTGTAGGTAACCGGATTGAATTTTCTCTTATATATATTTTTATGCTCCCTTTGATTTTTTAACTTTCTTTAGGATAGAGGCTCCCTTTGGCTATTTTTTTTCTTTTTGTTTCCGTATATATTACTCCTTTTTTCTGGCTGGGGGGGAGGAAGAGCATTAAGAAACTGCAACACTGCCAACTAGAGGCTTGAAAGTATTTTATTTGAATTGGAGAGAATTGCAAAAAGACCTCTTCTCAAGGACATTTTAACGTGATAAGATAGAGGGAGAGCACAGCAAAATATTATTGCAGGTGCTTTCCTGGACTGTTATCAAGAACACTTGAGGTTTGGCTTTGAAGCTGCTGGAGAAGAGAGTCATAACAAGAGCCTTGGATAAATAAACAAAGTGCAGTGTGTTTTCTTATATATACCCCAGTCCCTAGCCTTTTTCTAAATTTCAATTCTAGTAATATTCTTATTTTTGCCTTTTATTTTAAAGGGAAAGCCTCAGAGTTTTTTCTTTATTTTTCTTTTCTTTTTTATTGAGACTTTTTTGCTTTTCCTATTTATGTTTTTGGACCACTTTGTTGCTGTTGTTTTTTTTTTTGGATTATTGAGACTTTTTAACTGGATTAAAGTGTGAAGAATTTGAAGGAACTTTTTGTTTTTTCTCTTTTTGCTTTTTTTTTTTTTTTTGCTCTTAACCAATATCATTATTTTTGGATTTGTTTGTTTTTTTCCTTTCTATTTTTTCCTTTTTTATGGTGGACTATTTTGTAATTGGATTAGGGTCTAGAAGAACCTGAAGATCTTTCTTCTTCCTTTTTTCCTGTTTCTTCTTTGGTTTCGTGTCTTTTACTATTGGAGTTTTCCATTTTGGATTATAATTGGCTGCTCTACCAGTTGGATTAAAAGTCAAGAAGAATTTGAAGCTTTGGAAGCATTGAAATGAGCAGGAAACCAATACCATCTGGCATTTCTGCTTCTACCTCTGCTTCCCCACCAGCTGGAGGACAACGTTTAATTCAGACAATGTTGAAGCAAGATAAGGAACAAGAAAGAGTAACTTTACAGATGATTATGCAAGGAATCCAAGATCTCAAGACAAAATCAGACATCATTGAACAAAGAACAGGAAATATTGAACAAAGAACAGAAAATATTGAACAAAGAACAGAAAATATTGAACAAAGAATAGAGAAGACTGATGAAAAAGTGGAAAACATTAAACAAATGATGGTTAAGTATGAGGAGAGATTCCAAAAAATTGAGGAAGAAGGAAAACAAAGAGAGAAGAAGATTGGAAATATTGACAGTAGACTAACAGCGGTTGAACAAGAAAAAGGTGGGATGTTGAGGTGGGAGATGGAAAGGTCAGAATTTTACCTCAGATTTCAAAATATAGAAGAGGAAAAAGGAGAAAACTTGGCAGCGGTAATGATAGAAATTTTGGCAGATGCTTTGGAAATTACAGAGGAAAAGATGATGGATGGAATAGATGAGATATATCGAGTCTATACAAGATATGCGATGAGAAATAAATTACCCAAGTAAGTCCATATTAGATTTACCAAAAAATCCATTAAAACGCAAATATTACAAGTAGTAAGAGAGAAAACATTGAAATACAAAGTAAAGAGGTTGTAGTTTTAAAACAAATACCCAGAAGAGTGAGAGAGATGAGAAGAGAATATCGATTTCTGACCAAAATGCTATTGGAAAACGAAGTGAATTATAGATGGCTGATTCCAGAAGGACTAATGTTCAGGTGGCAAGAGCAGAGATATAGAATTGATTCAATTGAGAAAGCAGAACTTTTCCATGCAGAATTTTTTGGAGGAAGAAGAGAGGAAGCAGAGAAAGAGGTCTCATTCATTGAGTTTCAAGATGAACAACTGGAGACTGAAAAAGAGAAAGGAGCAGTAGGGGGACAGATGGATAGCAAAGAACAGCGTGAAGTGAGATCCACGAGAGCCGTTAGACCTAAATATAAAGCATAATCATGGAAGAAAAAAAACTGATTACAATGAATATAAATGGGCTTAATTCAGCTGTTAAAAGAAGGAAAACTTTTCATAAATTAGAGAAATTAAAATTTGACATAATTTGTTTACAAGAAGTTCATATTAAAAAACAACATGAACAATTGTTATTACAGCCAAAATTGGAGAAAATATTTACTTCTTTGACTCAATGTAAGAAAAGAGGAGTGGTTCTTTACATTAAAGAGGCTATCCCAGCAAAATTGATTTACATGGATGAAGATGGAAGAGTATTAATGGTAGAAATAATGGACAATAATATAAAAATACTTTTGATTGCAATTTATGCTCCGAACGATAAACAAGAAGAGTTTTATAAAAAGCTGCACATGAAAATAATTGGACTGGACTATGTTAATATAATTATGATGGGAGATTTTAATGGAATTGTGGACAATAAATTGGACTATATAGCAACAACAACAAAGCAAAATAGAAAGGCTCTCCCAAGGTCTTTTTTTAAAATGACAGATGAATTAACTTCAAAAGATATTTGGAGAGAAAGAAATGTTAAAGCTAAACAATATACTTTTTATTCAAATAGACATTTATCATGGTCCAGATTAGATATGATTTGGATCTCAACAGAATTAATATCCAATATTAAAGAAACAAATATTGAAACAAGTACTTGGGCAGATCATAGCCCAATGACAATTAAATGGAAAGGACAAAAGAAAAGATCGAGATGGACATTAAATAATACAATTTTAAAGGAGAAAGATTTTATACAATGGATGGAGAAGGAATTGGCTTTTTTTCTTCAGAGAAAATAAAAAAGAAGATACTTCAACGCAGAATGTGTGGGATACAATGAAGGCATACACTAGAGGTTTGATAATAGATTATACAGGAAAAAAGAATATTAGGAAAAGGCAAGCTTCTAAGGCCTTGGAAGATGAGTATAAAATTCTTGAAAAAGAATTACAGAAAATGCCACAGAAAAAGGTTATTAAATTGAAGCTGGATGTAATTAAACATAAAATGGAATTAATAGAGAAAGAAGAACTGGCACAGAAAATTAGAAACTCCAAACAGAATTATTTTGAAGATGCAAATAAACCAGGTAGATGGCTAGCATATAAATTGAGAAAAGAGAAGGAATCAAGAAAAATATTGAAGTTAATAGATGAACAAGGCCAAGTTTGTTATGGGAATAAGGAGAAAAAAGAAATTATTCAAGATTTTTATGGGCAACTATATAAACAAGAGAATATTGATGAAGAAAAAGTCAAACAATATTTACAGAATGCTAATTTACCAAAGATACCTAAAGAGACTGAAGAAATGCTAGAAAGCAATATAACAATGATGGAACTAAATGAAGCATTTAAGAGACAAAATAATGGGAAAGCACCGGGTCCAGATGGGCTTCCAGCAGAATTCTATAAAATATTTCAAGAATCATTGAGCATCCCATTGTTAGAAGTTATGAATGAAGTTATGTTAAAAAAGATGATACCTAAAACATGGTCAGAGGCTTATATTACACTTATACCGAAGGAAGAGACTGACCCATTGCAAATTAAGAATTATAGACCTATTTCTTTATTGAATGCAGACTGTAAAATCTTTGCTTCAATTTTAGCAGAAAGACTTAAAAAATATTTAAATAATTTTATTCACCCAGATCAAAATGGATTTCTGCCAAAGAGACAAATTAAAGACAATATGAGAGTAATCTTGGACACTTTGGAATACTATGAGGCTGATCCTGAAAAGCAAATGGCTTTGATATTCCTAGATGCTCAAAAAGCATTTGACAACGTGAACTGGAGATTTATGTTATTATTATTGGAGCAGATGGGTTTTGCTAAAAAATTTATTCAAGCAATAGAAGCTATATATAATAAACAGACAGCAAGGGTAATGATGGAGGGGGAACTTACAGATTTTATTAATATAAGGAAAGGCACAAGACAAGGATGCCCCCTATCTCCTTTGCTATTTGTGTTGACCTTGGAAGTGTTGAATAGAAATATTAGGGATGATAAAAGCATAAAAGGAATGAAAATTAAGAAGGAAGAATTTAAGCTACAAGCTTTTGCTGATGATTTAGCTTTTATTTTGGAAGACCCGCTAGAAACAGCTCCAAAGTTACTGGAAAGGATAGAGACATATGGAGAGGTGGCTGGTTTGAAAATAAATAAAGATAAAATAAAGATTTTGACAAAGAATATGTTATTGAGACAGAGAGAAGAACTGGCAGATCTTTTGAAAATTCAAGTTACAAATAAGGTTAAGTATCTGGGGATATATTTGACAACAAGATGTAGCACATTAAAGGAGAATAATTATATTAAACTTAAACAACAGATAATTACAGATTTGAAGAAGTGGGAAAACTTGCAATTGTCATTAATAGGGAGAATTTCAACAATTAAGATGAATATTTTACCTAGAATTTTATTTTTGTTTCAAACAATACCAATTAGGCTTGGAAAAGACTATTTTGAAGATTTAAATAAAATTATGTTGAAGTTTATATGGCAAGGTAAAAAAGCGAGAATAAAGCTAAAGCTTTTGCAAGATGCTAGAATTAGAGGAGGTTTTGGCCTGCCTAATTGGGAATTGTATTATCAAGCTGCAAGTTTGATGTGGGTCAAAGAATGGATAACATTAAGGAAACATAGGTTGTTGACATTAGAAGGGTATGACTTGCTGTTGGGCTGGCATGCTTTTTTATGGTATAAGGGAACTAAAACACAGGGTTATTTTAGAAGACATTATATATGGGAGTCTTTGTGGTTAAATTGGGAGAAGATAAAAAGACAATGTTATTTGAAAATTCCAGTTTGGTTATCGACCATTGAAGCATTTTCCTATCCTATAATCTACAAGAAGGAACAAACAGTTAGATATGGGGAACTTTTGGATAAAAAGGGTGAACTTAAATCGATCCAAAACTTAGAGGAACAAGGTATAAGGATGAATTGGTTTTCATATGCACAAATACATTCAAGGTATGATGAAGATTCCAAAACGGAGGGATTTTATGATAAGCAGACTGAATTAGATAAGATCTTGATGGGTACTGATGAGAAGGTGATTAAAAAATTATATGGTTATTTCCTGGGAATGAAATTAGAGGAAGAACAAGTCAAAGAAACTATGATTGTTTGGGGGAAGAATTTTGGATATGGGATTGATTTAGAAAAATGGCAGAAATTGTGGTTTCAAAATTATAAAATGACAATGTCAACAGCATATAAAGAAAACTTGTATAAGATGTTTTACAGGTGGCATTTTCCTCCGACAAGAATAGCAAGAATGTTTAAGAACAAATCTGAAAAATGCTGGAAATGTCATCAGATACCCGGCTCGTATTACCATATGTGGTGGACTTGTGAGGATGCTAGAAAATATTGGACTATAATTCGCATGTGGTTGGAAAAAATGACAAAGAAACATATAGACTTGAAACCAGAGATCTTCTTATTGGGAATTTTACCTGATATATATAGTAAAGATTTGAAATACCTGATCATAAATGTATTAACAGCGGCCAGGATTGTATTTGCTAAAAATTGGAAGAATGAGAAAATACCATTACAGGAAGAAATTATTAAGAAAATATTGGAATGTGCTGAGATGAGCAGATTGACATTTGAAATTAGAGAGCAAGAGGATAAACAATTTTATGAAATTTGGGATCTTTTTTATAAATGGCTAGATGATAAAATACGACAATAGAATATTTAGAATGCTAGATAGTAAGGAATATCTTTATTTTGCTACTATTTTGTTATTTGACATTATATTTATAAAGGGTTTTTTAGGATTGATTTGATATGATTATATGATTTGTTATAGAGTAAACTGGTTTAAAGTATTGTTAGCTCATAAAGCATGAATGATTAAAAATATAGTCAAAAACTTTTTTTTTTAGTGATATTAGGATATATAAGTTTGGATTGACAATATGAGTTGTTATGTAACATAATTGTAATTGAGACTACAGAATGAATGCACAAAAATGATGAACCAACTGACACACTGGATGTACATATGAGAGTTGATGTTTTTATGTTTTGTTTGTCTTGTTTGTTTGTAGAAAATTAATAAAATCTTTTTCAAAAAAAAAAAAAGTTAAAGCAAAGGGGGAAAAGAAGGGGAATTAAAAATGGGAATTTTGAAACAGTAATTAAAAAGGGGTTTACTTTGAAAACCAAAGTGAAAGGAAACGCAGAAAAGGGAATCACAGAAGGGAGTTTTAAAAAGGGAGGGGGACAAAAATTGGAGTTAAAAAAGGGGGAAGAATGAAGGGAAAAAGAGACAATAAGAAACAGGATCAGGAAATGAAATATGGAAATCGAATAAAAATGAAAAGAAATTGTTTATCTAAAAGACAGAGATAATGGTTAAGAATTAAGAAAGAGAACTCTACAAGTTGATGAGGTGTGTAAATGAATTAGAAGTAATAAATTAATTAGAAAATAGTGAAATACAGATCATTAAAATGATTGGAACTGATGTTGTTTTGTTACTGCAATGTTTTTTTTAAATATGGTCATTTACAGAGTTAAATGGAATAATTGTGGAAAAAGGGGAAATTATGATAAGTTTATCAACTATGTTTAATGAATTTATAAATCACAGCTGAAATGAAATATGAGGATTGTGGTTAAGAGAATAATATCAGTTTTCATGATGAATTGAATAGATTATTTTTTCTTTTTAAAATTATAAATATTTTTTGTTATTAAAGGGGAAACTTGCAGGCCCTGACTTGAAAGGTATATATGCAATGTAGTAGTTGTTAGAAGATTACTGTTATTAATTTTTTAGGTGACAATTAAAAGTTAAACAATTATTGAGATTTAAAGGGGGATTAATTACATGATATGTAAGCTATTGGGGTGGCACACTAGGGGAAATTGGCAACAGTAGGGGAATTTTTTTTGAAATGTTTGAATTGAGATTGAACTTTTCAAATGATAAATTAAGTATATGCGATGAAATTGCAAAGCTGACAGAGAAAAACATAAAGTATAATGAAGATGAAGATGAGAATCATTTAAAGTTTAAGGAAATAGATTAAGTAATGCACTGAAAAAATATATAATATAAGCTGGAGGAAAGTATATGATAAAAATGATAGAAAATATGTAAAGTAATGGTAAGATATGAAATTAAATATGAAAGATGAGTATGAAATTAAAGTCATGTCTGTATGGAAATGTGATAACCTGGAATCATGCTGTTCACTGAAAAAAGATGTTTTTAATATGTGGAAAACTGAATAAAATTTTATTTAAAAAATAATTTTCAATACTTTTAAAATTGTGTTTACAAATTTTTCTCCAAAGAAAAAGCAACTTATCTAGCGAATCCAGTAAAACTTGTGATGCTGAAGGGTCTTACTCCTTCTAAAAGCAATTAAAAAACCTGGAAATCCAAAGTGATTAAGAATGGAGGGTCAGTCAAGCTTAATGTCAGTGGTGGGATTCATTTTCTTTTACTACCGGTTCTGGGGGCATGGCTTGATGGGGGCGTGGCTTGGTGGGCATGGCTATGTTGTCATGTGACTGGGTGGGCATGGCTAGGTGGTCATTTGACTGGTTAGGCATGGCCAATTTAGCAGTCCATTAAACAATACACAGCAGCCTCCTTTTCTATTTTTTTTAATACTGCATAAAGTTTTTGCTCTAGTTTTTTTTTTTTTTTTTACTAGGAGGAGAGGTTGGCAGTGCCTGGGGAAGGAAAAGAATGCTTTCCAAAGGTCTCATGACTATATTTAAAGGACCAGTAATGTCATTGCTGTTGGGAGATTCAGTGGTGAGGTGATAATGGCTGGATGTGTGATGCTCCCTGGTGCAGTAAGTGGAATTGGTAAATTGATAGGTGTGGTGAATGTTAACGGAGAAGTCATGGACAAAGGGCTGATTATGGTAACAGGGTGGTTCTAAGCTCATTGGGTTGCAGATGTTAACTACGCTCAAAACATTGGTTGGGCTTCTCATATTCATTGCAGCAGCCACAACGCGAGGAGCTGCTCCTTTAGTACTAAGTGAATTTTTCCCCATTTAACAATCTTTCTTGCCACAGTTGTTAAGTAAGTCACTGCAGTTGTTAAGTTAATAACGCAATTAAATGAATATGTCAGAAGGTTGCAAAAGTTGATCACATGATTCCGGGACACTGCAACTGTCATAAATACAAACCAGTTGACAAGCACCTGAATTTTGATCATGTGACCATGAGGATGCTGCAATAACTATAAGTTGAAAAGCAGTCATTTCAATGCCATTGTAACTTTGAATGGTCACTAAATGAATTAACTTAACTGCAGTGAATCACTTAAAAATTATAGTCATAAAGTGGAGCAAAACTCACTTATCAATTGTCTTGCTTAGCAACAGAAGCTTTGGACTCAGTTGCGGTGTAAGTCAAGGACTATCTCTACAGTAGGAATCTATTAGACCCATTTCAGGTTAACATGTAGTATAAAAAGACATTAAACTTTAATCTCATTTCATCTGAGTAGTTGCTAAACTGATGAAGGATGTTGTTAGCTTGAAAGGGAGCTACCAGATTCCTGATATTTTGGCTATCAGAGACTAACAGGGTCTTTTCCAATAACATGTACAGTATGAATACACTCTAAGCTCTTACTCTTACACTAAACCTTGCTAAAATGCACAGATGAAAAACTCTATAGAGTTGTAAAGGCAGTACTTAACATAAAGTGAACTTCATTAATGTGTCAGTGGCTATTTACAGTACAGAGGGTATGTTGGAAGACAGCATAAAGTTCTCTCCACCAATGTTCAAATTAAGAATGGAATATAAAATAAAATCTGAATGATAAAACATAAATAAAAGTGGAAAAAGTAAAAGTAGAAAGTATAAAATAGTGTGAAATCAGGTGGGGCTTTTAAGCCTATACCTACTTATCTACCTTCCTACCTAAGTTTGGAAGCCAGATTATTTGCCTGCCTGCCTGCCTATCTCTCTCTCTCTCTCTCTCTCTCTCTCTCTTCCTCCCTCCTTCCCTCCCTCCCTCCCTCTCTCTCTCTCTCTCTGAGTTTGGAAGCCAGATTATACATAATACAGAATCTGAAATTTAGAAGTCTGGATTTCCCCCACACCCCACTCACATGCACAGGTGAAAATGTTCATGGTGGCTTGCCATTTGCTGCTGCTGCATAAATCACATCCATGCCTATCGGATCAGGCTCTGGAGCAAAAGCCCCCAGAATAGTGACTGTCCAGGTACAGTGTCACGTGCCCCGGATATGCATACATACATACACACACATGCAAGCGACGGCCCCGGCCTTTTGCATGGCTAACCACACAAAATGGCATAAACTCATCACAAAGCAACCCACACAATAGGCACAATTCTCAACCCTTCCCTTCCCCCTCCCCCTAGCCAAGTCTCCAGAATCCCCCATGCAGGCAAGATCATTTCCCCTAGTGGGGATGGGAATGCATCTGCTAGGCCCCTTGCACAGCCAGTGCACAAACCCCACAGAGCTTAGGATGCAGTTCCCTTCCTCCTCGCCACGCACCAGCTCTTTTACCTGCTGATCTTCTAAGCAAAAAGAAAAGCGTGCCTTCACAATCGCATGCCTGCAGCCAGAGCCGGGTTTGGAAAACGCATGCCTGGGATGGAGGAGTGGTCCTTCTTAACAAGCTAAACTGTTGCTGCTGCTGCAAGCCTCCCACACGAGTGGTGGAAGTATGGTGCTCCTTTCCTGCCCTAGCTGTCAGCCCATGCTCCCCTCTCACTCCAGGCACTTTAACCCGTGCGCATGGGGTGCTGGAGGGAATCAGTGCCTGGAGTGAGAGGGGAGCATGGACTGACTGGGTGGAGAAAGCTGGTACTTCCAGCACCCACAAGGAAGTCAGCCTTGAAACAATTTAAAAAAGGACCGCTCCTCCACTCCAGCCATACGTTTTCAAGCAGCCATTTGAAAATGCATGCTTGGGGCAGAGGAGCAGTCCATTAAGCTCCAAAACTGGAAGAGAGATTCTTTCTTGTGCTGGTGAGTACAACTTGGGCTTTTTTCCCCCCACCTCCCCATCGCGATCCAGTGCAGATAGCTGGATGGAGGCAGAAAATGGGGCATTTCCACCTGCCATTTTTCAGGTAGTTTTTTGGCTAGTTTTTGGGCATTTTCAAGCCCAGAAAATGGTTGAAGCTACCGCTTCTTTGCCAGTGTGAGCAGCCTTCAGCTGCCCACTCTTTCCCGGCCAGAACTGAGCCAGCAGCAGCAGCAGCAGCAGCTGGGGGCTGCTCATGCAGAAGAAGAAAGAGGTGGTTGTGGGGGAGGAAATGAGGAGTTTGAGTAAGGGCTGGGGCCTCTGAAGGAGGGAAAACAGGGTGACATGTGGCAAAGGGCAGCATTCAGGAGGAGGCCTTGGTAAGGCCAGAGCCAGGGACTGGCATGTCCCCTGACCTGAGGTGAAGGGACAGCATGTGGGAGGAGCCCTTGGAAGGCCAGAGCTTGGGACTAGCACGTTCCCCAACTCAAGGTGAATGACATGCGGGTGGAGGCTCCAGGGCAGGGCTGGAGTCGGGGCACATTCCCTGGCCTGACTGAGGTGAATGGCAAGCAGGCCCTGACCCAAAACGAAGGGCAAGTGGATGGCATGCTTACCTTTGGTGAGCAGAGTGGGTGAGGTGCAGACATTACTGGGCTGCATGGCAAAGGCAAGAAATATAGGGTCGGGCAGGGTAGGGTGGGCAGGGCTGGCCAGAATTTTTACCACCGGTTCACCCGAACTGGCCCAAACCGGCTGAAGCCCACCACTGCTTCATATTCTTTAATTTATTATTGTGAGCAAAGATGGTTCCTCTCTCAACACTCAGTCGCTCAACTCATAGGCAAACTGCAAAACCGTGATTGCTATGGTTTACTCATAAGCAGCAGACATAAAGGAGATACATGGACTATCTCTAATATCTCATTTTAATCTGGAGATAATTTTAGCAGCTAGGATTCTGGGTTTCACTTTTCATGTTGCTTGACTTTTAGGATACTATAGTTATTCTTGACTCAAGTTGTTCAGGGGAGTCCCAAATGTGATTTAAAATATAATTTGTGTTTCTCCCAAAATAAGACCTAATCTGAAAGTAAGGCCTAGATTGGGGTTTTATGTGTGTGCCTAATATAAGCCCTAACCAAAAATAAGCCCTGGTTAAGATCTTGCCCACTCTGTTGCACCGTCTGGTTGCTTGCTGCTGCAATGGGGCAGGAGAGCATGCTTCGCTCCAGTGTAACTGCTATGAGGTGAGGTGAGACAGGTGACACACACCCTGTACTCTCTTACCTCAGGGCCCCCACAACCAGGCCACTCCCCACTCAGTGACCTCCCCCTGCCCCTTCAATGGCTCCCGCCTGGCTGCCTGCCCACCTCTTTCCTTTCACTCTCCTTCAGAGCCAGATTGTCATTATATGGAGGATGGGCAGGGGAGGCTCGGTCACTTCACCCGGGCCCTCTCTGCTGTATCAGAGCCAGGGGGGAATGACAGTATAAGGCTCCACTGCTGTTGCACAACAGCCATGTCTGCCACTGGAGGGGCTTATTTATTTATTTATTTATTTATTTATTTATTTTATTTTGATTGTCAATCGCTTAGAAGTGTGGGAATAAACTTTGACTTCAGTATTGGGTAATGATTAGTCTAAGACCTTATACATACATGTCTGCCTAAAGGTCACTGAGATAAGCAATTAAAAACAAACACCAGGAACAATTAAGCAGCTCAGACAATTGTAAACAATTCTGTGTACTATATCTAATTATTGTAATCCATAATGTGAATGCTTACTATGTACGAAATTCTCAATAAAAGGGAGCACTAGAATTTGCTCTAGTCTCCCATCCTGAGTACACCAGCCTCTGTGTCTCATTCTTTCCATGGGAGACCACCACAAGTGGTGACCCCGACGTGATCCACTGCAGGTGGTACGTGTCCGGAGCTCCGTGTTTCCTCGCCTGGAATAGGTAAAGTACATACTTAACTATTGCTGGACAATAGGATTTTTTCAGGGAACATGGGGGGAAAACTCTCTCAGCCACAGGAACGTCATGTTAGTGAGCTGCTGAAGTTAGTCAGGACAAACTTCTTTATCTTTAAACCCTCTGGGGGGGAGCAAATAGTTCTTTCAAAAGATAATGTGAGAGAGCTGCTGCTAGAGATCTGGTGGCAATGTCCCTGGTATCCAGAGAAAGGCTCTTTAAAGTTATACACATGGAGGAGAATTGGAACTATCCTTCATGAAGAGCCACGAGCAACAGCTGAAATTTTGATATTTTGGAAGATTGTTATGACTGCTTTAGAGACCCAGCAACAACCTCTTTTAAAAACTTTAGTAGAACCTCTTCCTTATAAAGGAATTGTATTGCACCCACCTACCCCAGAATTGGAGTGTGCTTTATCATTTCCAACAGCGCCTATGCCTGTGGATGAGAAAATCCAACCAAAAATGGGAAAAGTTCAAGCAATGATGCATCAGGCTTTCAATGAGGGGAAATTAGAGTCTGATGAGATTACCCAGATGAATTTGTTTCCAGTCAATAGGCAAGTGGATGCTCAAGGCAATCTGCAGACTGAATGGGTTCCGATTCCTTTAGCAGTTCTTAGGGAAATTATAAAAGCAGTAAAAGATTATGGTATTCAAAGTCCTTTTACAAAGGGGCTTCTGACAAGATTGGCTACCTCATGCATGATTCCAAGTGACTGGAAAGATTTAATGAGAATGATATTGAGCTCTACTCAGTATGTGGTCTTTGACTCAGAATACCAAAGGGAGGCTGTCACTAGGGGAAGGAATTCGGGGGGGCTGTATACGCCAGACCAAATCTATGGGGCAGGCTTGTTTGAATCCACTGCTGATCAAGCTGCTAATTTGCCTGATCACATATTTCCAGTGGTTATGGCAGCTGTCCTTGGGACGTTGTCCCGCATTCAGGATGTGGGAACCCCAGCACGGTCTTTTTCTCAAATTTAGCAAACAGCATCTGAGTCTTATAATGATTTTGTGGAAAGGCTACAATTGGCTATTACCAGGCAAATCTCTATGAGGAAGCTGCAAAAGAACTTTTGCTGAAATTGGCAGTTGAAAATGCAAACGCTGACTGCAAGCATATCTTGCAGCACTTGGTGGCTAGAGGTGAGGTTACTCTGGCTGATCTGTTAAAGGCATGTGCAGTGGTGGGTTCTCAGGCTTACAACATGGAGACTTTGGCTATGGCATTGCAAAGAGGGATGAAACCTACAGGGAATTGTTTTAATTGTGGGAAGCCTGGCCATTTTACAGCCCAGTGCTGTGCCCCTGAGGGGGGGGGTGTAGGCATTTTGCTTCCTCCCCTTCTGCAGGTACGCCAAGACCGAAAGTTCGATATAAGAGACTACCAGATCCAACATGGAAAGGACCTGTCCCGCTGATAACTTGGGGCCGAGGATATGCTGCTGTTGAAGATGAGGGGACAGTTGTTTGGGTTCCTGCTCGCTGTGTGCGTCCTTATCATCAGCCAAAGGGGCAACGGGATGGATTTGGGGGAATGGAAAAGAAACACGTTGATCCAGGACATGGGGAAGCTAGCAAACCTTCATAATAAAACTGATTGTTGGGTATGTATGCACATGCCAACTCACAAAACATCAGGGCTTCCAATGGTTGCAGTACCTCTGGCCGAAGGTGACTAGTTTAAGGGACAATGCTATGGTTGTTCAGGGATGTGGTCTAACAGTTGGACTAAAAGTAACATAAATACATTGCATCTTGGAAGCCAAATCCAAGAGGTGGCGGGTATCTGCTGGACTCACAATGAGACAGTAGAGAATATGACTTACTTGGGAACATATCCATTTTGTAACAAAACAATTATTATTGGCAATGGAAGTCGGGTTTATCCGGATGACATGAAAATTAAAAATTTCACTTACTTTGTACATAATATTTCTAAATTTGATATCATATCTTTGATCAATGAAAATGGGTGTCCACTTATCCCTGCCACATGTTGTCCCATCATGATAGAAAACCAGCTGCCCAAATGTGCAAATGAGAAATACGCACCACCGCCCACTTATTTGGCTATGTTAATGGAATCTTTTACACGATTAATCTATGCTGAATCAAATACGGTTGGCCATCTCCTGGGAGCAAATCTATGGTTGCTGTGTGGACGGATGGCCTATGATCGCATGCCAGCACGATGGAAAGGAGTCTGCATCTTTGGGAAAGTAATCCCATCTCATGTCATTTTAAAATCTTTGGGGACTGCTCATATCCGCAATGCACGTTCCGCAACGGAAGTAAACTCTGTTTTGAATCATGACTACTGGACACAGATATCAAGGGGAGTTATTCCTCCTTTAGGAGTCATGATGAACTATAGAGATTTGCATCGTTTAAACAATTGGACAGTTACTATGTTTAAAGACACCATTAAAACACTAAAGCTGCTTGAAGAAGTGCAAGGAAAAATCCTTGACTTTGTCCTGCAAACCAGATATGCGGTGGACACTATTTTGGCTGCACAAGGGGGAGTTTACGCTGTGATTCATACACATTGTTGCATGTATATCTCTGATTATTCTCCAAACATTACAGCTACTATACAGCATATGGAACAAACCCTGAGTGAGAATCCATTACAATTGGAGGACGAGGGACTGGACGTGTGGTCTGCACTTTGGTCCTGGTTGCCAGATGGTTCATGGATTTGTCACCTAATTGTTGGAGTGATATTGCTTGTTATATTTTCTCTCTGTGTATGCTGTTGTATTCAATGTCTCCCTGGACTTTTAAGGAATGTGTCGGGTGAAGCCTACGGAAGGAGAACTGTTGTTGCAGATGGCGAAAAGCTACCGAGGCATCCGTCATCATCAAAAAACTAAAACAGGGGAGATGTGGGAATAAACTTTGACTTCAGTATTGGGTAATGATTAGTCTAAGACCTTATACATACATGTCTGCCTAAAGGTCACTGAGATAAGCAAGGAAATTAAAAACAAACACCAGGAACAATTAAGCAGCTCAGACAATTGTAAACAATTCTGTGTACTATATCTAATTATTGTAATCCACAATGTGAATGCTTACTATGTACGAAATTCTCAATAAAAGGGAGCACTAGAATTTGCTCTAGACTCCCATCCCGAGTACACCAGCCTCTGTGTCTCATTCTTTCCATGGGAAACCACCACAAGAAGATAATAGTATAAGTATATACACATAGTTATGAATACATGAAATGGGTACATATAAGAAAAACAAAAGAAACAATAGGACAGGGACAGTAGGCATGTTGATGCGCTTATGCATGCCCCCTACAGACCTCTTAGGAAAGGGTCAATAGTAGGTCAATAGTAGACAGTCTAAGGTTAAAGTTTTTGGGGTTTGGGGAAGAAACCACAGAATCAGGTAGAGCATTCCAGACATTGATCACTCTGTTGCTGAAGTCGTATTTCCTGCAATCAAGTTTGGTGCGATTAATCTTGAGTTTGTATCTATTGTTTGCTCTTGTGTTGTTATGGTTGAAGCTGAAGTATTCATTGACAGGTAAGTCATTGCAATGTATGATTTTATATGTCATACTTAGATCAGACCGAAGATGGCATAATTCAAGGTTTTCTAGGTCTAGAATTTCAAGTCTGGTGGCATAAGGTATTCTGCAATGAGTAGAGGAGTGGAGAACTCTTCTTGTGAAATATTTCTGGACTTTCTCAACTATGCTAATATCAGATACGTAATGTGGGTTCCAGACTGATGAGCTGTATTCGAGTATTGGTCTTTGATCCCAGCCACCCCCCACTTCTCCCTGCCAATCACCTGCCCGGTGGCAGCTGCCTTCTCCTTCCCATCTACCAACTTTCCTGTGGCTTGTGCCATAACTGAGCAGCACAATCCTCCCCTGCTGGACACTTGCTGAAGCTAGCTGCCCGCTGCTCCCACCATCTGCTTGCCTACAGCCACAACGGCTTTCAGGATTGCCCAGGGCAGACATTGTACAAAGCAAGTACAATGCTGGTGGAATGCACCTTCAGGTGAGGAGGAGAGCAACGTGGACAGGCAGGGGAAACAGAAGGACTAGGTGGTGCAAATCTCCCCCACCGCCTCCCTTTTCCTGCCACACTCTTTCCTTTTGCAAGCAGATAAAGCTTTCAGTCTCTGTAAGTTCTCTGGGTGAAAAGTATTTGGGCACCTATGGGATGCTTGGGAATGGAGTGGATTTGCTCCATTCCCAAGCACCCCATTTGCCAACAAATGAAGTTTTCAGTCTCCACCAGTTCTCCACCCAGGCAAAAAGTGTTTGGGCACTTATGGGGCGCTTGGGAATGGAGTGAATTTGTCCCCCCCTGCTCCACCCAGAGGAGCATCGGCCTAGCTATCCCACCTCAGTATCCTTCCTGGCTGCACAGCATGGCTGCCCTGGGGCTGCAGAGGAAAGACATTTATGCCCCCACCTGACCTCTCTCATAGTTGTTCCACACCCACACTCCAAGGTTGGCCCAATTGCTGCCATGCTTCAAAGTCCCATGTGTAGGCCACACTCCACTGTTCATACACAATGTCATCCCGCCCCACCCCTGTGTGCTTGCTGCCTGCTGTACATGGGAAAAATAAGACAACCCCCCCAAAATAAGCCCTAGTGCTTATTTTCAAAGCCCCAAAGAAAATAAGACCAGATCTTATTTTGGGGGAAACATGGGTAGATCTTCTGATAGTAGGGTTGCCTCTTCCCCACTTACCCTTTTGAGCTTAGATTCTGGCTTCTATCAGTTCTTCCCATCTCCTTTTTTTTTTTTTAATCCTCGGAGATTAAATGAGTTTTCTATGCAGGAAATTTCCTTCTAAATTATGCCTGGATATATGATATGATCAAGAGCAGGAACTCTTGTATCAAGTGGTCTTGAAAATCAAGAAAGAAGATCAAGATTTTTTTGGAGTGGGGGGTGGGGGGGGTGGAGCTTAGATGGTATTCCTATTTATCCCTGCAATAATAGAATGGGACCAAAAGGGAGAGGTATTGCATGTGAACAGATCAATTGATAGGAAAGATTTGGGATTTTGATCCATGGTCTGAGTTATTTGGTTGTAGACTGGGACAAGATGGGTTGCAGAAGCTGGTAAAAATCTGTGGCTGAACTGTAAAACACTGCTCAGAATTTGGAGAATAAATACAATGAGGTAAATACTGTGTGATGTAATTGGTATTATGGATATTTTTGGTAAGATGACTTTGTACAGTAATGGGTTGACAGATTTCCATGATTAGAATACAACAATTGAGGGATAATATTTATCAGAAAAAATAGAAGGAATAATTGCACTCTATGACAGAAGTATTCACACCTGTGTAGAAGTGAATTAACTCTATAACAAGGTAGTGTGTATTATGGCTAATATAAGTGCAGGAACAAGGAAAAGTAATACTGTTGGTATAAAAAGAGGCACCATTTATCATTTAATATTAGAGTTTCCTCAAGGCAGACAGTGCTGGATTATTGTTGCTCTATGCCAAGCCTATTGACTTGCAAAATATTCTATTTTGTTTAATTGGAAATATTACACAGGGATTGGATTAAATGCTGTCATTTGGTTTATTGGGTCAGTTGTTCTCTTCTGTCTGTTCTGTCTGTGTCAGCTGTCCAGCTAGTGAATCCAAGAAAGAAATTCCTAGGACATTGTTCTTCCCAAAAGTTGTACTTTTATTGAATATACTATATTAGCACAGAAATAAGTGAAACCAGCTCTGAATTTCCCACATAAAAGTCCACATAATTAAACGTAAATTCCCCCTTTGGCCATCCCCTTTAGTCCATCATGTTGTGCAATCAAATACACTCCTTTTGTTATGAGAACTGCCTGCATTGTTCAAACACCTGTTATGAGAACTGCCTGCATTGTTCAAATACCTGCACGACCTTGAGGGTGCAGGGTCTCACACTGCAGATGCAGTCTTGGCATTCAAATCCCAACCCAAATGTTCCAACCCCCGCCTCCTGATTTTCTTTAAGCTAAGAGCGAAGAAGGAACTATGTAAAGGAGTGAATCACTCTTTACACGCCCTCCCGAAAGAACGATACATCTGGAATAAATAGAAATATACATAAGCATAAACAATTCACCATTCTACAAAATATTAGTTCACTTTGGACATTTAGGGTATTGGGAATGAAACTCCTTTACTAGTCTAGCTGCTTTAATGTCCCATGCTGCCACTATGGAGTAGCCTTTCTACCACACAAGGTACTGCAACTTTTCTCGGTGGTGTCTAGAATCCAGGAGATCCTTAACCCCACAGTGCTCCTCTCCTTTTATAAGGACCAGAGGGATCTCTCTGACTGGCCTCAGCTTAGAGTTTCAAAACGACTTCAACAGGCTGCAATGAAACACTGCATGGACATACCTAAGACTCCTTGGCATGCTTAGGTGCAAGGCTGCAGTTCTCCCCTTTCATTCGTCCCTAATAAAACCATCCCCACAGCCATGTCACTAGTGCAGGGATGTCAAACTCAAGGCCCACAGGCTGGATCCAGTCCACAGGGTGTGTAGATCTGGCCCATGGGGCCACCCTGGAAACAGCAAAGGACCAGCTCTTGGTCCCTCTGCACTAAAAATGGAGCTTAGGAGGGCCACATGTGGCCTTCCCCAGGCTGTTTTCTCTGGCAGAGGCTAGCAAAACAAACTAAAAATAAAACAATGGGAGAAATATTTCCCCTTCTGCATTTGAGCATCCAAGAAGGGACAGGAAAGGGAAAGATGAAAGAATAAGAAGAAAAGATGGAAGGAGAGCAAGGATGGAAAAATAAAGAAAGAGGGGAAGAAAGAAGAAAGGAGAAAGAAGAGGGAAGGAAAAAGAAAAAAAGGAAGGAAGGAAATTATAATCAGAGGCAGGGAGTGTCTGAGGAAACACTTGCCTTAGCATTTGGCCACCACAGGAGCCCCCGACATGAGTGATGTCAAGCCTACCCTGGCCATCCACCCACACCCCCCAAGGTCAAACATAATCCTGATGTGGCCCTCAATGAAATTAAGTTTGACACCCCTGTACTGGTGTTTGCATGGATCACAAGGCTCCTCTGGGTTCAGGTGTCTCAAGATTAGCTCAGCGGCAAAGAGTCTCTTTAGCTTTTCAAAAGCCACTTGGCACTCAACAGTACAATTCAAGGGTTGACTTGATCTGTGCTTCACTCCCTCCCCATTTTTAACAGGTTTGTGATGGGTAGGGCCATCTGTGTTGAAAGTGGGAATGAATTGCCTATAGAATTCACAAACCCCAGGGAACTCTTTTCCCTCTTGGGGTTTGCGATGCAAATGCTGGATGCAGAGCCAGACAGTTGGCCATTCAGTGGCCTTCTTTCTCGCATCAGAAGCAGGCTCCTGAGATTTGGCAGGGCTTCTCCTGAGATTTAGCTGGGGAGGGCACCTCCCTTCTCCCCTCGGGCTGTGGGGCATCTCTCAGATACCTGGTGGGGCTGAATCTCATGTGCAGCATACTGCCATTACTCCATCAGGTCTAGCTCCATGTTAGTGACCAGCTGATATGCCCTGAAGTCATTAGGCACCTCCTGGGATAGGCAGTTGTGGTTTAGCTCCTGGTCCAGTCCATCCTGGAATTACTAGACTATCAGGGGCTCAGGCAACTGTTTCAGGCAAGCCACCAGGATGCAAAACTCTTGAACATAACTGCCATCAGCCATCAAGTGCTTCAAATGTGACCAACATGGCCACAGAGCATCAGAGTGTGCCTAGCCCCCCACCCCTCCCCCAGGCCTGAGTCCTGGCAGGTTCCAAAATGAGGAGGACTCCACGCAAGCTAGCTGACAAAGGAAGATTTGCTCAGCAAGCCATGGAAGTTCCTCCCCTCTCTGCCAAAGAGGGGCATAACTCTTGGCTTTGGAAGCCCCACCAGTTGCTGTGAGTGACAGCAGCAAGGGCAGCAAAGACGACCCAAAGGTAAATGAACCCATCCACCCCTTTGCCATAAAGTTGCAGATAGTCATGCCCAGGACAGGAGCCTGGGGGGAAATTGAGGCCATCATAGACACCGGGTGCACCAAATGCCTAATCAGCCTCCCCACTGTCCAGAAACTTGGGATAGGCACGAAGCCACTGATGTCTTTCTGCTTTGAGAAAGTTGTTGGGATCTTGATAAGAGGAGCCCCAGCCAACCTAGTCACTGAGCCAATGAGACTCAAGATGGGCCACCACTGGGAGCTCATCCATTTCAGAGTGGCGCCAAAAATGACTAAGTCATCCTGGGCCTCGCCTGGCTAGAGAAGTGGGAGCCAATCATCTCGTGGGAAGATGGCTACAGAAAGCTAAAAATAGGAGTGGGCCTGGTGCCGTCTTGCCTCGACAACAAGAACCAACAGTCGAGATTGTTGCCCATCCCCAGGACCTGTGAAAAAGTAGCCACCATTGCAGATTCCCCACCGGATTCCCCCCAGGTCCAAAAGAAATATCAGCAGAAACATTCAGTGAACAAGAAAGCAATGCCCTGCCCCCCCTCAACCCCCTCAACCCACTGGGAGCTAAGCTACCCAAGTCTAAGATGTATTTCATGACCCCAAGGAGATGGATGAGCTGAGGAAATAATCAACACCCACCTTAAAAGGGGGTTCATTCAATCAGTCAAATCCATGGTAGCTGCCTCCATACTCTTTAAAGAGAAAAAAGTGGTCTATAAGGCTCTGCATTGACTTTAGAGGAATTAACGCGATGTGCATGGAAAACACCAACCCCCTGCCTTTGATGAAGGACATGCTGAGCCACCTAGCAAAGGGGAAGGTGTTCACCAAGCTAGATTTATGAAAGGCTTACTACGGAGTGTGAATCAAAGAAGGGGATGAGTGGAAGATGGCCTTCAACTGTCTGCTAGGCAGCTTCCAGTTTAAAGTGATGCCATTTGGTCTGCAAGGAGCCCCCACAGTGTTTATGCAGTTAATTAATGAAGTGCTACATGAGCACCTCAAGGGCATACTAGTCTATCTGCATGACATTCTCATATTCAGTGAGACATTGGAAGAGCACATCAAATTAGTGCGCCAGGTCTTGAAAAAATTGCTAGGAGCTAAACCTGCATCCTTAAACACTCAAAGAGCCATTTGGATCTGTTTTCCATAAAAAAACAAAACAAAAGCCAGGAGCCACAAAACCTGGGCAGGCATGGCCAACTCAATGTCACTCACTCCCACCCAGTCATATGACTCCCTAGCCATACCTACCCAGCCACAAAACCCTTCTCTCTCTCTCTCTCTCTCTCTCTCTCTCTGTGTGTGTGTGTGTCTCCCCCTCTTCCTCTCTGTATCTCTGTCTCTGTATCTCTCTGCCCCCTCCCTCTCTTTCTTTGTTTAAATATTTTTTATTATTTTTGTATCACAAATTCCATTTCTATATTGAACAGTGTGTTTTCCACATATCTAAAGTTTAAAGTACAAGTATCATCATAATCATAATCATGTACATAAGTATACTATCTTCCATGTTAATATCAATTATATAACCATCAAAATATTTACTAGTCAGTTTTTCTTTCCCGTGTAGTCCATATTTTCACATAAATCCACTCATCTAACCTCTGTATCTATCAACTAGACATTTGTAAAAAAGTGTCCATGTTACAAAATATTCTGAGTCTTCTTTTTCTTTAATTTTCAGGGTTTACATATTCATTTCTGTACATTCCAGTATTTTTTGATTATATTATCATCTGTAGGGGTTTCTATTCTAACAGCAGCCAGGATTGTATACACACATTCATTTTCTTCATTTTGGAAAAATGAAGAAAATGAATGTGTGTATACAATCCTGGCTGCTGTTAGAATAGGTAGAATTAAATATGTATTACCTTTATTATAATTTTCTAGTAGCATGCCCAGCAGTAATATCTCAGGTTTCAAGTCTATGTGTTGTTGTGTCATAGTTTTCAGCCATATGCGAATTTTCTTACCATATTGTTTAGCTTTGTGACATGTCCACCCAGGTGTGGGATTCAGCTGGTTCGGGCTGGTTCAGGCCGGTTTGGGTGAACTGAATGTTAAATTTACATCTGGTTCACCAAACTGATAGTTGAACTGACCTGCTGGCCCTGCCCACCCCACCCCTCCTTCTCCTCCCAGGAATCTCCAAGTGACCCATTTTGGATGTTAGGTAAGTGCAGGATCTGTGCAGAGGCTCTGGGAGGGCAAAAAACAGCCCTCTCAGAAGTTCTGGAAGTCCGGAAACAGGCTTGTTTCTGGGCTTCCAGAGGGCCTTTGGAGCCCGGGGGAAGCCATTTTCACCCTCCCAGAGACCCATGGGAAGCCTCCGGACTCTGGGGAAGGCGAAAATGGCCCTCCTGGAAGTTCTGGTAGGCCACGCCTCCATGGTCACACCCACCCAGCAATCAGGCAGAGAACCGGTCCACCACATATGGTAATATGAACCTGGTATCTGGTTACATTTCCAACACTTCACAGATTTATTTTTATACATATTTGCTATTCTTGTAGGTGAAATGTGCCATCTATAAAACATTTTATAAAGATTTTCTTTATATGCTGTTGACACTGTAAGTTTATAGTTTCCATTCCATAATTTCTTCCACCTATCCAATTCTATTGCATAGCAAAAATTCTTAGTCCAAATTATCATAGTTTCTTTTACTTGTTTTTCCTCCAATAGTTAATAAATAATTATATATCCTCTTAATTAATTTTTCATCTGTTCCCATTAAAATCTGATCTAGCTCATTTGGTTCCTTATAAAACCCATACTCCTTCCTATCTTTTTCCTATCTGGATTGTATGTGTAATTGTGGCCACCATGCTAGGTCTATTTAGTTTTAGTTTTGTTTTTAGTTCTCCTCTTTCATTTAGTATGTCATTGTACCTTATGATTTTATCCATATTTATAACATTAAGGATACATCCACACCTCCATTATAGACCACCAAACTGGCATTTTCAGGTAGTGTTGCTCTTTAATTTTGGTCCATAGTGACTATAATGCATTCCTAATGTAATGTCTCTGGAAATAGCTATGTATATTAGCCTTCTTGTATCATAAAAAGGCATGCCATCCCAATTGCAGGTCATGATCCTCCAGTGTTAATAACCTTGTGTTCCTCAAATTAATCCACTCTTTCACCCACATAAGCGCCAATGCTTGGTAATATAGCTCCCAATCTGGAAGGCCAAAACCTCCTCTACTTCTAACATCTTGTATTATTTTTAATTTTATTCTCGCTTTTTTACCTTGCCATACAAATTCTAATATTATCTTATTCAGTTCTTCAAAATATTGTTTCCCCAGATTTATTGGGATTGTCTAAAACAGGTACAATAATCTTGGTAGGATATTCATCTTAATTGTAGCTATTTTACCCAATAGGGACAATTTTAGGTTTTTCCAATTTTCCAAATCTGTTTTGTGCTTTCAGCTTATCACAATTATCTTCTTTGAGAGAGACACATCTTGCTGTTAATTGAATCCCTAAATATTTAATTTTCTTTACAATTTGCATGTTCATCATTCTTGTAAATTCTCTCTTCTGTTTATCTGTAAAAATTTTAACCAACATTTTTGTTTTTTCTTTATTTATTTTCAATCCAGCAACTGCCCCATATTCTTCTAACTACAATTAATTTAGGTCCTGTTTCCTGTGGGTCTTCTAAAATAAACACCAAATCATCAGCAAAGGCCTGTAACTTATACTTCTTCTTTATTCTCATGCCTTTTGTTTCATTAACTTGTCTAACATTTCTGACTAATACCTCTAAGGTTAATATAAATAACAATGGGGATAAAGGGCAATCTTGCCTTGCATTGTGTTAAAATTCTCAGTCATGTCACCGTTTATTTTATTTTGTTTGTCAATTGCTTACAAGATAGATAATAGGTATAAGTAAAAACATAGTTATGAATACATGGATACATATAAGAAAAATAAAAGAAACAATAGGACAGGGATGGTAGGCACGTTGGTGCGCTTATGCATGCCCCCTACAGACCTCTTAGGAAACAGGTGAGATCAACAGTAGAAAGTCTAAGGTTAAAGTTTTTGGGGTTTGGGGAAGAAACCACAGAATCAGGTAGAGCATTCCAGACATTGATCACTCTGTTGCTGAAGTCGTATTTCCTGCAATCAAGTTTGGTGCAGTTTACCTTGAGTTTGTATCTGTTGTTGGCTCTTGTATTGTTATGGTTGAAGCTGAAGTATTCATTGACAGGTAGGACATTGCAATGTATGATTTTATATACTATACTTAGATCGGACCAAAGGTGGCGTAGTTCTACGTTTTCTAGGTCTAGAATTTCAAGTCTGGTGGCAAAAGGTATTCTGCAATGAGTAGAGGAGTGGAGAACTCTTCTTGTGAAATATTTCTGGACTTTCTCAACTGTGTTAATATCAGATACATAATGAGGGTTCCAGACTGATGAGCTGTATTCAAGTATTGGTCTAGCAAATGTTTTGTATGCTCTAATTACTAGTGTAATATTACCAGAGAAAAAGCTACGTAAGATTAGGTTAACAACTCTTAATGCCTTTTTGGCTATGTAGTTACAGTGGGCTCTAGGACTTAGATCATTAGAGATGAGTACTCCAAGATCGTTGACAGAGTTTGGATCATCAACAAGGTCTTGACTATTCAGCCTATATTTTATTTTCTGATTTTTTTTGCCAATATGTAAGGCAGAGCATTTATTTGTTGAGATTTGAAGTTGCCATTTGTTTGACCATTCTGATACATAGTCGAGGTCTTTTTGAAGGGTAGCAATATTGTCTGTGGTGTTGAATAGCTTTACATCATCAGCAAAGAGAACGCAGTTGCTTTTAATATAATCACAGAGTCATTTATGTAGAGTATGAAGAGTGTTGGTCCTAGAACACTGCCTTGGGGGACACCACTGTTGACAGGTACAGAATTTGATAGGATGCTCCCAATTTGACCATTTGTTGTCTGTTTGACAGGAATGCTTCTATCCAGTTATGCAGGTGTCCAGAGATACCATAAGATTTTAGTTTTAGGAGTAATTTGTCATGTACCACTGAATCAAAGGCCTTGCAGAAGTCTATGTAGATTCCATCTATTGCTTTTCCCTGATCGAGTTGTGTAGTCCATATGTTTTGAAGTGTAAGAGTTGCAGATTGCAGGATGGTTTTTCTGAAACCAAATTGTTTATTAGAGAGTAGGTTGTTTGTCTCTAAGTGGAGGATAACGGATTGGTTAATAATTGATTCCATGACTTTACAGGTGACGCAGCATAAAGAGATTGGTCTGTAATTTTCAACTAGGCTGGGGTTTTTGAAGATGGGGATGACTGTGGCTTGTGACCATAGTTTTGGCAAGGAGCTGATCCTGAAAGATTTTTCAAAGATTATGCTTAGAGGTTCGGCTATGGCAGTGGATAGCTTTTTTTAAGAAGTAGGCATATATTCTGTCTGGTCCAATAGATAGAGATGGTTTTAGATTGTGTAGTGCTTTTTCAACATTGTCTTCTGTAAAATAGATATATATTAGATCATTGTAGTTGTCTGTGGTTCGACTAGGAAATACATGATCCATTGCTGTTTACAAATACTGAGCCAAAGAATGTGTTAAAGCAGTTGGCTTTAATGGTGTCATCATTGCAGTCTTTACCATTAGGTCCTTTCAGGGGTGGGATGGACCTTGAGTCTTTTAATTTGTTGTTTACAAAATTGTAGAAAGTGCGGGTGGAATTGGTGCTTAGAAGGTTTTCCTCTTGTTTAATGTGATAATTGGTGCATTCAGTCTTTATCTGGTGGCATAAATTTTTGTATCGGCTTTTGACAACGTTGGCAACGTGCCCAGATTTGTTTTTCCGCCAAAGTGATCTCTTTTTGGATTGAAGCTTCCTTATTGTTATGGGTAATCTGTTTTTTTTTTTTGGGGGGGGTTGTTATTGGTACATATAGCTTGATGACTCTTTTGACTTCAAGTAAAAATATGTTGTAATGGTCTTCAACAGCATTGCATCCAGTGAATAGAAATTGCCAATCAAGGAATGAGAGATCATTGTCTATAAGATCATAGTTGCCTTTTTTGAAGTTATAATTGGGGATCACATCTGTTAGGGATAACATTGTTTTACCCTAACTGGTTTAGGTAAATAATAATATGTAATCATAGTTTGTATGTTAAAGTGTCTGCAACTTTAACTGTGGGATAGTAATTAAGGGAGTGGTTGTGAAAGCACTTTAAAAGAAGCAAGATTGCAGCTTGCTCTCTCTCTGGCTTTGATGATCCCTGATTACTGCAAGGAAAACAAGTCTGCATTGCTCGAACAGGAGAGAAAACAAAGGACTGACTTGTAAGTGAATTGACATAGGATATTTCTACACGGACTTTGCTAACTGAATATCCCTGAATGGACTGACAAAATGATACATGACTATTGGACTGTTATTTTGACTATGCTATGAACTCATAATGGAATAAACTATATATTTGATAGCACAAGCGTATCTGTCATTTTTACTGTATGTTAATAAACATACAAGCTTAGCTCACTCATTTATCTGTGTGCCTATCTGACTAAGCTGCACATTCTGTTTAGCTTGTCTCCCTAACCCTGGTTGGGGAAACCAGGCTTAACAACATCATTGTGTTGATTTTTGTGTGGATGTATGTTGAGACAAAAATCAATCATGCTGTGGTCACTGTTGGGAAAGGATTCTTTAATTTTTTAAATTGAATTCAAACTATTGCAGAAGATGAGATTGAGGTAGTTGTTAAGTTTAGTATTGTTGGTTACAAGTTGTTCCAGTCCCAGGTTTGTTACAGCATTGTCGAAGGTTGCATGTATGGGTTCAGTTCATAATCACCTTTGCTATTTGTTTATCTTATAGAGCAGGGGTCACCAACCTTTTGGACCTCGGGAACCACCAAACTCATAATTTTAGATCTCAGGGACCACTAACTGGTTCTGTGGGTGTGGCCTAATTTGTGGGTGTGACTTAGTGGTCATGTGACTGGCTAGGTATGGTTTGTATGTAAATATTATAAATATTTATATAAATATTGAATTGTTTATAAAAAAGAGCAACTTTTACCCAAAATCAGGAAAAGCAGGCAGGCAGATTGAGTTGCTCACAGAATCACAGATTCATTCAGAAATCTATCTGCCATTGGCTAGCTCAGCCTGTCACATAAAATTTGCTTGCAAGCAAATTCATAAAATTTGCTAGCAAGCAAACTCACAATATTAACTGACAACACACCATGTATATAAATATTGATTTTTTTTATAAAAAAAGAGCAACTTTTACCCCAAATCAGGCAAAGCAGACAGATTGAGTTGCTCACAGAATAATTCAGTGATCTATCTATCTGCCATCGGCTAGCTCAGTCTCTCAAATTTGCTTGCATGAGTCTGCACTGAATTTGCTTGCAAGCAAACCTTCAGTCCTAAGGTTTGGCTGTGCTTAAAAGCAGAGCCGAAGATCTAAAGAGTAGCTAGAAAGCAAGAAATTCTACCATTTCCTGCTTCCTAGCTAATCTAAATCTCCCAGCACAGCAGAACAGATGATGGTCAGAAAAAGAAAAAATAGAAATTTAGCAGGCAAGTTTACTGGATAAGTAGTGAGTGGGCGGGGAGAGTTCCCGCAGGCCATGTAGGTGGCGTAGCCTTGTGTTTCTGTGCAGCCTGGATTAATTGCTTTGGGGGGGTGCTCTGGGGATGAGATTTCTCTGCGGCCCACCAAAATTTTTTCACAGCCCACCAGTGGGCCGTGGCCCACTGGTTGGCGACCGCTGCTATAGAGTCCCAGGGCCTTCTCATCCATCCGGATCCGCAGTGGCTCCAGTTGGCCATCTGGAGGTTGAGCGGGAAAAACTAAGAGCAGAGGGTTTATCGGCCCAGGTCATCACTACCATCATGGCAGCGAGACGCCCTTCCACCACTCGCATTTATAATGCAACCTGGAACTGTTTTTCCAAATGGTGTCGTCAATGTTCTATCGATCCGCTCTCCCCTTCCGTTGCACAGGTTCTGGCTTTCTTGCAAGACGGCCTAGACAGGGGTCATTCCCCTAACACTCTGAGAAGACAGGTTTCGGCTCTTTCAATGGTAGTTTCTGGTGACTCGGCGCCACTCTCCCACCATCCTCGTATCAGGGCCTTTCTCAAAGGGGCTTCCAACCTGCGCCTCCCAATGATTCACAGATACCCGACTTGGGACCTTAATAAAGTCCTTACGGTGCTGACTAAACCTCCCTTCGAGCCTCTCAGGGAAACTTCGCTTCAGTATCTCACCCTTAAAGTGGCGTTTCTCGTAGCAATAACTTCAGCTAGAAGGATATCTGAAATTACAGCTCTATCCGTCAGAAAGGACCTGTGCGTTTTCCATCCGGATCGAGTGATTTTACGGCCTGACCCTGTCTTTATGCCTAAAACCAATTCGGCCTTTCACAGAGCACAAGAGTTGGTCCTGCCTAATTTTTGCCCAAAGCCTGTGTGGGAGAAGGAACGGCAGTGGCACACCCTCGATGTGCGCAGAGCTCTCCGTATATACACCCATCGAACTCAGCCTATCAGAAAGTCTGAGTCTCTTTTCCTCTCCTTTCAGCCAAAGACAATGGGATGCAAAGTCTCCCCGTCTACTATAGGTCGCTGGATTAGGGCTACCATTTCTAAGGCCTATTTGGCTCAAGCTCTGCCGGTTCCTAGTGGGGTAACCGCTCACTCTACCAGGAGTGTGGCTACTTCGGTAGCCTGGGCTACTCAAGCTTCCATTCATGACATCTGTAGGGTGGCCACTTGGGCCTCTCCATCTCCCTTTATACGACACTATAGAATTGACACTTATGCTTCCGCTGAGGCTTCCTTTGGTAGGCGAGTCCTTCAACAGGTGGCGAGAGAGCCAGAGGAAATTCCGACCCAGACGGAGTCCCGCCCATAGGACAAACATGCTTTGGTATGTCCCACTCTCTGGATGCTTGCAGTAGTTCGACGGAGAATGGGCGTTGGTTCTTACCTGATACGCCTCTTCTCGTTGAACTGTGTAGAGCATCCAGCCCCACCCTTTATTCCGTCTGGTAGGGAATTCTGTTTCGGCCAATGATGCTGTTTATGGTTGTGAGAGTTGTTTTTTCCAGTTCCGTTAGAGGATTGTTGCTGTCCTCTCATCTTCGTAAAACTGGGGGAACGCATGGAGGAGTCACGTGGAGGAGGAGGGCGTTCCTTCAATTATAGCTCAGCCTGTATGACACGAGACTGGAGCACCTCCCACTCTCTGGATGCTCTACGCAATTCAACGAGAAGAGGCGTATCAGGTAAGAACCAACGCCCATTTTCATTCCTTTTATACTTTTATCATCTCTAATATTTCTATTCAACACTTCCAAAGTTAATACAAATAGCAAAGGTGAAAGTGGGCATCCTTGTCTCGTACCTTTTCTTTTTTTTTTTTGAAAGAAGATTTTATTAATTTTCTACAAACAAACAAGACAAACAAAACATTAAAACATTCAACTCTCGCATGTACATCCAGTGTGTCAGTTGGTTCATCATTTTTGTGCATTCATTCTGTAGTCCCAGTTACAATTATGTTACATAACAACTCATATTATCAATCCAAACTTATATATCCTAATATCACTAAAAAAAAATTTTTTTTTGACTATACTTTTAATCATTCATGCTTTATGAGCTAACAATACTTTAATCAGATTATTCAACAAATCATATAATCATACCAAATCAATCCTAAAAAAACCCTTTATAAATATAATATCAAATAACAAAATAATAGCAAAATAGCAAAATAAAGATATTTCTTACTAACTAACATTCTAAATATTCTATTATCGTATTTTATCATCTAGCCATTTATAAAAAAGATCCCAAATTTCATAAAATTGTTTATCCTCTTGCTCTCTAATTTCAAATGTCAATCTGCTCATCTCAGCACATTCCAATATTTTCTTAATAATTTCTTCCTGTAATGGTATTTTCTCATTCTTCCAATTTTTAGCAAATACAATCCTGGCCGCTGTTAATACATTTACGATCAGGTATTTCAAATCTTTACTATATATATCAGGTAAAATTCCCAATAAGAAGATCTCTGGTTTCAAGTCTATATGTTTCTTTGTCATTTTTTCCAACCACATGCGAATTATAGTCCAATATTTTCTAGCATCCTCACAAGTCCACCACATATGGTAATATGAGCCGGGTATCTGATGACATTTCCAGCATTTTTCAGATTTGTTCTTAAACATTCTTGCTATTCTTGTCGGAGGAAAGTGCCACCTGCAAAACATCTTATACAAGTTTTCTTTATATGCTGTTGACATTGTCATTTTATAATTTTGAGACCACAATTTCTGCCATTTCTCTAAATCAATCCCATATCCAAAATTCTTCCCCCAAACAATCATAGTTTCTTTGACTTGTTCTTCCTCTAATTTCATTCCCAGGAAATAACCATATAATTTTTTAATCACCTTCTCATCAGTACCCATCAAGATCTTATCTAAATCAGTCTGCTTATCATAGAATCCCTCCGTTTTAAAATCTTCATCATACCTTGAATGTATTTGTGCATATGAAAACCAATTCATCCTTATACCTTGCTCCTCTAATTTTTGGATCGATTTAAGTTCACCCTTTTCATCCAAAAGTTCCCCATATTTAACTGTTTGTTCCTTCTTGTAAATTGTAGGATAGGAAAATGCTTCAATAGTCGATAACCAAACTGGAATTTTCAAATAACATTATCTTTTTATCTTCTCTCAGTTTAACCACAAAGACTCCCGTACATAATGTCTTCTAAAATAACCCTGTGTTTTAGTTCCCTTATACCATAAAAAAGCATGCCAGCCCAACAGCAAATCATGCCCTTCTAATGTCAACAACCTATGTTTCCTTAATGTTATCCATTCTTTGACCCACATCAAACTTGCAGCTTGATAATACAATTCCCAATTAGGCAGGCCAAAACCTCCTCTAATTCTAGCATCTTGCAAAAGCTTTAGCTTTATTCTCGCTTTTTTACCTTGCCATATAAACTTCAACATAATTTTATTTAAATCTTCAAAATAGTCTTTTCCAAGCCTAATTGGTATTGTTTGAAACAAAAATAAAATTCTAGGTAAAATATTCATCTTAATTGTTGAAATTCTCCCTATTAATGACAATTGCAAGTTTTCCCACTTCTTCAAATCTGTAGTTATCTGTTGTTTAAGTTTAATATAATTATTCTCCTTTAATGTGCTACATCTTGTTGTCAAATATATCCCCAGATACTTAACCTTATTTGTAACTTGAATTTTCAAAAGATCTGCCAGTTCTTCTCTCTGTCTCAATTGCATATTCTTTGTCAAAATCTTTGTTTTATCTTTATTTATTTTCAAACCAGACACCTCTCCATATGTCTCTATCCTTTCCAATATCTTTGGAGCTGTTTCTAGCGGGTCTTCCAGAATAAAAGCTAAATCATCAGCAAAAGCTTGTAGCTTAAATTCTTCCTTCTTAATTTTCATTCCTTTTATGCTTTTATCATCCTAATATTTCTATTCAACACTTCCAAGGTCAACACAAATAGCAAAGGAGATAGGTGGCATCCTTGTCTTGTGCCTTTCCTTATATTAATAAAATCTGTAAGTTCCCCCTCCATCATTACTCTTGCTGTCTGTTTATTATATATGGCTTCTATTGCTTGAATAAATTTTTTAGCAAAACCCATCTGCTCCAATAATAATAACATAAATCTCCAGTTCACGTTGTCAAATGCTTTTTGAGCATCTAGGAATATCAAAGCTGTTTGCTTTTCAGGATCAGCCTCATAGTATTCCAAAGTGTCCAAGATTACTCTCATATTGTTTCTAATTTGTCTCTTTGGCAGAAATCCATTTTGATCTGGGTGAATAAAATTATTTAAATATTTTTTAAGTCTTTCTGCTAAAATTGAAGCAAAGATTTTACAGTCTGCATTCAATAAAGAAATAGGTCTATAATTCTTAATTTGCAGTGGGTCAGTCTCTTCCTTCGGTATAAGTGTAATATAAGCCTCTGACCATGTTTTGGGTATCATCTTTTTTAACATAACTTCATTCATAACTTCTAACAATGGAATGCTCAATGATTCTTGAAATGTTTTATAGAATTCTGCTGGAAGCCCATCTGGACCCGGTGCTTTCCCATTATTTTGTCTCTTAAATGCTTCATTTAGTTCCATCATTGTTATATTGCTTACTAGCATTTCTTCAGTCTCTTTAGGTATCTTCGGTAAATTAGCTTCCTGTAAATACTGTTTGACTTTTTCCTCATCAATATTCTCTTGTTTATATAGTTGCCCATAAAAATCTCAAATAATTTCTTTTTTCTCCTTATTCCCATAACAAACTTGGCCTTGTTCATCTATTAACTTCAATATTTTTCTTGATTCCTTCTCTTTTCTCAATTTATATGCTAGCCATCTACCTGGTTTATTTGCATCTTCAAAATAATTCTGTTTAGAGTTTCTGATTTTCTGTGCCAGTTCTTCTTTCTCTATTAATTCCATTTTATGTTTAATTACATCCAGCTTCAATTTAATATCCTTTTTCTGTGGCATTTTCTGTAATTCTTTTTCAAGAATTTTATACTCATCTTCCAAGGCCTTAGAAGCTTGCCTTTTCCTAATATTCTTTTTTCTTGTTTAATCTATTATCAAACCTCTAGCGTATGCCTTCATTGTATCCCACACATTCTGCGTTGAAATATCTTCTTTTTTATTTTCTCTGAAGAAAAAAGCCAATTCCTTCTCCATCCATTGTATAAAATCTTTCTCCTTTAAAATAGTATTATTTAATGCCCATCTTGATCTTTTTTTTTGTCCCTTCCATTTAATTGTCATTGGGCTATGATCTGCCCAAGTACTTGTTTCAATATTTGTTTCTTGAATATTGGATATTCTGTTGAGATCCAAATCATATCTAATCTGGACCATGATATATGTCTATTTGAATAAAAAGTATATTGTTTAGCTTTAACATTTCTTTCTCTCCAAATATCTTTTAAAGATAGTTCGTCTGTCATTTTAAAAAAAGACCTTGGGAGAGCCTTTCTATTTTGCTCTGTTGTTGTTGCTATATAGTCCAATTTATTGTCCACAATTCCATTAAAATCTCCCATCATAATTATATTAACATAGTTCAGTCCAATTATTTTCATGTGTAGCTTTTTATAAAACTCTTCTTGTTTATCATTCGGAGCATAAATTGCAATCAAAAGTATTTTTATATTATTGTCCATTATTTCTACCATTGATACTCTTCCATCTTCATCCGTGTAAATCAATTTTGCTGGGATAGCCTCTTTAATGTATAGAACCACTCCTCTTTTCTTACATTGAGTCAAAGAAGTGAGCTTTGTTTCGGCGATACAGCTGCGATCTCGGGGCTCTGAGATCGCAGCCAATATTTTCACCCCGGTCGGTCCCAACGGACCTAAACCGTCCCGTACAGACGGGGATTGAGAAGGGTACTGTTCCAGGATCCCAGAGAGATCCCAGAGATATCGCAAAATCTCTGGTTTGATCCAGAAGAAGCCCTTTTGCTGGCGGTGGAGAGGCAGCCTCCATAGCTGCTGAAGTCAGGACAGCTCCGGAAAGAAAGTGGCTGGAAAGAAGTGTGACGGTTGGGTGAGAAAAACTCTTTTGTGTTGTCAAATTCGCTGAGGTTGGAAAGGACATCCTGAACAAAGAAGAAATCTGTGAGACTTTTTTTTTTTTTTTGACTGAAACTGTTTGAGCAGCGTTTTTTAAAGTGATGTCAAATTGAGGCTTGGGGTTTTTTTTTCTTTTCTCTATATTTTTTTGGGGGGACTTTAGTGTGACTTTGTAGGTTACTGGATTGAATTTTCTCTTATATATATTTTTATGCTCCCTTTGATTTTTTAACTTTCTTTAGGATAGAGGCTCCCTTTGGCTATTTTTTTTTTGTCTCTGTATATATTACTCCTTTTTTCTGGCTGGGGGGGAGGAAGAGCATTAATTAACTTTGCAACACTGTCAACTAGAGGCTTGAAAGTATTTTATTTGAATTGGAGAGAATTGTAAAAAGACCTCTTCTCAAGGACATTTTAACGTGATAAGATAGAGGGAGAGCACAGCAAAATATTATTGCAGGTGCTTTCCTGGACTGTTATCAATAATTCAACACTTGAGGTTTGGCTTTGAAGCTGCTGGAGAAGAGAGTCATAACAAGAGCCTTGGATAAATAAATAAAATGCAGTGTGCCTTCATATATATATATACCCTATTCGCCAGCCTTTTTCTAAATTTCAATTCTAGTAATATTCTTATTTCTGCCTTTTATTTTAAAGGGAAAGCCTCAGAGTTTTTTCTTTATTTTTCTTTTCTTTTTTATTGGGATTTTTTTTGCTTTTCCTATCTATGTTTTTGGACCACTTTGTTTTTCTTTTTTGTTTATTGAGACTTTTCAACTGGATTAAGGTGTGAAGAACCTGAAGGAACTTTTTGTTTTTTCTCTTTTTGCTTTTTTTTTTTTTTTGCTCTTAATCAATATTATTATTTTTGGATTTGTTTTTTTTTTCTCCTTTCTATTTTTTCTTTTTTATGGTGGACTACTTCGTAATTGGATTAGGATCTAGAAGAACCTGAAGATCTTTCTTCTTCCTTTTTTCCTGTTTCTTCTTTGGTTTCGTGTCTTTTACTATTGGAGTTTTCCATTTTGGATTATAATTGGCTGCTCTACCAGTTGAATTAAAAGTCAAGAAGAATTTGAAGCTTTGGAAGCATTGAAATGAGCAGGAAACCAATACCATCTGGCATTTCTGCTTCTACCTCTGCTTCCCCACCAGCTGGAGGACAATGTTTAATTCAGACAATGTTGAAGCAAGATAAGGAACAAGAAAGAGTAACTTTACAGATGATTATGCAAGGAATCCAAGATCTCAAGACAAAATCAGACATCATTGAACAAACAACAGGAAATATTGAACAAAGAACAGAAAATATTGAACAAAGAACAGAAAATATTGAACAAAGAAGAGAGAAGACTGATGAAAAAGTGGAAAACATTAAACAAATGATGGTCAAGTATGAGGAGAGACTCCAAAAAATTGAGGAAGAAGGAAAACAAAGAGAGAAGAAGATTGGAAATATTGACAGTAGACTAACAGCGGTTGAACAAGAAAAAAGTGGGATGTTGAGGTGGGAGAGGGAAAGGTCAGAATTTTACCTCAGATTTCAAAATATAGAAGAGGAAAAAGGAGAAAATTTGGCAGCGGTAATGATAGAAATTTTGGCAGATGCTTTGGAAATTACAGAGGAAAAGATGATGGATGGAATAGATGAGATATATCGAGTCTATACAAGGTATGCGATGAGAAATAAATTACCCAAGGAAGTTCATATTAGATTTACCAAAAAATCAATTAAAACGCAAATATTACAAGTAGTAAGAAAGAAAACATTGAAATACAAAGGTAAAGAGGTTGTGGTTTTAAAACAAATACCTAGAAGAGTGAGAGAGATGAGAAGAGAATATCGATTTCTGACCAAAATGCTACTGGAAAACGAAGTGAATTATAGATGGCTGATTCCAGAAGGACTAATGTTTAGGTGGCAAGAGCAGAGATATAGAATTGATTCAATTGAGAAAGCAGAACTTTTCCATGCAGAATTTTTTGGAGGAAGAAGAGAGGAGGCAGAGAAAGAGGTCTCATTAATTGAGTTTCAAGAGGAACAACTGGAGACTGAAAAAGAGAAAGGAGCAGTAGGGGGACAGATGGATAGCAAAGAACAGCGTGAAGTGAGATCCACGAGAGCGGTTAGACCTAAATATAAAGCATAATCATGGAAGAAAAAAAACTGATTGCAATGAATATAAATGGACTTAATTCAGCTGTTAAAAGAAGGAAAACTTTTCATAAATTAGAGAAATTAAAATTTGATATAATTTGTCTACAAGAAGTTCATATTAAAAAACAACATGAACAATTGTTAGTACAGCCAAAATTGGGGAAAATATTTACTTCGTTGTCTCGTACCTTTTCTTATATTGATAGAATCTGTGAATTCTCCCTCTATCATTACCTTTGCCGTTTGCTTATAGTATATGGCTTCTATTGTTTGAATAAATTTTCTGGTGAAACCATCTGTTCCAATAATAATAACATGAATCTCCAATTCACATTATCAAATGCCTTTTGCACATCTAAGAACATCAAAGCCATTTGCTTTTCGGGATGTGCCTCATAATATTCCAAAGTGTCCAGAATTACTCTCATGTTGCCTTTGATTTGTCTCTTTGGCAGAAATCCATTTTGACCTTGATGAATAAAGTTATTTAAGTATTTTTTAAGTCTTTCTGCCAAAATTGAAGCAAAAATTTTATAGTCTGATTTTTGTAAAGAAATCGGTCTATAATTCTTAATTTGCAATGAATCAGCCTCTTCTTTTGGAATAAGTATAATATAGGCTTCTGACCATGTTTTAAGTATCTTCTTCTTTGCTATAACTTCATTCATGACTTCTAGCAATGGAAGGCTCAGCGATTCTTGTAGTGTTTTATAAAATTCTGCCAGAAGCCCATCTGGACCTGGTGCTTTTCCATTATTTTGCTTCTTAAGTGCTTCAGTTAATTCCATTGTTGTTATATTACTTTCTAACATTTTTTCAGTCTCTTTAGGTATCTTAGGTAGATAAGCATTCTGTAGGTACTGTTTGACTCTTTCTTCATCAATATTCTCTTGCTTATATAGTTGCCCATAGAAGTCTCAAATAATTTCCTTTTTCTCTTTATTGCCGTAGCAAACTTGGCTTTGATCATCTATTAACTGCAATATTTTCCTTGATTCTTTCTCCTTTCTCAATTTGTATGCTGACCATCTACCTGGTTTATTTGCATCTTCAAAGTAGTTCTGTTTAACACTTCTAATTTTCTGTGCCAATTCTTCTTTCTCTATTTGACCCATTTTATGTTTGATTATGTCCCATTTTAGTTTAGTGTCTTTTTTCTGTGGCATTTTCTGTAGTTCTTTTTCAAGTCTTTTATGGTCATATTCTAAAACTTTAATGGCTTGCCTTTTCCTAATGTTCTTTTTCCTTATATAGTCTATTATCAAGCCTCTAGCATATGCCTTCATTGTGTCCCAGACATTCTGAGTTGAAGTATCTTCTTTTTTATTTTCCCTTAAAAAAAGGCCAATTCTTTCTCCATCAATTGTGTAAAGTCTTTTTCCTTTAAAATAGTATTGTTTAACGTCCATCTTGATCTTCTTTTTTGTCCTTTCCATTTAATTGTCATTGGATTGTGGTCTGCCCAAGTACTTGTTTCAATATTTGTTTCTTGAATGTTAAATATTAGTTCTGTTGAGATCCAAATCATATCTATTCTGGGCCATGATAAGTGTCTATTTGAATAAAAAGTATATTGTTTGGTTTTAGCATTTCTTTCTCTCCATACATCTTTTAAATTTATTTAATCTATCATTTAAAAAAAGGATTTAGGGAGAGTCTTTCTATTTTGCTTTATTGTTCTTGCTGTATAGTCCAATTTATTGTCTACAATTCCATTGAAATCTCCCATCATAACTATATTAACATAGTCCAGTCCAATTATTTCCATGTGTAATTTTTTGTAGAATTCTTCTTGTTTATCATTCGGAGCATAAATTGCAATCAGGAGTGTTTTCATATTATTGTCCATTATTTCCACCATTAATACTCTTCCATCTTCATCAGTATGAATCAATTTTGCTGGGATAGTCTCTTTAATGTATAAAACCACTCCTCTTTTCTTACATTGAGTCAAACAAGTGAATATTTTCTCTAATTTTGGCTGCACCAACAATTGTTCATATTGTTTTTTAATATGTACTTCTTGTAAACAAATTATATCAAATTTTAATTTCTCTAATTTATGAAAAGTTTTCCTTCTTTTAACAGCTGAGTTAATCCATTTATATTCATTGTAATCAGTTTTTTCTCTTCCATGATTATATTTTGTAATTAGGTTTGGCAGCTCTCGTAGATCTTAGTTCACGTTGTTCTTTGATCTCCACCTGTCCATCTACTGCGCCTTCTTCTTTTTCAGTCCCCATTTGGTCCTCTTGGAATTCAATTAGTGAGATCTCTTTTTCTGCCTCTTCCTCTCTCCTTCTAAAAAATTCTGCGTAGAATAATTCTGCTTTCTCAATTGAATCAATTCTATGTCTCTGTTCTTGCCATGTAAACATTAGTCCTTCTGGAATCAGCCATCTATAATTCACCTCTTTTTTCAATAACATTTTAGTCAGGAATCGGTATTCTCTTCTTATCTCACTCTTCTAGGTACTTGTTTTAAAACCACAATCTCCTTGCCTTTGTATTTCAACGTTTTCTCTCTTGCCACTTGTAATATTTGTGTTTTAATGGCTTTTTTGTAAATCTAATGTGAACTTCTCTTGGTAGGTTGTTTCTCATCGCATATCTTGTAAAACTCGGTATACCTCATCTACTCCATCCATCATCTTCAACTCTGTTATTTCCAAAGCTTCAGCCAGTATTTCTATCATTATCACAGCTAGATTTTGACCTTTTTTTTTCTCTATATTTTGAAATCTGAGATATAATTCTGATCTGTCCATCTCCGACATCAGCATCCCACTTTTATCTTGTTCAACCACTGTTAATCTACTGTCAATGTTTCCAATCTTCTTGTCTCTTTGTTTATCTTCTACTTCAATTTTTTTGAATCTCTCATCATACTTCGCCATCATTTGTTGAATATTTTCAATTTTTTCATTGGTCTTCCTTGTTCTTTTTTCAATGTTCTCTGTTCTTTGTTCAATGTTCTCTGTTCTTTGTTCAATGTTCTCTATTCTCTTTTCAATGGTGTCTGATTTTGTTTTAAGGTCTTGGATTCCTTGCATAATCATCTGTAGAGTCACTTTTTCTTGTTCTTTATCTTGCTTTAACATTCTCTGAATTAAATGTTGTCCTCTAGATGGTGGGGAGGCAGAAGTAGAAGTTGAGGCGCCAGAAGGTATGAGTTTCCTACTCATTTTGAATGATTCAAAATCTTCAAATTCTTTTAGACCTTAATCCAATTAGTGAAGTAGCCAATTATAATCCAAGGTGGGAAATAAAAATGGTAGAGAGTAAAAGGCCCAATGGTACTAAAAAAAAAAAGAAAAAAAAAGGAAAGAAAAATTCTTCAGGTTCTTCTGAACCTTAATCCAATTATGTAATAGTCAATTGTAATCCAAGATAAAAAATAAAAATAGTAAGAAGAAAAAAGCCCAATAATAATAAAAAAAAAGATGAGAGAAAAATTTCTTCAGGTTCTTCACACCTTAATCCAAGTAAGAGGTCTCAAAAATAAAAATAAAAAAACATAAAAATAAACCAAAAGTATGGATGGAAAAAGCAAAAATCCCAATGAAAAAAGCAAAAGGAAAATTTTTGAGGTTTTCCCTTTAAAATAAATAGCAAAAGTAAAAATATTACAAAAATAAAGTTTTTTTTTTTTTAAAAAAAGAAAGGAGTACAGTAGAACTGGTAAGGAGGGGTAACACAACTAAAAAAAAAAAAAAGAACACACTGCACTTTATTTAATTATCCAAGGCTCTTGTTATAATTCTCTTCTCCACAAGCTTCAAAGCCAAGCTTCAATTGTTGATAGAAATCCAGAAGAACACCTGTAATAACACTCTCCCGTGCTCTTCCCTCTATTTCTCTTATCAAGTTGCAATGTCCTTGAAAGGGAGTCTTTCACAGTTCTCTCAATTTCAACTAAAATATTTTCAAGCCTCTAGTTGGCAGTGTTACAAAGTTTCTTTGTTCTCACTTTCCCCCTCCTTTCCCAGACAAAACATAATAGACATTAAAAAAAAAAGGAGAGATATAAAAGAAAAATAACTAAAGGGAGCCTCTAATCTAAAAAGTTGAAAAATCAAAAAGGAGAAGAAAAAATAGATATGTATAAAAGAAAAAAACAGTCCAGTTAACAAATGCTAAATCGCGATAGAAGTCCAGTAATAAAGAAAGTAAAAAAGTAAAAAGTCAAGCCTCACTTTGACATTTCCATTTAAAAACCGCCGCTTATTCAGTTCTGTCAAAACTTTTACAGATTTTTTTCTTTTTCTTAGGGTGTCCTTTTAAATCTCAAAATATTGGTTAAAAAAAAGTTCTCACCAAGCCGACACACTTTCTCTTTCAGTCTCTTCTGTTCCGGAGCTGTCCCAACTTCAGCAGCTTTAATGGCTGCCTCTCCGCCACTGGCAAAAAGGGCTTCTCCTGAATCGACCAGGGATTTGCAATATCCCTGGGATCCACAGGATGCGCCCTTCACTATCACCGTCTCTACAGGACGGTTTAGGTCGGTTTGGACTGACCAGGGGCAAAGATATCAGCTGCAATCTCAGAGCTCCGAGATTGCAAGCCGTATCGTCGCGACGTCAGCTCTGCCCTCCTTGTCTCGCAACTTTTGTATCAATTTCTTTTCTTTCTTTTTTTAAAGTCTAAATGCAAACCACCTCCCTGGTTTATTTGCATTTTCAAAGAAGTTCTGTTTGGCTACTTTAATTTTTTTGTGCCAATTCCTCTTTCTCTAGAATTTAATTCATGTTTTATTAGTTCCATTTTATTTTTGTCATTTATTTTTTGTGGGTCTCTCTGTAATTCCAGTTCCAGTCTCTTATATTCTTCTTCTAATCCTTTACATCTTTTCTTCTTCTCCTTATTTTTCTTTCCTATATATGCTTTGGCAGTATCTCATACATTTTGCAAGGACGTTTCTCCAGGCACCACAACAGGGACCATTTGGCCCACCAGTCTCAGCACAGCAATGGGGTCTCGTTCAGCAGCCAGCTGCTGCAGCCCAACAGCCAGCCGCAGCACAGCAGCCAGCTGCAGCCAGCAGCCAGCCACACCGCAGCAACAGGTCCCTGCCCCACCACCAGCTGCTTAGGCAATTCCTCTGGCTGACCAGAGAGCACCACCACCACCTTGGTTTAGGGTGACATTTGACGGGGCCCCATGAAAGCTGGCTTACATCCTCAGTTGAATTTGGGCACACATGGACCAGTATGGGGACCAATACCCATCAGACCGCAAATTGGTGTCAGCGATTGTAGAAGGCATGAATGAAGGGGATGCTTCTGAGTGGATAGCCCAGCTGCACAATGAAGGGGCTGCTGAATTAGATGATGCTGATGGGTTCGTCCAACTGCTCTAAGCCAGGATTGATGATCCCAACCGAGTGAATGAGAACGAAGTCATCATAAAAGTGATGAAGTAAGATAATAAAGGACTTTGTATGGGAATTTAGAAGAGTTGCTGGAAACTTTGGACATTTTTTTTTTTTGAGACAAATTTTATTAATTTTAAAGACAAACAAAACATCATTTAACATTGAGCACATAAAACCTCTTTCCATTATAAATTTTTACAAGTCGAATAAAACATTATTTTATACAACATAATTCTAATTTATCCCATTTCCATATGGACACATAAATATCTTTTAGCAAATTTCTCATTATTTCTCTTTACTCTTATTCAATTACATTTCTTTTCTATATTTATCCATTTTATGGTCATCGTATTCATTTCTCTCTGACTTGTTTACAATTATTCTCATCTGACATTCCTCCAAGGTTTTATTAATTCTCAAACAAACATAGACACACAAAACACAAAAACATAAAACTTCTTTTTAGAAAGTGGCTTGGCCCCAGATTACCTCTCTTTATACGGACTTCAATTAAATTCATGCTCATCTTATATACCATTACCTATCTTATTTACCATTCTATATCTTCTATATAACTTCTCCCCGCTTTTCACTCTTCTTAATTCTATTTTATTTATTTCATCTTAATTTAAATCATTATACTTGTATCTTTTGTCCATTCTTTTCCAATTATCCATTTATCTCATTTCCTATAATAAAAAAAAGATTTCTCCTGAAATCACTAATCAAAGTATGATGCCTTTCTATCGTTCCCCTAAATTGACATTTAAAATAACACCTAGTTCCCAATCTGATTCTGCTTAGTACATTCTACCTACTAAATTTTAAGAAAAAGAAAAAATAGTAAATCTATAAAATAATTAAATACATAATTAAATATTAAATCTTGTAACATTCCAATTATCTATTTCAAAGACAAATGCTGCAATAAGTTTATAATAACATCAACGCAATAGTCAATTAAACTCTTTAATTAAACTAAATATTTTAGACATTCCCTTTAATATTTTATTAAATTTTAAAATCTATCATTACTAAACATTTTAGTATTTTAATCTTTTATTAGATCTTATAAAATTCTAATTTTCTATTTCTAATACAAATACTACGATACTATCTTATGTACCTTGCAGAATCTTTTTTTTTTAAATTATACATTACCCTTTATCCCTAAAAAAAATTTGCTTTTTCCCATCTTGTTTCATACCTTTGTGGCTTTTTTCCCCCTTTTCCCTTCCTCTCTTATTCCACCTGGCCTTTTTACCCCCCCTCCTAACCTCCGCCTTTTTAGCTTCCCCTCTCTGTTGTATTCCTCTCTTCTTTTGCTTTCTAAGATTGTATTGATTTTGCATCTTATTTTTCTTTTTCTTGGGTGTTTTTTTAGGTCTTAAGTCCTTCATTTTCCTTCCTCTCTTTCTCCTTTCTTTCTTAATCAAGCTTTTGGATTCATTAACGATGGCTTCTTCTTCTTCTGCTTCCTCAAGTGCCATTTCTAAAAAGTGAAAGGCAATCCTTGCCTTTCACAGCGTCCTTGCCTTCTTTCTTTGTTTTTCCATATTCCTTTCTTAGTTCATCAACAGATAAAGCCATTATAAACCTTTTCTTCTTTTCTTTCCCCCCCCCCTCTTCTTCTTAAAACAACCAAGATATTTCAAAGCTTGAAAGAGTTCCTCAAAGTCCCAGAGTCATCAAACAATCCAAGCAGAGCACAAAGTTCTTCCCTTTGCACTTTCTCTTCCTGGGGTAATATCAATTGAAAAGAAAAAACCCAGTCTGTATTTTAAAGCCTTATATCCGTATATAAGATGAACATGAATTTAATTGAAGTCCGTATAAAGACAGGTAATCTGGGGCCAAGCCACTTTCTAAAAAGAAGCTTTGTGTTTTGTGTGTCTATGTTTGTTTGAGAATTAATAAAACTTTGGAGGAATGTCAGATGAGAATAATTGTAAACAAGTCAGAGAGAAATGAATATTGCAATTAACTTCTAATATAAAAATCTTCAAGGCATCTCCTCCAACAAAATCCTAATATAATTTTTTTTTTGTCCTCTCCCTTCCCACTTGTAACAAAAAGCTTTAAATTTTTACCTTCTGTAAAAAAGCAGGTTTTTCAATGTCTATTTGTTAACTCCGTAGGGAAGGAGAGTAAACTTTCTCTTTCAGCACTTCCATTCACCGCTTTAAAGATCTCCTCTGGAAACAAAGTATCGTTCCAAGAAAAACGTAGTTTTCAGGATGTTAAATGTATCTTAAGGTCCCAGTACAGCCAAAGAACTTTCACTTCAAGACTTTCTCCTTCTTCCTCCTGTGCAATCTTATCCAGCTGCTGGCTTCTTTGTGGTGGCCATTACTGACCACCACTCCACCGTCTTGAGAAAAGGGGGTTTTGCCGGCTGGGGAGGGGGTCTGCAATACCCGCAAACCCCTATCCAGATCCCCCCTGTCTTTGGCTGCCTCTGCAGGGCAGCCTTATCCTCCAGACCCATCAGGATCGGAGGCACCAAGACGGCTAGCACAAGAAGGATTGCGCTGGATCACGAATTCCTGCCGCCGCCGAAGCCTGGCAAACCGGAAGTCCGAAACCTTGGACATTATTGACATTAAAGCAACTACACACTTAAAACAGCTGTCTAATTTTTTAGACTCAGAAGGAAGCCTGAAAAAAGAAAAGTTAAGTTAATAGTAGTGAGAGACATGGTGCTCATGTGAAGTCCAAAACAGTTCTTTTCAATAATTTTGAAAACATCAGCAACCTTCTCACAGAAATACATATTATGAATCTGATGAAATGGATTGCTGAGATCTGAGGGCAATCTGGCTACAATATCTGTTATCCCTTTGATTGCCAGAGTTGATTCATCTGACCTGGCTGATTAGGTGGGTGTCCCTTCCTTCCTCACCACTCCATGTGTGTCAGTGGTGGGATTCAATTTTTTTTACTACTGGTTCTGTGGGCGTGGCAAGGAAAGGATACTGTAAAATCTCCAGTCAGAGGTGGTATTTTCCGGTTCTCTGAACTGCTCAAAATTTCTACTACCGGTTCTCCAGAACTGGTCAGAACCTGCTGAATACCACCTCTGATGTGTGTCCTTTGGGACACACCTTTGGGAGGGATGCACACTCCATGTGCATCCCTCTCAAAGGTGCATGCTCAGCGGAAAAGGACAACCATACCAGATAGAAATACTGTTCTGATCTTCATCAAGGATATATGCTAGTTGCTCTCCTTTGCTAGAACATCCAAACCAGCTCAATGTCTTAGAATGCTATGGATTGCCAGATATTTTTGTGTCATATGATTGAATTATTCTCGCAAGTTAGAAGGGGATTATTTCTGACAGTTAGAGAAGTATTAACAACAAAAAGTTTATTTCCAATGGAAGTCTCAGACAAATTTGGGTTAAGAACTGCCATATCCTGATCAAGAAATAGAAATGTAACCAGGGAAGATTTTCAAATTTAATAGCATTTTCTTCTACTTTTACTTACCTCTTTGGCATGAAATTACATAGCCATAAATCAGAAATGAAGCCAATCCAACTTTCTCCCAATGATGTCATAATTTCTCTTTGAGCAATGAAAAATGATTAGAAATCATTAGTTACATACAAATAAAAAATCGATAACTATATGGAATTAATTAAATAACAGTCATTCTTCTTTTAATAAATACACAATATTTAATTCAGTCCACATACCCCTGTGTTTGTACTTTTTATTTGTATCGACAGGAGATGTATACCTGTCAAAACTATGTAGAAAAAGCATTTGAACATGAAGACTAAATGATTATTAGAAATTTTTCATGAATACAGAATGAAAGTCTGCTTCCCATTTTGAAATTTAGTCACAAGAGGTCGCTGTTTCCTAAGGAAATCTTCAAGTGAAACTAAAAATGTAGAGCCCCTCCTTTAAAGGGACTAATATTCCTGTTAGTCAGGTCCAAAACATAAACATCAAACAATAGAAAAAGCTCAACAAGCCAAAAAGCAACCTATGAACGCTTTGCCAGTATTGCTGGGGTAAATGGACTCTGCTCCTGACACCTTTAAGGCAAGATATTTAGAGAAAAGGAGAAGAGCTTGCTGTTGTAGTGCCTGTGTCTGCAATGCCTATACCTGGCTAAAGGAGCTGCTGCAGCTGCTACTGCTCCACACTGCCTGGAAAATGGGGAGTGGCCAGCTCCATTATTCTGTGCTGAAGGAATCCCAGCACAGCACCTTTGTGGGCCGCATCGCCCAGGATTTGGAGTTGGAGGTGAGTGAACTGGTGCCTCGGATGTTCTGGATGCTGTCCAAAAGAGAGGAGGACTATTTTGAGGTAAACCTGCAGAATGGGATCTTGTTTGTAAAATCCCGGATAGACAGGGAGGAGCTGTGTGCCAAGAATGCAGACTGTATCCTTCATCTAGAGGTGATTGTGGAGAAACCTCTGATGTTCTTCCATGTGGAAGCTGAAATCAAAGATATTAATGACATCCAGTCTTCTCTGCCAGGGAACAGATCCTGAGCATAGCAGTACTAATGCTCTGTTAACCCACAGGCTCAGTCCAAATAAACATTTTGTTCTGGATTCAAGAAATGATGAAGATGAGAGTAAATGTGTAGTAATGAAGGTTCCACTTGACAGAGAGGAGAACTCTGTGCATCATTTAGTACTGACAGCCACTGATGGGGGTGAAACAAAACTCACTGGAACTCTTCAGCTAGTCATCAATGTGCTGGATGTGGATGACAACCCTCCTGTCTTTAACCAATCTATAGGGTAAAATTCAGTGGTGGGATTCAAATTTTTTTTTACCATCAGTTCTGTGGGTGTGGCTTGGTGGGCATGGCAGGGGAAGGATACTGCAAAATCTCCATTCCCACCTCACTCCAGGGGAAGGATACTGTAAAATCTCCATTCCTCCTCCACCCCACTAACCTGCTTTCTAGCTCTGTTCTCCTGTGCAGAGCAACAAAAGAAAACCCAGCCGATCAGCTGGGACTTAGGAGGCAGAGAATAGATGGGGGCAGGGCCAATAATATTCCGAACTACTCAATATTCCGAACTACTCAGAATTTCCACTACCAGTTTTCTGGAACTGGTCAGAACCTGCTGAATACCACTTCTGGTAAAATTGCTAGAAAATACAGCTAGTGGGTCATTAGTTATTACTCTGAATGCTACAGACTTAGATGAGGGAATTAATAGGGAAATCTCTTAATTTTTTTTAGTAATAAAGTACCTTTACATGTCACAAAGATCTTTAGTATAAATTCTGATACTGGGGAAATCAGAGTAATGGAAATTGGACTATGAAGATACTAATTGCTATGAACTTCAGATTTTTGCAGAAGATAGAGGGAATTTTCCATTGTCAGAGCACTGTAAAGTTCTTGAAATACGAGTTAGAAATGATAATATTCCTGAAGTATCAATGTCCCACCCATCAATGACTACTTCAGCTTCAACCACAATAATACAGGAGCACACAACAGATACAAACTCAAATCGCACCAAACTCAATTGCAGGAAATACAACTTCAGCAACAGAATGATCAATGCCTGGAATACACTCCCTGACTCTGTGGTTTCTTCTCCAAACCTCAAAAACTTTAACCTTAGACTGTCTACTGTTGACCTCACCCCATTCCTAAGAGGTCTGTAAGGGCATGCATAAGCGCACCAATGTGCCTACTGTCCTGTCCTAATGTTCCCTTTTATTCGTATCCATTTCATGTATTAATAATCATGTTTATACTTATATTTGTTATGTAATACACGCTTGATAATTAATTAATTAATTAATTAAATAAATAAAACTCCCTTTCAATACCTGTTGTTGAAAACTCACCATCAGGGAGTGTAGTAGCTATACTCAGTGTTTGAGACAAGGATTCTGGCAACAATGGACACATAAACTGTTTCCTCTGGCAATGTGACTGTTCAAATCTTTGTGATGGATGAGAATGACAATGCACCTGCTGTGTCAGGATCATTAGAAGAGAATCTGATTCTTCTAGTGGTTCCCGTGATGCCTGGGCATATTGTAGGCAAGATCCATGTCTTGGATGCAGATTCTGGATACAGTGCGTGGCTAAGGTATGAACTAGTTGAAGAAAGTAGTGGGATATGGACTGTAGGACAATATAGTGGTGAAGTGAGTACCAAATATTCTCTGGATGTGTCAGAAAGAAGCAAAATCCACAGTGTTCTGTTTCTTGTAAAGGATCATGGGAAGTCTCAACTTTCAACCACACCTACTCTGAGTGTTTCATTTGTGACAAACATTATAGCCATCAAAATGGATGTTAACCTCCCCAGGTCACAGGAGAGCTTCATGCCCCTGGTGGACTCGATCAACATCTATCTGATCATTGCCATCTGCTCTGTTTCCAGCCTCTTCTTGCTGGCCACTCTCATCTATGTGGCCCTGCAATGCCACTGTAAGGCAAAGGACCCCATGTTTTATGGCCCTGGCATGGCCACCTTGGTCTGTGCCAGTGAAGTGGGCAGCTGGTTCTATTCCAATTGCCATAAAGTAATTATTTTTTTCTTGTTAATAGTTTCATCCTTTAATCAACCCAGAATGGATTTTTAAGATGATGCCTCTTTTAAGAATATTTATGGTTGATCAACTGCAAACTTATTGAACGTCATTTAACAGCTTGATATGCAGAAGTAATGTCAGCCTTCAAGATCTTCCTCTTTTCCTTTGCTTCTTTCTGGCTGTCATGAGAAATGGGGGGTGGAAGGGGGAAATGCATGGGATGTAAGCTGCAAATGTTGCTAACCAATCTTGTATAAACTGGGGAGGGTTTCTCATTCCTGCTCAGCTTTCTCTTCTCTGTGCAACTGCAACCCTTTATCTGAGTAAACCAAGCTCAACTAATCATCACCACCTGGAGATGTCCGCATGATGTAGTTCACAACTTTTAATTGGAAGAACCGTTTGAACTGTTGGGGGCGGGAACATTTCACTCCCTTGATATATGTGATGTGCGTGCCTAATTACCCAGATTCAGAATTTCTTGTTGCTACCACTGACTTCCAGTAAAAGATATCTTTTCTCTAATTACAAGAGTCTAAGTATTTCTTTCCTGGATTTTGAACGGAGCACCAGCTGACATTATTCTGAATCTCACTCTACCAGCCCACCTGGAGAGATAACACAATTTCTTCCGAGGGGGTCTGAACTTCATGTCAAATCCAGCCAGCAACCAAGAAGAACTGGGTGCCATTGGAGGACAAGACTCGCTCCTACTAGAGGAAGTAAGAGAAGCTGACTTGTCAGCAGAGCTCAACCTTGAGGAAAATCCAGCTGTAAAATCCAAATGGTCACTGGGAGTAGATTGGAAGAATCTGGAGGAGCCCCCCCCCCCAGGAATCACCATTACCCGTCGGCGTGGAAGAGAGGAGCCAAGGCAAGAGAGGGAAAGGAAAGATTTTTTACTAAGTCAAGCCAGATGCCTCATAGATGAAGCCCTCAGAGAGCCTCACGCTGAACAAAGGTATGAGGGAGAGGAGTGGGAGGCAGCCTCAGCCAGAAGAAGCCGAGCGGCCATCCCCATAAATCAACCTGGGCTAGAACAACAGCAAGCAGCAACCCCAGGGCCCTCAGGGAGAGGAGTAATTGCCAGAAGACGTAGAACTCCAAAGTTGCCTCCATTGGAAGTAAAATATGGGGGGGAATCCCAAAGAGTTGAGATTTTTCCTAGCACAAGTTTGGAGCTATATGGAGGAATACAGAGGGGATTTTTCCTCAGAAGCAGCCAAGGTTAGATGTGTTACCAGGGCTCTGGAGGGAACAGCTGCAAAGTGGATGGTGACTTTGCATAATGATAATGCTCCCCAGCTGTTGAATTATAACCTGTTCATGACTGCACTGAGGGCAAGGTTTGAGGACCCACTGGCGGAACGTAAGGCCAGGATTAAGATGAAGACCATAAATCAGGGGCGGAGATCAATGGCCGACTACATCCAGGAATTTAGAGACCTGGCATGTCATATTCGAGGCTGGTCCCAAGTAGCCCTGATAGAAGCGTTCAAAGATGGGTTAAATGCAGATATATACCAGAGTTGCATTGCCAGAAGAGACCCCAATGATCTGCAGATGTGGTACGTGCTGGCAGTGGAGGTGGAAATTGATTTAACCCAAAACAGACATCGGGGAGGCTCTGGTTGGAGCAAGCCCTCCCCCGCACGTCCTCAAGAAGCCTTCAAACCCCAAAAGGGAGGGATGGCAGCAAGACCCAAGACTACTATCTGCTTCCGATGTGGGAAGGAAGGTCACCGGGCTGCAGACTGCTGGGCCAAGTTGGAACCAAAGGGGGTGCCAAGAGAAAAAAAAAATCCGGAAAACCCTGAGTGAGGGATCATGAAATGGCGCTTAAGAGGAGGGAGGTTGTAGAGGTCGCCTATCCGAAGGGAGACGGGCTGGGAACCCCGACCTCCTCTTAAGAGAGTGATGTCGATTCGGAAGATGACTCATTGGTAAGTCCAAACAAGGGCCCTATGACCATTCCAGTGCAGTTAACGGTACCCATATCGGGGGCCAAGGGGGAAATGCTGGCCTTGCTAGACTCTGGGTGCACAAGATGTGTGATCAGCCCGGAAGTAGTACAGAAGATGGGCTTAAAACTAAAACCGTTAAAAACGCCCATAGCTTTTTGCCAATTGGATGGATCAGTGGCAGGGGGAGGTCCTGCACATTTCATAATGAAACCCATAAAAATGACAATGGGGAAGCATAGCGAGACTTTGTGTTTTATTGTGGCCCCTGGGATGGAACAGCCACTAATACTGGGATTCCCCTGGCTCCAGAAATGGAACCCCCACATCAATTGGAGAAGGGGGTCATTACATATACGTACCAACCAACATCCGGAAGGGGAGGAACGATCTCAACCTAGTAAGCCACTGGAGTGGTCCATGGAATGTCAAGCGGCCTTTGAAAAGCTGAAATGACTGTTTGCTGCTGAACCACTGCTAAAGCAACCAGACATGGACGCTCCTTTCGGAATCCAGGCCGATGCGAGTGATGTGGCAGTTGGAGCGGTATTGCTGCAAATCTATGAGAAGGGGATTTTACAACCCTGTTCCTATACGTCCCGTAAATTGTCTGAAACCGAAAGAAGGTGGGCAGTGTGGGAAAAAGAGGCTTTTGCAGTTCGTTGGAGACATTTCTTGGAAGGAGCAAAACACCTGTTTGAGGTGTGGACCGACCATAAGAATTTGGAGGCCTTGAAAATGCCTCGGAAGCTGTCCCCCAAACAAGTTTGCTGTGCTCAGTACTTCAAGCGGTTTAATTTTTCTATGAAGTACATTCCAGGGGGGAGGAACTTCATGGCGGATACTCTATCTAGGTTACCTCAATATAATAGTGCTCGCCAGGAAGTAGTACAGCCGATTGCCCCAGTCGGAACAGTTGGCAGCTCCAGTAGTTACTAGAGCCCAAAAGAAGAAAAAGGAAGTGGATCTATCAAATGATTTAGCTGCGCAATTAAAGGATGCTCTAAAACTCGATGATTGGTTCCTGGCTCATTCGAATAACTGTACAGTTAGAGATGGACTGGCCTGGGTGGGAGTCAAGTTATATGTGCCAGAGAAACTGAGAAGCCAAATCTTACAACAGGCTCATGATTCTAAAGTAGCTGGTCACTTTGGGTTCGTGAAAACCTTACACCTAGTTTAGCGGCAATGTTGGTGGCCTACTTTGAAGAAGGACATTGAAACCTATGTGGCTAGCTGTTCTATTTGTGCATCAGCCAAGAGACCTCCTGGTAAGCCAGCAGGGTTGTTACAAAATGTGGCTGGACCAACAGCTCCGTGGAAGGAAATTTCTATGGACTTTATAGTGGAATTATCCGAAAGCGGAGGAAACACAGTTATTTGGGTGGTAACTGATTTGTTTTCCAAGCAAGTACATTTCATACCTTGTTTGAAGATTCCATCTGCAAAAACATTGGCTAAACTGTTTATATTGCATTTCTATAGATTACATGGGGTTCCTGACAGGGGTGTTCAATTTACTTCGAACTTTTGGAGGGAGTTCCTGAAGTTATTGGGCTCCGCACAGGGATTAAGCTCCACCCACCATCCCCAGACCAATGGGGCCTGTGAGAGAACTAATGCGGTATTGGAGCAATACCTTAGATGTTACATAAATTATCAGCAAGATAATTGGACTGACTTATTGCCATTCGCTGAAGTGGCATATAACAATTCTATCCATAGTTGTACTGGATTTACCCCCTACAAGGTGGCGTCAGGACAAGACTTTGTACCTATACCTGAACTCTCTCGTGAGAGGCCTAGTATTCAGTCATTGGATGAATGGATAACACAACTCCAGCTTAATTGGCCAGTTGTTCGTAAAGCATTGGATGATGCACATCGGGCTCATAAAAAATTTGCAGATAGAAAGAGGACTCCACAAAACCCATATCGTGGGCAATAAAGTCTTTTTGTCCACCAGATTTCTACAAACCACTCAAAAGTCAAAGAAACTGGGTCCTAAGTATGTTGGTCCTTTCTTGATTGAACAAATTGTAAACCCTGTGACAGTCCAATTGAAATTGCCTAAAAGCCTTTGATGAATTCACCCGGTTTTCCACGTTAGTTTGTTAAAACCTGAACATACTTCCAATCTGAGACCAACCCGGACTGACCCTCCTGTACCACTGCTTATTGATGGCAAACAACATTTTGAAATTAAACAGATTCTGGACTCTCGACGACGGAGGGGTTGGCTCCAATATTTGGTTGCTTGGAAGCATTTTCCTTTGTCCTAGGCCGAATGGGTCGATGAAAAAGATGTTAGAGCCCCTAGGCTTGTCAGAACATTTCGTTCTAATTATCCTGATAAACCCTAGATACGTGTCTCTTTTATGTTAACTGGTTATTAAGTCATGCCTTTTATATTTCCCTCTCTTACAGGACTAACGTCTTTCTTCTAGGAGGGCTGAATCTTCCTCTTTTCCTTTGCTTCTTTCTGGCTGCCATGAGAAACGGGGGGTGGAAGGGGGAAATGCATGGGATGTAAGCTGCAAATGTTGCTAACCAATCTTGTATAAAATGGGGAGGGTTTCTCATTCCTGCTCAGCTTTCTCTTCTCTGTGCAACTGCAACCCTTTATCTGAGTAAACCAAGCTCAACTAATCATCACCACCTGGAGATGTCCGCATGATGTAGTTCACAACTTTTAATTGGAAGAACCGTTTGAACTGTTGGGGGTGGGAACATTTCACTCCCTTGATGTATGTGATGTGTGTGCCTAATTTCTTGTTGCTACCACTGACTTCCAGTAAAAGACATCTTTTCTCTAATTACAAGAGTCTAAGTATTTCTTTCCTGGATTTTGAACGGAGCACCAGCTGACAAGTATATGCATACATTTCTTGGAGTTTTTGATCTTCGTTTTTTGTTGTAATCTTGAAAACAGAATTATAATATTTGAAGTACTTGGAGAGTAATAAATTTATTATATTTGATGATTAGACTGTTATAATCCCTGGAATAAAGATCATCAAGGGATCACTTTGCAATATACTTTAATTTAGGCATTTACCAGCTTAAAAGGCTTTTTAAATCTTGGATAAACTTAGCGTTGATTGTTAAATCATAATGCTGTTGCCACATCTAAACAGAAGGACTTGATAAGTGGATAGGTGAGCATGGAATATTACAAGTGCATCAGATGGTTGAAAAAGAAAAATGGACATAGGAAGCAGAGTTCAGCAAGTTCTGACAGGTTCTGGAAAACCGGTAGCAGAAATTTTGAGTAGTTAGGAGAACTGGTAAATACCACCTCTGGTTGGCCTCACCCCCATCTATTTGCTGCCTCCCGAGTCCCAGCTGATTGGAGTCCCAGCTAATCGGCTGGGTCTTGTTTTGTTGCCCTGCACAGTAGAAAGAAGCTAGAAAGCAGGTTAGTAAGGTGGGGAGGGAATGGGAATTTTACAGTATCCTTCCCCTGGAGTGGGGTGGAAACTGAGATTTTACAGTATCCTTCCACGCCCACCAAGCCACACCACACCCACCAAGCCACACCATACTCACCAAGCTATGTCCACAGAACTGGTAGTAAAAAAATTTGAATACCACCACTGATAGGAAGGATATCTGAAGGACAGTGAAGAAGATGCATTGAAACTAGTGTACCAGAATGGCTTACTGAGAATTGAAGAGACCAAACTGGTCTACAAAAAAGACCAAATGAAGAACCTAAAAGAGACATGAGAAGTCAAAGAATTACATGGTCAGTACATTAAAAAAAGTAGCAGGCAAAGCAAATAATAATAAGACCTCACAATGGCTGAGAGCAGGAAAGATGAATAAAGAGACAGAGGGGCTAATTCTGGCTGCATAAGAGAAATACATACAAAGCCAGAATTGAGAAGATAGCAACAGACAGCAAATGCCACCTGTGCAAAGAAGCTACCTGGTTCACCTGGTAAACTGCTGCAAGATAGCATAAACAACTGTATGACAAAGAAGCAACAATGATGCACTGGAAGATAAGCAAGAAATACTATTTGCTTGCAAACAAGAACATAAAATAGAGAAATAAATAAATAAATAAAAAGCTAAAGCGTCCTGGGTTTTAGATTCAAACAGACAGGCATCCATCACATAACACCCCAGACTTAACAACTGTTGATAAGAAAGACAAAAAAGCCTGGATAATGGATGTGGCAGTACATGGAGACAGCAGAATAGAATAGAAATAACTGGAGAAGATTACAAAATACAAAGATCTTCATATAGAAATAGAATGACTGTGACAAAGGAAAGCAAAGGTAGTACTAAATGTAGTTGGCTTGTTGAGTGCAATCCCAAAACAACTGGAGCATCCCTGAACACCACTGAAAAACTCACTACTGATCAATTGCAAAAGGCAGCTTTACTTTCAATAGCTTACACCCTGCTACAATACCTTTAACACCATCAAACATTCACATCTGTATCTATCCCATGTCCTTGAGAAGGACTTGATTACATGGATAAAAATTCCAAATCAGTTTGAACATCTCACTTTGTGATTAACCAAAATAATAAAACCCAGCAACTTCCCTGATTTAAGAACCCTTCTACAGAAAGCAGTGTAGAAATGCTCTTACATTTTGGTTTTCTTTCAAACAAATAACTTATGGATTATCTGAGAGTTGGAGATAAAACCCCTCTACAACAGATGAATGGAAAAATAGTGAAACATTTGACTCATGCATAGAAAAATAAGGAAGTACAGTTTTGTGCTGTCAACCTGTTGCATGTTATCAACTAATTGCATGTTGTCAACCAGTTGCATCTGTTCCTAGATCAGGAGGCTCTGCTCATCATCATTCATATTCTGGCCTAGTCACATCCTGGGTGGAGTGTTGTGATGCACTATATATGGGATTGCCCTTGAAAAATATCCGGAAGTTTTAGCTGATGCAAAATGCAATGACATGGGCAGTTATGTGTGCCTCTAGAATAGCATGTCACATTTCTACTATATGAACTGCATTGGTACTACTTTGCTTATGGATCAAATTCAAGGTGCTGTTTTTGATCCTTAGGGTCTATCATACCACAGAATAGGGTTATTTAAGTACTGCATCTTCCCAATTACATCTTCCCATTCTGTTAGGTCTGGCAGAAGAAGTACGGTATGTTGTGGGTCTTGTCTGTTAAGGAGTTACATCTGGCAGGATCTAGGAGATGGCCCTTTTCTGTCATGGTATCTGCCTTGTGGAACAACATTCCTCACCAAGATGAAACTTGTTCCATCCTTGGTATCCTTTTGGAAATTTTTTTTAAATGTGGTGGCATCAACAGACTTGGCAATCTCAAGAAAATGGTAAATATAGGATGTTCTGGTTAGACAGTATATAGTTAGTTTAGGAATGAGAGCTACCCCCTTAAGGGAATGCTTCATAGGAGATGTAGTTCATGTCATATGGTCACATCTGTAATCCTAATTGGTCACTGACTTGATCCAGAAGGTAGATTCCTTCTGTGCATGCTCTCCCCAAACACCAAAGATTGGGATGAGCCGCTTCCACCAGAACAGAAGCAAGAATGGGAGACATGGCGTACCTCTCTAAGTTGTCTCCAAGATGTCCATTTGCAATGTATGTACGTCCCTATCTTGCCTGTCACTGCATGGAAGAAAGAATTGCATGTCTTCTCAGATGTGTAATACCATACCAAGGCTGGAACTCTGTGGTGCCATGCTGGCTGTGGAACTAGTGGATCTGATAACGAAGATGATAGACCTTGAGCTAGAACCCACCACCTTCTATATGGACAACAAGGTGGTGCTGGGTTACATCCACAATGAGAGCAGACACTTCTATGTCTATATGAGCAACAGAGTGGATCGGATCAGAAGATCTTCAAAACCTGAGCAGTGGTGGTATTTGCCAACAGACCTGAACCCAGCAGACCATGCTACAAGGTTTATTCCTGCATCCCAGTTAGCAGAATTGACCTGGCTAAAAGGCTCTGAGTTTTTGAAGCCTGAAGCCTGGGGGATCAGAACACCATGAGCTTCTGGATCCAGACCAAGATGCTGACATTTGACAGTGTTGTGGTTTGCTGGCAGCAGGTGCTGAGGTCTCGAGAGACAAGTGCCTACTGTTGTAGAGCGGCAGTTACAAAGAGAGACGGAGCCAGGCTAAAGGCTAACAACTTTATTCTTGCGAATAAAGGGTCACGCGGCTGCCGAGGCTATCTGACAGCCAGCTGGTGGCGACAGCTGATGCCGTTTGACAGCTCCCTTTTATAGCCGGCTGTCAAACGGCATCAACCAATGGGAGCGATCAGCGCTCCCGCGTTGGCGGCAGACCGGAGGGAGGACTGCTGCTAGTCTTTGAACACAGCACTCCTTCCCCCTGGCCATGAGCATGCGTAGTCCTGTAGCCATGATAGCCGCTTTCGCTCGCGGCCCAATCTTCGAAGTTCCTGAGGCTTGTCGGTGGCTGGTGCGTCTTGTTCCTCCCGGGCGGTGACTGGAACCTGCAGAGGGTCGCTGGCCATCCCTGGACTGCTGTCTGGCGACTGCTCGGGTGAGTCTTCCCACGGCGGTCGGCTGGTTGCGTTATCGGGCGGCAGGTAGACCGGGTCCTTCGGCGGGTTGGCTGGCAGTGAGTAAACCGGGTCGTCCGGCAGCGGGTAGACCGGGATTTCGGTGGCAGTCTTGTTCCAACGCCTCCTCAGCTGGTCTACGTGCCTTCTCCAAATCCGGCCATCTTCCAGAAGGACTCTACATGATCTGGGTCCTGCAACAAAGACTATCTGCCCTGGCAGCCATAAGGGGTGCCCCGCATAGTTCCTGGCATACACCTGGTCTTGCAGGGCGAATTCCCTGGCATGTCTGTCAGAGGCTAAGTGGTGTGCTGGGAGCGTAGTGCAGGTGCAACCTGTCCAGGGTGGTCCTGAGGCGCCTGCCCATTAACAGTTCAGCAGGAGACTTGTTGGTGGAAGGGCACAGGGTGGCATGTTGTGTGAGTAGGTAAGTTGACAGTTTGGCGTGCCAGTCTGCCTGGCCCAGCTTGGCCAGAACTTCCTTGGCAGACCTGACAGCCCTTTCTGCCATTCCATTACTTGCTGGGTGAAAGGGGGCTGTGAGAGCGTGTCTGACGCCCAGATTAGCTGTGAAGATGGCAAACTCATTAGAACTGAATTGGGGGCCATTATCTGAAACTAATGTGTCAGGAAGTCCATGAGTAGCAAACAGTCTGGTCAAGGCCCTTGTGACAGCCAGTGTTGTGGTGGAGGGTAACAAGGCTACTTCAGTCCATTTGGAGAATGAATGTACAACCACCAGGAATGTCCTCCCTTGTATGGGACCAGCCAGGTCTACATGCAGCCTGGCCCAAGGGCCCCCCAAATCTCCCCATTTGGTTGGGGCAGCTGCTGGTGGGGCTGCTCTTGTTGCCTGGCAGGGCTGGCACGTGTTAACCCAGTTGGCAATCCGGGCATCTAATCCTGGCCACCAGACATAGCTGCGGGCCAAGGCCTTCATCCTTACGACACCAGGGTGACCCTCGTGCAGTGCCGTTAAAACTGGTTCTTGCAAGGTGGGTGGTATGACCACCCTTGTCCCCCATAACAGACAGCCCTGTAGTCAAGAAAGCTCCTGCCTGCGGGTCTTAAATGGCATGAATTCAGGGGCGAACTGAATGTCAGGCCACCCTCTCCCTACCCAGTCCAGGACTTGGGAAATAACACGGTCCCTCTTGGAGTGTGCAGCAATATCCCCAGCTGAGACCAGTAGGTTAAGTTCATTGCAGTCGAAGATTGCGTGGATGGGAGCTGGGTCCTCAACTGGTGATGGTAGGGGGCATCTGCTGAGGGCATCAGCATGGCACAGGGTCTTCCCCGGGCGATGTACCAGTGTGTAAGAGTAGGCGGCCAGAAATAGAGTCCATCTGGTCATTCTTGGGGATAACACCTGTGGGGTTTGCTTATCCCCAGCTAGCAGTCCTAATAGAGGTTTGTGATCTGTTACAAGTTCAAAACTATGGCCATAAAGGAACTCATGGAATTTTTTTACAGCGGCTACAGCTGCTAAGGCCTCCTTATCGATCTGACTATAGTTCCTCTCTGCAGCGGAGAAAGTTCTTGAAAAATAGGCAATGGGTGCCTCTGATCCATTTGAGAGCCTATGGCTCAATACTGCTCCTATACCAAAGGGTGAGGCATCAGAGGCTAATACTAGGGGCAGGTTTGGGTTAAACTGAACTAACACAGAGTTTGAAGTTAAGAGAGACTTCACTGCTTGGAAGGCGTGGGCTTCCCTTTGTCCCCATTGCCATGGGGCTTTTTTATCTAGGAGCCTATGTCGGGGCTCAGCTACAGAGGCTTTGTGAGGCAAAAAGGAAGCATAAAAATTAAAGAGTCCCCAAAAGGCATGCAATTCAGTTTTGTTAGAGGGAGTGGGTGCCTCGTGAATAGCCCTAACTTTACTCTCTATGGGGTGAATTCCAGATGCATCAATTCGATAACCCAGGAAGTCTACCTGTTTGGTGGCAATGGTGCATTTGTCTTTTTTCAATTTAAGCCCGTTTAGCCTGAACCTGTCAAGGACAGATCTCGCTCTGAATAAAAGTTGTGTTTTGTTGGTGGCAGAAACTAAAATGTCATCGAAGTATGGAACCACCCCAGGTAGGGGTGGCCCTGGAGGATTCTTTCCATGAGTGATTGGAAAATGCCAGGGCTACGCTAACTCCAAATTGCAAACGTTTACATCTAAATGCGCCCCTGTGAGTAACTATAGTTTGTAGGTCAGCAGTGTGTTGGTCAACGGGAAATTGCTGGTATGCCTGGGACATGTCTAACTTTGCAAAAATTATGCCTGGCTCAAAAGAATGGAGCAGGTGTTGGATTACAGGTACTGGGTATGCGCTAATTTGTAGGAAATGGTTGAGGGACGTCTTATAGTCAGCGCAAATTCTCACGCTGCTATCTTTTTTTAAAGGGGTGACTATGGGGGTTTCCCACTTGGCGAAGTCTACCTGTTCTAGTACCCCCTGTTTGATAAGTTTATCCAATTCAGCATCTAACTTAGGCCTAATGGCGAAAGGTACCCTCCGAAGTTTCAAACGAATTGGGGTGGCTTGTGGACCTACATCAAAAAATATGGGGGTGCCTGAATAACAGCCTAGTTCACTGCTGAAAACATCAGAGTAGTCCTTAAAAAGGGCATCTACATCAGAATTTTTCACAGAGTGAATTCCTGTAACATTGAGGCCTAGGGCAGGAAACCAATCTAATCCTAGCAAGCTAGGAAGGGCACCATCTACAACCACCAGTGGCAACTGACCCCTAAAGTTTTGGAATTGAATGAGGAATTTTCCCTTACCCAGGACTGGGATGGTCTTCCCCTGGTAGTCCCGAAGAGTCAGGTGGCAGTTGGTCAACTTCTTTTTTGAGAGCGAAGGCAGCAACTTCTTCAGGGAGGCCCACGAAATGATGGAGAGGGTTGACCCGGTGCCTACTTCCATTCGGCAGGGCTTACCTTCTATGAAAAGAGAAATGCTTAATTTGTTAGGCCTAGAGGTGGTGTTGTTCACGTGGTAACAAGTGTAACAATGTTCCACTTGCCTTTGGAGGCAGAAACTTGAGGTCTTTGTATGGAGGCCTGCTCAGTTTGGCAAACCCTGGCTATGTGCCCTCTCTTCTGGCAGTTCAGACAGATAACGTTTCTGAATCTGCAAGTTGATCTATGGTGGTTGCCCCTGCAGCTTATACAAGGGGTTTGCTGTTTGGCTGTCTGATTGTTGTATTTCCTAGGTGGCCCTGGGGGGGGGGTCTTGGACGCGTGAGGCGGTTTACCTCCAGAGGTTCTTCTTCCACTTCTTGGGAGACCTCATCATAGTGGACTTTAGCCTGCCCTTGCTTAGGGGTGTTCCCCTGAATTTCAGCTGCTGATAATTCTGACAATTCAGCAGCCCTGAGCTTCCTCAATAGCTGAGGCTAGGGTTAAGTCTTTTTTAGCCAGTAACCACCTTTGCAGCTTTAGGTCCCTTACTCCTCCCACAATTTGATCGAGCAGCATGTCCTCAAGGTAGTCCCTAAAACCGCAGTGTATGGCAGCAGATCTCAATGCTGCCATGTACTGACTCACAGTCTCCCCTTCAGCCTGAGTTCTTCTTCTAAAAGCCAGTCTCCTGGCTATCTTAGAGGGTCTGGGGGAGTAGTGATTTGACAAGATTTCTCTCAACTCATCCCAGGGAATAGCCTTTATAGAATGTGGGGACACTAGCGCAGAGGCTGTGTCAAAAACTGTGGCCCCACAGAAACTTAAAAAATAGGCGCTTTTCCTTAGATCCGTGGCTTCAGTTAGATCAATGGCATCTAAAAAGCATTCAAACCTATTCATATATGATTCCCATGTTTCTGCCCCCAGTTGGAAGTGCGGGAATGTTGGATTAGAGGCCATTAGAGTGGCAGCGTTGGTTTCCCCAGCTGAGGAAAAAATAGAGTTTTCGCTTTTAGAAAAGCGTTTCTGGCTGCGCCTGTCAGCGGCATTCGGCTCCTCAGCTGAGAGAGCTTTTAAATTTCGCGCTCTTTGGAGAGCGTCAGTGGCGGTGACTCGATCAGCTCGTAGCGGCTTCGGCTCTTTCTTGTTGTGACTTCGGCTTGAATTCCTGCCTGGTCGTCTTAGCTGTATCCCGCCCTCGTCGCCAGTGTTGTAGAGCGGCGGTTACAAAGAGAGACGGAGCCAGGCTAAAGGCTAACAACTTTATTCTTGCGAATAAAGAGTTGCCGCGGCTGCCGAGTCTATCTGACAGCCAGCTGGCGGCAACAGCTGATGCCATTTGACAGCTCCTTTTTATAGCCGGCTGTCAAACGGCATCAACCAATGGGAGCGATCGGCGCTCCCGCGTTGGCGGCAGACCGGAGGGAGGACTGCTGCTAGTCTTTGAACACAGCACCTACAATGTTGCAAACAACGGGACATGACTCAACACCAGATAATGGCTGACTTGCCACCTGAGCATCTTAGTCCCGACCTCCATTCACCAATATAGATCTAGATGTCTTTGGCCCTTGGTTAGTGTCTGCCGGCTGGACCAGAGGTAGGTTGTTCTCTTCACATGCTTTTAACATTCAAGCTGTCCATACTGAAGTCATTGAATCCATGGATGCCTCCTGCTTTATCAACACTCTAAGAAGGTTTCAAGCCTATAGAAGCCTAGTCAAGGTATTTAGATCTGACCGTGGAATGAATTTTATAGGAGCTTGCAAGAAATTACAGATTGATGAAAGCATTCTCCCCAACTTGGCAATTGATGGCTACCTAAAAGCCCATAATTGTGTATGGATATTTAATCCTCCCCATGCATCTCACATGGGAGGAGCGTGGGAATGCATGATTGGCATAGCCTGCAGAATCCTGGATTCCATGCTGATGAAGACACCTATGCTGAAGCATGAGACTCTAACCACCCTCATGGCAGAAGTAGCAGCTACCATCAACGGTCGACCTTTAGTTCCAGTTTCCTCAGATCCTGAAAACCCAGCCATTCTCACCCCAGCCACTTTGCTAACCACATCATTTGGGAACTTTGATTCTAAGGACTTGTACAAACAACAATGGAAACAAGTCCAATGGCTTTCTGACACCTTCTGGAACCATGGAATCAAGAATACCTCTCTACTTTACAAGGCTGCTGTAAATGGAAGACCTTCTTTGAGGGGACCTTGTCTTGTTAAAGGACAAGGATGTCCATCAGAACTTGTGGCACATAGGACTTGTGCACCAAGTCCTATCCATCTCTGATGGACTAGTCCACCAGTTGAGGTCCAGATTGTGAGGTCATGAGAGTCTTCCTGCGACCTGCAGGCTTTCACCAAGAAGCTCTACACCAGACCGGTAACCAACCTAGTGTTGTTGCGGAGAAAGGCTGAACTTGAAGATTGAACCTCAAGCTTTGCATGCTTTGTATCTACCTCATTGTTGCATTGTTTGATGCTATGTTACTATCTACTGTTTACTTTAGTTAATAGTTAGTTAGTAGTGGAATTTATAATTCCAGGCGGGGAGTGTGCTGGTTAGACAGTATATATAGTTAATTTAGGAAGGAGAGCTGCCCCCTTGAGGAAATGCTTCATGGGAGATGTAGTTTATGTCACATGATCACATCTGTAATCCTAATTGGTCTCTGGTTGGGCTGGGGGAGTTTTTTGGGCATTCTTACCTGAACCCAGCATCGAATGGGAGATTTCCTTTGCTATACTGCTATGGGATGAAGATAACCATCTTTTCACACTATTGAGACAACTATTGAGGCAAAGATTGGATGTTAGATGAATCTCAACATAAGTGTCAGTTATACTTTGAGGATGCCTAATAAATTCAATAAACTAACTTTGCATGGAAGCCTTTGTAGTGTTTAACTGCTAGTCCTGAGCTGTTCCAGGAGCATGGGACAAGAAATAGGCTATAAATTGCTTATAACATTGAAATTGGAGTCTCCTAATCTTTTAATGTTGTTGAGGATTCCTTGATGCTCTCTGAGTTTGGTTGTTTTTTTTGCAGATGTTTCATTACCCAAACTCGGTAACATCATCATATTTCATTATCCAAACTAGGTAACATCATCAATGTGACATCATCATTATCACTATAACATCATCAGTAATGTTTTGTTTATTGTAGAATGTTTTAATGTTGTTCATTCTGTAGCTTGTTTTTTATTGTATATCAGTCATGAGTGGATATATAAATAGAAGGAAGGAAGGAAGGAAGGAAGGAAGGAAGGAAGGAAGGAAGGAAGGAAGAAAAAAAATAATTAAAGAACTTTCTGCCAAATTTCAAACCAGAAACCTATTTGCAAGCCAAAAGTTATACTTATTGTGCTACCACAACAGTAAAAAAAAAGACTATGTCTAGGAGAATGGCAGTATGTCTATGGAAATTCTCAGTCATCCAGATCATGGTTGCTCCAAAGGAGCTTTTCAAAAGGCAATTCAACTACCTTTTCTTTTCCTTGAAAATGTTGCCATTTGAAAAAGCACCTTTGGGACAAGAATGGCAGTAAAACGGATTTTGTTAAAAAATATGCAGCTTGTGCACACATGTGTGGATTGATTCCTGTATATAGACTCTCAATTTTGTAAAAATATGTTTGTATGTATAAATATTTGTACACATATATAACATTTCTATGGTATATAGAGGAACACAGCTGTTATGCCCTTGGTAGAGTCGGACTCTGAGGGAGAGGAGGAACAGTTGACAAAGAGTGGAAGTTGTGGAGGTTGTGAAGAAGGCTGGGGAAGGGCACAGGCCAGCTGGGCAGTCAGAGGAGGACCCAGGCCCATCCCCTATCCATCCTAGGGCATGCAGGGAGGAGAGGATAAGGGAGAGACGTGGTCTACAGGGGAGGAGAGGGCCTTGATCCTCTTCATGGGCTGCAGCTGTGACAACTGGATAAGAGAACGGACATGTGTATGGGCCAATGCTGGAAACAAAGCATGGAAATATCTCTAGTTTATTGTTCCTCTCTGAGTTTGGTATTCTTCCCAGTATGTGTTCTGATATCTGTGGACGTCTTCAAGCCCTTATCTTGCCTGGTTTGTGTTGTTTTTTTTATACTTTTTATAATTTAAATGGCATTTCCTCCTTCTTGTAACTGCTTGGGAGTTTTTTGTTTCCAGTCAAGGACATTTGGAGCTTGGAAGCAAAGTGAAGGAATAAAAGGGGCTTCACTTGTTTTTTGTGACTGTATTTATTTTGTATCCCACCCTGGGTCATCACAACAGCACCACGAGAATTGTCCAGTGGAAGGATTGAATACTTTGCAAGCTTGTCACTAGGTTTATCAATCCAAATTGGTTTTTAAAAACCAGCTTAAAATCAAGTCAACATGAGCACAGAACATCAGTTTTAAACAGCATATACTTTTAATTTTTGTTACTTTTAAATGCATGCTAGTCATCCAGGCTTGCATGATAAATGAGCAGCTATCAAAACTGAATAAAAAGAAATAAGTAGATAAGTAATATTAATGAATAATATTCAGTATTAATTATTCAAAATATTGCTTTCATATAGCTACATCTGATGCAAAGCAGGTGATGTATGTGGATAAAAGAGAACATGATGTATAAAACTTAAAAATATGAGAAATGCTTTGCTTTTGTTTAACAAAATAAAATTTCAGAAGAACTTGCAACCATAAAAACTGAAATATTGTGGAATGAAAAAAAAAAAAGAAAAACAAAAAGAAAAAGAAAAGAAAATGTATAGAGGTACACATGCACAACAACAAACATATTCGAAATGAATGATGAATGGGCACTTCACAACAATCTTTGAAATGGGATCCATTAGTTTATTTCATCCTGATCCTGAGGCTCCTTGTGCTGACTCCCCCATCCCCCTTGGTAGAGCTGACTTTAAAAATTCCAATCTGAATTGACAAGAGAGCTGGATTGGTGCTTTCAAGACAATGGTCACTACAGGCTCTTGGTCATTCTTCTGTTTGTTAGCTTTCACAATTGTGGAGGCAGGCAAATGTTGCTTGTTAGACCCTATGTCAGCAGGTCTTCCAGTACCTTTATTTTAGTTTTATGGTTAGTTTCCTTTTAACTAGTTCCCATTCTTTTCCTTTACTTTCATAGATATGTGCACATATGGATACTTTCGCAGTGTATTCCCTCCGTTGATGCTAATTTGACCCTGCTTTTTTCGCAACATCATTATTTTGATGCTGTAATGATTACATTAAAGGAAACAGACTGTTCCTTCATTCCTACATTTCACTGCGAGACCATGAAAACTTTGAAGCAAGGAAAAAAAGTCTGATAATTAAACTTCACTGGAACAAAATGGCATTTAATGAAATCTTACAACTTTATTTATTGCCTATGTTGCAACCGAAACACTTTTTTTTTTAAATAAAAGGGAAACTTCCCACTGTTGTGCAAAACTCTATATTGATTATAGTGTGAAAAACAAGGGAAATATTAAACCCAGTTTTGACAAAAATAGAAAGTATGGACATTGGGAAATGTAATAATTGAATGTAAGGGAAATCTTCTAGAGAATGTGAGAAAAATGGAAGGAGGAATGTTCATTGATTTAATCAGTTATTTTTACATCATCTACTTCTTTGCATGAGATGCAAAGAATCACACACCTCATTGCAAGGAATAGAAATAAAAGTACCTATATATAAAAGGAAACAAATTAATATAACATGTAGGTGTAGAAAAAAGAAATCTTTTTTCACAATGAAACATTTTTATTTATAATCACTAGAGGTCGCTGTTTCATAAGGAAACCCTGTAAGTGAAACTGAAAATGCAGAGCCCCTCCCTTAAAGGGACCGACATTCCTGACAGCCAGATCCACAAGGGAAATATTGAAGGACAGAGAAAGCTCAACAAACCAGGATTCATCCCATGAACGTATTGCCAGTATGGCTGGGGTAGATGGGCTCTGCTCCTGACACCTTTAAGGCAAGATATTTACAGAAAAAGAGAAGAGCTTGCTGGTGTTGTGCCCACGTCTGCAATGCCTACCTGGCCGAAGGGGCTGCTGCAGCTGCTACTGCTCCACACTGCCTGGAAAATGGGGAGTGGCCAGCTCCATTATTCTGTGCTGGAGGAATCCCAGCATGGTGCCTTTGTGGGCCGCATCGCCCAGGATCTGGGGTTGGAGGTGAGTGAGCTGGTGCCTCGGATGTTCCGGATGTTGTCCAAAGGAAAGAAGGACTACTTTGAGGTAAACCTGCAGAATGGGATCTTGTTTGTAAATTCCCTGATAGACAGGGAGGAGCTGTGTGCCAAGAATGCAGACTGTGTGCTTCATCTGGAGGTGATTGTGGAGAAGCCTCTGAGGTTCTTCCATGTGGAGGTTGAAATCAAAGACATTAATGACAATGCTCCCATCTTCTCCACCAGAGAACAGATCCTGAGCATAGCAGAATTTGTAACATCTGGCACCCAATTCCTAATAGAAGGTGCATCTGATTCAGATATTGGTACTAATGCTCTGTTAACTTACAAGCTCAGTGCAAACAACCATTTTGCTTTTGATTCAGAAAGTGATGAAGATGAGACCAACTCTGTAGTACTTCTATTGAAGGTTCCACTTGACAGAGAGGAGAGCCCTGTGCATCATTTAGTACTGACAGCCACTGATGGGGGTGAACCAAAACTCACAGGAACTGTTCAGCTCCTCATTAATGTGCTGGATGTGAATGACAACCCTCCTGTCTTTAACCAATCTGTTTATAGGGTAAAGTTGTTAGAAAACACAGTCAGTGGGTCATTAGTTATTAATCTGAATGCTACCGACTTAGATGAGGGGATTAATCGGGAAATCTCTTATGTTTTTAGTAATAAAGTACCTCTATATTTTAAAAACACATTTGGTATTAATTCTGATACTGGGGAAATAAAGTTGATTGGAAAATTGGATTATGAAGACACAAATTTCTATGAACTTCATATTGTTGCAGAAGATAAAGGCAGTCCTCCATTGTCCAAACAATGTAAAGTTCTTATTGAGATATTGGACATAAATGACAATATTCCTGAAATATCTGTCAATTCTGTATCTGTGCCATTACCAGAAGATTCTGCACCAGGGACTGTCATAGCCATCATCAGTGCTTTAGACAAGGATTCTGGCACCAATGGACAGGTAAGATGTTTTTTATGGCCCACTGAAGTACCATTCAAACTTGAGTCCACATTCAAGAATTACTACTCCCTGATTCTTGGTGCAACTCTAGATCGAGAGCAGGTGGCTGAATTCAAGATGATTGTGACAGTGGAAGATCAAGGTGTTCCACCATTGTCTTCCAGTCTCACCGTCTTAGTTCCTATCAGTGATATAAATGACAATGCTCCAGTTTTCCCACAGCCCTCCTACACAGTCTTTATGAAGGAGAACAATCCCCCTGGTGCTCACATCTTCACAATATCTGCCTCGGACCCAGACATAGCTGAGAATGCCCTGATCACCTACTGGATAGATGAGAATCTCTGGCCATTGTCAAGCTACATCTCTATACATTCGGAGAGTGGAAAGCTCTATGCTTTGCAGTCCTTGGACTATGAGGAGTTGAAACTGCTGGAGTTCCAGGTGAGAGCCAAGGATGCCGGAATGCCCTCCTTGTGTGGCAATGCGACTGTTCAAGTCTTTGTGATGGATGAGAATGACAATGCACCTGTTGTGTCAGGATCATCAGAAGAGGACCTGATTCTTCTAGTCATTCCCATGATGCCTGGGCATATTGTGGGCAAGATCCATGCCTTGGATGCAGATTCTGGATACAATGCATGGCTAAGATATGAACTAGTTGAAGAAAATAGTGGGCCTTGGTCTGTTGGACAGTATAGTGGTGAGGTGAGTACAAAATATTATCTGGATGAATCAGAAGAAAACAAAATCCAGAATGTGTTGATTGTGGTGAAGGATCATGGAAAACCTCAACTCTCATCTACAGCTACACTGAGTATGTCACTGGTGAAAAATGCCCAGGCCATCCTAACAGAAATTCACCTTACCAAGTCAGGGGAGAGCTTTGTGCCCCTGGTGGACTCAATCAATGTCTATCTGATTATTGCCATCTGCTCTGTTTCAAGCCTCTTCTTGCTGGCAACTCTCATCTACGTGGCTCTGAGATGCCACTGCAAGGCAATGGAACCCATGGTTTATGGTCCTGGCAGGGCCACCCTGGTCTGTGCTAGTGAAGTGGGCAGCTGGTCCTATTCTAATCGCCACAGCCACATCCTGGCAGGTGTGAGCGCAGAGGCTGGTGCCAAGAGTAACCTTATGATTTTCAGTCCCAGCATTCCTGTCTTTGCAGATAATGGGGAACTTCGGAATGGGACAGAATTGATCCCAGATTCAGCTAAAGAGGTGAGTTGTTCTCATTGTGGAGTCTTTGACATTCAATCCACACAGTATACCCGTGCTTCTAATTTAGGATTATTCTCAACACAAAATATTGTTTCATTGAAATGTTAAATTTAAAATGATAGCCTTGGGAATGAACCTCTGTGTCATACAGTTAATTTAAAAGTCATTAATTCTTAGAAATTTGGAATGTAAGTAGCTAATGAAGTACATGTTAAGTTTGTAGTTTATTTAATAATTATCAAAGTTGTTTCTATAATAGAAAAATAAATACACTTACTAGCATTATTTTACTTAATATGGCATCTCTCTATCAAAAGTGACTCTGGGTACTTATTATGTTTTGCAACTTATTGTTTTTGTTCATGATTTATTTACTAAACAAATGGAATAATGATTTTGCCTTTGTGGATGATTTTATTCTTTAATCAATAAAGAATGGATTCTCAATCTGATGGGTTTTTTGAAGAATATTTATGGCTGATGCATGTATTGCAAACTTTTAAAAGAACATTACTCGTGAACAGCTTTGCAACTGGAAGGATTTAATAATTCAAACAATACAATTTGCAAAGAAGCAAAGCAGAAACAGATGTTTTAACTGTAGATTGCTTCTGCTACATGTAGTTGTTTTATTTGGTAACTATATCATTATAAGAAATTGTCGTGTCCGCAAAAGAAGCTCAGAGTCGGTGACTTTCATTCAAAGCTCTTTATTAATAATGGGAGAACCGAACCGGCGAAAGGCAAAAAGCCCGCGGCTTTTATACCTTTCGCAGCGGCGGCCGCGGCCAATGGCAGCGATTCAAGTCTCCCGCTCTTGGTTTGCACCAATCGCGGGAGACTTCAATCGGGCCAATCAGCGCGGCTCGCCTGGCCAATCAGAAATCCCCGCGCCTTAGCCAATCAAGGCTCGGGGATTTTGAGTATTCCATTTCAGGACATAACACCCCTCCCCTCTTGGTATGGTCCATCACGTGGTGTAGTCACGCAGGTAGGCGGGGCTCCGTCGAGTCCTAGTTGACCTGCGCAACTCACTTGCATGCTGTAACTCGGCCGGAGCGGTCATCTTTTTGGCTGCTCCTGCCTCTGTGCGAACCGGCTGGATGATCGGGCCGGTTCTTTCGCCGTGGCTCCCGCCTGGGCCTACCGGGTCGGTTGAGCTACGGATTTCGCCGCTCCCGCTTGGCTTCTCTGAGTCGGTAGAGCTGGCCAGGTGGTTCTTCTCCGGAGGGGACTCGCGATGGCTGTGTTCCGGTGAGTATTTTTGGTTTATTTTTTCCTGCGATTGTCTCTCCGGGTATTCCCTCCCCCCTTGGTTCGTGTCTTGGGGGTTGAGGTCAGTCGCTGTTCGTGACCTGAGCTGGTCGATATGTCGTTTCCAGGCTCGCCCATCGATGGTTTGGAGCTGGTACGACCGTGGACCAGTGACTTGAGTTATGACGGCTGGGATCCATAGGGGGTCCCCCGTCATGTTCTTTGCATAGACTAAGTCACCTGGGTCAAATGTCCGGTACCTGGAGCTGGAGTCTGGGGGCCGCTCCGGGTTATAGGTCGGGTGCAATCTGTCGAGTGGGGACCTCAGCTTTCTGCCCATTAGAAGCTCTGCAGGGCTCTTGTTAGTTGTGGTATTGGGAGTGATGTGCTGTATGAAGAGCAGTCTGTTGATTTTGTCGCTGATCTCCCCGTGGTCCATTTTCCGGAGGGTCTTTTTCGTAAACTGGACCATCCGTTCCGCCCTACCGTTCGCCGCCGGATGCACCGGTGCTGTTAATGCGTGGCGGATACCCCTCTCTGCCAGGAACCGTTCAAAATCGATGGAAGTGAACTGGGGTCCGTTGTCTGAGACGACGACGTCTGGGAGGCCGTGTGTGGAAAACAGTTTACATAGTTCTTTAACGATGGCCTCTGTGGTAGTGGATTTCATGTCGCTTACTTCCAACCAATTGGAGTACGCGTCAACTGTGATTAGAAAAGTATGCCCATTTGTGGGGCCAGCAAAGTCTAGATGGATTCTGGACCAGGGCCCCCGTGGTGTTTCCCAGTCCCGGATAGGTGCTGCGGGTGGGCTGGATCTGGTCTCCTGGCATCGGTGGCATTTGGCGACCCATGCTTCAATTTGCTTGTCCATCCCCGGCCACCAAGCGTAACTCCTGGCCAGGGCTTTAGTCCTGACGATGCCAGGATGACCCTCATGTAGCATCTCTAATACCCTCTCTTGCAATCTGTCCGGAATTACCACCCGGTCACCCCACAGAATACACCCTCTTAGTAGTGAAAGTTCAGTCTGGCGCTGACGGAATGTTTTAAAAGTCTCGTCACTGTCTTTCTCCGGCCAGCCTTTTTCTAACCAGTGTAAGATTCGCGCCAGACGCCTGTCCTTAACGGTTTCTCTGGCAATGTCTGATGCGGTAATAGGTAAACTCTCGATACTTAGGGTGTTTGTTGTTGGTGCTGGGTCAGGTTCAGAGTCAGGTAAAGGCGAGCGGCTTAAAGCGTCCGCGTGCGAAATTTTCTTACCTGGCTTGTGTAGCAGTTCGTAACTGTAGGCTGCCAGGAATTCGGACCATCTTGTCATCCGGGGTGACAAGATGTTTGGCGTGGCTCGGTTTCCAGCGAGGATGCCCAGCAATGGCTTATGATCCGTCACGATGGTGAACGGGCGGCCATACAGGTATTCGTGAAAACGTTTAACGGCGGCAACTATAGCCAAAGCTTCTTTGTCCAGCTGGCTATAGTTCCGTTCCGGTTTAGTCAGAGTCCTGGAGAAAAAAGCGATGGGTGCTTCTCTCTGGTCTGGGAGGGTGTGGCTGAGGACAGCGCCGACGCCGAAGGGTGATGCGTCGCAAGTGACAGCTAAGGGCAAGGTTTCGCTGAATTGCATCAGGACGGCGTCGGAGGTGAGGAGGTCTTTGGTTTTTTGAAAGGCGGCTTGCTCTCGTCTCCCCCAAGTCCAGGCTGCCTTCTTGTCTAGGAGTCTATGTAAAGGTTCCGCCGCCGTTGCCTTTTGAGGTAGGAAAACATTATAAAAATTTAGTAAGCCTAGGAACGCTTGTAGTTCCGTTTTGGACTTTGGGGTGGGGGCTTCCTTGATGGCTTTCACTTTTTTAGTCGTAGGGTGAATGCCATGTCGGTCTAGGAGATAGCCCAAAAACTCTACTTGCTTTGTACATAGTTGGCATTTTTCTCGTTTGACTTTAAGTCCTGTTTCTTTAAATTTTGTTAAGACTTGTCTGAGTCGGTTTTCTAATTCGGCTTCGTTTGGCGCCGCCACTAATACGTCATCGAAATAGGGCACCACCCCCTTGATGCCCTGTAGCAAACGTTCCATCAGGCTCTGAAAGATGCCTGGTGCCACGCTGACTCCAAATTGGAGTCGGTTACACTTGAAAGCCCCCCGATGGGTCACGATTGTTTGGGCTTCCGCCGTTTTCTCGTCCACAGGTAGCTGCTGATATGCCTGGGCGAGGTCGAGCTTGGCAAAGACTTTGCCCCCTCCCAGTGAGTGCAGTAAATGTTGCACTATTGGGACTGGGTAGGCGCTTTGTTGCAACGCGCCATTTAGGGTGGCCTTATAGTCCCCGCAGATTCTCACGGACCTGTCTGGCTTTACTGGGGTCACTATAGGGGTTTCCCATCTGGCATGGTCTATCGGTTGCAATACCCCTTGTTTGACGAGCTTGTCGATCTACTCGTCAATTTTAGGCTTTAAGGCGAATGGTACCCTTCTAGGTTTAAGCCGCTTAGGGGGAACCCCTGGGTCTAGGTCAAACGAAATAAGGGGCCCCTGGTACTTGCCCAAGCCTCCATCGAAGACCTCCTGGAACTCCTGGGCTAGCCGCTGTTCCCAAGCTTCGATGGTGACGTGGTTGACACCTGTCAGCGCGATGTTAAGCGGGGCGAACCATTGTAAACCCAGTAGGCTTGGGCGGTCGCGATCGACGATTGTGAGTGGCAGTTGTTCGGTGTGGCCTTTGTAAGTTATATTGAAGTTCTTGGTGCCCACTACCGGGACGTGATTCCCTTGGTAGTCTTTAATGATGATCTTTTGGGCATGCACGTTTCTTTTTTGTAGTGTAGGCACCAGTCTTTTGATTTCGCGCCATGCAATCATGGAAAGGTAGGACCCAGAGTCCACTTCCATTTTGCATGGCTGGCCTTCGATATGGACTTCTACGTGTACCTTTCTGGCGCCGTCGGAGATGGTGTGGCCGATGGTCACCGTCTGGTGGGTTTCTTCTTTTCGCCGACCGTTGCCGCTTCTTTGAGATCGTTGAGTGCGGTCCCACCGACCGTCTGGCTGGCGCTCTCTGGTTCTGGGCGGGGAGCTTTCTCTCCGTCTGTCGTGCTGTTCCCATTTGGGCGGGCTGCGGGTCTTCTTTTGGCGGCAAACTCGGGCGATGTGACCCCGTCGTTCACAATGCCTACAGATAGAGTCAAAAAATCGGCATTCTGACCTGGGGTGATCGCCGCCGCACCCTGCGCAGTTGGTCCTCGACCTACGACCTTTTCGACTTCGTTGGTCGCCGCGTCCCGTCTGCACGCGATGTATGTCCTCCTCGTCTTCCGACGTGCTGGAGGTTGATTGGTATTCACCGTAGTGTGCGGTTGCTTCGTTTCTTGTGTCGGCCGACCTTGCCGGGTTGTTGTTTCCGCCCTTCGCGTCAGATCTTCGCATGCTGTCTGCCGACGTGCGGGTTGCTTCAGCGGCTGCGGCTGCGGTAAGGGCATCGGCTAGGCTGATGTCGCCCTTGGCCATAAGTCGGCTCTGGAGTGTAGGATCCCATAAGCCGAGTACGAAGCGGTCTCTTATGAGACTGTTCAGACCTTCGAACTCGCAGAGTCCTCCTAGGCGCCGTAGCTCTGCGACGAAGTCGCTCAATTTTTCGTCTGGTTTCTGGTTTCGGCGGTAGAACTCGCTGCGCCGTATCAGGATGGGGACTTCGGGGGCGTAATGGCGCCGCAGTATAGGTTCGAGGACGTCCCAGTCCATGGCGGTTGCGTCTGCCGGCTTGGCCAATGCTTTGGCCATCTGGAAGACCTCTGGTCCGCAGTGCGTAAGGAAGACGGCGCGTTTTAGCGGGCCCGGGGCGTTCTTCATTCCGGCGCATTCCAGGTACATCCGGAACCGATCCGAGTATGATTCCCAATCCTCGGCGGCGGGGTTGAAGGGGGCGGGCGGTGCTATCTTCGCCATCTCTGCGCTGGAGCTGGTTCTTGGGTGGACACGGGGTTCGGTTCAGGGGCGAGATCCCACCCTCGTCACCAGTGTCGTGTCCGCAAAAGAAGTTCAGAGTCGGTGACTTTCATTCAAAGCTCTTTATTAACAATGGGAGAACCGAACCGGCGAAAGGCAAAAAGCCCGCGGCTTTTATACCTTTCGCAGCGGCGGCCGCGGCCAATGGCAGCGATTCAAGTCTCCCGCTCTTGGTTTGCACCAATCGCGGGAGACTTCAATCGGGCCAATCAGCGCGGCTCGCCTGGCCAATCAGAAATCCCCGCGCCTTAGCCAATCAAGGCTCGGGGATTTCGAGTATTCCATTTCAGGACATAACAGAAATCATATTAAATAAAGCATAATTCCATATATTTTATTGATAAATTATTCATGTTGAATGGATTCCTAATTTGATTCTACTTTTCAAACAAGTGTTCATGCTGTGTATATAGATTTTAAGTTTATTTAAGATTATTTGGACTTTCTTAAATTTGTTCTTAGATTTTCTAAAGTTTTGCATATGTTGTTGATACTCAAGAGTTATTGGATGCAATATTCTAAGTGTAGTTTTACCAAGACATTATAATATGGTCATGTGATCTTGATACTATCCCTCTGATAACACAACCTAGGCCTGCATTAGTTTTCTTGGTATTTGTAGCATCCTGCTATTTCATATTTAAGTGGGTGTCCATAGGACTGCAAGATCCCTCTCAAGTTACTGTGTTGAGCCACGTACCATGTATTCTACACCTATGCATTTGATTTTTCTTGCCTAAGTGCAAAAGCTCACATTTTTCACCATTGAATTTCATTTTGTTGGGTAGGATCCAGTATTAAAATCTGTCAAAATACTTCTGCAGTGTCTGTCCAACTGGGAAAAAAAATTGCTAGTAATTGACTTACATTCTGTGTTGATGGTGGGAGATACAATAGTATTTCTTTATACAGGACATTTTTGCAGCTATTCCAGTATTGCAAGTGTAATCAGTAGTATATGTTTTCTTCATTGCCCACTTCATTGCAAATGACATGCAGAATTCAATTCAAAGAGTCTGACTGGCAGGAACTAGAAGATGGGCCTTTTCTGCCTTATGGAATATCTTCTCCTCAGATATTACAATGGTTCCAGTCTTGTTAGCTTTTCTCAAAGCTCTAAAAACTTGACTATGTACCCAGGTCTGGGACTCCAAATGTGTGAGCCATTACTTGGCTTTACTATTAGCTGATTAATCATCATGACTGCTGTCTATATTTATATATTTATTTATTTTGTGGAAGTTTTTATTTTTAAAACAATTAAATTGGGGTCATTATTAACATTTCCTTAAAATTATTTTGTTTATATGATTCTTTTTCAGAATATTTTTCTTTTCAATTTTGAAATTCACTAATTTAATTAGTACCTTTGTTTGGATGCATTTTTCATGTATCTGAAATGTAGTATACCATGTCTTGCACTCTGAATGATAAGAAACAGGTCCTTTTATGTTTTCTTTCACATATAACAGTTTAATTATTAACTATTATATTCTTGCTCCATCATACCTTTTTGAGACTTTCCAGTTCCTTTAATTAGCTTTAATTAACTTGTAATCAATGATCATCCTTGATAAATCTCACATGTACCTCTCTTGGGAGTTTATATCTTCTCTCGTAGTTTGTATGAATTTACAATTGGGGTGGCATGCATTCATGTGGTATGGGAAAAATAAAATATATGGTTATTTTCAAAAACATTAGAAACATTATATGAAAATATTGATTTGGCTATACACGATGGAAGCATTAGTTCAACCAAATCTAACTGTTGAATTGGGAAGAATTACAAGATATAAAGATATTCTAAATGAACAAAGGGAATTAAAATTGAAACAAGAACTGGAAAACCAAGGAATCGATTTGGCCTGGTGGCCATTCATCCAAATACAAGAAAGATACAAGAAAGATGCAGAAATGTAGGTTCTCCTTGGAACTGCTTGGATCATCCCTAGAGTGGGAGGTGCTTCAGTCTGCGTAGTTGTAGGCTGAGCTTAATTACTGAGGAACGCTCCGCCTTCCATCACGTGGCTCCTTTGTAGTGTTCCCCAGTTTATGCTCAGCCTTCGTGAGAGTTAGGCTGTGTTTGTTTCACTCCTTGGCCGATTCAGGACTCTGCTAATAAATTCTCAGGTTTGCCTTGCAATTGTTACTTCCTTTAGCCTCTGCGCATTTGGATGTGTCTCTAGAGTAAGGGGACCGCGTTCCTTGCCCCCAAGGGGGAAAAAAAGTGGGCAGTTTAGCAGCGCTCCGATGCTAACCCCCCCCTTGATTTGACTTTTTCCTGCCGCTTTTCCATGCTGCTCTCGTTAGCGGCTTGAATCGATCACGCTGCAGGTGCTGCTGGTTTTTCCCCCACCTCGAATGCCGATCGCCCCAATGAAGGGGCGAATCTCTCTTCGCTGCCCCTCTCAACATTTCTAAGCTTGTGGGAGGGGCCTAGTTTTCGTCCTGAGCTGCCCCGACAGGGAGATCCGTAGGCGGCCGCCATTTTGGGTGCTGCCTCGTGCTCAGGCGCCATTTTAAAAGGCCTCATTCTTGGCTGCGAAGGTACCTAGCTCGCTTAAACAGGCCTCCCAGCCTGTTTAGAGCTATTATTATTATTTCTGTAGTGTTATTTCTGTTGGCTTTCCACAGCAGCGCTCAGGGCGAAGTAACAGCAGTCCCCCCTCCTGGTTGTTGTCTGGGAGTTAAGCTGCTAGAGGCCTTATCTCCAAACCTGTGCATCGGCCTCAGGCGTTCATTTGACCAATTGGATAAGAATCTCCTGGGTTACTACCCTTAATCCGAACGTAGTTAATCAATTTATATATTTTCTTATATACAAATATATATATATATTTATATATGTAATAATAATCATAATAATAAATAAATAAAATTATATCTTTATATATATATATATATATACATATATGTATAAATAATAGAAACAAATAGATACATATCTATATTAATAATAATAACAAGATTAATAATAATATTATAGATTATATACATCTAAATTCCAAAAGGGGGTGCGGGCCAGCTGAAAGGACACCCGTCTTTTGTTGTAGGCTGAACCCTTGGCGAGCCAACCACCTATTGTATCCTTATATACGATTCTTACTTCTTAAAATAGCAGATGACAATTCCGCTAAAGGCCCTTCTTTGAAGGCCAAATCTAAGTCTTACCATTTGCGCAGACAGGCTAAGGAAACCTCTAAGGCCTCTCAAAGAGATGCCTTAAGACGCCATAAGGCATTGGAGAAGGAATTCGACAGGTGATCCAGGAAGTCACAACCGGTGCCTCCAGCCCTCCCACCCTCCATTCCTTCTACCTCTACACACACACGCCCTCCTCCAGATTGCTCTTCCCTCTCCAGGCACAGCTCATCCCAGGGACATCAGAGCCCTGGACGAATGACCAGATGGACACCCGAAGCTACATTTACTCCCATGGCTGCTGGTCTGCGCCAAGAGGAGCCCGCCACAGTTGAGATGCCTGAGCAAATGAGGGCATGGATGGAGCTGGCTATCCTCCAGGGGATTGCAGAAGGTCTCCAACAGATGTCCAGACCCGGCCTCCTCCCGATGGCTCCTGAACATGAGTCGCTATCAGTCAGGTCCTTGCCCAGATCGGACCCTCCCCATGGTCAGGTACCTTTACAGAGGGACAGCCCTCTCCCAGAAGGGGAACTGGAGGAGGAGTTAGAGGGCCTGGATCAGTTCAGGGAGGAGGAAAAATTTGAGTGGGGGTCTACACATCATGGTGAGCCCCTATCGGAGACAGATCCTATGGAGGGGGAGATGTCCGAGGATGAGGGTCTCACCCCCGATCAATCCATCCAATAAACCTCTCCTCTTTAAGGCCAAAAACATCTCTGGCCTATCCATTCAGTCTCCCTCTGCCCACCCTTCCCTGGAGGAGGGCCCAGAGGATGCCATTTTCAGGCAGCCCTTTGTGGAAGCTGAGGTTGTTCTGGCTCCACCCATATTTTACGACCTAGTCTCAAATCAGTTGGCTTCCACAGGGGCCCCTCCTGCCCCATCCAGCCAGGACAAGAGGTTTTTCAACCTCGATTCAAGCTTCTGCAACCTACTTAATACTCTGGAGGTTGATGAGCCCATTGTTGGCTTAGCATCCTCCTCCTCTCCTAGTGATCCTCTGGAGGCTCTGAAACCCGAGGACAAGAGGTCTGAACTAGCCTTATGTCGGGCTCACCAAGCCGACGCCTGGGCCATTAGATTGGCCATGGCCGCCTACTTCTTCACCAGGTCTTCGATCCGGTGGCTCCGCCAGCTAAAACAGCATGTCCCCCCCTCTAATACAAGGGCTCATCAGGACATCGCTAAACTGATGGCTGCGGCAGAATTCTCGGCCGACGCCACCTACCACGCGGTTAAGTTCTCCACCAGAGCCATAACCTCTCATGTTACCGCCCGCCGCCTGCTCTGGCTCAAACACTGGCAGGCGGATGTAAAAAACAAAGTCAAGTTGGCCAACCCCCCCATCAAGGGAGACAAACTATTCGGCACGGCCCTGGAACCCCTGCTAGCCGAGACCCGAAGCAAGAAAAAATTTCTTCCTTCTCTTTTTCGGAGGGCAGAGCCCAGAGCCCCTCAGCCATTTTGGAGAGGGTCCTCCCGACCCTTCTTCCAGTCTCCCTTCCCACCCAGGTACCCCAAAAACCCCTCTTTTCAGCCATTCCAACCCCAGGATCGAGCCGACTCGGGCAACAGGAACAGAAGGGGCGGTGGCTACAAGCGTCCCTTCAGGGGTTCAGGGGGGAAGCCCTTCCGGCACCCAAGATAGAGCCCATCCCTCCCTTCTCATCAGCGGACATCTCAGGCATTTCGCTGACCGATGGGACTCCTCTACTTCCGATGCCTGGGTCTGGGACACCATCAGGTTCGGACTTGCCCTGGAATTTCAGCACTCCCCCCGACCTTTTCATGGCATCCCCACCCTCGAGGGATCCTATCAAATGCAGTTTGATGGATTCCACTATTCCTCATCTCCTCAACATACAGGCTATCCAACCCGTCCCTCCCTCCCACCTCCTTACTCTCACCTCTTCGTGGTTCCCAAATCCTCAGGTGGATGGAGAGCAATTCTAGACCTAAAATGGTTTAATCGTTACCTGGTCCACCGTAAATTTAAGCTGCACACCTTACAGTCCATTCTACTGGGCACCAGGCAGGGGGACTGGCTCTCTTCTGTTGATCTTTCAGAAGTGTATCTACACATCCCAAATCCGACCCTCCCATTCCAAATTCCTCAGGTTCTGCTGCAATCACCGCCACTTCCAATATGTGTTCCTCCCCTTTGAGTTGGCATCTGCCCCTAGGACCTTTACTAAGGTCCTCGCAGCTCTAGCAGCTCACCTCAGGAACCTCCCTGTGCGTCTCCACTGCTACCTGGATGATATCCTCATCCTGTCCCACTCCAGATGCCAAGCAGAGAGGGACACCAGAGCTACTCTCTCTGCTCTCCAAGACCATGGGTTCCTAGTAAACTGGCAAAAGAGCCAATTAGTACCATCTAACCAGATAACCCACTTGGGGTCCGTCATTGATACGGTTAAAGGGAAGGTCTTCCTTTCCTTGGAAAGATTCCTTAGCATCCAGGAATCCGTCAAACATATCTGGCGATCAAAAAAAGGTAACTCTATTAGAATTGTCTAAATCATTAGGTAAAATGGTCTCATGCATTTCCATTTTTCCCTGGGCCCATTTACACACCAAATTCAGCATTGTTATTATTCTTGCTGTTTACATTCCGCCGGATGCAAATGTAGATTTGGCTTTGGGCTTCCTGGGTGATGAAATCGGCAACTTGCAAAGCAAATTTCCAGATGCTGTATACATTATTGCAGGAGATTTTAATCATGTAGATCTTCGTGTGGTCCTCCCTAAATTCCATCAACATATAAGGTGTGCTACTAGGGGGTCGAACACCTTGGATAATGTCTACACGAATATTGCAAGTGGATACAGGGTATTACAATTACCACATCTGGGCCAGTCGGATCACTTGTCCCTGCTTTTAGCCCCGGAGTATATTCCTTTGAGAAAACAGGCAGGGTCAGTAGTCAAGACGGTGAAAAGCTGGCCAGAGGGAGCAATGTAGCAGCTAAAGGACTGCTTCGAACAGACAAACTGGGAAGTTTTTGATCATCCTGATCTCGACGATCACACGGCTGCGGTGTTAGGGTATATGGCACACTGTATTGATACTGTCACGGTGGATAAACGAATCCGGGTTTATCCTAATCAAAAACCTTGGATGACCGGGAAGGTTAGACGCTTGTTGTATGCAAGAAACAGGGTTTTAAGTCTGGGAATGATCTGGATTATAGTGCTGCAAGAACAAACTTGAGGAGAGGCATTAAGCAGGCTAAGGCCGAATACAAGAGGAGAATTGAAGATTGCTTTCTCAGTAATGACATGAGGCAGGTTTGGCAGGGGGTTCAACAACTAACAAACTATAATGCAAAAAAGGTCTCTGCGGATGGTAGTGCGGCGGTGGTTGAGGAGTTGAACAACTTTTTTGCTTGATTTGAAATCCATCAAACCGAAACTGTCCCTTTGCCATCATTTACTCAGCAGAGCCTCCCCTTCATTGTGAATGAGCAGGATGTGAGGCAGACAATGAAGGCGGTTAATTCCAGAAAGTCAGCTGGGCCCGACTTAATTCCTGGTCGGGTGGTAAAAGATTGTGCTGAACAGTTAGCTGGGGTATGGACCAGAATTTTTAATTGATCCTTGACACAATGTGTGGTTCCTGTTTGTCTCAAGGCTTCCACCATCGTTCCACTGCCTAAAAAGTTGCCCACAAATGGTCCGAGCGACTATAGGCCGGTGGCACTAACTTCTATCTTAATGAAGTGCTTTGAGCAGCTAGTTCGAAATTATATTATCTCCTGCCTTCCCGATTTTTTTGATGGGCTTCAGTTTGCTTACAAAAAAAATAGATCAACCGAGGATGCAATTATCACTGTGCTTCACATGGCCTTATCCCATTTGGAAACACCGGGGAATTATGTAAGAATGTTGTTTGCAGATTTTAGTTCTGCTTTTAATACCATCATGCCGCACAGATTAATAGCTAAGCTTAAAGATCTAGATTTTCCAGATTCTATTTGCTTATGGATATTGGACTTTTTAACAAATCTTCCACAAAGAGTTAAATTGAATGACTATATTGAATGACTGTCAAGACACTTAGCATTGGCACTCCACAAGGTTGTGTCCTTAGTCCACTTTTGTTCTCCATCTATTCATCTGATTGCACAAATAAACATCCCAACAATAGGATAATGAAATTTGCAGACGATACTACCCTTGTAGGACTTATTTCTGGGGATGATGAGTCTGCATATCGGGATGAGGTATTACAGCTACCCCGCTGGTGCAAAAATAATAATCTTCTATTTAATATCAAGAAGACCAAGGAGGTTATAGTGGACTATAGGAAAAAAAGAGCAGACATTCTGTATATAGAGTTCGTGTGGAACAGGTGGTTGAATGTAAGTTTCTCGGGACCATCATTACAAATAACCTGACCTGGAGTGCAAACACCGCTGCTTTAATTAAGAAGGCACAACAACGGTTGTATTTACTAAGGATTCTTAGGAAACAACAACTGGCTGAGAGTCTATTGACTACTTTCTATCGGAGTTCAATTGAGAGTATATTATCCTACTGTCTCTGTGTATGGTTCTTGAGCTGCACAGTGGCAGAGAAAAAGGCAATTCAGAGGGTGATTAAGATGGCCCAAAACATCATTGGCTGCTCACTTCCCTCTTTGGAAGAACTGTATAGGAATAGATGTAGGAGGAAGATACTTAATATATTGAATGACTCCTCTCATCCGGGACATCAGCTCTTTGAACTATTACCATCGAGAAGGAGATTTAGGGTATTAAGAACAAGGACGACCAGATTTAAGAACAGTTTTTATCCAAGTGCAGTTTTGAGTTTGAATGCAGGGTCATAAGATTTATGTGGAAGTGAATGAGAGTAATGGGGTTTTACATTTTTAAATTGCATAGAGATCATTGTATGGTCGGCTGTGTTTAGTTTTAATTTAATTTAATTTTTTTTTTTCCTTTAGTGGTGTTTGTCCAGTTTTTACTTGTGGAAGAGCACCTCATTTCGTTGCACCCGCTTGCGAGTGTAATGACAAAATAAACTCTATCTATCTATCTATCAAATCCCTACAGTGGTTCCTGCTCCCATTCCAAAGATCTGGCAGAAGCAATTAAAAGGCCTCCAAGAGTCAAGGTACCTCCAAGAGTCCTCACGTCTCTCCTCTGGTGGACCAACCCCGCCATCAACAAGGGTCATTTCTTCAAGGAGCCCCAACGCCTCACCCTCACACAGACGCCAGCCTGTCCGGATGGGGTGCTCACATTCACTCGTGCACGACACAAGGCAGATGGTCGGAGGCAGAATGGGCATGCAGTATAAACTGGTTGGAACTCCACGCCATCCACCTGGCCCTGCGCAACTTCCTCCCTCAGATACGCGGGCGGCATGTCCTTATACTCACGGACAATGTCACTGCCAAGGCTCACGTCAACAGACAGGGGGGTACCCAGTCCATACGGCTGATGAGAGAGGCCGAGCACCTCTGCCACTGGGCGGAGCGCAATCTCCTCTCTCTCAAAGCAGAACACATCTCAGGGGTCTCAAACACCCAAGCAGACTGGCTGAGCAGGGCCATGGTGGACCAGTCCAAGTGGCGCATCCACCCATCCCTGTTCAAAGAGGTGACCATGATATTCGGCCTCCCCACAGCAGACCTCTTCGCATTTCTCCTCAATACACAACTCTCAAGGTTTTTCTCGAGGTACCCTTCCCACAGAGCTGAGAATTACAACGCCCTTCACTGCCCCTGCCCCCCAGGGCTTCTATATGCATTCCCCCCATTAGCCCTAGTTCCCAGAGTCATCCAGAAACTTATCCACGAGAAGGCAGAACTGCTTTTGGTGGCCCCCTACTGGCCCAGACGTCCATGGTTTGTGGACCTCCGCAATCTATCGGTGGCCCCTCCCTGGAAAATCCCCCCGAATAGGATCTCCCTTTCTCAGGGGCCCATCCGACATCCGGATCCCCAATGGCTCCAGTTAGCCGTTTGGAGGTTGAGTGGAACCGCCTAAGAAACAAGAAGCTCTCTGACCAGGTTATCGATACCATTTTAGCGGCCAGACAGCCCTCAACTACCTGAATATATGATGCCACTTGGAATAGTTTCTGCAAGTGGTGCCATAAATTCCAGGTCAACCCACGTTCGCCCTCCATCGCTCAGGTTTTGGACTTCCTGCAAGTGGGTCTGAGAAAAGGGCTTTCCCCTAACACCTTGAGGCAACAGGTCGCAGCCCTCACAACTGTCATCGCTTGCGACAACCCTGGTTCCCTTTCCCACCACCCTCGCATTAGGGCATTCCTCAGGGGAGCCACTAATTGTGTCCCCTAACCGTTCACCAATATCCTACCTGGGACCTCAATAGGGTCCTTGTGTCCCTTACTAAACACCCCTTTGAGCCTCTCAGAGAATCCACCCTCCAGTTTTTAACATTCAAAGTCGTGTTCCTGGTGGCCATTACTCGGCTCGCGGAATCTCAGAGATCGCGGCCTTGTCGGTGAGAAAGGACCTTTGCATCTTCCATGCCGACCGGGTGATCCTCCGGTCTGACCCTACCTTCTTGCCCAAGGTCAACTCGGCCTTCCACAGGGCACAGGAACTCACGCTCCCAAACTTCTGCCTCGCGGGAGAGGGAGACGCTTTGGCATACCTTGGATGTGAGACGTGCCCTTCGCATTTACATTAAGCGCACCCAGCCCTTTAGGAGGTCCGAATCCCTATTCCTTTTCTTTCAACCCAAGACATTGGGCCACAAAGTGTCCCCTTCAACTATCGGCCACTGGATCAGAGCTACTATTTCTAAGGCTTACTTGTCTCAGGCTCTGCCAGTACCCAGCGGAATAACAGCACAATCCACCAGAAGTGCGGCTATCTCGGCAGCTTGGGCCCCCAAGCCCCAATCACTGATATTTGCCGGGCCACCACCTGGGCCTCCCCGTCTCCCTTCATCAGGCATTATAAGATTGACATATTTGCCCTGGCAGAGGCCTCATTTGGCAGACGAGTCCTTCAGCGAGTCCTCAGAGGCTCCCGAACCAGACGGAGGCCCTCCCGTAGGACAGCCAAGCTTTGGTATGTCCCACACTCTGGATGATCCGAGCAGCTCTAAGGAGAATGGGCGTTGGTTCTTACCTGACACGCCATTTTTCTTCGAGCTGCGAGGATCATCCAGCCCCACCCTTATTCTTTCACCGTCTGGTGGGGTCTTGTTTCGGCCAATGAACCCTTAAGTCTAGTAAGATGAGAGTACGAATTTCTCTTCCCTCTCGACTTCGCAATAACTGGGGAACGCTACAAAGGAGCCACGTGATGGAAGGCGGAGCGTTCCTCAGTAATTAAGCTCAGCCTACAACTACGCAGACTGAAGCATCTCCCACTCTCTGGATGATCCTCGCAGCTCGAAGAGAAATGGCATGTCAGGTAAGAACCAACGCCCATTCTATAAAGAACCTTTAGAACTAGATCAGATATTTTTAGGGATGGATGACAAATTAATAATATGTATATATTGTGTGTGTGTGTGTGTGTGTATCTACTTATTGAATTTTAAAATGGAAGAAGAACAGGTTAAAAAAACCCCAATGACGGTATGGTCTAAAAATTTTGGGTACACCATAGAATTAGACAAATGTCAAAAACTTTGGGAAAGGAATTATAAATTGACGATGTCAACAGCTTATAAAGATAATTTGTACAAAATGTTTTATAGGTGGCATTTGCCTCCAGCAAGGCTGGCAAAGATGTTTCAAAATGTATCTCCCAAATGTTGGAAATGTAAACAGATACCAGCTTCTTATTATCATATGTGGTGGACTTGCCTGAGGGCAAAAAAATACTGGGCAAAAATAAAATAGTGGCTAGAAGGAATGACAAGACAACAAATAGACTTAAAACCAGAAATGTTTTTGTTGGATATTTTACCGGAAAAATATAACCAAAGAATCACTTATTTAATTTTACATGTGACAACAGCAGCGAGAATTTGTGCATAAAATTGGAAAAATGAAAATATACCTACAGAGGAAAATGTAATGAATAAAATATTAGATTATATGGAAATGGATAGATTAACTTTGGAGATCAAGGATAAGAAGGACACGGAATACTTTTTAACTTGGGAACTATTTTATCAATGGTTAGAAAATAGAAGCAGAAGTTAGAAAATTAAAATCAAGGAATGAAATAATGAATAAAAATGAAGTAAATGTATAATTAATTAGATTTGGAGGCTAATGGTGATAAATGTGATATTCATGAAGTCTGATATTAATTAATTATATGATAAAACCAAATGCTTAAGTAAATAATGGAAACTCTTTAATAAGGATGTGAAGATAATTGGTGAATAGATTGAGTGAATAATGGTTATAATTATAATTAATGTGTGTATAAGATTTGTATTTAAAAAAAATTGTACCCAGACAGTACACTGCTATTGTGATATCGAAATTTTATATATAATTATGGAAATTGCATAATTAAAAATAATAATACAAAGTTCATCCTTGTTTTCATCTGAATCTCTTTAAGTTTATATGAATCCTTATTAAAGTGTGCCAAGAACTGGACATAGGACAAATGAGCTGATTGCAGGTAAAATGGAATTTGAGATTGATCACTTTCAAGAAAATTTGCTGAACTAATAAGTGTTAGTGTCCACAATTTTATTAGCAGACCAGAATAAAAATTGTCTTCCTGTACCTTTTAGAAAAGAGAATGGAGACAAACCTGAAGGATAGTAGAGTTAATTATTTGCTAGAAGGTTGTATTATTGTTATAAGTAAAGCTCTAATAAACATAGTCTATGAAGCAAAGAGACGTACCTTATAGAAAAGACCCTTGGAAATAAATTAGATAAACAATGCAAAGATACCATCAGGCGCAAGGAATCAGAAATGATATGATTATTGTTGCTTGTTTATAGACAGATGTGTCAGAGTAAAGCACTACAAAACTACTAGGGTAAATATTTTATACTTTTAAGAAAGATCTCCCTTCAGCACTTAAAAGGGACTCAAGGCTACTCAGTTGTTTCACTCCTTCTCTCACTTCAGCATCAGATTTCATCACTACAGCATTCATACATATGACCATCTTGACTCTGTTTATATATTTCTTCTAGTAAAGAAGGATTTACACCTCCCGCTGTGTTTTTTCCTGAATTTTTGCGGAAACAATTCTTACAATCTTTTCAGGAAGACCTCCTGTGATGGAGAACCCACAATTCTGGGAGGCAAGTTGTTCCATTGATTAATTTATTTCACTGTCAGGAATGTTCTCTTTATCCAGATTAGATTGCTCTTTAATGAGCTTCTGCCCATTCTTTCTTGTTCTGCCCTCAGTTGCTTGGAGAATAAGTTGACCCGCTCCTCCTGTGATGATCTTTCAAGTACTGGAAAAAAGCTATCAAGCTCAATCCTTCTCTTTGTTAAGCTAGACATACTTTTGTTGTTAGTTGCGAAGTTGTGTCCGATCCATCGCGACCCCATGGACAATGTTCCTCCAGGCCTTCCTGTCCTCCACCATCCCCTGGAGTCCACTTAACCTCAGAAATACATACTTAGACATACTTAGCTTCCTCAACAGTTCACCATATGGTTTAGCCTCTAGCTATCATCTTTATTGCTCTGTATACTTTTCTAGATTCTCAGCATTTTTATTTAGTATAGTGATTATAACTGGTATGACCCAGAATGGCAGTGTAGAGCAGCACTATCACTTTTTGTGATCTTGATGCTTTCTCACTGTTGATGTAGCCTAAGACTGCATTCTCACTATTAAACTGTGCCTTGTTGAGCAGGGGTCATTGCTCAAGATGCTTCTAAATTATGAGTCTCTTCCCAAATGTTGGCCATTTCTCCCCCCCACCCCAGTTTGGTATTATCTGTAAATTCCATCTCCTCATCTCAATCATTTATCTTCAAACTGTTGAAGAGCACTGGGCCCAAGAAAGAACCTTGAGACAGCCCACTCCATGTTTCCTTCCATGAAGATGTAGTTCTATTAAGGACTATATGCCGAGTGTGATTGGTCAGCCAACTCCAAATCTATCTGATGATGGTACTTTCTATCCCACATTGTTCTATCTTATCAAGAAATAGGCTTTGGTCTACTTTGTCAAATGTCTTAATGAAGTCTAAGTAAACTATATCCACAACATTTCCTTTATCCACTGATTTAGTCATTTCCATTCACTTTTTCTTCCATCTTACCCTGCATTAGAATCTTTTCCAGAGATTTTAGGTTTTCATACAATGTGTCTGAAGGATAATTTGAACCAAGTCATTTGTGCCAAGTGACAACTCTGGGTTGATTTGTTCAGTGATCCATTTGTTTGTTGGATGTTCATAATATTCTCAGGAGTCTTACGTAGCATCAAAACTTCAGAAGTGTCAATACTTTTCCTATCCTGCTTCTTCAGAGTCCAATGTTCCTTTCCACACAGCATCAAAGGGAATATTATGGCTTGCATGATTCTGATCTTTGTAGATATGGACACATCTGAATATCTTTTCCAAGGCCTTCATGGCTACCCTATCAAGTGCTGGTCTAAGGCTTATTTTTTGACCGCTTGTTCTTTTATTATTGATGGTTGGTACTAAAAGGCAGAAGTCATCCATCCTTCAATATCTCTATAGTCAGTTCTAAGGCTGGCTGTTGTTTCTATTGTCATTAGTTTGGTCTTCATTATATTTTACTTTAGTTCCATTTTTTGCTGTGTTTCCTTGTAGTTGAAGCCTAATGTGACTTGTTGTCTGGAACAAACTGAAATTGTATATTCCATCTCTTACATGACTGCCCTTCAGATTTCTGATGACAACTATCATATGTATTTTAACCGACCCATCTCCCTACTCTGAATAACAATAGGTTAGCTTGAAAGTAAATCCACATCTTCTCTTTTCAGGCTAAGCATACCTAGTCCCTACAATGATTTCTCATAGGGTTCCCTCCCATCCCCTTATAATCTTGTCCAGACATGCTTTCTAGATACACTTCATTTGGTTAATGTCCTTCCTGAAATTCATTACCCAGAATTGTAAGCAATGTTCTAGATATGATCTGACCAAGGCAGAATAGAACGACACAATAATTTTTTATTTATATTTAGTTACATCATGTTTTTACAAATAATTTAAGGTGGTGAACAGATATAACATAACTATTTCCCCCACAGCAACTCTAAATTTCTTCCTGCTGACTTAAATGAGGGGATAGAAGGGGAACTCATCAAATTTGGAGATGACACTAAGCTGGCAGGAATAGACAATACTCCAAAAGATAGGCTCAAGATACAGAAGGATCTTGACAGACCTGAACAGTGGGCCCTATTTAAAAAAATGAAATTCAATGTAGAGAATAGTAAGATTTTACATTTTGGCAAGAAGAAACAAATGCACAATTATAGAAGAAGTGGTATTTGGCTCAAAAATAGTAACTGCAAGAGGGAACTTGGGTCCTAGTGGACAATCATTTAAATATGAGCCATCAGTGTGCTGTGGCTGCCAAAAAGCCAATGCAATCCTAGGCTACATTAATAGAGGCATGGAATCAAGATCACTTGAAGTGTTAATACCACTTTATAATGCCTTGGTAAGACCACACTTGGAGTATTGCATCCAGTTTTGGTTGCCATGATATAAAGAAGATGTTTAGACTCTAGAAAGAGTGCAGAGAAGAGCAACAAAGATAATAAACTGAAGGCTAAAACATGAAGAAGGGTTGCAAGAATTAGGTATGTCTACTTTAATGAAAAGAAGGACTAGGGTGATATGATAGCACTGTTCCAATATCTTAAGGGCAGCCACAAAGAAAAGGAGTCAACCTATTCTCCAAAGCATTTGAAGGCAGACCAAGAAGCAATGGATGGAATCTAACCAAGGAGAGAACCAACCTAAAACTTTTAAGAAGAGATTAGACAACCATTTGTCTGAAATAGTATAGAGCAGGGGTCTCCAACCTTGGCTCCTGGAAGCCTGGCGGACTTCAACTCCCAGAGTTCCACAGCCAGCAAAGCTGGCTGTGGAATTCTGGGAGTTGAAGTCCACCAGGCTTCCAGGGGCCAAGGTTGGAGACCCCTGGTATAGAGTTTCCTGCTTGAGCAGGGTTTTTTTCCCTGTCCATTTTTCCAGCTTGTCAGGGTCCTCTTGATTCTTGAAACTGTTTGTGTGATCTGCAAGTTAGATAATCATATTTTTTAACTTCTTATCCAAGTCACTTGTAAGATGTTCAACAATATGGAATCTAGAATTGATCCCTGAGGCATTACACTCATCATGTGGAACCACTGATACATATCTGTTGGATCGTGTTAGCAGAGTCCAACTTTTTTTGACAGGATTTTGCTATATTAATTATTAGAATTCCAAAAGAGACTTTGGCAAATGCATTGGTAAAATCAACATTCACTGTATCCACCTCATTGGATCAATTAAACTGGTCACTCGAATACAAAAAGGTGATTACAATGGCTTGAAACGGTCTGCTGTTGATGAACTTAGGCTAGCTATTGCAAAAAAATCATTATTTTCTATATGCTCACTTAATCATCTATTCTAGAATTTTGCCCAGTATCAGTGTCAAAGTGACCAGTCTATACTTAACCAGTCCTCTTCTTTTTTGAAGATGAGCCTTTCTCCAGGTCTCTGCCACTGTATCTATCATTCTGACTTCTCAAAGATCACAGAAAGAGCTCCAAGATGACATCCACAAGCTCCTTCTAGATTATCACATGTAATTAATTTGCTTTTGGAGGCTTAAACTTGTTTGTGCTCAATAAATTTCTCTTTATTTTTCTTAGGTTGTCACTTAATCCTTATAGCAATTATTCTACATTCACTTATTTGAGCTCTGAGCTCTCCCTCTCACTAGTTGCTGTTTTACCATCCTGTTATAACAGCAGATCCTCCCTTTTCTTTTATGTATTACTGATGTAGACCAAAATTGATTTTTGTTGCTCTTAGTTTTCCTTGGAATCTAAGATCCTTTTAAAATTTTAGTCTGATTTTCTTTTTATAGACTTGGCTACTTGATGATAATGCCAACATTCTATTTTCTACCCATGTTCCTTCAGCTCTTATTTCAGTTCAAAGCTTCCTATATATAGACAATATTTTTCTACATTACATTTTTTTCTTCTCATGGGAATAATATGCCATTCTATCAACAAAATCTTAATTTTGAGAAGTTTATAAATATCCTGCACCCTTTGACCTGAAGATTTCTTCCCACAATCTCTGGCCTAGTAAATCTCCAAATATGTGGAAATCAAATATCTACTATATGTAAGATATCACTCACTTTTCTCTCTGTTGTGCCTTAACAAAAATAAGATGTAGCCTCTTTTTCCCAGGGTTCCTGTTGCTTTTATCTCCTCGGCCAATTTTCCCATGGTGCTTAGATTCTGATTTAAGATAGCCAATCACCTTGTCAATTTTTTCTTCCATTAGATACTTCTTCATGTTTTGTATCAATATCATGCTGAAACTTAGCTATTACGCTTCTTAGGGCTGATTCAATGATTAGGGGAAAAATGATACTGACAGTCAAAGTAATACAGAAATATATGAATTAACTCTAAGCAGTCTATGGAAACATATATCCAGATACGCATACAATAAATACTAAAAGTTTATTTGAAAATTGTCATGAATACAAAAGGAGACTCTGCTGCTCCATTTTGAACTTCAGTCACAAGGGGTCGCTGTTTCCTAAGCAAACCCTGTAAGTGAAACTGAAAATACAGAGCCCCTCACTTAAACGGACCAACGTTCCTGCTAGCCAGATCCACAAGGTAAATATCGACCAACAGAAAGCTAAACAAGCCAAGACTCAACTTATGAACGCATTACCATCATGGCTGAGGTAGATGGGCTCTGCTCCTGTCATCTTTAAGTCAAGATATTTAGAGAAAAAGAGAAGAGCTTGCTGGTGTTGTGCCTGTGTCTGAAATGCTTACCTGGCTGAAGGGGCTGCTGCAGCTGTTCATGCTCCACACCACCTGGAAAATGGGGAGCGGCCAGCTCCGTTATTCTGTGCTGGAGGAATCCCAACATGGCACCTTTGTGGGCCGCATCGCCCAGGATCTGGGGTTGGAGGTGAGCGAGCTGGTGCCTCGGATGTTCCGGATGTTGTCCAAAGAGAAGGACTATTTTGAGGTAAACCTGCAGAATGGGATCTTGTTTGTAAATTCCCTGATAGACAGGGAGGAGCTGTGTGCCAAGAATGCAGACTGTGTCCTTTCTCTGGATATGATTGTGGAGAAACCTCTGAGGTTCTTTCATGTGGAGGTTGAAATCAAAGACATTAATGACAATGCTCCTGTGTTCTCTGTCAGGGAACAGATCCTGAGCATAGCAGAATTGATAACTTCTGGGATACGATTTGCCTTAGAGAGAGCCTCTGATGCAGATGTTGGTACAAATGCTCTGTTAATTTACAAGCTGAGCCCAAACAACTATTTTAGTCTTGATTCAGGAAATAATGAAGATGATAGCAAATCTGTAGTTCTTGTACTGAAGGTGCCACTTGACAGAGAGGAGATTCCTGTGCATCATTTAGTATTGACAGCCACTGATGCAGGGGAACCAAAACTCACAGGAACTGTTCAAATAGTCATCAATGTGCTGGATGTGAATGACAACCCTCCTGTCTTTAACCAATCTGTTTATAGGGTAAAGTTGCTAGAAAATACAGCTAGTGGGTCATTAGTTATTACTCTGAATGCTATTGACTTAGATGAAGGAATTAATAGGGAAATCTCTTATTTTTTTAGTAATAAAGTACCTCTAGACATCACAAAGCTCTTCAGTATAAATTCTGACACTGGGGAAATCAGAGTAATTGGAAAATTGGACTATGAAGATATTAATTTCTATGAACTTCAAATTGTTGCAGAAGATAAAGGCAGTTCTCCATTATCAGGACATTGTGATGTTTTTGTTGATGTATTGGACGTGAATGATAATATTCCAGAAATATTTGTGAATTCTCTCTCTGTGCCATTGCCAGAGGATTCTACTCCAGGGACTGTGGTAGCCATCATCAGTGCTGCTGACAAGGATTCTGGAATCAATGGACAAGTAACCTGTGTCCTAAAGCCCTCTGAGCTGCCTTTCAAAATAGAGTCTACCTTCAAGAACTATTACTCCTTGATTGTTGGAGCACTTTTGGACAGGGAGCAGGTGGCTGAATACAGGATGGTTGTGACAGTGGAAGATCAAGGTGTTCCACCACTGTCTTCCAGTCTCACCCTCTTAGTGCCTATCAGTGACATAAATGACAATGCTCCGGCTTTCCCACAGCCCTCCTACACAGTCTTTGTGAAGGAGAACAATCCCCCTGGTGCTCACATCTTCACAATATCTGCCTCGGACCCAGACATAGCTGAGAATGCCCTGATCACCTACTGGATAGATGAGAACCTCTGGCCATTGTCAAGCTACATCTCTGTACATTCGGAGAGTGGAAAGCTCTATGCTTTGCAGTCCTTGGACTATGAGGAGTTGAAACTGCTGGAGTTCCAGGTGAGAGCCAAAGATGCGGGAATGCCCTCCTTGTGTGGCAATGCGACTGTTCAAGTCTTTGTGATGGATGAGAATGACAATGCACCTGTTGTGTCAGGATCATCAGAAGAGGACCTGATTCTTCTAGTCATTCCCATGATGCCTGGGCATATTGTAGGCAAGATCCATGCCTTGGATGCAGATTCTGGATATAATGCATGGCTAAGCTATGAACTGCTTGAAGAAAGCCATAGTCCTTGGACTGTAGGGCAGTATAGTGGTGAGGTGAGTACCAAATATCCTCTGGATGAGTCAGAAAGAAGCAAAATCCAGAGTGTGCTGGTTCTTGTGAAGGATCATGGGAAGCCTCAACTGTCAGCCACAGCCACCTTGAGTATGTCACTTATGACAAGTGCTCAGACAATCAAAAGGGATGTTAATCTTCAAAGGTCAAGTGAGAGCTTCATGCCTCTGGTGGACTCGATCAACATCTATCTGATCATTGCCATCTGCTCTGTTTCCAGCCTCTTCTTGCTGGCCACTCTCATCTATGTGACCCTGCAATGCCACTGCAAGACAAAGGAATCCATGGTTTATGGCCCTGGCATGGCCACCCTGGTGTGTGCCAGTGAAGTGGGCAGCTGGTCCTATTCCAAACGCCACAGCCACATCCTGGCAGGTGTGAGCACAGAGGCTGGTGCCAAGAGTGACCTTATGATTTTCAGTCCCAACATTCCTGTCTTTGCAGATAATGGGGAACTTATCAATGAGGTGGATGTGCCTCCAGATTCCGCTAAAGAGGTAAGTTTGTGGTTTTGGAGTTTTTGATAGTCATTCAAAATTGTATTTCTGTTGTATCCCTTTAGGATCAGTCTTGATATCTATCTTTCTACAGTACGTTAAGAAAATATTCAGATCTCTTTCTCTTTTGTCAATTTTGTTATACTGCAGCCAGATTCTACAGTTGTTGAAATTCATTTCCCCCCCCTCATTAATCTATGGTCAGTACCTCAAAATGAATTTTAGAAATGACTGAAATAATTAAAAAGAAAAAAAACTGAAATATTACATTGGCATAAGTATTCAGACCCTTCACTCCGTACTTTGTTGAAGCACCCTTGGCAGCAATTAAAGCCTAGAGTCTTTCTGAGTATGATGTGACAAGCTTTGCATACCTGGATTGGGGGATTTTCTGGCATTCTTCCTTGCAAATCTTCACAAGCTCAGTCAGGTTGGATGGTGACCATTGGTGGACAGCTATTTTAAGGTCTCTCCAAGATGTTCAATAGGGTTCAAGTCTGGGCTCTGGCTGGGACACTCTAAGTGACTCCTATGTTGTCATGGCTGTGTGCTTCGAATCATTAGGAAGTGAACCTTCAGCCCAGTCTGAAGTCCTGAGTCCTGTGCAACAGGTTTTCATTGAGGACATCCCTATACTTTGTTCCATTCTGCTTTTCCTCAACCCTGAGCAGTCTGCCAGTCCCTGTGGCTGAAAAACAGCCCACAGAATGATGCTGTCCCCACCATGCTTCACTGTTGGGATGGTATTGGGCAGGTGATGAGCGGTGCTTGGGTTCCTTTAGAAATAATGTTTAGAATTGAGGCCAAACAGTTCAATCTTGGTTTCATCAGACCAGAGGATCTTGTTTCTCACAGTTTGAGGGTCCTTCAGGTGCTTTTTTGCAAACTCCAAGTGGGCTTTCATGTGTTGTGCACTAAGGAGAGACTTCCGTCTAGCCACTCTGCCCTAAAGCCCAGATTGGTGGAGGGCTGCAGTGATGGCTGTCCTTTTGGAAATCTGTTCCATCTCCACACAAGATCTCTGGAACTCAGTCACAGTAACCATCAGCTTCCTGGTCATCTCTCTTACTAAGGCTCTTTTGCCCGATTGCTCAGTTTGACCGGGCGATCAGCTCTCGGAAGAGTCCTGGTTGCGCTAAATTTCTTCCATTTGAGAATTATGGAGGCCACTGTGTTCTTAGGAACCTTCAGTGCAGCAGAAATTTTATTGTAGCCTTCCCCAGATCTGTACCATACAATAATCCTTTGTCTGAGCCCTTTCAGCAGATTTTTTTGATCTCATGGCTTTTGTTCTGCTACAGTGTGCATTATCAGCTATGAGCCTTATATAGAGAGATGTATGCCTTTCCAAATCATGTCCAATCAATTTACTGTAGGTCGACTCCAATTAAGGTGTAGGAACATGTCACAAACGATCAAGGGAAATGGAAGGCACCAGAGTTAAATTTCTTGTTGTGCTGCCCAACTCACACTCATACATCAGTGTGGTTTATGGAGGGTTTTATTTGTCTTCCCACAGCACTCCTCTTCACCCAGCTTTATAAGTTTCCCAACCGAAGCCAACCACAAGCAAGCCTAGATTAATTCCTCAGTCAATGGCTAATTAGTCCATAATACAAACAGCAAGCTGCTCAAACAGTGTGTCTAATAAATGAAAAAAAGCCCTCCCCCAGGCAAAACTTAAAATACATCCACGTTAGTTCATGGGTTATGGTAATCTGTCTGTCTGTCTATCTATCACCCATCCATCTATCCATCCATCTCTAGGATCTATTTATCTCTCTCATTTTACATTAACAATAACAGTCGGTAATACCTAAACATGTGAGGTCATAATACATTTGCTAAATCAGGATATTGAATTGCAAATCTATAATATTTTTTGTAAGGAAATATTTTTGGAATGATAATGGTATTCAAAGATATGCTCCAAAATCATGTTTAATAGTCTGTATGATATAAATAAATTTGATTCTTCTATTTGTCTAATATTAATTTTATGCGGATTCTAGCAATGTTTGTCAGACTCAGCAACTTTCAGACATTTGGACTTCAAGTCCCAGAATTCTCAGCAACAGGAATTATTGGAGATGAAGCCTCTACCCTTTTGAACTGCAAAGGCTGGGAACTGAAAGACTAATCTGTACCTCATAAAGCAGTCAACCAATACATTCTAGAAATCCATTGAGTTTTTCAAGACAATTATTATCAGGCTAACCTTTTTAAAAAATTAAATAAATTTCCTGTAAATTGATGGGAATAGGTAAATAAGGTTTTCTTGGGAACAGTAAAGATATGCTGTTCTGTCCCCTCATTTGCATTCTTGAGATCCCCGCGCTTTGATTGGCCAAAGCGCAGGGCACTCTGATTGGCTAGGCGAGCCGCGCCGATTGGCCCGCTGAGAATCTCCTGCGATTGGTCCATTCGAATCGCGGGAGATTCAAAGCGGTGCCATTGGCCGCGGCCGCGGCAGCTTGGAAATAAAAAGCCGCAAAGTTTGCCTTTAGCCTCAGTTCAGTTCCTGTACCTAATAAAGAGCTAATGCACAAGTCACCGACTCCTGGCCTCATTTCTGACGGACACAACTCTGGCGACGAGGGTGGGATCCTGATCCTGAACCAAAGCACGTGTCCGATGGAAGCCAGACGAAACTCCAAGATGGCAAACATCGCGCCACCCGCACCCTTCAACCCCGCCAGCGAGGACTGGGAATTGTACTCAGACAGATTCCGCATGTTCCTCGAATGCAGCGACCTAAAGGACGCCACCGGCCCGAAGAAGCGAGCCGTATTCTTAACCCACTGTGGGCCCACAGTGTTTAAGATGGCCAAAGCGCTAGCCAAACCCGCCGACGGGACCGCGATGGACTGGGACGACCTCGAGCCAATACTCCGGTGACACTACGCTCCAGCCGTGCTCATCCTCATCCGATGACACGAGTTCTATCGGCGGGACCAACGGTCGGGTGAGCGATTCAGCGACTTCGTCACAGAACTACGGCGCCTAGGGGGGCTGTGCAAATTCACCAACATGGACGAAGCCCTGCGAGACCGAATCGTGCTCGACCTTTGGGATCCCGTCCTACAGAGTCGGCTGATGGCCAAGGGCAACATCGCCCTGGCCGATACCATCACCGAAGCTACAGCAGCCGAAGCTACCCGACAATCTGCCGACCGCATGTGCAGACCGAACGCTGGGAACCGCAGCGGGAACAACCACCCTGCAAGTTCGACTGAGGCCCAACCCGAGATGACCAGGGCGACGTCCACTCCGCATCGGGCATTTTCGACGAGGAGGAGGAAATCCACCGCCTCCAGGCAGGCCGCGACCCGCGGAACCGGCGGGGTCGTAAGTCGAGGACCACCTGTGCCGGTCGCGGAGGCGACCACCCCAGGTCCGAATGCCGGTTCTTCGACTCAATCTACCGGCATTGCGACAAGAAGGGACACATCGCCCGCGTCTGCCGTCTCAAAAAGAACCGCAGCCCTACACGATGGGACCAGAGCGAACGGAGATGAGAGAGCACTCCACCCCGGACCAGAGATCGCCCCGCTGACAACCGATGGGACCGGAACGGACGATCCCAACGAGGCGGCGAGACCCGGCGAAGAGAGGAGACCCATCAAACGGTCACCATCGGCCACGCCACAACCAACGACGCCCGGAAGGTCTACGTGGAGGTAGGCATTGAAGGCGAGCCATGTAAAATGGAGGTGGACTCCAGGTCCTACCTATCCATGGTAGCATGGCAAGAAATAAAATGCTTGGTGCCTACCATCCAGAGGAAAGGCCGAGACAACCAGAGACTAATCGTGAAAGACTACCAGGGAAACCGCATCCCTGTAGTCGGAACCGGACAGTTCAAGGTAACCTACAAAGGGCACACTGAAAGACTTCCCTTGACCATCGTCGATCGTGACCGCCCAAGCCTACTGGGACTCCAATGGTTCGCACCGCTAGGCATCGCAGTCACGGGCATCGACCACATCGCCAACGACGACTGGGAGCAACAACTAGCCCGGGAATTCCAAAAGGTGTTCAACGGAAACCTAGGCAAGTACTGAGGGCCCCCTATATCATTCAGCCTAGACCCAAACATCCCCCCAAAACGCCTAAAACCAAGGCGGGTACCATTCGCGCTTAAACCGAAGATTGACGAGCAAATTGACAAGCTCGTCAAGCAAGGGGTCCTACAACCCATAGACCATGCCTGGTGGGAGACCCCCATAGTCACCCCGATTAAGCCTGATGGGTCGGTGAGAATCTGCGGGGACTATAAGGCCACCCTAAATGGCGCCTTGCAGCAAAGCGCTTACCCCGTCCCAGTAGTGCAACATCTACTACATTCACTGGGAGGGGGCAAGGTTTTCGCTAAACTCGACCTCGCACAGGCATACCAACAATTGCCGGTCGACGAGGAAACGGCAGAAGCACAAACCATAGTCACCCACTGGGGAGCCTTTAAATGCAACCGATTCCAATTCGGAGTCAGCGTGGTGCCTGGAATATTCCAAAGCCTAATGGAAAGGCTGTTACAAGGCATCAAGGGGGTGGTACCCTATTTCGACGATGTCCTAGTGTCGGCAACCAACCAGGCCGAACTAGAGAGTCGCCTAAGGGAGGTGCTAACCAAGTTCAAAGAGACCGGGCTCAAAGTAAAGAGGGAAAAATGTCAATTATACACGGAGCGGGTTGAATTCCTAGGATATCTCCTAGACCGTCACGGCATTCACCCCACCAACAAAAAGATCAAAGCCATCAAAGAAGCCCCCACACCCAATTCAAAAACAGAACTGCAGGCGTTTCTGGGGCTGCTTAACTTTTATAATGTCTTCCTGCCCCAAAAGGCGACAGCGGTGGAGCCTTTGCATAGGCTCTTGGACAAGACGGCGACCTGGACTTGGGGGAAATGTGAGGAAGCCGTCTTCAAGAAAACAAAGGACCTACTCACTTCGGATGCCGTCCTCATCCAGTTCAACGAGACCCTACCACTAGCCGTTACATGCGACGCATCACCCTTCGGCGTCGGCGCTGTCCTCAGCCACACTCTCCCCGATGGAAAAGAAGCACCCATCGTGTTCTTTTCAAGGACCCTCACCAAACCGGAGCAGAACTACAGCCAGCTGGACAAAGAGGCTTTGGCTATCGTCGCTGCAGTAAAAAGGTTTCACGAGTACCTCTACGGCCGGACATTTACCATCATCACCGACCACAAACCGCTGCTGGGAATCCTTGCAAGGAACAGGGCCACCCCGAACATTCTGTCTCCCCGAATGACAAGGTGGTCCGAGTTCCTGGCTGCCTACAACTACGGACTCACACACAGACCGGGTAAGACTATCTCCCATGCGGACGCCTTAAGCCGCTCACCATTACCGGAACCTGACACTGACCCAGCACCCACGACGACCACCCTCAGCATAGAGACTCTACCCAACCTACCTATAACCGCATCAGACATTGCCCGAGAAACGAATAAAGACAAACGTCTGGCGCGGGTTTTGCATTGGGTAGAGAAAGGGTGGCCGGAAAGGGACAACGACGAGTCCGTCAGGACATTCCGGAACCGGCAAACGGAACTCTCGTTACTAAAAGGTTGCATACTATGGGGGGATAGGGTGGTCATCCCGGAAAAACTACAAGGGAAGGTATTGGAACTGTTACATGAGGGGCACCTGGGCATCGTTAGGACAAAAGCCCTGGCCAGAAGTTACGCTTGGTGGCCAGGGATGGACAAACAGATCGAGGCCTGGATAGCAAGGTGTCAATGATGCCAGGAAACTAGGCCAAGCCCACCCGCAGCACCCATCCTAGAGTGGGAAACCCCCAGGGGACTGTGGTCCAGAATCCACATAGATTTCGCCAGGCCCACAAAAGGACACACTTTCTTAATAACCGTAGATGCTTACTCCAACTGGCTGGAGGTAAGCAACATGAGAACAACCACCACGGAGGCCGTGACCAAAGAACTCGGCAAACTTTTTGCAACACACGGCCTCCCAGACGTCCTCGTTTCCGACAACGGGCCCCAATTCACCTTGCTAGAATTCGAAAAATTCCTAGCAGAGAGGGGCATACCACACGCGCTGACAGCCCCGGCGCATCCGGCGGCGAATGGTAGGGCGGAACGGACAGTTCAATTCACAAAGAAAACCATCCAGAAAATAGACCACGGGGAGATCCAGGACAAAATAAATAAATTACTTTTCATCCAACACATAACCCCAAACACCACAACAAATAAAAGCTCAGCCGAACTGCTAATGGGGAGGAAAATAAGGTCCCCACTTGATAGATTACACCCCATGTACAACCCAGAGAAACCCCCAGACTCCACCAGCAAACATTGAACCTTCGCACCAGGCGACGCCATCTACGTGAAAAACCTTACGGGAGACCCATTATGGGTACCGGCCATCATAACACAACTAACAGGCCCACACTCGTACCGGCTACAAACAACCAATGGATGAGCGTGGAAACGCCACATCGACCAGTTAAGATTGAGGACGACCACCCAAGAGACCACCAATGCGCAACCAAGCAAAACCAACCCCCACAACACAAACCAAGAGGGGAGGGAATACCCAGGGAACCAAAACCGAGAAGGAATAAACCAGCCATACTCACCTGAAAGCAGCCAGCACAAAACCTCGCCAGGAAGAGACAGCCAGGCCAGCTCAACCAACCCGGGAAGACCGAGCGGGAGCGGCGGAACCCGCAGCTCAACCAACCTGGGTAGCCTAGGAGGGAGCTGCGGAGAGCGGCCCGGCCAGACAGACCAGGCAGTCCCCACGACGGAGTCTGGAGGAACAGAGACCCCGACCGAACCGGCCGGGATCCAACCTACGACTGACCTGCGCAGGTCCAGTAGGCAGAGACGGAGCCCCGCCTACCTACGGGACTATGCAACATAAGGACTGAACCAAGAGGGGAGGGGTGTTCTGTCCCCTCATTTGCATTCTTGAGATCCCCGCACTTTGATTGGCCAAAGAGCGGGGCACTCTGATTAGCTAGGTGAGCCGCGCTAATTGGCCCGCTGAGAATCTCCTGCGATTGGTCCATTCGAATCGCGGGAGATTCAAAGTGGTGTTATTGGCTGCGGCCGCCGCGGCTTGGAAATAAAAAGCCGCGAAGTTTGCCTTAAGCCTCAGTTCGGTTCCTGTTCCTAATAAAGACCTAATGCACAAGTCACCGACTCCTGGCCTCATTTCCGACGGACACAACATATGCTGTGCCATTTGGCCTTTGGTTAAATTTTCTTAGTCTCCAATTTAGCCCATAACCGAGATGTCCTCAATCCAAATACTCAAAATATCAAGATGTAACAATTGGAGAACCCACAGGCTTCTAATAGAACATGCATAAAATCTTGAGAGATACAGTTCCAAGACTATCTCCTGATCATCATCACCTTTTAATGACCCCATAATCCCTTGAGGGGTGGAGATTGGGCAACTGAGCAGGGCTGAGTGTTTAATGGCCAGATGTCCTTCCTGTCACCAATGTGGACTTATATTAAGCAGATATATTCTCTATGTGCCCAGAGAGAGAAATATCTGCCTCTACCTAGGATTGAACTCCCAGCTTCTTGATTGTGAGGTGAGAGCTTCACCTCTAGGCCACTGCACCAATCCAAGACTTTCTCCTGATGACTGAAGAAAATAAAAAAAATATTCTCAAAGGGTGGATTGAATCGTTTCTTAAATAGACGAATCCTTTTACACAATGAATTGAAGAGGCTTAAGATCTTGGCTTTCACCAGTTAATTGCTGCAGACATGTAAGTATTGCCTTCATGGTTTGCAAATCTAATTAATTTGTTGTGCCTTTTGTCAAAGTTCATTTATTTGATGGCTACAGAAAGCCAATGTTTGCAAGTAAATCCCAGCATTTGCTCAATCGATCTATTGTTAATATTTCAGTTATGGAAAAAATTACAATGCTTTTTGGTGAAAGTTGGGGCTTCTATTTTCAAAAACTAATATTTATATTTTCCTAAATAAATGTATTAAGACTTCTAGGCATCTGCGAAGGCCAATTTGGGATGCAGAAAAGATAGCAACATCCTCTGCATAGAATAGAGCAAAAATAGGCTGGTGCATGTGGATAGAAGATGGAAGAATTAGAAAGAGGCAGGAATATATCACTGGTAACACAATAGAGAAGCAGAAATATATTGCAGCTTAACTTCTTCAAAGATAAAGTGAGCAGACTGTTGCTTATTGCTCCTGCATCTGATTTGCACAAAGGTATTAGCATTTGCATAAAGGTAACAGCATTTTCAGCCTCAACACCCTGATCAAGGACCTAACTAGGAGAAAACCACACTGCCACCAGCAAGGGAAGCTAACTGCAAGGGAACAAACCTCACATTCGCGAACACTGGTGATATTACCTAATTAGGTAATTAAGTAATAAAAGGTTGGAAGCAAACAACCACCTCAAAAAGCAGCAAGGACTGCATAGTTTATCCCTGAGCTATACATATTGTCTCTTCTGTTGGAAGACAGTAGTCAACAGATGAAGCAAGTAACCTCCTTGACACCCACTCTTGAAAACTGATCAAAAAGCCACTTTCTGGTTGCAGAAGGCAGGATAAAAGAGTTGCCAATCTGGGCTACTTTAAGATGCATAGGTTTCAATTCTAGAATTCTCTAGCCATGGCATCAAGGAGGGCCTCTTGGAAAGCTTGAATGTTCATTAGCGAGACTATAAGTCAGAGTTACCTCTCAGATAAAAGTTCAGCGATGTCTTGATGAGGCTGACTATTAGCCTTCAGGATAAGATTAAATGACAGAAGATGAAAGATGGTCACTGTCTATATGGGAATCAATAAAATCTCCATAATAGGCAACAAGTCTTCCTCATATTAACATACAAACATACCCTGGAGCCAAGCCAAATATCACATCCAGGTGGAATAATCACCAGCCTTCAGAGCTAATGCCTTAGTTTTTGAAGCATTGCGGAATAAAATGAGTGGTCTAATAATGTAAAAAGAAAGTGAGATGTTCAAATGTGGAAGAACGCACCAAATTCCCTTCTAAAATGAGACTTACTGGATGCTATTATTTCTGAGTTTATTGCACTGGGCTTTCCATTTGGACAGTGAGTGTATTTGTGGGACAGTCAGCAAGATAAGGAGGTTGACTTATTTTACAAAGCACCTGAATATAGGAGAAGAAGCAATGGATAGAAGATGATCAAGGGGAAAGTCAACCTGGAACTAAGGAACAATTTCCTGAAAGCGATAACAATCAATGGAAGAATTTGCCCCCCCGAGTTATGGGTGCTCTATTACTGGAGGTGTTCAAGAAAAGATTGGATGGCCATTTGTGCAGGATGCAATAGCATCTGCCTTCGGCAGGGGGTTGACCTAGAAGACCTCCAGTAACATCGAACTGGCTCATTGACAAACTAGTTAAATGTGGGCTTGGTGGCCTTGAAGCCATTAAACGAGTTGCCAAACAGCAACTCATCAGACTGGAAGCAAATATGAAAGGTTAGAGTGCCATGACCACTACTTGGCAGGAAAATAAGATCACTCCTGATTTTACATAGTTTAAACTAGTCTCCATTTTTTAAAGGTTCATTTAGTATAATATAATATGAAGAAGTGAAAAAATACAGAATCCACTGTTCCAAGGTTCTAAATTTTGAGTATTTCTCCACTGTAAAAGAATAATATCTTTCAATATATTCCATACTTTGTAAATCTATAATTCTTCCTCCATATAGAAATAACAAAAGATGGTATAATTGAAAATCTGATATCGAAACCATATCAAAAGCAAAGGTAAATGTTTCCCCTGTTCAGTCCACTCTAGGGGCAGTGCTCATCTCCATTTCTTAGTCGAGGGAGCCAACATTGTCCAAAGATAATTCCGTGGTCATGTGGCTAGCACTACTCCATGACAAAGGCACATAAACTGCTGTTACCTTCCCATCAAGTGGCACCTATCAATCTACTTGCATTTGCATTCTTTCAAAGGACTAAGTGGGCAGGAACTGGGGTAAGTAATGGGAGCTCACCCTGTCATATTAGTGCTTGGTCTCGAACATTGGCTATCATTCAGCGTCTTTAACCACCAGGCCATTGCTCCCCCATGAAACTCTATTACTCTTTTCTCAAAGCCACATAAAATAAAATATGGATTTTAAAGCAAAATGCAAAATAGTGTGGCAAGGGTTGGATTTATTTCCAACTTGGAAATAAAATGGAATTTCCTGACAGTGAGAACTAAGTTAAGCAGTGTAACGGTTTTCCTCCTGGAGCTGAGGATGCTTGGAGGTATACAGGAAAAGATTTGACATTCCTGAATAATTTCAGAGCTCCATACAATGGACAAGAAACAGAAAAGTAACAAGGACAGTATTTCATATTTATTTCTATCTTTTACGTAGCTCTGTGCTTCTGATGTTTTATTATTCCTCATCTTGTTCAAAGTTAGCTCAAATAGTTTGAAGCCAATTCAGTATTCCCTCAATGGCAGCATAGTCACATCTTTCAACAATAGATGAGATCATGAAACTTGCAGATAATTACACATCTTATACGGTCTATACTAAATATATGTGTCATATAATACAGTTTAATTATTCTATTTTTAATGACTGTATGCTATTTAATTAACCTATATTTGGGTTGGTTTTTATATGTATGGTCAGGAATGTACCCAAGCACTGCCTGGATCTGTGCAGGAAGACTGGATAATTATTAGAAATTTGTCATAAATACAGAAGGAAAGTCTGTTTCTCCATTTTGAAATTCAGTCACTAGAGGTCGCTGTTTCATAAGGAAACCCTGCAAGTGAAACTGAAAATGCAGAGCCCCTCCCTTAAAGGGACTGACATTCCTACCAGCCAGATCCACAAGGGAAATATCCAACAACAGAGAAAGCTCAACAACCCAGGATTCAACCTATGAACGCATTGCCAGTATGTCTGAAGTAGATGGGCTCTGCTCCTGACACCTTTAAGGCAAGATATTTACAAAAAAAGAGAAGAGTTTGCTGGTGTTGTGCCTGTGTTGCAATGCTTACCTGGCTGAAGGGGCTGCTGCAGCTGTTTCTGCTCCACACTTCCTGGAAAATGGGGAGTGGCCAGCTCCATTATTCTGTGCTGGAGGAATCCCAGCATGGTGCCTTTGTGGGCCGCATCGCCCAGGATCTGGGGTTGGAAGTGAGCGAGCTGGTGCCTCGGATGTTCCGGATGCTGTCCAAAGGAGAGGAGGACTACTTTGAGGTAAACCTGCAGAATGGGATCTTGTTTGTAAATTCTCGGATAGACAGGGAGGAGCTGTGTGCCAAGAATGCAGACTGTATTATTCATCTGGAGGTGATTGTGGAGAAACCTCTGAGGTTCTTCCATGTGGAGGTTGAAATCAAAGACATTAATGACAATGCTCCCATCTTCTCTGCCAGGGAACAGACCCTGAGCATGGCTGAACATATAACATCTGGTACCCGATTCCCGTTACAGAGAGCATCTGATGCAGATATTGGTACTAATGCTCTGCTCACTTACAAGCTGAGCCCAAACAACCATTTTAATCTTGATTCAGGAAATAATGAAGATGATAGCAAATCTGTAGTTCTTGTACTGAAGGTGCCACTTGACAGAGAGGAGATTCCTGTGCATCATTTAGTATTGACAGCCACTGATGCAGGGGAACCAAAACTCACAGGAACTGTTCAAATAGTCATCAATGTGCTGGATGTGAATGACAACCCTCCTGTCTTTAACCAATCTGTTTATAGGGTAAAGTTGCTAGAAAATACAGCTAGTGGGTCATTAGTTATTACTCTGAATGCTATTGACTTAGATGAAGGGATTAATAGGGAAATCTCTTATTTTTTTAGTAATAGCCTACATCTAGACGTCACAAAGCTCTTTAGTATAAATTCTGACACTGGGGAAATCAGAGTAATTGGGAAATTGGATTATGAAGATATTAATTTCTATGAACTTCAAATTGTTGCAGAAGATAAAGGCAGTTCTCCATCATCAGGACATTGTGATGTTTTTGTTGATGTATTGGATGTGAATGATAATATTCCAGAAATATTTGTGAATTCTCTCTCTGTGCCATTGCCAGAGGATTCTACTCCAGGGACTGTGGTAGCCATCATCAGTGCTGCTGACAAGGATTCTGGAATCAATGGACAAGTAACCTGTGTCCTAAAGCCCTCTGAGCTGCCTTTCAAAATAGAGTCTACTTTCAAGAACTATTACTCCTTGATTGTTGGAGCACTTTTGGACAGGGAGCAGGTGGCTGAATACAGGATGGTTGTGACAGTGGAAGATCAAGGTGTTCCACCATTGTCTTCCAGTCTCACCCTCTTAGTGCCTATCAGTGACATAAATGACAATGCTCCAGCTTTCCCACAGCCCTCCTACACAGTCTTTGTGAAGGAGAACAATCCCCCTGGTGCTCACATCTTCACAATAACTGCCTCGGACCCAGACATAGCTGAGAATGCCCTGATCACCTATTGGATAGATGAGAACCTCTGGCCATTGTCAAGCTACATCTCTGTACATTCGGAGAGTGGAAAGCTCTATGCTTTGCAGTCCTTGGACTATGAGGAGTTGAAACTGCTGGAGTTCCAGGTGAGAGCCAAGGATGCCGGAATGCCCTCCTTGTGTGGCAATGCGACTGTTCAAATCTTTGTGATGGACGAGAATGACAATGCACCTGTTGTGTCAGGATCAGCAGAAGAGAACCTGATTCTCCTAACGGTCCCTGTGATGCCTGGGCATATTGTAGGCAAGATCCATGCCTTGGATGCAGATTCTGGATATAATGCATGGCTAAGCTATGAACTGCTTGAAGAAAGCCATGGTCCTTGGACTGTAGGGCAGTATAGTGGTGAGGTGAATACCAAATATCCTCTGGATGAGTCAGAAGGAAGCAAAATCCAGAGTGTGCTGGTTCTTGTGAAGGATCATGGGAAGCCTCAACTGTCAGCCACAGCCACCTTGAGTATGTCACTTATGACAAGTGCTCAGACAATCAAAAGGGATGTTAATCTTCAAAGGTCAAGTGAGAGCTTCATGCCTCTGGTGGACTCGATCAACATCTATCTGATCATTGCCATCTGCTCTGTTTCCAGCCTCTTCTTGCTGGCCACTCTCATCTATGTGGTCCTGCGATGCCACTGCAAGACAAAGGAATCCATGGTTTATGGCCCTGGCATGGCCACCCTGGTGTGTGCCAGTAAAGTGGGCAGCTGGTCCTATTCCAATCGCCACAGCCACATCCTGGCAGGTGTGAGCACAGAGGCTGGTGCCAAGAGTGACCTTATGATTTTCAGTCCCAACATTCCTGTCTTTGCAGATAATGGGGAACTTATCAATGAGGTGGATGTGCCTCCAGATTCCGCTAAAGAGGTAAGTTTGTGGTTTTGGAGTTTTTGATAGTCATTCAAAATTGTATTTCTGTTGTATCCCTTTAGGATCAGTCTTGATATCTATCTTTCTACAGTACGTTAAGAAAATATTCAGATCTCTTTCTCTTTTGTCAATTTTGTTATACTGCAGCCAGATTCTACAGTTGTTGAAATTCATTTCCCCCCCCTCATTAATCTATGGTCAGTACCTCAAAATGAATTTTAGAAATGACTGAAATAATTAAAAAGAAAAAAAATTGAAATATTACATTGGCATAAGTATTCAGACCCTTCACTCCGTACTTTGTTGAAGCACCCTTGGCAGCAATTACAGCCTAGAGTCTTTCTGAGTATGATGCGACAAGCTTTGCATACCTGGATTGGGGGATTTTCTGGCATTCTTCCTTGCAAATCTTCACAAGCTCAGTCAGGTTGGATGGTGACCATTGGTGGACAGCTATTTTAAGGTCTCTCCAAGATGTTCAATAGGGTTCAAGTCTGGGCTCTGGCTGGGACACTCTAAGTGACTCCTGTGTTGTCATGGCTGTGTGCTTCGAATCATTAGGAAGTGAAACTTCAGCCCAGTCTGAAGTCCTGAGTCCTGTGCAACAGGTTTTCATTGAGGATATCCCTATACTTTCCATTCCGCTTTTCCTCAACCCTGAGCAGTCTGCCAGTCCCTGTGGCTGAAAAACAGCAACACAGAATGATGCTGTCCCCACCATGCTTCACTGTTGGGATGGTATTGGGCAGGTGATGAGCGGTGCTTGGGTTCCTTTAGAAATAATGTTTAGAATTGAGGCCAAACAGTTCAATCTTGGTTTCATCAGACCAGAGGATCTTGTTCCTCACAGTTTGAGGGTCCTTCAGGTGCTTTTTTGCAAACTCCAAGTGGGCTTTCATGTGTTGTGTACTTAGGAGAGACTTCTGTCTAGCCATTCTGCCCTAAAGCCCAGATTGGTGGAGGGCTGCAGTGATGGCTGTCCTTTTGGAAATCTGTTCCATCTCCACACAAGATCTCTGGAACTCAGTCACAGTAACCATCGGCTTCCTGGTCATCTCTCTTACTAAGGCTCTTTTGCCCGATTGCTCAGTTTGACCGGGCGATCAGCTCTCGGAAGAGTCCTGGTTGTGCTAAATTTCTTCCATTTGAGAATTATGGAGGCCACTGTGTTCTTAGGAACCTTCAGTGCAGCAGAAATTTTGTTGTAGCCTACCCTAGATCTATACCGTGCCATAATCCTTTGTCTGAGCCCTGTTGGCAGATTCTTTGACCTCATGGTTTTTGTTCTCCTATAGTATGCATTATCAGCTGTGAGCCTTCTATAGAGAGATGTATGCCTTTCCAAATCATGTCCAATCAATTTACTGTAGGTCGACTCCAATCAAGGTGTAGGAACATGTCACAAATGATCAAGGGAAATGGGAGGCACCAGAGTTAAATTTCATGTTGTGCTGCCCAACTCACACTCATACATCAGTGTGGTTTATGGAGGGTTTTATTTGTCTTCCCACAGCACTTCTCTTCACCTGGCTTTATAAGTTTCCCAACCGAAGCCATCCACGAGCAAGCCTAGATTAATTCCCTAGGCAATGGCTAATTAGTCCATAACACAAACAGCAAGCTGCTCAAACAGTGTGTCCAATAAACAAAAATACCCCCCCCCCCAGCAGGGGTCTGATTCTTCCGGTTCTGTCCGGTTCTATAGAACTCCTTGTTCACTTTCTAAGCAGTTTGGAGAACCAGTAGTTAGAAGCAATCTCCGTTTTTCCACCCTTATTACATTCTTGGCAGACAGCCTAGACTTCCTGTCTCTAGAGCTTGTGAGGCTTGGCTTTCTTACAGGGGAAGGATTGTTTTAAGATTTTTACACTACTGTTGGGAGGAAATACTTCCCTGGACAACCAGCATTTTGAAGAAATAATTGAATAATGAAGCAATGCTTTTAGTGACAGGGAACCAAGATGAGTGACATTCAGCAAGACTTCTTGGCTAGCTAGAAAGATTGACATTCAAATGAGAATTATGGAGGCCACTGTGTTCTTAGGAACCTTCAGTGCAGCAGAAATTTTATTGTAGCCTACCCTAGATCTGTACCATACAATAATGCTTTGTCTGAGCCCTTTCAGCAGATTTTTTTGATCTCATGGCTTTTGTTCTGCTACAGTGTGCATTATCAGCTATGAGCCTTATATAGAGAGATGTATGCCTTTCCAAATCATGTCCAATCAATTTACTGTAGGTCGACTCCAATTAAGGTGTAGGAACATGTCACAAACGATCAAGGGAAATGGAAGGCACCAGAGTTAAATTTCTTGTTGTGCTGCCCAACTCACACTCATACATCAGTGTGGTTTATGGAGGGTTTTATTTGTCTTCCCACAGCACTCCTCTTCACCCAGCTTTATAAGTTTCCCAACCGAAGCCAACCACAAGCAAGCCTAGATTAATTCCTCAGTCAATGGCTAATTAGTCCATAATACAAACAGCAAGCTGCTCAAACAGTGTGTCTAATAAATGAAAAAAAGCCCTCCCCCAGGCAAAACTTAAAATACATCCACGTTAGTTCATGGGTTATGGTAATCTGTCTGTCTGTCTATCTATCACCCATCCATCTATCCATCCATCTTTAGGATCTATTTATCTCTCTCATTTTACATTAACAATAACAGTTGGTAATACCTAAACATGTGAGGTCATAATACATTTGCTAAATCAGGATATTGAATTGCAAATCTATAATATTTTTTGTAAGGAAATATTTTTGGAATGATAATGGTATTCAAAGATATGCTCCAAAATCGTATTTAATAGTCCGTATGATATAAATAAATTTGATTCTTCTATTTGTCTAATATTAATTTTATGCGGATTCTAGCAATGTTTGTCAGACTCAGCAACTTTCAGACATTTGGACTTCAAGTCCCAGAATTCTCAGCAACAGGAATTATTGGAGATGAAGCCTCTACCCTTTTGAACTGCAAAGGCTGGGAACTGAAAGACTAATCTGTACCTCATAAAGCAGTCAACCAATACATTCTAGAAATCCATTGAGTTTTTCAGGACAATTATTATCAGGCTAACCTTTTTAAAAAATTAAATAAATTTCCTGTAAATTGATGGGAATAGGTAAATAAGGTTTTCTTGGGAACAGTATAGATATGCTGTGCCATTTGGCCTTTGGTTAAATTTTCTTAGTCTCCAATTTAGCCCATAACCGAGATGTCCTCAATCCAAATACTCAAAATATCAAGATGTAACAATTGGAGAACCCACAGGCTTCCAATAGAACATGCATAAAATCTTGAGAGATACAGTTCCAAGACGATCTCCTGATCATCATCACCTTTTAATGACCCCATAATCCCTTGAGGGGTGGAGATTGGGCAACTGAACAGGGCTGAGTGTTTATTGGCCAGATGTCCTTCCTGTCACCAATATGGAGTTATATTAAGCAGATATATTCTCTATGTGCCCAGAGAGAGAAATATCTGCCTCTACCTAGGATTGAACTCCCAGCTTCTTGATTGTGAGGTGAGAGCTCCACCTCTAGGCCACTACACCAATCCAAGACTTTCTCCTGAGGATTGAAGAAAATAAAAAAAATATTCTCAAAGGGTGGATTGAATCGTTTCTTAAATAGACAAATCCTTTTACACAATGAATTGAAGAGGCTTAAGATCTTGGCTTTCACCAGTTAATTGCTGCAGACATATAAGTATTGCCTTCATGGTTTGCAAATCTAATTAATTTGTTGTGCCTTTTGTCAAAGTTCATTTATTTGATGGCTATAGAAAGCCAATGTTTGGAAGTAAATCCCAGCATTTGCTCAATCGATCTATTGTTAATATTTCAGTTATGGAAAAAATTACAATGCTTTTTGGTGAAAGTTGGGGCTTCTATTTTCGAAAACTAATATTTATATTTTCCTAAATAAATGTATTAAGACTTCTAGGCATCTGCGAAGGCCAATTTGGGATGCAGAAAAGATAGCAGCATCCTCTGCATAGAATAGAGCAAAAATAGGCTGGTGCATGAGGATAGAAGATGGAAGAATTAGAAAGAGGCAGGAATATATCACTGGTAACACAATAGAGAAGCAGAAATATATTGCAGCTTAACTTCTTCAAAGATAAAGTGAGCAGACTGTTGCTTATTGCTCCTGCATCTGATTTGCACAAAGGTATTAGCATTTGCATAAAGGTAACAGCATTTTCAGCCTCAACACCCTGATCAAGGACCTAACTAGGAGAAAACCACACTGCCACCAGCAAGGGAAGCTAACTGCAAGGGAACAAACCTCACATTCGCGAACACTGGTGATATTACCTAATTAGGTAATTAAGTAATAAAAGGTTGGAAGCAAACAACCACCTCAAAAAGCAGCAAGGACTGCATAGTTTATCCCTGAGCTATACATATTGTCTCTTCTGTTGGAAGACAGTAGTCAACAGATGAAGCAAGTAACCTCCTTGACACCCACTCTTGAAAACTGATCAAAAAGCCACTTTCTGGTTGCAGAAGGCAGGATAAAAGAGTTGCCAATCTGGGCTACTTTAAGATGCATAGGTTTCAATTCTAGAATTCTCTAGCCATGGCATCAAGGAGGGCCTCTTGGAAAGCTTGAATGTTCATTAGCGAGACTATAAGTCAGAGTTACCTCTCAGATAAAAGTTCAGCGATGTCTTGATGAGGCTGACTATTAGCCTTCAGGATAAGATTAAATGACAGAAGATGGAAGATGGTCACTGTCTATATGGGAATCAATAAAATCTCCATAATAGGCAACAAGTCTTCCTCATATTAACATACAAACATACCCTGGAGCCAAGCCAAATATCACATCCAGGTGGAATAATCACCAGCCTTCAGAGCTAATGCCTTAGTTTTTGAAGCATTGCGGAATAAAATGAGTGGTCTAATAATGTAAAAAGAAAGTGAGATGTTCAAATGTGGAAGAACGGACTAATCACCAAATTTCCTTCTAAAATGAGACTTACTGGATGCTATTATTTCTGAGTTTATTGCACTGGGCTTTCCATTTGGACAGTGAGTGTATTTGTGGGACAGTCAGCAAGATAAGGAGGTTGACTTATTTTACAAAGCACCTGAATATAGGAGAAGAAGCAATGGATAGAAGATCATCAAGGGGAAAGTCAACCTGGAACTAAGGAACAATTTCCTGAAAGCGATAACAATCAATGGAACAATTTGCCCCCCAAAGTTGTGGGTGCTCTATTACTGGAGGTGTGCAAGAAAAGATTGGATGGCCATTTGTGCAGGATGCAATAGCATCTGCCTTCGGCAGGGGGGTTGACCTAGAAGACCTCCAGTAACACCGAACTGGCTCATTGACAAACTAGTTAAATGTGGGCTTGGTGGCCTTGAAGCCATTAAACGAGTTGCCAAACAGCAACTCATCAGACTGGAAGCAAATATGAAAGGTTAGAGTGCCATGACCACTACTTGGCAGGAAAATAAGATCACTCCTGATTTTACATAGTTTAAACTAGTCTCCATTTTTTAAAGGTTCATTTAGTATAATATAATATGAAGAAGTGAAAAAATACAGAATCCACTGCTCCAAGGTTCTAAATTTTGAGTATTTCTCCACTGTAAAAGAATAATATCTTTCAATATATTCCATACTTTGTAAATCTATAATTCTTCCTCCATATAGAAATAACAAAAGATGGTATAATTGAAAATCTGATATCGAAACCATATCAAAAGCAAAGGTAAATGTTTCCCCTGTTCAGTCCACTCTAGGGGCAGTGCTCATCTCCATTTCTTAGTCGAGGGAGCCAACATTGTCCAAAGATAATTCCGTGGTCATGTGGCTAGCACTACTCCATGACAAAGGCACATAAACTGCTGTTACCTTCCCATCAAGTGGCACCTATCAATCTACTTGCATTTGCATTCTTTCAAAGGACTAAGTGGGCAGGAACTGGGGTAAGTAATGGGAGCTCACCCTGTCATATTAGTGCTTGGTCTCGAACATTGGCTATCATTCAGCGTCTTTAACCACCAGGCCATTGCTCCCCCATGAAACTCTATTACTCTTTTCTCAAAGCCACATAAAATAAAATATGGATTTTAAAGCAAAATGCAAAATAGTGTGGCAAGGGTTGGATTTATTTCCAACTTGGAAATAAAATGGAATTTCCTGACAGTGAGAACTAAGTTAAGCAGTGTAACGGTTTTCCTCCTGGAGCTGAGGATGCTTGGAGGTATACAGGAAAAGATTTGACATTCCTGAATAATTTCAGAGCTCCATACAATGGACAAGAAACAGAAAAGTAACAAGGACAGTATTTCATATTTATTTCTATCTTTTACGTAGCTCTGTGCTTCTGATGTTTTATTATTCCTCATCTTGTTCAAAGTTAGCTCAAATAGTTTGAAGCCAATTCAGTATTCCCTCAATGGCAGCATAGTCACATCTTTCAACAATAGATGAGATCATGAAACTTGCAGATAATTACACATCTTATACGGTCTATACTAAATATATGTGTCATATAATACAGTTTAATTATTCTATTTTTAATGACTGTATGCTATTTAATTAACCTATATTTGGGTTGGTTTTTATATGTATGGTCAGGAATGTACCCAAGCACTGCCTGGATCTGTGCAGGAAGACTGGATAATTATTAGAAATTTGTCATAAATACAGAAGGAAAGTCTGTTTCTCCATTTTGAAATTCAGTCACTAGAGGTCGCTGTTTCATAAGGAAACCCTGCAAGTGAAACTGAAAATGCAGAGCCCCTCCCTTAAAGGGACTGACATTCCTACCAGCCAGATCCACAAGGGAAATATCCAACAACAGAGAAAGCTCAACAATCCAGGATTCAACCTATGAACGCATTGCCAGTATGTCTGAAGTAGATGGGCTCTGCTCCTGACACCTTTAAGGCAAGATATTTACAAAAAAAGAGAAGAGTTTGCTGGTGTTGTGCCTGTGTTGCAATGCTTACCTGGCTGAAGGGGCTGCTGCAGCTGTTTCTGCTCCACACTTCCTGGAAAATGGGGAGTGGCCAGCTCCATTATTCTGTGCTGGAGGAATCCCAGCATGGTGCCTTTGTGGGCCGCATCGCCCAGGATCTGGGGTTGGAAGTGAGCGAGCTGGTGCCTCGGATGTTCCGGATGCTGTCCAAAGGAGAGGAGGACTACTTTGAGGTAAACCTGCAGAATGGGATCTTGTTTGTAAATTCTCGGATAGACAGGGAGGAGCTGTGTGCCAAGAATGCAGACTGTATTATTCATCTGGAGGTGATTGTGGAGAAACCTCTGAGGTTCTTCCATGTGGAGGTTGAAATCAAAGACATTAATGACAATGCTCCCATCTTCTCTGCCAGGGAACAGACCCTGAGCATGGCTGAACATATAACATCTGGTACCCGATTCCCGTTACAGAGAGCATCTGATGCAGATATTGGTACTAATGCTCTGCTCACTTACAAGCTGAGCCCAAACAACCATTTTAATCTTGATTCAGGAAATAATGAAGATGATAGCAAATCTGTAGTTCTTGTACTGAAGGTGCCACTTGACAGAGAGGAGATTCCTGTGCATCATTTAGTATTGACAGCCACTGATGCAGGGGAACCAAAACTCACAGGAACTGTTCAAATAGTCATCAATGTGCTGGATGTGAATGACAACCCTCCTGTCTTTAACCAATCTGTTTATAGGGTAAAGTTGCTAGAAAATACAGCTAGTGGGTCATTAGTTATTACTCTGAATGCTATTGACTTAGATGAAGGGATTAATAGGGAAATCTCTTATTTTTTTAGTAATAGCCTACATCTAGACGTCACAAAGCTCTTTAGTATAAATTCTGACACTGGGGAAATCAGAGTAATTGGGAAATTGGATTATGAAGATATTAATTTCTATGAACTTCAAATTGTTGCAGAAGATAAAGGCAGTTCTCCATCATCAGGACATTGTGATGTTTTTGTTGATGTATTGGATGTGAATGATAATATTCCAGAAATATTTGTGAATTCTCTCTCTGTGCCATTGCCAGAGGATTCTACTCCAGGGACTGTGGTAGCCATCATCAGTGCTGCTGACAAGGATTCTGGAATCAATGGACAAGTAACCTGTGTCCTAAAGCCCTCTGAGCTGCCTTTCAAAATAGAGTCTACTTTCAAGAACTATTACTCCTTGATTGTTGGAGCACTTTTGGACAGGGAGCAGGTGGCTGAATACAGGATGGTTGTGACAGTGGAAGATCAAGGTGTTCCACCATTGTCTTCCAGTCTCACCCTCTTAGTGCCTATCAGTGACATAAATGACAATGCTCCAGCTTTCCCACAGCCCTCCTACACAGTCTTTGTGAAGGAGAACAATCCCCCTGGTGCTCACATCTTCACAATAACTGCCTCGGACCCAGACATAGCTGAGAATGCCCTGATCACCTATTGGATAGATGAGAACCTCTGGCCATTGTCAAGCTACATCTCTGTACATTCGGAGAGTGGAAAGCTCTATGCTTTGCAGTCCTTGGACTATGAGGAGTTGAAACTGCTGGAGTTCCAGGTGAGAGCCAAGGATGCCGGAATGCCCTCCTTGTGTGGCAATGCGACTGTTCAAATCTTTGTGATGGACGAGAATGACAATGCACCTGTTGTGTCAGGATCAGCAGAAGAGAACCTGATTCTCCTAACGGTCCCTGTGATGCCTGGGCATATTGTAGGCAAGATCCATGCCTTGGATGCAGATTCTGGATATAATGCATGGCTAAGCTATGAACTGCTTGAAGAAAGCCATGGTCCTTGGACTGTAGGGCAGTATAGTGGTGAGGTGAATACCAAATATCCTCTGGATGAGTCAGAAGGAAGCAAAATCCAGAGTGTGCTGGTTCTTGTGAAGGATCATGGGAAGCCTCAACTGTCAGCCACAGCCACCTTGAGTATGTCACTTATGACAAGTGCTCAGACAATCAAAAGGGATGTTAATCTTCAAAGGTCAAGTGAGAGCTTCATGCCTCTGGTGGACTCGATCAACATCTATCTGATCATTGCCATCTGCTCTGTTTCCAGCCTCTTCTTGCTGGCCACTCTCATCTATGTGGTCCTGCGATGCCACTGCAAGACAAAGGAATCCATGGTTTATGGCCCTGGCATGGCCACCCTGGTGTGTGCCAGTAAAGTGGGCAGCTGGTCCTATTCCAATCGCCACAGCCACATCCTGGCAGGTGTGAGCACAGAGGCTGGTGCCAAGAGTGACCTTATGATTTTCAGTCCCAACATTCCTGTCTTTGCAGATAATGGGGAACTTATCAATGAGGTGGATGTGCCTCCAGATTCCGCTAAAGAGGTAAGTTTGTGGTTTTGGAGTTTTTGATAGTCATTCAAAATTGTATTTCTGTTGTATCCCTTTAGGATCAGTCTTGATATCTATCTTTCTACAGTACGTTAAGAAAATATTCAGATCTCTTTCTCTTTTGTCAATTTTGTTATACTGCAGCCAGATTCTACAGTTGTTGAAATTCATTTCCCCCCCCTCATTAATCTATGGTCAGTACCTCAAAATGAATTTTAGAAATGACTGAAATAATTAAAAAGAAAAAAAAATTGAAATATTACATTGGCATAAGTATTCAGACCCTTCACTCCGTACTTTGTTGAAGCACCCTTGGCAGCAATTACAGCCTAGAGTCTTTCTGAGTATGATGCGACAAGCTTTGCATACCTGGATTGGGGGATTTTCTGGCATTCTTCCTTGCAAATCTTCACAAGCTCAGTCAGGTTGGATGGTGACCATTGGTGGACAGCTATTTTAAGGTCTCTCCAAGATGTTCAATAGGGTTCAAGTCTGGGCTCTGGCTGGGACACTCTAAGTGACTCCTGTGTTGTCATGGCTGTGTGCTTCGAATCATTAGGAAGTGAAACTTCAGCCCAGTCTGAAGTCCTGAGTCCTGTGCAACAGGTTTTCATTGAGGATATCCCTATACTTTCCATTCCGCTTTTCCTCAACCCTGAGCAGTCTGCCAGTCCCTGTGGCTGAAAAACAGCAACACAGAATGATGCTGTCCCCACCATGCTTCACTGTTGGGATGGTATTGGGCAGGTGATGAGCGGTGCTTGGGTTCCTTTAGAAATAATGTTTAGAATTGAGGCCAAACAGTTCAATCTTGGTTTCATCAGACCAGAGGATCTTGTTCCTCACAGTTTGAGGGTCCTTCAGGTGCTTTTTTGCAAACTCCAAGTGGGCTTTCATGTGTTGTGTACTTAGGAGAGACTTCTGTCTAGCCATTCTGCCCTAAAGCCCAGATTGGTGGAGGGCTGCAGTGATGGCTGTCCTTTTGGAAATCTGTTCCATCTCCACACAAGATCTCTGGAACTCAGTCACAGTAACCATCGGCTTCCTGGTCATCTCTCTTACTAAGGCTCTTTTGCCCGATTGCTCAGTTTGACCGGGCGATCAGCTCTCGGAAGAGTCCTGGTTGTGCTAAATTTCTTCCATTTGAGAATTATGGAGGCCACTGTGTTCTTAGGAACCTTCAGTGCAGCAGAAATTTTGTTGTAGCCTACCCTAGATCTATACCGTGCCATAATCCTTTGTCTGAGCCCTGTTGGCAGATTCTTTGACCTCATGGTTTTTGTTCTCCTATAGTATGCATTATCAGCTGTGAGCCTTCTATAGAGAGATGTATGCCTTTCCAAATCATGTCCAATCAATTTACTGTAGGTCGACTCCAATCAAGGTGTAGGAACATGTCACAAATGATCAAGGGAAATGGGAGGCACCAGAGTTAAATTTCATGTTGTGCTGCCCAACTCACACTCATACATCAGTGTGGTTTATGGAGGGTTTTATTTGTCTTCCCACAGCACTTCTCTTCACCTGGCTTTATAAGTTTCCCAACCGAAGCCATCCACGAGCAAGCCTAGATTAATTCCCTAGGCAATGGCTAATTAGTCCATAACACAAACAGCAAGCTGCTCAAACAGTGTGTCCAATAAACAAAAATACCCCCCCCCCAGCAGGGGTCTGATTCTTCCGGTTCTGTCCGGTTCTATAGAACTCCTTGTTCACTTTCTAAGCAGTTTGGAGAACCAGTAGTTAGAAGCAATCTCCGTTTTTCCACCCTTATTACATTCTTGGCAGACAGCCTAGACTTCCTGTCTCTAGAGCTTGTGAGGCTTGGCTTTCTTACAGGGGAAGGATTGTTTTAAGATTTTTACACTACTGTTGGGAGGAAATACTTCCCTGGACAACCAGCATTTTGAAGAAATAATTGAATAATGAAGCAATGCTTTTAGTGACAGGGAACCAAGATGAGTGACATTCAGCAAGACTTCTTGGCTAGCTAGAAAGATTGACATTCAAATGAGAATTATGGAGGCCACTGTGTTCTTAGGAACCTTCAGTGCAGCAGAAATTTTATTGTAGCCTACCCTAGATCTGTACCATACAATAATGCTTTGTCTGAGCCCTTTCAGCAGATTTTTTTGATCTCATGGCTTTTGTTCTGCTACAGTGTGCATTATCAGCTATGAGCCTTATATAGAGAGATGTATGCCTTTCCAAATCATGTCCAATCAATTTACTGTAGGTCGACTCCAATTAAGGTGTAGGAACATGTCACAAACGATCAAGGGAAATGGAAGGCACCAGAGTTAAATTTCTTGTTGTGCTGCCCAACTCACACTCATACATCAGTGTGGTTTATGGAGGGTTTTATTTGTCTTCCCACAGCACTCCTCTTCACCCAGCTTTATAAGTTTCCCAACCGAAGCCAACCACAAGCAAGCCTAGATTAATTCCTCAGTCAATGGCTAATTAGTCCATAATACAAACAGCAAGCTGCTCAAACAGTGTGTCTAATAAATGAAAAAAAGCCCTCCCCCAGGCAAAACTTAAAATACATCCACGTTAGTTCATGGGTTATGGTAATCTGTCTGTCTGTCTATCTATCACCCATCCATCTATCCATCCATCTTTAGGATCTATTTATCTCTCTCATTTTACATTAACAATAACAGTTGGTAATACCTAAACATGTGAGGTCATAATACATTTGCTAAATCAGGATATTGAATTGCAAATCTATAATATTTTTTGTAAGGAAATATTTTTGGAATGATAATGGTATTCAAAGATATGCTCCAAAATCGTATTTAATAGTCTGTATGATATAAATAAATTTGATTCTTCTATTTGTCTAATATTAATTTTATGCGGATTCTAGCAATGTTTGTCAGACTCAGCAACTTTCAGACATTTGGACTTCAAGTCCCAGAATTCTCAGCAACAGGAATTATTGGAGATGAAGCCTCTACCCTTTTGAACTGCAAAGGCTGGGAACTGAAAGACTAATCTGTACCTCATAAAGCAGTCAACCAATACATTCTAGAAATCCATTGAGTTTTTCAGGACAATTATTATCAGGCTAACCTTTTTAAAAAATTAAATAAATTTCCTGTAAATTGATGGGAATAGGTAAATAAGGTTTTCTTGGGAACAGTATAGATATGCTGTGCCATTTGGCCTTTGGTTAAATTTTCTTAGTCTCCAATTTAGCCCATAACCGAGATGTCCTCAATCCAAATACTCAAAATATCAAGATGTAACAATTGGAGAACCCACAGGCTTCCAATAGAACATGCATAAAATCTTGAGAGATACAGTTCCAAGACTATCTCCTGATCATCATCACCTTTTAATGACCCCATAATCCCTTGAGGGGTGGAGATTGGGCAACTGAACAGGGCTGAGTGTTTATTGGCCAGATGTCCTTCCTGTCACCAATATGGAGTTATATTAAGCAGATATATTCTCTATGTGCCCAGAGAGAGAAATATCTGCCTCTACCTAGGATTGAACTCCCAGCTTCTTGATTGTGAGGTGAGAGCTCCACCTCTAGGCCACTACACCAATCCAAGACTTTCTCCTGAGGATTGAAGAAAATAAAAAAAATATTCTCAAAGGGTGGATTGAATCGTTTCTTAAATAGACAAATCCTTTTACACAATGAATTGAAGAGGCTTAAGATCTTGGCTTTCACCAGTTAATTGCTGCAGACATATAAGTATTGCCTTCATGGTTTGCAAATCTAATTAATTTGTTGTGCCTTTTGTCAAAGTTCATTTATTTGATGGCTATAGAAAGCCAATGTTTGGAAGTAAATCCCAGCATTTGCTCAATCGATCTATTGTTAATATTTCAGTTATGGAAAAAATTACAATGCTTTTTGGTGAAAGTTGGGGCTTCTATTTTCGAAAACTAATATTTATATTTTCCTAAATAAATGTATTAAGACTTCTAGGCATCTGCGAAGGCCAATTTGGGATGCAGAAAAGATAGCAGCATCCTCTGCATAGAATAGAGCAAAAATAGGCTGGTGCATGAGGATAGAAGATGGAAGAATTAGAAAGAGGCAGGAATATATCACTGGTAACACAATAGAGAAGCAGAAATATATTGCAGCTTAACTTCTTCAAAGATAAAGTGAGCAGACTGTTGCTTATTGCTCCTGCATCTGATTTGCACAAAGGTATTAGCATTTGCATAAAGGTAACAGCATTTTCAGCCTCAACACCCTGATCAAGGACCTAACTAGGAGAAAACCACACTGCCACCAGCAAGGGAAGCTAACTGCAAGGGAACAAACCTCACATTCGCGAACACTGGTGATATTACCTAATTAGGTAATTAAGTAATAAAAGGTTGGAAGCAAACAACCACCTCAAAAAGCAGCAAGGACTGCATAGTTTATCCCTGAGCTATACATATTGTCTCTTCTGTTGGAAGACAGTAGTCAACAGATGAAGCAAGTAACCTCCTTGACACCCACTCTTGAAAACTGATCAAAAAGCCACTTTCTGGTTGCAGAAGGCAGGATAAAAGAGTTGCCAATCTGGGCTACTTTAAGATGCATAGGTTTCAATTCTAGAATTCTCTAGCCATGGCATCAAGGAGGGCCTCTTGGAAAGCTTGAATGTTCATTAGCGAGACTATAAGTCAGAGTTACCTCTCAGATAAAAGTTCAGCGATGTCTTGATGAGGCTGACTATTAGCCTTCAGGATAAGATTAAATGACAGAAGATGGAAGATGGTCACTGTCTATATGGGAATCAATAAAATCTCCATAATAGGCAACAAGTCTTCCTCATATTAACATACAAACATACCCTGGAGCCAAGCCAAATATCACATCCAGGTGGAATAATCACCAGCCTTCAGAGCTAATGCCTTAGTTTTTGAAGCATTGCAGAATAAAATGAGTGGTCTAATAATGTAAAAAGAAAGTGAGATGTTCAAATGTGGAAGAACGGACTAATCACCAAATTTCCTTCTAAAATGAGACTTACTGGATGCTATTATTTCTGAGTTTATTGCACTGGGCTTTCCATTTGGACAGTGAGTGTATTTGTGGGACAGTCAGCAAGATAAGGAGGTTGACTTATTTTACAAAGCACCTGAATATAGGAGAAGAAGCAATGGATAGAAGATCATCAAGGGGAAAGTCAACCTGGAACTAAGGAACAATTTCCTGAAAGCGATAACAATCAATGGAACAATTTGCCCCCCAGAGTTGTGGGCGCTCTATTACTGGAGGTGTTCAAGAAAAGATTGGATGCCATTTGTGCAGGATGCAATAGCATCTGCCTTCGGCAGGGGGGTTGACCTAGGAAACCTCCGGTAACATCAAACTGGCTAATTGACAAACTAGCTAAATGTGGGCTTGCTGGCCTTGAAACCATTAAACGAGTTGCCAAACAGCAACTCATCAGACTGGAAGCAAATATGAAAGGTTAGAGTGCCATGACCACTACTTGGCAGGAAAATAAGATCACTCCTGATTTTACATAGTTTAAACTAGTCTCCATTTTTTAAAGGTTCATTTAGTACAATATAATATGAAGAAGTGAAAAAATACAGAATCCACTGCTCCAAGGTTCTAAATTTTGAGTATTTCTCCACTGTAAAAGAATAATATCTTTCAATATATTCCATATTTTGTAAATCTATAATTCTTCCTCCATATAGAAATAACAAAAGATGGTATAATTGAAAATCTGATATCGAAACCATATCAAAAGCAAAGGTAAATGTTTCCCCTGTTCAGTCCACTCTAGGGGCGGTGCTCATCTCCATTTCTTAGTCGAGGGAGCCAACATTGTCCAAAGATAATTCCGTGGTCATGTGGCTAGCACTACTCCATGACAAAGGCACATAAACTGCTGTTGCCTTCCCATCAAGTGGCACCTATCAATCTACTTGCATTTGCATTCTTTCAAAGGACTAAGTGGGCAGGAACTGGGGTAAGTAATGGGAGCTCACCCTGTCATATTAGTGCTTGGTCTCGAACATTGGCTATCATTCAGCGTCTTTAACCACCAGGCCATTGCTCCCCCATGAAACTCTATTACTCTTTTCTCAAAGCCACATAAAATAAAATATGGATTTTAAAGCAAAATGCAAAATAGTGTGGCAAGGGTTGGATTTATTTCCAACTTGGAAATAAAATGGAATTTCCTGACAGTGAGAACTAAGTTAAGCAGTGTAACAGTTTTCCTCCTGGAGCTGAGGATGCTTGGAGGTATACAGGAAAAGATTTGACATTCCTGAATAATTTCAGAGCTCCATACAATGGACAAGAAACAGAAAAGTAACAAGGACAGTATTTCATATTTATTTCTATCTTTTACGTAGCTCTGTGCTTCTGATGTTTTATTATTCCTAATCTTGTTCAAAGTTAGCTCAAATAGTTTGAAGCCAATTCAGTATTCCCTCAATGGCAGCATAGTCACATCTTTCAACAATAGATGACATCATGAAACTTGCAGATAATTACACATCTTATACTGTTTATACTAAATATATGCTGTGTCATATAATACAGTTTAATTAGGTTTCCGGTTTTTGCTTGGCTTCAGGGCAGCAGGAATTTGCGACCGCTACCGATTCCTGCTGTGCTAGCCGCCGAGGTACCCCCGATCCAAATGGGTCAGGGGGATATGGCTGCCCTTTAGGGACAGCCGAAGAGAAAGGGGAGCTGGACAGGGGGTTGGGGGTGTCTCAGACCCCCTCCTCATCCTGAAAACCCCCTTTTTCCCAAGGCGGTGGAGCGGCGGTCAGCAATGGCCGCCATGAAGTCTGCAACCGGGTAAGATCGTGCTGGAGGAAGCAAGAAAAGTGAAAGTGCTGGCTGAGCCAGGTCAATCAACATCCTTTAAATTCGCTGGAACTGAGCTGTCTGAATTGCTGGAGGATACATTGTATCCCTAAGAAGATCGAAAGCGGCGGAGAAGCTGTTAAAGGAAACTTTTTTTTTTCTTCACTCTCCCACCCCATGAAAAAAGCAGAAGAAGATTTGAAATTTGTTTGGGCACTGAAGGTGAAATATTCTGAAAGTTGCTTGGACATTGGACTTAAAAATTTAAGAAATTGGAAAACCTTTCTTAGAGGTATGGATTTCTGATCATTTAAAAATTGATGTTGCAAGTGGGAAGGGAGCGGAAAAATATTGGAGCAGAAGTGGAAAAAGGAGGAGATTGCCAAGAATACCAATAATAATAATAATAATGTGGTAATTGGACCTCTTTGATTAAACAGTAACCCCAGAAAGAGAAATAGAAGAAGGAAGAAAAGTATTAACTTTTGGAACTTTCTTTTTGAATTACTTTTGACTAAAAATACTTGGGTGGTTGTTTTGGGGAAAGTTTTTCTTTTCAGGATGGCATCGCTTGTGGATGAACTAAAGATTGAATATCAAAAATATAAAATCTAATTAAGGATAAAAGGGGGATTCTGGAAGGTATATAAGATTGTGTTTTTATATGTGAATTTAGAGTATAAAATTTATTGTGTAAATTTAGAATTTATTAAACAGAATCCCAAGATAAATTAAGTGTTATATGAAGTACTTTTAAGTTAGGGTAAAGGCGTCACTCCAAATAGTGTATAGGAGAAGTATAGTAAAAGAAAAAAGATGAATGGATAGTTGGAAATAGAACAGACAAAGAATGTTATTGAAAATGGTTATAAGCTGTTATGCTTTGATTGTTTGTGCACTATTTTTGTAAAATTAATAAAATTGGTTTTTTTTTAAAAAAAGAAAAGAAAATGATAACAAGATATGGAAGGATATATAAAATGAATATGATGTTTGAATTTGTATCTGTGTGAAGAGTTTTAACCTGGGATCAGACAGCCTTCAGAAAAGATGTTTTAGTTTATGTCTTGTGTATTGTGTTTGTAAAATTAATAAAATTTGTTCAAAAAAAAATACAGTTTAATTATTCCATTTTTAACGACTGTATGCTATTTAATTAACCTATATTTGGGTTGGTTTTTATATGTATGGTCAGGAATGTACCCATGCACTGCCTGGATCTGTGCAGGAAGACTGGGTAATTGTTAGAAATTTGTCATAAATACAGAAGGAAGTCTGTTTCTCCATTTTGAAATTCAGTCACAAGAGGTCGCTGTTTCCTAAGGAAATCCTGTAAGTGAAACTGAAAATGCAGAGACCCTCCCTTAAAGGGACCGACATTCCTACCAGCCAGATCCACAAGGGAAATATCCAACAACAGAGAAAGCTCAACAACCCAGGATTCAACCTATGAACGCATTGTCAGTATGTTTGGGGTAGATGGTCTCTGCTCCTGACATCTTTAAGGCAAGATATTTACAGAAAAAGAGAAGAGCTTGCTGGTGTTGTGCCTGTGTCTGCAATGCTTACCTGGCTGAAGGGGCTGCTGCAGCTGTTTCTGCTCCACACTTCCTGGAAAATGGGGAGTGGCCAGCTCCATTATTCTGTGCTGGAGGAATCCCAGCATGGTGCCTTTGTGGGCCGCATCGCCCAGGATCTGGGGTTGGAGGTGAGTGAGCTGGTGCCTCGGATGTTCCGGATGCTGTCCAAAGGAAAGAAGGACTACTTTGAGGTAAACCTGCAGAATGGGATCTTGTTTGTAAATTCTCGGATAGACAGGGAGGAGCTGTGTGCCAAGAATGCAGACTGTATTGTTCATCTGGAGGTGATTGTGGAGAAACCTCTGAGGTTCTTCCATGTGGAGGTTGAAATCAAAGACATTAATGACAATGCTCCCATCTTCTCTGCCAGGGAACAGACCCTGAGCATGGCTGAATATATAACATCTGGTACCCGATTCCTATTAGAGAGAGCATCTGATGCAGATATTGGTACTAATGCTCTGTTAATTTACAAGCTGAGCCCAAACAACCATTTTAGTCTTGATTCAGGAAATAATGAAGATGATAGCAAATCTGTAGTTCTTGTACTGAAGGTGCCACTTGACAGAGAGGAGATTCCTGTGCATCATTTAGTATTGACAGCCACTGATGTAGGGGAACCAAAACTCACAGGAACTGTTCAGCTAGTCATCAATGTGCTGGATGTGAATGACAACCCTCCTGTCTTTAACCAATCTGTTTATAGGATAAAGTTACTAGAAAATACAGCTAGTGGGTCATTAGTCCTTACTCTGAATACTATTGACTTAGATGAAGGAATTAATAGGGAAATCTCTTATTTTTTTAGTAATAAAGTACCTCTAGACGTCACAAAGCTCTTTAGTATAAATTCTGACACTGGGGAAATCAGAGTAATTGGGAAATTGGACTATGAAGATATTAATTTCTATGAACTTCAAATTGTTGCAGAAGATAAAGGCAGTTCTCCATTATCAGGACATTGTGAAGTTTTTGTTGATGTATTGGATGTGAATGATAATATTCCAGAAATATTTGTGAATTCTCTCTCTGTGCCATTGCCAGAGGATTCTACTCCAGGGACTGTGGTAGCCATCATCAGTACTGCTGACAAGGATTCTGGAATCAATGGACAAGTAACCTGTGTCCTAAAGCCCTCTGAGCTGCCTTTCAAAATAGAGTCTACCTTCAAGAACTATTACTCCTTGATTGTTGGAGCACTTTTGGACAGGGAGCAGGTGGCTGAATACAGGATGATTGTGACAGTGGAAGATCAAGGTGTTCCACCACTGTCTTCCAGTCTCACCCTCTTAGTGCCTATCAGCGACATAAATGACAATGCTCCAGCTTTCCCACAGCCCTCCTACACAGTCTTTGTGAAGGAGAACAATCCCCCTGGTGCTCACATCTTCACAATATCTGCCTCGGACCCAGACATAGCTGAGAATGCCCTGATCACCTATTGGATAGATGAGAACCTCTGGCCATTGTCAAGCTACATCTCTGTACATTCGGAGAGTGGAAAGCTCTATGCTTTGCAGTCCTTGGATTATGAGGAGTTGAAACTGCTGGAGTTCCAGGTGAGAGCCAAAGATGCGGGAATGCCCTCCTTGTGTGGCAATGCGACTGTTCAAGTCTTTGTGATGGACGAGAATGACAATGCACCTGTTGTGTCAGGATCATCAGAAGAGACCCTGATTCTCCTAACGGTCCCAGTGATGCCTGGGCATATTGTAGGCAAGATCCATGCCTTGGATGCAGATTCTGGATATAATGCATGGCTAAGCTATGAACTGCTTGAAGAAAGCCATGGTCCTTGGACTGTAGGGCAGTATAGTGGTGAGGTGAGTACCAAATATCCTCTGGATGAGTCAGAAGGAAGCAAAATCCAGAGTGTGCTGGTTCTTGTGAAGGATCATGGGAAGCCTCAACTGTCAGCCACAGCCACCTTGAGTATGTCACTTATGACAAGTGGTCAGACAATCAAAAGGGATGTTAATCTTCAAAGGTCAAGTGAGAGCTTCATGCCTCTGGTGGACTCGATCAACATCTATCTGATCATTGCCATCTGCTCTGTTTCTAGCCTCTTCTTGCTGGCCACTCTTATCTACGTGGTCCTGCGATGCCACTGCAAGGCAAAGGAATCCATGGTTTATGGCCCTGGCATGGCCACCCTGGTGTGTGCCAGTGAAGTGGGCAGCTGGTCCTATTCCAATCGCCACAGCCACATCCTGGCAGGTGTGAGCACAGAGGCTGGTGCCAAGAGTGACCTTATGATTTTCAGTCCCAACATTCCTGTCTTTGCAGATAATGGGGAACTTATCAATGGGGTGGATGTGCCTCCAGATTCCGCTAAAGAGGTAAGTTTGTGGTTTTGGAGTTTTTGATAGTCATTCAAAATTGTATTTCTGTTGTATCCCTTTAGGATCAGTCTTGATATCTATCTTTCTACAGTACGTTAAGAAAATATTCAGATCTCTTTCTCTTTTGTCAATTTTGTTATACTGCAGCCAGATTCTACAGTTGTTTAAATTCATTTTTTCCCCCTCATTAATCTATGGTCAGTACCTCAAAATGAATTTTAGAAATGACTGAAATAATTAAAAAGAAAAAAAACTGAAATATTACATTGGCATAAGTATTCAGACCCTTCACTCCGTACTTTGTTGAAGCACCCTTGGCAGCAATTACAGCCTAGAGTCTTTCTGAGTATGATGCGACAAGCTTTGCATACCTGGATTGGGGGATTTTCTGGCATTCTTCCTTGCAAATTTCACAAGCTCAGTCAGGTTGGATGGTGACCATTGGTAGACAGCTATTTTAAGGTCTCTCCAAGATGTTCAATAGGGTTCAAGTCTGGGCTCTGGCTGGGACACTCTAAGTGACTCCTGTGTTGTCATGGCTGTGTGCTTCGAATCATTAGGAAGTGAACCTTCAGCCCAGTCTGAAGTCCTGAGTCCTGTGCAACAGGTTTTCATTGAGGATATCCCTATACTTTCCATTCCGCTTTTCCTCAACCCTGAGCAGTCTGCCAGTCCCTGTGGCTGAAAAACAGCAACACAGAATGATGCTGTCCCCACCATGCTTCACTGTTGGGATGGTATTGGGCAGGTGATGAGCAGTGCTTGGGTTCCTTCAGAAATAATGTTTAGAATTGAGGCCAAACAGTTCAATCTTGGTTTCATCAGACCAGAGGATCTTGTTCCTCACAGTTTGAGGGTCCTTCAGGTGCTTTTTTGCAAACTCCAAGTGGGCTTTCATGTGTTGTGCACTAAGGAGAGACTTCTGTCTAGCCATTCTGCCCTAAAGCCCAGATTGGTGGAGCGCTGCAGTGATGGCTGTCCTTTTGGAAATCTGTTCCATCTCCACACAAGATCTCTGGAACTCAGTCACAGTAACCATCAGCTTCCTGGTCATCTCTCTTACTAATGCTCTTTTGCCCGATTGCTCAGTTTGACCGGGCAATCAGCTCTCGGAAGAGTCCTGGTTGTGCTAAATTTCTTCCATTTGAGAATTATGGAGGCCACTGTGTTCTTAGGAACCTTCAGTGCAGCAGAAATTTTGTTGTAGCCTACCCTAAATCTATACCGTGCCATAATCCTTTGTCTGAGCCCTGTTGGCAGATTCTTTGACCTCATGGTTTTTGTTCTCCTATAGTATGCATTATCAGCTGTGAGCCTTCTATAGAGAGATGTATGCCTTTCCAAATCATGTCCAATCAATTTACTGTAGGTCGACTCCAATCAAGGTGTAGGAACATGTCACAAATGATCAAGGGAAATGGGAGGCACCAGAGTTAAATTTCATGTTGTGCTGCCCAACTCACACTCATACATCAGTGTGGTTTATGGAGGGTTTTATTTGTCTTCCCACAGCACTTCTCTTCACCTGGCTTTATAAGTTTCCCAACCGAAGCCATCCACGAGCAAGCCTAGATTAATTCCCTAGGCAATGGCTAATTAGTCCATAACACAAACAGCAAGCTGCTCAAACAGTGTGTCCAATAAACAAAAATAAACCCCCCCCCAGCAGGGTCTGATTCTTCCGGTTCTGTCCGGTTCTATAGAACTCCTTGTTCACTTTCTAAGCAGTTTGGAGAACCAGTAGTTAGAAGCAATCTCCGTTTTTTCACCCTTATTACATTCTTGGCAGACAGCCTAGACTTCCTGTCTCTAGAGCTTGTGAGGCTTGGCTTTCTTACAGGGGAAGGATTGTTTTAAGATTTTTACACTACTGTTGGGAGGAAATACTTCCCTGGACAACCAGCATTTTGAAGAAATAATTGAATAATGAAGCAATGCTTTTAGTGACAGGGAACCAAGATGAGTGACACTCAGCAAGACTTCTTGGCTAGCTAGAAAGATTGACATTCAAATGTGAGTTTACAGACCCTTTTGAGTTTTGGTCTAAAACTAGTTTTTGGTGAAACAATTCTGTGTTTATTGATGGGATAATTTTTCCTATTCAGCTTCAACGAGCAACAGCTACTGTTGTGATTTATTTACTTGCATTGTGTTTGAATTTTTTCTTGCCTCATGGTTTCTTTTTTATTTGGAGAGGGGGGTCTTCCTTCACTGCTTTAATACTATCTGGCACTGTCCTTTTGGGGTATACTTCTAGGAGGCAGGATGAAAGCTTGGCGCTTATTTTTTTTTCCTGCCTTTCTGGGGGGCATGTGACCTTTCCTTAAATCTTGGTGATTTCCTTCCGATGTCTTGTGAGGTGAGTGAGACCAGCTGGTATTTTTAAGTGGTGCAAATGGATCTAAGGATTGCTTTTCCTGGGTGTGCTTTTTCTGGAGAGCTGAAATGACCTCTCTGCTAAAGGGTTTCACTTTATGAGCAAGAGTTGGCTGTTTGATAGTTATCACTGCATTTTAACTATTTTAATTCCTCAAGGTGCTCTGGCACTCTGCCTGATTTGTAACTCCAGCTTAAAGGTATTTTTTATTTAATGATGGATATTTAGGGCAGCTTTTTGCAAGCAAAGAAACTTTTTGTATTTTTGTACAGGTAATCCTTGACTTATAACAGTTAATTTAGTGACCATTCAAAGTTACAATGGCACTAAAAAAGTGATCTATGACCACTTTTCATACTTATGACTGTTGCAGCATCCCACTGTCAGAGTGAGAAGCCAGGCGAAGAGAAGTGCCCCTTGACATGAGTGATGTCGAGTTGGCCATACCCACCCAGTCACATGACCACCAAGCCACACCCACCAACTAAGCCACACCCACAGAATCAGTTGTTAAAAAAACTGAATCCCACCCCTGCACCCCAGGCAAAACTAAAAATACATCCACGTTAATTCATCGGTTATAGTAAAATGTCTGTCCGAGAGTCTATTGGTCTGTCAATCTATCTATCTATTTATCTATCTATCATCCATCCATCCATCTCAAGGATCTATTTATCTCTCTTATTTTACATTTACAATAACAGTCAATAATACCTAAACATGTGAGGTCATAATACATTTGCTAAATCAGGATATTGAGTTGCAAATCTATAATATTTTTTGTGAGGAAATATTTTTGGAATGATAATGGTATTCAAAGATATGCTCCAAAATCGTATTTAATAATCTGTATGATATAAATAAATTTGATTCTTCTATTTGTCTAATATTAACTTTATCTGGATTCTAGCAATGTTTGTCGGATGTGGCAACTTTCAGATATTTGGACTTCAATTCCCAGAATTCTCAGCAACAGGAATTTTTGGAGTTGAAGCCCCTATCCTTTTGAGCTGCAAAGGCTGGGAACTGAAATACTAATCTGTACCTCATAAAGCAGTCAACCAATACATTCTAGAAATCCATTGAGTTTTTTAGGACAATTTTTATCAGGCTAATTTAAAAAAAAAAATTAAATAAATTTCCTGTAAATTGATGGGAATAGGTGAATAAGGTTTTCTTGGGAACAGTATAAATATGCTGTGCCATTTGGCCTTTGGTTAAATTTTCTTAGTCTCCAATTTAGCCCATAATAACCGAGATGTCCTCAATCCAAATACTCAAAATATCAAGATGTAACAATTGGAGAACCATAGGCTTCCAATAGAACATGCATAAAATCTTGAGAGATACAGTTCCAAGACTATCTCCTGATCATCCTCACCTTTTAATGACCCCATAATCCCTTGAGGGGTGGAGATTGGGCAACTGAACAGGGCTGAGTGTTTACTGGCCAGATGTCCTTCCTGTCACCAATGTGGAGTTATATTAAGCAGATATATTCTCTATGTGCCTAGAGAGAGAAATATCTACCTCTACCTAGGATTGAACTCCCAGCCTCTTGATTGTGAGGTGAGAGCTCCACCTCTAGGCCACTGCACCAATCCAAGACTTTCTCCTGATGACTGAAGAAAATAAAAAAAATATTCTCAAAAAGGTGGATTGAATCATTTCTTAAATAGATGAATCCTTATACCCAATGAATTGAAGAGGCTTAAGATCTTGGCTTTCACCAGTTAATTGCTGCAGACATGTAAGTATTGCCTTCATGGTTTGCAAACCTAATTAATTTGTTGTGCCTTTTGTCAAAGTTCACTGATTTGATGGCTACAGAAAGCCAATGTTTGGAAGTAAATCCCAGCTTTTGCTCAATCGATCTATTGTTAATATTTCAGTTATGGAAAAAATTACAATGCTTTTTGGTGAAAGTTGGAACTTGGGATGCAGAAAAGATAGCAGCATCCTCTGCATAGAATAGAGCCAAAATAGGCTGGTGGATGAGGATGGAAGATGGAAGAGTTAGAAAGAAGCAGGAATATATCACTGGTAACATAATAGAGAAGCAGAAATATATTGCTGCTTAGCTTCTTTAAAGATAAAGTGATCAGACTGTTGCTTATTTCTCCTGCATTTGATTTGCATTTGCATAAAGGTAACAGCATTTTCAGCCTCAACACCCTGATCAAGGACCTAACTAGGAGAAAACCACACTGCCACCAGCAAGGGAAGCTAACTGTAAGGGAACAAACCTCACATTCACGAGCACTGGTGATATTACCTAATTAGGTAATTAAGTAATAAAAGGTCTGCAAGCAAACAACCACCTCAAAAAGCAGCAAGGACTGCATAGTTTATCCCTGAGCTATACATATTGTCTCTTCTGTTGGAAGACAGTAGTCAACAGATGAAGCAAGTAACCTCCTTGACAACCACTCTTGAAAACTGATCAAAAAGCCACTTTCTGTTTGCAGAAGGCAGGATAAAAAAGCGTTTGCCAACCTGGGCTACTTTAAGATGCATAGGTTTCAATGGCTATGGCTAGAGAATTTTATAAATTGAAGGTAACAGATGTGAGAGTTGTTCAGGTTGGGAAACGCTGGCATAAAGGAGGGCCTCTTGAAAGGCTTGAATGTCCCTTAGCCAGACTATAAGTCACACCCTCAGATAAAAGTTCAGCGATGTCTTGGTGAGGCTGACTACCCACCTTCAGGATAAGATTAAATGACAGAAGATGGAAGATGGTCACTGTCTATATGGGAATCAATAAAATCTCCATAACAGGTAACACGTCTTTCTCATATTAACATACAATCAAAGGTAGTTGCCTCTCTGCTGGCTAGAAGTAAGTTCTCTTTCTTTATCCTCTGGAGTCAAGCCTCTCCAGCCTTCAGAGCAAATGCCTCAGTGTTTGAAGCATTGCAGAATAAAATGAGTGGTCTAATAATGTAAAAAGAAAGTGAGATGTTCAAATGTTGAAGAACGGACTAATCACCAAATTCCCTTCTAAAATGAGACTTACTGGGTGCTATTATTTCTGAGTTTATTGCACTGGGCTTTCCATTTGGACAGTGAGTGTATTTGTGGGGTAGTCAGCAAGATGAGGAGGTCGATGTCAGCTTTGGAAGCCATATTAGCACCAGAAGCTTCCACACTGCCACATTTTTGAGCCTGGCAAAATGGGACGGGGGAATTTCTGACATTATCCTGAATCTTTTAATAGCTACCAGCACCCTGAAAGGAGGCTGTCCAGGGTGCTGATCTCCAGTATGAACCTGAAGTCCATATGGTGCAAAAACTCAGTGAAAATGAAAGAGAAGGAGGAGATCACAGAAGGAGTGGTGGGAACAGATATCGGAGGGCTGATTGAGACCTGATATCCTCCTCCTGAAGAATTTGTGCAAGCCATTGAAGCTGTTGAGGAGAGATGAAGGCTAGGCACTTGCCACAAGGAAATGGATTCCTGGAAAAGTTGCCAGACTGATCTAAATCCAGAGATGGGACCAGAGGAGAGGTTGCCTGAACTCCTTTCTTACTCCAGTCCAACAAAATCAGGCCATGAGCCAGAATGGAGAGATGTGGAGGCTTTGGGGTCCGACAACTCCTGAGAATGGAACCTGTTGCCTCCATCTCGCAGCCAATTGTTGGTAGGGCTCCCAGAGTGTTTTGAGCAACTTGAAGTGGGAAGTTGTGTCCTACAGTCCCAACCCCACTACCGAAATGGAACTTAACGCAACCCACATTCACTTTTCCTGATCTAGGACCTGGCAGTGGAGCCAGCGTCGGCAACATTCCACTCATCTAGAGATAACCAAAGAATTGGATCAGCATGGCAAGGGCAAGCAGCAGTGGGGAGACAGCAGATGCAGCCAGCATTTGGGATGCTGAAAACTCCAATTGCCTCCCTCCTCATCAGCCAGCCTTTATGCTATCCCCTGCGGAATGTATTCCCTCAGGCTGGGGATTCTATCCTGGTCATGGATGGGTCCAATGCCAGTGGATGCCAGCACCAGTTGCACCACCTGGTTCAGGACTACCATGGGGCCAATTTGCAGCAACAATCTTGGCGCAGCAATGAGGTCAGATCCAGCAGCAGGTTGCAGCCACCACCCTCTTTTCCAACACAGCAACCAGTACAGTGGATGGCTCCTATTCAAGCAGCCAACATCATTGGCACAGCAGATTCCAGCTCAGTTGCTGCCCGCTGCCCCACCGCCCCTCACAGTGCCCCTGCAAGGCCCCCCTCCTGCCACCCACAGCAGTGCCCCAGCAGATTCCAGTTCAGCCAGTGGTTGCCATGGTGATTCCACCAGTGAGACCAGCGCCATGGTGAGTCCACCAGCGAGACCAGGTTTAGATCAACATTTGATTGGAAGCCTGAAAAACTTGCTTATTTCCTCAGCCGAATCTGGGCACATATAGATCAATATGGAAACCAATACAAAACAGAGCACGACCTAGTGTCCGCAATTACTGATGGGATGAATGAAGGAGATGCTTCCACCTGGATAGTCCAGCTACACAATGAGGAAGCTGCAGAGCTAAATGATGCAGATGGATTTTTTGAGCTGCTCCGGGCTAAATTTGAAGACCCCGACAGAGTAGATGAAAATGAAGACAAAATAAAGGAGATGAAGCAAGGTAATCAACCCATAAAAGACTGTTTTTTTTTTTATAGTAAAATTTTAACAACAAACAAAAACACATAAAACATAAGACATAACATAAAAACATCACCCTCCTTCATAAATTTACAGACAGTGCATAGGTTGGTTTGCCACTCTTTTTTGTGCATCTATTTCATAGTCATCATAATAATTATGTTACAAAATAACTCATATTATCAATCAACAATTATGTATCCTAATATCATTATTAAACAATCATTTGACTATAATTTTATTAATTCATACTTAAGCGAGATAACTATAATTTAGTTAATTTATTTTATAACAAATCATAAAATCATACCAAATCTATCGTAATAAAATTTTATAAGCATATTATCAAAACATTAAAAAAAATATATTCATTATTTCCTACGTTTCTAAATATTCTATTATTATATTGTATTATCTAACCATTGATAAAAAAGGTCCCAAACTTCATAAAATTGTTTATCTTCTTGTTCTCTAATTTCAAATGTCAATTTACTCATTTCAGCACAATCCAATATTTTCTTAATAATTTCTTCCTCTGATGGTATTTTCTCACTCTTCCAATTTTTAGCAAATACAATCCTAGCCACTGTTAATACATTTACAATCAAATACTTTAAGTTTTTATTATATGTATCAGGTAAGATTCCCAATAAAAAAATCTCTGGTTTCAAATCTATGTGTTTCTTTATCATTTTTTCCAACCATATGCGAATTCTAGTCCAGTATTTCCAGGCTTCCTCACAAGTCCACCACATATGGTAATGTGAGCCAGGTATCTGATGACATTTCCAGCACTTTTCAGATTTGTTCTTGAACATTCTTGCTATTCTTGTTGGGGGAAAGTGCCACCTATAAAACATCTTATACAAATTTTCTTTATGTGCTGTTGACATTGTCATTTTATAATTTTGAGGCCACAATTTTTGCCATTTCTCTAAATCAATCCCATATCCAAAATTCTTCCCCCAAGCAATCATTGTTTCTTTAACCTGTTCTTCCTCTAATTTAATTTCCAGCAAATAACTTAGCTTCAATAATAATAATTATCCTTGAGAGCAAATCTCAATTCTTACCAATTTTAATACATATTAAAAGTCATTTTGTAATAATCAATTATAACATCTCATTGCTATTAAGTTATACTTCAATTTTCCACTTTTCTATCTAACCATTGGTAAAATAAATCCCATCTCTTAAAATATTCTTTTTCTTCTTGCTCTCTAATTGTTAGTGTTAATCTACTCATTTCTGCACATTCCATTATTTTCTTAATCACATCTTCCTCTATCTGAATTTTCTCATTTTTCCAACTTTGAACAAATACAATTCTAGTTGCAGTTAATACATTAATAATCAAGTATGTCAATTCTCTGTTATAACCTTCAGGTGAAATTCCCAATAAAAGTATCTCTTGTTTCAACCCAACCAAACCTTTTGTAGTCCAAGCTAATGCCAGTGATGTGGCTCTTGTGGCGGTACTACTACAAAAGAACTCTCAAGACCAACCAATGCCTTGTGCTTATGTGTCAAAAAAGTTGACTGACACAGAACATAGATGGGCAGTTTGGGAAAAGGAGGCTTTTGCTGTGCGATGGTCTTTATTATCTTGGAGGCATTTTCTGGAGGGAGTTACGGAGACTTTTGAGCTGTGGATTGATCACAAAAACCTCTAGGCTCTGAAGATCCTTTGAAAGCTTTACCCTAAAAAAGTTTGCTGGGCTCAATACTTTAAGAGATTCAATTTTAAACTGAAATATATTCCAGGGGAAAAAAACTTATTGGCGGATGCCTTGTCAAGAAAACGCCAATTTGACAGTCGCTGAGAGGAAGTAGTGCAAACTATGATATCAGAAGCCCAACCCGCCGGCCAACCAACCACTAGACACCAAGCCCAAGGGAGTTCTAGACTCCCTGAGGATAAACTGACAACAAATTTGAAAGCAGCACTCTTAAACAATCCATGGTTTGCTGAAAATCAAACCAATTTGACAATGGTGAAGGATTAATTTGGAAAGGAAGCAAGATTTATGTGCCCAATACCCTGAAATTGATGGTACTAAACCACAGCCATGACTCTTATTTTGGGGGGGCACTTTGGATTTCTTAAAACCCTACATTTAGTCAGAAGACAATTCTGGTGGCAAAAAATGAAAACTGATATCAAGCACTATGTAAAAAGCTGTTCAATTTGGGCCACAATGAAACATAGAACTGGGAAACCCTCTGGACTTCTCCAACAAGTAGCTGAACCAACGAGGCCGTAGGAAGAAATCTCAATGGGCTTTATTGTGAAATTACCAGAAAGTGGAGGAAGTACAGTAATTTGAACTGTCATTGATTTGTTTTCCAAGCAAGCCCACTTTACAGCGTGTAATGGATTACCTTCATCTTAAAAAACTGGCAAATTTTTCATGAAGCATATTTATCAGCTCCATGGAGTGCCGCTTCATGTAATCTCAGACCGAGGCATTCAATTTACCACTAAGTTCTGGAGGGAGTTTTTAAAGTCCATTGGGTCATCCCAAGGACTTTCCTCAGCTTTTCATCTTGCTTGCAATGGGGCCACTGATCTATGGTGGAACAATACATTAGATATTATGTAAATTATCAACAACAAACTGGGTGGATCTATTGCCATTTGCAGAAGTGGCTTATAATAATGCGGTACACACAGAAGCACTGGCTTGACTCCTTTCCAAATCACTACTGGCATGGACTTTGTCCCTATGCCTGAGTTACCTAGAGAACCCCCAACATCCATGTCCTTAACGGATTGGATGGAATCATTAAAAAAAGGTTGGGAGAATACTAAAAAAACTCTAGCGGAAGCAGCTGAGGAATATAAAAAACAGACAGACAAACATAGATCTTTCGAACTATCTTTTAAGGTGGGTGACAAAGTGTTTTTGTCTACTAAATATCTTAAGTTGAAGCTTCCTAATAAGAAGTTGGGACCTAAATTTCTGGATCCCTTTCCGATATTGAAAGTAATCAATCCAGTGACTGTCCAACTTAACCTCCCTCACCTATTAGGGAAAATACACCCAGTCTTCCATAGTAGCTTGTTGAAGCCTGCTGTTGGTTCCAATCTAAGACCCATGCCTGCAGCCCCTCCAAAAACTTTAGTAGCACAAGGCAAAACACATTATGAAATCAAGAAAATCCTTAACTCTAGATTACACCAAGGACGATTACAATATTTAGTGCTGTGGAAAGGCTACCCTTTGCCAGAAGCTACTTGGGTGAAAAGTTGGGATGTGCACACAGATAGATTGATTATGCATTTCCATGATGAATTCCCTGACAAGCCAAAGGGTCCCCTTGAAGGGGGGAGAAGAGGTTAAGTGGCTTGATGACAATGCGTTAACCATTTGTTGTGTTGTGTTTATTGTATTTTTTGGGATGTGGTTTTTTTTTTTTTTTAAGAGGGATGCCTGTCAGCTTTGGAAGCCATATTAGCACCAGAAGCTTCCACACTGCCATTCTTGAGCCTGGGAAAATGGGAGGGGGGAATTTCTTGGAGCGTATGTGGTTAAACATAATAGCATTCTTCTTTTACGTCAAGGTCATGTTATTTCTGCACCTGGCTGAGGAGTGGTTGAGGGGACATCTCAAGTTGGGACAGATGGTGATTAGGGCATGTGATGCAATGAGAGGTGCGGGGGGTGGATTTGTAATTTTTTACTTATTGGAGGGAAACCCGGAACTTTCAGATTCGGGATTTCCCAGATGTGCCAGTTTACTACTCTAATAAAAGGAACCTTTGAGAAGATGTCTGTCTCGGACTTATTGATTGCAGTTGAGGTTTTTTGGAACGCTGACAATTGACTTATTCTACAAAGCACCTGAATATAGGATGAGAAGCAATGGATTGAAGGTCATCAGGGGGAAGTCAACCTGGAACTAAGGAACAATTTCCTGAAAGTAATAACAATTAATCAATGGAATTGTTTGTCCCCCAAATTGTTGGATGCTCTATCACTGGAGGTATGCAAGAAAAGATCGGATGGCCATTTGTGCAGGATGCAATAACATCTCTTGCCTTTGGCAGGGGGTTGACCTAGAAGATCTCCAAGGTCCCTTCCAGCCATATGAGTCATGGTTTTGTATAACTTCTATAGTCACAGGTACAACGGTTGTTAGAAATTTTTCTGTGACTGGGAAGATATACACCGAGTAGAACAATATTTAGGGGCCCAATTTTTAAGTCAACGACCATCATTAAAGAGTCACAATGAATGAAATAATGATTGATTGATTGATTGGATGGAGATCAGGTACAGAATTTTGAGGAAATAAGAATGTCTACTTTTCTGGTTCCATGTTGCAGGGAGAAATTTTTTTTACAGAGGTTATCCAGTTGCAAGAATTCTAAATCATACTTAGACGAAAATAAAATAAAATAAAATAAATTGGGCTCAATCCATTTAGCTTGCCAGCGTGCTGTGTTCCAAGATAGTAACTGTGCAGCAATGTAAAATGTGAAGGTCATAACTGGAGTTAGCCACATTGTTGATCTGGAGGCATCTGAAACAGCTACTGGTAACACCAAACTGGCTAATTGACAAACTATTTAAATGTGAGCTTGGTGGCCTGCCTATTTAAGTAACCCTGTAGTTGGCTTGAAACCTTTAATTTAAACAAGTTAAGCAATGGCAACTCATTACACTGGAAGCAAATATGAAAGATTAGACTGCCATGACCACTACTTGGCAGGAAAATAAGAGCAGTCCTGATTTTACATAGTTTAAACAAGTCTCCATTTTTTTTATCCCTTTAGTATAATATGAAGAAAAAAAAATACAGAATCCACTGCTCTAAGGTTCTAAATTGTGAGTATTTATCCACTGTAAAAGAATAACATCTTTCAATATACCCCACACTTTGTAAATCTATAATTCTTTGTACATATAGAAATTATCAAAAGATGGTATAATTGAAAATCTGATATCGAAACCATATCAAAAGTAAAGGTAAAAGTTTCCCCTGTCCAGTCCAGTCTAGGGGCAGTGCTCATCTCCATTTTTTTAGCTGAGGGAGCCAACATTGTCCAAAGATAATTTCATGGTCTTGTGCCCAGCCCTACTCTACGACAAAGATGCATGAACCACTGTTATCTTCCCATGAAGTGGTACCTATTAAACTACTTGCATTTGCATTCTTTCAAATGACTAAGTGGGCAGGAACTGGGACAAGTAATGGGAGCTCACCCTGTCATATTAGTGCTTGGTCTCGAACATTGGCTATCACTCAGTGTGTTTAACCACTGAGCCACCGTTCCCCGCTGAAACTATATTACTCTTTCTCAAAGCCACATAAGATAAAATATGGATTTTAAACCAAAATGCAAAATAATGGGGCAAGGGTTGGATTTGTTTCAACTTGGAAATAAAAAGGAATTTCCTGACAGTGAGAACAGTATAACAGTGTAAACAGTGTTCAGTTTTCCTTATGGAACTGAGGGTGCTCACAGGTATACAGGAAAAGATTTGACATTCCTGAATGATTAATTATGTTTTATTATTCCTCATGTTCGAAGTTTGCTCAAATGGTTTAAATAATTATTAGAAATTTGTCATGAATACAGAAGGAAAGTCTGTTTCTCATTTTCACATTTAGTCACAAGAGGTCGCTGTTTCATAAGGAAACCCTGCAAGTGAAACTGAAAATGCAGAGCCCCTCCCTTAAAGGGACCGACATTCCTGCCAGCCAGATCCACAAGGGAAATATCCAACAACAGAGGAAGCTCAACAATCCAGGATTCAACCTATGAATACATTGCCAGTATGTCTGAGGTAGATGGGCTCTGCTCCTGACATCTTTAAGGCAAGATATTTACAAAAAAAGAGAAGAGTTTGCTGGTGTTGTGCCTGTGTCTGCAATGCCTACCTGGCTGAAGGGGCTGCTGCAGCTGTTTCTGCTCCACACTTCCTGGAAAATGGGGAGTGGCCAGCTCCATTATTCTGTGCTGGAGGAATCCCAGCATGGTGCCTTTGTGGGCCGCATTGCCCAGGATCTGGGGTTGGAGGTGAGTGAACTGGTGCCTCGGATGTTCCGGATGCTGTCCAAAGGAGAGAAGGACTACTTTGAGGTAAACCTGCAGAATGGGATCTTGTTTGTAAATTCCCGGATAGACAGGGAGGAGCTGTGTGCCAAGAATACAGACTGTATTGTTCATGTGGAAGCGATTGTGGAGAAACCTGTGAGGTTCTTCCACGTAGAGGTTGAAATCAAAGACATTAATGACAATGCTCCCATCTTCTCTGCCAGGGAACAGATTTTGAGCATTTCAGAACTCACAACATCTGTCACCCAGTTCCTGTTAGAAGGAGCATCTGATGCAGATATTGGTAGTAATGCTTTGTTAACTTACAAGCTCAGTACAAACAACCATTTTGATCTTGATTCAGGAAGTGATGAAGATGCGAGTAAATCTGTAGTACTTCTATTGAAGGTGCCACTTGACAGAGAGGAGATTCCTGTGCATCATTTAGTATTGACAGCCACTGATGGGGGTGAACCAAAACTCACAGGAACTGTTCAGCTCATCATCAATGTGCTGGATGTGAATGACAACCCTCCTGTCTTTAACCAAACAGTTTATAGGGTAAAGTTGCTGGAAAATACAGCTAGCGGGTCATTAGTAATTTCTCTGAAGGCAACAGACTTAGATAAAGGGATTAATAGGGAAATCTGTTATTTTTTTCATGATAGTGTCACTCTACATGTCACCAAGCTCTTTAGTATAAATTCTGATACTGGGGAAATCAGAGTAATTGGAAAATTGGATTACGAAGAAAGTAAGTTCTATGAACTTCCAATTGTAGCAGAAGATAAAGGCAGTTCTCCATTATCAACACATTGTAAAGTTCTCATTGAGGTTTTGGACATAAATGATAACATTCCAGAATTATCTGTGAATTCTCTCTCTGTGCCATTGCCAGAGGATTCCCCTCCAGGGACTGTGGTAGCCATCGTGAGGGCTTCTGACAGGGATTCTGGCAACAATGGAGAAATAAACTGTTTCCTGTGGCCCACTGGAATACCCTTCAAACTTGAGTCCACATTCAAGAACTATTACTCCCTAATTGTTGCTGCAGTCCTAGATCGAGAGAAAGTGGCTGAATACAGGATGGTTGTGACAGTGGAAGATCAAGGTGTTCCACCATTGTCTTCCAGTCTTACCCTCTTAGTGTCCGTTAGTGACATAAATGATAATGTTCCAGCTTTCACACAGTCCTCCTACACAGTCTTTGTGAAGGAGAACAATCCCCCTGGTGCTCACATCTTCACAGTATCTGCCACAGATCCAGACATAACTGAGAATGCCCTGATCACCTACTGGATAGATGAGAATCTCTGGCCATTGTCAAGCTACATCTCTGTACATTCGGAGAGTGGAAAGCTCTATGCTTTGCAGTCCTTGGACTATGAGGAGTTGAAACTGCTGGAGTTCCAGGTGAGAGCCAAGGATGCCGGAATGCCCTCCTTGTGTGGCAACACGACTGTTCAAGTCTTTGTGATGGACGAGAATGACAATGCACCTGTTGTGTCAGGATCATCAGAAGAGAACCTGATTCTCCTTACGGTCCCAGTGATGCCTGGGCATATTGTAGGCAAGATCCATGCATTGGATGCAGATTCTGGATACAATGCATGGCTGAGCTATGAACTGCTTGAAGAAAGCCATGGTCCTTGGACTGTAGGGCAGTATAGTGGTGAGGTGAGTACCAAATATCCTCTGGATGAGTCAGAAGGAAGCAAAATTCAGAGTGTGCTGGTTCTTGTAAAGGATCATGGGAAGCCTCAACTGTCAGCCACAGCCACCTTGAGTATGTCACTTGTGACCAATGGTCAGACAATCAAAACTGATATTAACCTCCTCAGGTCAAGTGAGAGCTTCATGCCCCTGGTGGACTCGATCAACATCTATCTGATCATTGCCATCTGCTCCGTTTCCAGCCTCTTCTTGCTGGCAACTCTCATCTATGTGGCCCTGCGATGCCACTGCAAGGCAAAGGAATCCATGGTTTATGGCCCTGGCATGGCCACCCTGGTGTGTGCCAGTGAAGTGGGTAGCTGGTCCTATTCCAATCGCCACAGCCACATCCTGGCAGGTGTGAGCACAGAGGCTGGTGCCAAGAGTGACCTTATGATTTTCAGTCCCAACATTCCTGTCTTTGCAGATAATGGGGAACTTATCAATGGGGTGGATGTGCCCCCAGATTCTGATAAAAAGGTGAGTGCAGCTCTAGGAGTCCTTGTCATCCGCTCAGCATCTTATTTCTATGCTTATAATTTTGGATTAGTCTTGGGATAATATTGTTTTTGAATTGTTAATTTAGATACCTATTGTAAATAAATAGAATTACAAATCATTAGTCCTTTTTTATTAAAAATAATTTTAGAAAATGAGGAGCTATAGCAAGGTTCAAAGAAAGTTTGTTATTTACTTGACAGGAAGTGAATCTGTCTTGTATGATAGTAAACATATAAGCATAAGCCATGTTGGAACTGTGGTTAGAATGCAAAATAGCAAGCTAATTCAGCCCATTTCCAGGAATTCAATCCCCAATGGCTCAAGGTTGATTCAGTCTTCCAACTTTCCCAGGTCAGTAAATGAGGACCTAGATTGTTGGCAATATGCTGATTGTAAAATGCTTAGAGAGGGCTGTAAAGCACTCTGAAGTCTAAGTGCTATTGCTATTGAAACATAAATAAGCTCTTCACCTTATTTTATCAGTTTGCCCTGGCAAACTACTTCTGTTTTGTTTACAGGTGAATATTAATTAATGATTGATAGTTGATAGTTTGTTATTTGATGAATCAATCAATGCATCTTTTTGTGACTGTATTTATGGCTAGTCACTAGTGTATGGATTGCAAACTTGCTGAACTTTATTAATCTTCTATATGCACAGAACTTTATTTGTAAGTTGGTTTGAGGGTTTCTATTTTGTTAATACAATGTTGACAAATTTAGAAACAGAATGTATTGTAAAGGGGTCAACAGCTGGGTAGAAATAATACATTTATAAACTGAAACGATATCTGATAACTGAGTAGTCCTATTCCTAGAATGATCTAATCCGAACTGGAATGGCCTTGTCATTTTAACAACTAATGTGTGGATTTTTGTATCCTGTTTCTATTGCAACATCTAGTGTCACTCTTTGAGGTTGGAAGGAATCAAATGATGTTCCTAGCCAAGGACTCTCATAATCTTTACATTCTATAATTCTCTTCAAATCTTTGAGAATGGCATCAACTTAGCATGTGTTTTGAGGATGTGGAAGGTTTCAGAGGTGGTATTCAGCAGATTCTGACCAGTTTTGTAGAATTGGTAGTGGAAATTTTGAGTAGTTCGGAGAACCGGCAAATCCCACCTCTGAGTGGAGATTTTACAGTATCCTTCCCCTGCCATGCCCATCAAGCCACGCCCAGAGAACCAGTAGTAAAAAAAATTGAATCCCACCACTGGAAGGATTATGTCATATCAAAACCCAGGTTTTTATCTTATGTAGCTGAATGAATAATCTGGGAGAATTGATGAAATATGAGGGAATTGGAAGAGGGAAATCCTTGCATCCTTCAACAAAATAAGCTTAGGGGATCTATAGGTTTGACAGGCTGACATTGGTACTTTTATGCTCAGCAGTATTTCCCAACGTTGTCAAGTTGTAGATGTGTGGTCCTGAGTTTCCAGAATTCTCTGCAAAGGGCAGCTGGCAGGGAATTCTGAGTCTGCAAACCTATATAGCTGAAGATGATACAGCTCAAGGAATACCTGTTGTATTCTAAGAAACTCGTAGAGCAATTAAGCAGTAAATGCTAAAGATCTGCTTGGATTTTTCAGGAACATGTCATTATTTGTTTAATTGGGCAATTTTCTCAGTATAGATGTGCTTTGCCAGTCCTTTAATTCTGTGATGTATTTTTATCTTCACAATCTATTTGACAAACCTGGGATGTCTTGGTGCATCTATGTATTCACAGTTCAGATTTCTTGAGATCAGCCAAGTTGGGTGATGCACCAGCTTCCTGAAATTGTAGAAATTTCAGGTGTGAACATTTTACACACTGATTTCATCAAGGCAATTTGACAAATATACTATAACTTATAGTAATTATATACTATAATTAAGAAGCTTGTTAAATGTGAACTTGATTCCTTGCCAATTCAGCGAAACATGTTTTCAAAGCATGATGACTAAAAGCTCATTAAACTGTAGGCAAGCATAAATGGTCAAGCTTCTGTGGCTTATACTTGGTAATAGATCCCAAGTCTTGCAACTTTACATCACTAAATTTGTTTCCCTTTAGCCAGGGAAGGAGGGAGGGAGATAATCAGAAAATAACATATAAAACAAAGGATAAAAGGGGAAAAAGAAAAGGACTATGCAGAAATTTTAATAGTTAATTCTTGATTATGTAGAGCAGGGATGTCAAACTCAGTTTCAATGAGGGCCACATTAGGGTTGTGTTTGACCTTGGGGGCCAGAGGAGCATGGCCAGGGTGGCATGGCCAGCTCGACATCACTCATCGAGGCTCCTTTTTTTGGCTGTGATGGCCTCCTGCAGCCCTCTGCCAGTAAAAACAGAGCTCGGGGAGGCCATATATGAGCTGGTCTGTCAGAGTTTTCAGCAATCTTATCAGCACACAAGTAAATAATTCAGCAGGATTCATTTATGTAAGAAACTTCTTTATGTACAGTACCATACAGCAGAAGCTAGAACCAGAACTCAGAATCCAGAAGTACACAATCAATAATCACAGAAACAATATAAACACAGAAGCAATATATTACAGAGGCACTCATATATATATACAGATCAGTGAGCCTAAGCCATGGCCAGGCTCCGAACTGACTGGGTCACCAAACAGTCCCCATAGGCTGATCTGTTACCATGTCTATTCCAATTTATGAATCTTATACACTGACACTCCTCCCTTCATGACTGGAATAGACATAAAACTGAATAACTGAATATTCTTCCCATGATGCACTCCACCCAATGGCTTGGTCACTATATCTGCCAGATTAACCTCTGAAGAACAGTGAAGCAAGTTAATTAATTTACATTTGATTGCTTCTCTGACATTACAATATTTAATTTCCATATGCTTGCTTCTATTCTTTACTCTCACCTGTTGCCATTTTAATACAAGCAGAATTATTTTCATATACTGTTACAGCATCATTTACCTTTAAACTTAAATCCTGTAACAGCTGTTTGTACCAAGTTACCTCTAAACAAAGTTCAGATAAAGCTAAAATTTCTGCCTCTGCAGTAGAAATGGCTACAGTTGTTTGTTTTCTGGACTTCCAAACAAGTAAAGCTCTTCCAAACAATACCACAATCCCAAAATTAGACTGGTTTTTACATCATTTGCATAATCACTGTCAACAAAAACATTTCCATTTTTCTGAGACCTGTATTTGAAGACCCAAGTTCACAGTTCCATTCAAATACCTGAGAATACTTTTTATACTCATCCAATGCAATTGTGTTCGTGCAGCCGTAAAGTGACATAAGATGCTTACTGGACAAACTGTCTGGTCTGGACCACTTTGACAGATATAACAGGCTCCCTATTGCTAACTGATATATATCTTATCACAGGTTTCACTTTTGTCACTCAAACTGTTATGAAAATCTGTGCTCATAGGTGTTGGAACAGAATTACAATTACAATTACAATCCTTCATGTTACAGAGGTGCTCAGGGAAGCCTTGCCAGCCACAGAAGAAGTTCCTGAAGGCCTCTGACAGCAAAAAAGAGGCCAGGGGCAATGTACGCAAATGAGGTTAGTCAGTGGATAGCATCTCCTGAAAAGAAGACCTGGTGGCTTCTGATTGTGTCCGTCTGTGAGTCAGGCCCCCACAGTTGTTTCAGTTTTAAATTTGGGGCAGCCTATTGCTGTGCCAGAATGGTTTTTTTCTTCATCCTGATTGGTTGGGAATCTAGGTCTGTGTTTATTGGTCTTGGAGTTTGCCCTGTTCTGCTTGATTGGTGTTTCTAATATCTTCTGTCTGTTTAGTGGCTCTTTCTGTCTGTTTAGTGGCTATTTTTGTGTCTTGATTGGTTGGCAACATTGTGTTCCTTTATTGGAGGCCTTTTGTGCAGCTTGGCTCTGGGTAAATGGACGGCTATCATTTGTTAGGAAGCTAGGTTTATATATATATATATGTGTGTGTGTGTGTGTGTGTGTTTTCTTAAATTTTCGCGGGTACTTACATGTATGGCATTCAGCTTTGTTCGGGTATTTTCCTACGTCATAGTAGTGGTGCTTTTAAAGTTGTAGCAACGTTTCAGCAGAATCTCATCTGCCATCATCAGGCTTCTGTATAGTGTTCGTCTGTGAGTTAGACTTTTACAGTTAGACTTTTGTGAAAGTCTAACTCACAGACGAACACTATACAGAAGCCTGATGATGGCAGATGAGATTCTGCTGAAACGTTGCTACAACTTTAAAAGCACCACAACTATGACGTGGGAAAATACCTGAACAAAGCTGAATGCCAGACATATATATATATATATATATATATATATATATATATATATATATATATGTATATAAATATATAAATAAAACACGGTCTTATTGTTGGGGAAACACTGTAGTTTAAATCTTAGTAAATAGTAAACCAGAGCCATGATGGCACAGTGGATAGAATGTAGTATTGCAGGCTAACTTTGCCCACTGCGAGCAGTTTGATCCTGACTGGCTCAAGGTTGACTCAGCCTTCCATCCTTCCAAGGTCAGTAAAATGAGGACCCAAATTTTTGGAGGCAATATGCTGACTCTGTAAACTATTTAGAGAATGCTCTAACACATTGTGAAGTGGTATATAAGTCTAAGTGCTATTTCTATTTAAATGTAAGAGTATGTTCACCTTGAATGAAAGTTATTATTTGACCATAAGTCCACCAGTCTGAGCTCACCAATGTTTCTTTTCTGAAAAAAAGTTTCCGGGAGTCACACCTAAAACGATACCTTCATAGAGAATCCTGTTTTATATTTATTACAAACTCTTAGGATGGCATGTCAACCAAAGGAACCTTAAAGTCAACATTCATCTTAACCTTGTCATACCATAAGTAGGCATGTCACCCAAACCTTAATTCATGGCTCTCTAATCCAAATAATTGCTTTTATTTGGAGAATCATCCATTTTCATAAGAATCAAAGCAAGAATTAAAGTATAATTTCAAATCCAGTTAACCTAAACCTCCTCTTTCTTTGGCATCTTGTAGTAATTTGTATTTGATTATTAGCCTTTTCCCTTGCCATATGACCTTAGAAATATCCTTTTGCCATTGTTTAAATGGAATGCTGAGTGACAATATCGGTAAAATCTGAAATAAAAATAACATCTTTGGTAAGACATCAATAAGGATGATCACATCTTAATAAGGTGTTTTTAATATAATTCCATACAAGTACAAAATTGTTTTGAAACAGTTTGGTGTTTGTATTTATCAATGTTAGCTGCTGGTGTTTAAACTTTTTCTCTATATCTTAAAATATGAATCTCTTGTCATATTTCACATTCTTGAGAAGCCATATTCTTAACAAGCATTTTTGTTTTCTGATTATTTATTTTGAAGGCTGATAATGCTCAAAAGTAATTTAGCATCTTCATCAAATATTTTGGAGTCTGGTAAGAATCTATAACTAAGTCATGTGAAAACTCTGAATTTATAAACTTTTTTTCTGATTTTTATGTCTGTTATGTTGTCATCTTGTCAGATATTGTTATTCAAAACTTCCAATTATTTACTAATATAAGTAACAGAGGAGATAGCGGACAACCTTGTCTCATATTCTTTTTAATTTCATATGTTTTAGTTAAATCTCCATTAATGATAATATTTGCTTGCTGTGATGGTTTTATTGCCTTAACCCCTTGGATAAATTTCTCTCCAAAAACCATGACTTCCAAAACATTAAACATAACATCCCAATTTAAGTTATCAAAAGCTTTCTCTGCATCCATAAATATTAGAGCTACTTGCTTCTCATTTTGAAATTGTAAATATTCAATAACATTCAAAACAGTATTCATTCATTGTCTCTCAGTTATCTTTCTGGCAAAAAGCCAGGTTGATCTTTGTGAATGTAAGACTGTAGAAATTTTTTCAATCCTTCTACTAGTATTGCAGTAAAAAGTTTATAGTTCTTGTTTTAATATTGAAATTGGTGTATAATTTTTAATCATCAGAACATTTTGGCCCTCCTTTGGTAATAACACAATATTAGCTTCTTTCCAAGTTGGAGGCATCTTTACACCCTGTAGTACATAATTCAATATATCCTTTAGTGGCTGTAGGAGTTGCTCCTCAAAATATTTGTTATACTGGCTTGTGAGGCCATCTGGACCTGAAGCTTTACCTATTTTCATTTTTTCAATACCTTCTGATATTTCAAAGGTGGTTACTGGAATCACGCTGATTCTTCTTAAACTCTCACTACATTTTGCTAGCATCAACTATCGCATCCTTCTTGCCTGCCTGAAGGGATTGGCTCTGGGAGGTACACGTTGCAAGGATCTCCTCCTTTCCCTGTGATTTGGTTCATTTTGAGTTGACAGGAGAGATTAAATCAAATCTGAAGCCTTTAGTGCAGGGGTAGGGAAACTTGGCTTTTATCATTTATGGACTTCAACTTTCCCCTGATTTCCCCCACAACTGAAAAATCAATAGGCCAGGGATGGGGAATCTTTTATGGCTCGCTCAGGAATTCTGGGAGTGGAAGTCCATAAGTGATAAAAGAGCCAAGTTTCCTTACCCCTGTTTTAGTGGATGGGGTACTTCAGAACTCAATTGTATACACTTTTCCCTTTGGTTTAATATCTACATGAAGGCACTCGGAGAAGGAAGTATGCAGTGGGGTCCCCCAAGGTTCTGTTTTGGGTCCAGTACTCTTCAATATCTTCATCATCATGATTTGGTGACAGGATAGATAGGGAAGTCATCAAATTTGTAGATGACCCGAAGCTGGCAGGAACAGCTGACACTTCAGAAAATAGGCTTAAGATACAGAACAATCATGACAGATTTGAACATTGGGCGCTATCTCACAAAATGAAATTTAATGGTGAAAAAAGTAAGAGTCTACATTTAGGCAAGAAAAACCAAACACACAGGTATAGTATAGGTGGAACCTGGCTCAATAGTAGTAGCTGTGAGAGGGATCTTGGAATCCTACTGAATAGTCACTTAAATAAGATTCAGCAGTGTGCTGCAACTGCCAAAAAAGCTGACACAGTTCTAGGCTGCATTAACAGAGGAATAGAATCAAGATCACATGAAGTGTTAATACCACTTTATAATACTTTGGTAAGACCACACTTGGAATACTGCATCCAATTTTGGTCACCATGATGTAAAAAAAAGTGTTGAGACTCTAGAAAGAGTGTAGAGAAGAGCAGCAAAGATGATTAGGGGACTGGAGGCTAAAACATAACGAATGTTTGCTGGAATTGGGTATGTCTAAAGGACTAGGGATGACATGATATCAGTGTTCCAATATCTCAGGAGTTGCCACAAGGAAGGAGTCAAGCTTTTCTCCAAAGCACCTGAAGGTAGGATAAGAAGCAATGGATGGAAACTATTCAATGAGAGAAGCAACCCACACTTAGGCAAGTGAGTATTTTCACCATATCATTTTTATGCATTATTTTTCATCTCCAAACCATAAGCGAATGTTTAATGAATATAAGCATATCAGGTGATGTGTATTTGTGTAATGAGGGTGGGTGTGGCCTAAGGTGATCAACATCCTATATCAAGGTGTGCATAATTATGCCTTTCCTTAGGCAGAATGGGCCAAAGAAGAGATTTAACTGACTGAAAAGTCAAAAATCATGAAAACTCTTTTGGAGGGATGCAACACTCTTGAAATTGCTAAGATATTGGGGCGTGATCACAGAACCATGAAATGTTTTGTTGCAAATAGTCAACAGGATCACAAGAAATGTTTTGAAAAAAAAGATGCACATTAACTGCCAAGGATTTGAGAAGAATCAAACATGAAGCTGCAAGGAACCCATTATCCTCTAGTGCTGTCATATTCCAGAACTGCAACCTACTTGGAGTGCTTCTTTTATGCCATTAGTAAACAACAAATGTGAGGTATTTGGTGCTCAGAGACATAGCCAAGGTAAGGAAGGTTGAAACTCGACCACCACTGAACAAGACACAGAAGTTGAAATGGAAAGACTGGGTCAAGAAATATCTGAAGACAGATTTTTCAAATGTTTTATGGACTGATGAGATTAGAATGCCTAAGACTGTCCCCACTCACACAGACAAGCAAGACACCAGAATATAAACTGACAGCAAACAGCACCCCTCACTAGCACTGATGATGTTACCTAGTTAGGGTAGTAAAACGTCTGCAGGAAAACAAGCTCAGAGATCACAAAAGACCCCACATTTGAACACTGAGCTTCAAATATTCTTTATTGTTTTAGTTATATGCTTCTCTTTCCATTTTTTTATGTCTGAACTTTTTGTCCCCTAGTTTATCAAAAAGCTCTGTGCAATCATATTGGTCTTTTGTTTTTCTTTCTCTGGTATTATTTTTGCTTGGACCTTCATTATCTCATTTTTCAGGGTTTCCCTGTTTTTTTTTCTTTTAGGATTTCCATCCATGGAATCCTTCCTAGTCTCTCTCTTAGCTTGCTGAAGTTATCTCTTTTAAAGTCTAAAACACCAGTCTTACTTGGTTCATTCATTTGTAGTTGCATTATGGTGAATCCAAGTATGACATCTAGCTCTCCCCTAAAAGTTCTTATAACTTTCAGTCCCTCAATCATTTCATCCCTATTAGCAAAAGTTAAGTCCAGCATAGCTGTCCCTTTAGTTCTCTCTTCTACCTTTTTATAACAAATTTGTCAGCTAGGCATGCCAGGAACCTGTTAAATCTCCCACTCCCTGCAGAGTTTCTTTCCCAGTTAATGTCCGGATAGTAAAAATCCCCCATTGCTAGAGTGGTATGTTTCCTGGATACATCAGCTAACTGATTAGCTGAAATAGAAGAGTCCATCTATTTCCTCTGGTTGGTTGATTGGCTGACCTGTAATACACATCTATAGCAAAGTCATTTTTGATCTCTAATATTTATCCAATGACTTTCAAAAAGGCTTTCATCTCTAATATTGTATATTTCTGTGGATTTAGGCATTTAAGCCCTTTATTTGACCCTAGAGTTGATACCCTTCTTGGATTTTTGTCCTCTGAATGACATGCTGCCATCAAGCCTCCTCTAGACTTTATTTTTCCTTGTAGTTGTTTCTTCCTTGCTGTGTTTCATTTAAATACAGACGTCTGAATTTCTCATTTGCATGGCTGAGACTCCCAAATGGCTAGATGTGCTTTTAGACCATACACTTTCTCTTCTAGCAACCCCATGAGTTTACATTCGGGTTCAGGTATAATTTGAGGTACAGTCCTCCACAGGCAGGAACATAAACATAGCATACACCTTGCAGGTCACCATGGTGCTAGTTTCTTTCTCCATGAATTGATTGCTCTTCAGGATTTGTGCAGATCGAATACATATTCTCTTGTACGCTTCCTATGTTAAGTTTTTAGTTGTAAGATTCACTAGCTTGATCTGCTGTACAAGGTCCCAGTTCTCTGCAGCTTGTGGTGAGCAAGTCCTTGCTCTCCCAGCAATCTCTGGTGGTCTGCAAATGGAACAATGGTTCCTGTAAATGCAACTAGTGACTTGATGTGTTGTGCTCCAAGTACCATACATTATGAAAGTAATATGCAAATACTACCACCAAGATACTAGACAACACAGTATCAACAGTAGAGACCTTCAAATTTCTAGGTTCTATCATATCTCAAGACCTAAAATGGACACCTAACATCAAAAATGTCCTCAAAAAAGCACAACAAAGAATGTTCTCTTTGCACCAACTCAGAAAGCTCAAACTGCCCAAAGAGCTATTGATTCAGTTCTACAAATGAATTATTGAGTCTCATCTGCATCTCTATAACTGTCGGGTTTGGTTGTGCAACCCAACAAGACAGACACAGACTTTAACGGATAGTTAGAACTGCAGAAAAAAAAATAGCTACCATCCTGCCTTCCATTGAGGACCTGTATACTGCAAGAGTTAAAAAGAGGGCTGTGAAAATATCTACAGATCCCTCATATCCTGGACATAAATTTTTTCAACTTTTAGCCTCAAAATGATAGGGCTCTGCACATCAGAACAAGAAAACACAAGGGCAGTTTTTCCACAAAAGCCATCACTCTGCTAAACAACTAATTCCCACAACCCTGTCAAATGAACTATTAAGACTGTATTATTATTTTTCTTCTCATCTTTACTAGCACCGATCTCTTCCCAGTTATGGCTATATCCATGTTGCTTATATCTGTACAACTTACAGTTTTTTATTGTTTCCTAGTATGATTTGATTGCTTATTAGTATCCTATGGCTATCATTAAGCATTGTATTTTATGATTCTTGATGAATATATTTTATTTTTTCTTTATGTACATTGAGAGCATATACACCAAAGACAAATTCCTTGTGTGTCCAATCACACTTGGCCAATCACACTTCTATACAACCAGCCACTCATTTCTCAGACTGCTAGTTTAATCCACGGGATGAAATCCCAGTTCTCTGCAGCTCTGGGTGAGCAGTTCTTTGATTTCCCAGCAATCTCTGGTACTATGCAAACACAACCAGTGCTTCTGTTCCTAGACCACTAAGTTGATCCAGTTCTCAATATATTGTGGTGAGCAACTCCATGCTCTCCCAGCAACCTGTTATGCTATGCAAAGGAAACCAGACTTGGTTCCCAGGCCACTAGCTTGATCCACTGGATGAAATCCCCCTTCTCTGCAGCTTACAGTGATCATCTCCTTGTTCTCCCAGTATTCTCTGGTGGTCTACAAATGCAACCAGTGAATTGATTTGTTGTGTTCCAAGTACCATACATTATGAAGATAATCTGATCATTAAATCATTGCTTCCTCCAGGATCTCTTATTTCTTGTTCTACCACAAACTGTGAATCAAATTTATTATGCCATTGATGGATTTTGAAATCCCTCTGTTTCATATTTGACCAATCCATCTTTTAGATGAAAGTTCTTTCTCATGAAGAAAAACATTCATTCCCTCTTGTTTTTTTTTTTTAAAAAGATTTTAAATCATTCAGTTTATCAAACATGTATTGATAACATTAATGAATATAGAAAAATATTTTAATGGGCTTAGTAATAAAGGAGAAAAGAACTTTCATGTAATTGTGACAAACTGTTTAAAGATCTAATAGCAAGAACAATCTCAAATAAAAAAAAAATGTAGAAGAAAATTAAGAATAATAAAATAAAAATATGGAAGAAACTAAAAACAACACAAAAAACTAATACTATAGAAGAGTTTGGAAAAAATTATTACACTACAGGATTTTCCTCCTTACTTGCAAGTTAAGTTGAAATATCTCCCCTTTAAAAATTTTTAAATTGCTACTTGTTTATTCCTCTGATTGTGAGACAAATTTTTCTGTAGTTAGTGATATCTGAAACCCTAACTTCTTCACTTAAATATCTAAGAATAACGAAAAAAAACCAAAATATATTTAAACACTTTTCATTAAGTTTTGTTTAAATAGCTGGTATTTCTCAACCATTTCTGGTGGCAGATGTGGTAGAACTATTTTAACCATCCTGCTTGGTAAGATAAATGAAAGGTGTGATCTCATATTGTAGAACTTAAATAAGTTCCCCAAATAGATTTCTGTATTGAATAGATACAAAGGCCTACATCGTAAATAGTTTCAATTTCCAACCTGTATGCTAGTTGTACTGAAAACACACATTTTCATTTCTCAATAAAGATAATTATAGAGTATTCTTGCTCAATGTGATAAATAATATTTTAAAATCATAAATTATTTCACTTCACCTTGAACATTTTTATTTATGTTCAACATTGGTTCAATGAGGCTGCACTGTCTGCCAGAAATTTCAAGTTGAGTGATTTCCTCCCCCTTGGGGACAAAGTTGGAGCTAATAAAGGAACTCATTCATATTCTCTGACTGTATTGCCTTTGTGCCACACCCTGAGTCATCACACACCCCATCTGTCTGGTGTTCATCTATTGGGAGCAGTGGCAAAAATGGCCAGAGAACCAGACAAATATCCATTCCATTATAATGCAATTCCATGGAAACAACAAGAGATCAATATAAGATATGAATTAATACAATAGCAAAGAACAAAAGAAGGAAAACTACTCATCAGAGGTACATAAAGGAATAGCAAGCGCTTGAAGTCTTAAGAAAAGTATCACAGAGGATCAATGAAGAATGGAAGTCTGTTTCCCATTTTGAAATTAAGCCACAAGAGGTCGCTGTTTCCCAAGGAAACCCTGTAAGTGAAACTGAAAATGCAGAACCCCTCCTTTAAAGGGACCGACATTCCTGACAGCCAGATCCACAAGGGAAAGAAATATTGAACGACAGAGAAAGCTCAACAAGCCAGGATTCAACCTATGACGGCATTGCCAGTATGACTGGGGTAGATGGGCTCTGCTCCTGACACCTTTAAGTCAAGATATTTAGAGAAAAAGAGAAGAGCTTGCTGGTGTTGTGTCTGTGTCTGCAATGCCTACCTGGCCGAAGGGGCTGCTGCAGCTGCTTCTGCTCCACACTGCCTGGCAAATGGGGAGTGGCCAGCTCCATTATTCTGTGCTGGAGGAATCCCAGCACGGTGCCTTTGTGGGCCGCATTGCCCAGGATCTGGGGTTGGAGGTGAGCAAGCTGGTGCCTCGGATGTTCCGGATGCTGTCCAAAGGAGAGAAGGACTACTTTGAGGTAAACCTGCAGAATGGGATCTTGTTTGTAAATTCCCGGATAGACAGGGAGGAGCTGTGTGCCAAGAATGCAGACTGTATTGTTCATCTGGAGGTGATTGTTGAGAAACCTGTGAGGTTCTTCCATGTAGAGATTGAAATCAAAGACATTAATGACAATGCTCCCATCTTCTCTGCCAGGGAACAGATCCTGAGCATGGCTGAACTCACAACAGCATCTGGTACCAGATTCCCATTAGAGAGAGCCTCTGATGCAGATATTGGTACTAATGCTCTGTTAACTTACAAGCTCAGCCCAAACAACCATTTTATCCTTGATACAGGAAATGATGAAGATGTGAGTAAATCTGTAGTACTCCTATTGAAGGTGCCACTTGACAGAGAGGAGAGCCCTGTGTATCATTTAGTATTGACAGCCGCTGATGGGGGTGAACCAAAACTCACAGGAACTGTTCAGCTAGTCATCAATGTGCTGGATGTGAATGACAACCCTCCTGTCTTTAACCAATCTGTTTATAGGATAAAGTTGCTAGAAAATACAGCTAGTGGGTCATTAGTCCTTACTCTGAATGCTACAGACTTAGATGGAGGGATTAACAGGGAAATCACTTATTTTTTTAGTAATAAAGTACCTTTACGTGTCACCAAGCTCTTTAGTATAAATTCTGATACTGGGGAAATCAGAGTAATTGGAAATTTGGATTATGAAGATATTAATTTCTATGAACTTCAAATTGTTGCAGAAGATAAAGGCAGTTCTCCATTATCAGGACATTGTGAAGTTTTTGTTGATGTATTGGACGTGAACGATAATATTCCAGAAATATTTGTGAATTCTCTCTCTGTGCCATTGGCAGAGGATTCTACTCCAGGGACTGTTGTAGCCATCATCAGTGCTGCTGACAAGGATTCTGGAATCAATGGACAAGTAACCTGTGTCCTAAAGCCCTCTGAGCTGCCTTTCAAAATAGAGTCTACCTTCAAGAACTATTACTCCTTGATTGTTGGAGCACTTTTGGACAGGGAGCAGGTGGCTGAATACAGGATGGTTGTGACAGTGGAAGATCAAGGTGTTCCACCACTGTCTTCCAGTCTCACCCTCTTAGTGCCTATCAGTGACATAAATGACAATGCTCCAGCATTCCCACAGCCCTCCTACACAGTCTTTGTGAAGGAGAACAATCCCCCTGGTGCTCACATCTTCACAATATCTGCCTCGGACCCAGACATAGCTGAGAATGCCCTGATCACCTATTGGATAGATGAGAACCTCTGGCCATTGTCAAGCTACATCTCTGTACATTCGGAGAGTGGAAAGCTCTATGCTTTGCAGTCCTTGGACTATGAGGAATTGAAATTGCTGGAGTTCCAGGTGAGAGCCAAGGATGCCGGAATGCCCTCCTTGTGTGGCAATGCGACTGTTCAAGTCTTTGTGATGGATGAGAATGACAATGCACCTTCTGTATCAAGGTCATCAGAAGAGAACCTGATTCTTCTAGTGGTCCCTGTGCTACCTGGGCATATTGTAGGCAAGATCCATGCATTGGATGCAGATTCTGGATATAATGCATGGCTAAGCTATGAACTGCTTGAAGAAAGCCATGGTCCTTGGACTGTAGGGCAGTATAGTGGTGAGGTGAGTATCAAATATCCTCTGGATGAGTCAGAAGGAAGCAAAATCCAGAGTGTGCTGGTTCTTGTAAAGGATCATGGGAAGCCTCAACTGTCAGCCACAGCCACCTTGAGTATGTCACTTGTGACAAGTGGTCAGACAATCAAAAGGGATGTTAATCTTCAAAGGTCAAGTGAGAGCTTCATGCCTCTGGTGGACTCGATCAACATCTATCTGATCATTGCCATCTGCTCCGTTTCCAGCCTCTTCTTGCTGGCCACTCTCATCTATGTGGCCCTGCGATGCCACTGCAAGGCAAATGAATCTATAGTTTATGGCCCTGGCATGGCCACCCTGGTGTGTGCCAGTGAAGTGGGCAGCTGGTCTTATTCCAATCGCCACAGCCACATCCTGGCAGGTGTGAGCACAGAGGCTGGTGCCAAGAGTGACCTTATGATTTTCAGTCCCAACATTCCTGTCTTTGCAGATAATGAGGAACTTATCAATGGGGTGGATATGCCTCCAGATTCCGCTAAAGAGGTAAGTTTGTGGTTTTGGAGTTTTTGATAGTCATTCAAAATTGTATTTCTGTTGTATCCCTTTAGGATCAGTCTTGATATCTATCTTTCTACAGTACATTAAGAAAATATTCAGATCCCTTTCACTTTTCTTAATTTTGTTATACTGCAATCTGATTGTACAGTTGTTGAAATTCATTTTCCCCCTCATTAATTTACAGTTGGTGCCTCAAAATGACAAGTGAAAACGGAATTTTAGAAATGACTGAAATAATTAAAAAGAAAAAAAACTGAAATATTACATTGACATAAGTATTCAGACCCTTCACTCCGTACTTTGTTGAAGCACCCTTGGCAGCAATTACACCCTAGAGTCTTTCTGAGTATGATGTGACAAGGTTTGCACACCTGGATTGGGGGATTTTCTTGCAAATCCTCACAAGCTCAGTCAGGTTGGATGGTGATAATTGGTGGACTCCAGAGATGTTCAGTAGGATTCAGGTCTGGGCTCTGGCTGGGACACTCTAAGTCACTTCTGTATTGTCATGGCTGTGTGCTTAGGATCATTAGGAAGTGAACTTTCAGCCCAGTCTGAAGTCCTGAGTGCTGTGCAACAGGTTTTCATTGAGGACATCCCTATACTTTGTTCCATTCCACTTTTCCTCAACCCTGAGCAGTCTGCCAGTCCCTGCGGTTGAAAAACAGCCCACAGAATGATGCTGCCACCACCATACTTCATGGTTGGGATGATATTGGCCAGGTGATGAGTGGTGCCTAGGTTTTTTCAGGAATAATGTTTAGAATTGAGGCCAAACAGTTCAATCTTGGTTTCATCAGATCAGAGGATTTTGTTTGGATCTGCCAGTGTCAGCAGATTTTTTGATCTCATGGCTTTTGTTCTGCTACAGTGTGCATTATTAGCTGTGAACTTCTATAGAAACATGTGTGCTTTTCCAAATCATGTCCAATCAATTTACCACAGGTTGACTCCAAATTATAGGAAAACGGCACAAATGATAAAGGAAAGTGAGAGGCAAGAAAGCTAAATTTCATGTTGTGCTGCCCAACTCACTTCCACACATCAGTGTGGTTTTAGGCTTTATTTGTCTTCTCCCAGCTCTTCTCTTTACCCAGCTTTATAACTGTCCCAATTGAAGCCATCCCCGAGCAAGCCTAGATTAATTCCCAGGCAAAGGTTAATTAGTCCATAACACAAACAGCAAGCTGCTCAGTGTGTCCAATAAACGAACATAAAGTCCCTCAGGCAAAACTTAAAATACATGGGTTATAATAATCTCTCTCTCTCTCTGTCTGTCTGTCTTTGTCTATCTATCTGACTGTTTATCATTCCTTCATCCTTACAGCCAACCATCCATCTCTATCATCTATTTGTCTCATTTTACATTGACAATAACAGTCAGTAATACCTAAACATGTGAGGTCATAATGCATTTGCTAAATCAGGATATTGAGTTGCAAATCTATAATATTTTTTGTCACGAAATATTTTTGGAATTATAATGGTATTCAAAGATATGCTTCAAAATCACATTTAATACACTATGATATAAATAAATTTGATTCTTCTATTTGTCCAATATTAATTTTATGCGGATTCTAGCAATGTTTGTCAGACTCGGCAACTTTCAGATATTTGGACTTCAAGTCCCAGAATTCTCAGCAACAGGAATTATTGGAGATGAAGCCTCTACCCTTTTGAACTGCAAAGGCTGGGAACTGAAATACTAATCTGTACCTCATAAAGCAGTCAACCAATACATTCTAGAAATCCACAGAGTTTTTCAGGACAATTTTTATCAGGCTAACCTTTTTTAAATAAATAAATATCCCCCAGTAAATTGATGGGAATAGGTAAATAAGGTTTTCTTGGGAACAGTATAGATATGCTGTGCCATTTGGCCTTTGGTTAAATTTTCTTAGTCTCCAGTTTAGCCCATAACGGAGATGTCCTCAATCCAAATACTCAAAATATCAAGATGTAACAATTGGAGAACCCATAGGCTTCCAATAGAACATGCATAAAATCTTGAGAGATACAGTTCCAAGACTATCTCCAGATCATCATCACCTTTTAATGACCCCATAATCCCTTGAGGGGTGGAGATTGGGCAACTGAACAGGGCTGAGTGTTTAATGGCCAGATGTCCTTCCTGTCACCAATATGGAGTTATATTAAGCAGATATATTCTCTATGTGCTCAGAGAGAGAAATATCTGCCTCTACCTAGGATTGAACTCCCAGCTTCTTGATTGTGAGGTGAGAGCTCCACCTCTAGGCCACTGCACCAATCCAAGACTTTCTCCTGAGGATTGAAGAAAATAAAAAAAATATTCTCAAAGGGTGGATTGAATCGTTTCTTAAACAGACGAATCCTTTTACACAATGAATTGAGTACCATACATCAGGAGGTTTCAGATCTTGGTCTTCACTAGTTAATTGCTGCAGACATGTAAGTATTGCCTTCATGGTTTGCAAACCTAATTAATTTGTTGTGCCTTTTGTCAAAGTTCATTTATTTGATGGCTACAGAAAGCCAATGTTTGGAAGTAAATCCCAGCATTTGCTCAATCGATCTATTGTTAATATTTCAGTTATGGAAAAAATTACAATGCTTTTTGGTGAAAGTTGGGGCTTCTATTTTAGAAAACTAATGTTTATATTTTCCTAAATAAATGTATTAAGACTTCTAGGCATCTGCGAAGGCCAATTTGGGATGCAGAAAAGATAGCAACATCCTCTGCATAGAATAGAGCAAAAATAGGCTGGTGGATGAGGATAGAAGATGGAAGAGTTAGAAAGAGGCAGGAATATATCACTGGTAACACAATAGAGAAGCAGAAATATATTGCAGCTTAACTTCTTCAAAGATAAAGTGAGCAGACTGTTGCTTATTGCTCCTGCATCTGATTTGCACAAAGGTATTAGCATTTGCATAAAGGTAACAGCATTTTCAGCCTCAACACCCTGATCAAGGACCTAACTAGGAGAAAACCACACTGCCACCAGCAAGGGAAGCTAACTGCAAGGGAACAAACCTCACATTCACGAACACTGGTGATATTACCTAATTAGGTAATTAAGTAATAAAAGGTTGGAAGCAAACAACCACCTCAAAAAGCAGCAAGGACTGCATAGTTTATCCCTGAGCTATACATATTGTCTCTTCTGTTGGAAGACAATAGTCAACAGATGAAGCAACTAACCTCCTTGACAACCACTCTTGAAAACTGATCAAAAAGCCACTTTCTGGTTGCAGAAGGCAGGATAAAAGAGTTTTTGCCAATCTGGACTACTTTAAGATGCATAGGTTTCAATTCTAGAATTCTCTTCTAGAATTCAATTCAATTCTAGAATGGCATCAAGGAGGGCCTCTTGGAAACCTTGAATGTTCTTTAGCGAGACTATAAGTCAGAGTTACCTCTCAGATAAAAGTTCAGCAATGTCTTGATGAGGCTGACTATCAGCCTTCAGGATAAGATTAAATGACAATCTTTCTCATATAAACATATGAGGTAGTTGCCTCTGCTGGCTGGAAGTAAGCTCGCGCTCTATATCCCCTGGAGTCAAGCCTTTCAATATCTAGAGCCCAAATATCACATCCAGGTAGAATAATCTCCAGCCTTCTTGGCTAATGCTTTAGTTTTTGAGGCATTGCAGAATAAAATGGGTGGTCTAATAATATAAAAAGAAAGTGAGATGCTCAAATGTTGAAGAACAGACTAATCATCAAATTCACTTCTAAAATGAGACTTACTGGATGAGTTTATTCCACTGGGCTTTCCATTTGGATAGTTAGTGTATTTGTGGGCAGTCAGCAAGATGAGGAGGTTGACTTATTTTGCAAAGCATCTGAATATAGGATGAAAAGCAATGGATTGAAGGTCATCAGGGGGGAAGTCAATCTGGAACTAAGCTGCAATTTCCTGAAAGTAATAACAATTAATCAGTGGAACTGTTTGTCCCCCAAATTGTTGGGTGCTCTATCACTGGAGGTATGCAAGAAAAGATCGGACGGCCGTTTGTACAGGATGCAATAACATCTCTTGCCTTTGGCAGGGGGTTGACCTAGAAGACCTCCAAGGTCCTTCCAGCCATATGAGGTATATCAGGTATAGAGTTTGGAGGAAATAAGAATGTCTACTTTTCTGGTTCCATGTTGCAGTGAAAAAAAATGTGCAGAAGTTATCCAGTTCCAAGAGTTCTAAATCAAACTTATACAGATAAAATTGGGCTCAATCTATTTAGCTTGCCAGTGTGCTTTGTTCCAAGATAGCAACTGTACGACAATGTAAAATGTAAAGGTCATAATTGGAGTTAGCCACATTGTTGATCTGGAGGCATCTGATACAGCTACTGGTAACACCGAACTGGCTAATTGACAAATTACTTAAATGTGAGTTTGGTGGCCTGCCTATTTAAGTAACTCTGTAGTTGGCTTGAAACCTTTAATTTAAACAAGTTGATGAACATCAACTTATCAGACTGGAAGCAAATAGGAAAGGTTAAGCTCCCATGACCACTACTTAGCAGGAAAATAAGATCATTTCTGATTTTACATAGTTTAAGCTAGTTCTCCATTTTAAAAATTCATTTAGTATACATGAAGATGAAAAAAATACAGAATCCTAACAGCTCTCGTGGATCTTATTTCACGTTGTTCTTTGATCTCCATTTGTCCACCTATTGCGCCTTTTTCTTTTTCCATCTCCATTTGGTCCTCTTCAGATTCAATTAAAATATTCTCTTTTTTTATCTCCATTTCTCTTCTTTCGAAAAATTAAATATAATTTAATATTAATAAATATAAAGCATAGCCATGGGAGAAAAAAAAACTGATTTCCATGAATATAAATGGACTGAATTCAGCTACCAAAAGAAGGAAAACATTTTACAAATTAGAGAAACTAAAATTTGATATAATTTGCTTAAAAGAAGTACATATTAAAAAACAACATGAACAATTATTGATACGACCAAAGTTAGGGAAAATATTTACTTCTCTGACTCATTGTAAGAAAAGAGGAGTGGTTTTGTACATCAAAAAAACCACTCCAGCCAAACTGATTTATACTGATGAAGATGGAAGAGTATTAATAGTTGAAAAAGTGGATAATAATATAAAAACACTCTTGGTTGCAATTTATGCCCCGAATGATAAACAAGAATTCTATAAAAAATTACATATGAAAATAATTGAACTGGACTATGTTAATATACTTATGATGGGGGACTTCAATGGAATTGTAGACAATAAACTGGACTACACAGTAAAAACAACACGACAAAAAAGGAAAACTCTTCCTAAATCCTTTTTCAAAATGACAGATGAATTAAATTTAAAAGATATATGGAGAGAAAGAAATGCTAAAATTCAACATATACTTTTTATTCAAACAGACATTTATCGTGGTCCAGAATAGATATGATTTGGACATCAACAGAATTATTATCCAATATTCAAGAAATAAATATTGAAACAAGTACATGGGCAGACCATAATCCAATGACAATTAAATGGAAAGGACAAAAAAGAAGATCTAGATGGACATTAAACAATACTATTCTAAAGGAAAAAGACTTTACACAATGGATGGATAAAGAATTGGCCTTCTTCTTTAATGAAAACAAAAAAGAAGATACTTCAATATAGAATGTTTGGGATACAATGAAGGCATATGCAAGAGGATTAATAATTGACTATACAAAGAAAAAGAACATTAGGAAGAGGAAAATGATTAAAGCTCTAGAAGATGACCATAAAAAACTGGAAAAAGAATTACAGAAGACGCCACAGAAAAAAGATATCAAACTTAAAATGGGCATAATTAAACATAAAATGGATCAAGTAGAGAAAGAAGAACTGGCACAAAAAATTAGAAGTGCTAAACAGAACTATTTTGAAGATGCAAATAGGCCAGGTAGATGGTTAGCATATAAGTTGAGAAAAGAGAAAGAATCAAGGAAAATATCACAGTTAATAGATGATCATGGTCAAATTTGTTATGGTAATAAGGAGAAAAAGGCAATCATTCGAGATTTTTATGGACAACTATATAAACAGGAGGATCTTGATGAGGAAAAAATTAAACAGTATTTACAAAATGCTAACCTACCTAAGATACCTGATGAAACTCAGAAAATATTAGAAAGTGCTATAACGATGGAATTAACCGAAGCACTCAACAGACAGAACAATGGAAAAGCAGCAGGACCAGATGGTTTCCCGGCAGAATTTTATAAAACATTACAAGAATCGTTGAGCATTCCACTGTTAGAAGTCATGAATGAAGTTATGATAAATAAGAAAATACCTAAAACATGGTCAGAAGCTTATATTACACTTATTCCAAAAGAAGGGGTTGGCCCATTACAAATTAAGAACTATAGACCTATTTCCTTATTGAATGCAGACAAAAAATCTTTGTTTCAATCTTGGCAGAAAGGCTTAAAAAATATCTAAATAACTATTCACTCTGATCAGAATGGATTTTTACCAAAGAGACAGATTAAAGACAATATGAGGGTAATCCTGGACACATTGGAATATTATGAGGCGCATCCTGAAGAACAAATGGCTTTGATATTCTTAGATGCCCAAAAGGCATTTGATAATGTGAATTGGAGATTTATGTTATTACTATTGGAACAAATGGGCTTTGCTAGAAAATTTATCCAAGCAATAGAAGCCGTATATTTTTAGCAAACGGCAAAAGTAATGATAGATGGAGAATTCACAGACTCTATCAATATTAAAAAAGGTACAAGACAAGGATGCCCATTATCTCCTTTGTTATTTGTATTGACCTTGAAAGTCTTTTTTTTAAAACAAATTTTATTGATTATAAAGACAAACAAACCATCATTAACCATTAAATACATAAAACCTCTTTCCATTATTAATTTTACAAGTCAAGTAAAATATTATTTTATGCAACATAATTCTGTTTTACACCATTTCAATATAAACATTTAGATATCTCTTAACAAATTTCTCATTATTTCTCTTTTCATATTCAATTTTATTGTTATTATTATTATTTTCTATATTTATCCAGTTTATAATCATCATCTTCATTCCTCTCTGACTTGATTACCATTATTCTCATCCAACATTCCTCCAAGGTTTTATTAATTCTCAAACAAAACATAGACACACAAAACACAAAAATATAAAACTTCTTTTAAGAAAGTAGTTTGGCCCCAGATTACCTCTCTTTGTATGGACTTCAATTAAATTCGTGCTCATCTTGTATACCATTACCTATCTTATTTACCATTCTATATCTTCTATATAACTTCTCCCCGCTTTCGTTCTTCTTATTTCTATTTTATTTAATTCATTTTAATTTAAATCATTATATTTGTATTTTTTGTTCATTCTTTCCAGATTATCCATTTATCTCATTCCCTATAGTAAAAAAAAAAAAAAGAATTTCTCCTGAAATCACTGATCAGAGAATGATGCCTTTCTATCCTCCCCTTAAATTAATATTTAAAATAACACCTGATACCCAATCTGATTCTGCTTAGTGCATTCTACCTACTAACCTTTAAAGAGAAAAAATAATTAGTTCATAATAATTCATATAATTAGATAATAAATCTAAATATTAAATCTTATAACATTCCAATTGTCTATTTCAAAAAACAAGTGCTACAATTTTATTAAATTTTAAAATCTATCATTACTAAACATTTCAATATTTTAATCTTTCATTAATTCTTATACCATTCTAGTTTTCTATTTCGAATATATAATACCATCTTATGTACCTTGCAGAATCTTCTTTTTTAAAGAAATTATACCTTACCCTTTATCCCTAAAAAAAAATCCTTTTTTCCCATCTTGTTTCATATCTTTGTGGCTTTTCCCTCCCTTTTCCCTTCCTTTCTTATCCCCCCTGGCCTTTTTACCCCCCCCCCCCTCTACTAACCTCCACCTTTTTAGCTTTCCCTCTCTGTTGTAATCCTTTCTCCTTTTGCTCAATAACATTGCGTTGGTTTTGCATCTTATTTTTTCTTTTCTTAAGTGTTTTTTTAAGTCTTAAGTCCTTCATTTTCCTTCCTTTCTTTTTCCTTTCTCTCTTAGTTAATTTTTTAAATTCACTGAAGATGGCGTCTTCTTCTTCTTTTTCTTCTTCTCCTTCTATTTCCTCCATCTGTTGTTGTGTTTGCTGATAAATAGCAAGCGCCATTTCTAAAGAAAGGAAAGCTTCTTTCACAGCATCCTTACTTTCTTGATATTCCTTTCTAAGTTCATCATCAGATAAAGCCATTCTTTGTTCTTCTTAGAGCAACCAAAATGTTTCAAAACTTAAAACAATTCCTCAAAGTCCCAGAGACATCAATCAGTCCAAACAACGCACAAAGTTCTCGCTTTCTCTTTCTGGGGTGGTATCAGTAAAAAGGAAAAGAAAAAAAGCCCAATCTGTATTTTACAGCCTTGTTGCAATCAATTTCTAGTCTCAAGATCTTCAAGGCATCTCCTCCAGCAAAATCTTAATGTATTTTTTTTTGTCCTCTCCCTTCCCACTTATAACAAGAAGCCAAGTTTTTACCTTTTATAAAAAACAACAGGTTTCTCAATGGCCATTTGTTGATTCCATAGGGAAGGAGGGTAAACTTTCCTTTCAGCACCTCAATTTTGCCGCTTGAAATCCTCCTCTGGAAACCAAGTATTTTTCAAAAAGTCATAGTTCTCAGGATTAAACGCCTCTTAAAGCCCTGGATCAGCCAAAAAACTTTCTCTTGAAAACTTTCTCCCCTCTTCCTCCTGCTCAGTCTTACCCAGCTGCCGGCTTCTTTGTGGCGGCCATTACAGACCGCCGCTTGAACGCCTTGAGAAAAGGGGATTTTGCCGGCTGGGGAGGGGGTCTGCAACACCCCCAAACCCCTCACCAGCTCCCCTTATCTTCGGCTGCCTCTACGGGGCAGCCTCAGCCTCCAAACCCATCCAGATCGGAGGCACCAAAATGGCTAGCGTGGCAGGGATCGCGCAGGATCGCGGAACCCTGCCGCTGGTGAAGCCGACAAACCGGAAGTTCCGACCTTGGAAGTCTTAAATAGAAATATTAGAGAGGATATAAACATAAAAGGAATGAAAGTCAAAAAGGAGGAATTTAAATTGCAAGCCTTTGTGGATGACTTGGTCTTTATTTTGGAAGACCCTTTAGAGACAGCTTTAAAACTATTGAAAAAGATAGAGATATATGGTGAGATGGCTGGTTTGAAAATAAATAAAGACAAAACAAAGATTCTGACAAAGAACATGTTATTAAGACAAAGAGAAGAGCTGGCAGATTTATTGAAAATTCAAGTTACGAACAAAGTTAAATATTTGGGGATATATCTGACGTCAAGATGTACTACACTGAAAGAGAATAACTATATTAAACTTAAACAGCAGATAGCATCCGACCTGAAAAAATGGGAAAACCTACAATTGTCATTGATAGGTAGAATTTCAACAATTAAGATGAATATTTTACCCAGAATTTTATATTTGTTTCAAACAATACCAATTAGGTTAAGTAAGGATTACTTTGAAGAATTAAATAAAATTGTGTTGAAGTATATATGGCAAGGCAAGAAAGCGAGAATAAAATTAAAACTTTTACAGGATGCTAGAATTAGAGGAGGATTTGGCCTTCCTAATTGGGAGTTGTATTATCAAGCTGCAAACTTAATGTGGGTTAAAGAATGGATAAAGTTAAGAAAGACTAGATTGTTGGCATTAGAAGGTCATGATTTCTTATTGGGTTGGCATGCTTTTTTATGGTATAAGGGAACTAAATCACAGGGTTATTTCAGAAGGCATTATATACGGGAATCGTTATGGTTGAATTGGGAGAAAATTAAGAAACAATGTTATTTGAAAATCCCAGTTTGGTTATCAACTATTGAAACTTTTTCGTATCCTATAACCTATAAGAAGGAACAAACAGTTAGATGTGGGGAAATATTGGATGAAAAGGGTGAACTTAAAATGATGCAAAATTTAGAGGAATAAGGTATAAAGATGAATTGGTTTTCATATGCGCAAATACATGCAAGGTATCTTAAAGATTCTAAAATAGAAGGATTTTATGATAAATTGACTGATTTAGATAGGATTTTGACAGGTACTGATGAAAAAGTGATTAAAGAACTATATAGTTATTTGTTGGAAATTAAATTAGAGGAAGAACAAGTTAAAGAAACAATGATTGCTTGGGGGAAGAATGTTGGATATGGGATTGATTTAGAGAAATGGCAAAAATTGTGGTCACAAAATTATAAAATGACAATGTCAACAGCATATAAAGAAAATTTGTATAAGATGTTTTACAGGTGGCACTTTCCCCCGACAAGAATAGCAAGAATGTTCAAGGATAAATCTGAAAAGTGCTGGAAATGTCATCAGATACCTGGCTCATATTACCATATGTGGTGGACTTGTGAGGAGGCCAGGAAATACTGGACTAGAATTCGCATATGGCTGGAAAAAATGACAAAGAAACACATAGATTTGAAACCAGAGATTTTTTTATTGGGAATCTTACCTGATATATATAATAAAAACTTAAAGTATTTGATTGTAAATGTATTAACAGCGGCTAGGATTGTATTTGCTAAACATTGGAAGAGTGAGAAAATACCATTAGAGGAAGAAATTATTAAGAAAATATTGGAATGTGCTGAAATGAGTAGATTGACATTTGAAATTAGAGAACAAGAAGATAAACAATTTTATGAAGTTTGGGATCTCTTTTATCAATGGTTAGATAATACAATATAACAATAGAATATTTAGAAATTTAGGAAATAACGAATATATAATTTTTCTTGGTTTTGATAATTTTTTAGAATATTTTATTAAGATAGATTTGGTATGATTCTATGATCTGTTATAAAATAATTTAACTCAATTATAGTTATCTTGCTTAAGTATGAATTAGTAAAATTATAGTCAAATGATTGTTTAAAAATGATATTAGGATGCTTAACTGATGATTGATAATGTGAGTTAGTGTGTAATATAATTATTTCGATGACTATGGAATGGATGCACAAAAGGGAGTGGTAAACGAACCGATACACTGTAAATTTATGAAGAATGATGTTTTTTTATGTTATGTTTTATATGTTTTTGTTTGTCGTTAAAATCAATAAAACTTTTATCAAAAAAAAAATTACAAAATCCACTGCTCCAAGGCTATAAATTTGAGTGTTATCAATTAAGTTGCTTAATGTTCATTTCTGTGGAAATTATTATGTCAGTATCATTATGGGAAGCAAAATGGGAATAGATTTCTATGATTATTCAATACCTCATAATTTAAAAAATATTCCTAATGAAAGACTCATTGAGATATCAAACTAAATATTTTGGAAATCCATATGCTTTTCATTTATCTGAATTATTTAAGAACTCCATACTCTAGGCAAGAAACAAAAAATACAAAGGTTGGTTTTCCGGTTTCGCGTGGCTTCGGGGCAGCAGGAATTCGCGACAGCTCGCAATTCCTGCTGTGCTAGCCGCCGAGGTACCCCCGATCCAGATGGGTCAGGGGGATATGGCTGCCCTGTAGGGACAGCTGAAGAGAGAGGGGAGTCGGACAGGGGGTTTGGGGTGTCGCAGACCCCCTCCTTCTCCAGAAAACCCCCTTTTTCCCAAGGCGGTGGAGCGGCGGTCAGCAATGGCCGCCACAAAGAAGCCAGCAACCGGGTAAGATTGCGCTGGAGGAAGTAAGAAGAGTGAAAGTGCTGTCTGAGCCGGGTCAAGTAACATCTTTCAAATTGGTTGGAACTGAGCTGTTTGAATTGCTGGAGGATACATTGTATCCCTAAGAAGATCGAAAGCGGCGGAGAAGCTGTTAAAGGGAACTTTTTTTTTTCTTTACTCTCCCACCCCATGGAAACAGCAGAAATGTTTGGACATATTGGACATTGAAAGTGAATTGTTTTGAGAGTTGAAGCTAAGGGACAAAAGGATTTTTGGACATTGAAAAACTTAAGAAATTGGAAAACCCTTGTTGGAGGTATGGATTTCTGATTATTTAAAATTGATATTGCAAGTGGGAAGGGAGAGGAAAAAAAATTGGAGCAGAAGCTGAAAAAGGAGGAGATTGCCTAGAATCCCAAAGAAAGGTATATGGTAATTGGACCTCTTTGATTAAACATTAACCCCAGAAAGAGAAAGAGAAGAAGGAAGAAAAGTATTAATTTTTGGAACTTTTTTTTGAATTATTTTTGATTAAAAATACTTGTGGTTGTTTTGGGAAAAGTTTCTCTTTTCATAATGGCATCGCTTGTGGATGAACTAAAGACTGAATATCAAAAATATAAAAAGGAAGATACTTTGGGCACTTTGTTTCAATTCTTAGAAATGGCGTTATGTACTTATGAAAAGTTGACTACGCAGCAGAAGGACTGGGACAAAGAAGAAGAGGAAGAAGAAGCCATCTTTGATGAACAATGGGTTTTTTCCGGGGAGGAGGAGAAAAAGGATAAGAAAAAGGGGATTTTAAGAATTATAAAAACAACCAAAGAAGAGAAAAATGAGCGGAAAGGTGGAGGCAAGGTTAGAAAGCAAAGGAAAAGGAGTAAGAAAAGGGAGGAGGAAAGACAAAGGGGTAAAAAGGGCAAGGAGAAGAATAAGCAAGAGAGAAAGGGGGGGAGGAGAAGCCTCAATGGGGGGAAGCAAGATCTAAAGAAAAAAAGTTTATTCAGAGACAATGGGTGAATTTAATTTAGGATAAAAGAGGGATTCTGGAGGGTACATAAGATTGTGTTTTTTATATGTGTATTTAGAGTATAAAATTCATTGTGTAATTTTAGAATCTTTTAAACAGAATCCCAAGAAAAATTGTTATATGAAGTACTTTTAAGTTAGGGTAATGAGTTATAGACGTTACTCCAATTGGTGTATAGGAGAAGTATAATAAAAGAAAAAAGATGAATGGATAGTTGGAAATAGAACAGACAAAGAATATTATTGAAAATGGTAATAAGATATGGAAGGATATATAAAGGTTTTGTTATGCTTTTTTTTTTTTTTTTGGATGTTGTATATTGAAAAAAGGCAAAAAAAATTTTTTAATTAATAAGAAATAATTTGGATGAAAAGGAGAAGTTGGGATAAGATATGAAGTTAAATAGACAAAGTATTGATACTATAATTTGGGATTGTTATGTTCTATTGGTTTTCTTCTTTTATTATTTTTTCTTAGAAAAGAACTTATAAGCTGTTATGCCTTGTGCATTGTTTATATAAAATTGATAAAAATGGTTTATATATATAATATAAAAAAGAAAATGATAATAAGATATGGAAGGATATATAAAGTGAATATGATGTTTGAATTTGTGTCTGTGCGAAGAGTTTCAACCCGGGATCAGACAACCTTCAGAAAAGATCTTTTAGTTTTGTTTGTGTTCTATAAAATCAATAAAATTTGTTTAAAAAAAAAATAAAAAAAAATACAAAGGTTATCCAGTTCCAAGTGTTCTAAATAGTACAGCAACTCATTACACTGGAAGCAAACATGAAAGGTTAGACTGCCATGACCACTACTTGGCAGGAAAATAAGAGCACTCCTGATTTTACATAGTTTGAACTAGTCTCCATTTTTTTTATTCCTTTAGTATAATATGAAGAGGAAAAAAATACAGAATCCACTGCTCCAAGGTTCTAAATTTTGAGTATTTCTCCATTGTAAAAGAATATTTTTCAATATATCCCACACTTTGTAAATCTATAATTCTTTAGTACATATAGAAATATCAAAAGATGGTATAATTGAAAATCTGATATCGAAACCATATTAAAGATAAAGGTAAAGGTTTCCCCTGTCCAGTGCACTCTAGAGACAGTGCTCATCTCCATTTCTTAGTCGAGGGAGCCAACATTGTCCAAAGAAATTTCCGTGGTCATGTGGCTGGCACTACTCTACCACAAAGGCGCATAAACCACTGTTAATTTCCCATGAAGTGGTACCTATTAATCTACTTGCATTTGCATTCTTTCAAAGCACTAAGTGGGCAGGAACTGGGGCAAATAATAGGGGCTCACCCCATCACACACAGCTGGTTTTGAACATTGGCTGTCACTCAGCCAAATCTATATCACTATTATCTATATGCCCCCCCAAATCTATATTGCTCTTTCTCAAAGCTACATAAAATAAAATATGGATTTTAAAGCAAAATGCAAAATAGTGTGGCAAGGGTTGGATTTATTTCCAACTTGGAAATAAAAAGGAATTTCCTGACAGTGAGAACTAAGTTAAGCAGTGCAACAGTTTTCCTCCTGGAGCTGATGATGCTTGGAGGTATACAAAAAAAGATTTGATATCCCTGAATAATTTCAGAGCTCCATACAATGGACAAGAAACAGAAAAGTAACAAGGACAGTATTTCATATTTATCTCTATCTTTTATGTACCTCTGCACTTCCGATGTTTTATTATTCCTCATGTTGTTCAAAGTGAGTTCAAATGTTTTGAAGCCAATTCAGTATTCCCTCAAGGGCATCATATTCATGTCTTCAATATTCCTTCAAGGGCATCATATTCATGTCTTTGAACAATGGATGAGATAAAAGTTGCAGATAATTACATATCTTATTCTGTCCATAGTAAATATATGCTATGACATACAATACAATTTAATTACTCCTTTTTAATGACTGTGTGCTATTTAATTAACCTATGTTTGGGTTGATTTTTATATGTATGGTCAGGAATGTGCCCAAGCACTGCCTGGATCTTTGCAAGAAGACTGGATAATTATTAGAAATTTGTCATGTATACAGAAGGAAAGTCTGTTTCTCCATTTTGACTTTTGGTCACAAGAGGTCGCTGTTTCCTAAGGAAACCCTATAAGTGAAACTGAAAATACAGAGCCCCACCCTTAAAAGGACCAACATTCCTGCCAGCCAGATCCACAAGGGAAATATCAAAAAATCAGAGAAAGCTCATCAAGCCAGGATTCAACCTATGCAAGCATTGTCAGTATGTCTGGGATAGATGGGATCTGCTCCTGATACCTTTAAGTTGAGATATTTAGAAAAAAAGAGAAGAGCTTGTTAGTGCTGTGCCTGTGTCTGCAATGCTTATCTGGCCGAAGGGGCTACTTCAGCTGCTTCTGCTCCACACTGCCTGGAAAATGGGGAGTGGCCAGCTCCATTATTCTGTGCTGGAGGAATCCCAGCATGGCACCTTTGTGGGCCGCATTGCCCAGGATCTGGGGTTGGAAGTGAGCGAGCTGGTGCCTCGGATGTTCCGGATGCTGTCCAAAGGAGAGGAGGACTATTTTGAGGTAAACCTGCAGAATGGGATCTTGTTTGTAAATTCCCGGATAGACAGGGAGGAGCTGTGTGCCAAGAATACAGACTGTATTGTTCATGTGGAAGTGATTGTGGAGAAACCTGTGAGATTCTTCCATGTAGAGGTTGAAATCAAAGATATAAATGACAATGCTCCCATCTTCTCTGCCAGGGAACAGATCCTGAATATAGCAGAATTTATAACAGCATCTGGTACCCGATTCCTTTTAGATGGAGCCTCTGATGCAGATATTGGTAGTAATTCTTTGTTAACTTACAAACTCAGCCCAAATAAACATTTTGGTCTTGATACAGGAAATGATGAAGATGAGAGTAAATCTGTAGTACTTCTATTGAAGGTGCCACTTGACAGAGAGGAGAGCCCTGTGCATTATTTAGTCCTGACAGCCACTGATGGGGGTGAACCAAAACTCACAGGAACTGTTCAGCTCATCATCAATGTGCTGGATGTGAATGACAACCCTCCTGTCTTTAACCAATCTGTTTATAGGGTAAAGTTGCTAGAAAATACAGCTAGCGGGTCATTAGTCCTTACTCTGAATGCTACTGACTTAGATGAAGGAATTAATAGGGAAACCACTTATTATTTTCATGATAGTGCCCCTCCACATGTCACAAAATTGTTTACTATAAATTCTGATACTGGGGAAATCAGAGTGATTGGAAAATTGGATTACGAAAAAAGTAAGTTCTATGAACTTCCAATTGTAGTAGAAGATAAAGGTAGTTCTCAATTATCAGGGCACTGTAAAGTTCTCATTGAAGTGTTGGACATGAATGATAATATTCCAGAATTATCTGTGAATTCTCTCTCTGTGCCATTGCCAGAGGATTCCCCTCCAGGGACTGTGGTAGCCATCATGAGGGCTTCTGACAGGGATTCTGGCAACAATGGAGAAATAAACTGTTTCCTCAGGCCCACTGAAATACCCTTCCAACTCAAGTCCACATTCAAGAATTACTACTCCCTAATTGTTGGTGCAATTCTAGATCGAGAGAAGGTAGCTGAGTACAGGATGGTTGTGACAGTGGAAGATCAAGGTGTTCCATCACTGTCTTCCAGTCTCACCCTCTTAGTGCCTATCAGTGACATAAATGACAATGCTCCAGCTTTCCCACAGCCCTCCTACACAATCTTTGTGAAGGAGAACAATCCCCCTGGTGCTCACATCTTCACAATATCTGCCTCGGATCCAGACATAGCTGAGAATGCCCTGATCACCTACTGGATAGATGAGAATCTCTGGCCATTGTCAAGCTACATCTCTGTACATTCAGAGAGTGGAAAGCTCTATGCTTTGCAGTCCTTGGACTATGAGGAGTTGAAACTGCTGGAGTTCCAGGTGAGAGCCAAGGATGCCGGAATGCCCTCCTTGTGTGGCAACGCGACTGTTCAAGTCTTTGTGATGGACGAGAATGACAATGCACCTGTTGTGTCAGGATCATCAAAAGAGCACCTGATTCTCCTAACAGTCCCCGTGATGCCTGGGCATATTGTAGGCAAGATCCATGCCTTGGATGCAGATTCTGGATATAATGCATGGCTAAGCTATGACCTGCTTGAAGAAAGCAATGGTCCTTGGACTGTAGGGCAGTATAGCGGTGAGGTGAGTACCAAATATCCTCTGGATGAGTCAGAAGGAAGCAAAATCCAGAGTGTGCTGGTTCTTGTAAAGGATCATGGGAAGCCTCAACTGTCAGCCACAGCCACCTTGAGTATGTCACTTATGACAAGTGGTCAGACAATCAAAAGGGATGTTAATCTTCAAAGGTCAAGTGAGAGCTTCATGCCTCTGGTGGACTCGATCAACATCTATCTGATCATTGCCATCTGCTCTGTTTCCAGCCTCTTCTTGCTGGCCACTCTCATCTACGTGGCCCTGCGATGCCACTGCAAGGCAAAGGAATCTATGGTTTATGGCCCTGGCATGGCCACCCTGGTGTGTGCCAGTGAAGTGGGCAGCTGGTCCTATTCCAATCGCCACAGCCACATCCTGGCAGGTGTGAGCACAGAGGCTGGTGCCAAGAGTGACCTTATGATTTTCAGTCCCAACATTCCTGTCTTTGCAGATAATGGGGAACTTATCAATGGGGTGGATGTGCCTCCAGATTCTGATAAAAAGGTGAGTGCAGCACTAGGAGTCCTTGTCATCCACTCAGCATCTGATTTCTATGTTTATAATTTTGGATTAGTCTTGGGATAATATTGTTTTGGAATTGTTAGATTTGGACACCGATGGAAAATAAATTGAATTACAAATCACGGATACTTTTTTTATATGAAATATTTTTCCAATTTGAGAAGCAATTGAGAGGTGCAAAAAAGTTTGCAGTTTACTTGGCACTAAATCTGTCCTATACTGACAGTAAACATAAGTAGACTCTTCACCTGATATTATCATTATGCCCTGCCAAACTATTCTTGATCTTTGTCTTTTTTTACAGATGGAAATTAATGAATTATTTTTCTTTTGTGGACAGTTTTGTTATTTAATGAATCAATTCTCAGTGCGATTTTTGTAACAATATAATTTTGGATTAGTCTTGGGATAATATTGTTTTGGAATTGTTAGATTTAGACATCGATGGAAAATAAATTGAATTACAAATCACAGATAATTTTTTTATATAAAATATTTTTCCAATTTGAGAAGCTATAGAAAGGTGCAAAAAAGTTTGTAGTTTTTACTTGACACTAAATCTGTCCTATACTGACAGTAAACATAAGTAGGCTCTTCATCTGATATTATCATTATCATGATTTTGGTGACAGTATTTATGTCTGCTCCATGGTTTGGAAACCTTTTAAACTTTATTAATTTGTTAGACACACTAATTTTATAAGGTTTTTTATATATTGTTGGTAACTTTAGAAATAGAAAGTATAATTTTATACAGGGGTTAAAAATGGTTTAAAATAATATATTTATAATACAGAAATTATAACCGGAAAGTGGGTAGTCCTATTCCTGGAATGATAAAATATCACGTTGTAATAGAGCTGTCTACTACAAACTGGAATGGGCTTGTCAATTTAACAACCATTAGGTAGATCCCGTTTCTGTTGCAATATCTGCAGTGTCACATTTTTTGAGATTAGAAGGAATCAAGTGATCTTCCTACACCAAAGTCTCTCCCAATCCTTACATTCTATAATTCAAATCTTTGAGGATGGCATTAACTTAGCATGTGTTTTGGGACTGGGACTTTGCTGTTTTGGGATTTAGCATGTTCATCAAATATTTTGGAGTCTTGCAAGAATCTATCGCTCAGTCATCAGTGAAAGCTCTCAATTTATAAACAACTTTTCTGATTTTTATGCCCGTTACGTTGTCATCTTGTCAGATGTTGCTATTCAGACCTTCCAATTATTTGCTAATATAAATAACAGGAGAGATAGAGGACAACCTTGTCTCATATTCTTTTGAATTTCATATGTTAAATCTCTATTAATGATAATATTTGCTTGCTGTGATGGTTATATTGCCTTAACCCCTTGGATAAATTTCTCTCCAAAATCCATGCCTTCCAAAACTTTAAACATAACATCCCAATTTAAATTATCAAAAGCTTTCCCTGCATCCATAAATGTTAGAGCTGCTTGCTTCACATTATGAAATTGTAAATATTCAATAACATTCAAAACAGTATTCATTCATTGTCTGTCAATTGTCTTTCTGGCAAAAATCCAGGTTGGCCTTAGTGAATGTGACTGTAGAAATTTATTCAATCCTTTTGCTAGTATTGCAGTAAAAAGTTTATAGTACTTGTTTTAATATTGAAATTGGTGTAATTGGTGATTAAAATTGGTAATTTTAATCCTAAGAACATCTTGGCCCTCCTTTGGTAATAACACAATATTAGCTTCTTCCCAAGGCATCTTTACATCCCTTAGTACACAATTCATTATACCTTTTAGTGGCTGTAGGAGTTGCTTCTCAAAATATTTGTTATACTGGCTTGTGAGGTCATCTTGACCTGGAGCTTTATCTATTTTCATTTTTAATACCTTCTGATATTTCAAAGGTGGTTACTGGAATCATGCTGATTCTTCTTGAACTCTCACTACATTTTGCTAGCATCAACCATCGCATCCTTCTTGCCTGCCTGAAGGGATTGGCTCTGGGAGGTACAAGTTGAAAGGGTCTCCTCCTTTCCCTGTGGTTTGGTTCATTTTGAGTTGACAGGAGAGATGAAATTGAATCTGAAGCCGTTAGTGGATGGGGGTACTTCATAACTATTATATACTCTTTTCCCTTTGGTTTAACTACATGAAGGTACTGGGTGAGATCCTCTGATGGTTAGTGGACAGATATCATCAATATATATTAAAAGCCAATTATTTAACATGACCCCAGACTGATCAGGCAGTATGGTCTGAAGGCTCTGTGGGACTGGATGGAGAGCAAGGTTTAGGCACAATCCTGATAAAACTAATTAGCTAAGAGTTTAGGCACAAACTGAAGCTGCTTAATGTTTTATTTTTTTTACAAGTTTTTACTTAACCATTCAGAATTATGATGGTGCAGAAGGAACTAATGTCCCATGCCCAAAGTTACTGTTGTTATAGCACCCCCAGTCATGTGATTATGATCTGGGTCTTTGGAACCCATTCACATGTACAATTGGTTGCCGAGTGCCCCATGATCATGTCATCACTATTTGCAATTGTTCCTGCTGGCTTCTCCAGAAATTCAATGGGGAAGTCAGCAGGAAAGTTTGCATGCTTCAACCACCTGCCAAGAGGACTCCCTCTCTTTTCTGGACTGGCTAAAAAAGGTCCATCCCAAATGCCAAGCAGAATTTTCAGCCCTGGAGGATTTTCGCCCCAGAGTCGAGAAACTGGTAGTAACATATGGAATGCAAAGTGCCTCCCAGGGAGAGGCCCTGGGAGATGTGACACAGATCTGTCACAAGCCGCATGCAAGTGTCTCTGCTTTTGGGCTGAAAATTTTGCTTGGATTTAATAGGGATTTTTTAGTTCTTGAAACAATGAGACACTTGTGCAGTCTTTCCTCACCAGGGTCTCTTTTCATTTAATGACCCACAAGATTGGTTAATGACTGCAACTGCAAGTGCCACAATTACCATTGTTGAACAAAAAGGTGTAATGATGTCTTGCTTAATGATTGCTTCACTTAACAACAAAGATTCCAGCCTCAATTATGGTAGTAAATAAAGAAGTAAATAAAGACCACTAGTCCTTTACCTTTTGGAACTGAAGCACAATTTAGGAATTTCTAGGACTCACGGCTCCTGCTTAAGAATCTGGTGGCAGATGCGCACCTTAGCAGAAATCCAACTTGTATGCCAATTACTTGGAGTGGGAAGTTCTTGAGATAATCACTCATCCTTGGTTATGTAGCATAAGGACTGCTGCAATCTATTATCTTCATGGCATCCATGGTCTGGAATATCAAACATAGAATCATAGGGCTGGAAGGGACCTGAGAAGTCTTCTAGACCAACTCTCTAGACCAAGGAGATTTTATACTATACTGGAAAATGGCTGTCTATTTTTGAAAACCTCCAGTGATGGAGCACTCACAACTCCGAAAACACTATTCCAGAAAATTTCTCTTTCTAGGTTGGATCTCTGTTTAACAAGCTTCCACCCATTACTTCTTATCCAGCCCTCTGGTGCTTTGGAGAATAAGTCAATACCCTCTTCTTTGTGGCAACCCCTTAAATACTGGAAGAGAGTTATTATGTCCTCCCAATTGACTTCAATAGTTTAATCATCCCCAACTCCCTCAACTGTTCATTGTACAATTTCGCCTTCAGACCCTTTATCATCTTTCTTGCTCTTCTCTGTACACTTTCCTTTTTTTTGTATCATGGTGATAAGAAGTGTTTGCAGTATTCAAAGTCTGGTTTCACTCGTGCATTATAAAATAGCGTTATCACTTCTCATGATCTTGATGTTATATCTCTGTTACTGCAGCCTAGGACTGCATGGGATTTTTGGCAGCCTGCTCATACTTAAGTGGTGGTCCACTAGGACATCTATATCTTTCTCACAAGTCCCAAATATACCACAGCCACAGAATATTGCTGGTCCAGTAATTTAATCACTTAATCAAAGAAAGCAATAAGGTTTGTCTGGCATAATATGCTTTTGATAAACCTATGTTGGATTCTAGTAGTCACTTCATTCATTACTAGGTACTTACAAATCCTCTGCCTGATTATCTTTTCCAAGATTTTCCCTGATATTGATGTCAAGATGATTAGCCTATAATTTCCTAGATCCATCCCCCCACTCCCTTTTTGTATGTTGGTATCACATCAGCTCTTTTCCAGTTTGAGGTAATTCTGGAGAATGGGATCTTGTTTGTAAATTCCTGGATAGACAGGGAGGAGTTGTGTGCCAAGAATGCAGACTGTGTCCTTCATCTGGAAGTGATTGTAGAGGAACCTTTGAGATTCTTCCATGTGGAGATTGAAGTCAAAGATGTTAATGACAATGCTTCTAGGGAATAGATTCTAAGTATAGCTGAATTACTTTTTACATCTCGTAGAGTACCACAAAGTTATTTCACTGCCAGGTAGTTTTCTAGGAAAAGGCAAATGAAAGTTTTTCTGCATAAAAAAATATTTCTTAAGTATTGTTGTTAGTCACAAAGTCATGTCTGACCCATTGCGACCCCATGGACAACATTCCTCCAGGCCTTCCTGTCCTCTGCCATGCCCCAGAGTCCATTTAAGTTCACATCAACTGCTTCAGTGACTCCATCCAGCCACCTCATTCTCTGCCATCCCATTCTTGTTTTGCTCAGTCATTCCCAGCATGAGGCTCTTCTGCAGCAAGTCCTTCCTTCTCCTTAGGTGGCCAAAGTATTTGAGTTTCATCTTCAGGATCTGGCCTTCTAAAGAGCAGTCAGGGTTAATCTCCTCTAGGACTGACTGGTTTGATTGCCTTGCAGGAATCTTCTCCAGCACCATAGTTCAAAGGTCCCCATTCTTTGGCATTCAGCCTTTCTTATGGTTCAACTTTCATAGCCATACATTGCAACTGGAAAAACCATAGCCTATACAGTAGAACCTCTGGTCATGACTGTAATTCTTTCCATAACTTTGGTTGCAAACTGATTTGGTCATGACCCAAACCTAATTTTGGAAATTTAGTGCTTACAAAAAAAAAAAAAAAATGGCGCAAAAGGGGAAATCAGCCACAAAAAAAAATTGTGAATTTTTTGGTCAGAACCTGATTTGGTTGTGGTCAGAAGCGTTCATGACCAGAGGTTCTACTGTACACATTTTTGTTGGCAGGTTGATGTCTCTGCTCTTTAGTTTGCTGTCTAGATTTGTACAGCTTTCCTCTACAGCTGCAAGCGTCTTTTAATTTCTTGGCTGTAGTCCACATCTGCAGTGACTCTAAAGTATAACAAGTAATAATTGCATTACATTTAAATCCCCCTCAAGTACAATAGCCAATGTTGGCAATATAGTTGTCAACTCTCAAAATGACTTTAGTTGAAGCCATATTCTTTTTACTTCATTTCTTAGTTGCTATATATATGGGGGGGGGGGGGAAACTTCAGGGTGTGGGATAATTTCCTCCCAGGTGCCAGATATAACAGCTATAAGGCCTGTGGGAATCCAGGTCATCTGAATGAGAGCTTGTAACGGCTGGAGGAAGTAGCTGAGCAGCCTGCCATCTATCTGGTTGGTTAATGTGACTAGGAGAGTGGGTGATATCTATTCCTTTTATTATACTGAAAATGCGGGAAATATTTAGAGTTGGTTTCACATTTGAACATACCTATATGATGTACCAAATAAAATGGATCTTTAAGAAAACCCCAGCCTCAGAATCCTGAATTGATTGGGCCAATACTCAAAAAAATGACATTAAACCAAGATGACAATAGTTTCTTATAAATTCAAAAAAGTGCTAATATGGGTGGGGGATTATGTAAGGATTATGTGGGTGGGGGAAAAAAGAGAAATTGAAAAATATCTTTAACCTTGAGGTAAGAAAACTTGATTGGAAGCACATTTAATAGCAACCTTAAAAAAGCTGAGGAAATATGATACAGAAGAAACTTTTGACCTGTTTTCTGTGTCCCAGGATGGAGGAAATAGGACAGTGGGTTCTGACTTCATGAAATTTTTTTTCCCAGGCTAATGAGGTTAATAGTTTTGCTACTGTTTTCTTCTGAGCTATAAAAAGTAAAGGTATAAATTCCTTTAGGATGGTTAGCTGTTCAACATGTCTAGGTGTGTGTATATATAGAAAAAAAAGAAAAATTCTTATGTGGGGTTATTTAGCGACAGACTGATTAAGTTCCTTGAAATAAAATAAAAAAGAGTATATATTTGAATTTCTGTATCTTTTCCTTCTTAAAAGATTTTAAAAATTATATAAACTAAACAGGGGTCAAATGAAATACATGGGTTAGATTAATTGTAACATGTAAGGTATTTCAGGAATAAGCCAATTGAGACATCACATGAGTTTTGAGAACTTGCCCTGCTTGTTGTTTGCCTAAAAGGTTCAAGTGCTGCATATCCAGCTAAGATTCATAAATAAAACTAGAAAAGTACTTCTGCTTTCATAGCATTGGAATACTTGAACAAGTTTCTCTGAAATTAATGTTCCAATATTATTAATGTTGCAATTTTTTTGAACTTGGTCAAAAGTGTGATTCAAATAGTTTGCAGCTACCTCAATTTCCCTATCTGTCTATTGCTCTTTTATTGGGAGCAGTGGGAAAGATGACCAAGAAGTACCAAGACGTCAATATAAAATTTAAATTAATATAATTTTTAATGAACAAAAGAAAGAAAACTACACAGAATATCACAGTTTCTCATTTTGAATTTGGGTCACAAGAGGTCGCTGTTTCCTAAGGAAACCCTGCAAGTGAAACTGAAAATGCAGAGCCCCTCCCTTAAAGGGACCGACATTCCTGCCAGCCAGATCCACAAGGGAAATATTGAACGACAGAGAAAGCTCAACAAGCCAAGATTCAACCTATGAATGCATTGCCAGTATGGCTGAGCTAGATGGGCTCTGCTCCTGACACCTTTAAGTCAAGATATTTGGAGAAAAGAGAAGAGCTTGCTGGTGTTGTGTCTGCAATGCTTACCTGGCCGAAGGGGCTGCTGCAGCTTCTTCTCCTCTACACTGTCTGGAAAATGGGGAGCGGCCAGCTCCATTATTCTGTGCTGGAGGAATCCCAGCACGGTGCCTTTGTGGGCCGCATCGCCCAGGATTTGGAGTTGGAGGTGAGTGAACTGGTGCCTCGGATGTTCCGGATGCTGTCCAGAGGAGAGAAGGACTACTTTGAGGTAAACCTGCAGAATGGGATCTTGTTTGTAAATTCCCGGATAGACAGGGAGGAGCTGTGTGCCAAGAATGCAGACTGTGTCCTTCATCTGGAGGTGATTGTGGAGAAACCTCTGAGGTTCTTCCATGTGGAGATTGAAATCAAAGACATTAATGACAATGCTCCTGTCTTTCCAGCCAGGGAACAGATCCTGAGCATAGCAGAATTGACAACAGCATCTGGTACCAGATTCCCTTTAGAGGGAGCCTCTGATGCAGACATTGGTACTAATGCTATGTTAACATATAAGCTCAGCCCAAACAACAATTTTGTTGTTGATTCAGAAAATGATGAAGGTGAGAGTAAATCTGTAGTACTTCTATTGAAGGTGCCACTTGACAGAGAGGAGAGCCCTGTGCATCATTTAGTATTGACAGCCACTGATGGGGGTGAACCAAAACTCACAGGAACTGTTCAGCTTGTCATCAGTGTGCTGGATGTGAATGACAACCCTCCTGTCTTTAACCAATCTGTTTATAGGATAAAGTTGCTAGAAAATACAGCTAGTGGATCATTAGTCCTTACTCTGAATGCTACTGACTTAGATGAAGGAATAAATGGGGAAATCTCTTACTTTTTTAGTAATAAAGCACCTCCACATGTCATGAAGCTATTTAGTATAAATTCTGATATTGGGGAAATCAGAGTGATTGCAAAATTGGATTACGAAGAAAATAAGTTCTATGAACTTCCAATTGTAGCAGAAGATAAAGGCAGTTCTCAGTTATCAGGACACTGTAAAGTTTTCATTGAAGTGTTGGACATAAATGACAACATTCCAGAATTATCTGTGAATTCTCTGTCTGTGCCATTGCCAGAGGATTCCCCTCCAGGGACTGTGGTAGCCATCATGAGGGCTTCTGACAGGGATTCTGACAACAATGGACAGATAAAATGTTTCCTCTGGCCCACTGGAGTACCCTTCAAACTCGAGTCCACATTCAAGAACTACTACTCCCTAATTGTTGGTGCAGTCCTAGATCGAGAACAGGTGAATGAGTACAGGATGATTGTGACAGTGGAAGATCAAGGCATCCCACCACTGTCTTCCAGTCTCACCCTCTTAGTGCCTATCAGCGACATAAATGACAATGCTCCGGCTTTCCCACAGCCCTCCTACACAGTCTTTGTGAAGGAGAACAATCCCCCTGGTGCTCACATCTTCACATTGTCTGCCGCAGATCCAGATGAAGCTGAGAATGCCCTGATCACCTATTGGATAGATGAGAACCTCTGGCCATTGTCAAGCTACATCTCTGTACACTCGGAGAGTGGAAAGGTCTATGCTTTGCAGTCCTTGGACTATGAGGAGTTGAAACTGCTGGAGTTCCAGGTGAGAGCCAAGGATGCCGGAATGCCCTCCTTGTGTGGCAATGCGACTGTTCAAGTCTTTGTGATGGACGAGAATGACAATGCACCTGTTGTGTCAGGATCATCAGAAGAGAACCTGATTCTTCTAGTGGTCCCTGTATTGCCTGGGCATATTGTAGGCAAGATCCACGCTTTGGATGCAGATTCTGGATATAATGCATGGTTAAGCTATGACCTGCTTGAAGAAAGCAATGGTCCTTGGACTGTAGGGCACTATAGCGGTGAGGTGAGTACCAAATATCCTCTGGATGAGTCAGAAGGAAGCAAAATCCAGAGTGTGCTGGTTCTTGTAAAGGATCATGGGAAGCCTCAACTGTCAGCCACAGCCACCTTGAGTATGTCACTTATGACAAGTGGTCAGACAATAAAAACGGATGTTAATCTTCAAAGGTCAAGTGAGAGCTTTATGCCCCTGGTGGACTCGATCAACATCTATCTGATCATTGCCATCTGCTCTGTTTCCAGCCTCTTCTTGCTGGCCACTCTCATCTACGTGGCCCTGCGATGCCACTGCAAGGCAAAGGAATCCATGGTTTATGGCCCTGGCATGGCCACCCTGGTGTGTGCCAGTGAAGTGGGCAGCTGGTCCTATTCCAATCGCCACAGCCACATCCTGGCAGGTGTGAGCACAGAGGCTGGTGCCAAGAGTGACCTTATGATTTTCAGTCCCAACATTCCTGTCTTTGCAGATAATGGGGAACTTATCAATGGGGTGGATGTGCCTCCAGATTCTGATAAAAAGGTGAGTGCAGCTCTTGGAGTCCTTGTCATCCGCTCAGCATCTTATTTCTATGCTTATAATTTTGGATTAGTCTTGGGATAATATTGTTTTGGAATTGTTAGATTTAGACATCGATGGAAAATAAATTGAATTACAAATCACAGATAATTTTTTTATATAAAATATTTTTCCAATTTGAGAAGCTATAGAAAGGTGCAAAAAAGTTTGTAGTTTTTACTTGACACTAAATCTATCCTATACTGACAGTAAACATAAGTAGGCTCTTCACCTGATATTATCATTACCATGATTTTTGTGACAGTATTTCTGTCTGCTCCATGGTTTGGAAACCTTTTAAACTTTATTAATTTGTTAGACACACTAATTTTATAAGCTTTTTTATATATTGTTGGTAACTTTAGAAATAGAAAGTATAATTTTATACAGGGGTTAAAAATGGTTTAAAATAATATATTTATAATACAGAAATTATAACCGGAAAGTGGGTAGTCCTATTCCTGGAATGATAAAATATCACGTTGTAATAGAGCTGTCTACTACAAACTGGAATGGGCTTGTCAATTTAACAACCATTAGGTAGATCCCGTTTCTGTTGCAATATCTGCAGTGTCACATTTTTTGAGATTAGAAGGAATCAAGTGATCTTCCTACACCAAAGTCCCTCCCAATCCTTACATTCTATAATTCAAATCTTTGAGGATGGCATTAACTTAGCATGTGTTTTGGGACTGGGACTTTGCTGTTTTGGGATTTAGCATGTTCATCAAATATTTTGGAGTCTTGCAAGAATCTATCGCTCAGTCATCAGTGAAAGCTCTCAATTTATAAACAACTTTTCTGATTTTTATGCCCGTTACATTGTCATCTTGTCAGATGTTGCTATTCAGACCTTCCAATTATTTGCTAATATAAATAACAGGAGAGATAGAGGACAACCTTGTCTCATATTCTTTTGAATTTCATATGTTAAATCTCTATTAATGATAATATTTGCTTGCTGTGATGGTTATATTGCCTTAACCCCTTGGATAAATTTCTCTCCAAAATCCATGACTTCCAAAACTTTAAACATAACATTCCAATTTAAATTATCAAAAGCTTTCTCTGCATCCATAAATATTAGAGCTGTTTGCTTCTCATTATGAAATTGTAAATTTTCAATAACATTCAAAACAGTACTCATTCATTGTCTCTCAATTGTCTTTCTGGCAAAAATCCAGGTTGGCCTTAGTGAATGTGACTAGAAATTTCTTCAATCCTTTTGCTAGTATTGCAGTAAAAAGTACTTGTTTTAATATTGAAATTGGTGTAATTGGTGATTAAAATTGGTAATTTTAATCCTAAGAACATCTTGGCCCTCCTTTGGTAATAACACAATATTAGCTTCTTCCCAAGGCATCTTTACATCCCTTAGTACACAATTCATTATACCTTTTAGTGGCTGTAGGAGTTGCTTCTCAAAATATTTGTTATACTGGCTTGTGAGGTCATCTTGACCTGGAGCTTTATCTATTTTCATTTTTAATACCTTCTGATATTTCAAAGGTGGTTACTGGAATCATGCTGATTCTTCTTGAACTCTCACTACATTTTGCTAGCATCAACCATCGCATCCTTCTTGCCTGCCTGAAGGGATTGGCTCTGGGAGGTACAAGTTGAAAGGGTCTCCTCCTTTCCCTGTGGTTTGGTTCATTTTGAGTTGACAGGAGAGATGAAATTGAATCTGAAGCCGTTAGTGGATGGGGGTACTTCATAACTATTATATACTCTTTTCCCTTTGGTTTAACTACATGAAGGTACTGGGTGAGATCCTCTGATGGTTAGTGGACAGATATCATCAATATATATTAAAAGCCAATTATTTAACATGACCCCAGACTGATCAGGCAGTATGGTCTGAAGGCTCTGTGGGACTGGATGGAGAGCAAGGTTTAGGCACAATCCTGATAAAACTAATTAGCTAAGAGTTTAGGCACAAACTGAAGCTGCTTAATGTTTTATTTTTTTTACAAGTTTTTACTTAACCATTCAGAATTATGATGGTGCAGAAGGAACTAATGTCCCATGCCCAAAGTTACTGTTGTTATAGCACCCCCAGTCATGTGATTATGATCTGGGTCTTTGGAACCCATTCACATGTACAATTGGTTGCCGAGTGCCCCATGATCATGTCATCACTATTTGCAATTGTTCCTGCTGGCTTCTCCAGAAATTCAATGGGGAAGTCAGCAGGAAAGTTTGCATGCTTCAACCACCTGCCAAGAGGACTCCCTCTCTTTTCTGGACTGGCTAAAAAAGGTCCATCCCAAATGCCAAGCAGAATTTTCAGCCCTGGAGGATTTTCGCCCCAGAGTCGAGAAACTGGTAGTAACATATGGAATGCAAAGTGCCTCCCAGGGAGAGGCCCTGGGAGATGTGACACAGATCTGTCACAAGCCGCATGCAAGTGTCTCTGCTTTTGGGCTGAAAATTTTGCTTGGATTTAATAGGGATTTTTTAGTTCTTGAAACAATGAGACACTTGTGCAGTCTTTCCTCACCAGGGTCTCTTTTCATTTAATGACCCACAAGATTGGTTAATGACTGCAACTGCAAGTGCCACAATTACCATTGTTGAACAAAAAGGTGTAATGATGTCTTGCTTAATGATTGCTTCACTTAACAACAAAGATTCCAGCCTCAATTATGGTAGTAAATAAAGAAGTAAATAAAGACCACTAGTCCTTTACCTTTTGGAACTGAAGCACAATTTAGGAATTTCTAGGACTCACGGCTCCTGCTTAAGAATCTGGTGGCAGATGCGCACCTTAGCAGAAATCCAACTTGTATGCCAATTACTTGGAGTGGGAAGTTCTTGAGATAATCACTCATCCTTGGTTATGTAGCATAAGGACTGCTGCAATCTATTATCTTCATGGCATCCATGGTCTGGAATATCAAACATAGAATCATAGGGCTGGAAGGGACCTGAGAAGTCTTCTAGACCAACTCTCTAGACCAAGGAGATTTTATACTATACTGGAAAATGGCTGTCTATTTTTGAAAACCTCCAGTGATGGAGCACTCACAACTCCGAAAACACTATTCCAGAAAATTTCTCTTTCTAGGTTGGATCTCTGTTTAACAAGCTTCCACCCATTACTTCTTATCCAGCCCTCTGGTGCTTTGGAGAATAAGTCAATACCCTCTTCTTTGTGGCAACCCCTTAAATACTGGAAGAGAGTTATTATGTCCTCCCAATTGACTTCAATAGTTTAATCATCCCCAACTCCCTCAACTGTTCATTGTACAATTTCGCCTTCAGACCCTTTATCATCTTTCTTGCTCTTCTCTGTACACTTTCCTTTTTTTTGTATCATGGTGATAAGAAGTGTTTGCAGTATTCAAAGTCTGGTTTCACTCGTGCATTATAAAATAGCGTTATCACTTCTCATGATCTTGATGTTATATCTCTGTTACTGCAGCCTAGGACTGCATGGGATTTTTGGCAGCCTGCTCATACTTAAGTGGTGGTCCACTAGGACATCTATATCTTTCTCACAAGTCCCAAATATACCACAGCCACAGAATATTGCTGGTCCAGTAATATAATCACTTAATCAAAGAAAGCAATAAGGTTTGTCTGGCATAATATGGTTTTGATAAACCTATGTTGGATTCTAGTAGTCACTTCATTCATTACTAGGTACTTACAAATCCTCTGCCTGATTATCTTTTCCAAGATTTTCCCTGGTATTGATGTCAAGATGATTAGCCTATAATTTCCTAGATCCATCCCCCCACTCCCTTTTTGTATGTTGGTATCACATCAGCTCTTTTCCAGTTTGAGGTAATTCTGGAGAATGGGATCTTGTTTGTAAATTCCTGGATAGACAGGGAGGAGTTGTGTGCCAAGAATGCAGACTGTGTCCTTCATCTGGAAGTGATTGTAGAGGAACCTTTGAGATTCTTCCATGTGGAGATTGAAGTCAAAGATGTTAATGACAATGCTTCTAGGGAATAGATTCTAAGTATGGCTGAATTACTTTTTACATCTCGTAGAGTACCACAAAGTTATTTCACTGCCAGGTAGTTTTCTAGGAAAAGGCAAATGAAAGTTTTTTTGCATAAAAAAATATTTTCTAAAGTATTGTTGTTAGTCACAAAGTCATGTCTGACCCATTGCGACCCCATGGACAACATTCCTCCAGGCCTTCCTGTCCTCTGCCATGCCCCAGAGTCCATTTAAGTTCACATCAACTGCTTCAGTGACTCCATCCAGCCACCTCATTCTCTGCCATCCCATTCTTGTTTTGCTCAGTCATTCCCAGCATGGGCTCTTCTGCAGCAAGTCCTTCCTTCTCCTTAGGTGGCCAAAGTATTTGAGTTTCATCTTCAGGATCTGGCCTTCTAAAGAGCAGTCAGGGTTAATCTCCTCTAGGACTGACTGGTTTGATTGCCTTGCAGGAATCTTCTCCAGCACCATAGTTCAAAGGTCCCCATTCTTTGGCATTCAGCCTTTCTTATGGTTCAACTTTCATAGCCATACATTGCAACTGGAAAAACCATAGCTTATACAGTAGAACCTCTGGTCATGACTGTAATTCTTTCCATAACTTTGGTTGCAAACTGATTTGGTCGTGACCCAAACCTAATTTTGGAAATTTAGTGTTTACAAAAAAAAAAAAAAAATGGCGCAAAAGGGGAAATCAGCCACAAAAAAAATTTGTGAATTTTTTGGTCAGAACCTGATTTGGTTGTGGTCAGAAGCGTTCATGACCAGAGGTTCTACTGTACACACTTTTGTTGGCAGGTTGATGTCTCTGCTCTTTAGTTTGCTGTCTAGATTTGTACAGCTTTCCTCTACAGGTGCAAGCGTCTTTTAATTTCTTGGCTGTAGTCCACATCTGCAGTGACTCTAAAGTATAACAAGTAATAATTGCATTACATTTAAATCCCCCTCAAGTACAATAGCCAATGTTGGCAATATAGTTGTCAACTCTCAAAATGACTTTAGTTGAAGCCATATTCTTTTTACTTCATTTCTTAGTTGCTATATATATGGGGGGGGGGGGGGGGAAACTTCAGGGTGTGGGATAATTTCCTCCCAGGTGCCAGATATAACAGCTATAAGGCCTGTGGGAATCCAGGTCATCTGAATGAGAGCTTGTAACGGCTGGAGGAAGTAGCTGAGCAGCCTGCCATCTATCTGGTTGGTTAATGTGACTAGGAGAGTGGGTGATATCTATTCCTTTTATTATACTGAAAATGTGGGAGATATTTAGAGTTGGTTTCACATTTGAACATACCTATATGATGTACCAAATAAAATGGATCTTTGAGAAAACCCCAGCCTCAGAATCCTGAATTGATTGGGCCAATACTCAAAAAAATGACATTAAACCAAGATGACAATAGTTTCTTATAAATTCAAAAAAGTGCTAATATGGGTGGGGGATTATGTAAGGATTATGTGGGTGGGGGAAAAAAGAGAAATTGAAAAATATCTTTAACCTTGAGGTAAGAAAACTTGATTGGAAGCACATTTAATAGCAACCTTAAAAAAGCTGAGGAAATATGATACAGAAGAAACTTTTGACCTGTTTTCTGTGTCCCAGGATGGAGGAAATAGGAAAGTGGGTTCTGACTTCATGAAATTTTTTTTCCCAGGCTAATGAGGTTAATAGTTTTGCTACTGTTTTCTTCTGAGCTATAAAAAGTAAAGGTATAAATTCCTTTAGGATGGTTAGCTGTTCAACATGTCTAGGTGTGTGTGTATATAGAAAAAAAAGAAAAATTCTTATGTGGGGTTATTTAGCGACAGACTGATTAAGTTCCTTGAAATAAAATAAAAAAGAGTACATATTTGAATTTCTGTATCTTTTCCTTCTTAAAAGATTTTAAAAATTATATAAACTAAACAGGGGTCAAATGAAATACATGGGTTAGATTAATTGTAACATGTAAGGTATTTCAGGAATAAGCCAATTGAGACATCACATGAGTTTTGAGAACTTGCCCTGCTTGTTGTTTGCCTAAAAGGTTCAAGTGCTGCATATCCAGCTAAGATTCATAAATAAAACTAGAAAAGTACTTCTGCTTTCATAGCATTGGAATACTTGAACAAGTTTCTCTGAAATTAATGTTCCAATATTATTAATGTTGCAATTTTTTTGAACTTGGTCAAAAGTGTGATTCAAATAGTTTGCAGCTACCTCAATTTCCCTATCTGTCTATTGCTCTTTTATTGGGAGCAGTGGGAAAGATGACCAAGAAGTACCAAGACGTCAATATAAAATTTAAATTAATATAATTTTTAATGAACAAAAGAAAGAAAACTACACAGAATATCACAGTTTCTCATTTTGAATTTGGGTCACAAGAGGTCGCTGTTTCCTAAGGAAACCCTGCAAGTGAAACTGAAAATGCAGAGCCCCTCCCTTAAAGGGACCGACATTCCTGCCAGCCAGATCCACAAGGGAAATATTGAACGACAGAGAAAGCTCAACAAGCCAAGATTCAACCTATGAATGCATTGCCAGTATGGCTGAGCTAGATGGGCTCTGCTCCTGACACCTTTAAGTCAAGATATTTGGAGAAAAGAGAAGAGCTTGCTGGTGTTGTGTCTGCAATGCTTACCTGGCCGAAGGGGCTGCTGCAGCTTCTTCTCCTCTACACTGTCTGGAAAATGGGGAGCGGCCAGCTCCATTATTCTGTGCTGGAGGAATCCCAGCACGGTGCCTTTGTGGGCCGCATCGCCCAGGATTTGGAGTTGGAGGTGAGTGAACTGGTGCCTCGGATGTTCCGGATGCTGTCCAGAGGAGAGAAGGACTACTTTGAGGTAAACCTGCAGAATGGGATCTTGTTTGTAAATTCCCGGATAGACAGGGAGGAGCTGTGTGCCAAGAATGCAGACTGTGTCCTTCATCTGGAGGTGATTGTGGAGAAACCTCTGAGGTTCTTCCATGTGGAGATTGAAATCAAAGACATTAATGACAATGCTCCTGTCTTTCCAGCCAGGGAACAGATCCTGAGCATAGCTGAATTTATAACAGCCTCTGGTACCAGATTCCCTTTAGAGGGAGCCTCTGATGCAGACATTGGTACTAATGCTATGTTAACATATAAGCTCAGCCCAAACAACAATTTTGTTGTTGATTCAGAAAATGATGAAGGTGAGAGTAAATCTGTAGTACTTCTATTGAAGGTGCCACTTGACAGAGAGGAGAGCCCTGTGCATCATTTAGTATTGACAGCCACTGATGGGGGTGAACCAAAACTCACAGGAACTGTTCAGCTAGTCATCAATGTGCTGGATGTGAATGACAACCCTCCTGTCTTTAACCAATCTGTTTATAGGATAAAGTTGCTAGAAAATACAGCTAGTGGATCATTAGTCCTTACTCTGAATGCTACTGACTTAGATGAAGGAATAAATGGGGAAATCTCTTACTTTTTTAGTAATAAAGCACCTCCACATGTCATGAAGCTATTTAGTATAAATTCTGATATTGGGGAAATCAGAGTGATTGCAAAATTGGATTACGAAGAAAATAAGTTCTATGAACTTCCAATTGTAGCAGAAGATAAAGGCAGTTCTCAGTTATCAGGACACTGTAAAGTTTTCATTGAAGTGTTGGACATAAATGACAACATTCCAGAATTATCTGTGAATTCTCTGTCTGTGCCATTGCCAGAGGATTCCCCTCCAGGGACTGTGGTAGCCATCATGAGGGCTTCTGACAGGGATTCTGACAACAATGGACAGATAAAATGTTTCCTCTGGCCCACTGGAGTACCCTTCAAACTCGAGTCCACATTCAAGAACTACTACTCCCTAATTGTTGGTGCAGTCCTAGATCGAGAACAGGTGAATGAGTACAGGATGATTGTGACAGTGGAAGATCAAGGCATCCCACCACTGTCTTCCAGTCTCACCCTCTTAGTGCCTATCAGTGACATAAATGACAATGCTCCGGCTTTCCCACAGCCCTCCTACACAGTCTTTGTGAAGGAGAACAATCCCCCTGGTGCTCACATCTTCACATTGTCTGCCGCAGATCCAGATGAAGCTGAGAATGCCCTGATCACCTATTGGATAGATGAGAACCTCTGGCCATTGTCAAGCTACATATCTGTACATTCAGAGAGTGGAAAGCTCTATGCTTTGCAGTCCTTGGACTATGAGGAGTTCAAACTGCTGGAGTTCCAGGTGAGAGCCAAGGATGCCGGAATGCCCTCCTTGTATGGCAATGCGACTGTTCAAGTCTTTGTGATGGACGAGAATGACAATGCACCTGTTGTGTCAGGATCATCAGAAGAGAACCTGATTCTTCTAGTGGTCCCTGTATTGCCTGGGCATATTGTAGGCAAGATCCACGCTTTGGATGCAGATTCTGGATATAATGCATGGCTAAGCTATGACCTGCTTGAAGAAAGCAATGGTCCTTGGACTGTAGGGCACTATAGCGGTGAGGTGAGTACCAAATATCCTCTGGATGAGTCAGAAGGAAGCAAAATCCAGAATGTGCTGGTTCTTGTAACGGATCATGGGAAGCCTCAACTGTCAGCCACAGCCACCTTGAGTATGTCACTTATGACAAGTGGTCAGACAATGAAAACGGATGTTAATCTTCAAAGGTCAAGTGAGAGCTTTATGCCCCTGGTGGACTCGATCAACATCTATCTGATCATTGCCATCTGCTCTGTTTCCAGCCTCTTCTTGCTGGCCACTCTCATCTACGTGGCCCTGCGATGCCACTGCAAGGCAAAGGAATCCATGGTTTATGGCCCTGGCATGGCCACCCTGGTGTGTGCCAGTGAAGTGGGCAGCTGGTCCTATTCCAATCGCCACAGCCACATCCTGGCAGGTGTGAGCACAGAGGCTGGTGCCAAGAGTGACCTTATGATTTTCAGTCCCAACATTCCTGTCTTTGCAGATAATGGAGAACTTATCAATGGGGTGGATGTGCCTCCAGATTCTGATAAAAAGGTGAGTGCAGCTCTTGGAGTCCTTGTCATCCGCTCAGCATCTTATTTCTATGCTTATAATTTTGGATTAGTCTTGGGATAATATTGTTTTGGAATTGTTAGATTTAGACATCGATGGAAAATAAATTGAATTACAAATCACAGATAATTTTTTTATATAAAATATTTTTCCAATTTGAGAAGCTATAGAAAGGTGCAAAAAAGTTTGTAGTTTTTACTTGACACTAAATCTGTCCTATACTGACAGTAAACATAAGTAGGCTCTTCACCTGATATTATCATTATCATGATTTTTGTGACAGTATTTCTGTCTGCTCCATGGTTTGGAAACCTTTTAAACTTTATTAATTTGTTAGACACACTAATTTTATAAGCTTTTTTATATATTGTTGGTAACTTTAGAAATAGAAAGTATAATTTTATACAGGGGTTAAAAATGGTTTAAAATAATATATTTATAATACAGAAATTATAACCGGAAAGTGGGTAGTCCTATTCCTGGAATGATAAAATATCACGTTGTAATAGAGCTGTCTACTACAAACTGGAATGGGCTTGTCAATTTAACAACCATTAGGTAGATCCTGTTTCTGTTGCAATATCTGCAGTGTCACATTTTTTGAGATTAGAAGGAATCAAGTGATCTTCCTACACCAAAGTCCCTCCCAATCCTTACATTCTATAATTCAAATCTTTGAGGATGGCATTAACTTAGCATGTGTTTTGGGACTGGGACTTTGCTGTTTTGGGATTTAGCATGTTCATCAAATATTTTGGAGTCTTGCAAGAATCTATCGCTCAGTCATCAGTGAAAGCTCTCAATTTATAAACAACTTTTCTGATTTTTATGCCCGTTACATTGTCATCTTGTCAGATGTTGCTATTCAGACCTTCCAATTATTTGCTAATATAAATAACAGGAGAGATAGAGGACAACCTTGTCTCATATTCTTTTGAATTTCATATGTTAAATCTCTATTAATGATAATATTTGCTTGCTGTGATGGTTATATTGCCTTAACCCCTTGGATAAATTTCTCTCCAAAATCCATGACTTCCAAAACTTTAAACATAACATCCCAATTTAAATTATCAAAAGCTTTCTCTGCATCCATAAATATTAGAGCTGTTTGCTTCTCATTATGAAATTGTAAATTTTCAATAACATTCAAAACAGTACTCATTCATTGTCTCTCAATTGTCTTTCTGGCAAAAATCCAGGTTGGCCTTAGTGAATGTGACTAGAAATTTCTTCAATCCTTTTGCTAGTATTGCAGTAAAAAGTACTTGTTTTAATATTGAAATTGGTGTAATTGGTGATTAAAATTGGTAATTTTAATCCTAAGAACATCTTGGCCCTCCTTTGGTAATAACACAATATTAGCTTCTTCCCAAGGCATCTTTACATCCCTTAGTACACAATTCATTATACCTTTTAGTGGCTGTAGGAGTTGCTTCTCAAAATATTTGTTATCCTGGCTTGTGAGGCCATCTTGACCTGGAGCTTTATCTATTTTCATTTTTAATACCTTCTGATATTTCAAAGGTGGTTACTGGAATCATGCTGATTCTTCTTGAACTCTCACTACATTTTGCTAGCATCAACCATCGCATCCTTCTTGCCTGCCTGAAGGGATTGGCTCTGGGAGGTACAAGTTGAAAGGGTCTCCTCCTTTCCCTGTGGTTTGGTTCATTTTGAGTTGACAGGAGAGATGAAATTGAATCTGAAGCCTTTAGTGGATGGAGGTTCCTCAGAACTCTATTGTATACACTTTTCCCTTAGGTTTAATATCTACATGAAGGCACTCGTTGAGGGAAGTATGCAGTGGGGTCCCCCAAGGCTCTGTTTTAGGCCCAGTACTCTTTAATACCTTCTTCAATGATTTGGATGAGAGGTTAGATAGGGAACTCATCAAATTTGACACGAGGCTGGCAGGAACAGCCGACACTTCAGAAAATAGGCTAAAGATACAGAACAATCATGACAGATTTGAACATTAGGCGCTATCTCACAAAATGAAATTCAATGATGAAAAAAGTAAGAGTCTACGTTTAGGCAAGAAAAACCAAACACACAGGTATAGTACAGGTGGAACCTGGCTCAATAGTAGTAACTGTGAGAGGGATCTTGGAATCCTACTGAATAGTCACTGTGTGCACAATTATTAGGCAAATGAGTATTTTGACCATATTTTTATGCATATTTTTCATCTTGAAACCATAAGCAAATGTTTAGTGAATATAAGCGTATCAGGTGATGTGTATTTGTGTAATGAGAGTGGGTGTGGCCTAAGGTGATCAACATTCTATATCAAGGTGTGCATAATTATGCTTTTCCGTAGGCAGAATGGGCCAAAAAAAAAGATTTAACTGACTGAAAAGTCAAAAATCATGAAAACTCTTTTAGAGGGATGCAGCACTCTTGAAATTGCTAAGATATTGGGGCTAGATCATAGAACCATGAAATGTTTTGTTGCAAATAGTCAACAGGATCACAAGAAATGTGTTGGGGAAAAAAGATGCACATTAACTGCTAAAGATTTGAGAAGAATCAAACATGAAGCTGCAAGGAACCCATTATCCTCTAGTGCTGTCATATTCCAGAACTGCAACCTACTTGGAGTGCCCAGAAATGCAAGGTATTTGGTGCTCAGAGACATAGCCAAGGTAAGGAAGTTTGAAACTCGACCACCACTGAACAAGACACAGAAGTTGAAATGGAAAAACTGGGTCAAGAAATATCTGAAGACAGATTTTTCAAATGTTTTATGGACTGATGAGATTAGAATGCCTAAGACTGTCCCCACTCACACAGACAAGCAAGACACCAGAATATAAACTGACAGCAAACAGCACACCTCACTAGCACTGATGATGTTACCTAGTTAGGGTAGTGAAACGTCTGCAGGAAAACAAACAAGCTCAGAGAGCACAAAGAACCCCACATTTGAACACTGAGCTACAAATATTCTTTATTGTTTTAGTTATATGCTCCTCTTTCCATTTTTTTTATATCAGAATTTTTCGTCCCCTAGTTTGTCAAAAGCTTTTTGCACAATCATACTGGTCTTATATGGTGTCTTTTGTTTTTTTTTCTCTGATTAGCTGAAACAGAAGAGTCCATCTATTTTCTCTGGTTGGTTGGCTGACCTGTAATACACATCTATAGCAAAGTCATTTTTTGACCTCTAATATTTATCCAACTACTTTCAAGAAGGCTTTCATCTCTAATATTGTATATTTCTGTGGATATAGGCATTTAAGCCCTTTATTTGACCCTAGAGTTGATACCCTTCTTGGATTTTTGTCCTCTGTATGACATGCTGCCATCAAGCCTCCTCTAGACTTTATTTTTCCTTGTAGTTGTTTCTTCCTTGCTGTGTTTCGTTTAAATACAGACGTCTGAATTTCTCATTTGCATGGCTGAGACTCCCAAATGGCTAGATGTGCTTCTAGACCATACACTTTCTCTTCTAGCAACCCCATGAGTTTACATTCGGGTTCAGGTATAATTTGAGGTACAGTCCTCCACAGGCAGGAACATAAACATAGCATACACCTTGCAGGTCACCATGGTGCTAGTTTCTTTCTCCCTGAATTGATTGCTCTTCAGGATTTGTGCAGATCGAATACATATTCTCTTGTACGCTTCCTATGTTAAGTTTTTAGTTGTAAGATTCACTAGCTTGATCTGCTGTACAAGGTCCCAGTTCTCTGCAGCTTGTGGTGAGCAAGTCCTTGCTCTCCCAGCAATCTCTGGTGGTCTGCAAATGGAACAATGGTTCCTGTAAATGCAACTAGTGACTTGATGTGTTGTGCTCCAAGTACTATACATTATGAAAGTAATATGCAAATACTACCACCAAGATACTAGACAACACAGTATCAACAGTAGAGACCTTCAAATTTCTAGGTTCTATCATATCTCAAGACCCAAAATGAACACCTAACATCAAAAATGTGATCAAAAAAGCACAATAAAGAATGTTCTTTTTGCACCAACTCAGAAAGCTCAAACTGCCCAAAGAGCTATTGATTCAGTTCTACAAATGAATTATTGAGTCTCATCTGCATCTCTATAACTGTCGGGTTTGGTTGTGCAACCCAACAAGACAGACACAGACTTTAACGGATAGTTAGAACTGCAGAAAAAAAAATAGCTACCATCCTGCCTTCCATTGAGGACCTGTATACTGCAAGAGTTAAAAAGAGGGCTGTGAAAATATCTACAGATCCCTCATATCCTGGACATAAATTTTTTCAACTTTTAGCCTCAAAATGATAGGGCTCTGCACATCAGAACAAGAAAACACAAGGGCAGTTTTTCCACAAAAGCCATCACTCTGCTAAACAACTAATTCCCACAACCCTGTCAAATGAACTATTAAGACTGTATTATTATTTTTCTTCTCATCTTTACTAGCACCGATCTCTTCCCAGTTATGGCTATATCCATGTTGCTTATATCTGTACAACTTACAGTTTTTTATTGTTTCCTAGTATGATTTGATTGCTTATTAGTATCCTATGGCTATCATTAAGCATTGTATTTTATGATTCTTGATGAATATATTTTATTTTTTCTTTATGTACATTGAGAGCATATACACCAAAGACAAATTCCTTGTGTGTCCAATCACACTTGGCCAATCGCACTTCTATACAACCAGCCACTCATTTCTCAGACTGCTAGTTTAATCCACGGGATGAAATCCCAGTTCTCTGCAGCTCTTGGTGAGCAGTTCTTTGATTTCCCAGCAATCTCTGGTGCTATGCAAACACAACCAGTGCTTCTGTTCCTAGACCACTAAGTTGATCCAGTTCTCAATATATTGTGGTGAGCAACTCCATGCTCTCCCAGCAACCTGTTATGCTATGCAAAGGAAACCAGACTTGGTTCCCAGGCCACTAGCTTGATCCACTGGATGAAATCCCCCTTCTCTGCAGCTTACAGTGATCATCTCCTTGTTCTCCCAGTATTCTCTGGTGGTCTACAAATGCAACCAGTGAATTGATTTGTTGTGTTCCAAGTACCATACATTATGAAGATAATCTGATCATTAAATCATTGCTTCCTCCAGGATCTCTTATTTCTTGTTCTACCACAAACTGTGAATCAAATTTATTATGCCATTGATGGATTTTGAAATCCCTCTGTTTCATATTTGACCAATCCATCTTTTAGATGAAAGTTCTTTCTCATGAAGAAAAACATTCATTCCCTCTTGTTTTTTTTTTTTTAAAAGATTTTAAATCATTCAGTTTATCAAACATGTATTGATAACATTAATGAATATAGAAAAATATTTTAATGGGCTTAGTAATAAAGGAGAAAAGAACTTTCATGTAATTGTGACAAACTGTTTAAAGATCTAATAGCAAGAACAATCTCAAATAAAAAAAAAATGTAGAAGAAAATTAAGAATAATAAAATAAAAATATGGAAGAAACTAAAAACAACACAAAAAACTAATACTATAGAAGAGTTTGGAAAAAATTATTACACTACAGGATTTTCCTCCTTACTTGCAAGTTAAGTTGAAATATCTCCCCTTTAAAAATTTTTAAATTGCTACTTCTTTATTCCTCTGATTGTGAGACAAATTTTTCTGTAGTTAGTGATATCTGAAACCCTAACTTCTTCACTTAAATATCTAAGAATAACGAAAAAAAACCAAAATATATTTAAACACTTATTAAGTTTTGTTTAAATAGCTAGTATTTCTCAACCATTTCTGGTGGCAGATGTGGTAGAACTATTTTAACCATCCTGCTTGGTAAGATAAATGAAAGGTGTGATCTCATATTGTAGAACTTAAATATGTTCCCCAAATAGATTTCTGTATTGAATAGATACAAAGGCCTACATCGTAAATAGTTTCAATTTCCAACCTGTATGCTAGTTGTACTGAAAACACACATTTTCATTTCTCAATAAAGATAATTATAGAGTATTCTTGCTCAATGTGATAAATAATATTTTAAAATCATAAATTATTTCACTTCACCTTGAACATTTTTATTTATGTTCAACATTGGTTCAATGAGGCTGCACTGTCTGCCAGAAATTTCAAGTTGAGTGATTTCCCCCCCCCTTAATTTGCTGCAGTTTTTATCTGCATGAATTCTGTCCTTTTAAAAGGTTGTAAATAATGAGAAATAGTTTTTAAAGAGATAAGCAACTCTATGCAACTTTCTTTCTATGTTACTTTTTCTGCAATCTTCAGTCATGAGGCAGGAAAAAAACCCATGTTTCTACAGTGGGACAGTTTTTCTTTTCCTTTTTTTCTTAATATCATTTGTTTATCACTATAAACTGCTAATTTAAACAAGATAAAAGGAATAACCTAACCCATGGATGTGAAGATCGATCACATGACATGTCACGGGATGTACTGCGATGTTTTTTGCCTTTGTGGAGGCAGTGCGGGCGTGGCCTGTGTATGATACATCTGGCCCATGGGCCACCAGTTTGACACCCTTGACCTAATTCATTAAACTGGTGGATAATTAAAATTCTAAATTGAGCATATCACTATTTCCAAGAAAAAGACTCCAAATACATTTTTTTCTGGTTAGGATCCCACAGAAATGTGACAGACTTGGTTCAGCTACATAAGAAACTTCATTGCAGAAAATAATTAATCTATATGTAACCGCTGACTGCCTATAATGTAAGTTGGTCTATCTGCAGTGATTCAAATGCTTTTAGCTTCTCCCTTCTCATGAATTAACAAGTTCTTTGTGTAGTTGTTTGTGGCCTTGAAATTGATTATGTTGAATGTTAACATAATTACCAACACTGCTTCTTGGCTTACTTTTCACATGTAGTGTAGCACCACAAAGTTGTTTCAGTGCCAGGTATCTTCCTCCCAAAACGGAAATGGAAGTTTATACTGCATCAAAATAAATATATTTTCTAAACTATAGGAAGTAATAATAATTGCATTACATTTAAAGCCCACTCAAGTACTATATCCAATGTTGGGCAATATACTTTCTGATAAATTAAAAAAAAATGCTAATAAGAGCAGTAAGGATTACAGGGGTGAGGAAAAAAGAGAAATTGAAAAATGTGTTTAACCTTGAGATAAGAAGATTTGATTGAGGATGCATTTAATAGCATCCTTAAGGAAGCTGAAGTAATATCATAAAGAAGAAACATTTAACTTGTTTCCTTTGTCCCAAGGTGGAGGAAATAGTACAGTGGGTTCTAAATTCATGAATTCCACGCCCCAGTCTAAAGAGATTGATTTTCTAGAACTTTTTATGTGAGATTGTTTAGGGACAGACTCATTAAGCCACTTGAAATGAAATAAAAAGTACAACATTAAATAGGGATCATAAGAAATACATGGGTTACATTAATTGCAAAATTTTTTGAAGCCCACTCCTGGTTACTACCCTTTGGAAATGCACTCCAATATGTGAGTTGGATTAATTGTAACATGTAATCTATTTCAGGAATAAGCCAGTTAAGAAATCACATGAGTTTTGGCAACTTGCCTTGTTTGTCATTTGCCTAAAAGGTTCGAGAACTGTATATCCACCCACACTCAGAAATAAAACTAGAAAAGTACTTCTGCTTTCATAGCATTGGAATATCATTATGTGACTCTTTGGAATTATTGTTCCAATGTTTGTGATCTTGGTCAAAAGTTTGATTCAAATGGGTTGCAAGTACTTCAACTTCCCCCCATCTGTTTGGTGCTCATCTATTGGGAGCAATGGGAAAGATTGCCAGAGAACCAGACATATATCCATTCCATTATAATGCATTTCCATGGAAGCACCAAGGGATCAATATAAGATATAAATTAAAATAATAGTTAAAGAACAAAAGAAGGACAATTACATATCAGAGATACATGAAGGAATAGCAGGCCCTTGAAGCCTTAAGGAAAGAATATCACAGAGACTCAATGAAGAATGGAAATCTGTTTCACATTTTGACTTTTGATCACAAGAGGTCGCTGTTTCCTTAGGAAACCCTGTAAGTGAAACTGAAAATGCAGAGCCCCTCCATTAAAGGAACAGACATTCCTGCCAGCCAGATCCACAAGGGAAATATTGAAGGACAGAGAAAGCTCAACAAGCCAGGATTCAACCTATGAACACTTTGCCAGTAAGGCTGAGCTAGATGGGCTCTGCTTCTGACACCTTTAAGTCAAGATATTGAGAGAAAAAGAGAAGAGCTTGCTGGTGTTGTGCCTGTGTCTGCAATGCCTACCTGGCTAAAGGAGCTGCTGCAGCTGCTTCTGCTCCACACTGCCTGGAAAATGGGGAGTGGCCAGCTCCATTATTCTGTGCTGGAGGAATCCCAGCACGGCGCCTTTGTGGGCCGCATTGCCCAGGATCTGGGGTTGGAAGTGAGTGAGCTGGTGCCTCGGATGTTCCGGATGCTGTCCAAAGGAGAGAAGGACTACTTTGAGGTAAACCTGCAGAATGGGATCTTGTTTGTAAATTCCCGGATAGACAGGGAGGAGCTGTGTGCCAAGAATGCAGACTGTATTGTTCATCTGGAGGTGACTCTGGAGAAACCTCTGAGGTTCTTCCATGTGGAGGTTGAAATCGAAGACATTAATGACAATGCTCCCATCTTCTCTGCCAGGGAACTGATCCTGAGCATAGCAGAATTGATAACAGCATCTGGTACCCAATTCCTATTAGAGAGAGCATCTGATGCAGATATTGATACTAATGCTCTGTTAACATACAAGCTCACACCAAGCAACCATTTTGCTCTTGATTTAGGCAATGATGAAGATGAGAGTAAATCTGTAGTACTCCTATTGAAGGTGCCACTTGACAGAGAGGAGAGCCCTGTGCATCATTTAGTATTGACAGCCACTGATGCAGGGGAACCAAAACTCACAGGAACTGTTCAGCTAGTCATCAATGTGCTTGATGTGAATGACAACCCTCCTGTCTTTAACCAATCTGTTTATAGGGTAAAGTTGCTAGAAAATACAGCTAGTGGGTCATTAGTCCTTACTCTGAATGCTACTGACTTAGATGAAGGGATTAATAGGGAAATCTCTTATTTTTTTCATGATAGTGTCACTCTACACATCACAAAGTTATTTAGTGTAAATTCTGATACTGGGGAAATCAGAGTGATTGGAAAATTGGATTACGAAGAAAGTAAGTTCTATGAACTTCCAATTGTAGTACAAGATAAAGGCATTTCTCAATTAACTGGGCACTCTAAAGTTCTTGTTGAAGTATTGGACATGAATGACAACATTCCAGAACTATCTGTGAATTCTCTCTCTGTGCCACTGCCAGAGGATTCCCCTCCAGGGACTGTGGTAGCCATCATCAGTGCCTCTGACAGGGATTCTGGCAACAATGGACAAATAAGCTGTTTCCTCTGGCCCATTGGAGTCCCCTTCCAACTCGAGTCCACATTCAAGAACTACTACTCCCTAATTGTTGGTGCAATCTTAGATCGAGAGAAGGTGAATGAGTACAGGATGGTTGTGACAGTGGAAGATCAAGGTGTTCCACCACTGTCTTCCAGTCTCACCCTCTTAGTGCCTATCAGTGACATAAATGACAATGCTCCAGCTTTCCCACAGCCCTCCTACACAGTCTTTGTGAAGGAGAACAATGCCCCTGGTGCTCATATCTTCACAATGTCTGCCTCGGACCCAGACATAGCTGAGAATGCCCTGATCACCTATTGGATAGATGAGAACCTCTGGCCATTGTCAAGCTACATCTCTGTACATTCGGAGAGTGGAAAGCTCTATGCTTTGCAGTCCTTGGACTATGAGGAGTTCAAACTGCTGGAGTTCCAGGTGAGAGTCAAGGATGCCGGAATGCCCTCCTTATGTGGCAATGCGACTGTTCAAGTCTTTGTGATGGATGAGAATGACAATGCACCTTCTGTATCCAGGTCATCAGAAGAGAACCTGATTCTTCTAGTGGTCCCTGTGATGCCTGGGCATATTGTAAGCAAGATCCATGCCTTGGATGCAGATTCTGGATATAATGCATGGCTAAGATATGAACTAGTTGAAGAAAGTTTGTGGACTGTGGGACAGTATAGCGGTGAGGTGAGTACTAAATATCCTCTGGATGAATCAGAAGTGAGCAAAATCCAGAGTATCCTTGTTCTTGTGAAGGACCATGGAAAACCTCAACTGTCAGCCACAGCCACTTTGAGTGTGTCATTTGTGGCAAGTGGTCAGACAATCAAAACTGATATTAACTTCCTCAGGTCAGGGGAGAGCTTTGTGCCCCTGGTGGACTCGATCAACATCTATCTGATCATTGCCATCTGCTCTGTTTCTAGCCTCTTCTTGCTGGCCACTCTTATCTACGTGGTCCTGCGATGCCACTGCAAGGCAAAGGAATCCATGATTTATGGCCCTGGCATGGCCACCCTGGTGTGTGCCAGTGAAGTGGGCAGCTGGTCCTATTCCAATCGCCACAGCCACATCCTGGCAGGTGTGAGCACAGAGGCTGGTGCCAAGAGTGACCTTATGATTTTCAGTCCCAACATTCCTGTCTTTGCAGATAATGGGGAACTTATCAATGGGGTGGATGTGCTCCCAGATTCTGATAAAAAGGTGAGTGCAGTTCTTGGATTCCTTGTCATCTGATCAGAATTCTATTTCTATGCTTATAATTTTGGATTAGTCTTGGGACCATATTGTTTTTGAATTGTTAGGCTTAGATACCAATGGTAAATAAATTGAATGACAAATTTTTAATATTTTTTTATGAAGAAATATTTTTTGAATTTGAGAAGCTATGGAATGGTGCAAAGAAAATTTGTAATTTATAGTAAGTAAATTTGTCTTATAGTGATAGTAAACATAAGTAGGCTCTTCAACAGATATTATCATTTTGGCCTGCCAAGCTATTCTTGATCTTTGTCTTGTGTGCAGATGGACATTAAGGAATGATTTTTCTTTTGATTGGTAATTTTATTATTTGACGACTCAGTTCTCACTGATGCCTGTTTTTGTGACAATATTTATGTCTATTGCATAGTTTGGAAACTTTTAAAACTTTATTCATCAGCTAGAAAAACAGATCTTTATACATTTTTTCATATATATTATTGGTAACTTTATAAATACAAAGTATAATATTGTTAACAATTGGATAGAGGCAATATATTTGTAATACAGAAATTATAACTGATAAGTAGCTAGTCATATTCCTAAAATGATCAAATATTACATTGTACCAGAGCTCTCTAAACCAAACTGGAATGGCTTTGTCAATTTAACAATCAATGTGTAGATTTTTCAATCCTGTTTCTATCCTGTTCTATTCTGCAGTGTCACACTTTTTGAAGTTAGAAGGTATCAAATGATCTTCCTAAGCCAAGGTCCTCCCAGTCCTTTACATTCTATAATTCAAATTTTTGAGAATGGTGTCAATTTAGCATGTGTTTTGAGAGTAGGGAAGGATTATATCATGAAAACCCAGGTCTTTGTCTTATGTAGCTGAATGAATAATCTGAGTGAATAGAATAAATATGAGGGGATTGGAGGAGGGAAATCCTTACAACCTTCAACTAAATAGTTTTGACAGGCTGAAATTGGTGATGGGGAGGTTCAGCAGTGTTTTCCAATATTTTAAAGTTGTAAATGTGTAGTCCTGAACTTCCAGAATTTTCAGCAAAGGGCAGCTGGCAGGGAATTCTGAGACTGCAAACTGACATAGCTGAAAATGATGGAGCTCAAGGAATTTCTGTTGTATTCCAAGAAACTCATAGAGCAATTAAGCAGTAAAAAATTTGGATTTTTCAAGAATGTGTCCTTGTTTAATCAGATATTTTTCTCTGTATAGATGTGCTTTGCCTGTCTTTTAATTCTGTGAAGTATTTTTATCTTCACAATCTATTTTATAAGCCTGATCCCCCATCAATGTACTCATAGTTTAACTTCATTGAGATCAGCCAAGGTCAGCTGGGTGTTGCATCAACTTCCTGAAATAGTATCATTATACTATGTCATGATATGGACATCTTATATACTGATTTTTCCAAGGCATTTGACAAAGTAGAATATAACTTTCTGATTAAGAAGCTTGTTAAAAGTAAACTTGATTCCTTGTCAATTCAATGAATCTATAGCTGACTTGAAATATATATTCAAAGCATGATGATCAAAAGCTCATCAAACTATAGGCAGGTATGAACAGTCAAATCTTCATGGCTAACTACCATGTTTCCCCCAAAATAAAACCTGGTCTTTTTTTGGGGGGGGCACCAAAAAAGGCATCAGGTCTTATTTTGGGGGGATGTTTTACACTGACTGACCTTTTGGTGGCGGCACTGCCCAGCAGGATCCCACTGTCAGCCCACTTCTTCTGTACCTGCTTGTTACTGGCTTCCATTTTGCTGTCAGAGGCCTTTAGGAAAGGCCTCTGCAACCAGGAAAAGAGATGTTGATTGATGTGAAGGACCAGTCCCCAGCTTTTGTTTCGCTGTCAGAGGCCTTCAGGAAAGGCTCCTGCAGCTGATAACTGGAGCTCTGTTATAGGCTGCAGAGGCCTTTTCTGAAGGCCTCTGACAGTGAAATGAGGTCGTGCAAGCAGTAGCAAGTGGCTGCAGAAGTGGGCCCGCAATGCAGGTGTCAGGGTGTTTGAGGCCTGGCTGCAACTGTCTGAAGGTCAGCAGCTCACCCCCGCATTGCCACCTCTCTTGATTTTTATCCATGCGCCTTGCCCCACCCTGTGCAACTTGGTGGGGGAGGTTATTTTGGGGGGTAGGGCCTATATTGGGTACACATGTAAAAATCAAGATAGAGCTTACTTTTGTGGTAGATTGTATTTTTGGGAAAGCATGGAAATACTTGGCAGTCGATCCCAAGACTCTCAACTTTAGTGGCTAAATTTGTTTAGCTAAGGAGGGAAGGGGAATGGAGAATCACGTCATAGGCGACCAAACACTTTTTACCTGGATGGAGAAATGATGGAGACTCAAAGCATCATGTGCTTGCAGGAGGGACGCTTTGAAATGGAGCGATTAGCTCTGTTTCAAAGTGTCCCCTTTGCAAACAGACAAAGCTTCATCTGCCTCTGGACAAAAAGTGTTTGGGCAGTTACCACTGACCTCTGCCTCTCCGTCCCACTGTCTGCTTGCCCGCTGCTTCAGTTGGGGCCAAGCTCTTGGCACGCCCCAGCCTCAATCCGCAAAGAGCCCCTGCGAGGCCAGCAGCAACGTGGGCAGCTGCTTAGTGGCCAGCATGGTGCCTGCTGTGGCCAAGAATTGTCCCAGCAGATGCTGCCCAGCAGGCAGGGTGGGTGGAGACTGGGGCATGCTGAGAACTTGGCCTGCTGCAGCTTCAGGCAAGCAGACAGTGGGACAGAGAGGGCGGGACCAGTTGTGTTTCCACTCCCATCAGCTCCCACACTCTCCGCCTCCTACACTTAAAAAAAAAAAAAAGACCTTCCCCAAAATAAGTCCGAGTGCTTATTTTCAAGCCCAAAAGAAAACAAGATCAGGTTTTATTTTCAGGTAAACATATTAGCTCCAAGGTATTTAACCTTTTTCTCCATCTTAAAACCTGATTCCCTTGACTCCCTAAACATTTCATAATCTTGAGAAGCCTATTCTTAACAAGCATTTTTGTTTTCTGTTTATTTATTTTGAAGCCCTCTAAATGGCTCCAAACCATTAAGCTTCTTTATCAAATATTCTATGTCAGTTTTGGGATTTTGCAAAAAATATAACTAATGTTTTGGCCCATTGATTACCAGCAGAGCTAGCAGCAGAGTCAAATAAGGAGGTGGGGGGAGCCTGGGCCAGCTTTGGAGCTTTTGGAAGGCTCTGATGAGAAAGCAGAATCAGAGGCAGATGCAGAGCCAGGGAGGACCTTCTGTCCTTCCCAAGTGGAGAGGCAGCTGTCTTCGGGGCCTGAGCTGAGTGAGGGGGAGGAACAGATGGGGCCCATCTCAGATAAACATATGCAAGGAGAAGAGAGCAATGGAAAGCACTAAGCCAGCTCTTGGGGAAAAGAAGTCCTAGACACTATCCAGCCCCTCCCTGGCTGGGAAATAAATAGTAGGGATTTGGGAGTGGCCTATTGTAGACAACCATTCGTTTTACAGTATACATCAATCAAGTCAGATTCCTTTGCCACAACCAGGTTTATCAGGACTAATTGCTCTGTATTTGAGGTGCCAATTGAGCCTGCTGGGAAATAATAGGTAGTGAATTTGCCTCAGGATGAACAAAAATTGTTTCTGCTTGGCTTAATCATTGAAGGACTGTTTTATCTTGAGTTCTCATGTGAACAGAGACTGTTGGTGTCCTTTTCAGAAGGGGAAAAGACTCTAATTTGTGATTAATTATTTTTGGTTTTGTCCATCCAATGTGAATAAAGACTGTTCCTGCCATGTTTTAAAAAGGGGGTTGTTTTACTTGTGAGTAAGTGGTTTCTCATTGCTTGCAAAGGCGGGGTCAGGACATTAAGTCATCAGGGAAAACTTGATTTATAAACTTTTCTGATTTTTATGCCCGTTATGTACTCATCCCCTCAGATACTATTATTCAAAACTTTCAATACTAATATAAATAATAGGGGAGACAGAGGGCATCCTTGTTCTCATATCCTTTTGAATATCATATGTTATAGTTAAAACTCTATTAATAATAACATTTGCTTTCTATGATGGTTATATCACCTTAATCCCTTGGATAAATTTCTCCCCAAAATCTATGTCTTCCAAAACTTTAAACATAAAAGTCCCAATTAAGTTATCAAAAGCTTTCCCTGCATCCATAAATATTAGAGTTGCTTGCTTTTCATTACAAAATTGCAAATATTCAGTAATAGATTAACAGAGTTGAAAGGGGTCTTGTAGGTCATCTAGTCCAACCCCTACCTAAGCAGGAGACCCTACACCATTTCTGACAAATGGCAGCCCAATCTCTTGAAAGTCTCAAGTGATGATGCTACTACAACTTCCGAGGGCAAGCTGTTCCATTGGTTGATTGTTCTCACTGTCAGAAAGTTTCTCCTTATTTCCAGGTTAAATCTTTCCTTGTTCAGTTTCCATCCATTATTCCTTGTCTGGCCTACAGGCGCTTAGCTTGACCCCTTCCTCTCTGTGGCAGCCCCTCAAATATTGGAACAGTGCTATCATGTCTCCCCTGGTCTTTCTCTTCACTAGACTAACCATGCCCAGTTCCTGTAACTGTGCTTCCTGTGTTTTAGTCTCCAGTCCCCTAATCCTCCTGGTTGCTGTTCTCTGCACTTTTTCTAGAGCCTCCACATCTTTTTGTAGGGTGGTGATCAAAACTGGATGCGGTACTCTAGGTGTGGTCTTACTAAAGCTTTACAGAATGGTGTTAGTACCTCACTTGATCTTGATTGTATCCCTCTGTTAATGCAATTTAGGATTGCATTGGCTTTTTTTTGGCTGCTGCTACTGCATACTCATATTTAGCTGGTTGTTCACTAAGACTCCAAGATCCCTCTCACAGTTATTGCTGTTAAGCCTGGTTTCACCCAGTCTATATGTGTACTTTGGTTTTTCTTGCCTAAGTGTAGGGCTTTATATTATGTCTGCAGTATTTACTAACTACTAATCTAGTCACTGTTAGTCACTGTTGAAAAATGAAATAAAATTGGTTTGGCATGATCTGTTTTTAACAAACCTGTGCTAACTGCTAGTTATTACTTTACTTGTTTCTAGATGTTGGCAGATCTGTTTTTTATTATATTTTCCAGTATCTTCCCAGGTATTGATGTTAGGCTGATTGGCCTGTAGTTTTCTGGATCTGTTTTTTCCCCTTTTTTGAAGATGGGAACCACATCAGCTCTTTTCCAGTCCTCTGGTAGTTCCCTGGTGCTCCAGGATTTTTGAAAGATGTGATGCAGTGGTTCTGAGATGATATCTGCCAGCTCCTTTAGAACTCTGGGGTATAATCCATCAGGTCCTGGTGATTTGTGTTCATCAAAATCAAACAGGCATTCTCTTGCTATTTTTTTTTTTGCTTATTTTAACTTTTATTTCTAGTCTGTTATTTACAGTTATGTTTTTTGTAGATTGGCTATGGTTTCTTTTTGCATGAAGACCGATGCAAAGAATGAGTTAAACAGCTTTGCTTTCTCTCTGTTGCCTGTTACTTCCTTGCCATCTTCTCTTGTTAGTGGACCAACTGTTTCCTTGATTTTTTTTTCTTGTTATTTATATGTTGGAAGAAACTTTTTTTTTATTATCTTTCACTTTTGTTACAAGTCTTTGTTCATTCTGAGCCTTTGCTTTCCTGACTTCATCTTTGCAGATTCTGGCTATCTGCTGATACTCTCTTAGTTGTGTGTCCCTCTTTCCACTTTTGTACATGTCCTTTTTGTCTTTCAATTTGTCAGAGAGATCTTTGTGTAGCCATGCTGGTTTCTTCTTGCATTTCTTGTTTTTCTTTCTCAGTGGTATTGTGCTGGCCTGGGCTTCTATGATCGTACTTTTCAGAGTTTCCCAAGATTCTTCAGTTATTTTTCCCGTTAGGATTTTCATCCAAGGAATCTTTCCCAAGTTTTCTTTGAGTTTACTGAAACCAGCTCTTTTAAAATCTAAAAGTATTCACAAACTCACAATATCAAATAACACTCCAAGGGCCAAAACAGAAACAAAAGAAGAAGAAAAACAGAAAACAAAGGCGAAGCCCTTTCATTGCTTACTTGGACACCATTAAAACAAAAAACAAATCACATAGCTCTAAGAAGAAGCCAAGGATCTTTCACTACTAAATACCCAATACTTCATTACTTCCATTACCTCATTACCTCAAGACTTATATCATTGATTAGATAATACTTTGTTTAAAATAATTGATTTTTCAATTAATTGATTGGTGTAACAATTAGTTATTAACAACTGATTACTGATTTATTAAATTAGTCTAATTGATTGATAGTAATGTATTACTGTATAATTGATTGTCTGGTTGATTTATTGTCTAGTATATCTATATATTAGTTTAATTGATCACAGTGACCTATTAATTTTAAATTTTGTTTTAATTACTGAATTAATTAATTGATTGTCTATTAGCATCATTTATTGATTGATTGCCTATCATATTGAATAGTTATTGTTATTTGTTGGCATTGCTTACCAACAAATAAGACATTGACTACCAACAAATAAGATGAACTTAACTATACATCTACAAAACAAATCCACCATGCCAGCCAAAAACTTCAAACACTCCAGTACTAAACACCAACAAAAGAAAGATTTCTCTGCCAATGACTACCCAGACTCCTGCACATGCACATTCAACCATCATTGAAAAAGAGGATATCATCAAATCACCTGCTTAAGTTTAACCAAACACATAGCCAATCTATTAAAAACACCCACTACTTTTCCTTGTCTCTGTCCATCATGTTTACCTATGTTGGACAAATTAAGTACCCTGGCTGATAGAGTAGAAAACACAGAATCATCCATTGACTCCATAGAAGAACGCTTAGTAGCACATATAGAAACAACTTTACAAGCATGTCTAACATCTCTTGAAAAAAAAATACAGCACAGATAAATGAAAACCTACCTGTGCTAAGTCATATCTCAATTCAACAACTACTACCACAACCACAACCAAAAATAACCATCAAACTGCAACCACAACCACAAATAACCACCAACCCAACAAATAACACCAACCCAACAAATAATGTCACCTTACTCATCAAAGACATCATTGAATGTGAACAGAAACATCCAAATGCTATTTTATTTGGTCTTGATGACACTAATGAATTGGATATCATTAAGGTTCACAACATTGTAAGCAACTCTCAGACATCAAACATCTCCCCTGAAGACATCATTGAAATTTCAAGAGACTGCCCTGAGTACAATTACAGTGATGGCTTGGTGGCCCAACGAATTTGTAGAGTCATTTGCAAAAATGAGTCCAGCAAACGCATATTCATTCATACAATAAACTCCATTGCTAAAACCAAGCCCAGCCATAACAAACTTCGCTCACATCCCTACTTATCCATACTGCAAAGAATCCGCTCCCGTGAACTCCATACAGAACTCAAAGAAGACAATGGAGAGGATGATTTATATATTGGCTACCAAGCTGACTGTATTAAAAGAAAGTCCCGAAACCCACATCCTAACATCCAATCCTTCATCATCCAACCCCCCATCACCCAAAACTAAGCACGCATGCCCCTAACTTCCTCAATATCAACTACTAATGATCTTAAACGCAAGATGCTCAACATAAGAAGCCTCATAAATAAATTCATCCTCTTATTAAATATGGCTAAATTTGACATTATATTTGTCTGTGAAACATGGTTGAATGCATCCATCCCTGACTCCATTTCCGCAGTAAGAGAATATCATGTTTACTGATCCAATTGTGAAATCCGTAGAAGGGGGTGTTGCTATTTTCTACAAAAAGTCCCTACATCTAAAAAATATTCAAATTACCCAGGAGCTTGCTCTTCCTGAGACCATCGTCTGCAAGCTGTCCTTAAATATCACATTGCACTCCTTACTATGTGATTATGACATCATACATGCGAACAAGTTAACTTCACTACTAATGTGGCAACCTCCTGCTCTCATATTCTTATCTTTCTAGATGACCTCAATCTACCTCTTATTAATTGGACACAAAACAAATGGACAACTGAACCCATACATGCAACTTGCACAATGCTGTAACTAATCTGGGACTGGAGCAACTAGTAACCAACAACACTAGATTCAACAACTGCCTCGATCTCATCTTCTGTAGCAGTTTGAATTCAATTTATGGTCTACAAATAAAAGTACCCTTTTCCAACAGTGACCACAGCATGATTGACTTTTGTCTCAACATTAGTCCTCACAAAAATCACCACTATGACAGAATCCCCAATTATAACTTTACAAAAGCCAACTATGATCACAAATACACTGACCTGTCATCTTTTGATTGGCAAATTCTATTCACTGGCTGCCAAAGACCATTACAACATTTTTTTATTTGAAGTCAAAAGAGTCATCAAACTACCAGTAATAACCCACAAAAATATAAAAAACAAATTACCCGCAACAATAAGGAATCTTCAAGTCAAAAAAACATTCTGAAAAACAAAACTGGCTACGTAGCCAACTTAAAAAACCGCTACAAAAACTTATGCCACCAGATAAAGACTGAATGTACCAATTATCACATCAAACAAATGGAAAACCTTCTGCGCACGAAATCCACCCATGCCTTCTATAATTTTGTAAACAACAAACTTAAAGACTCAAGATCCATCCCACCCCTAAAAGGACCTAACAGCAAATACTGTAATGATGAAACCATAAAAGCCAACTTTTTAAACACATTCTTCGGCTCAGTCTTTGTAAACAGCAATGGCTCATTCCCAATATTTCATAGTCGAACCACAGACAATTACAACGATCTAATACATATCGATTTTACAGAAGATAACATTGAAACAGCACTACTCAGTCTAAAACCATCTCTATCTATTGGATCTGATGGACTATGTGCTTATTTCTTTAAAAAGCTTTCCACTGCCATAGCAGAACTTCTAAGCATATTATTTGAAAAATCTTTCAGGACCAGCTCCTTACCCAACCTATGGTCACTAGCCACGGTCATTCCTATCTTCAAAAAGGGAGACTCCAGCCTAGTTGAAAATTATACACCAATCTCTTTATATTGCGTCACTTGAAAAGTCATGGAATCAATTATTAACCAATCCATTACTCTCTACTTAGAGAGAAACAACCTACTCTCTAACAAACAATTTGATTTCAGAAAAAAATTATCCTGTAATCTGCAACTCCTATGCTGCAAAAACATATGGACTACACAACTCGACCAGGGCAAAGCAATTTACACAGACTTCTGTAAAGCCTTTGATTCAGTGGTATATGTCAAACTACTTCTAAAACTAAAATCTTATGGCATCTCCGAACACCTGCATAATTAGATAGCTGCATTCCTTTCAAACAGGCAACAAATGGTCAAAATAGGGAGCACCCTATCCAATCCTGTACCTGTCAACAGCAGTGTCCCCCAAGATAATGTTCTAGGACCAACTCTCTTTATACTTAACATAAATGATTTTTGTGATCATATTAAAAGCAACTGCATCTTTTCATTGATGATGTAAACTATTCAACATCATCGACAGTACTACTATCCTTCAAAAAGACCTTGACTATGTATCAGAATGATCAAATAAGTGGCAACTTCAAATCTCAACAAACAAATGTTCTGTCTTACATACTGGCAAAAAAAAAAAACCCCCAACACAGAATAAAATATAAGCTGAATGGACATGACCTTATAGTTGACCCTCACTCTGTCAAGGACCTTAGAGTACTCATCTCTAATGATCTAAGTGCTAGAGCCCACTCTAAGAACATAGCCAAAAAGGCATTAAGAGTTGTTAACCTAATCCTGCATAGCTTCTTCTCTGGTAATATTGTACTGCATACAAAACATTTGCTAGACCAATCTCAAATATAGCTCTTCTGTCTGGAACTCTCATTGCATATCTGACATTAACACAATTGAGAGAGTCCAGAGATATTTCATGAGAAGAGTCCTCCACTCCTCTACTCGTAACAGAATACCTTATGCCACCAGACTTTAGGCTTAGACAGTTTTTAGGCTTAGACAGCTTAGAACTATGCCATCTTAGGTCTGACCTATGCGTAGTACATAAAATTATCTATTGTAATGTCCTACCCATCAATGACTACTTCACCTTCAATCACAACAATATACACACCAGTGGTCTATCAGTTTGGCCTGGTTCTGGCATACTGATAGTGCCAAAGATTGGCAGAAACCAAACCGGTTCTCTCTGAGGGGCTGCTGTTGGGCCCACCCACCTGGGCTCCTATAATGACCTTTATTCCCTGCTTTTTGATCACAGCTGTTTTGCGTGGCACAGCAGATTGCCATGCGTCAGTTGCTGAAGTGACAGGGAGAGCGCAGGATTGCAGGAGGTGAGTCAGAAAGCCTCTGCACCTGCGCAAAATTGCATTTAATGCACACGTGCATGCAAAGTGTTTGCTGGTATGCAAAGTGTGCCCACCAAGCATGCTTACCAAACCGGTGGCAAACTTTTTTGAAACTCACCACTGGCGCACACAATAGATACAAACTCAGGGTAAACCGCACCAAGCTTGATTGTAGGAAATACGACTTCAGCAACAGAGTGGTCAATGTCTGGAATACGCTACCTGATTCTATGGTTTCTTCCCCAAACCCCAAAAACTTTAACCTTAGACTCTGTACTGTTGACCTCACCCCATTCCTAAGAGGTCTTTAAGGAGTGTGCATAAGTGCACCAAGGTGCCTACTGTCCCTGTCCTAATGTTCCCTTCATTCATATCCATTTCATTTATTAATCATGTTTATACTTATATGTATAAGTATATGTATATGTATATATACTTATATATACTTATCTAATACATGCTTGACAAAATAAATACATAAATAAATAAAATAATATTTACATTTCTCAATAAAGATAATTATAACTCAACATCTGCTCAATGTTATAAAGAATATTTTAAAATCATAAATTATTTCCAGGAAGTTAACTCTATAAGTGGTCACTTTATTTTGAACATTTTTATATATGTTCAACATTGGTTCTATGAGGCTGCACTGTCTGTCAGAAATTTCAAGTTGAGTGATTCCCCCTCCTTCATTGGCTGCAATTTTTATCTGTATGAATTCTGTCCTTTTAGAAGGCTGTAAATAATAAGAAATAGTTTTTAAAGAGATAAGCAACCCTGTGCAATTTTCCTTCTATGTTACTTTTTCTGCCATCTTCAGTCGTGAGGCAGGAAAAAAAAACATGTTTCTACAGTGGATGAGTGGGATGGCTTTTTGTTTCCTTTTTTCTTAATATCATTGTTTATGAATGCTAATCATTGCTAATTTAAACAAGGCAAAGGGAATAACCCATGGATGGCAAACTCAATCACATGACATGTCACGCGATGTATTGTGATGTTTTTTGCCTTTGTGGAGGCAGTGCCGGTGTGGCCTGTGTATGATACATCCAGCCCACAGGCTGCCAGTTTGACTCATTAAACTGGTGGATAATTAAAATTTTGAATTCAGCATATCACCATTACCAAGAAAAAGACCCTAAACACATTTTTTTCTGGTTAGGATCCCACAGAAATGTGAGAGACTTGGTTCAGCTAGATAAGAAACTTCATTGCAGATAATAATTAATCTATATGTAACCGCTGACTGCCTATAATGTAAGTTGGTCTATCTGCAGTGATTCAAATGCTTTTAGCTTCTCCCTTCTCATGAATTAACAAGTTCTTTGTGTCGCTGTTTGTGGCCTTGAAATTGATTATGTTGAATGTTAACATAATTACCAACACTGCTTCTTGGCTTACTTTTCACATGTAGTGTAGCACCACAAAGTTGTTTCAGTGCCAGGTATCTTCCTCCCAAAAAGGAAATGGAAGTTTATTCTGCATCAAAATAAATATATTTTCGAAATTATAGGAAGTAATAATAATTGCATTACATTTAAAGCCCACTCAAGTACTATATCCAATGTTGGGCAATATACTTTCTGATAAATTAAAAAAACTGCTAATAAGAACAGTAAGGATTACAGGGGTGGGGGAAAAAGAGAAATTGAAAAATTGAAATTGAAAAATGTGTTTAACCTTGAGATAAGAAGACTTGATTGAGGATGCATTTAATAGCATCCTAAAGGAAGCTGAAGTAATATCATAAAGAAGAAACCTTTAACTTGTTTCCTTTGTCCCAGGGTGGAGGAAATAATACAGTGGGTTCTAAATTCATGAATTCCACGCCCCAGTCTAAAGAGATTGATTTTCTAGAACTTTTTATGTGAGATTGTTTAGGGACAGACTCATTAAGCCACTTGAAATGAAATAAAAAGTACAACATTAAATAGGGATCATAAGAAATACATGGGTTACATTAATTGCAAAATTTTTTGAAGCCCACTCCTGGTTACTACCCTTTGGAAATGCACTCCAATATGTGAGTTGGATTAATTGTAACATGTAATCTATTTCAGGAATAAGCCAGTTAAGAAATCACATGAGTTTTGGCAACTTGCCTTGTTTGTCATTTGCCTAAAAGGTTCGAGAACTGTATATCCACCCACACTCAGAAATAAAACTAGAAAAGTACTTCTGCTTTCATAGCATTGGAATGCTGTTATGCATTTCTTTGGAATTAATGTTCCAATGTTTGTGATCTTGATCAAAAGTTTGATTCAAATGGGTTGCAAGTACTTCAACTTCCCCCCATCTGTTTAGTGCTCAACTATTGGGAGCAATGGGAAAGATTGCCAGAGAACCAGACATATATGTGTTCCATTATAATGCATTTCCATGGAAGCACCAAGGGATCAATATAAGATATAAATTAAAATAATAGTTAAAGAACAAAAGAAGGAAAATTACATATCAGAGATACATGAAGGAACAGCAGGCCCTTGAAGCCTTAAGGAAAGAATATCACAGAGGCTCAATGAAGAATGGAAATCTGTTTCACATTTTGACTTTTGATCACAAGAGGTCGCTGTTTCCTAAGGAAATCCTGTAAGTGAAACTGAAAATGCAGAGCCCCTCCCTTAAAGGGACTGACATTCCTGCCAGACAAATCCACAAGGAATATATTGAACAACAGAGAAAGCTCAACAAGCCAAGATTCAACCTATGAACACATTGCCAGTATGGCTGAGCTTGATGGGCTCCGCTCCTGACACCTTTAAGTCAAGATATTGAGAGAAAAAGAGAAGAGCTTGCTGGTGTTGTGCCTGTGTCTGCAATGCCTACCTGGCCGAAGGGGCTGCTGCAGCTGCTTCTCCTCTACATCGTCTGGAAAATGGGGAGTGGCCAGCTCCATTATTCTGTGCTGGAGGAATCCCAGCACGGTGCCTTTGTGGGCCGCATTGCCCAGGATCTGGGGTTGGAGGTGAGTGAGCTGGTGCCTCGGATGTTCCGGATGCTGTCCAAAGGAGAGAAGGACTACTTTGAGGTAAACCTGCAGAATGGGATCTTGTTTGTAAATTCCCGGATAGACAGGGAGGAGCTGTGTGCCAAGAATGCAGACTGTATTGTTCATCTGGAGGTGACTCTGGATAAACCTCTGAGGTTCTTCCATGTGGAGGTTGAAATCGAAGACATTAATGACAATGCTCCTGTCTTTCCAGCCAGGGACCAGATCTTGAGCATAGCAGAATTGACAACAGCATCTGGTACCAGATTCCCTTTAGAGGGAGCCTCTGATGCAGATATTGGTACTAATGCTGTATTAAATTACAAGCTCAGCCCAAGCAACCATTTTGCTGTTGATTCAGAAAATGATGAAGATGAGAGTAAATCTGTAGTACTTCTATTGAAGGTTCCACTTGACAGAGAGGAGAGCCCTGTGCATCATTTAGTATTGACAGCCACTGATGGGGGTGAACCAAAACTCACAGGAACTGTTCAGCTTGTCATCAATGTGCTGGATGTGAATGACAACCCTCCTGTCTTTAACCAAACAGTTTATAGGGTAAAGTTGCTAGAAAATACAGCTAGTGGGTCATTAGTTATTACTCTGAATGCTATTGACTTAGATGAAGGGATTAATAGGGAAATCTCTTATTTTTTTAGTAATAAAGCACCTCCACATGTCACAAAGATGTTTGCTATAAATTCTGATTCTGGGGAAATCAGATTGATTGGAAAATTGGATTATGAAGAAAATAAGTTCTATGAACTTCCAATTATAGCAGAAAATAAAGGCATTTCTCCATTATCAGGGCACTGTAAAGTTCTCATTGAAGTGTTGGACATGAATGATAATATTCCAGAATTATCTGTGAATTCTCTCTCTGTGCCATTGCCAGAGGATTCCCCTCCAGGGACTGTGGTAGCCATAATCAGTGCTTCTGACAGGGATTCTGGCAACAATGGACAAATAAACTGTTTCCTTAGGCCCACTGGAGTCCCCTTCCAACTTGAGTCCACATTCAAGAACTACTACTCCCTTATTGTTGATGCAGTCCTAGATCGAGAGCAGTTGGCTGAATACAGGATGGTTGTTACAGTGGAAGATCAAGGTGTTCCACCACTGTCTTCCAGTCTCACCCTCTTAGTGCCTATCAGCGACATAAATGACAATGCTCCGGCTTTTCCACAGCCCTCCTACACAGTCTTTGTGAAGGAGAACAATCCCCCTGGTGCTCACATCTTCACATTGTCTGCCGCAGATCCAGATGTAGCTGAGAATGCCCTGATCACCTATTGGATAGATGAGAACCTCTGGCCATTGACAAGCTACATCTCTGTACATTCAGAGAGTGGAAAGCTCTATGCTTTGCAGTCCTTGGACTATGAGGAGTTGAAATTGCTGGAGTTCCAGGTGAGAGCCAAGGATGCCGGAATGCCCTCCTTATGTGGCAATGCGACTGTTCAAGTCTTTGTGATGGACGAGAATGACAATGCACCTTCTGTATCAAGGTCATCAGAAGAGAACCTGATTCTTCTTGTGGTCCCTGTGTTGCCTGGGCATATTGTAGGCAAGATCCATGCCTTGGATGCAGATTCTGGATATAATGCATGGCTAAGCTATGAACTAGTTGAAGAAAGCCATGGTCCATGGATTGTAGGACAGTATAGTGGTGAGGTGAGTACCAAATATCCTCTGGATGAGTCAGAAGGAAGCAAAATCCAGAGTGTGCTGGTTCTTGTAAAGGATCATGGGAAGCCTCAACTGTCAGCCACAGCCACCTTGAGTGTGTCACTTGTGACCAATGGTCAGACAATCAAAACTGATGTTAAACTCCTCAGGTCAGGGGAGAGCTTTGTGCCCCTGGTGGACTCGATCAACATCTATCTGATCATTGCCATCTGCTCTGTTTCCAGCCTCTTCTTGCTGGCCACTCTTATCTACGTGGTCCTGCGATGCCACTGCAAGGCAAAGGAATCCATGATTTATGGCCCTGGCATGGCCACCCTGGTGTGTGCCAGTGAAGTGGGCAGCTGGTCCTATTCCAATCGCCACAGCCACATCCTGGCAGGTGTGAGCACAGAGGCTGGTGCCAAGAGTGACCTTATGATTTTCAGTCCCAACATTCCTGTCTTTGCAGATAATGGGGAACTTATCAATGGGGTGGATATGCCTCCAGATTCTGCTAAAAAGGTGAGTGCAGCTCTTGGAGTCCTTGTCATCCGCTTAGCATCCTTTTTCTATGGTTATAATGTAGGATTAGTCTTTGAACAGTATTTTTTTTTTTTGAATTGTTAGGTTTAAACTTTGATGGAAAATAAGTTGAATTACAAATCAAGAATTCTTTTTTTATATAAAATATTTTTCCAATTTGAGAAGTTATAGAAATGTCAAAGTTTGTCATTTACTTTACAGTAAATTGTATGTGAACAATAATGCTTTTTCTATTGTTGATAGTTATTCGATTAATCAATTCTCAGTGTAGTGCCCCTTTTTGTGACAATATTTATGGCTAGCATAAACTGCAAATGTTAAAATTTTTATTAATGTAGTAGATAACACAGAAAACTTTATTTGTAAGTTTGTTTGGGTAGTTTAGATCTTATTAATATATTGTTGGTAACTTTAAGAATAGAAAGTATAATATTGTTAACAATTGGATAGAAGTAATATATTTGTAATACAGAAATTATAACTGATAAGTGACTAGCCATATTCCTAAAATGATCAAATATTACCTTGTACTAGAGCTCTCTAATCCAAACTTAAATGGCCTTGTCATTTTAACAACTATTAGGTTTAATTAGACACTTTTCTCAGTATAGATATGCTTTGCCAGTCCTTTAATTCTATGAAGTATTTTTAACTTTGCAATCTATTTTATAAGGTTGGGATCTATGTATGCAATGTCCAGCCATGCTTACGTTCTTGAGATCAGTCAAGAGTCAACTTTTTGAAATTGTAGGAATGGTATACTGATTTCACCAAGGCATTTGACAAAGTATATTGTAACTCTCTGATTAATATATTTGTTAAATATGAACTTGATACCTTGCCAATTCAATGAATCTATAGCTCACTTGCAATATGTATTGAAAGAATACTAATCAAAAAATGATAGAGTCATTGCACTGCAAGGGACCTTGGAGGTCTTCTAGCCCATCTCCTTGCTCAAGTCAGGTGACCATATATCATCCTGGATAAATAGATGGTCAGTCTGTTCCTGAAAACCTACAGCAATGGAGCAGCAACAGCTCCAGGAGGGAAGCTATTCCCTTAATTAATTGTTCTCACTGTCAGGAAATTTCTGTTTAGTTCTTGATTGAGTCTCTGTTTAAGAAGCTTTCTGTCTTCTCTGTAGCAGCCTCTCAAGTACTGGAAGACAGCTATTTTATGTCACCACGAATTCTTATCTTTAATAAGTTAAATATATCAGAAATTCTCAGCTGTTCATCATATGATTTAGCTTTCACCCCTCTTATCATCTTTGGGATTAGATAGATGATAGATAGATAGATAGATAGATAGATAGATAGATAGATAGATGGATAGATAGTTTTATACCATACTAGTGAGGCAACACTTGGAATGTATATATTGACAAGTTCCCCTTCTATTCCCTCATCTAAAACACTTACATTGAACAGTATTGGGCCTAAAATGGCACATCTTATATTTTAATATTGTATACATATACATACACATACATACGTACAAATATATATACATACATACATATATGGGTGTGTGTATATATGTATGTATGTATGTATGTATGTATGTGTTTGTGTGTGTGTATTAGTGATTTAGATGAGGGAATAGAATTCAATAGCCAACACCCCAGAAGAAAGCAATAGCATCTAATCCAATATTCAAAGGGAAGTTGCTCATTCATGTTGGGGTTATGATAAAAATATACCACCTGGTTTCAGCCCGGTCTTGTGGGATTATCAGAAACTTCTCTCATAATATATGCACTAGATTGAGTGATTCTGACTACTGGTAGAAGAGAGGCTTTGAATATATATTGGTACTAGGCTATATATGGTTAGTCACTCCCTACAAGAGAGTTATAGAAGAGAAGGTTGCTGCTATCCAACAGCATGGATAGACAGTATTGTGATTGATGATATAGTATCAGATAATTGGGCCCCTTGGGTTCGATGGCACTCAAGAAGCATCTTAACAATAGCTAAGAAACTTTGAAGTACGAATGATATTTGTGGTGTCTCTGCGTTAAAGCATCCAGGATATTGAGTTGTTGATGCAGGAAGAGAAAATGTAAACTCTGAAGACAGACTTACAGTGGGAACATTGAACATAGGAATCTGTTAGGAATCTGTCCACCAATTAGTTGGGTTGGCAATATATAAACCAACACTGTATGTTTGTAGCTTTAAGACAAAATCACTGTATTGATTTATACTATATTCCGATTGGTTGATTATGTTGCAAATTACCATAAGAGGGAACTAGAGATCATAGCTTGCTCTCTCTGACATTCTGTCTCTCTGACATTCTGTTGCTATCTAAGGTTCTCTGTTGTATTTATGCTGTGCTTATACTTTGATATCTTTGTTTACTGTAAATGACAAAAGCAACCAGTAAGAAGACTTTGTAATTGGATATTTTTTGGACTGTTAAACGTATATGACCTGGACCTTTTATTGGATTGTGCTATTTCTTAAAGTAAACTTTAACTCAATTTAGTGTATCTGTATGTGGCTGAATAATTATTCATAACTACTCTCATAAACATTTCCATGTGCATATCCTTGTTACCCAAGGGTTATTCTGTACATATCATAACAGAAACAAAACACAGAGAAACAGGCTTCTGGTTTGAAGGGCTTCGGTGGCAGGCAGGAATCCGCGATCGTGCACAGTTTCTGCCTGGGCTTGCCGCTGGAGCACCCCGAGCTGGTTGGTTTCGGGGCTAAGCCACCCCATAGAGGTGGTGAAGAAGGGGGAGATCACCAGCAGGGTCGAGGAGAGCCACATCTCTCCTCCTCAGCTGGCCAAACTCCCTTTCCTGAAGGTGGTAGGAGCGGTGGTCAGAAATGGCCACCTCAAAAAAGCACTGAACCAGAAAAGAAACTGCAGGAGGAAGATAAGAAGTGAAAGTTTTGGCTGACCAGGTTAAAAAGTAACAACTAAGGTACCCTGGAATTTAAATTTTATAAAAGATAACATCATTCCCAAAGAAGAGTCGGAAGCAGCGAAAGAAAGTGAAAAGGGAAAGTTTTTTTTCCTTCTCTCTCCTTCCTTACATTGACAACTAAGAGATCTGAATAAGAAATCGGAAAAATCCGCTTTGGCATCAATAGGCAATTAATCTGGAAATATAATTAAATGCCAAAGGGACAATAAAGATTTCTGGACACTATTTTTTTTTTCTATAAGCAGGAAGGAAGAGGAAAAGAATAAGGGCAGGATCTGGAGGGGGGAGACTGCCTGGACTTCAAAAGAATTTAAAGTAAAATCTCAATAAGACTTCTAAAAGATATGTTTTAACTGGAACTTTGCAACTAAATAGTAATCCCAGGAAGAGAAAGTGAAAAAAAGAAGAAAGTGTAAAAAGAAACAGCTTGCATGTATTTGGATTGCTTGGTGACTTTTGGATTTTTGGTTATTATATTTGAATGACTAAAAACAATTGGGTAGTTGTTTAAAAATTTTTACAATGGCATCACTTCTGGATGAATTGAAAATGGAACTTAAAAAATATAAAGAAGATGCACAAGAAGGGAAGGGCTCTTTTGGCTTCGTTTTTCAATTTTTAGAAATGGAGATCTGTAACTACGAGGAACAACAAGAAAGGACTGTGCAACAAGAAGATTGGGACAAAGAAGAAGCCATCTTTAATGAACAATAATTCTATGTGGGGAAGAAAGGTGAAAGGGGGGAAAGAAAATGGAGAATTTAAGACTTAAAAAAAGAGCCAAAAAAGGGAAAAATAATTTGAAAAGTGGATATAATATTGGAAAGCAACAGAAAGAGGGAATACAGAAGAAGGAAATGGAGGTGGAGAGACAGGGGGGTAAAAAGGGGAGAGAGAAGAAGAGAGGGAAGATGGAAAGGAAGAGAAGTTACAAAGGTTTGGAACAAGATGTAAAGAAACAGGACCTATTTAGAGATAATGGGTGAAAATCCAACTGAAAAAGGGATTCTGTGAAGGTACATAAGATTGTATTGTTATATTTGTAATAGAAATAATGTTAGAAAATTGGAAACAACATATGATTAAAAAGAGGGACAAAATAGTCAGTGTAATTTAGTGAAATGTTTGTGAATAAAATAAATGAAATAAAATAAATGAGAAAATTGAATTAGGAAGGAACGGGAACATTTTAACTAGTCAATGTTTTATAAAATATAAGTGAAGGGGGGGGAATTATCTATGGAAAGTTTATAATTGTTTCCATAGAAGTATGATATTTATTTGAATAGTAATGTGCAAAATGTTAAGATTTAAATGAATATTAATATTAATGGTAGAATTGAATTGGAATGGATTGTTGTTTTAATTATATTATACATTTATAATCTTATCTTTTATTAAGAATACAGTGTGTAGTTTTAGAATGTACCAAGCAGAATCCAAATGGAAGTTATGTATTATATTAAGTGTTATAATTTTAGGGGAAAAATATAAAGGCGTCATACTCCAATCAGTGATTACAGGAGAAATTTTGTTTAATGAGAAAAGATAATAGACAGTTGAAACAGGACAGACAAAGAATGTAAGTACAATGATTTGAATTGAGATGAAATAAATAAAATAAAATTAAGAAAGTTAAAAGAGGGGAGAAGCTATATAGAAAATGTAGAATAGTAATAAGATATGGAATGGAATATAAAAATGAGCACGAACTTGAATTTGTATCTGTACGAAGAGATGTAACCCGGGATCATGCTGCTTTCAAAAAAGATGTTTTATGTTTTTATGTTTTATGTTTTGTTTGTTTATGTTTGTTTTTAAAAACCAATAAAATTTACAAAAAAAACCCAACCACCACAGAGAAACAGGAAATGGATCAACCACACATTGATATTTTAGGCATTAGAAAATTGAAATGAAATGCAGTGGAACATGTTTAATCAAGAAGATGACATGGCTTATTACTTAGGACATGAAAAGCAGAGAAATGAGACCGTTGTCGTCATAGTCAGAAAGAATAGAACAAGAGCAATACTTGGCTATACTGCAACTAATGACCAAACAATATTAATTGGACTTCATGGACAACTCTTTAATACTCTTTTATAAGTCTTATGGTCAAATTGCAATTTGAATATTCAATAGAACTTGGAAGCAAAATATGATGCTTATGTATACTGCAAAAGTTAGAAAACTTAAGGAAGAAAATAGAGTTGGCCTAGAAAATGTAAATGAAGTAGGAGATTTACACATCAATTTCTGTCAGTCCAAAGTATTATGTAATGGGCTTCAGCAGGCGAGCAGCAGGTCAGCATAGCTGCAACAGCAATTTATTGACTCAAACTGGAACTGAGGAATAGCAGGCAAAAGCCTGTAATTTTACACTCTGGGTCCATAGGACCTTAATAAGGGATCTCATAAAACTTGAAAACCCCGCCCAAATATGAATGTTCTGTTTCCCTCCAAAACAGTTGGAGTTAACAGTTAGGATCATCTAAAGTTAGTTGCACTGTAGCAGGGCTTAACACAACCTTATATGCTCAATACATAACACAAAGATTTCTTCTTTGCTAACACCATCTTCAACAAAACACACACACACACACACACACACACACACACAGACATACCCAGATAGATTATGCAGAAGTTGAACTGACTATATCAGTGTGTCAAAAGTGTGCACATGCCTGCACCCATAATGCAATGTTCACATGACCCCCTCCCCTGCACATGCACACACAACTCCCTGCACGCTGAGCGACTGCGCGTGTGCATGCAGCCCCCATGCCTCTGTGCATGCACATGCATCTCCTGTGCTCCCCCCGCTCCCTGTGCATTACACGACTGTTACCCAGCAATCAGCTGGTTGGTGGGAGGCGCACATGCATGCACAGTGAATTTGATCCAGGGCAATGGCTCGCATGCCGGCAGAGATGGCTCTGCGTGCCCCTTCTGGCACGTGTGCCATAGGTTCGCCATCACGGGACTATATCATTGATACAAGGAAGTAGAAGAATTCAGTTATAAGAACAAAAATGTGACCAGGGAGTAACTGTAGAATTTCAAAGGAGAACATCCAGAATTGCTTTGAAGCCCAAAATATCCAAGGAACTGTGGTACAAACATTTCCATAGAACAAAAAATAGAAATTTCCCAGAAAAGAAACCAGAACCAAGACAAAGATGTAAGGACAGAAACCTAACAAAGAATTTTAGAGGAGTCTTAGAAGAAGCAAGAAACAGTATTATAAGATTTGTAACAACATCAAAGACCGAAACAGACTTGAGGAAATCAAGGAAAGCATTCCAAAAATCCTCAAACTTAGAAGGAATCTCAAATCTTGAACTGATATACTAATAGACAGATAGAAATTGATTCAAAGATCAAATAAAAGTAAAAAGAATCATAGTAGTTTTCCTGCTGTTTTTAAGAAGCCTTCACTAGATCCATCTGTACTTGAGCATTTTGGAACAGTCTCCAAAACAAGGAAGATTTTTGAGAAGGTGATGTTGCTGTCATTACAGAGGGTTCTGGAGGAAACGATTTATTTGGATTTCTTTCACTTAGATTTCAGATCAGGACATAACACAGAGAGATCATTGGCCTGATTGACACATGGCCACTGACAGAGCTGAGATGACGGTAATGCAGTCCTACTGGTTCTTCTTGATCTCTCACCAGATTTTAATGGGCTCAACCCAGATAAAAGTGTGGCTGAAAGTTTTGGAATACTCTGAGGCTGGAATGTTTCATTTTATAGGTCTGCTTAATGATCCAAAGCTATGGCTGTTGCAGTGCCCCCTTGTCACTTGATTGTTATCTGGGCATTTGGCAATCAAATCCCCTTCATGACTGGTTGCCAAGTGCAAATGATCACCATTTGAAATCTTCCTTGCCGGCTTCTCCAGAAAGTCAATAGGGAAGCAGGCAAGAAAGGTAAAAAGCCACTACAGCCTGTCAATAGAACTGTCCCCTGTTTTGAGAGCTGACCGAAAAAGGTCCATCTCAAAATCCAAGCAGGATTTTTGCATGCAATGTTTACCATGTGGGGCCCAGCAGCCAGCTTCCAGAGACAAGAGGACTCCTTTCATTTCTGAGGACTGGCTATAATCTCCCAAATCACTATTACCAAGTAGAAGCCCCTAAACACATTATCTTGGCTAGTTCATCCAGATTGCAGACAATAGTCCCAAAGGTACTTTTCAAAAGACAACTGGATTTTCTTTATTTTTTTCTTGAAAATGTTTCACTCTCATCCAAGAAGGTCATGGATGAGAAGTGAAATATTTTTAAGAAAAAACAAAGTCCAGTTGCCTTTTGAAAAGCACCTTTGGGACAACCATGACCTGGATGATTGAGAATCTCCATAGACATTACAGGGATTAATTAAGCTATAGTTCTTTGTGTAACTCTTGGTGACCCTCAAGCTGATTGTTAGGAGTAGAACAATGGTAATAGAAAACCCTTAAAAATCACCCATATGCCCAAGGGAAAAAGCTATCTGTGGGGCTGACAGATGAACCACCCATGAATTCTTTTTTTTTTGTTCCAAGTTTTTATTTCTATAGTTTATAAAAATTCCAATTTCAATCAAACAGTGTATTGTCTGGGTACAAATGTTTTAGGATACAATAATCAAAATGTTTACAACAATATTCATTACATTTATGTTAATTATAGTAGTATCAATAATAATATTAATATTATTTACTTACAACATGCCTTTCTTATATCACTGTTATTGTCCATCTATTTCCCTGTATCTGGCTCCTGTTTTTTCCAGAGAGCCATTGATAAAATAAGTCCCAAGTTAGAAAGTATTCAGTTTCTTTCTCTTCCTTGATTATATCTCTGGTTTCAAGTCAATATGCTGTTTTATCATTTTTTCCAGCCATGTATGGAGTTTTATCCAATATGTTTTTGCTTTTTGACATGTTGACCACATATGATAATACGAGCTGGGTGACTCATAGCATTTCCAACATTTTGCAGACTTATTGTTAAATATCTTTCCTAATCTTGATGGTTAAAAATGCCATCTATAAAACATTTTGTGAAGATTTTCTTTATACGCAGTAGAGATTGTTAATTGGAATGTTGGAAATGCTATGAGTCACCCAGCTCGTATTATCATATGTGGTCAACATGTCAAAAAGCAAAAAAATATTGGATAAAACTCCATACATGGCTGGAAAAAATGATATAACAGCATCTTAACTTGAAACCAGAGATATAATCAAGGAAGGCAAGGAAGCTGAATACTTCTGACTTGGAACTTATTTTATCAATGGCTCGCTGGAAAAAGCAGGAGCTAGATACAGGGAAATAGATGGACAGTAACAGTGATTTAAGAAAGGCATGTTGTAAGTAAATAATATTAATATTATTATTGATACTACTATAATTAACATAAATGTAATGAATATTGTTGTAAACATTTTGATTATTATATCCTAAAATATTTGTACTTAGACAATACACTGTTTGATTGAAATTGGAATTTTTATAAGCTATAGAAATAAAAACTTGGAAAACATAAAAACATAGTTTCTGCCACTTATCTAACTCAATCAGATAGCCAAAATATTTAGCCCATGCTATCATTGTCTCTTTTACCTGATCATCTTCCATCTTAATACTTAATATGTAGCTTTATAATTTCTTTATTATTTTTTCATCTGTCCCTGTTAACAACTGGTCTATTTCTGTGCTTTGTTTCTTCCATACCATAAAAAAGCATGCCAACTCAGTTGGAGATCATGTCCCTCCAAGGTCAATAGTCTTTTATTCCTCAAGCCAATCCATTCTTTCACTCAAGTGAGTATCAAAGCCTGATAGTACAATTCCCAATCTGGTAGCCGAAGACCCCCTCTATTTTTAGAATCTTGCAACATTTTTAAATTTATCCTTGCTTTTTTCCCTTGCTAAATAAATTTTAATATTGTTTTGTTTAATTCCTCAAAGTATAATAATCTCAGCAAGATATTCATTTTTGTAGTGGCTATTCTTCCCATCATTGACAATTGCAGATATTTCTATTTTTCCAAATCTATTTTAATTTGTTGCATCAATTTATAATAATTATCTTTTTTAATTGTTACCTTACCGTTAATTGAATTCCTAAGTATTTAACTTTCTTAACTATCTGTATGCCTGTCTTCCTCATTAACTCTTTTTTTCTGTGTATTTCTAATGCTATTTTAGCAAATATTTTAATTTTTGTCTTTATTTATTTTCAATCCCTCAACTTCCCCATATTCTTCTATTTTTTAAAAAAATTAATTTGTCCAATTTCTTGTGGGTCCTCCAGAATAAAAACCAATAAAAAAGTAAAGGTTTCTCTTTGTGTGTGTGTATATGTGTGTGTGAAAGCAGATAGACCCTCTATATTAAACGTTGACTAGTGGAGACTGCATGAACTTTCCCCCCAGGCTTAATGATGTTAATAGGTTTGCCACTGTTTTCTTGTGAGCTATAAAAAGTAAAGGTACAATTTCCTTTATGATAGTTAGATGTTCAGTGTGTCTGTATGTGCATATGTATCAAGAAAACAACAGTGAAAAAATTCTTATGTGAGGTCATTTAGTGACAGGTTTTAGTTGCTTGAAATGGAATATAAAAGTGGAAATGTTTGAATTTCTTATTTCCTTATCAAAAGATTTAGTACAAAATACTGTGTTTCTCCAACAATATGACCTTCTTCAATAGGAAGACCCAGCATGTTTTCTAGGAATAAAATGAAATTAAGGCCCTCCCCCCCCAAATTTAGGCCTATTTTAAAACATGCGAAATGGGGGGAAGGGTGGGGGGACTTGCTGTTAGGAGCGCCCCGCAGGCAGCAATTCCTTACCACCAGCTGCTCCTAATGGGAGATCATGGCAGAGCGCGGAGAGCTCCCTACTCCTGCCAAACACCTTTGCTGCAGACCCAAGACCTTCAGTGCCCGCCGCTGTTGATTTCCCTTCTGCCCATGCCGCTGCTGCGTTTGGAGCTGCCACTTCCATGTTTGGAGCACCACTGGTGTTTGGAGCACCGCTGCCATTTGGAGATGCCGCTTCCACGTTTGGAGCACTGCCACTTCCACGTTTGGAGCACTGCCGCTGTTTGGAGCACCGCTGCCGTTTGGAACTGCCACTTCCACATTTGGAGCTGCCGCCGCGTTTGGAGCTGCCGCTTCCACGTTTGGAACACCACCGCTGTTTGGAGCACTGCCGTTGTTTGGAGTTGCCATGTCTGCATTTGGAGCTGCCGCCGTGTTTGGAGCTGCCACTTCTGCATTTGGAGCACTACCGCTGTTTGGAGCACCACCGCCGTTTGGAGCACCACCGCCATTCCAAACACGGCGGCAGCTCCAAACGCGGAAGTGGCAGCTCCAAACGTGACGGCGGTACTCCAAATAGCAGCAGCATTCCAAATGGCAGTGGCACTCCAAACGTGGTGGCAGAATGGGCAGAAGGGAAAGCAACAGCGGTGGGTGCCAAAAGTCTTGGGTCTACAGCAAAGGTGTTTGGTGGGAGTAGGGAGCTCTCTGCGCTTCACCATGATCACCCGTTAGGAGCGGCTGGTGGTGAGGCTGCCCGCGGGGGCTCTAGATGAGGATGCAAGGGGGGGGAATTAAGTCACCCCCGAAAAGACGGCCTAGCCGTTTTTTCGGGGCTCAAAAAAATGTCAGACCTGGCCTTATTTTATGAGAAATACGGTAGTACATGTTAAACATCTGAAAATAAGTTGTAGAAAAATGTGATTTAAAAATTTGTGAAAGAGCAGGGTGGTCAAAATAATTGTATTGAAATCAATATTCTATAAATAATATGTATATTAGTTGTTTAGCTCTATTTTAGCATGTATGGCAGAGGTATGCTAGATCGGTCGCACTGTGTTTGATATCTATATTTGTAAACAATAAAAATATATGTAAAAAAAATCTATGAAAGTAAAAAGAAATGAGACAGAATAAAAAAAGGAAACACAATAAAAACAAAAAGAGAGAATGCAAATGCAAAAACAGGGAAATAGATACCTAGTTTTTATAACAATACAATATAATTTTCAAGGGATCATATAAAAATAATTTTGAAACTAATTTCACTACCTAATTATTTATTTATTCTGAGGCAGGAATATAGTATCCTAAATATTGTTTTGGCAATATAATGATGGTAAGGAATAAGATTTTGTAGACTCAGTGATGATACTGAAAGTAACAGACTAATCAGGGAAAGGACCAAGAATTATTACCAGGGATGGGTTGCTGGGGGTTCACAGGAGTTTAGGAGATCCTCTAGCTAAGATTCTGCACAGCTTGGAGAATCCCCAAATCCCACTAATGGCTGGCCCCGCCCATCCAGCCCTGCCCCTCCCAGGAGTCCCCACAAGGCTCATTTTGGATGCAGGTAAATGCAGGCTGTGCATGGAGGCTTGGGGAGGGTGAAAAAAGGGCCACCCGGAATTTGGGTAGACTGGAAACAGGCTCATTTCCAGCTTACAGAGAGCCTCCAGAGCTTGGGGAGGCCATTTTCGCCCTCTCTGAGGCTCGAGGAAAGCCTCTGGAGCACGGGGAGGGCAAAAGTGCCCCCCTGCCATGGTGCAGGAGACTGACTAGGCCACAACCACCATGGCCACGCCCACTCAACAACCAGGCAGTGAACCTGTTGCTAACATTTTTGAAATGCACTCTAATATGTGGGTTAGATTAATAGTAACATGTAATTTATTTCAGGAATAAGTCAGTTAAGACATCACATGAGTTTTGACAACTTGCCCTGTTTGTCATTTGCCTAAAAGGTTCAAGAACTGCATACCTACCCAAACTCAGAAATAAAACTAGAAAAGTACTTCTGCTTTCATAGCATTGGAATATCGTTATGTGTTCCTTTGGAATTAATGTTCCAATGTTTGTGATCTTGATCAAAAGTTTGATTCAAATGGGTTGCACGTATTTCAACTTTCCCCAATCTGTCTGGTGCTCATCTATTGGGAGCAATGGGAAAGATGGCCAGAGAACCAGACATATATCCATTCCATTATAATGTAATTCCATGGAATCACCAAGGGATCAATATAAGATTCAAATTAATGTAATATTAAAGAACAAAAGAAGGAAAACTGCACATCAGAGATACATGAAGGAATAGCAGGCCCTTGGAGCCTTAAGGAAAGAATATCACAGAGGCTCAATGAAGAATGGAAGCCTGTTTCTCATTTTGACATTTGATCACAAGAGGTCGCTGTTTCCTTAGGAAACCCTGCAAGTGAAACTGAAAATGCAGAGCCCCTCCCTTAAAGGGACCAACATTTCTGTCAGCCAGATCCACAAGGGAAATACCGAACAACAGAGAAAGCTCAACAAGCCAGGATTCAACCTATGAACACATTGCCAGTATGTCTGAGGTAGATGGGCTCTGCTCCTGACACCTTTAAGTCAAGATATTGAGAGAAAAAGAGAAGAGCTTGCTGGTGTTGTGCCTGTGTCTGCAATGCCTACCTGGCCGAAGGGGCTGCTGCAGCTGCTTCTCCTCTACACTGCCTGGAAAATGGGGAGTGGCCAGCTCCATTATTCTGTGCTGGAGGAATCCCAGCATGGTGCCTTTGTGGGCCGCATTGCCCAGGATCTGGGGTTGGAGGTGAGTGAACTGGTGCCTCGGATGTTCCGGATGCTGTCCAAAGGAGAGAAGGACTACTTTGAGGTAAACCTGCAGAATGGGATCTTGTTTGTAAATTCTCGGATAGACAGGGAGGAGCTGTGTGCCAAGAATGCAGACTGTATCCTTCATCAGGAGGTGATTGTGGAGAAACCTCTGAGGTTCTTCCATGTGGAGGTTGAAATCAAAGACATTAATGACAATGTTCCTGTCTTTCCAGCCAGGGAACAGATCCTGAGTATAGCTGAATTTATAACAGCCTCTGGTACCCGATTTCCTTTTAAGAAAGCAGCTGATTCAGATATTGGTAGTAATGCTCTATTAACTTACAAGCTCAGCCCTAACAAACATTTTATTCTGAATTCAGGAAATGATGAAGATGAGAGTAAATCTGTAGTACTTCTATTGAAGGTGCCACTTGACAGAGAGGAGAGCCCTGTGCATCATTTAGTATTGACAGCCACTGATGGGGGTGAACCAAAACTCACAGGAACTGTTCAGCTTGTCATCAATGTGCTGGATGTGAATGACAACCCTCCTGTCTTTAACCAATCTGTTTATAGGATAAAGTTACTAGAAAATACAACTAGTGGGTCATTAGTCATTACTCTGAATGCTACTGACTTAGATGAAGGAATTAATAGGGAAATCTCTTATTTTTTTACTGATAGCCTAGATTATGTCACAAAGATGTTTAGTATAAATTCTGATACTGGGGAAATTAGAGTGATTGGAAAATTGGATTACGAAGAAAGTAAGTTCTATGAACTTCCAATTGTAGCAGAAGATAAAGGCAATTCTTGCTTATCAGGGCACTGTAAAGTTATCATTGAGGTTTTGGACATGAATGACAATATTCCAGAATTATCTTTGAATTCTCTCTCTGTGCCACTGCCAGAGGATTCCCCTCCAGGGACTGTGGTAGCCATAATCAGTGCTTCTGACAGGGATTCTGGCAACAATGGACAAATAAACTGTTTCCTCTGGCCCACTGGAGTCCCCTTCCAACTTGAGTCGACATTCAAGAACTACTACTCCCTAATTGTTAGTGCAATCCTAGATCGAGAGCAGGTGGCTGAATACAGGATGGTTCTGACAGTGGAAGATCAAGGTGTTCCATCACTGTCTTCCAGTCTCACCCTCTTAGTGCCTATCAGTGACATAAATGACAATGCTCCAGCTTTCCCACAGCCCTCCTACACAGTCTTTGTGAAGGAGAACAATCCCCCTGGTGCTCACATCTTCACAATATCTGCCTCGGACCCAGACATAGCTGAGAATGCCCTGATCACCTATTGGATAGATGAGAATCTCTGGCCATTGTCAAGCTACATCTCTGTACATTCAGAGAGTGGAAAGCTCTATGCTTTGCAGTCCTTGGACTATGAGGAGTTGAAATTGCTGGAGTTCCAGGTGAGAGCCAAGGATGCTGGAATGCCCTCCTTGTGTGGCAACGCGACTGTTCAAGTCTTTGTGATGGACGAGAATGACAATGCACCTGTTGTGTCAGGATCATCAGAAGAGAACCTGATTCTTCTAGTGGTCCCTGTGTTGCCTAGGCATATTGTAGGCAAGATCCATGTTTTGGATGCAGATTCTGGATACAATGCATGGCTAAGCTATGAACTGCTTGAAGAAAGCCATGGTCCTTGGACTGTAGGGCAGTATAGTGGTGAGGTGGGTACCAAATATCTTCTTGATGAATCAGAAGCAAGCAAAACCCTGGGTGTCCTTGTTCTTGTGAAGGATCATGGAAAACCACAACTTTCAGCCACCGCCACCTTGAGTGTGTCACTTATGACAAGTGGTCAGGCAATCAAAACAGATACTAATCTTCATAGGTCAAGTGAGAGCTTCATGCCCCTGGTGGATTCGATCAACACCTATCTGATCATTGCCATCTGCTCTGTTTCCAGCCTCTTCTTGCTGGCCACTCTCATCTACGTGGCCCTGCGATGCCACTGCAAGGCAAAGGAATCCATGGTTTATGGCCCTGGCATGGCCACCCTGGTGTGTGCCAGTGAAGTGGGCAGCTGGTCCTATTCCAATCGCCACAGCCACATCCTGGCAGGTGTGAGCACAGAGGCTGGTGCCAAGAGTGACCTTATGATTTTCAGTCCCAACATTCCTGTCTTTGCAGATAATGGGGAACTTATCAATGGGGTGGATGTGCCCCCAGATTCTGATAAAAAGGTGAGTGCAGCTCTTGGCATCTTTGTTATCCATGTAGCATCCTATTTCTATGGTTAAAATTTAGGATTAGTCTTCAGATAATATTGTTTTATTGTCCAATCCGATCCTTATATTCTGTAATTCAAATATTTGAGAATGGTGTCAACTTAGTGTGTGTTTTGGGAGTGGGGAAGGATTGTGTCATATGAAAACCCAAGTCTTCAACTTCTTTAGCTGAATGAATAATCTGAGAAAATAGATGAAATATGAGGGCATTGGAGGAGGGAAATCCTTGCAGCCTTCAACAAAATAAGATTTGGGAATCTAAGATTTTGACATCCTGACATTGGTACAGGGGAGGATCAGTTATGTTTCCCAACTTTGTCAAGTTGTGTGAACCTGAGTTTCCCAAGTCCTCAGCAAAGTGCAGCTAGCAGGGAACTCCAACCTATCCAACTGAAGATGATGGAGCTCAAGGAATTCTCACTTTATTCTGAGAAACTCATAGAGCAACTAAGCAGTAAATCTTGGAGCTTTCAAGAATCTGTCAAATGGGGACTTTATTTGTTTAATCAGACATTTTTCTCAGCAAAGGTGTGCTTTGCCAATCTGTGAGGTATTTTTATCTTCACAATCTATTTTATAAGCCGTGGATGTCTTAGTCTTCCCTCATCTATGTACTCACAGTCCAGCCATGTTTACTTTCTTGACATCAGCCAAGGTCAGCTGGGTGATGTTTTACTTATTGTAAGAATTACTTAACTTACTGAAATTGTACCAATGGTATAAACACCTAATATACTTATTTCACCAAGGCATTTGACAACTTGTACTATAATGTTCTGATTAATAAGATTGTTATATGTAAACATGATACCTTTTCTAATTCAGTGAATCTAAAGCTGACTTGAAATATCTATTGAAAGAATACTGATCAAAAACTCATAGAATATAGGACTGCAAAGGACCTTAGAAGTTTTTAAGTCTAACTAGCTGCTCAATGTAAAGACCATATACCATCTTGGACAAATAGTTGTCCAGTGTGTTCCTGAAAACCTATAGTGATTGACCCCTACAGTGCCAGGAGGCAAATCTTTCCCTTGATTCATTGTTTTCATTGTCAGGAAATTTCTCCTTAGTTGGATCTATTTAATAAATTTCCACCCATACTTCCTGCTTTCTGGTACTTTGGAAAATAAGTCCTGTCTTCTTTGTGACATCCCATCAAGTAGTGGAATTGTACTGTCATGTCATTCCTATTCCTTCTCTTCATGAGACTAGGCATAACCAATCCCTGCAACTATTCATTGTATACTTTCATCTCCAGTCCCCTAATCATCTTAATTGCTCTTCCTTGCACTTCCTTTTTCTCTACTGATTAACCATGGATTATCCAAAGCCTAATGTGGATTTGACTGGATGTGTGTGTGAAACATGGTTTTCCATGAAAGTTGAAGGAATAGGGGTGACAGGATAGCAGTGTTCCAATATCTAGGAATATTGGAATATTGGCCTGCCATAAAGAAGAGGAGGGTCAACCTATTTCCCAAAGCAGATCAAGAAGCAATGGATGGAAACTAATTAAGGAGAGAACCAACCCAGAAATAACAATTAGAATAATTAATCAGTTGGAATGGTTTGCCTCCAGAAGTTGTGGGTGCTGCATCGCTGGACGTTTTAAAGAAGATACTGCCAACCATTTCTTTGAAATGGTATAGAGTCTCCTGCTCATGCATGGGATTGAAAACCTCCAAGGTCCTTTCCAACTCTGTTATTCTGTTATTCCTGTCTAGAGTCTCAACATCTTTTTATCCAAAATTGGACATAGCATTCTAATTGTGGTCTTAGTAGCGCAGTATCAAGTTGACCTAGCACTCCATTTGACTTTGACTCTGCATTGGGGGGAGGGGTTGTTTGGGGGGGGGGGAGCTGCAAGACACTGCTGGCTAATATTTACATGATTGTCCACTAGGACACCTAGATCCCTTTCACATACAACTTATTCTATACCTGTGCATTTGGTTTTTCTTGGTTAAGTGTAAGACCTTTTCTGAATTGCACTTTGCTGGATAGGGCCCAGCGTTCAGGTCTGTCAAGGTCTTTATAGATCTTGAGCCTATGTTCTTCAGTGTTGACTGTTTTTCCCAGCTTGGTGTTGTCTGCAAATTTGATGAATTCTCCTTATATAAATTGTTTATAAAGATGTTGAAGAGTACTGACCTTAAGACAGAACTTCGAAATAGCCCACTATGTGCTTTCCTCCATTTATATGTAGTTCCATTAACAACTGCAATTGAGTGTAATTAGTCAGCCAGTTAAAAATCTTTCTGGTGGTGATTTTTCTATCTTACCAAAAAGTGGAAATTGTCAAATTTCTTACTGTCGAAGTCAACTATGTCCACAGCATTTTCCTGTTCCACAGATTAAGTGACTTTATGAAAAAAAAAATGCGATAAGATTTATCTGGCATGGTCCACTGACTTCTGGGTTTCTCAGTGTTTGCAGATTCATTGCTTGATTATCTTGTTAAAGATCTTCTTAGTTATTGATGTCAGGCTGTTTGGTGTGTAGTTTCCTGGATTCATTTCCCCCCATTTCAACACTGGAACAACATCAGCTCTTTTCCAGTCCTCTTCACCCATGCTGCAGGATCTTTGAAATATATGGTTCTGTGATCACATCTGCTGGCTCCTTCAGAATTCTGGGATGTAATCCATCTGATCCTGGTGGTTTGGGTTTGTCTAGAGTGGTCTGGTGTTCTCTTACCATTGTCTTGCCTATTTTGACTTGTATTCTTGGTGTTGTTTTGGATAGTTTAGACTATTTTTTCCTTTTATGTAATGAAAAAGGAAAAGATGCAAAGAATGAATTAAGTATTTTTACTTTTTTCTTGCTGTCTGTTACTTCCCTGCCATCTTCTCCCATTTATGAACCAGTTGTTTCCTTGACTTTTTTTTCCTTGTTTTTCACTTGTTGAAAGAAATGTTAAAAGAATTACATGTTGAAAGAAATACTAGACATAGTCAGCTCCCTCAACAGTTCATCAAATATGCTTTAGCCTCCAATCATCTTGTTGCTCTCCTCTGCATTTCTTCTAGAGTTGAAACTTCTTTTTTATATTGTGGTGACTAGAACTGCATGCAGTATTCCAAGTGTGGCCTCACTAGCGTGGTATTAAGTGGTATTATCACTTCTTGTGATCTTGATTCTGTTCCTCTGTTTGATGCAACTTGGGACTGCATTGGCTGTTTTGGCAGCTGCAGCACACTGCTGGTTCATACTTGGATAGGTCCACTAGGACACCTAGATACTTCTCACGGTTAATACTGTTGAGCCAAGTACCACCTATTCTATACCTATGCATTTAGTTTTTCCTAAATGCAAGGACCTTACTTTTCTTACTGCCTCTTGTTGGATAGGACCCAGTGCTCAAGTTTGTCAATCTTCTAGATCTTTAACCTATCTTCCAAAAAGCTACCAAATCATCAAACTGAAGGCAAGTATGTAGCATGAAGCTTCTGTGTCTATTGTAATAGATCCCAAGGCTTGCAAATTTACATAGCTAAATTTATTTTCCTTTTTGTCATTTTAGGGGAGGAAAGGAGGGAGGGAAACACATCAGAAAAGTATACTTAAAACAAAGGAAAAATAGAGAAAAGGAAACTGACAATTATACTTGAAACTTTAATAATTAATCCTCGACCATATAAGAATAACATAATATTGACCAGTCTGACCAGTTTTTATGTAATATAAATAAAGAGGATAAATCCATATTTCTTAATATGTTGATGTTCAGTTTTTTTCACTATAATTTAAATAGCTTCAAACCTTATTTCTCTTTCTAAAACTTTTGCAACAAAGTTACAAGTGTTAGACTAAAATGAAATAATAGTGAGGCAAGTCTTACCTGTATATGTATTCCCTTTGAAATTTTATCCTTTTTGGAATAGTGGACAATTGCTATCTGTAACATGAATGGAGTATACTTGGGCTATTCTATCTGAAGAAACAAAAACTACAGTAAAGGTTTGTAGTAAAAAATGAGATAGACCCTCTTGATTCAAGGTTAACAAGTTGTGACTTGTGTTCATGAAATTTTCTTTCCAGGCTAATGAAAATTGTTATATGAGGTTATTCAATGACATTCCATGACAGACTCATTAATTCACTTGAAATGAAATATAAAAGAGTAATTGTTTGAATTTCTGTATTTTTTTCTTCTCCTCACAAGATTTAATACAAAAAAGTACATGCTAAACAGGTCATATGAAAATAAGATGTGGAAAAAAGGAATAAATAAACCATGAAGGTAAAAAAGCAATGCAAAATAAAAAGGAACTAAAGAAAAAAAAGAAAAAAAGAGAATGCAAATGAAAAAACAGAGACATAGATACATAGTTTTTATACCAAACCAATGTAGTTTTCAAGGGATCACATAAATAGAATTTTGAAACTGGTTTTACTATTTATTTTTTTATTTTTTTATTCATTCATTCATTCATTCATTCATTCATTCCTGAGCAGGGACTTTACTAATGACTTAGAATGTCTTCTATAGTCTCCTAAAAAAAATTTGGCAATATAATAGTGGTAAGGAACTGTTTCCGGTTTCGCGTGGCTTTGGCGGCAGCAGGAATTCGCGACTCTCCGCAATTCCTGCTGCGCTCACCCCCAAGGTGCCCCCGATCCAAATGGGTCTGGGGGATATGGCTGCCCTGTAGAGGCAGCCGAAGAGAGAGGGGATCCGGACAGGGGTTTGGGGGTGTCGCAGACCCCCTCCCCAGCCAGAAAAACCCCTTTTTCTCAAGGTGGTGGAGCAGCAGTCAGTAATGGCCACCACAAAGAAGCCTGCAGCCGGGTAAGATTTGTTCTGGAGGAAGCAGGAGAAGTGAAAGTGCTGGCTGAGCTGGGACAATAAGAAACTTTTTACCCTGGAAACTGAATTGCTAGCATTCTTTGAAGGATACATTGTTTCCCAAAGAAGGTTGGAAAACGGCGAAAAAAGCTGTCAAGGGAAAGTTTTTTTTTTCTTCACTCTCCCTCCCCATAGAAACAGCAGACAGAGATCTGGAAAATCTACTTGGGCACTGAAGGTAATCCAATTTGAAATTTAAAGCCAAGGGATAAAGAATTTCTGGACATTGGATTTAAAAACTTAAAATTCTTTCTAGTTTTTACAAGGGGAAGGGAAGAGATAAAGACTTATTATAAGATTGTACTGAAGGAGACTGCTTTGAGCCTATAAGAACAGGAATAAAAGACATTAAGACTTCAAGAAGATCATCTTGGAACTGTGTATTTGAATTCTACCCTAGGAGGTGAAAATATAGAAAGAAGAAAGTGCTAAATGAAACTGTTTGCTCTGATTTGGTTTGCTTTGTGACTTTGAGATTTTTGTGAACTTTTGTTTAAAAAAAGGGGGGGGGGAACTAAAGACATTAGGGTTGCCTCAAAAAAGAAAGAAAGAAAAAAATGGCATTATCTTTTGAAGGACTACAAATGGAATTTCAAAGACTGAAAGAAGAAGATAAGGGCTCTTCTGGATCTATTTTTCACTTTTTAGAAATGGCGATTGCTACCTATCAAGAAATACGACAACGACAGGAAGGCTGGGATGAAGGAGAAGAAGCCATCTTTAATGGACAAACACACTTAGTGGAGGAAGAAAAGCGGAAGGGGGGCAAGGAAAAGGTGAACTTAGAACTTAAAAAAGCAACCAAGAAAAAGAAAAATGAGATGAAAAAGCGATATGATGTCAGAAAGCAACAGAAAAGAGAAATACAACAGAGAGGGAAGATTAAGAGAGTGAAACTTGAGAGATGGGGGGTCAAAAAGTTAGAATAGATAAGAAAGAAAGGGGAAAAGGAAAGAGAAGTCATAAAGGCTTTAAACAAAATGCTAAAAAATGATTTTTTTTTCAGAGACAAGGGATAAGATAATTTTATAAAAATGATTCTGCAAAAGTACATAAGTGTGTATTGTAGATATTAGTATTTGAAGCTGAGTTAGAAAACCAGAATATTATATGACTTAAAAATGTATTAAAGGGAAGCCATGATTTAATTATAGAGTTTAATTTTTTATGAAATATTATTTTTATTGTTTAAGAATTAATAATAGAATTTAATTTCCTATGAAATATTGTTCTTATTATAAATTTAACATTCCTTTTTCTTTTTTTTTTAGTTTTATTATTACTTATTAAATTCAATATTATTTGTTTGTTTTATTATTTTGAAATGTAATACTTAGAATGTACGGAGCAGAATCAGTACAGAAAATATGTATTATCTTAAGCGTTATTTAGGGGAAAGATAAAAAGTTGTCATACTTCAATTTGGGTTTACAGAAGAAATATTGTATTAGATAGAAAGGATAAGTAGATGATTGAAAGAAAACGGACCAAAGATGCAAATATAATTATTCAATTGAGATGGAATAAATAAAATAGAATCAAAAGAATGACTAGGAGAGAGAAAATATATGGAAAATAGAGAATGTTAAATAAGATATGAAATAGTATATTAAGTCAGTATAAACTTTGATTAATGTCTGTATAAAAAGAGTTAACCTGGGGTAAGCCACCTTTCAAAAAGAAGTTTTATGTATTTATGTTTTGTATAATGTTTGTTTAAGTTTGACAGGATGTGGAAGAATACTAATGAAATTATATTCAATGAGTATATAATCTTAAGGCAGAAGAAGTAAGATTAAATAGAGGGAAAGTAATAAAGAGAAGTTTTGAAAAGATATGAAGTTGACTAGATAAGATAAATATATGGAAATGTGATAATTTGGAATTATCTTTTTTAAGATGGTTTATCTGTTTCTTTTAGAAAAGATATTTTGTTACTACATCCTATGTTTTGTTTGTGTGTGAAAAAAAAAACTAATAAAGTTTGTTAAAAAAAAAAAATAGTGGTAAGGAACAACACTAAGACCACGAGTTCTAGTAGTACCGTACTAGTATGACTCTACCACAAGATGGCGGCACATGCACAACATGAGGCTCAGTGTCTATCTAGAATTTGCAAGCTAATAGTTGTTTTTTTATTCGTAGCCAGTCTATTTACACAAAACAGTCTGGGTTTGACTTCCTATAGTCGACAGGAACTTTTGGAAATCGGCTTTATTTATCACAACTGTGACATTTTAGACATTTGTCTCATCCCTGCTGAGATCTCCAAGATATCAGAGGCTACGCACTCTTCCCGGCTGGGCAGAAGTGCTCACATGCAGTGTCAAGATCATAAACAAAGACGAGGGAAGCATGGAGGTTTGAGAGCTAAGCTAAGACTAAAGCCGCATCGGCTCTCTTTACCTAGCATTTTTCTTCGTAAAGTACGCTCTCTGGCAAATAAGATGGATGACTTTGTATTGCTACCAACAAAAGATTCATGGATTGTAATACCATCATTTTTACGGAAACATGGTTGAATAGTGGCATTCCCGATAGCACTGTTGAATTAGCTGGTCGCTATACTCTTCAGCTGGACAGAACAGTGGAAGGCTCCAGTAAGATTAGAGATGGGGGTTTATGCATTTATGTGCACAAACTCTGCTATTGTTGAGAAACATTGCTCTGCTAACGTGGAATTCCTCATGATCAAGTGTAGACCTTTTGCCTACCAAGGGAGTTCACTTCTTTAATAATAACTGCTGGATATATCCCAGTGGATGCTAATGCCAAGCTAGCAATGAAAGAACTATATGCAGCCATTAGCAAACAATTAGCATTGCATCCTGAGGCTGCTTTCATTGTTGGGGGTGATTTTAATCACTCTAACTTGAGAACAGTACTCCCTAAATTTCATCAGAGTATTTTATGTCATACAAGAGGGAATAAAACATTGGATCAGGTCTACACTAATGTTGAAGATACATACAGAGTTTTCTGTCTCCCCCACCTGGGACAGTCTGATCACCTCCCATTGTTCCTACTCCGTAAATACACACTGCTCATCCAACATGTGAACCCCTCTGTGACTACAATCAAAGTTTGACCAGAAGAATCAGATAATATACTGAGGACCGATTTCAGCACACGGACTGGAGTATATTTGCCTCTCAAGCTACCTCTGACTCTCACATGGACATTGATAAATATATCTCCTCCATTTTGGATCATATTAACTTCACAATCAACAGTGTTACACCTGAAAAACAGATCATGATATATCCTAATCAGAAGCCATGGATGAATAGGGAGGTCCGTCTCTTGTTTAAGACTTGAGATGTTGCCTTCAGATCCGGTGACAGACAGGCCTATAGTGCATCTAGGGCCAATTTGAGAAGGGGTATTAAGAAAGCAATGTGTAGCTATAAGCGTATTGAGGATCATTTTACTAACTCCAGTCCTCGATGCATGTGGCAGGGCATCAAAAATATTACTGACTACAAGCTTTTCCATTTTACTCCCTCATTTGCTAATGTCTCATTTCTTTTTTCTTTTTGAAAACAATTTTATTGATTTTCTACAAACAAACAAGACAAACAAAACATTAAAACATCAACTCTCTTATGTACATACAGTGTGTCAGTTGGTTCATCAGTTTTGTGCATTCATTTCGTAGTCTCAATTACAGTTATGCTACATAACAACTCATATTGTCAATCCAAACTTATATATCCTAATATCGCTATTAAAAAGAACATTTGACTATACTTTTAATCATTCATGCTTTATGAGATAACAATACTTTAAATAGTTTATTCTATAACAAATCATATAATCATACCAAATATATCCTAGAAACACTTTATAAATATAATATCAAATAACAAAAACGAAAGAAAAAATAAAGATATTCCTTGCTATCTAACATTCTAAATATTCTATTATCGTATTTTGTCATCTAGCCATTGATAAAAAAGATCCCAAATTTCATAAAATTGTTTATCCTCTTGCTCTCTAATTTCAAATGTCAATCTACTCTTCTCAGCACATTCCAATATTTTCTTAATAATTTCTTCCTGTGATGGTATTTTCTCATTCTTCCAGTTTTTAGCAAATACAATCCTAGCCGCTGTTAATACATTTACAACCAGATATTTCAAGTCTTTACTGTATGTATCTGGTAAGATTCCCAATAGAAAAAACTCCGGTTTCAAATCTATACGTTTCTTTGTCATTTTTTCCAACCACATGCAAATTTTAGTCCAATATTTTTTAGCGTCCTCACAGGTCCACCATATATGGTAATATGAGCCAGGTATCTGATGACATTTCCAGCATTTTTCAGATTTGTTCTTAAACATTCTTGCTATTTTTGTCGGGGGAAAGTGCCACCTGTAAAACATCTTATATAAATTTTCTTTATATGCTGTTGACATTGTCATTTTATAATTTTGAGACCACAATTTTTGCCATTTCTCTAAATCAATCCCATATCCAAAATTCTTCCCCCAAACAATCATAGTTTCTTTAACTTGTTCTTCCTCTAATTTAATTCCCAGTAAATAACCATATAATTTTTTAATCACCTTCTCATCAGTACCCATCAAGATCTTATCTAGATCAGTCTGTTTATCATAGAATCCCTCCGTTTTAAAATCTTCATCATACCTTGAATGTATTTACGCATATGAAAACCAATTCATCTTTATACCTTGTTCCTCTAAATTTTGGATCGATTTAAGTTCACCCTTTTCATCCAATAATTCCCCATATCTAACTGTTTATTCCTTCTTATAAATTATAGGACAGGAAAATGCTTCAATAGTCGATAACCAAACTGGAATTTTCAAATAACATTGTCTTTTTATCTTCTCCCAGTTTAACAACAAAGACTCCCATATATAATGTCTTCTAAAATAACCCTGTGTTTTAGTTCCCTTATACCAAAAAAAAGCATGCCAACCCAACAGCAAATCATGACCTTCTAGTGTCAACAATCTAGTCTTTCTTAATGTTATCCATTCCTTGGCCCACATCAAACTTGCAGCTAGATAGTACAGTTCCCAATTTGGCAGGCCAAAACCTCCTCTAATTCTAGCATTTTGCAAAAGCTTTAGCTTCTTGCTTTCTTACCTTGCCATATAAGGTATGGTACCTTGCCATATAAACTTCAACATAATTTTATTTAAATCTTCAAAATAGTCTTTTCCGAGCCTAATTGGTATTGTTTGAAACAGAAATAGGATTCTAGGTAAAATATTCATCTTAATTGTTGAAATTCTCCCTATTAATGACAATTGCAAATTTTCCCAGTTCTTCAAATCTGTAGCTATCTGTTGTTTAAGTTTAGTATAATTATTCTCTTTTAATGTGCTACATCTTGCTGTCAAGTGTATCCCCAGATACTTGACGTTATTTGTAACTTGGATTTTCAACAGGTCTGCCAGTTCTTCTCTTTGTCTCAGTAGCATGTTCTTTGTCAAAATCTTTGTTTTGTCTTTATTTTCAAACCAGCTACAACACCATATATCTCTATCTTTTCCAATAACTTTGGAGCTGTTTCTAACGGGTCTTCCAAAATAAAGGCTAAGTCATCAGCAAAGGCTTGCAGTTTGAATTCTTCCTTTTTAATTTTCATTCCTTTTATGCTTTTATCATTTCTAATATTTCTATTCAACACTTCCAAAGTCAATACAAATAGCAAAGGGGATAGGGGACATCCTTGTCTTGTGCCTTTTCTTATATTGATAAAGTCTGTAAGTTCTCCCTCCATCATTACCTTTGCTGTCTGTTTATTGTATATGGCTGCTATTGCTTGGATAAATTTTCTGGCAAAACCCATCTGTTCCAATAGTAATAACATAAATCTCCAGTTCACATTGTCAAATGCCTTTTGAACATCTAGGAATATCAAAGCCATTTGCTTTTCAGGATGTGCCTCATAGTATTCCAAAGTGTCCAAGATTACTCTCATATTGTCTCTAATTTGTCTCTTTGGCAGAAATCCATTTTGATCTGGGTGAATGAAATTATTTAAGTATTTTTTAAGTCTTTCTGCTAAAATTGAAGCAAAGATTTTATAGTCTGCATTCAATAAAGAAATAGGTCTATAGTTCTTAATTTGCAGTGGATCAGCCTCTTCTTTTGGAATAAGTGTAATATAAGCCTCTGACCATGTTTTGGGTATCATCTTCTTTGACATAGCTTCATTCATAACTTCTAGCAATGGAATGCTCAATGATTCTTGAAATGTTTTATAAAATTCTGCCAGAAGCCCATCTGGATCTGGTGCTTTCCCATTATTTTGTTTCTTAAGTGCTTCGGTTAATTCCATCATTGTTATATTGCTTTCTAGCATTTCTTCAGTCTCTTTAGATATCTTCGGTAAGTTAGCATTCTGTAGATACTGTTTGACTTTTTCCTCATCAATATTCTCTTGATTATATAGCTGCCCATAGAAATCTCCTTTTTCTCCTTATTACCATAACAAACTTGGCCTTGATCATCTATTAACTTCAATATTTTTCTTGATTCTTTCTCCTTTCTCAATTTATATGCTAGCCATCTACCTGGCTAATTTGCTAATGTCTCATTTCTTGATGAGCAAGCTAAATGATTTTTATGCTTGCTTTGAACAAGACAACCAGGAGGAGATAGTCACCAAGATCAGACCTCTGTAAACTTACAGCCCCTCATACTCTCTACCACTGAAGTCTGTGCTGTTCTGAGCCAGATCAACACACGTAAAGCTGCGGGCCCTGATGGCATTTCAGGACGTGTACTTAGGGCTTGTGCTGAACAGTTGTCTGTGGTTTTGACTGACATTTTCAATCTGTCTCTTTCCCAAGCAACTGTACCAACTTGCTTCAAGACCACTTCCGTCGTGCTGATGCCTAAACACTCCAAGCCAGAGTGTCTGAATGACTACTGCCCTATAGCACTTACACCTACAATCATGAAATGCTTCAAGCAGCTAGTCCTGGCACATCTCAAAACTTGCCTCCCAACTACACTGGACCCTTACCAATTTGCCTACAGCAAGAACAGGAGTACCGAGGATGCTGTTTCTATAGCATTACACACCACTTTAACACACCTGGACAATAAGAATACCTTTGCTAGAATGCTGTTTGTTGACTTCAGCATTTAATACAGTCATTCCCTCCAGGCTGATCACTAAACTTGGTGACCTTGGTATTAACACTACTCTTTGTAATTGGATACTGGACTTTTTGACAAACAGACCATAACATGTCAAGTTGAATAACTCCACTTCATCTATTATCACACTGAGTACTGGCATACCCCAAGGCTGTGTGCTGAGCCCCTTCCTGTTCTCTTCTTCACCTATGACTGCAGGCCTGTGTACCATTATCAAGTTCGCAGATGATACTACGGTGATTGGACTCATCAACAATGATGACGATTCAGAGTACAGGGAGGAGGTGCAGTGCCTTGCTACATGTTCCGCTGACAATAACGTTACTTAATACTAACAAGACCAAAGAGCTCATTGTGGACTTCAGGAAAAAGAATGGTCACACACACTCTCCTATATACATCAACAGGAGAATGGTAGAACCTGTCACCAGCTTCAAGTTCCTGGGGATCCACCTCTCTGAGGACTTGTCCTGGCAGATTAACACCACTAGTCTGATTAAGAAAGTTCACCAGCGCCTCTTCTTCCTGAGCTTACTGAGGAAGAATCACCTCTCCTCAGCTATTCTGACTAATTTCTACTGCTGCACAGTTGAGAGCATCTTAACTAGCTTTATCTCAGTTTGGTATGCACTATAAAAGAAAAAAAGGCATTACAGAGGGTGGTGAAAACCGCCCAACGCATTATAGGGATTCCACTTCCTGCCATTGTGGACATTCAGAGGAAATGATGTCTGCGTAAAGCCCACAGCATCGTTAAGGACCCCTTCCATCCAGCCCACAAACTGTTTACTCTTCTTCCATCTGGGAGGAGGTCCAGGTGCCTGCAGTCTAAGACCAGCAGGCTAGGGAACAGCTTTTACCACACAGCGGTTTCCTTGCTGAACTCCTCAGTTCGTTTGTCCCCAAACATATACTGATGCTTCCCTTGATAATATATGATGTATTTTGTATAATTCTTTGTGCATTTGTATTTATATTCAATGTGTCCATAAACATTTTGTACAGTTGTATATGTTCATATATGTGCAGTCACACTTATTTTGTGTGCTCGTGTACATACATTTTGTTGTGTTTTCCATTGACATATTCATAGATGCCTTGCATATTTGTATACATATATTTATATTTTACTGTTGTTTTGCACTTCTGGTTGGATGCTAACTGCATTTCGTTGTCTGTATCCATGGCAATGACAATAAAGTTGAATCTAATCTAATCTAATCTAATGACCACACTTAGACCATACTGCATACAGTTTTGGTCACTACACTATAAAAAAAATGTTGAGGTTCTAGAAAAAGTGCAGAGAAGAGAAATCAAGATGATTAGGGGACTGGAGGCTAAAAGAACATTTGCAGGAACTGGGCTTGGCTAGTCTAGTGAAGAAAAGGACCAGGGAAGACATGGTATGTTCCAATATTTGTGGGACTGCCACAGAGAGGAAGGAGTCAAGCTATTTTCCAAAGCACCTGAAGGCCAGACAAGGAACAATGGATGGAAATTGATCAAGGGGAGATTCAACCTGGAAATAAGGAGAAATTTTTTAACAGTGAGAACAATTAACCAATGGAACAGCTTGCCTTCAGAAGTTGTGGGAGTTTCATCACTGGAAGCTTTCAAGAAGAGATTGGGCTGCCATCTCTCAGACATTTGGTGGATGATTGGACTAGATGGACTCCAAGGTGCCTTCCAACTCTGTTATTCTTTGGTTCACTTTGTAGACTTGATGACACTAAAAGTAACAGACTAATCAAGGAAAGGAACAAGAGTTTCTAAACTTTGAAAATGCACTCTAACAAGTGGGTTAGATTAATTGCAACATATAACCTATTTCAGGAATAAGTCAATTATGACATCACATGACTTGTGATGAGCTTGCCCATCTTGTCATTTATCTAAAAGGTTCAAGAGGTGCATATCCAGCCAAACACAAAAATAAAACTAGAACTTCTGCTTTCATAGCATTGGAATACCATTATGAGTTTCTTTGGAATTAATGTTCCAATATTTATGATCTTGGTCAAAAGTCTGATTCAAATGTTTTGCAACTACTTCAATTTCCCCCCATCTATATGGTGCTCATCTATTGTGAGCAATGGGAATGATGGCCAGAGAACCAGACATTCCATTCCATAATAATGCAATTCCATGGAATAATCAAGGGATCAGTATCAGATTCAAATTAATATAACATTTGAAGAAGGAAAACTGCACATCAGAGATACATAAAGGATGAGCAAGACATTGAAGGAAAAAGTATCACAGAGGCTTGCTCAGTGAAGAATGGAAGTCTGATTCTCATTTTGACTTTGGTCACAAGAGGTCGCTGTTTCCTAAGGAAAACCTGTAAGTGAAACTGAAAATGCAGAGCCCCTCCCTTAAAGGGACCAACATTCCTGCCAGCCAGATGCACAAGGGAAATATCGAACAACAGAGAAAGCTCAACAAGCCAGGATTCAATCTATTAACGCATAGCCAGTATGGCTGAGCTAGATGGGCTCTGCTCCTGACACCTTTAAGTCAAGATATCTGGAGAAAAAGAGAAGAGTTTGCTGGTGTTGTGTCTGCAATGCTTACCTGGCCGAAGGGGCTGCTGCAGCTGCTTCTCCTCTACATCGTCTGGAAAATGGGGAGCGGCCAGCTCCATTATTCTATGCTGGAGGAATCCCAGCACGGTGCCTTTGTGGGCCGCATCGCCCAGGATTTGGAGTTGGAGGTGAGTGAGCTGGTGCCTCGGATGTTCCGGATGTTGTCCAAAGGAGAGAAGGACTACTTTGAGGTAAACCTGCAGAATGGGATCTTGTTTGTAAATTCCCGGATAGACAGGGAGGAGCTGTGTGCCAAGAATGCAGACTGTATTATTCATCTGGAGGTGATTGTGGAGAAACCTCTGAGGTTCTTCCATGTGGAGGTTGAAATCAAAGACATTAATGACAATGCTCCCATCTTCTCTACCAGGGAACAGATTCTGAGCATAGCAGAATTTGTAACATTAGTTACACGATTTCCATTAGGAGGAGCATCTGATACAGATATTGGTACTAATGCTCTTTTGACTTACAAGCTCAGTCCAAACAAACATTTTGTTCTGGATTCAGGAAATGATGAAGATGATAGTAAATCTGTAATACTTCTATTGAAGGTGCCACTTGACAGAGAGGAGAGCCCTGTGCATCATTTAGTACTGACAGCCACTGATGGGGGTGAGCCAAAACTCACAGGAACTGTTCAGCTCATCATCAATGTGCTGGATATGAATGACAACCCTCCTGTCTTTAACCAATCTGTTTATAGGATAAAGTTGCTAGAAAACACAGCCAGTGGGTCATTAGTTATTAATCTGAATGCAACAGATTTAGATGAAGGGCTTAACGGGGAAATCTCTTATTTTTTTAGTAATAGCCTAACTCTAGACGTCACAAAGCTATTTAGTATCAATTCTGATACAGGTGAAATCAGAGTGATTGGAAAAGTGGACTATGAAGAAAGTAATTTTCATGAACTTCCAATTCTGGCAAAAGATAAAGGTAGTTTTCCATTATCAGGGCACTGTAAAGTTATCATTGAGGTTTTGGACATGAATGACAACATTCCAGAATTATCTGTGAATTCTCTCTCTGTGCCATTGCCAGAGGATTCCCCTCCAGGGACTGTTGTAGCCATAATCAGTGCTTCTGACAGGGATTCTGGCAACAATGGACAAATAAACTGTTTCCTCAGGCCCACTGGAGTACCCTTCCAACTTGAGTCCACATTCAAGAACTACTATTCCCTAATTGTTGGTGCAATTCTAGATCGAGAGAAGGTGAATGAGTACAGGATGGTTCTGACAGTGGAAGATCAAGGTGTTCCACCACTGTCTTCCAGTCTCTCCCTCTTAGTGCCTATCAGTGATATAAATGACAATGCTCCAGCTTTCCCACAACCCTCCTACACAGTCTTTGTGAAGGAGAACAATCCCCCTGGTGCTCACATCTTCACAGTATCTGCCACAGACCCAGACATCGCTGAGAATGCCCTGATCACCTATTGGATAGATGAGAACCTCTGGCCATTGTCAAGCTACATCTCTGTACATTCAGAGAGTGGAAAGCTCTATGCTTTGCAGTCCTTGGACTATGAGGAGTTGAAACTGCTGGAGTTCCAGGTGAGAGTCAAGGATGCCGGAATGCCCTCCTTATGTGGCAATGCGACTGTTCAAGTCTTTGTGATGGATGAGAATGACAATGCACCTTCTGTATCAAGGTTATCAGAAGAGAACCTGATTCTTCTAGTGGTCCCTGTGATTCCTGGGCATATTGTAAGCAAAATCCATGCCTTGGATGCAGATTCTGGATACAATGCATGGCTAAGCTATGAACTGCTTGAAGAAAGCAATGGTCCTTGGACTGTAGGGCAGTTTAGTGGTGAGGTGAGTACCAAATATTCTCTGGATGAGTCAGAAGGAAGCAAAATCCAGAGTGTGTTGGTTCTTGTGAAGGATCATGGGATACCTCAACTTTCAGCTACAGCTACTCTGAGTGTGTCATTGGTGACAAGTTTCCAGACCATCAAAACAGCTGTTCACTTCCCCAAGTCTGGAGAGAGCTTCATGCCTCTGGTGAACTCCATGAACATCTATTTGATCATTGCCATCTGCTCTGTTTCCAGCCTGTTCCTGCTGGCCATTTTTGTTTATATGGCTCTACGATGTCACTCCAAGGCAAAGGAATCCATGGTGTATGGCCCTGGCATGGCCACCCTCGTCTGTGCTAGTGAAGTAGGCAGCTGGTCCTATTCCAATCGCCACAGCCACATCCTGGCAGGTGTGAGCACAGAGGCTGGTGCCAAGAGTGACCTTATGATTTTCAGTCCCAATATTCCTGTTTCTACAGATAACATGGAACATAGAAATGGGAGTGAACTGCTTCCAGACACATCCAAAGAGGTAAGTTATCCTGCTTGAAATTCTTTCAACTTCTTATTTTCCTGCTGCCAAATTTAAATCAGTATTTCAAAAATTTTATCATATATAATTTCTATAGAAATTCATTGCTGAAAATCTGGTAATCTGTTTTCTAACTTATGTAATTCTTTTACATATGTCTACATGTTTATATTTTTTTTGCTACCAAAAAAGGCACCAGGTCTTATTTTCAGGAGATGTCATCTACTGACTCACTTGCGTGCTTAACCCCTGGCCTTCTTTTTGCTGTCAGAGGCCTTCATGATCTTGTTCTGTGGCTGGCAAGGCTTTCGTGAAGGCCTCTGCAGCTGATAACAGAGCTCCAGATCAATCCGGGGCTTTGTTATTAGCTATAGAGGCCTTCAGGAAAGCCTTGCCAAGCCTTGCCAGCTGCAGAAGAAATTGGGCTGGCAAAGCAGGTGTCGGGGTGTTGTGAGACCTGGCTACAACTGTCCACAGGTAAGTAGTAAGGCAGCTCCACCACCCTCACCCCCACCCAACTTAATTTTGAGTGGACAGGATCTTAATTAGGGCTTATTTTGGGGGCTAGGCTTATATTGGGTACACATGTAAGAATCAAGTTAGGACTTAATTTCAGGGTAGGTCATATTTTCGGGGAAACAGGTTAAAAGTCTTTCTGATTAAATATTTTTAAAATGGGAATGGCCAAAAATAGATCTTGTTTTTTTTTACAATCAGGAAATTTATCTTCTCTTCTACTTTAGTATAAAAAAAGATGTTCATTATTTGCCTGATTCTTTAATTTGTAACTGATCTATAAAGCTCTAAAATGGATACTAGTGCAGTATTGATTTTCCTTTTGTTGATACACTGATTCTTTAATGAATGGAATAGAAATTTTCAATTATATTTTTTTAAAAATATTGTGTTTTTTAAGCATAGTTTTCTTTTTAAAAATATTTAAAACATTTGTTATTGCATGTTTTTTTTAAATCTCATTCTCATATATTGTTGTTACCTTTAAAAACAAAATTTCTAACACAGGTAGGCCTTACCTGGGACCACCAGTTAATCATTCATTTAGCAACCATTCAAAGTTATGATTTCACTGAATGAGGAGACTTAACCACTGATCCGCGTAATTGCGGCTATTATAGCATCTCTGATATGATCTATGACATGATCACATGGCTTACACTTGGCAACAGTCTCTCAGTTATGATGACTGCAATATCCTGAGATCATACGTTTACTCTTTGTGGTCTTCACTGTTGGCTTCTGACAAAGTCACTGGGAAAGCTTGCAGGAAGTTGCTAATGGCAATCATGTGACATTGTGCTTAATGACATGATGGGATTTGCTCAACAGCAGCAAGTGGAACAGTTGCAACTCCTGTTGTAGGTTGATGTGAATATGTGACATTGTCCTTTCTGATCATCCTGCTTAGTGATGGAGTTTTTATCTCAATTACCACTGTTACAGCAAGGACCACCAATATTGTAAAGGTCCTCACTGACTGAAAATAATTGATTCATCAACAATATTGACATTATATCTGTTGGTCTCATATCTGAGGAGTAAAAATCATTCAAGATTACGTTGCACAGGAAATCAATTTTTCTTCAATGTGTTTAATGCCTTGTTAAAATAAATGTTTCTTATATGGGTTATTTAACAGAATAACAGAGTTGGCAGAGGCCTTGAAGATGTGAATTATGATACTGGATAAAGATTTTTTTTTTTTGAAAGAAAATTTTATTAATTTTCTACAAACAGACAAGACAAACAAAACATTAAAACATACACCTCTCATATTTACATACAGTGTGTCAGTTGGTTCATCATTTTTGTGCATTCATTTTGTAGTCCCAATTACAATTATGTTACATAACAACTCATATTATCAATCCAAACTTATATATCCTATAATCACTAAACAAAAAAAAAATTTTTTTTTGACTGTACTTTTAATCATTCATGCTTTATGAGCTAACAATATTTTAACCAAATTATTCAACTAATCATATAATCATACCAGATCAATCCTAAAAAAAAAAAAAACCTTTATAAATATAATATCGATTAACAAAGTAATAGCAAAATAACAAGATAAAGATATTTCTTACTATCTAAAATATTCTATTATCGTATTTTATCATCTAGCCATTTATAAAAAAGATCCCAAATTTCATAGAATTGTTTATCCTCTTGCTCTCTGATTTCAAATGTCAATCTACTCATTTCAGCACATTCCAATATTTTCTTAATAATTTCTTCCTGTAATGGTATTTTCTCATTCTTCCAGTTTTTAGCAAATACAATCCTGGCCGCTGTTAATACATTTACAATCAGATATTTCAAATCTTTACTATATATATCAGGTAAAATTCCCAATAAAAAGATCTCTGGTTTCAAGTCTATATGTTTCTTTGTCATTTTTTCCAACCACATGCGAATTATAGTCCAATATTTTCTAGCATCCTCACAAGTCCACCACATATGGTAATACGAGCCGGGTATCTGATGACATTTCCAGCATTTTTCAGATTTATTCTTGAACATTCTTGCTATTCTTGTCGGAGGAAAGTGCCACCTGTAAAACATCTTATACAAATTTTCTTTATATGCTGTTGACATTGTCATTTTATAATTTTGAGACCACAATTTCTGCCATTTCTCTAAATCAATCCCATATCCAAAATTCTTCCCCCAAACAATCATAGTTTCTTTGACTTGTTCTTCCTCTAATTTCATTCCCAGTAAATAACCATATAATTTTTTAATCACTTTCTCATCAGTACCCATCAAGATCTTATCTAAATCAGTCTGCTTATCATAAAATCCCTCCGTTTTAGAATCTTCATCATACCTTGAATGTATTTGTGCATATGAAAACCAATTCATCCTTATACCTTGTTCCTCTAAGTTTTGGATCGATTTAAGTTCACCCTTTTCATCCAAAAGTTCCCCATATCTAACTGTTTGTTCCTTCTTGTAGATTATAGGATAGGAAAATGCTTCAATGGTCGATAACCAAACTGGAATTTTCAAATAACATTGTCTTTTTATCTTCTCCCAATTTAACCACAAAGACTCCCGTACATAATGTCTTCTAAAATAACCCTGTGTTTTAGTTCCCTTATACCATAAAAAAGCATGCCAACCCAACAGCAAATCATGCCCTTCTAATGTCAACAACCTATGTTTCCTTAATGTTATCCATTCTTTGACCCACATCAAACTTGCAGTTTGATAATACAATTCCCAATTAGGCGAGCCAAAACCTCTAATTCTAGCATCTTGCAAAAGCTTTAGCTTTATTCTTGCTTTTTTACCTTGCCATATAAACTTCAACATGATTTTATTTAAATCTTCAAAATAGTCTTTTCCAAGCCTAATTGGTATTGTTTGAAACAAAAATAAAATTCTAGGTAAAATATTCATCTTAATTGTTGAAATTCTCCCTATTAATGACAATTGCAAGTTTTCCCACTTCTTCAAATCTGTAGTTATTTGTTGTTTAAGTTTAATATAATTATTCTCCTTTAATGTGCTACATCTTGTTGTCAAATATATCCCCAGATACTTAACCTTATTTGTAACTTGAATTTTCAAAAGATCTGCCAGTTCTTCTCTCTGTCTCAATAGCATATTCTTTGTCAAAATCTTTGTTTTATCTTTATTTATTTTCAAACCAGCCACCTCTCCATAAGTCTCTATCTTTTCCAATAACTTTGGAGCTGTTTCTAGCGGGTCTTCCAAAATAAAAGCTAAATCATCAGCAAAAGCTTGTAGCTTGAATTCTTCCTTCTTAATTTTCATTCCTTTTATGCTTTTATCATCCCTAATATTTCTATTCAACACTTCCAAGGTCAACACAAATAACAAAGGAGATAGGGGGCATCCTTGTCTTGTACCTTTCCTTATATTAATAAAATCTGTAAGTTCCCCCTCCATCATTACCCTTGCTGTCTGTTTATTATATATGGCTTCTATTGCTTGAGTAAATTTTTTAGCAAAACCCATCTGCTCCAATAATAATAACATAAATCTCCAGTTCACGTTGTCAAATGCTTTTTGAGCATCTAGGAATATCAAAGCCATTTGCTTTTCAGGATGAGCCTCATAGTCTTCCAAAGTGTCCAAGATTACTCTCATATTGTCTCTAATTTGTCTCTTTGGCAGAAATCCATTTTGATCTGGGTGAATAAAATTATTTAGATATTTTTTAAGTCTTTCTGCTAAGATTGAAGCAAAGATTTTATAGTCTGCGTTCAATAAAGAAATAGGTCTATAGTTCTTAATTTGCAGTGGGTCAGTCTCTTCCTTCGGTATAAGTGTAATGTAAGCCTCTGACCATGTTTTAGGTATCATCTTTTTTAACATAACTTCATTCATAACTTCTAACAATTGGATGCTCAATGATTCTTGAAATGTTTTATAAAATTCTGCTGGAAGCCCATCTGGACCTGGTGCTTTCCCATTATTTTGTCTCTTAAATGCTTCATTTAGTTCCATCATTGTTATATTGCTTTCTAGCATTTCTTCAGTCTCTTTAGGTATCTTTGGTAAATTAGCTTCCTGTAAATACTGTTTGACTTTTTCTTCATCAATATTCTCTTGTTTATATAATTGCCCATAAAAATCTCGAATAATTTCTTTTTTCTCCTTATTCCCACAACAAACTTGGCCTTGTTCATCTATTAACTTCAATATTTTTCTTGATTCCTTCTCTTTTCTCAATTTCTATGCTAGCCATCTACCTGGTTTATTTGCATCTTCAAAATAATTCTGTTTAGAGTTTCTGATTTTCTGTGCCAGTTCTTCTTTCTCTATTAATTCCATTTTATGTTTAATTACATCCAGCTTCAATTTAATATCCTTTTTCTGTGGCATTTTCTGTAATTCTTTTTCAAGAATTTTGTACTCATCTTCCAAGGCCTTAAAAGCTTGCCTTTTCCTAATATTCTTTTTTCTTGTATAATCTATTATCAAACCTCTGGCATATGCCTTCATTGTATCCCACACATTTTGCGTTGAAGTATCTTCTTTTTTATTTTCTCTGAAGAAAAAAGCCAATTCCTTCTCCATCCATTGTATAAAATCTTTCTCCTTTAAAATAGTATTGTTTAATGTCCATCTCGATCTTTTTTTTTGTCCCTTCCATTTAATTGTCATTGGGCTATGATCTGCCCAAGTACTTGTTTCAATATTTGTTTCTTTAATATTGGATATTAATTCTGTTGATATCCAAATCATATCTAATCTGGACCATGATAAATGTCTATTTGAGTAAAAAGTATATTGTTTAGCTTTAACATTTCTTTCTCTCTAAATATCTTTTAAAGTTAATTCATCTGTCATTTTAAAAAAAGACCTTGGGAGAGCCTTTCTATTTTGCTTTGTTGTTGTTGCTGTATAGTCCAATTTATTGTCCACAATTCCATTAAAATCTCCCATCATAATTATATTAACATAGTCCAGTCCAATTATTTTCATGTGTAGCTTTTTATAAAACTCTTCTTGTTTATCATTCGGAGCATAAATTGCAATCAAGAGTATTTTTATATTATTGTCCATTATTTCTACCATTAATATTCTTCCATCTTCATCTGTGTAAATCAATTTTGCTGGGATAGCCTCTTTAATGTATAGAACCACTCCTCTTTTCTTACATTGAGTCAAAGAAGTAAATATTTTCCCCAATTTTGGCTGTACTAACAATTGTTCATGTTGTTTTTTAATATGAACTTCTTGTAGACAAATTATATCAAATTTTAATTTCATTAATTTATGAAAAGTTTTCCTTCTTTTAACAGCTGAATTAAGTCCATTTATATTCATTGTAATCAGTTTTCTTTCTTCCATGATTATGCTTTATATTTAGGTCTAACAGCTCTCGTGGATCTCACTTCACGCTGTTCTTTATTGTCCACCTGTCCACTTACAGCTCCTTTCTCTTTTTCAGTCTCCAGTTGTTCCTCTTGAAACTCAATTAATGAGGCCTCTTTCTCTGCCTCCTCTCTTCTTCTTCCAAAAAATTCTGCATGGAAAAGTTCTGCTTTTTCAATTGAATCAATTCTATGTCTCTGCTCTTGCCACGTAAACATTAATCCTTCTGGAATCAGCCATCTATAATTCACTTCGTTTTCCAGTAGCATTTTGGTCAGAAATCGATATTCTCTTCTCATCTCTCTCACTCTTCTGGGTATTTGTTTTAAAACCACAATCTCTTTACCTTTGTATTTCAATGTTTTCTCTCTTACCACTTGTAATATTTGTGTTTTAATGGATTTTTTGGTAAATCTAATATGGACTTCCTTGGGTAATTTATTCCTCATCGCATATCTTGTATAAACTCGATATACCTCATCTATTCCATCCATCATCTTTTCCTCTGTAATTTCCAAAGCATCTGCCAAAATTTCTATCATTAGCGCTACCAAGTTTTCTCCTTTTTCCTCTTCTATATTTTGAAATCTAAGGTAAAATTCTGACCTTTCCATCTCCCACCTCAGCATCCCACCTTTTTCTTGTTCAACCGCTGTTAATCTACTATCAATATTTCCAATCTTCTTCTCTCTTTGTTTTCCTTCTTCCTCAATTTTTTGAAATCTCTCCTCATACTTAACCATCATTTGTTTGATGTTTTCAACTTTTTCATCAGTCTTCTCTATTCTTTGTTCAATATTTTCTGTTCTTTGTTCAATGATGTCTGATTTTGTCTTGAGATCTTGGATTCCTTGCATAATCATCTGTAAAGTTACTCTTTCTTGTTCCTTATCTTGCTTCAACATTGTCTGGATTAAGCGTTGTCCTCCAGCTGGTGGGGAAGCAGAGGTAGAAGCAGAAATGCCAGTTGATATTGGTTTCCTGCTCATTTCAATGCTTCCAAGGCTTCAAATTCTTCTTAACTTTTAATCCAACTAGTAAAGCAGCCAATTATAATCCAAAATGGAAAACTCCAATAGTAAAAAACACGAAACCAAGGAAGAAACAGCAAAAAAGGAAGAAGAAAGATCTTCAGGTTCTTCTAGACCCTAATCCAATTACGAAATAGTCCACCATAAAAAAAGAAAAAAAATAGAAAGAAGAAAAACAAATCCAAAAATAATAATATTGATTAAGAGCAAAAAAAAGAAAAACAAAAAGTTCCCAGATTCTTCACACCTTAATCCAGTTGAAAAGTCTCAATAATAATAATAATAATAAAAAGGAAACAACAACAAAGTGGTCCAAGAACATAGATAGGAAAAGCAAAAAAGTCCCAATAAAAAAGAAAAGAAAAATAAAGAAAAAAAAAAAACCCTGAGGCTTTCCCTTTAAAAAAAAATAACAAACAAAAATAAAAATATTACTAGAATTGAAATTTTTTAAAAAAGGCTAGCGTGTGGGGTATAAGAAAGCACACTGCACTTTATTTATTTATCCAAGGCTCTTGTTATGACTCTCTTCTCCAGCAGCTTCAAAGCCAAACCTCAAGTGTTCTTGATAACAGTCCAGGAAAGCACCTGCAATAATATTTTGCTGTGCTCTCCCTCTATCATCACATTAAAATGTCCTTGAAAAGAGGTCTTTTTGCAATTCTCTCCCATTCAAATAAAATACTTTCAAGCCTCTAGTTGGCAGTGTTACAAAGTTTCTTAATGCTCTTCCTCCACCCCAGCCGGAAAAAAGGAATAATATATACAGAAAAAAAAAAAGAAAAAATAGTCAAAGGGAGCCTCTATCCTAAAGAAAGTTAAAAAATCAAAGGGAGCATAAAAATATATATAAGAGAAAATTCAATCCGGTTACCTACAAAGTCACAGTAAAATCTTTCCAAAAAAATATAAAGAAAAGAAAAAAAAACCCAAGCCTCAATTTGACATCACTTTAAAAAACGCCGCTCAGACAATTTCAGTCAAAAAAAAAAATCTCACAGCTTTCTTCTTTATTCCGGATGAACTTTCCAACCTCAGCGAATTTACAACACAAAAGAGTTTTTCTCACCCAGCCGACACACTTTCACTCCAATCACTTTCTTTCTGGAGCTGTCCTGACTTCAGCAGCTATGGAGGCTGCCTCTCCGCCGCCAGCGAAAGGGCTTCTTCCGGATCAAACCAGAGATTTTGCGATATCTCTGGGATCCTGGAACAGTGCCCTTCACAATCACCGTCTCTACGGGACGGTTTAGGTCCGTTAGGACCGACCAGGGGTGAAAATATCGGCTGCGATCTCAGAGCCCCGAGATCGCAGCTGTATCGCCGAAACGAAGCTCCGCCTTCTCCCGATAGTGGATAAAGATTTTGAGATAGACATTTGAGGTTCATCCATCAGAATTCCTCCAATAGCTTTATACTCTATTCTTGTATTAAGCCTTTGCCCCCTCAAGTCCTCTGTACTGCCTCATGATGCTAGGAAGTTGCTCCTGGGAGAAGAAGTGAAGAACACCAGTAGTTTATTCCAAGGATATAAATCCCAGCTAGGTCACCAAGGTATGAAGTTAATCCCATTTGCCCAGCTAAAGTAAGCAGGCTCCCATATGGGGCAACGATATTGGAAGATGCAGGAGGCTGATAATTACTTTAGTAATAAGGACAAAGGCCTACCGTATATACTCGAGTATAAGTCGACCCGAATATAAGCCGAGGCACCTAATTTAACCACAAAAAACTGGGAAAACTTATTGACTCGAGTATAAGTCGAGGGTGGGAAATGCAGCAGCTACTGGTAAATTTCAAAAATAAAAATAGATGCCAATAAAAACTTTCACTAGGACAGTTGAGAATAAGTTTGATGTTCACAATTTCCTCTTTGAAAGAGACCAGTAAATAGGGAACAAGAAGATGAAGAAAAAGAAGTGTGTTTTTTCACACTTTTCACACTGAAGTGAACAAAAATGGGATCATAGGAACAAGCTTATTCTCAGCCCAAAGGTTTGTTTCTGATTTCTTCCCTGATTTAAGGGAAATTTGGGAAACGATCTCACTATCATGAAAGGTTTGATTGATTCACTAACCCAAAAGATGATGATGATGACAGTGGTAGGCAGGAGTCACTCTCTCCCTTGCAAGAAAAAACCAAGAGCCGTTCTTATGATATCTCTCTCTCTCTCTCTCCCCCTCCTCCCCCTCCTCCCGAGTGGACTGAAAGCAGCTGGAGCTGAGGAAATGAAACTGAGTGGAGCGACCTCCGCTCGCGTTGCTTTCTCAGCCTAGAGCTCAGAAAAGCCTCCCCCTCCTCCTCCCCCTCCTCCCGAGTGGACTGAAAGCAGCTGGAGCTGAGGAAATGAAACTGAGTGGAGCGACCTCCGCTCGCGTTGCTTTCTCAGCCTAGAGCTCAGAAAAGCCTCCCCCTCCCATGCTTAAAAGTTGCAAAGGAAACACGGAAGCAGGGAAGCGGCTGCCCAGCTTCGGAGCTCCACACCATTTTTTTTTCAGAGGGGAATCTGACTCGAGTATAAGCCGAGGGGGTTTTTTTCAGCACAAAAAATGTGCTGAAAAACTCGGCTTATACTCGAGTATATACGGTAATTACATACGGTGCAGGAATATATCACTAGTATTTTACCAAAACAACCATGTTGATATAAAGTATAAAGTGATAGACAATACAATGCCAGATGCCTTAAACTGAATAACATTCAACAGGCTACTGAGGAAGAGCTGAGGATCTTTTAGAACATATTAATGGTGTTCATGACATAACTAGATTAAAGTTTTCAGGATGTCCAATTGGTGATGTTGCTATGCAGGAAAAAAAATCTGAAGCTGTAAAGACAAAATTATAGTGGGAACATGAAGCATGGGAGTCATGAACATGGGATAGCTTGAGATAGTGAAAGATGAAATTAATCAGCTTTACATTGACATCTTAGGAACAGATAATTGAAATAGGCCAGAACTGGACAATTTCAGTTAGAGCAGGGATTCTCAAACTATGGCCTGCAGGCTGTATACGGCCCACTGACACAATCTATCCGGCCCATGCAGTAGTGGGGTTAAGCCCCACCCCTTGCTTCCCACCCACTTCCTGCCTGGCTGGCTTTTCCCACTGCCCTCATTGCCCCTCCCACAGCTATAAGCCTAATGTATACCTTGCAGAATGCAGCTGCACTTCTGTGTACTTCTGCTCACCGCTGCTTGTAAAGGTAAGGCTGAAGTGTGTGGGTTGGTGGATGAGCAGAGGAGGGGGAATTGGCAGAGGGGTGATACTGGCAGCCGGAGGACTGGTGCGTGCAGGGAGAGAGGGGAGCATGTGGGGGGACACCTTCCTGGGTGTTTCCAGAAGCTGCCCTGCCTAAGTGCGGAGAGAGGAAAGCATGCAAGATACCTTGGCTTTGGAGCCCTTCCTAGGTGTTTGCAGAAGCTGCCCTACTTAAGTGAGGAGGGAGGAAAGTTTGCAGGAGATCATGGTTTTGGAGCCCTTTCTGAGTGTTTGCAGAAGCCGCCCTGCCTAAGCAACGGTTTGCTCTCATCTCCCAGAGAGAAAGAGAGAGACTTGTTGATTGTAAGCTCCTTGGGGCTGAAAAGAATTGCTGCAAAATGTGAGTTTCCTGAGTTTTATGGAGCCTGAAGCTGCTGTTGTAATGAAGTTAGGCAAGTGGCAAGACTGCTAAATTGGCCATCCCACCCAATCACATGCCCACATAGCCACACCTCCCAGCCACACCCACCCATATAGCCACACCCACATGCCCATATAGCCATACCCACCCAGCCGGTCCGCCCCCCCAACCGTCTGAGGGATCGTGAATTGTCCCTGTTTAAAATGTTTGAGGACCCCTAAGTTAGAGGATCATACTATTTACTGCTCAGGACATGAAAAATGAGGAAGGAATGATGCCACTTTCACAATCAGAAAGGTTAATGTAAAAAAAATACTTGGATACATACAGAGCAGTCACAATAACTGAATAATTAGACTTTGTGGAGAACCTTTTAATATGACAATTATCCAAGTTTATGCTGAAGGTACTAATGCAGAAGGAGAGGAGGTTGATAAGTTTCCTGGTCAGGTTCAGAATGAAACAAAACAGTTGTAGTAAGATGTGTTGCCTATGGTTGGGGATTGGAATGCTATAATGGGAAATAATTAAGGACGGCAATGTAATTGGACTATGTGGCATAGGAAATCAAAATGATGCAGGAAAGCCATTTTTCAATTTCTGCCAATAGAAAGATTTCTTCTTGGCTAACATAAGTTTTCTAGCAGTTAAAGTGCCTTTATACATGAATATCATTCCATGGAGAACACAGAATTAAAATTGTAAGTTCCACGTAAAATTCAAGTTCCAAGTAAAGAAGAAGGAAGTCAACCAGTTTCCATAATATTATCATAACCTACCATTCTCAAGAAGAATATCTGGAATCACTTCGAAAACCTCATTGATAATGAAGCAGACGAACTGTTTGAATGAAATCAAAGAAGTGTTTAAGGATGAATGTGAAAAGAGAGTGCCAAGGACCAAGAAATGTGAGAAAATATGGATATCAAAACTCTGGAAATTGCCAAAAAAGGAAGAGAAGTCAAGGGCAAGAAAAATAAAGGTGTCAGGAAAGAACTTTACAAAGAATTTCAACAAGCTGTTAAAAGACACAAGCCATATTACAATGTCTGCAAATATGTTGAAGATGGACAGAGATATGGAAAAACAGGAAAGTCTTCCAAAAGTTTTTCAAACTCAAAAGGAAGTTCTAATATTGAATTGGTATGCTAAAAGATATTAATGAACAGTGAGAAATTGATTCATAGCAGATCAAACAAAGATTGAAAGAATCTCTTGAAATTCTTGCAAAAAAAATGTCTACATCCAAGTACTTAGAAGATATTCTTTACTTCTAAGGATCTCTAGTACTAGAAGATGTAGTTAGATCAACAATCTGTTCATTACAAATTTGAAAGGCTACAGAAATATTTGAAGAGTCTACAGAAATACAGCAAGCAACAGAAGATGAATCTCTAAAGGTTCTAATGAAACTATGGCAGGAACTCTGAAGAATGACACAATGGCCAAGAGGTGGGAAGAGAGCAGTCTATTTATCAATGCCAAAGAAGAGAGGCTTAATACAGTGGGCAAACCATCACACAAAATCATTTAATTCACATGTTAGGAAAATCATGCTTAAACAAGTCTAATTTGACCCAGATTAGAATGTTAAATGTAAAAGGAGATGATAGAGGTTGATACGGCTTTAGAAAAGGCTGAAGAACAAGAGACATTATTGCTAATACACTCTGGATAAATGAGAGAGCAGAAAATACCAAAAAGAAGGCAACACGTTCTTCATTGAATTTAGAAAAGCCTTCAGTTATGTTTAGCTGGGAAATTTGCTTAAGAAAATGGGAATTCTCATATGAAGCCTATAGGTCAGGAAGCCACAGTCTGGAAGGAGCATTGAAACAGACTCATTCCAGATTAGCAAAGAAGTGAGACAAACCCATATATTCTACCCTTGTTTTGTTAATCTATAGACTGAGTGTATGTTATTGGAACCAGACTGAAAGAACATGAATGCAGTTTTAAAGCTGGAGGAAGAAACATCAATAACCTGCATTATGCTGATGATTACTACTTTGACAACTGAACAGCTGAATGATCTGAAAACTCTGGCAATAAAGATCATATTGAAAAAATTGGTCTACAGTTAAATATAAAGAAGACCATACTAATGACATGTACATTAACCAAGCTTGAAATTGATAATGAAAATTTCAACATTGGGAGTAGCTTTGACCTTTTAGGACTGACTATTAACCAAAAGGAATATTCAGTGAAAAAAAATACCATTGCAATAGTATGTGGGAATAATCTGAGGAGACAGATAAAAGAGCTATAGATCAGACAAAGGTCAGACGAACACCAATTGAGTTCCCAGAAGCAATAGGGAAATGTCTCAGAAGGGACCCCCTGCAGTTTCTTTGAATGTAAAGAAAAGGAGGGATAGATTGTACTTTTAGGCTTGAAAAAGATATATCATTCTTATAAAGTTATCCAGATAAGAAGCATTCCCAGAAGTACTAGCTCTAATTTTATCATTAGGATACATTAACAGAATTTTGGAATTGTTGCAAGAAACTTAGTGACTCGTGACTTAGAATGTCTTCTAGAATCATCTAAATATCATTTTAGTAATATAATAGAGGTAAGAAATAACTATTTTTTTATACTCAACAATAGCTAGGTGATGCTAAAAAAAGTGCTGGAACAAGCTAATCAATGGAAAGGACAAAAAATTACTACCCTTTGGAAACATAAGTAGTGCAGAAAATTAATTATCTATTTCACCATTATGTATAATTGCATCAGGTAAAACTGCTTCTTGTTCTAAAATTTGTCACATTCCTAAGGTTTATCAGATACTTGCCTTTGTGAAATATTATTTACAGGATAATTGCAAAAAATGGGAATGTACCTCTAAATTTAGAAAAACACACTCAGTTGAAACAAATCCTATTTCTAATGGAAGATCGAACCAGACACCTGTCATTTCTGTCTTAATATGAAGAATATATTTCAGAAATAAAGCCAATTAAGACATCACATAAGTTTGACAGCTAGCCCTTATCTTTTACCGAAAAGGTTCAAGAGCTGCATGTCCAGCCAGGACTCAGAAACAAAACTAGAAAAGTAATTCTTGTCATAGCCCTTGAAGGAAAAAGTATCAGACACCCAATAAAGAATGGAAGTCCATTTCTCATTTTGATTTTAGGTCACAAGAGGTCGCTGTTTCCTAAGGAAACCCTGCAAGTGAAACTGAAAATGCAGAGCCCCTCCCTTAAAGGGACCGACATTCCTGCCAGCCAGATCCACAAGGGAAATATTGAAAGACAGAGAAAGCTCAACAATCCAGGATTCAACCTATGAATGCATTGCCAGTATGGCTGAGCTAGATGGGCTCCGCTCCTGACACCTTTAAGTCAAGATATTGAGAGAAAAAGAGAAGAGCTTGCTGGTGTTGTGCCTGTGTCTGCAATGCCTACCTGGCTGAAGGGGCTGCTGCAGCTGCTACTGCTCCACATCGCCTGGAAAATGGGGAGCGGCCAGCTCCATTATTCTGTACTGGAGGAATCCCAGCATGGTGCCTTTGTGGGCCGCATTGCCCAGGATCTGGGGTTGGAAGTGAGTGAGCTGGTGCCTCGGATGTTCCGGATGCTGTCCAAAGGAAAGAAGGACTACTTTGAGGTAAACCTGCAGAATGGGATCTTGTTTGTAAATTCCCGGATAGATAGGGAGGAGCTGTGTGCCAAGAATGCAGACTGTATTATTCATCTGGAGGTGATTGCGGAGAAACCTCTGAGGTTCTTCCATGTGGAGGTTGAAATCAAAGACATTAATGACAATGCTCCCATCTTCTCTGCCAGGGAACAGATCCTGAGCATGGCTGAACACATAACATCTGGTACCCAATTCCCATTACAGAGAGCATCTGATGCAGATATTGGTACTAACGCTCTGTTAACCCACAGGCTCAGCCCTAACAAACATTTTGTTCTGGATTCAGGAAATGATGAAGATGAGAGTAAATATGTAGTACTTTTATTGAAGGTGCCACTTGACAGAGAGGAGAGCCCTGTGCATCATTTAGTATTGACAGCCACTGATGGGGGTGAACCAAAACTCACAGGAACTGTTCAGCTCATCATCAATGTGCTGGATGTGAATGACAACCCTCCTGTCTTTAACCAATCTGTTTATAGGGTAAAGTTGCTAGAAAATACAGCTAGTGGGTCATTAGTTATTAATCTGAATGCTACAGACTTAGATGAGGGGATCAATAGGGAAATCACTTATTTTTTTATGGATAGCTTAGCTCTTCATGTCACAAAGATGTTTGATATAAATTCTGATTCTGGGGAAATCAGAGTGATTGGGAAATTGGATTACGAAGAAAATAAGTTCTATGAACTTCCAATTGTAGCAGAAAATAAAGGCATTTCTCCATTATCAGGGCACTGTAAAGTTTTCATTGAAGTGTTGGACATGAATGACAACATTCCAGAATTATCTGTGAATTCTCTCTCTGTGCCACTGCCAGAGGATTCCCCTCCAGGGACTGTTGTAGCCATTATCAGGGCTTCTGACAGGGATTCTGGCAACAATGGAGAAATAAGCTGTTTCCTCTGGCCTATTGGAGTACCCTTCAAACTCGAGTCCACATTCAAGAACTACTTCTCCCTAATTGTTGGTGCAATCCTAGATCGAGAGCAGGTGGCTGAATACAGGATGGTTGTGACAGTGGAAGATCAAGGCGTTCCACCACTGTCTTCCAGTCTCACCCTCTTAGTGCCTATCAGCGACATAAATGACAATCCTCCAGCTTTCCCACAGCCCTCCTACACAGTCTTTGTGAAGGAGAACAATCCCCCTGGTGCTCACATCTTCACAGTATCTGCCTTGGATCCAGATATAGCTGAGAATGCTCTGATCACCTACTGGATAGATGAGAACCTCTGGCCATTGTCAAGCTACATCTCTGTACATTCAGAGAGTGGAAAGCTCTATGCTTTGCAGTCCTTGGACTATGAGGAATTGAAACTGCTGGAGTTCCAGGTTAGAGCCAAGGATGCCGGAATGCCCTCCTTGTGTGGCAATGTGACTGTTCAAGTCTTTGTGATGGATGAGAATGACAATGCACCTTCTGTATCAAGGTCATCAGAAGAGAACCTGATTCTTCTAGTGGTCCCTGTGTTGCCTGGGCATATTGTAGGCAAGATCCATGCATTGGATGCAGATTCTGGATATAATGCATGGCTAAGATATGAACTAGTTGAAGAAAGTAGTGGTCTTTGGATTGTGGGGCAGTATAGTGGTGAGGTAAGTACCAAATATTCTCTGGATGAGTCAGAAGGAAGCAAAATCCAGAGTGTGTTGGTTCTTGTGAAGGACCATGGGAAGCCTCAGCTCTCAGCCACAGCTACCCTGAGTGTGTCATTGTTGACAAGTATCCAGGACATCAAAAACTATAATCAACATTCAATTTTACAAGACAACTTCATGCCCTTGGTGAACTCAATTAATATCTATCTGATCATTGCCATCTGCTCTGTTTCCAGCATGTTCCTCCTAGCCACTTTCATTTATATGGCTCTGAAATGCCACTGCAAGGCAAAGGAAACCATGGTATGTGGTCCTGGCATGGCCACCCTGGTATGTGCCAGTGAAGTAGGCAGCTGGTCCTATTCCAATCGCCATAGCCACATCCTGGCAGGTATGAGCACAGATGCTAGTGCCAAGAGTGACCTTATGATTTTCAGTCCCAATATTCCTGTTTCTACAGATAACGTGGAACATAGAAATGGGAGTGAACTGCTTCCAGACACATCCAAAGAGGTAAGTTATCCTGCTTGAATTTTATTTTCAGAATCCAGGAATAATCAAAAATCAATGGAGAATAGCAATAGCAATAGCACTTAGACTTATATACCGCTTTATAGTGCTTTACAGCCCTTTCAAAGCGGTTTACAAGTCAGCATAATGTCCCCAACAGTTTGTGTCCTCGTTTTACCCACCTCAGAAGGATGGAAGGCTGAGTCAACCTTGAGGCTGGTGGGATTCGATCTGCCAAATTGCAGTGGGAGTATCTTGCAGTACTGCATTCTAATCATTGTGCCACCGAGGCTCATATAATACATGTTTGATATATAATATATGTTTGATATATTTACACTTTGTTAAGTTGCCTATATTTCATTGCTGAAAGCAAGTCTGAAAACAATAATCATCTTTAAATTTCACTGAAAGTTTCAACTTACTTACATACAAGATATGATGCTATATTGTAGAACTTAAAAATCTATTCCAAATAAAGCTGTGTTTCTGTATGAATGGAAGCAGACATATTTCTAATAAGCTGTTTCAATTCCCAGCTTGCATTCTAGCTGTTAGTGAAAAGATCTTAAATAGAAATGCTACATAAGGATACTTATAGATGGATCTTGTTTGGCATTGTAAGGAATATTTAAAAATAATATATTATTTCCGGGAAGTTAGCATTGTAAATATGTTATTTATTTATTTTCAACCCTGACATATTGTCTGCAGAACTGTCAAGCTGTATGATTTCTTTTTTTAATTTAAAACTTAATTCTGCCATGATGTGAAAGGAATAATCAATAATCAAGGGGAAAAAACAGACCCAGAAAACTACAGGCCAATCAGCCTAACATCAATCCCTGGGAAGATACTGGAAAAGATAATAAAAAAAAAAAACAGATCTGCCAACATCTAGAAACAAGTAAAGCAGAGGTGGTATTCAGCAGGTTCTGACCAGTTCTGGACAACTGATTGCGAATATTTTGAGTACTTCGGAGAACTGGCAATTACCATCTCTGACTGGAGATTTTTCAGTATCCTTCCCCTGCCACACCAACCAGTCATGCTGACAGAACCGGTAGTAAAAAAAATTTGAATCCCACCACTGAAGTAAAATAATAACTAGAGTCAGTACAGATTTGTTAAAAACAGATCATGCCAAACCAATCTTATTTCATTCTTCAACATAGTAACTAAATTTGTAGACCAGCAAAATATTGTGGACATAATATACTTAGATTTCAGCAAGGCGTTCGACAAAGTAGACCACAACCGACTTCTTGGCAAGCTAGAAAAAAGTGGGATAGATAGCATCATCACCAGATGGATTCACAACTGGCTGACAAAGTATACTCAATGAGTAGTCCTTAATGGATCTAAGTCTACATGGAGGGAAGTAATTAGTGGGGTGCCATAAGGTCCAACCTTAGGCCCAGTACTGTCCAATATCTTCATTAACAATTTAGATGAGGGAATAGAAGGGGAATTTACTAAATTTGCAGATGATACTAAGCTGGCAGGAATAGCTAACACCCAAGAAGATACGCTCAAGATCCAGATGGATCTTGACAGGCTCGAACACTGGGCCCTATCTAACAAAATGAAATTCAATGTAGAGAAAAGTAAAGTCCTACACTTAGGCAAGCAAAACCAAAAGTGCACATATAGATTGGGTGAAACCAGGCTTAATAGCAGTAACTGGGAGAGGGATCTTGGAGTCTTAGTGAACAACTGCTAAATATGAGCCAGCAGTGTGCAGCAGCAACCAAAAAAGCTAATGCAATCCTAAATTGCATTAACAGAGGGATACCATCAAGATCAAATGAGGTACTAACACCACTCTATAAATCCTTAGTAAGATCACACCAGAGTACTGCGTCTAATTTTGGTCACCACACTATAAAAAAGATGTTGAGGCTCTAGAAAAAGAGCAGAGACAAGCAACCAAGATTGTTGTGTCCGCGAAATGATGCCAGGAGTCGGTGACTTAGTGCAAAGCTCTTTTATTGATTTGCTGGAACCGAACTGGCGAAAGGAAAAAAGCCCGCGGCTTTTATTCTTTTCGCCGCGGCGGCCGCGGCCAATGGCATCACTTTGAATCTCCCGCAGTTTGAACGGACCAATCGCGGGAGATTCCTAGTGAGCCAATCGGCGCGGCTCGCCAGACCAATCAGAGAGCCCCGCGCTTTGGCCAATCAAAGCGCGGGGATCTCGAGTATGTTAATGAGGGACAGAACAAAGATGATTAGGGGACTGGAGACTAAAACATATGAAGAACAGAAACTGGGCTTGGCTAGTCTAGTAAAGAGAAGGACCAGGAGAGACATGATAGCAGTGTTCCAATATTTGAGGCCTGCCACAGAGTGGAAGGGGTCAAGCTATTTTCCAAAGCACCTGTAGGCCAGACAAAGAATAATGGATGAAAACTGAACAAGGAGAAATTTAACCTGGAAATAAGGAGAAACTTTCTGACAATGAGAACAATCAACCAATGGAACAGCTTGCCCTCGGAAGTTGTGGGAATGTCATCACTTGAGACTTACAACAATAGATTGGACTGCCATTTGTCAGAAATGGTGTAGGGTCTCCTGCTTAGGCGGGGTGGTGATGGACTAGATGACCTACAAGGTCCCTTCCAACTCTCATTATCTGTAAGCAATTCTTTGCTTCATCTACAAAACATTATTTCCTTTATCCAGTACAGTTTTTATCTGCATTAATTCTGTCTTTTTAAAAGAGTGTAAATCGGGAAAAACAACTTTTAAAGACATAGGTGACTCTATTCAGTTTCTTTCTGTGTAATTTTCTTGCAATCTGTTGTGAGTTAGTAGTTATCTATATGTTTATTTTTTCAATTCCAACTATTTATATGCTCTTGAATGAGTGGAATGGCTTTTATTTTATTTCTCTTCTTAACTTCAGATCCAAAATTTATCACTACAGAGCAATAATTTAAACAAAGACAGACAAAAAGAAATAACCCTGTAAACTCATGGAGGAACCACTTCCGAAATTTGGCATATCACCAAATTAAAGTTCCTACACTTAGTTCCTAGAAAAGAATTTAACAAAAGCATCAGATACATTTCACCTAGATAAGAACTTAATTGTAGACAATAATAACAATCTTTAAAACTGTGCAGTTAAATGTTGCTAGATATTTATATAACTTCAACTCAACCCTGAGAAATGCTGGAATGTGGCTTACTTTTCACAAATAAGGATGGTACAGTACAGTATCACCAAGTTTGAATGTGCGTCTATTATTTTTCCATTTTTTTGTTAATGATCTGAGCAAGAAGGTGAAAGAAAACAATAAAGTTTATAGATAATTCAGGTGAATATTAGAGGGCAAAACCTTATTAGTTTAAAGGTGAACATGAGATAGTAGTGTGTCATAACAAAAAGAGTAATATAATTTTAAACTGCAATAATATAAGTTTAGTTTTCAAGTTATGGGGAGCAGTAATATCACTTTATTCTGCATTGGTCAGAGCCCCTTCAAGTACTACTGTATGTCCAGTTCTGTACAAACATTTATTAAATTTGTGCAAATAAGATAAACGAGAATTATCAAGCATCTTGAAATAAGGTTTTAGGAGGAAAGATTAAAGAATGTGGGTAAAGTTTAACCTTAAGGAGGTTTAACTTTTCCTATAGCTCAAGGCCATAGCATATTCCAATTTCCACATATAATTTGAGCCAAGCATTTGGTTTAAAAAATTATCAGCTGCTAAAACTAATTATTCACCTGCTATAAATAAAAAAAAATCTTTATCTTGACAGCAGAGTTAGATGTAGTAGTTTAATATACTTTCTGTCAGTATGTTTATGGGTGCTCCAGATCCTATTACAATGGAGCACATCTCCTTGTTATTTGAAATGATGTTACTATTTAGTTGTGTTTTTTTAGTTCTGTTTGCAAATATTACTTTGCTTTTTTAGAAATTAATAGCTAGTCTGTGTTGTCTGCAATAGGTTTACAATACTTTTTAAAGATGTATTGGGGTGGAGATGACATCATCTACATATAGAAGTTGCAAAACATTTTTTCTTTGTCTATAACAGTGAATGGTAATCAGGAGTTGATATAAAAATTAAGCAACAAGGGTCCCAAAATATATCCTTGTATAACCTTTTAATTTGATGAAATTAATCTTAAAAGAAACCCCTGTAGATTATATTTCACTTTAAGGTTGCATTTGTATGCAATTTCTGTCTTAAAAAGAATAAGTCACTTGTGGTATCTCTGTTTTTCCTATAGAATATCTCTAGAGATTGAATCAAATTTGAATTTGAAACTGGCGAAGGTTATGTAAGAACACTTATCTGAATATACATCTACAAGTTAATTTTTTTAAATAAAAAAACATTTCTCCCTCAAAATAGTACACAACTAATATATTGTTTGAATGTTTCTATTTAAATCTTGCTGGTTCCTCCCCAAGTGTACATTTTTAAATTCCAGTCAATCTGATAATATGTGGCTCAGATGTTTTGTACATAGTTTATTAACTATGACACCTGGAAAGGAGGCGTTCTTGGTATAGATGCTATTTTTGGGGTTGTTTTGCTTAAGCCTGGGCTTCTAAGGGAATGAAGGTGGGTTCTGAGGGCTGAGAGGCCAGACAGGAAGACTTGCCTCTGCTCAGGCTTATGTGCTTTGCTTCTCTTTTGATTCTGTCTGGTTTTTGTCATTCGTCAACATTTTTTTTTCTTTTTACTTTTCCCTCTTACTGTATTTTTTGCTTGTTTTAATGTATTTACTTGTGAGCCACAAGTAGGGTAACATAACAAAGTTAATAAAACAATACATTATACTTAGGAGGCTAAGTGGGTGGTAGCTAGAAATTCTTATTTCTATCTTTTTTGTACATTGATATTACAAAGGTTCCACCCAAACCTTGGGAATACACAAATGGGAAAAGAGATATGATCAGGGCAGGCCATAATTTAGAATTATTATTTAGTTCAGATAATCTATTCTGCTTTTCAAATGAAGAGCATACATTTATACAGCAGTGGAAAATATACATTGAGATGTATTTAAAAAGCTACTCATTACTTCTGCTGATCAGTTAAGCTGTTAGCACCTATTTGAGGGCAGCTGTCACCTACTATAAACTTAGCCCTAAACCTCTTGTGCAGAGGTGGTATTCAGCAGGCTGTGACCAGTTCTGGAGAACCAGTAGTGGAAATTTTGAGGAGTTCAAAGAACCAGCAAATCCCACCTCTGACTGGAGATTTTACAGTATCCTTCCCCTGCTATGCCTACCAAGCCACGCCCACAGAATTGGAAGTAAAAAAATTTGAATTCCACCACGGCTCTTGTGTATTTTTGCTGGGAAAACTTTATTAATGTAGCACCATCAAAAGTACAATTAGTGAAGCAACTTTTATTTCCTGAGGCTAGCTAGGAAGCCAGATAAAGACATGCTAGTTTATTCAGTGGCACAGAGCTGGTGTGCTCATGCAAGTTCCAAAACATTTCTTCCCAATATATATTTATGCACTGTGCTCAAATGGATTACAGTATACGTCAGCCTATTGGATAGGCTAACATATATATTGGATAAAATATAAGATGAAATATTCAGGTAATATTTGTCACATTTCTAAGTACTACGGTAAGTAAGAAGGAAATAAATACATATGCATAGACAAGTCTCCGGATCATTTTTTAAACTTCTTATACAAACCTGAGACAAATTTGGATTTGGCACTACTAATACATTGTTCCTCATCTTGGTTGAAACTTTGGTTCAAATGTTTCAAGCCAGTCCAGTCATCTTCTAAAAGCATCACAGTCACCTTGAGAAATGGAGAAGGGAACAAGAGAGGCAAACAAGTACATTTGCCATCATTATATATAGAAATGAAAATACATATCCAAAAATATATAAGGTAAATTAATATAATGTGTACACAGTGAAAGAAGAATAAACGCATGTATGAGATTTATAAATGAAGTCAAGCACTCCATGTAAAAGTCTATCTGAGAATGAGGATGGAATGATTATTAGAAATTTGTCAAGAATACAGAAGGAAATATTTCTACTGTTTGAAATTTAGTCACAAGAGGTCACTGTTTGCTAAGGAAACCTTGTAGGTGAAACTGAAAATGCAGAGCTCCTCCCTGAAAGGGACCGACATTCCTGCCACCCAGATCCACAATGGACTATTAAAACAAAAACAAAAAAACAAAAACAAAACAAGGAAGCTCAACAAGCCAGGATTCAACCTATGAACACATTGCTAGTATGGCTGAGCTAGATGGGCTCTGCTCCTGACACCTTTAAGTCAAGATATTGAGAGAAAAAGAGAAGAGCTTGCTGTTGTAGTGCCTGTGTCTGCAATGCCTACCTGGCTGAAGGGGCTGCTGCAGCTGCTACTGCTCCACACTGCCTGGAAAATGGGGAGCGGCCAGCTCCATTATTTTGTGCTGGAGGAATCCCAGCACGGTGCCTTTGTGGGCCGCATCGCCCAGGATCTGGGGTTGGAGGTGAGTGAGCTGGTGCCTCGGATGTTCCGGATGCTGTCCAAAGGAGAGAAGGACTATTTTGAGGTAAACCTGCAGAATGGGATCTTGTTTGTAAATTCCCGGATAGACAGGGAGGAGCTGTGTGCCAAGAATGCAGACTGTGTGCTTCATCTGGAAGTGATTGTGGAGAAACCTCTGAGGTTCTTCCATGTGGAGGTTGAAATCAAAGACATTAATGACAATGCTCCCATCTTCTCTGCCAGGGAACAGATCCTGAGCATGGCTGAACTCATAACATCTGGTACCCGATTCCCATTAGAGAGAGCATCTGATGCAGACATTGGTACTAACGCTCTGTTAACTTATGAGCTTAGCCCAAGCAACCATTTTATTCTTGATACAGAAAATGATGAAGATGAGAGTAAATCTGTAGTACTTCTATTGGAGGTGCCACTTGACAGAGAGGAGAGCCCTGTGCATCATTTAGTATTGACAGCCACTGATGGGGGTGAACCAAAACTCACAGGAACTGTTCAGCTCATCATCAATGTGCTGGATGTGAATGACAACCCTCCTGTCTTTAACCAATCTGTTTATAGGGTAAAGTTGCTAGAAAATACAGCTAGCGGGTCATTAGTAATTTCTCTGAATGCAACAGACTTAGATGAAGGGATTAATAGAGAAATATGTTATTTTTTTAGTAATAGCCTACCTCAACATGTCAGAAATATGTTTAGTATAAATTCTGATACTGGGGAAATCAGAGTAATTGGAAAGTTGGATTATGAAGATATTAATTTCTATGAACTTCCAATTGTAGCAGAAGATAAGGGTACTTTATCTGGACATTGTAAAGTTTTAATTGAAGTATTGGACATGAATGACAACATTCCAGAATTATCTGTGAATTCTCTCTCTGTGCCATTGCCAGAGGATTCTACTCCAGGGACTGTGGTAGCCATAATCAGCGCTGCTGACAAGGATTCTGCCAACAATGGACAAATAAACTGTTTCCTCTGGCCCATTGGAATACCCTTCAAACTTGAGTTCACATTCAAGAATTACTATTCACTGATTATTGATGCACCACTAGATCGAGAGAAGGTGAATGAGTACAGGATGGTTGTGACAGTGGAAGATCAAGGCATTCCACCATTGTCTTCCAGTCTCACCCTCTTAGTGCCTATCAGTGACATAAATGACAATACTCCAGCTTTCCCACAGCCCTCCTACACAATCTTTGTGAAGGAGAACAATCCCCCTGGTGCTCACATCTTCACATTGTCTGCCGCAGATCCAGATGTAGCTGAGAATGCTCTGATCACTTACTGGATAGATGAGAACTTCTGGCCATTGACAAGCTACATATCTGTACATTCGGAGAGTGGAAAGCTCTATGCTTTGCAGTCCTTGGACTATGAGGAGTTGAAACTGCTGGAGTTCCAGGTGAGAGCCAAGGATGCTGGAATGCCCTCCTTGTGTGGCAACACGACTGTTCAAGTCTTTGTGATAGATGAGAATGACAATGCACCTTCCATATCAAGATCATCAGAAGAGAACCTGATTCTTCTAGTGGTCCCTGTGATGCCTGGGCATATTGTAAGCAAGATCCATGCCTTGGATGCAGATTCTGGATACAATGCATGGCTAAGATATGAACTGTTTGGAGAAAGCAATGGTCCATGGACTGTAGGGCAGTTTAGTGGTGAGGTGAGTACCAAATATTCTCTGGATGAGTCAGAAGGAAGCAAAATCCAGAGTGTGTTGGTTCTGGTGAAGGATCATGGGATACCTCAACTTTCAGCTACAGCGACCCTGAGTGTGTCATTGGTGACAAATTCCCAGGCCATCAAGACAGATATTCATGTCCACCGGTCAGGGGAGAGCTTTGTTCCCCTAGTGGACTCGATCAACATCTATCTGATCATTGCCATCTGCTCTGTTTCCAGCCTCTTTTTGATGGCTATTCTCATCTATGTGGCCTTGCGATGCCACTGCAAGGCAAAGGAATCCATGGTTTATGGCCCTGGCATGGCTGCCCTGTTTTGTACCAATGAAGTGGTACAAAATTTCAATCGCCACAGCCATATTCTGGCAGAAGTGAATACAGAGTGTGGTGCCAAGAGTGACCTCATGGTTTTCAGTCCCAACACTCCTGTTTTTGCAAATAATAGAGGACTTCAAAATGTTACAGAACTGCCTCCAAATGGATCTAAAGAGGTGAGTTTTGGTCCTTTTATTAGTGTTTGACATTCAGTGCACATTCTATTTCTCTGATATTGATTTTGAATCAATACTTATACATTTTTTTTCTCATAATTAAGTCTTAGATTTGTAACAGATAGCTTTTAAATACATTAATAACTATGAGATAGTATTCTACAGAGTTTATCATTTCTTTTTAGATTACAGAGCATTTGTGAATGAGTTGCAATTGGGAGTACAGCAATTATTTGATTTGTTTGTTAACATTAGAATCAGACTAGAGCTGGAAGGGACCTTGGAGGTCTTGTAGTCCAATCCCCTGCTCAAGCAGGAGACCTTATACCATTTCAGACAAATGGCTGTCCAGTCTCTTCTTAAAAACCTCCAGTGATGAAGCACCCACAACTTCTGGAGGCAAAGTGTTCCACTTGTTGATTGTCCTCACTATTTGGAAGTTTCTCTTCAATTCCAGGTTGCTTCTCCTTGATTAGTTTCCATCTATTTTTTCTTGTCCTGCCCTCTGGTGCTTTGGAAAATAAATTGACCCTCTCCTCTTTGTGACCGCCCCTCAAATACTGGAATACTGCTATCATGTCTCTCCCAAGTTCTTCTTTATCATTAATAAAAAGTAATAATTTTATTAATACATTATTAATAATCAAATTTATTATTGCTCTTAATTTATTAATAAATTAATAAATATAATTACTCTAGGTACTGGTTCAGGTGACAAAGGTATCTTAGAACTGTAGAATTGTAAAGTTGGATAGGCTAATTCAGGTCATCAAATCCTCCCTCCTTCATTCAGTGCAGAAATCCAAAGTAAATCATGATTTACCCAGATGGCTTTCTGAAATACAGTGATACCTTGGTATTCAAATGCTTTGAAACTCATCAAATTTGGTAGTCAATACATTTTGATATAAACATTTTGTGCTGGTACTCATAGTTTATTTGGTACTCAACACACAGGCTAGAACTTGTCGTTGTCAGTTGCCTTATGACTCACTACATTATTCCTCCTAAAAAATTGTTTGTATTCATTGTTTTTGGTACTCATTGCACCTCCCAGAATCAATTAACAATGAGTGCTGAGGTACCACTGTACATCCATTTTTTTGTATATCTTATAAAAAGAAAGCTATTTAAATTATTATATCAGTTTGAGAGCTTTATTAGTGAGATTTTTTTTTCACCCTAGATCAGGCCTGTCAAACTGGCAGGCCATGCCCACCCTGGCTCCACAAACAAAAAAACGTCACAATACATCATGATCCGACTCGTGATGTAATCAAGTTTGACACCACTGCCCTAGATCCTCAGATCTTATTTCTGGATTCTTTTTTTAATCTGATAGTTCAGGAATTCAATTTGTCTCCATCAAAAAGTGGTTTATATTTTGAACAGGTACAGTTTATTAAACTTTCAAATCATAAGTGATTACTAACAATGCATTTTCTTTTTCAAGATATGGTGCATGGCAATGATGTCTTCTGTATTATTCACTTTTTAACCTTGAAAACATTCAATTTCCTTATGCTATCTTAAATTTCAAATACAATATAATATCTTAGTGCAGGAAATAAGAGTATAAGATACTTATGCACCTTTATGTTGCTTTGTGTTTCATACCTAAAGTAGAAGGTTCCGTACCTAACCTTACTTTTTAATACTAATTTGAGATTAATTGGAAGAAATTTGCATTGATGTTATTGGGTCCTAGTAATAATTCTGATAAATTTATAACGTATCATTTTGGGTTGTGTTTTGATTTTAAAAATGTTCAGTGCAGCGATTCCGACAAAATATCTTGTCTTGAGACATTTAAATTTAGTTCCACTTTTGGTAGAAATGCAACAAACAGCAGTTTCATTTGAATGTTTGCGACAAGACATTCTTAAATTACTTATGCTGCCTTGATATTAAATTGACTTAACAAAATCCAGTCTCTGACTGAGGCCTTTGGCAACATTTTGCAAGGACTTCAATCTGGAAAGCAGACTACCATATTCTCCACCTGGAGGATTTCTGTTCTATGTTTGAGATCTGCTAGCAGGTCTTATTGGATATTTTCCATGAATGAAAAAATGATGATACAATGGGTCAGGGTCAAAGCAAAAGAGAAAAGAACCCAGCAGGTTAGTTGGTAGCTAGGGAATCAAAAATAGTAATTAAAAAAAAACCTGCCAAGTGATTGAAGTTATGATGAAGTGATGCACCAGTGAACTTAAAAAAAAAAATGACCAGCCCAAAAGTGGATAGTAAGAAAAGAAAAAAAAATCCATTGAGTTTTGAAATGGGGACATTCTGCATATGAGTGTAATAACTAATAAGCTAGTAAGAAATGTCCCATTATAAATGAATAAAAAATGGAACTTAGTAAGGAAAGGAGGGAAAATGCAATGATGGGTATTCCTAGCCCAGCAAAAGAGTGAAGGGGCTGGTCTAAAAGAAAAAAAAAAGTAATCCAGGCAAACTGGCTGGCAGCCCCCAAGCTGACAAAAGCAGACAAATACTACTTTGAAACACAGAACAGCAGATCACATCTGCATGGGTAGAGGTTGAGTAAAAGGCGACGTAGTTCATTCTTGTCCATTCTTATTCTAGGGTAGTAGCTTTCTCTCCTCTTCTTTCCAGTTCCTCATCTTAGTTATTTATATTTAACAAAGAAAAGTACAAGCTTGCTATGCAGAACTTCAATAAAAACAGCCCTTAAATTTAATGAGGAATCATTGACAAATAATATTTGAGTATGATTTTCAAGCCAGAGAATTATCAAGCCAGGTAATCAGAATGCCGTAAGATGCTTTGTCAACTACTTTGCTGAAATAAAGGTATACAGAGAAAAATATGTTTGGAAAACAACTGAGCCAGTGGTGGGACTCAATTTTTTTTACTACTGGTTTTTGTGGGCGTGGCTTGGTGGGCATGGCAAGGGAAGGATATTGTAAAATCTCAAATCAGAGGTGGTATTTGCCGGTCCTCTGAACTACTCAAAATTTCTGCTACCGGTTCTTCAGAACTGGTCAGAACCTGCTGAATACCACTTCTGGATCAAACCCCAAGCATAAACCCCAAGACAAAGGAATGGAGTGGTAAGAGGGAAGGGGAATTCAGATATAAAATAGGAGACATAGGAAGCAAATGCAAGGTCAGCTCTAAAGGGTTCAGATTCCTATACGCTAATGTTCAGAGTTTGGAAAAAAAAGAATTCTGCGAATTTACAAGACGAATGACATAGGGAACAAAGGTGTTACAGAATCTAGTAGTCCTACTATAAATACTTTGAAACTTCCTTCCAGAGGGGAGCAACAGAATCAGACTATGTAGTGGGTGTGTGGGGTCTCTTACAATGCTTTGAGCTTTCAGCATATAGCTCTTATAAGCAGTATCCTGAATAATAGGAAGTTAATTTTCTATGATCTTCTCAGCTGTCCTTACCACTATCTGTATGGACCTTTTATCTGAGGCACTGCTGCCACCAAACAAAACAGTGTTAAAATGTGTTTTTTTTTAAAAAAGATGAATTGTATTAATTTATTTTTTATTAATTACATTTCTTAGTGCTTGATAAACATTGTGTTGTCTGGGTATTTGCTTAACAATATAGATTCCATTCTTACTCTTCACCCCTTTTCTCCAACCAATGGTAAAATAAGTTCCATGTTTGATAATATTCTGTGTCTTCTTTCTGTTTGATTTTCAACGTAAGTCTATCCATTTCTGCACAATCTAATATCTTCTTAATTATTTCTTCATTTTGCAATGTTTCTTCATTTTTCCAATATTGTGCGAAGATAACCCTTGCTGCTGTTAAGACATGTAATACCATACTGCTCTTATCAATTTTTTCTGATATCTCTAATAAAAATAGTTCAGGTTTAAAATATACATGTTCCCCTATTATCTTTTCTAGCCATCTGTGCATTTTTGCCCACATTTTGTTCGTTTTAGCACAAGTCCACCACGTATGATAAAATGTGCCTGTTTTTTTTATTACATTTCCAACATTTGCTAGACATATTTTTAAACATTTTAGCGAACCTAGCAGGTGGTAAATGCCATCTATAAAACATTTTATATTATTTTTCTTTATAAGAAGTTGCCATTATAGTTCCTTTCCCATAAATTTTGCCATTTCTCTAATTCTATGTTATAGAAAGTTTTTTCCCATTGTACCATTGTGTCTTTTATTTCTTCATCCACCATTTTAAAATTTAGTAAGATGTTATATACCTTCTTAATTAGTTTTTCATCAGAGATCAACAGTGTCTTAACAAAAAGTGTTTGTCCTTTATAAAAGCCATACTTTTTCATCTCTATATCATATCTAGATTGTATTTGCAATTGAGGCCATCATGATAGTGTAATGTCCTGATCTTCAAGCTCTTACTTCAATTTTAATCTTCCTTCAGTGTCCAAAATATCTTTATATGTCACAATTTTTTCAAATTTCATCAAATTTGGGTATGTAAAAGCTTCCATCGTTGAGAGCCAATCTGGAATTTTCAAGTATATTTTAGGTTTTATTTTTTCCCATACAGATATTAGTGAGTTTCTTATATAGTGATTTTCAAAGTATCTATGGATTTAATTCTTCTCATACCATAGGAAGGCATGCCATCCTAGTTGTAAATCATATCCTTCTAAGTATAACAATGCCCTGTGCCTAAGGGTTATCCATTCTTTAAACCATGTTATCACACGTGCTTGATAATATAAAACCCAACCTGGTAGTCCAAACCTTCTGTTCTGTCCTCATTAACATACTTGAAATCCCCGCGCTTTGATTGGCCAAAGCGCGGGGCTTTCTAATTGGTCAGGTGAGCCGCGCCGATTGGCTCGTTAAGAATCTCCTGCGATTGGCTCGTTCAGAGCGCGGGAGATTCGAAGCGCTGCCATTGGCCGCGGCCGCCACGGCGAAAGGAATAAAAGCCGCGGGCTTTTTTCCTTTCGCTGGTTCGGTTCCATTTTTTCAAATAAAGAGCATTGCATGAAATCACCGACTCCTGGCGTCATTTCGCGGACACGACACTGGCGACGAGGATGGGATTCAGACCCTGAACCGAACCCCGTGTCCGACGGAAGCCAGACAACGCACCGAGATGGCGAAAATCGCACCGCCCGCCCCCTTCAACCCCGCCACCGAAGACTGGGAATTGTTCTCCGACCGATTCCGCATGTACCTCGAGTGCACCGGCATGAAGGACGCCTCGGGCCCGCTAAAACGCGCCGTCTTCCTCACCCACTGCGGGACCGAAGTCTTCCAGATGGCCAAAGCATTGGCCAAGCCCGCCGACGCAACCGCCATGGACTGGGACGTCCTTGAACCCATCCTTCGGCGACATTACGCTCCCGAGGTCCCCATCCTGATCCGGCGCAACGAATTCTACCGGCGGGACCAGAGATCGGGTGAGAAATTAAGTGACTTCGTCGCCGAGCTGCGGCGCCTAGGGGGGCTCTGTGAATTTGATAACCTAAACAACATCCTGAGAGACCGAATCGTGCTCGGTCTGTGGGACCCCGCCCTCCAGAGCCGGCTGATGGCTAAGGGCGACATCAGCTTAGCAAACGCCCTCACTGCAGCCGCAGCCGCAGAAGCAACCCGAACTTCCGCCGATAGCATGCGCAGACCTGACACGAAGGACCGCGGCGGAAACAACAGCCCGGCGAGGTCGACCGAACAAAAAACCGAGACAACTACACACCAGGGCGATTTCCACTCTGCATCCAGCACGTCCGAAGACGAAGAAGACATCCATCGCCTTCAGACTGGGCGCGACCAACGGAACCGGAGAGGTCGTAAGTCAAGGACCAACTGTGCTGGTTGCGGCGGCGACCACCCCAGGTCGGAATGCCGGTTTTTCGATTCCATCTGCCGGCATTGCGACAAAAAGGGGCACATCGCCCGGGTTTGCCACCTGAAGAAAAACCGCAGTCCAGCTCGATGGGACCAGAACGACCGGAGAAGGGAGAGCACACCACCCCGGCCCAGAGATCGCCACTCGGACAGCCGATGGGACCGGATCGGACGATCCTCGCGAGGCGGCGACAACCGGCGGAGAGAGGAGACCCACCAGACGGTCACCATTGGCCACGCCATCACCAACGACGCCCGGAAAATCCATGTCGAGGTACGCATCGAGGGCCAGCCGTGCAAAATGGAGGTAGACTCCGGGTCCTACCTCTCCATGATTGCATGGCACGAGATAAAGCGGTTGGTGCCTACCCTCCAAAGGAGAAACGTAGACAGCCAAAGACTCATTGTAAAGGACTACCAGGGAAACCGCATCCCGGTAGTCGGCACCAAAAACTTTAACATAACATATAAGGGGCGCACCGAACGACTCCCCCTAACGATCGTCGACCGCGACCGCCCAAGCCTACTGGGACTGCAATGGTTCGCCCCGCTCGACATCACCCTCACGGGAGTCAACCACGTCACCGACGATGGCTGGGAACAGCGACTAGCCCAGGAGTTCCAAGAGGTCTTCGACGGAAACCTGGGCAAGTACCAAGGGCCCCTTATATCGTTCGACCTAGACCCTAAAGTCCCCCCCAAACGCCTGAAACCTAGGCGGGTGCCATTCGCACTGAAACCCAAAATAGACGAGCAAATTGATAAGCTCGTCAAACAGGGGGTATTGCAGCCCATAGATCACGCCCGGTGGGAGACCCCCATAGTCACCCCAATCAAGCCAGACGGGTCCGTGAGAATCTGTGGGGACTATAAGGCCACCCTAAATGGCGCACTGCAACAAAGTGCCTACCCCGTCCCAATAGTGCAACACCTACTGCACTCACTGGGAGGGGGCAAGGTTTTCGCCAAGCTCGATCTCGCCCAGGCATACCAACAGTTGCCGGTCGACGAGCAAACGGCAGAAGCTCAGACCATCGTCACCCACCGGGGAGCTTTCAAATGCAACCGACTCCAATTCGGAGTCAGCGTGGCACCGGGCATATTTCAGAGCATGATGGAGAGGTTATTGCAAGGTATCAAGGGGGTGGTACCTTATTTCGATGACGTTCTAGTGTCGGCGCCCAACCAAGCCGAACTAGAAAGTCGACTAAGAGAGGTCCTAACTAAATTTAAAGAGACGGGACTTAAAGTAAAAAGGGAGAAATGCCAACTGTGCACGGAACGAGTGGAATTCTTGGGCTACCTCCTAGACCGGCACAGCATTCACCCCACAAGCAAAAAAATCAAGGCCATCAAAGAGGCCCCCACCCCTAAATCAAAGACTGAACTACAAGCATTCTTGGGGTTACTGAACTTTTACAATGTTTTCCTACCCCAAAAGGCGATGGCGGCGGAGCCCTTGCATAGGCTCCTGGACAAGGCGGCGACCTGGACTTGGGGGAAACGGGAGCAAGCCGCCTTCCAAAAAACAAAGGACCTCCTCACCTCCGACGCCGTCCTCATACAATTCAACGAAACCCTGCCTCTGGCCATCACTTGCGACGCATCACCCTTCGGCGTCAGCGCCGTCCTCAGCTATACCCTTCCCGACAGAAAAGAAGCACCCATCGCGTTCTTTTCAAGGACCCTCACCAAACCGGAGCGGAACTATAGCCAACTGGACAAAGAGGCTCTGGCTATAGTTGCCGCCATAAAACGGTTCCACGAATATCTCTACGGCCGGCCCTTCACCATTATAACGGACCACAAGCCGTTGCTGGGAATCCTTGCAGGAAACCGGGCCACCCCGAACATTCTGTCTCCCCGAATGACAAGGTGGTCCGAGTTCCTGGCGGCCTACAACTACGAACTCATACACAGACCGGGTAAGACGATCTCACATGCAGACGCATTAAGCCGCTCGCCGCTACCGGAATCCGACTCTGACCCAGCACCCACGACGACCACCCTCAGCATCGAGACTCTACCCAACCTGCCCATAACCGCGTCAGACATTGCCCGGGAAACTAATAAAGACAGGCGTCTGGCGCGGGTTTTGCATTGGGTAGAAAAAGGGTGGCCGGAAAGGGACAACGACGAGTCCGTCAAGATGTTTCGAAACCGCCAAACGGAACTCTCGTTGTTAAAAGGGTGCATCTTATGGGGCGACAGGGTGGTCATTCCGGACAAACTACAGGGGAAGGTTTTGGAAATGTTGCACGAGGGGCACCCTGGCATCGTAAGAACTAAAGCCCTGGCCAGAAGTTACGCTTGGTGGCCAGGGATGGACAAACAGATAGAGGCCTGGGTAGCTAGGTGCCAGCGATGCCAGGAGACTAGGCCCAGCCCACCCACAGCACCCGTCCTAGAGTGGGAAACCCCAAGGGGACCTGGGTCCAGAATCCATATAGACTTCGCCGGGCCCACAAATGGACACACCTTCCTCATAACAGTTGACGCTTACTCCAACTGGCTGGAGGTAAGCAACATGAAGACAACAACCACGGAGGCCGTGACCAAAGAACTCTGCAAACTCTTTGCAACACACGGCCTCCCAGACGTCGTCGTCTCCGACAACAGGCCCCAGTTTACCTCGCTGGAGTTCGAGAAATTCCTGGCGGAAAGGGGCATCCGCCACGCACTAACAGCACCGGCGCACCCGGCGGCGAACGGTAGGGCGGAACGGATGGTTCAATTTACCAAAAAACCATCCGGAAAATGGACCACGGGGAGATCCAAGAAAAAATCAATAGACTTCTCTTTACACAACACATAACCCCGAATACCACTACCAACAAAAGCCCAGCCGAACTACTAATGGGTAGAAAGCTAAGGTCCCCACTCGACAGGTTACACCCTACGTATAACCCGGAGCGGCCCCCAGACTCAAGCACAAAACACCGAACGTTCGCACCCGGGGACCCTGTATATGCGAAAAACCTGACGGGAGACCCCCTATGGATCCCAGCCGTCATCACCCAAGCAACAGGCCCACACTCATACCGGCTACAAATGGCAGACGGACGAGCGTGGAAACGACACATCGACCAACTTAGGTCGAGGACCGCAAACGAACCCACCTCCCAAAACGCAAGCCAAGGGGGGAGGGAATACCCAGGTGACCGATTACAAGAAAAAATAAACCAGCAGTACTTACCGAAACGCAGCCATCACGACCCCTCGCCAGAAACGAACAGCCAAGCCAGCTCGACCGACCCGGAAAGACCGAGCGGGAGCGGTGAAACCCGTAGCTCAACCAACCCGGAAGGCCCAGGAGGGAGTCACGGAGAAAGAACCGGCCCGATCGACCAGCCGGTTCTCACAGAAGCAAGAGCAACCAAAAACCCGACCGAACTGGCCGGGATCCTGCTTACAACTGAGTTGCGCAGGTCAAGTAGGACCAGACGGAGCCCCGCCTACCTACGTGACTACGCAACGTAAGGACTGAACCAAGAGGGGAGGGGTGTTCTGTCCTCATTAACATACTTGAAATCCCCGCGCTTTGATTGGCCAAAGCGCGGGGCTTTCTAATTGGTCAGGCGAGCCGCGCCGATTGGCTCGTTAGGAATCTCCCGCGATTGGCTCGTTCAGAGCGCGGGAGATTCGAAGCGCTGCCATTGGCCGCGGCCGCCACAGCGAAAGGAATAAAAGCCACGGGCTTTTTTCCTTTCGCTGGTTCGGTTCCAGTTTTTCAAATAAAGAGCATTGCATGAAATCACCGACTCCTGGCGTCATTTCGCGGACACGACACCTTCCATTATTAGAATCTTATAGCATTTTTAATTTTATTCTAGCTTTTTTTCCTTGCCAAATAAATTTCAGTGTCAATTTGTTCAAATCATCTAAGAATTTCTGTTTGGAATAGGAAAAGCAATTTTGGTAGAATATTCATTTTTATCATATTAATCCTTCCTAACATTGATAAATGTAGGTTTTTCCATTTTTTTCAAATCTAATTTTACTTGCTTAAGTAATTTTATATAACTGTCTTCTTTTATCATTGCACATCTTGCTGTTAAGCATATTCCCACATGTCCACTTTTCCTGCCAGATTTTCTTTTTCTTTTTGTGTAAGGCTTTAACTATAACGTTAGGTTTTTTTTTCTCTGTTTATTTTCAGTCCTGCTACCTCTCCAAACTCCTCTCTATCTCTTTTAATAGTTTTAGAATTGTCTCTAACAATTCTTCTATAATAAATACCAAATCATCTACCAACACTTGTAATTTATATTTTTCCTCTCTTATCTCCAGTCCCTTAATTTCTGAATTTTGTCTGATATTCCTGTTCAAAACTTCCAAAGTCAATATAAATAATAAAGGTGATAGTGGGCATCATTTACAATTATCTTAGTTGTTTGTTTATGATATATAGACTTAATTACATTTATAAATTCTTCTCCAGAGTCCATACAGTTTAGTTGATTATCATAAATTGCCAACTTATATTGTCAAAAGCCTTCTGGGCATCTAAGAAGATTAGTGCCATTTGTTTTCCTGATTTGTAACAATTCCATTAAATCTTCCTCCTTGTCTTCAGGTGTATTCTGAAACCTTAGTATGCATGAAGCTTTCTCCATTTCAAATGTTACTACTACATCTTCCAGATTTTTGTTTGCTTATGCCAATCTTTTATTTTCTTTTATCTCTTCCATCTTTTTTTCAATTTCTTCTATTTTATCTTCCATTTTCTGAATTATTTCTTCATTCTTTGTAACCCTTTGTTAAAAATTTTCTGGCTAGGAATTTATGTTAAGGACCTGTTTGCTTAACTTGTCTATTTTTTATTCCATCTTGTGTTGATTTTATCTCATTTTTTTTAATCTCACTGTGATTCTTTCTTATAATCTTTTTGTGAGGTAATTGCTTCCTGAATCATCTGTAACATTGTCTGCATTTCTTTTTGAAAGTTGTTAGATTTTTCTTGTTGGAGCATTAAATCTATCAATCTTTGGTGTAAGGGACTAAGGAGCCACAGATGAAGGTGCTGAAGAAGAGGGTTTTTAACCAATTTTAGTGAGATTTGAGGGACTCATTTTTATTTCCCTCCAGCAAATGTTCAGTTCTTCAACTAATAACTAGTAAATATTAGCATTGTCTAATATAGCCAAAATTATTCAACTTATCAAAAAGCAATTTAAATTTTTAACTGTACAGTTTATACTCTTTCGTTTGTCTATAAGCTTTATAATCTAACAGGTTCCAATAATCCAGTATTTGAATCCGCCAAAGTAAAGTAAGGTTTCTATCCAGCTCTCTCAATCAGAATTGCAGTTCAACTGATGTTTGTAATCCAAATTTCAAGTCCTGTATAACCAGCTTATCTTGCCCAATCAGTAAATTCAAGTCAATTGAAGTTTGTAATTCACAATAGCCATCAGCTTTAACTAGTCCAAACAAAAAATCTCACCAAACAATAAATAGTGAAACACCTTGTTTTCCTCTATTTTGCCAGCTGTGCCTTATTCACCTGATAAATTCTCAGCTTCAAGGTCACCATCAGTTATTTATGTCTGGTCTTAAAGCCACATCTTTCTCCTCTTTGCCACTAGATGTCACTCTCCCTCAATTAATTCTTCAGGAATCCTAACACAAATGAAGTTCTTTGGTATTGTTAAAACTAGTTATTTTGAGCTCTCAGAGGCTTAAAAAAACATTTTAAAAGTCCTCAATGCTCTCCATATAGAGTTTTTTTCTTATATGTTGGTTCTGGTTTTCTATTTTAGTTTCCCTTTCAGGTTCCTCATTTGTTTGGCTGCCACTTTTTTCCCTCTGGTTAAGGAGGGTATATTTCCCCTTTCCTCCAGTTGCATCTGGGGGCTTTTCTTTTCTTTTGGGATTTGTCTGTACTAGGAGGTATTTTTCAAAGGGATAGAGAAAAATAGTCTTATCTAGCTTCAGAGCATGATGTTGATAATCTTTTTATTGGTACTTCAACAACACCCAGAGCTTTCTTTTTTCTGGTGTTGATGGCTTCAGGCAGTTGCACAAGTGCAGCTAGCCCTTTTTCCTGACAGTTTGGTGGCTTTCCTGGATCAAACGAGCAGACTGCTGTCTGTTCACGATCTACAGGATTCCCATCTCTGCTGTCACCTTTACAGGGTGATTTTCATCCCCCTTGGGGGCCTCTGACAGGATGAAATTGATTGCGGAAAGCAGAGCCCAGCTTTTCCTCGACCATATCGCATGATGCCAAACCGGAAGTCCCAAACAGTATTAAAATGCTTGACATCAATACTTGGGAAAATCCAGGAAAAGATAATCAAGCAGATTTGTGAGCACCAAGAAGTAAATAAATGAACAAACAAATGAGTTTGTTACAAACAGATCCTGCCAGACAAACTTTATTTCCTTCTTTGATGAACTAACTGATTAAAGAAATGCTGTGGGTATAGTTTACTTGGACTTCGGTAAGGCATTTGACAAAGTATTGTCAATATTGACAATCCTACTTCTTGGTGAGAAAGGACAAAGTGGGATAGACAGTATCAGTACCAGATGGATTCACAACTGGCTGATCAATCACATTTAGCATTAGTCCTCAACTGAACTACATCTTCATAGAGGAAAACATGCAGTGATTACCTCAAGTTTTTGTTTTGGACCCAATGTTCTTCAACATCTTCATAAATGATCTAGATGAGGGGTGGAACTTATTAAAATATCTAAGTAAGAGCAGCAGTGTACATAGAACTGATGAAAAGCCATGCAGTGCTAGGTTTCCTCAACAAAATGATAACAGCAAAAACATGAGAAGAGATAGTACCACTGGTAAGCACACTTGAAATACTGTGTCCTGTTCTGATTACCACAATACAAAAAGATGCTGAGATTCTAGAAAGAATGCAGAGAAGACCAGCAAAGATGATAAGGGATCTCAAGGCTGATGGACAGTTAAGGGAGTTAGGTATGTGTAGCCTAACAAAGAGAAGAATTACGAGTGACAAAGTAGCTTCCTTCCAGTACTTGAGGGGCTGACATCATGTGAGCACATCACTTAGTGATAGAAATCCCAGTGGTTGTTTAGGCAAGGGCCTAGCCTAGTTCAAGTCAATCCTGTCTTGGTTGCTTTTAGCCCCAAGCCTTAGTAAGGTAAGGGTCTGCCTCCTCTTTCTCCTCTTGAATTCCCCCATCTCTACCTTTTTGGCTACCTGCCTGCCCAGCTATCTTTGCTGCCCAGTCCTGTCTGCTGCCACTGTGCCTACAACATTGCAAATCACCACTGTATCAGAGTTGTAAAAGCATTTTTTTGTATAGCTTTCTTTTGCATCAGTGCAGTTAAGGCTTCTCTCTCATACTGGCCAGGGTCTCCATTTCTATCCCGCCAAAGTCTCTGTCTACACTGTGCTCAGGATCTTCATTCATGCCCTTCCAAGGCTTCTGTTTGCAGGGCTTTCTTTCACAAAAAGGCTGCCTGGTGAAGAAGACCCTGGCTGGACCAGTTCAAAAGAAGGACTGTTATAGCTTTGTCCTTCTTTTGACTAGTGCAGCTGAGGCTTCCGTCATGTGCCAGCCAGGGTCTTCTTTTGCAAAAGAAGACTAGCATGTCACCGCAGCAAGAAAGAAGGGTTTCTGCAACAACTGGAGCTTCAAGGACTGGGTAATAAGTCCCTTCATTCAATAATGTACCATTAAATAGTTGCTGAATGAATGGCTATTAAGTGAGGACAAACTGTTATATTACCAGCATTTCCACAGTCAACTACAGAATTTACATGATTTAAAAATGAGATTTTAAACTGGTATAAAAGAACTATATAAAAATATTAGAAGATAGATTACTCACCTAACACAATGAATAGTAGGTAGATATGGGGGGGGGGGGAGGGTATGGAAACAACTTAGTAAGAAAAAAACAGTTGTTTCTGACCTTAAAATAATACATCATTTTTCATCATCAATGTATAAGTTGCAATATTGCAAGTTATACATTGATGATGAAAAATGATGTACTATTACATTTGTTTGCCGTTCATTTCGCTGAAAGGCCTTTACTACATTAAAAATAAATCTCTCTCTTAGAGCAAATAGGCGGAGTTTTGTATCTTAATAGAATGCTTATTAAATATTGGATTTTGAAATGCTGATAGATATATTTTACAGTCTAAGTCGCTATTGTTAGAAGGCTTTCATTTTTTCTTGTTACATTCTTAGCTTCTGAGGCTGGTTAAGTACTTATGCTCTGCTGATTTAGTTATGTATTCCTGTAGGCATTATTCCTAACCAAAATGTCATTATAATGGTGAAATGTGTGTCCTGACATTGTGATGCAAGCTCCATCATACTTAAGATAAGATAAGAAGAACTTTATTGTCATTGTACAAGTACAACAAAACTGTAGATGCACCCCAGCAACTGTTCGCAATACAATAAAACCAGAGCACTTAACGATGAATATAAGAAAAATAGAGTACCCCTGTCTCCATTTGTAATTAAAGAGTACAGTATCTATGAATATACACAAAATATACATCCAGCACTGACTGTGACGCTTTGCCGAATGTAATACACAAGAGATGGATTGTACCATAATATGTTATTATACATCTGAATGAAGTATTGCGATTTCACATCTTTTCACATCTTAATAAGGTAGTGACTTTGTATTTATTTGCAGTTCGGATGGCCCAGGGAAAGAAACTATTTGTTAGTCTAATGGTGTGGGATTTTATTGACCTAAAGTATCTTAGGTCAATAAACATAATTGCAGGTCAAAAACATAATTGCCAGGGTGTGAGGGGTCTTCTATGATGGCCTTGATTCTGCTTTGGCAACGGGACCTGGCTAAGTCTTCCAGGGAGGGCAGAGGGCAACCAATGATCTTTTGAGCTGTGTTTATCACCCTCTATACAGTTTTCCTGTCCTCAGCTGAGGAGCCTGCATACCATACATCCAGACAGTATGTCAGAGTGCTCTCCACAGAGGCTTTATAGAAAGCCAGAAACAGCTTCTGATCCAGATTGTTTTTCTTGAGAACCCGCAGGGGCCATGATGTCACATTCAAGTATGGAAGGAGTAGTTTCCATTGAGACCAGTAGTGGGATTCAGCCAGTTCACACCAGTTCAACTGAATCAGTTGTTAACTTTTTGCGCAATATGATGAACCAGCTGATCCTGCCCACATGGCTGTGCCACCACTGCCACCCATCCCTATCAGCCTGTGCTTCAGTGACTTCATGGCACCGGGGGAAACATGCACAATGTCTCCCTCCACCCTCAGCCTCTCCATGAGGGAGGAAGCAACAGCAGCAAGCTTTGGAGTGTGGCGAGCACTCTACCAGAGATGACCCAGCGGGAAGCTCCAACAGTGGTATTGGAAGCAATAGGCATCTTTGCTAACCCTGAGGGAGGAAAATGCCATCTATAAAACACTTTGTAAAGATTTTCTTTATACACAGTAGAGATTAATTTATAATTTCTGTCCCATAGTTTCTGCCACTTATCTAACTCAATAGCCAAAATTTTTAGCCCATACTATCATTGTCTCTTTTACTTGACCATCTTCCATCTTAATACTTAAAAAGTAGCTATATAATTTCTTTATTATTTTTTCAACTGTCCTTGTTAACAACTGGTCTATTTCTGTTAGTGCTTTGTAGAAACCATACTGTCATGCCCCTGTTAGAATCTGACTCCAAGGGAGAGGAGAAACAGCTGACGGGGGGAGCAGGAATGTGGCTTCAGAGGTTGTGAAAGAAACTGGGGAAGGGCACAGGTCGGCTGGGCATTCAGAGGAAGACCCAGGCCCTTCCCCTCTTCATCCTCGGGCACGCAGGGAGGAGCGGATAAGGGAGAAACATGAATGGCATGGTCTATGGAGGAGGAAAGGGTCCGGATCCCCTTCATGGGCTGCAGCTGTGAGGACTGTTGAAAAGGACAAACTATGCATAGCCCAGTGCTGGAAACAAAGCATGAAATAATTCTAGTCTTTCAGTTTTTATCTGAGTTTTGGCATCCTTCCCAGTGTGTGTATTTCGATATCTGTGGACATCTTCAAGCCCTTATCCTGCCCTGTCTCATTAATTGCTTCAGTGTGGTTTGTGTTTTTTTTCCTATTTATAATTTATATGTATTTTGAGTTTGAACAGAATTTCTTCCTTTTCGCAACTGTTTGTGGGGGAGTTTTTTCTCCAATGATAATTGGACATTTGAAACAAAGTTGAAGGAATTAAAGGGATTTCACATGTTTTTTGTGACTTTGTTGCTTTTGTATCCCACCCTGGGTCATCACACATACATTTTAACATCCTTCTCATATCTAGATTGTATCTGCAAATATGACCATCAAGTTATCTCAGTCCCTTGATCACTCAGTTCCTGTTTAGTTTTAAGTTCCCCTTTTTCATTCAAAATATCTTTCTATTTGGTAATATTCTCCATATCAATAATATTTGGGTAAATCAATGCCTCCATTGTGGAGAGCCTGACCAGTATTTTCAGATAATGCCATTCTTTAATTTTCTCCCATACCGATAATAGTGCATTTCTAATATAATGTCTTTGGAAATAGCAATGTATTGTTTTCTCCATATCATAAAAAGCATGCTAACCCAGTTGGAGATCATGTCCCTCCAAGGTCAGTAGTCTTTTGTTCCTCAAGTCAATCCATTCTTTCACCAAAGTGAGTATCAAAGCCTGATAGTACAATTTCCAATCTGGTAGCCCAAGACACCTTCTATTTTTAGAATCTTGCAACATTTTTAAATTTATCCTTGCTTTTTTCCCTTGCCAAATAAATTTTAATATTGTTTCATTTAATTCCTCAAAGTATTCCCCCCCAATTGTATTGGTATTGTTTGAAATAAATATAATAATCTCAGCAAGATATTCATTTTTATAATAGCTATTCTACTATATGACAATTGCAAATTTTTCAACCTCTCCAAATCTGTTTTAATTTATTACACCAATTTATAATAGTTAAATTCTTTAATTGTCACACACCTTGCCATTAATTGAATTCCTAAGTATTTAACTTTCTTAACTATATGTATGCCTATTTTCCTCATTAACTCTTTTTTCTGTCTATCTGTAATGTTTTTGGCTAATATTTTAGTTTTATCTCTATTTATTTTTAATCCTGCAACTTCTCCATATTCTTCTATTTTTAAAAAAATTAATTTAAGTCCAGTTTCTTGTGGCTCCTCCAGAATAAAAACCAAACGCCTGTAACTTGTACTCTTCCTTTCTTATTTCCGTACCTTTAATTTCTTTATCTTGTCTTAATATTTCTATTTAACACTTTTAATATTAATATAAATAACAAAGGGGATAATGGACATATTTGCCTTGTGCCTTTTTGATATTAAAATTCTCTGTCATATCTCAATTTACCATCACCATTGCCTTTTGCTTGTTATATCTTGCCTTAATCATGTTAATAACTCTCTCCCCAAAGTCCATAAATTTGAGTTGTATCGACATAAATTGCCAATTTACATTGTCAAATGCTTTCTACACATCCAGGAAAATCAATGCCAATTGTTTTCCAGGATGTGTTTCATAATCATTATATTCGTAAGGATATGGGTCTGTAGTTTTTAATCTGCATTAAATCTGAATCTTCTTTTGGAATAAGACTAATGTTTGCTTCCATCCATGGTTTTGGTATTTTTGCTTCAAACAGTACTTTATTGTAAACTTCCAACATTGATGGGCCCAAAATTTTGTAAGTGTTTATAAAATTCTGCCAGCAGCCCATCTGGCCTTGGTGTTTTATTATTCTTTTGCCTCTTAATCGCTTCTGAAAGTTTCATTATTGATATCCGTTTGTTTAACATAGCTTTCACTATTTCTGGTATTTTAGGTAGATCTGCTTTTTCCAAATATGGTTTAATTCTCTCTTCTGGATCTTTCTCCTGCTCATACAGTTTTTCATAATAATCTTGGATTATTATTATTTTGTCTTTGTTTTTATGATGTAGAGTTCCTTTCTCTTCTAATAATCTATGTATCAGTTTCTTTTCTTTCTCTATTTTCAATTTGTATGCCAGCCGTTTTCCAGGTTTATTTGCATTTTAAAAAAATATTTTGCATTTTTAATTTTTTGAGCCAATTGTTTGTGTAGCAAATTCAGCTTGTGTTTTCTTAATTCCATTTTTTGTGGTTCTTTCTGTAATTCTAATTCCATTATTTATATTCTTCTTCTAATATCTTTACAAAATATTTTGGGTCTGTCAATGTTGGAATGGACAGTACAATGAAGTACTGTTTGAAGCAAAAGTACCAAACCCATGGATGGAAGCAAACATTACTCTTATTCCAAAAGAAAATTCAGACTTAATGCAGATTAAAAACTTGTAGACTCATATCCTTACTATATCCTTATCCATATCCTGACTATAAAATATTTGCCTCAATAATAGCAGAGAGGCTGAAAAGGTTTTTGAATGAATTTATACATTCAGATCAAAATGGCTTCCTGCCTAAGAGATAGATTAAAAACAACATAATGATTATGAAGCACATCCTGGAAAACAACTGGCATTGATTTTCCTGGATGTGTAGAAAGCATTTGACAATGTAAATTGGCAATTTATGTCGATACAACTCAAATTTATGGACTTTGGGGAGAGATTTATTAACATGATTAAGGCAAGATATAACAAGCAAAAGGCAACGGTGATGGTAAATTGAGATATGACAGAGCATTTTAATATCAAAAAAGGCACAAGGCAAAAATGTCCATTATCCCTTTTATTATTTATATTAATATTAGAAATGTTAAATAGAAATATTAAGACAAGATAAAGAAATTAAAGGTACAGAGATAAGTATATACCCAGTAAATATGTGTTAGAATATAGTATTAGAAAGAAATAGCAGCATATTCCTTTTAAATTAACAATTACAGCATGGATGAATATGTGTGGCATTTATACTGAGTGCCGCAAGATGTCTCTACTTCAAATTAGAATACACTTTCCGGAAAAAATGCTTCCTGCAACACAATACAATGAAATTGTGTGATGTATGTATTGATGATGTACCTATATTTAAAGTAGCTGTCATATCTTGACAGGTAGTACCAGGAAGGCTAGTACAAAGCCCCAATGTTCATGGTGTACAGATAGTGAACAAAAGCACAATAGGAAAGAACCAATTCCTACCTCACTTGGGCAGATATAACAAAATTTGTTTTCTTTAATTTTGTCTGATTCAGTTATGATATTAAATTAAATATATTTTATGTGTCTGTGGTATATACAGAAATGCATTTTCTAGGGATAGAACAGTGGTTTATTTAGGGTAGGAAGGTGAGGATTTTAATAAAATGAATTCCTGACTCCTTTTTGGCAGATCGATCATACTCATAAATTGCTTTTTTGGTGCCATTGAGTCAGTATTGACCAGGGGTGGGATTCAATTTTTTAACAACTGGTTCTGTGGGCGTGGCTTAATTTGTGGACATGGCTTGGTGGTCATATGACTGACTGGGCATGGCTTGCTGGCTAGGCGTGGCTTGTTGGTCATGTGACTGGGTGGGCGCAGCCATGTGACCGGCAAACCAAATACAAGTGGTCCTTGCTTAATGGCCGGTTGCTTAGCAAGTTTCTAATTTACAACTGATCTCCCCAGAACTACTTACCTGTTTTTGGAGTTTTGACAGCCATGCACACACACATACATGTTCCCTTCTAGCCCTGCTCTTCTATGATTCTGTAAGAATCTTCTGCTGGAGCAGGGGGTTGGACAAGAAGATGACCTCTGAGATCCCTTCCAGGCCAGCCCTAGATTGCTGTGCTGTTTCAAAGAGTCTTCTGAAGCCAGGGTTTGTGTCCTTCCTTCCTCTCCTTTTTTCTCTCTCCCTCCCTCTCTCCCTCCCTCCATGTATCTATTGAGCCATCCATCCTTATATCTCATTCACTTTCTCCTTCCTCCCTCCCTCTTTCTGTCCCTCCCATCCTCCCTTTTTCTTTCTCTAGTCCTTTTCTTCCTTTCTCTTTCTCTCCCTTTTTTTCTTTCCCTTTCTTTTCTTTCTTGTCTCTTCCTTCTCTCTCCCCCTCTTTCTCTCTCTTTCTCTCTTCCTCTCTCTTTCTCCCTCTCTCTTTCTATCCCTTCCCTTCCTCCTTCCCTCTCTCCTTCTAAAGCTAGGAGACCCACCTGAAACAAACACACACACACACACTTCCAATGAAGTACTTTTCAAGTACCCTGCAGCAGAGAGAAAAGTGACAAGGGTTCTTCCCGGCCAGTCTCCCAGGGCATGAATGGACAATTGAGATGAGAGAGACAGTGAGCGAGCGAGAGAGATGAGAGACAGAGATACACAGAGACAGAAAAAGAGGCAGAGAGAAATGAGAGAAAGAGAGAGACAGAGAGATACAGACATAGAGAAATACAGAGAGACAAAGGTGTGAGAGACAGAAAGAGAGAGAGACAGAGAGAAAGAGAGAGAAAGGGAGAGACAGAAAAAGAGACAGACACAGAGGGAAAGAGATACAGACATAGAGAGAGAGATACACACACACAGAAAGAGACAGAGAGATATGAGAGACAGAAAGAGAGACCAATACAGATACAGAGAGAGAGAGAGAGAGAGAGAGAGAGACCCGTTTCCCATAGAAAACACTAGGAGCCACAAAACCTGGGTAGGCATGGCTGGGGGGCGGGTCATATAACTGGGTGGGAATGAGTGATGTCAAGTTGGCCGTGCCCACCCAGATTTTGTGGCTCCCGGTGTTTTGTTTTCTGTGGGAAACAGGTCCAAATGGCTCTTTGAGTGTTTAAGGTTGCAGAAACAGGCAGCCAAGCCAAGTGCCTGAAGGACCCCATCCTGTCACTGGGAGTTCAGGTGCTTCAATGAGCGGTGTGCTGGATTCATATTAGTGGTCTGCGGGATTTAAAATTATGAATTTAATGGTCCCTGAAGTCTAAAAGGTTGGTGACCCCTGCCGTAGATGCTTAATAAGCCATCAAAAACTTTAGAAGAAAAGGATTATTTGGTTCTTTTCAGTCATGATTAAAGAATGGACATGGGATTAAGATAGTATGGGTTGATAACTTCTGCTGTTACATGCATAGGATAGGACCTCTCTTGGTTCTATTAGACCTCCTAACAGCATTTGGCATGATCAAATAAAATATCCTTCTATCTATTAGGGCTGATGATCAAAGACACTTCTGCACTGTTTCTGATTCAGTTCCACTGATGGCCCGGTGGGGTGGGGAGGGGAGAAGTAGTTGGCCCAGCAGTCATCCTAATACAAAGTGCAATAGGGTTTAATCCTCTTTCTCCTGCTTTTGGATATCTATATAAAACTGCTGGGGTGGGGAATCATCTGGTAATTTGTGGTGTGGTTTCATGAATATGGTATGATACCCAGCTAAACATCACCAACCTCTGACTCAGAGAACATTTGAGCTCAACTGATAGAGGCCACTGGGTGTATGTATTGGTTACGATAAAAAAATGATCGATGAAAATGACACAATTAGCAGAGATAGCAAAATTCAGTTGTTCTGATTAGGGAAACAAAAATAAATTTTATTATAACTACAAAAGATACTTATTATTATAAGACTGAAAACCTGTTATGGAATTTTTTTCCTATATCACAGATTAACTTGTGATTTATGGATTTGATTAGAAAGGATAAAGAGAAGATAAAAGGTAAAGGTCACTGCTGTTAAGATTGGAAACTGCTTTATCAATTTCTATTTTCGTTCCTTTTGTATCTCTTTCTTTGAATATTTTCTTTGCAATTTTTAAAATTTACTTATGACTTTATTTCACTTTGCATTGTTTTTATACTTTAAAAAAATCTTTAATAAAATTAGATACATAAGCAACTAAATAAGTATATCTATAAACGTAAATTTGAATTGTTTAGTAGAGAGTTCCCCAACATTTCTGGCTTTGCAGATGGGGGAGTATGGTTCCACATAAGCGGCAAGTTGCGCTTATGTGGAACCATCCTCCCGCATCACTGCCACTCATCCCTCAAGGCCCACTACTGGGTCATGACCCACAGGTTTGGCATCCCTGCTTTAATATATCCCTGTCAGTTTGAGAGATGTGGTTTTAATCAAAGGACTTAACTGACCATGATGGATTTTATGGTGTGATTTACAATAAGAAAACATGTAAGGTGGTATAACAATCAGCAGGTTTTCTATGTAAGTTGGCATTTTACTGATAGTTGTATTTTCCCCTAATCACTCATGCCACTGGTACAACAATAATTATGGTGAGTGCAAAGAGGCTGAGCTTAAAAGCCAGATTTGTGGTATTAACTCCTTTTCCTATTAGCATCTGCTGCCCCAAAATCCTGCTGATCTGACTGTATTAAAATTCAATTTCTTGAGCTCCGAGATCCATGTTTAATTACCCTTAGTTTTAGTTTCCTTTCAAAATCAAGAACTGCAGTTTCATATGGTTACTTTGTAAAAATATGCCTGGAAAAAGATGTCAACTCAAATGTGAACCTTTAAGAAAAATTTTATGTGAAAATTGTTTCTTTCTCTGCTGCTCATAATAAGTCTCTAAGCTTGTAACCTGGATTTATATCTAACATTCTCAAAATATACCCAGGAAACATTTTCCTATAGTTTAGAATTTATGTTAAATGAAGTAAAAATGTTTAATGGACTAAAATACTGCTTTGTTTAAGCAGGATGTTTTTTTCTTCTATGAAAAGACCATTCTACAAGGGAGAACAAGAACAGTCATTGGAGATAATATACAATTACTGGATTCAAGCCTATGTAAACTAGACTTGGAAATTATGCCTTAAAACTAGAAAACGTAATGGCCTTAAAACAAGCATGACATTTATCTGAATATGTTGCTTCTTCTGATTACTTAAAAAGACCTTTGAAATGGAAGAACAGGTGTGGGATTGGAGTGATGGCCCCTTGGACTGCAATGATCCCTTCCATATCTAATTCTGCAGCCCTTGTTTAATGACAGCCTGTCTCTATTCTGTGGTACTCATGTGTAATTAATTGCATTAATGATATCAGAAAAAACATTTCCTTCTTATATGAACCTTAGTGCTAATATCAACCTTTGTTCCAACATCTTTAGGAAGCTTTTTTTTAAAAAAATATTATTGGAATTTTTGGGAAGGAAAAATTGCTAACTCATTCATCTCAAAGCAGTGCAAAGAATCTTGCATAAAAACATCAAATGAAGAAAAAATGAAAAGAGTTAATAAAAACAATTAGATATGGATAGTCATAAATAAGCCAAATTATAGGACAAGAGGGTAGCCCAGGGGTCAGCAACCTGAAGCTCCAGAGCCACATGTGGCTCTTTGGGCCCTCTCCTGTGGCTCCCTGTCAGATGATCCCAACACTGGCTGGCCCTGGCCCTGGCCCTCCCCTCCCACTCACTCCTTACCTGAGAAGGGAAGGGTGATGGTGGTGGATGGAGACTCATTCCACATTCCAGAGCAGGAGTGAAGTCTACTTGCCTCTTCTTCTGGCCCTTCTTGGTTCTGCATGCACCTCAACCACTCAGAGATACTTTTTCTCCGCCCTGAGATGCTGGCCCAGCCCGGCTGCAGCTGATGCTCCACGTTGTAATGGGCTCCAGGAAGAGGAGTGGACGCCATCTCCTTCATTGTGAAGCACACTAAATTTAAATGTGTTGTACAAGGCACTGCAAGAGCAGCAATCAAGCCATGGAGGCAGCGAGAAGAATATGGGGAGACGTGCGACTTTCTCTCTTTCCCAAGACACTGGCCTGGCCTGTCTGCAGCTGACGCCACAACGCTTGCCACCTCTATGGCCTGCTCACTGCTCTTGCAGCACTTTGTGCAACACACTGAAATTTAGCACACTTCAAAATGGGGGAGACAGCATTCCCTCCTCTTCCTGGAGCCCATTATGATGTGGAGCATCAGCTGCAGCTGGGACAGCCAGTGACTTGGGGTGGAGAGCCTCCCCAAGCAGCCGAGGAACATGCAGCACCAAAAAGTGCTGGAAGAGGCAAGTAGAGGGGTACTTCTCTCCTGCTCTGGAATACGGAGCAAATCTCCATCTGCTGCCATAGCCCTTCTCAGGGTAGGCAAGGAGTGAATGCAAGAGGAGTGTGAAGGTTAGGGGCAGCCACTGGAAGCCACAGCAGGAGGATGAAAGAGTTTATTTATCTGGGAACCTGAAATGATTCTTGATAAAAGGTACCCAAAGAAGAAGAAAGAGCAACATCAGCAAAAAACCCAACCCAACCCTCACCTGTTTTTGGAAACCCTCACCTGTTTTTGGAAATGGTTCAAGAAGGAAAACACACACACACACACACACTAACGATAGATATGAGAAAGATATGAGAGAGAGAGAGAAGGAGAGGCAAACAGAGAGAGATGAGAGAGAGAGAGAGATTGAAGTCCACAGTCTTAAAATTGCCAAGGTTGGAGGCCCCTGATATAGCATATAAATAAAGGGACCTGTTATGCCAGTAACATAAATTTTGAATTAGAGATATATTTTCAAAATGGAGAAATAAGATAACTAAGGTATCTAAAATATAATCACTGAATGTTCTTTTAACTTCCTCTAGCTTAAACAATGTATGCAAATTACCTGGAGAGGTTTGATTTTTTAAAAAAATAAATTTATCATATACAGTTTGCAAATATTTTTGTTGTGCATCTCCCCTACACAATAGCATTTTTCCCATGCTTGTTAAAAGTAACATCACAATGATAGGTGTAAAGGGGCTATCAGGCAGCTATCTCCCTGTTATTATCCATATGTAAACCTTGTTCCAGCTGGGGAATTACATTACAATTTTTTGCCCATCCTTCAATTCTCAGAGCCATCCTAACATTTGTGGGGCTCGCATCTAACATTCAATGTGGACATATTTATTAATTAAATCTGTTCACTGGTTTAAAAAACATTCTTACAGGTTGTTTATTAATGGATTTTAACTGAATTTGACTGCAGTATCAAATATGGAACCAGACGGTTTATTTCTTGGCCTAATATTTTGAGTTGAGTAAGGAAGTAGAACGAATGCATATCTAGGAGATGATAATTCAAAACTGAATAGTATAAGTAATTCTGTGGAGGACAGAAACAAAATCTTCATTAAAATGAAGATTACATTTTAAAAAGTGAAATAAAGTAAGAAAATGAAATTTTACAGAGAAAAATAAAAATTCTTAACTAGGTGAATGCAGAAATACAGGAGAATACCTGCATATGTGAAAACCTTTGGAGTTGTAATTTATTGTAAGCTGAATATGAGTCATAACATACTGTAGCTGTGAAGACAAAATAGTTTTAGGCACCATTAAAACAAATATGATTTCCAAATTATGGAAGCAATAATTCTACACTATTTTTCATTAATTAGATCATCTCAAATACTGTGGCCACTTCTAAGGATTTCATATTGAGAGGGATTAAGATAAACTGAATGCAAAAAAGGTAATGAAGATAATTAGTAAACTGGCATTCACAAAGTATTATTTATAGTCTCAATTCCTCAAAATCAAATTAAAATTGAACTACAATCATCTTCATTCCTATCGATCTGGAAATATGACCTCAATGTTCTATTGCAGGGGTCTCCAACCTTGGCAACTTTAAGCCTGGCAGACTTCAATCCCCCATAATTCCCTAGCCATCTTTTGGGAGGTTGAAGTCCTCCAAGCTTAAAGTTGCCAAGGTTGGAGACCTCTGTTCTATTGAGCTAACAACAGGAAAATGCAAAGGATATCACTTAGTTAGTGCTGCACCCCAATCTATTAATTTTGAAGCAGGAGAAATAAAGAGAAGTAAAAAAAAAAAAAAAAAAGATTAGCACTTGCCCTTCCAGTTCTCATTTCTGATACATTATATGCATTTGTTTGCTTTGTAAAAACAAAAAAATCCCTCAGTGGTAGTTAAAAAAGGAAGATATCTGTCACAAATATCCATTCCTCCTGTATTTAAAACCTCTTGCAAACTATGAAAGTAAGATGATAGTGTGTCAGCAATTTTGTAACCAGTTTTTATGAGAATACTTAGGAAACTGAATGTTTAACTTTGAGAAGAACCTTCAATTCAATGACCTTTTTCAGAGTACACAGAATGGTGGTCTTCAAGTACAAGTGAAAATGTCACCAGGAGGATTCTTCTTATGGATTGATTGAAAAGTGTTAACTTTGAGCTGACAGAAAATTACATTGGCATAATATTCATTATTCCACTGGCAATCCCTACCTCTTCACAGCATAAACCAACAAAAGATATTGTTCTTCTTTGCTCTGTGCAGGGCATATTAAGGACAGAGTTTTGCCTTTGTTTCACTTTCCTCATATTAAACTCACCAGTCAGATGGAAAATATTCCCCATCTCACTCTCCTTAACATGGGATGGAGCTGAAGTTTTGATGAATGGTTGCACTGATGAGTTGCTCTGGTTCCATGCCTAGGGTTTTTTTTTTTGTTGGCTTTGTAAATTCATCTGGAAGAGCAAATAGAGGAGTTTCATGTCAGCAGGGGGGAAAAATAACACTATGCAGGAGCATGATTTGCTGTGTTAGGTGGAAGTGGAAAAAGAGCCCAAGTTCTGTTTCATTGTGTTTGCTTATATATTCTATATGAATAATGTGTTTTAAGTTATAGAATTATAGGTTGTGATTGAACATTGGTTGCATGTGCTTATGAATGTGGACTCAGAATCACAGAATCATTGGGCTGGAAGGGACTGCAGAGATTTTCTGTCCAACTGCCTGTTCAAAGTAGAAGGCTTATGCCATCTCAGTCAAATGGTTGTTAAGTCCATTTTTGGAAAACCTCCAGTGTCTGGAAACACTGGAGTCTGGACAGTCATCTGTCAGGGACACTTCAATTTGGATGCTTGGGATGAATTCAGTGGCTTAAAGGACAGACCGGTTTGTATCATAATATAATCTGTTTTTCTAAATAATACAGCAAAAGTAGCAATCCAATTCAACTAATTTTATTTCTGTGGATAATTTCAACCCATTTCAGAATAATGTTTATAATGTTCATTTTTGACATAGTTACCAGCTATTATTTCCTATGGTCTTTTTTTTGGCTTTCAGGCTTAACATGTAATTACTTCGGGGTCAATTATATGCCGCAGACAATGGAGGAAACAGAGACTCTTTATTTAAAAAAAAATCCCGTTATTTCTTCAGGCAGCTTTTTTAAACGAACCCCCCCCCCCCCGGGGACTTGCTGATCTTGGATCTCTTTCGAGCCACTGCCCTTTCGAGATAAGCATCCCTTTTACACTCCGCTTCGACTGGTTTGGCTGTCTTTTTCCAGCTGAGGAAAAAAACCAGGACCCACGGTCGGAGAAATTTTTTCCTTTTCTGAAACGGCTCCATTTTCGGTCAATTACGGAGAAGAAGAGGATGACGCGCTCTCCCACAGCCCATGATTTTGCAGATTCGGCGATTCCGCTCGCCTCGCTCCGCTGTGGAGCCTCTCCATTTCCCGGAGACCTCGTGATACAGTAGAAAGGGCTACGGATCTCGCCGTTGTGGAAGTGGCCTCTAAGCGGCGCTGTGGTCCAGGGTGGTGCCGTGCCCGGTACAGGAGGGCTTTCCTCTTTGCACATGATCTCATCTCCAGCCGGCGGCATCAGCGGCGGCTGCCTCGGCGGAGGGCTAGTTCGTGCTGGCTCAGCACTGGCCAAAGGCGAGCCATGTCTTCGGCCGGTGCCTGGAAGAGCCCGTGCTTTCCCCGTGCTGCATTTAAGCAAGCGGGCTTCATGGCTTGGCCTTTTCTCCCGTCGGCTGCGGCATCGCTTACTTCAGCTCTTTGTTGAAAACGGGGGATTATGTTGCGACTGACTCGATCTGCTGGGAGGTGAGCGGGAAGGAAGCCAGGGAAAAAGAATGCGGGTCTATTTAATAGTGTGCTGCCTTATTTTCTACACCGTGCGTGGACAAGTAGAGTACTCCATCGCCGAAGAAACTGAGCGCGGCGCGCCTGTCGGGAACCTAGCACAGGATTTGGGCATCGATGCGGCTAGGCTGCCCTTCCGCAGATTCCGCATGATCACCAGTTCTAGTAAGCAGTATTTCAACCTCAATGCGAGCACCGGAGCTTTGTCTGTTAACGAGCCCGTCGACAGGGAAGAGGTCTGTGCACAAGAACCTACCTGCTCTCTGAATTACGAACTCGTGTTAGAAACCCCCCTGGAACTTTATAAACTGCAGTTTAAAATATTGGACGTGAACGATCACACTCCTACTTTTCTGCTAGAGGAATATCATGTGAATGTCGCCGAGTTCCTGGCTCCAGGAGTTCGGTTTACTCTCCCCGTCGCCCAAGATCTCGATGAAGGCATCAACAGCGTCCAGAGCTACAGTCTAAGCCCCAATCAGCATTTCAGACTGGAAATGCAGACTCGCGGGGATGGGAGCCGGTATCCTGAACTGGTATTAGAAAAGCCCTTGGATCGGGAGCAGCAGGCCACACACAGGCTTACTATCACAGCTAAAGATGGAGGGAACCCCCAGAGGTCTGGAGACGCCCAAGTTGTGGTAACTGTCCTGGACACAAATGATAATGCCCCTACTTTTGAGCATTCTGTCTACAGAGCCAGTGTGTTGGAAAACTCTCCTAGAGGCACTCTGGTCACTAGGGTGCAAGCCACAGACTTAGATTATGGTCAGAATGGAGAGGTCTTCTACTCGTTTAGCAACAGCACATCCCCTGAGCTACAGAAGATGTTCAGCATCAACCCCCAAAGCGGTGAGATAAAAGTCAATGGTGCTTTAAATGTCCAAAAGCCCCTGCTAGAGATGTTCATTGAGGCAAGGGATAAAGGAGTCTTTGGCATGTCTAGTGTAGCCAAACTGTTGGTGGAAATTACTGATGTGAACAACAATGCTCCAGAGATTACACTCACTTCGCTGTCCAGCCCCATCCCAGAGGATTCTTTGCTGGGCACCGTGGTGGCTCTTTTGAGTATTACTGATGAAGATCCTGGTGAGAATGGGAAAATCATTTGTAAGATTCCTGTTGACATCCCCTTCCAACTTAAGTCCTCTTTTGATAATTACTACAGCCTGATCACAAGTGGTCATCTTGATCGAGAACGGGTCAGTGAATACAACATTACAGTCACTGCCTCTGATCTGGGTTCCCCTCCCATTGCCACTCAGAAAACACTTTGGGTACAGATTGCTGATGTGAATGACAATCCTCCCAAATTCCTCAACCAGATGCGTGAAATTTACATAGCAGAGAACAATAAGCCTGGGGCATCTGTTTTCCAGATGTCCGCTTCTGATCCAGATCTCCAGGAGAACGGTCGGGTATCTTACTTTCTCAGGGACCTTGATATCCAGGGCAGCTCCTTGTCCAGATATTTAGCCATTGATGCAGACAATGGAATCATCTATGCAAAAGACACTTTTGACTTTGAGCAACTCCAAACTTTTCATTTCCAAGTAGAGGCAAAGGACAATGGTTTCCCAATTCTGACTGCTACTTTTATTGTCAGTGTTACCATCATAGACCAAAATGACAATGCCCCAGTCATCTTGTATCCAGATGTGAGAAATGCTTCAGTGGCAATTGAAATTGTGCCACGCTTGGCAAATGCCAACTATTTAGTGACCAAGGTGGTGGCCCATGACCCAGACAGTGGGCAGAATGCTTGGCTTTCTTACCACCTTCTGCACTCTTCTGACACAAGCCTATTTCAGGTTTTACCAAATTCTGGGGAACTTAGAACTAGTCGTTCAATGAGATCTAGTGACCCCATCAAGCACAAAGTGGTGATCTTGGTGACAGACAATGGGGATCCTTCCCTCTCCTCTACTGTAACTTTGGGCATCCTACTGGCTGACACTCTCCCACAAGCCCTCCCAGACTTTGATGACAGCCTGGAAACACATGGGCAGCAGCTGTCTAGCTTGAACTTCTACTTGATCATTGCTCTGGGCTGCCTTTCCCTTGTCTTTTTTGGATTTATCATTTTCCTTTTTGCTGTTCGACTTTTCCACTGTAGGACTAACCCCTCTTGCAATTGTTGTTGCCCCACGGATGAGTATGAAAAGTACCGGTACAATGTGCGCATGCTCCCAAGCTCCCATTTTACCCCAGAGATGGTTGAGATTGCAGGGATGGGGAAACTTACGCACACCTATTTATATAGGGCAGCCCTAGGTGTAGGGACTAGCAATAACAACTTGATGTCCAACAGAGATGCCAGGAACCTTTCCAAGGGGGCGGGATTATTGCAAGTGCCAGCATCCTGCATTCAAGTACAGAAGGTGAAGAGTGACCACTTTAATGCCATTCTGGTGGTAAGCAGCTCTTTCAAATATCTATTGTCTCTCTTGGTATTGGGTGGGATGGAAAAGTAAATACCAAAAAGTATGTCTTGATCCAACAATAACAATTAAGAAAATGATTTAGAGAAAAAAGGGGCTGGAATGGAAGTTATTCTCAGAAGATGGTTTGTCCTCCCAACTTCTTGGAAATTAAGAACAAAATAAATGAAATGGGGTAGCTTGAAGTCCAATGTCCTGCAGTAACCAATACCTAAAATGATAACCCAGAAAACAGGATGGACAGAGGTACAGCCTATGAGCTGACAAGAGTCATGATGGAAGTGTAACTGTTCCCTCAGTATATTTTCTTATTTTTAGAAATACTTCATAGAAAAGAGCTGGTTATACATATTGGAATGGGTCCAAAACAGTGATTAAAGAAAAGCTTACGAGGAACAGTTCAAGATGCTATGTATATTCAACTTGGAAACAAAAAAACTGGAGAAACCTAATAGCCATCTTCAAGTTTCTGGAAGTTTCTTGTTATGTTGAAGATTGGGTATAATTGTTCAGAGTTATTCCAAGAGAACCAAGAAACAATGGCTTTAAATTACAAAAAAAATAATATCAGTGGGGGTTATTTTTGGGAGATGCTGGAATTTTCTTTTCTTAGAGATCCTTAAACCCAGGTTGTATTATTGTCAGTTGGAAATGGGTTTCTTCACTGTGCAAAGAGTTGGAGTAGATGTTCTTCCAATATTTATGTTTGATTATTCTGTAATGAAAAGTGCTCATTTTAGTATTTATTATTTCTGCAAATGAGAAAAACTGGAATGAGATCATTAAATTTATGGCATAATGTTATCATAACTCTACTCACCCAGTGATAAATAGAATATGCTCTTTTATATTTTCCCCCTCTTTCATGATAGTACTATTTAGGATTCTCATTGAATATTGATTCCATCTCAAAGATATAGCAGCTGATTAGGAAAGTGGAGAAACTATTTTATTCACATGCTGTTTATGAATTTCCAAGTACCACGGGCTTGCAATTTGAAATACTGATTTAAATTAAACCTCATTCTAATCTATCCAGGCTGTTCTTGCCTTGGTTTTTACTGAAAATTGCTGTATGCTATGCATTTTATTTACAAATTGATGGTTATAGTTGCTCCTTTTTAAGGAAAAAGATGCTTGCATTTTCTTAAATGAAATTTACAAAATGAAGATACAATAGGCACCACAGATACTTTAGAAGAGTTGGTTTGATGTGTGGGTTAAATCATCAGACTGGAGTTCTAGTCCTGCCTTATGTGTGAAATCATCTGAATGATTTTGAGCCAATAACTCCCTCTGCCCTAGGAACAAAGCAAGGGTATGCCATCCCAAAAACATTGCCTAGGTTTTGTTTATGAACCCCCCCCCCCACACACAAAAAACACCTAGACATATTCTAGCACAAATCAGGCATTTTGCAGTTCTTTGAGAGGCTTTGGGTATTTGTAGGCCTGTGTTCTGCCTTAAGACAAAGCCTGAATTCAGAACAAATTTGTACTGTCCAGTAGCTAAACAAATGACACCTTGCCCAGCCCCAATTCAAAAACTTTTACAAAATTATGCATAACTTTGGTTTTTCTGGTGCTACACTGAAAAAGGGACAACTTGAAGAAGATTTTGGTATGTGCCTATCAAAATTCCTTGGTGGGAAGGATAAGGGGGGGGGGAGGCAATTGGATCTACTCATTATTGGTCTGTAACTCAGACCAACCCTTTGGGATGGCTTGGTAAGATTGTGATAATAGAATTGATACTGAGTATTGCAGGAGATCAGTCAGCAAACTTTTCAAAAGACCGGTCAAATTGCATCCAGAAACAATTACTGGTTACTTTGAAAATGTTGTGTATGTGATTCAAGCATATAGGTTCTTGTGGCCAAATAGCAAGGAAATATTTCAGTACAAGATGTTATGAGAGATTGTGCAACGCTCTTGCTGAAGATTTAAAACATTCTTTTCCTAATTTTAAAAAAATGGATAGGAGGGATAAAAATGGTTTTGACTGTATATAGCAACTGGGCTCCGATAATTTCTCTTGAAGAATAATGTAAAGAAACAGCTCAGAGGGAGGATAGGTTTTTAAAATTATACAGCAAGAATCTTCCCGGCAAGGATGAAGTGGCATTTTTCTAAATTAAGTTCCAGAAATTGGAATGAGTTGCAATCTCAGACCAATCTAGGGCTAGGCTGCTATTATCAGAGTATGTAGTATTCTCTACAACTACAACTTTTCTAGAACTTTGGACAAAAGATGAAATATATTTCATCAATAAAGGGCTTGAATAAAACAAGAATTGGTTGTCCTTCAATTTTGTGTTGCTTTGGTAAAAATCATATCTACTAACACTAACTTTACAAAGTTAAAACATAGCTAGCTTTGGATAAAACTCTTAAGGGCTCTTCCACATTTGTACCAGTCTTAGGACTGGTGGTTGCAATTTCATCCATTAACAGGGATAAATCATTAATAAAATCTAATAATTTACAAACATTAATATCCTTAGTTTGACTTCCTTAAAGAGTTTGTTGTGTGCCATCCATTGAAGTTGTCATCTTGTTGAATAAGAGAATTGATATAAGCATGATCCATATAACTGAAATCAGTTTGTATAATATTCACACAAAATATGTCAGATTACACTAGCAATAAGAATTATTCTCAGTACTGTTGTAGCATTGAAATGAAGGTATAATACATTTTGTTCAAAGTTTCATTCAAAGAGAGCTACTTTGGTCTAGTGATTAAAACATCAGGCTAGAAACTGGTTTAGCCTTAGGCATGAAATCTGGCTGGGTTACTTACCTCACCTCCCAGGGATGTTGTTATGGGGAAAATGAGGAAGAAGAAGGAGTATTAGATATGTTCACCACCTTGAAACTCATAAGATAGGATTAAAAAATCTCAATAATCCTTACTAGTGCAATCATGAAACTGGTCAAAATTAATGCCCTCCCCAGTTTTATAAGCTTAGGCAAAGAATATGATTTTCCAAGAAAATTCATAATTGATGAGGATTTGACACACAAATTTGTTTTTAACATGCATCACACTTGTTATTTACTCATATAAGACATCTTAATATTGTTAGGGATACACACCCTAGCAGAACGTGCAACGGCAGTCTAGCAGGCAGGCAAATGATGTGAATTAAACGTTGTTGTAGTTTACACTCAGTAAGACAGATACACTGTGCCAGTTAAATAGTTTTTATTCCAGCAAGAGTTATAGCATAGTCAAGCAGTCCATATGTCATACACTAGTTCAGTCCATCCAGGGATTAAACAGTTGCAAAGTCCAGTGTTGAAAATAGAGGTCAGTAAACTTACAAATAATCAGTCCAGCAATATATCTCTTTTGCAGTCAGAGATATGAAGAAAATCAAACCCCTTTTCTTCTTTTCAGCAACAGCAGGGAAACACGCAGTTATCATCATCAATCCATCATTGTCAGCTCTCGAGTAAAAGCCAGCAAACAGTGAGCTCTCTTGCTCCCTCTTATGGTGATTTTACAACCGCACCCAAAATACATGTTTTGCAGTTAAAGTGATACACACACTTAAACTCACTAACATAGTTTATATATTATTTTTACCCAAACTAAGTTAGGTAACCAATGTTATCCCTAACAAATATGTTCTTGGGGATTTATTTATTTGTTTAACTGATTGCAGTTAAAATAGTATACACCTACTTCTATTCTTCAACGGTAGATTTAAGGCTAATCCAAGATAAAAGAAACAAAAGGTCATATGCTGATATTATTACAAGGTAATAATAGTCTCTATTATAGTCATTAATTGCAAATACAATGAATTGTGATGGTGGTACAATGAATCTGTGTAAAGGTATTCAAGCAACAAAGATTCAAGCTGTCTTTTGCTGCCATTACCTCAGTATTTTCATTGCTGTATCATTATAGATATCTGGCACTGAAATGATACAGATAATTTTATTTATCATTTATATATTTTAGATTAATAATTTAATTTATGTTTATGCTTTGTTATCATATTTCTTGTTTAATTCCAATTGTGTTTATTTACATTTGTTATAGTCTGTGACTGAAATAAATCTTTTGAATCTGATCAATGAGCTATGTCTTCATGTATATTGAAATCTCTCCAAGAATTTATTTTATTTTTCATTGTTTTTAAGATGTGGGGCAGATTTTAGCATGTGCTGTTCTTTTCCCCATGAAATAAATGGGAAATGCATTTTGTTTTGCATGAATTGTACAGTTTTTATAGACTATATATTTCTAAATGAATTATTAATTTATTCTTGCTATCACTCATTACCAAAAGACGATGATAGATAGATAGATAGATAGATAGATAGATAGATAGATAGATAGTATTTAACGTGCCATTTGCAGAACTATAAATAAAAGGAATGAGTTTCGTTGATACAGCATGTTCCTTGCCTTATTTTGTGCCTCTAAGCCATGGGTGTCAAACTCAAGGCCTGGGGCCCAGATCGGGCCCATGGGGGGCTTAGATCGGGCCCTGCAGGGCCACCTTGGAAACAGCGAAGGACTGGCCCACGATGCCTCTGCCAATGAAAAAGGAGGGCTCTCTCGAGCTCTGTTTTCACTGGCAGTGGATTGCAGGAGGCTGTCACAGCTGAAAATGGAGCTACAGAACCCATTTTCTCTGGCAGAGTACTTGGGCCACCACAGATACCCCCGACACAAATGACATTGAGCTGGCCACGCCCTCCCTGGCCACACCCACTCCAGCCCCCCAAGGTCAAAAACAACCTGATGAAATTGAGTAATAGGACTGTAAAAAAAGAATAATTTTCCAAAAATGGTTTTTTTTGGGGAAAAAAAAAAAGACATTAAAACGGCACATTATAGTGACTTAGTATGATTTCTCCCAATGAGAAGTTGAGATCTAAAGCAGAAACACAAAGGAAGGTTACTAATAAATAAGTACTGAAAATAATATACAAGGCTAGTATTGACATCAAGAAACTATTTGAAAAATTTGCATATTCCAAAGAAGTTGACATTTTTCAAGAAAAACAAGATATAGTTTAGGAGATAAGAATAAAATAATAAAAGAGGAACAAAGCAGAAATATCAATCTCATCATAATTATCTCCAGCTATATAGTTAATTTTATTATAAATGAGATTACATATAGTCATGGAGCTTGAAGGGACCTTTGGAAGTCTTCTAGTCCAATCCCTTATAAAAGTTAATTTATATTCAATCCAGGGGTGGGCTTCAAAAATTTTAGCAACGGGTTCTCTGCCTGGTTGCTGGGTGGGCATGGCCATAGTGGGTGTGGCCTAGTCAGCCTATTCCACAACGGGAGGCATTTTTGCCCTCCCCCGGGCCCCTGAGGCTTTTCTTGAGCCTCTGGGAGGGTGAAAACATCCTTCCTGGGCTCCGGAAGCTCTCTGGAAGCCAAAAACGGGCCCATTTCTGGCTTTCCTGAACTTCCAGGAGGCCCATTTTTTGCCCTCCCTGAGCCTCCAGACCCTGTACTTATCTGCATCCAAAATGGAACAGGTGGGGACTCCTGGGAGTGGGGTGGGGTGGGCAGGGCCAGCCAGAAGTGGGATTTGGGGGGGTTCTCCAAACTGCACAGAATCTTAGCTAGGAGCTCTCCTGAAACCCTGCAACCCACCCCTGATTCAATCCCCCACGAATTTTTTAAAAAAAAACAATCAGCTTCCATTCTATCAAATGCTTTAATAATATCTAAAGAAGTTAGTGGAGTATATTTCCAGAGAAATATTAATAAACGGGACATTTCAATGTGTCAGTGTTTTTAAATATGTGGCCATGGACCACAAAAAATTGAGGTAATATTGATTTTTTCCATCACTTTGATATCAAAGAGAAAGCTATTTTAAATATTTAATTGAAATTAAATTGAAATACTTGAGGAATGTAGTGGGTTTTCAAGGAAATCAGGCAGAAATGTTTTTCCTGTCTAGATGAATGGCATTTTCGATGCCAATGATAATGCCCCTGAAGTGGTGCTGATTTCCTTGTACAGCCCGGTTTCTGAGGATGCCTAGCTTGAAACTGTAGTAGCTGTACTGAGTGTTACTGACTTGGATTGTGGCCTGCCAACCTTCCTCTTTCAAAAATTCTTGTACTCTTGTCACTGAGGAGTTCCTTGATCATGAAAGAACTTCTAGTTACAACATTACAATCACTGCCATAGATGCTGGAGCACCTCCATTCTCTTCCCATAAAATAATTAAAATAGATGTTTCTGATATCAATAACCAGTTTGAAGAACTCCCTTACTCTATCAATATTTTCACAGCCCTCTTTTTGACTCGTGCACTATACCTCTATTGAAGGCAGGTTGGTAGTAATTGTTTTTTTGCAGTCCTAATTACTCTCTGAAGTCTGTGTCTGTCTTGTTTGGTTGCAGAACCAAACCAGACAGTTATAGAAGTGCAGATGACAGACTCAATAATTCCTCTGTAAAACTGTATCAGCAGCTCCTTTGAGCTTTCTGAATTGGCGCAGAAAGAACATTCTTTGTTGTGCCTTTTTGATGACGTTTTTGATGTTAGGTGTCCATTTTAGGTCATGTGATATAATAGAACCTAGAAATTTGAAGGTATCTACTGTTGATACTGTGTTGTCTAGTATTGTAAGAGGTGGTAGTATGGGAGGGTTTCTCCTAAAGTCTACCACCATTTCTACAGTTTTGAATGTGTTCAGTTCCAAAATTGTTCCACCACGAGGCAAGTTATTCAACCTCTGTGTGTGGATTCCTCATTGTCTTGAATGAGACCAATCACTGTTGTATCATCTGCAAACTTCAGTATTTTAATAGATGGATCATTTGAGATGCAGCCATTGGTATATAGGGAGAAGAGAAGTGAAGAAAGCACACAGCCTTGTGGGGGGGCTGTGCTAATTGTACAGGTATCAGATGTGATTCTGCCTAGCTTCATCTGCTGCTTCCTGTCTATTAGGAAACTTATGATCCACGTACAAGTGTATTCAGGTACCTCTAGCTGGTTTAGTTTAGTTAGAAGAAAGTCTGGAAATCAGCTACTGAGTGCCAACAACCTCGTAGCCAAAACCGGAACATTAAAAGACCTATAGGAAGTTTAATATATGCAGAAAAACAATAAATATTTGAGGAAACGTCTTAGGGGGCAAAACAAAACCCAAAGCAACTCAGAAAGAAGTTAACATAAAATGTTTGTCCATAGGGCACTCAATGCCTGGTGGAAAACCTTGAAAACTAATGGAGGGAATGGGAATGAAACGGAGTATCTTGGAATCTGGTTGGCTGAAATCCTAAACAAGGATATTTTGCATTAACTTTTGTTGCAGGTACAGCATTTAAATGTCTTTGAGATTTGAATATTACTTGAATGAGCAATTGTGTTCTACTTGGTTTCTTCAAAATTTATAGAGATTTCTATTAGGTCTGGAAAATCATTCCTTTGGAATCTTAAAGCATTTTGTTAACTTTGGCTTGCAATAATAGCATCTGCATTCAAATAATTTTTAGCAGATGTCCCCCTGCAAATACATATCTTTTGCACATTGTTTGGAATCCTGCTAATAAAAGAGAACAAAATGTTGATTATTAAGCATTGGTATATTAGATACATAACTAACTTGGTTAATTGCTTTTATTACATTCTGTATTTTGATTATTTGAATAATCAAATAATCCACATTTGTCATTCAATTTTATTTTTATTTGAGTGGATGTTCTACCCAAAGAAAAAACATCAATACATTAATGGTACATGAAAATAAAATTCAATAAATTCATGGCAATGCAACAGTATTGGAATGGCTGAATCAGCTTCCCTCCCGCAGAAGCAGTGGTGGGATTCTGCCAGTTCTAGCCAGTTCTGGCAAACCAGTAGCAATATTTCTGGCTGACCCTGCCCACTGCTGCCCCACCCTGTCCCTCCTCATCCACTTACCCAGCATAGCTGCTACTGATCCCCATTTGGCTCCCTGGCTTGCCTTGACCATACTGTCTCTGAGAGCCAGCCAGCTTGCCTGCCTTTGGGAGAAAACAAAAAATGTGTGCTGCTGTTGCTGTTCCAGAGGGCTGCCTCAGGAGAGAGGGGAAATAAGGAGGCCAGCCAACAGGCCAAAGCATCTCTGGCTTTGCTGCCCCATCTCTACTCTTGTAAAGTGAAATGAAATGCCTTTTTTCTCCCAATCTACAGTGGCTTCCTAAATGAGAAAGCTGGCTGCAAGATGAGGGGAGCCGAGAAAAGGCAGTGGAGGCAGGACAGCAAAGCAAACAAGTAAACCTTTGCATGCTGGCCGGCCTCTTTATTCCCCCTCGCTCCCAAGGCAGCCCTCTGGAATGGCAGCAGCAGCACACATGGCTGCCTTTTCTCTTGCCACACATTCTTTGACATTGCAGCTCTCTAAAGATAATGGTACTGTGGCATCAATATGCGCGGGGGGGGGGGGGGGAGGTGGATAGTAGTGACAGCCTTACTGTGCAGGAGCAAAGCACAACTTGCCTTTCTCGGCTTTTAGATTCCTATTTGCAATGCAATAGGCAGCAAAGCTAGGTTCATCTCCCTGATCCAGTAGCTGGAAAAGGGGGCGGAGAGAAACTCCTGCTGCCAAGGTACACGTGGGTCGGAGTGGGTGAAGAAATTCAAACTTCAACCTCCTGGTGCAGCGAGGGGCTTTAGGCAAAGACTGGAGAAAAAGGCCTTGGTTTGCTCATGCTCTCTCCCTCCCCAGTCTATCTTGATTGCAGGCGGAGCCACATTGCCCTTTCCAAGCCCGCTGTTGGTGAAGATGGGTGCCAGTGAGGGCTGGCTTTTTGTCTAGTTTTGTCCAGCTGTCAGGGGGGAAACGGATGGGGGCCTGGGGAGGAAGCCATTCCTCCCCCCTCCACAGCTGGACAAAGCTATGCAAAAAGCCAGCCCTCACCAGCAGCGAGCTTGCAAAAGGCAATGTGGCTCCACCTGCTACCTAGATAGACTGTGGAGGGGGGAGAATGAGCAAGCGATCACTGAGGAGACCGCAGGAGGAGGGAAGGCAGGCAAAGGGGGGAGCAAGGGCATCCGCAGCATGCTGAAGCACATGCACCCCCCTTCTTTTGGAGGGCTCCGATCGGCTCCCCTTCTCTATCTCTCCTCTTACTCTATTAGCCAGCCTGCCAGCAGGAGGTGAGTGGGTGGGCTTTATTGCGTTCCAGGCATTTCCCACCTGAATGGCATGCTGAATTTGCAATCCCCTTGTGGGGAAGGCAGCGGGGAAATTGGGTGGTGGGGTAACAGAGGATCTGCTTTCAAGCCATTGGCTTTTGCAGGGTGGAGAGTCTTCCTCTAGTCATGCAGGCAGAGGCACACTTCCCATTTCGGTAGCCCCCCTTAGGGAAAATATTTTTTAAAAAATACCCTGTGGCTCGAGCAAGGCTGCCAGGCTAGTGGCAAAACTTCCATTCCCTGAATGGATCCACCCATGCCACCCATAAGTGTGCATCTGCCAGCAGCAGATGGTTTGTACAAAATGAGAAGCTTCTCTATCATAGCCAGTAGAGCCGCATCTCTCATTAGTGTTGAGGGCTGAGAAGGCATTGCGTGCCTGCAAAAAAGTCTTTCTGACAGCCTCTCCTGTTACAGAGATGAGAATGTCAACTGTCTCTAGCCGGTAATTCTCCTTGAGCACTGTCAAATGAGGAGCAGCACTTGGCAGACTTTCTAAGCCTAAAGCAGAGAGGGAGGGAGAGAGATATCCAATCCAACCTCTGGTGTGTGTGGGGCGAGGGGAGGGAGGGGGGAGGGAGAGATGTGCCTTCTTGGGGGTGCATTTTGGAGAAGTATCAAGAGAAATGCTAAAAGGGCAATCAAGGGTAGTTTGGGTTAAATTCCAGATGAAATTGGGTCTTCAGGGTAAGGAGACATAAAGAACTTTCAACTGCAGGTTTCTAAAAATCTTATAAAAAGGAATGTCTAGAGGCAGCTCTTTAACCCATTAGTCCAGAGGGAGCAAAAGAGATAGGGTCCCAATGAGGGTCTTAGCTATTTAACTTAGGAATAACAGAATAACAGAGTTGAAAGGGACTTTGGAAGTCTTCTAGTCCAGTGGTCTCCAACTGATGGGCTGCGGCCCACTGTTGGTCCGCAAGAAAGTTTTGGTGGTCCGCAGAGAAATGCCACCCCCAGAGCACCCCTCAAAGCAATTAATCCAGGCTGCACAAAAACACAAGGCTGCACTGCCCACATGGGAACCCTCCCCACCCACTCACTCCTTTCCTGGCAAACTTGCCTGCCAAGTTGCTGTTTTTCCTTTTTTTTCTTCTCCCAACCATCAGCTGCTCTGCTGTGCCGGGAAATTTAGATTAACTAGAAAGCAGGAAACCTTGGATTTCATGCTTTCTAGCTAATCTTTAGATCTTTAGATCTTAAAAGCAGAGCCGAACCTTTCTTAGGACTGAAGCTTCTATTCAATCCAGGTAACCGATGGCAGAATCATAGATCTCTAAGTAAATCTGTGATTCTGTGAGCAACTCAATCTGCCTGCCTGCTTTGCCTGATTTTGGGTAAAAGTTGCTCTTTTTTTAAATAAAGAATTCAATATTTACATAAATATTTATAATATTTACATACAAGCCATGCCCAGCCAACTTAGGCCACGCCCACAGAACCAGTTTTTAAGAAATTTGAATCCCACCCCTGCCTGTGTGTGTGAGTGTGTGTGTGTGTGTGAGAGAGACAGAGAGATAGAGAGAGGTTAGATCAGATCTCTCTTTCTCTCGCCCTCGCCCTCTCTCTCTCTCTCTCTCCCACCAACGTCAGCAAGCCACCGTCAGTCAAAATTCATATTAGTGGTCCCCGGGATTTAAACTTATGAGTTGGGTGGTCCCTGAGGTCCGAAAGTTTGGCGACCCCTGCTCTAGTCCAACCCTCTGCTCAGGCAGGAAAACTGAGGATGCCAAATCTGAGTGGAGGGCCAGGGAAAGGTGTCAGAATAATCTTTGGAGGGAGCCTATACCAGGGGTCTCCAACCTTAGCAACTTTAAGAACCCAGAACTTCTGAAGACAAGCAGTTCCACTGGTTAATTGTTCTCACTGTCAGGAAATTTCTCTTTAGTTTTAGACTGGTTCTTTTTTGTTCAGTTTCCACCCATTGCTTCTTGTTTTGCCTTCTGCTGCTTTGGAAAATACATTGCCCCCCCTTCTTTGTGGCAACCCCTCAAAACTCTGTTTTGTGACCTGCCTATCACACTCTTGGCCAAAGTATGTGAGCCATTTCCTCTTTTCAGTGGTCCATGAAAGTACATCTATAATATGTAGATGCAGATAATAAAGTGGAAAAAAGGTGAAAATTTTTACAGAACTATAGATAAATTGAGGTCAGGGTAACAAGGAGTGGCTGGGAGGGGAGGGACTGGGTGAAGCGCCCCTTGACATGAGTGATGTCGAGTTGGACATGCCCACCCAGTCACATGACCACCAAGCCAAGCCCACCCAGTCACATGAGCAAGCCACATCCCAGTAGTAATTTTTTTGAATCCCAGCACTGCCCAGAAGCCCTCTTGAGTCTTCACTCAATCTCCTCCTTTGTGGCTTGATCATTCCAAGGAGTTAGGTGTGTGACAGGGTTTTCACAACCTGTGCTGCCTTTTCAGAGTTGAAAAGGTGATTAGAAAAACCAAAATACTGTAATGCAACCTGCTGTCTAGGTAGCATACAGGTAGTCCTCATTTAGCAACCACACTTGGGACTGGCAACTGAACCATTAAGGAAATCAGTTACTAAGTAAAACTTAATTGTGCTTGATAATGATGACAATAAAATGACAATGATAAAAGTCAACAGAACATTCCTAGTTAAACATTTTGTCGATCTTTTCAGAGATAGAAGCTTTTTAAACGAATATCTTTTCTTTTCCACTTTTGGCAGTTCAAATCCCACCAGGCTCAAGGTTGACTCAGCCTTCCATCCTTCCGAAGTGGGTAAAATGAGGACCCAGAGTGTTGGGGGCAATATGCTAAATCTGTAAAACTGCTTAGAGAGGGCTGGAAAGCACTATAAAGGGGTATATAAATCTGCTATTGCTATTCCTCATGAAATCTCCTCTTGGGGGATTAATCAATGGACACAGCTTTCCATGTGTTGTTTGTATAAGGAGATTGGCCTATTGTTTTATACACAAAAGTAAATTGATATATTTTTCCCAACATGAAAATAGCAGTTGCAATTTAAGAATTCTTTGCTTTGTTAGTTATGATGATGGACTAGTACCTGGGTCCCTCAGGCTCAAATTTCTACTTGACTATGTAGCTAATCAGCTGGCTTTGGGCCAATCATCATATTGCAAGGTTAATATGAAGATAAAATAATTGAAGATCCCAACTTGGCTGCCTTGAAAAAGAAGCATATAATGAATCATCATCACCATAAAATTTAAGACTTATCAGGATGAAGCCTACACGTTACTGAGTACTTTACATTTGGATAACATCAAGCATGAACAGAATTAAAAATGCAATTAGCAAATACATCCTAAGATTAAGAAAAGTGGTAAAGACAAAATTGAATAATGGAAACACCATCACCATCAAAGCTATCAATACCATACAGATAGTCCTCGAGTTACGAATGTAATCAGTGGTGGAATTCAAAATATTTTACTTTCTGTGTGTGCGTACGTTGCGCATGTGTGGAGCATTCTAAAACGGGCAATTTTAAGCATGAAAACTTACCATCAGCACTAGTGAGTAAAACAGCTGAGGCATGGCAATCTGCTCTGCCGTGCCTATCAGCTGAGCTACAAATAAAGGAAATATAGGACAGGAAAGGGTGGAGGCGGGGGCCAGGGCCAACTGCTGACCAACACTACCGGATCGCTAGAACTGGTGCGAATCGGCAGCATACCACCATTGAATGTAATGGAGCCTGTCCATTCCATTCATAACCCAAGGATTTGTGGGAGTAAATCTTGTACCTTGAATGCAATCACTCCCTCCTTTTGCCCACACATTCACTAATTGAATGCACAGTTTGTTAAGTGCACATGAGGTATTTCAGGGTAGGGAAGGCCATTGGGGGGGGGGGGGCTAGTGATGGGACAGGCCACCTGCTTAAGACCACCCAAGGCTTCCCTGACCCACTGAAATACCTCGTGCTCCCCACAATTGTTTTCCCCACCACCCAACCTGCTGTGCTGAGTCACTTACCATATGAAGATCTAGCAAGCTGTCTTCAGTCTCTCAGCCATGCCTGCCCCTCTGAAGCTCAATTTTGATGTGTGCAGGCCACGTCTGGCACTTTGCAGCACACAATGGAGCTTTGGAGGGCTGCCTCTGCCCCCTGAGCTCCATTTCAGGCTGCAAAGTGCCGGATGAGGCATGCACATACCAAAACGGAGCTGCGGAGCTCTGTTTTGGGGTGGAATGGCTTTTTGCAAAGAGGGCAAAAAGCTTTGCAAACAGAGGGAAAGCTTCGATATTTTAGGCCTTCCCTCCATTTGCAAAGTCTTTTGCTGCAGATCTCTAAAGTACCGTGAGACCATGTGAGACCAATAGCATGAGATCTTGTGCTACTGATCTTACATGATCTTGCAGTACTTTAGGCCTCCATTCTATGAGTACTCACCAAACGACTGAAGCACCAAGAAAGGGAAAGATCTCTAGATTTTCACAAGAAGACCCAGCGCGATGGGGGGGGGGGGGGCGGAATAGGCAGGATGAATGTTGCAGAGCCTCTGCAGTAGTTCGTAAGGGTGAATAACTGCCGTGGTGCTGCAACATTCAGAGTTTTGGGACTTGTTCGTAAACATTACGGGGTGCTTATCATGTAACTTCAAACATTTGCTAAGGGAACACCAGTAACCTGGGGATTACCTGTTTTATATATGTGGTGTGATACACTACTGGAATTATTAATTGGACACAAGCTGAACTGGAAAGATTGAATAGTTGTCAGGCTACAGAACTTTTTCCCATTCAATTAACAAGAATGAACTTCTGAAAACCAATCGTATCAAAAGAAATCCTTTATTGAGACAATTCATGTAGGAGTTCAAAGCAGCGTCTTAGGTCTCTCAGGCATACAGGGATAGATAAGGGAGTTTAGAACCCCTCCCGTTATCTCGATGTGTATTTAGTGAAACAAAAGCCAGTATGTTAATTCCCCCCCACCCCTTTTGTAGAAACAATCTTTTTCACAGTTTCCCAGGGCATACCTAATTTCCCCCCACCCCCTTTTCAGAACGAACTTTTCCAGAGGTTCCCAGGACACATCTCACTATGGAATTTTTATGGTCTTCTCATCTCCTGGCTGTGCCTCTCAGAGGTGATAGGTTCCGGCCATCTGGGGTTCCTCCCTCCATTGTATCATGTGTAGGTTATACAAATTCGATATAAGATTAAATATATTCAGGTTACATCAAGAAAGGATTTCTTTATCAGTCTCCCCGCCCCCCCCTTTTCTTCTTCCACTGAAGAAATGACAGATACATGGATCTGACAATAGCAAAACAAGAAAACTAATGACTATTCACTATGTATTACATCCCCATGGTGATATAGATAAATTATAACTGTCCTGCAGAAATGGAGGCAAAGGTTCAATAAACTGTTGAAGAAGAAAAGTGTGCATTGGCTGATTACTTAAAAGAAAGCCAAGAACAAGCATTGAATATGCAAGAAACAAAACATGTATATCAACATGATGTAATAGAAACAAGAATGCTGCCAAAGAAAAATATTACACAGCCAATTTCTTCAAAATATCAAGGAGAAAGTCGATAAAGATAAAACCAGGCAATGGTTTATAACCCGGACATTAAAAAAAATTGAAGGCTTGATTTTGAATTGGCTGCTCCTGAGCTATTCAACTAATGCAATCTAGACTTGAACAGAAAAATCATCAAATGGTTCAAAGTACAGATTGTACAAAAAGGGGGAAGAAAAGTAGATTGTATACTTAACTCTTGCAAGAAGAGTTATAAAAAATAAAATAATATTCACCAAAGTAACTCACTGCAGTGTCTATAAAACTTATCATGTGCTAGAAAGAAAAATTGGTGGAAACATAGAATTGAAAAAGTAGTTGAAAATGAGCACATTAAAATATTGTGAGATTTTCAAATAGAAACTTGTAAAGTTTTGACTCATAGCACATCAGATTTAACTATGGTTGAAAACAAGAAAGGGCGGATAATTGATATGGCATTGTCAACAGATAGCAGAAGACAAAGATTTGAAGATCACAAAGTATCAAGATCTGAAAACTGAAATTGAAAGCTTGTGGTACAAACCAGCCATGGTGGTCTCAGTGGCTATCAGCACATTGGGTGCCATACCAAAAATATTTTGGGCAGCACTTAGAAAATCTGCATTGACAACATTTCCATTTATTAATTACAAAAGGCCACACTGCTTCGATCTGTGCATATATTATGTTGATACATTATACCATCCTAGTTTCTTATGAAGAACTCAAAGCTTTTACAGGCTAGTACCAACTAAAGAATTGGCAGCTGTGAATATTCATTCATTTTTAAGTCAAGTTATTTATTTATTTATATATAAGCATTTTGAATACAGTGTATTATCTGGGCATACCATTTTACAAAAGAAAAGAGAAGAAAAGAATTAGTACCATATATACTGATAGCAATAGTAGTACAACAGAATGATTCTAACCCATATTTATAATTATTTTAGCTTATTTGTAATCCTATTGATTATATTAGCATACTTATAAACAATATTCATATTTAATCATGCTTCTTCATCTAATTTCTACCTCTTATCTAACCATTGATAAAACCTATTCCACAATAAGTAATACTCTGTATCTCCTTTATCTTTTATTTTCAGTGTTGATCTATTCATCTCTGCACAATCCAATATTTTCTGAATTATATTTTCATCTGATGGGGTGTTCTCCTTTTTCCAATATTCTGCAAATCCAATTCTCACTGCCATTAGTACACGGAAAATTAAATATATACACTCTTTATCATAACTTTCTGGAATTATCACTAACAAAAACATTTCTGGTGTCAAATCTACTGTATATGCTGCTTAATCATTTTTTCCAACCATGTGTGTATTTTCATTCAGTATTTTCTTGTTTTCATATATGTCCACCACATGCAATAATAAGTACATGGGATCTGATTACACTTCCAACATTTGGCGGACATGTTGTTAAACATTTTTGCTAGTCTTGCCGGTGGCAATAAAATATTTTATAAAGATTTTCCTTATATGCAGTAGCAATTATCAGTTTATAATTCCTATCCCAAAGTTCTTGCCATTTATCTAATTCTGTAGTATAGCCAAAGTTTTTTGCCATACTATCACCATTTCTTTTACTTGTTCATCTTCCATTTTAAAGCTTAATAAATAATTATGCATTTTTCTTATCAGTTTTTCATCTGTTCCTAATAACATCTTACCAAGCGTTGTTCTTTATAAACACCCCATGTTTTTGCATCTTTCTCATATCTCACTTGTATTTGCAAGTGTAGCCACCAAGCTAAGTCCACCCCTTGATTTTGTAATTCCTGTCTAGTTTTAAGTTCCCCATTCTCATTTCAAATGTATTTATAAAATACAATTTTTCCAAGTTAACATTTGGATATATCAATGCTTCCATTGTAGTATTTTCCTATTGTTTGTGACTTAATTTTTTCCCATACTAAAAGTAAAGCATTCGTTACATAATGTCTTTAAAAATATCTATGTGCAGTACTCCTTCCATACCATAAAGAGACATGCCATCCTAATTGAATATCATGTTCCTCCAATAATAGTAATCTTCTATGCTTCAAATGTATCCATTCTTTTACCCATGTAAGTATAGATGCCTGATAATATAGCCAAAAACCCCAGTTGCCTTTAAACTCCTGTAACACTTTCAATTTTATTATTGCTTCCTTCCCTTGCCAGATATATTTCAAAATTGTTTTATTTAATTTTTCAAAATATTTTTCTCTAGTTTTATGGATATTGTTTGAAATAAGAAAAGTAACTTCGATAATATATTCATGATTATGGTAGCTATTCTCCGTATCACTGAAAGTTGTAAATTATTTTTGTGAATAAAATAATATAGTAATAAATTGAGAAAGAAATAATGAATCTGCTTGGGGTGTAATACCATGTTTCCCCGAAAATAAGATCTGATCTTTCTTTTGGGGGGATCCAAAATAAGCACTAGGGCTTATTTTCAGGGGAAGTTTTGTTTTTTCTGTTTATGGGAGGCTCACTTCATCTGCTTGCTCATGGCTGCAATGGGGCCATAGGCTATGTGGCATGCCAGTGCCACTGCCATGAGTCCGGGAAGTGCCCCATGTGCCCCACACCAGTTTAACTCAGGGTCCCTGCAGCCAGGCCATCCATGCCCTGACAACTGCCTTATGGTGGCAGCACAATCAGACATGTCCAGCAGGACCCTGTGTGGCAGCCAACCCACTTCTGCTTGTTCACGGCTGCAACAGAGCAGGAGGCTGAGTGATACGCTAGTGCTGTGGCCACATGGAGAGGTGGAGAGGTAGATCTGCCCCCTGTGCCCTGCACCGGCTTACTTCAGGGCCCATGCAGCCAGGCCATCCATGCCCTGACATCTGCCTTGCCTCATGGCCGTGGCATCTGCACATTGCTCAGCCTCCTACTCTGTTGCAGCTGTGAGCAAGCAGAATAAGTGGTCCGGTGGCCACATGGACTTCTCCTTGATATGGCTGCTGATGCTGCCGCTCTGAGGAAGTTGTCAGACCATGGGTGGCCTGACTGTGGGGACCCTGAGGTAAGATGGCGCAGGGCATGTGGGGCAGCTCCACCCCCACCTGCCTTGCCTCATATTGTGTCGGCAGCACCACAAGCAACCAGATGGAATGGACAGGCAACTGGCTGCACAAGCTCTTAAGTGGGGTTTATTTTGGGGATAGGTTTTATATTAGGCACATGTATAAAAATCATGCCGGGGCTGATTTTCAGGATAGGTTTTATTTTTGGGATAACAAAGTAATAATGGTTTGAAATATTTATCTCAGAAATAAAAAAACAAAGCCCATCCTACTTCTACCACTGGTAGAAGGCAATGAGAAACTACTTCTGTATGATTGCCAAGAAATGTTCTTGGGCATGTCCATAAAGTTATCAGATTTGAGCATGACTTGAAGGTGACTTTTGTTGGGAAACTGCCAGTTAGCCTGGAAAGAAGGGTCAAACAAAGGCATAGCTTGAAGTGGTTGCATAGCTGCAAGCTGCATCAGCATCACCTCCCCCAAGATCCATTATCTGGTTGTTCCCAGGCAAGGCAAGCAGTTTAGTGAGATTCTTGTAGCATAGATGGTAGACAATAAAGTTACTGACTTTTGCTATTCATGAGTGATTTTGATTGCTTGCGTATGACAACTTCTATGATAGTTCTGTTTTATTTCTCCCACCCTCATTCTACCTGGTAAAATGGTAGGAGAACCTATCTGACCTTGATGAATATGAATTGCTGGGACTTGACAGATTACATCCCAGAGTTCTGAAGGAGCTGGCAGATGTCACCTCAAAACCATTTTACCATATCTTTCAAAAATCCTGCAGCACTGGGGAAGTACCCTAGGATTGGAAAGGGGGCTTACGTGGTTCCCATCTTCAAGGAAAAAAAAGAGGGGGAAACAGACCCAGGAAACTACAGACCAATCAGTCTAACATCAATACCTGGGAAGATTCTGGAAAAAGTAATAAAAAAGAGATATGTGAACAACTAGAAGCAAATAAAGTTATAAATAGTAGCCAGCACAGGTTTGTTAAAAATCTTATCTCATTCTTTGATAGTCACTAAATTAGCAGACCAGCAAAATGCTGTAGACATTGTATACTTAGATTTCAGTAAGGCATTTGACAAAGTAGACCACAACCTGTTCTGACTTAGGCTTCCCAAGATCATGAAGCAGACACCTCGTCCCGAGAAAACCCCTTTTATTTAGGTTAAAGTGAATTCTTCTCCAGCAAAGTCCTGGCAAACAGTCTTTCCTGAGATTTCACAACTACAGACCTTTATCAGGCTTGGAGAGTTGCCAGGCAGATATCTTCCAAATGCCACACTGTAGCAGCAATTACTTGGCAAGAAGTGAGGAACAGATCTTCACCCTAATGAATTGAACTAATTGTCTCTTGCAAACACCACTCTCCTTTCACTTATCTTTATTCCCTATGGGAGGGGTCATTCACTGTCCAACTGTGCCCTTACTCCCAAGTTGACCCTTGTTCTTTAACTGTTCCCTTCTCCTGGCAGCTCTGTGCCTGCGCACATTGGGAACAAGCTCCAATTGTTCTTCTGCCCCACTGATCTTCAACTCTGAAGGCAGCTGATAACTGTCAGGCGGCCCTGGCCCTATTTCTGCCTCCAATGCAGAGCATTCGACAGAGCCTTCCCCAGGACTCCAGGACTGGCCCATGTTCCTTCCCAACCTCCTCACTATCTGAGTCTGCTGCTAGATCCACTGGCTGCTGGCGGGTCACAACACTACCTATTTCTTGATAAGCTAGATAAATGCATCACCACCAGATGGATTTGTAGCTGGCTGACAAACTGTACTCAACAAGTAGTTCTTAATGGTACTATATCCACATGGAGAGAAGTAAATAGTGGAGTACCACATCTTAGGCCCAGTACTTTTCAATATCTTCATAAATAACTTATATAAGAGAATAGAAGGGGAACTCATCAAATTTGCAGATGATACTAAGCTGGAAGGAATAGACAATTCCTTAGAAAATAGGCTCAAGATCTAAAAATATCTTGACAAACTTGAACAATGTGCTCTATCCAAGAAAATGAATTTCACTGTGGAGAAATGCATAGTTTTACATTTAGGCAGGGAAAATCAAAGGTATAAGTACAGATTAAATGAGACCTAGCTCAAAAGCAGGCACTGTGAGAGGGACCTTGGAGTCTTAGTGGATGATCAGTTGAATATGAGCCAGCAGTGTGCAGCTGCAACCAAAAAAGTTAATACAATCCTGGGTTGTATAAACGGAGGCATAGAATCAAGATCACATGAATTATTACTACCACTTTATAAAACCCTAGTAAGACCACACCGGGAACACTGCAACCAATTTTGATCACCATACTACAAAAAAGATGTTGAGACTTTGGAAAAAGTTCAGAGAAAAGCAACTAAGTTGAACAAAGGCCTGGAGACTAAATGTATCAAGAACAGCTGTAGGATTTGGGCTTGGCTAGTCTAAAGAAAAGAAGAATTAGGGGTGATGTGATAGCAATATTCCACTACTTGAGAGGCTGACACAAAAAAGAGGGAGTCAAATTATTCTCCAAAGCACCAGAAGGCAGGACAAGAAACAATGGTTGGAAACTAATCAAAGAGAGAAGCAACCTTGAATTAAGGAGAAACTTCCTAACAGTGAAGACAATTAACCAGTGGCACAGCTTGCCTCCAGAAATCGTGGGCAATCCATTACTGGATGTTTTTAAGAAGAATCTAGGCAGTCACTTATCTGAAATAGTATAGGTTCTCCTGCTTGAGCAGAGGGCTGGACTAGAAGACCTCCAAGGTCCCTTCCAGCTCATTCATTCTATTCTATTCTGTAGAGGAACCTAAATTTCCACAACTGGTCATGTAAGTCAATGCCAATTTTTCAAAACACAGGGATCTAACTTTCAACATCACTTGTATTTGATTTTTCAGAAAGTATTAAGATACAAAGTAATTGAAAGATGGAATTTCTGGAAACCTGTCAGGATTAATTGGTGCTTTAACAGAGATTAGAACACAGATTTAAGATCAAAGAAAGCCATTAACTGTGCAATAAGCTACTAAGAGATATTTTGGATATGTCTTTCTCTGAAGAATTTGGGAAAAAGCTAAATATAGATTTGTGCTAACTATCAAGGACTGTATATTGATGATTCATGTTGGACCTGCCACAGGTAGGTACTTGAGGTAAGAAAGACCCTTGACTCCATTTGGTTGAAGTGATAGGTTCTTTTACTAAGGATACTGGTTGCAGCAAAGTCAGTCTAGAAATAAGTTTTCCTGCATGAAGAAATTACAAATTCTTCCCCTCATCCCAGCCCTTCCCCTATGAACAGTTCATCTTCAGCCAATGAAATGCATATAAGTGTTTTGAGAAATGCTGAAATGTTTTGGGGTAATCTACATTCCACTCTCAGGGTACATGGCCTTAAGTGCTGGCACAAACCAGTTCTGTGTGTCTCTGGTCTTCATCACTCTGTCATCCCCCCCTCCCTATTTTTGATGGCATCCCAATACACATTTATTGCCCATTTGTTCACCCCATGCCTGTCCTTCATAGCCTTTGATGGCAGGATGCCAGTAAGATGCAAAGCTGATGATGGTACACCTGTCATTTCGGAGGTATTGGGCCCATAATATCTTTGGTAGCCTTTAAGAGCAGTCTTATTCAGGCATTGCATTAATAACAGTTGTAACACCACTAGGTAATTCCCACCCTGATTTTGTATGTGGTTTCTTCTCTGATGCCTCCAAATAGAACAGGAATGTCTGTCTTCAGGCAGATAATCTTTTCATAAACAGTTGCCCAGGCATTGGCATTAAACTGCATCAATTCCTTCCCCTGCAGTGTTTTGCACTGCAACTCTAGAAGTCTAAGGGAGGAGTTTTTCATGGATAGAGATATCTGCCATGACAGTGTTTACCATTGACATCGTTATTTTCTTGTATTGACAAAAATAAAATACAAAACAGAAAAATGAACACTCAACACTGAGAATGAAAAGAAAAAAAAAGCTTGTGTCCAAAAAAGGTAAAAAAGAAAAGAAGATTCAAAATGTCAAATAAATCTAACATTAAACATAAAGAATTCATCCTGGCTGGATGCTGAAAAGTAAGTAAAAAATAATAATAGGTTCTTCTTCCCTTATATGATGGGTATACAAATAGGTATGTTTTTCTAACCATATTTATTAAAAAATGCTATATAAAAGAAATATTTTAATGTGGAAATCTGTCTAATTAGACTTAGACTTAGAATAACTTTATTGTCACTTTAAATTTATACTGATCAGCATACATTAAAATGAAATTTAATTGCATACAGCTCTCAAAGGGTTACCATGCTTCACTAAGGATGACAAATCAAATCAAATCAAACCTTTACGGTCAATGCACAATATGTGTACAATGAAATTGAATGAGCCTCCCTTGGTGCACTCCCCCCCTCCCAAAACACAAAATAGATCTCAATAACTCATCCCGACAAAAGCACCCTCAGGGTAAGTTTGCTGCTGCCTCTCAATGGTGTCATGTAACTTAGAGAGTGCTGTGCTAACATTTGCATCAGGTGGAATATAGACAGTGGTGATAACTATAACAGAAATCTCTCTAGGTAAATAAAATGGCTGACAAATGACAGTTAAGAATTCCACATCTGGGGAATAGTGTATATAAGTAACTCTACTGTTAGTATACCAGTCATTATGTGTGTAAATACAAAGTCCTCCACCTTTGCTTTTGCCGGAGTTTCTGTCGAAGCAGTGTGGTGCGGTTAGTTAGCCCCACTGATGCGTCCAATACAAGTGGATGAAACCAGGTCTCCATGATAATCATCACATAGCAGTCACGAATAAGTTTATTCACCACCATCCATAACTCTAATTCATCAGTTTTGTTGACAAAGGATCTAGTGTTGGTTAAGAAAATACTGCTGACCTGTGAGGTTGCTTCCCTAACCAAGCTAGCAAACCAGCTCTGTATCCCTGCTTCTGTTTCCTCTCTCTTCACTGTCGATGCTGCCTCCCAGGCCCAACAATGATCCATGGAGAGCTTGGCTGTTCTGACCCAAGCCATGTTCAAGCTAACTTGTTAAACGCAAAACAGAGATAAAAGCAAAACCTTTTTAATGCATCTCTGTGAATTCCATTCATTCACAGTAAAGCCGCTATTAAAAGTAATTGTCCCAGATAAGAGCAAGTCTTGTCAAGGTTGTGCAAGACTGCCAAGAACACAAGATAAATTGCCAGGAAATATTCAAAGCCAAAAAGTCTCCAAAAACAACCAGGATAGACCGAACTTCCATGATAACTTAAAGTGCAAGAACTTCTTTGCTTCCTGCAAAGAATCCCACCTCTGAGGGCTGGCTTTTATCCCTTAAGCCTTACTCCCGAGTGGCCAATGCTGCAGCAGCTGTTCTTTCCTTCAAGCAGCCCTGCGTGCCTGCACATTGGGCACAGACTCCTCGGGATCCTCTGCATCACTGCTTCCAGACTCCAAAAGCTCTGAAGGCAGCCTCCCACTCCTGGCCGCATCCCTGCATCACATCCAGGCCCTTCATCTGAGTCCTCGCTCTCTGAGACCTTAGCCATCTGCACCTGCTGCCAGCGAACTACACTGCTGCAAGTTGCTGGTAATATCTATTACATGAATAATTGACAAGTGATCAGTTCAGATTGTTAATTATCCGCACCCTCAGATACTTAATATTGTTGACCACCTCTATAAATGCATCCTTGATACTGAGTGGAGTATGACTTTGCCGGCTCTTTCTAAAATCTCCTTTGTTTTATTAACATTTATAAACTTCTTCACTGTCATAAGAGCTACCACTGCCGTGTCATTCACATACTTCATAATATGATTCATAGCAGATTTGGCACAGCAGTTGTGGGTCATCAAGGTGAACAGTAGTAGATTCAAGAAACAGCCCTGTGGGGAACCTGTACTCAAGGAGATGGAGTTGGAAACTTTTCTTCCAATTCACACAAATTGGGAAATAAAATATCATTAAGGAAATAAAATATCCAGTTACATAAAAAAATATTAAAACCTAATAGGCCCACTTTGTTCACCAAATGCTGAGAATGTTTGTGTTGAACGAATAAGCAAATCAACCCAACATCTTATCATATATATGTAAAAGGAAAAAAAAGTCAACTGGTTTCCTGAACATTACCCTAATCTTCAAATCTCTCTGTTAACTATCTGTACAGTATTTAACATGTAGAAAGTCCACAAATGGCTTCCACTTTCTTATAAAATTGCCTAGTCCATTGTGTCTAATCAGTGCACTTAATTTTGCCCTCTCTGCTAATTCAGTCAATTTCAAAATCCACTCATCAACTGTTGGCATCTCTTTTTCTTTCCAATGCTTGCAATATCCAATCCTTGTAGCAGTCACCATGTAAAGAAATAGTGTCCCAAACTTTTTTATTAGTTTGTCCATAATACCTAAAAGAAAGGCTTCAGGTTTCATTAATATTTGTCTTTTAAATGTTTTCTGCATTATCATTATTATATTTATTCAATATGATTTAGCATACAAGGCCACCACATATAATAAAATGTATCTGGATTCTGATTACATTTCCAACACTTGTTGAAAATTTCTCTATACCAGCGGTCCCCAATGTTTTGAGTGCCAAGGACTAGTGCAGAAAGTTTTTTTATGGACTGGAGGGGGTGTGGTTTTGTGTGCTTCCTGCGCATGCGTGGTTGGGGCTTCACACATTTATGCAGCCTGGTTTCTGGCACAGGCTGGACGTTGGGGGCTGCTCTACATATTTTTGCGTCTATCTGGGATCAAATACCAATGATACAAAATTTTATTAAAAAATTCTTTCAAACTATAAATTCAAAGTAAATTTTAAACTATCCATACATTCTCCCATTTATCCAGCATTATTTATCCAGCAAGTTTTTTGCCCATTTTACCTTACAATCTTTGACATATTTGTCTTCCAGATTCATCTTTTATATACTTTAGCAATCTGGTGGTCATCTCCAGAATATAAGTTGATATCCAATGAACTCCTGTGAATTTTTTTGTATCAAATTTAAATCTTTCAAAAATACTATAGTAATTAAATTACAAACAAATCCTTCATTTATTAATTGTTCTTCTGTTTTTATCTTAAATCCCTCTTCTTCAAATAAATAAATCCTGATATGTTATCCATTTAAATTTCAATAGCATCTCTTTTCTATGTAATTCTTCATGGGGTGATAACCAAAGTGGCACTTTATCACCCTATCTTCTTTTATATTTTCACTGTACATGTCCAATCGATTGCCTAATGATATGATTCTTAAAACCAAGATTAACTTTTAGTTTGTCATACCACAAATAAGCATGCCACCCAAATCTCAAATCAGAACCTTCAACCCTGAGTTTTTCAAAGTTATCCAATCTTTTAACCATACCAAACAACAGGCATCATAATATAATCTAAGATCTGGCAAACATAGACTCCTCTTTCTTTAGCATCCTGTAAAAGCTTATATTTAATTCTTAGTTTTTTATTTTGCCAAATAAATTTAGATTCATATATCTTTCTGTCACTGTTTAAAAGAAGAGTCTTTAACCAATATTAGTATGGTCTGGAATAAAAATAACATTCTTTTTTTTTTTTTTTAAACAAATTTTATTAATTTTACAGAAAACACACAAAACACAAAACATAAACATGACTAAAAGATCTTTTCTGAAGGCTGTCTGATCCCGGGTTGAAACTCTTCACACAGACACAAATTCAAATATCATATTCACTTTATATATCCTTCCATATCTTATTATCATTTTCTTTCTTTTTTTTTTTTTAATGAACCAGTTTTATCAATTTTGTAAAAACAATGCACAAAGAATCAAGGCATAACAGCTTATAAATTCTTTTCTAAGAAAAAATAATAAAAGAAGAAAACCAATAGAACATCATAATTCCAAATTATAGTCATCCAAATTATTTCTTGTTAATTAAAATTCTATTGCCTTTTATCAATATACAAAACCCAAAAAGACATAACAAAACCTTTATATATCCTTCCATATCTTATTTCCATTTTCAATAACATTCTTTGTCTGTTCTATTTCCAACTCTCCATTCATCTTTTTTCTTTTACTATACTTCTCCTATACACCAATTGAGTAACGTCTTTAACTCATTACCCTAACTTAAAAGTACTTCACATAACAATTTTTCTTGGGATTCTGTTTAATAGGTTCTAAAATTACACAATGAATTTTATACTCTAAATACACATATAAAAACACAATCTTATGTACCCTCCAGAATCCCTCTTTTATCCTAAATTAAATTCACCCATTGTCTCTGAATAAACTTTTTTTCTTTAGATCTTGCTTCCCACCATTGAGGCTTCTCCTCCCCCCCTTTCTCTCTTGCTTATTCTTCTCCTTGCCCTTTTTACCCCTTTGTCTCTCCTCCTCCCTTTTCTTACTCCCTTTCCTTTGCTTTCTAACCTTGCCTCCACCTTTCCGCTCATTTTTCTCTTTTTTGGTTGTTTTTTCAATTCTTAAAATCCCCTTTTTCTTATCCTTTTTCTCCTCCTCCCCGGAAAAAACCCATTGTTCATCAAAGATGGCTTCTTCTTCCTCTTCTTCTTTGTCCCAGTCCTTCTGCTGCGTAGTCAACTTTTCATAAGTACATAACGCCATTTCTAAAAATTGAAACAAAGTGCCCAAAGTATCTTCCTTTTTATATTTTTGATATTCAGTCTTTAGTTCATCCACAAGCGATGCCATCATGAAAAGAGAAACTTTTCCCAAAACAACCACAAGTATTTTTAATCAAAAATAATTCAAAAAAAATTCCAAAAATTAATACTTTTCTTCCTTCTTCTCTTTCTCTTTCTGGGGTTAATGTTTAATCAAAGAGGTCCAATTACCATATACCTTTCTTTGGGATTCTAGGCAATCTCCTCCTTTTTCAGCTTCTGCTCCAATTTTTTTTCCTCTCCCTTCCCACTTGCAACATCAATTTTAAATAATCAGAAATCCATACCTCTAAAAAGGGTTTTCCAATTTCTTAAGTTTTTCAATGTCCAGGAACCCTTTTGTCTCTTAGCTTCAACTTTCATAATAATTCACCTTCAATGTCCCAACATATTTCATATCTGCTGTTTCCATGGGGTGGGAGAGTGAAGAAAAAAAAAAAAAGTTCCCTTTAACAGCTTCTCCGCCGCTTTCGATCTTGTTAGGGATACAATGTATTCTCCAGCAATTCAAACAGCTCAGTTCCAACAAATTTGAAAGATGTTAATTGACCCGGCTCAGACAGCACTTTCACTCTTCTTGCTTCCTCCAGCACAATCTTACCCGGTTGCTGGCTTCTTCGTGGCGGCCATTGCTGACCGCCGCTCCACCGCCTTGGGAAAAAGGGGTTTTTCAGGACGAGGAGGGGGTCTGCGACACCCCCAACCCCCTGTCCGGCTCCCCTCTCTCTTCGGCTGTCCCTACAGGGCAGCCATATCCCCCTGACCCATCTGGATCGGGGGTACCTCGGCGGCTAGCACAGCAGGAATCGCAAGCGGTTGCGAATTCCTGCTGCCCCGAAGCCACACGAAACCGGAAACAAAAATAACATTCTAGGTAGTACATTCATCTTAATTATTGAAATTCTTCAGGGACAAATCTAGTTTTCCTTATCTACTTAAATTCAACTTTATCTCCTTCCATGTTTTAACATAATTATTTTTGTATAACTTAGAAATTTTGTTAGTAAGAATGACCCCAGAATACTGTAGCTTTTTCATAACTTTAAAACCAGCTTTGCATTCCAATTTTTTCTTTTCTTTCACATTCATATTTAGTCAAAGTTGTTATTTTTAGTTTATTTATTTTAAAAACTACCATCTGTCCAAAATTTTAATCTTCCTCCTAACATATTTAATATTCTCTAGGACAGGGGTGTCAAACTCGCAGCCCATGGCCAGATGCGTTACGTGTTGGCCCCTCTACTGCCTGGTTTAGCAAAGGGGGAAAAAATCCCTATATGTCACATGGTGCTGCTGTGACGATGCACAGTTTGACACCCCTGCTCTAGGAAATCTTGTACAAACAATACCAAGCCATCAGCAAATGCATGGAGTTTGTACTTATGTGTACAAACATCAGAATAAATAGTAACTCTAAACAGTTTACAATATATATAAATAAAAATTCCCATAAAATCATAATAAAACAATTCATAATAAAAAACATTCACCACTGTTAATAAAGCACCTGCTACCATGAGGAAGACCTTCCTGCTTGAATACCCTGTAAAAAGCTTCCTCAGTCATTACAGCTAGCTTAATCCTAAAAAAAAACCCAATCCCACAGGCAGACATTAACACCACCAATTTATTTCACTCAAGGAATCTGTGTCAGTTTAGGACCACCACTGGTTTTAACTGCTGAGGGATTTTTTTTTATCCCCAGTGGAGCAAGGATGGTGTTTGAGTTGCAGCACTGTGATTTTACTGAGCTTCTGACTAATCCATTTTTCCACTTCCTAGAACTACTGTATTGTCAGATCCCACATTCCATTTCTGAGCTCTTCTGTTGCTCCAGTTTTTCAAGAAAAATGGCTAGCCTAGCAAATATGGGCAGTGTGAAACAAGGACATTGATTGGGGAAATGTTTTGCAGGCATGTTCCCATGTTTGCCTGCCTGCCTGTTGTTGCCCCCCCCCCCCCGTGTGTGTGTGAGAGAGAGAGAGAGAATGCTTATTTCTCCAGGAACTGTGAAGATTTTTTTTGCTGTTAGCATTGTTAGCAACAGTGCATGTAATTTTCAGACTGTTTTTAAAAGATTGGGGAGTAGAAATGGAGTGGTGGGTACAAGAAGAGGAAAGTGAATCTTGCAAATTCCAGTGCAGAAGGTCTTATCTGTCTAATGCAACCTAGCACAGTATTTCTACTGTAGCACTCTCATATTGAACATTGCTAGGTGTGAGAAAGAGATGGGGGCTAATGGCATTTGTGATCTTGGAGCTGGAGGGAATTAGGGACCAATCCTAACAACCACAATTCCATCTACCAGCACCATTTTGAATATGAGACTTGACCTAGTTTCTAAATTAACAGACCAGCTTTTGCTTTATGTGACTTCAAAATGCCACCAATCCAGATGTCTTTATATGAGTCAATTTTTTCCATGTTTATAAGGTTTGGGTGTACTAGTGCTTGTCAGGTGGAGAGTCAGACTGGTATTTTCATATAATTTTGTTGTTTGATTTTATTCCACACCATCAATAGTGCATTTCTTATGTAATGCCTTTGAAAGTATTGATGTGCTGTGCTTCTCCCATACCAAAGAAATGCAAGTATGATGGTAATATCTTTGCTTCAATTAAGACTGCATTATATACCTCTAATAGTGTTTGGCCTAAGGTATCTTGTAGTTCTTTATATATTTCTGTCAGTAGCCTGTCTGGGCCTGGAGTTTTGTTATTCTTTTGCTTATTAATTGCCTCTATTATTTCTGACATTTTTATTTTCTCATTTAACATGATTTTCATTTCTTCTGGAAATTTAGGCAAATCAGCTTTCCCTAAATACAGTAATGCCTTTTCTTCTGTGTAATGTTCATTATCATTGTATAGTTCCTTACAGAAGTCCTGAATTATGTTTTTTTTTCCTCACTTTGATGACATATAGTTCCATCTTTATCTTGCAGTTTATTTATCCATTTTTTTTCTTTCTGCTTCTTCAGTTTGTAGGCTAACCCACCTCCCTGTTTGTTTGCATTCTCAAAAAAGTTTTGGTTCCTTCTCTTTATGTGTTGTGCCAGATCTTTTTTTGAGAATGTTCAATTTGTGTTTGGTTAAATCCATTTGCTGTTTTAAGTTTTTTTTTTTGGTGGTTCTTTTTGTAACTCTACCATGTGTTTTCTGTATTTTTCTTCTAAATATTTTTGTCATTGTTTCTTCCTTTTGTTTTTCTTTGCCATATATGAAATGGCAACTCTCCTCATACATGCTTTCACTGTATCCCACAAGTTTTATAAAGATGTGTCTTATTTCCTATTTTCTTTGAAGAAGAATCCCATTTTTGTTTTTCCATCATCTGTCTGAATTCTCCATCATTTAAAATCGATTGGTTTATGGTCCATCTTATAGTTTTCTTCCATCCTTTCCAGTTGATTCTCATTGGGTTGTGATCTACTCAGAGATTAGCATCTATTTCTACTTTGTTTACATAAGAATTTAATTCCATCGATATCCATAACATGTCAATTCTAGACCAGGATTGGTGTCTGTTAGAATAAAATGTGTATTGATTCCTCCCTGGTTCCTCTCTTCGTATATCCTGTAATTTAACTCTTCTACCATTTTGAAGAAAGTTCTAGGTAATATCCTTCTAATTCCCTTTCTTATTATATTACTTTTGTAATCTAGTTTTTTAATCTATTATTGCATTAAAGTCTCCTAAAATGCAAAGGTCGTTACACTCTATGTCACTTATAATATTATGTAGTTTTTTGTAGAATTGTTCTTGTCCCCCATTTGGTGCATAAATTACAACTAGTAAAACCTGTTTTTGGTTTAGCATTATTTCCACAATCAAGATCCTTCCCTCCTTGATGCTGTAAATTTGCTTAGCTTGAATTGTTTCCTTAATATATAGCACCACTCTTCTCTTCTTTTGTTGTGATAATTATGTGAATAGTTTCCCCAATTTGGGGTATTCCAGTAGTTTATGTTGTTCTTTTATATGAGCTTCTTGCAGTGCTATTATATCTAAATTCAATCTTTGTATTTTATTGTGAGTTTTCTTCCTTTTCATGAGAGAATTCAGTCCATTAATATTTAGTGATAGAATCTTAAAATCTTCTTGCATTTTTCTATCTATATTTAAGTCTTATGCTCCTTGTTCTAATTTCTCTCGGTTCCTTGGGTCTTGTTCCATTGCTGTCTGATCTTTCTCCTTTCTCTTTTTATCTATCTTTTGGATATGGTTCTTTTTCTTCCATAACATGTATTCTTTGATCCTTTTCTTCTATTGCTTCCCTCTCCTCTAGATCCTCTTCGTTACCAAAGTGCTGATTATAAAATTCCGCCACTTTGTCCAATGACTCCACTCTGTATCTCTTTTCACATCATGAGACCAATATTTTGTCCAGAGTTAACCATCTAAAATTGATGTTATATTTGATCAACAATGAGGTTAAAAATTGGTACGGACTTCTCAACTCTCTGACTCTTCTTGAAACCTGTTTAAGGACTACCAATTGCTTCCCTTTATACTCTGTTGGTTCATCTCTTGTCCCATTAAGCACTTCATCTCGCATCAATTTCTTCATGAATCTTACATTCACCTCTTTCAGAAGATTGTGCCTCCTCACATAGTTCATGTGGATTCCGTATGTTCTCATCTATTTCTGTCAGCATCTCTTCTTTCTGTGTGAGCTGCAATAACTCAAATGGTCTATTTTGCTCTGGTGAAACTTGCACTTGGAAAGTTTGGCATAGAGTTTGGTGGCTTGCAGTTTTTTGAGTATGGCCCTCACTAGTTTCACATGCTCTGCCTTCATTTCAGTGTAGATTAAAATGTCATCTAGATACCCCAGTACCCCCTTATCAGTGGTGTGATTCAACCAGTGTGATCGCACACTTTGCGCTGTTTTCTCAAGCAATAAATCACATTGTCCAATCTAGGTAATGGCTGATTGCCTGGTTACCTTTCTCCTCCTTCTCTGGCTAGTCAGCCATTGGAGTGTCTCTGACTCATAAGTTAACTATTTTGTTTTGGTTACAAAACCCCAACTACCTGTACTCCCCGCTCAGCTCCAGGCTGTGTCAACCCTGAAGCCATGTAAAAAGAAATCCCCATAGAGAAACTACAGAAACAAAAATAAAATAAAATGGCCACAGCCAGGTCAGCTTCAGGATTGACAGGCTGTCCCTCCTCAGTTGAAGAAACCCTCCTGCAAAATTCGTTGCTTTAACATTTTTTCTAACCATGTATTTTTGTCCAATATTTCTTTGCTTTGCTTTTACACATGTCTACCACATGTGATAATATATTCCCAATATCTGGTTTCATTTCCAACATCTGGCAGGCAGTCCCTTCTATCTTCATCACCCCTCCAGAGTGACTTTGGCCCCTTAGGGACTCCAGATGAAAAGAAATCAGTCGGGTTTCACAGAGTCAGTTCACTACAGCTGGCCCTGCATGATGCCAACCAGCCCATTTCTAATCTAATGAATGATATTTAGGGCAGCTTTTTGCAAGCAAAGAAGCTTTTTGTATTTTTGTACAGGTAATCTTTGATTTACAACATTCATTTAGTGATCGTTCAAAGTTACAATGGCACTGAAAAAAGTGGCTTATGGCCATTTTTCACACTTATGACCATTGCAGCATCCCCGTGGTCATGTGATCAAAATTCAGGTTGACAACTCTCTCACATTTATGACAGTTGTAGTCTTCCCGGGTCATGTGATCTCCCTTTTGCAACCTTCTGAGAAGCAAAGTCAATGGGGAGGCCACATTCACTTAACAGCCATATTACTAACTTAACAAATGCAGTGATTCATGTAACAAATGTGGCAAAGAAAGTCATGAAATGGGGCAAAATTCATTTAATAAATTTCTCAGTTAGCAATATAAATTTTGGACTCAATTGTGGTTGCAAGTCAAGGAGACGTGAGGCCAGATGAGGCCAGGTGTGACAAGGAGTGGTGGTGGGGGTTGGAGCCAGGCATGGGAAGGAGAGGCTGGGTGAGGCGAGGCACTCCTCAATGTGAGTGACATTGAGTTGGCCATGCCCACCTAGTCACATGACACCCAGCCATGCCTACCCAGCCAGGCATTAGGACAGAGAACCGGTTGTTAAATTATTTGAACCCCACCATTGTCTTATCTGCTTTTCTGTAGCCCATCAGAGCAGTTCCCTTTGTGCACAGAGGGGGGTCAAATTCCTGTGGTAGAATAAAGAAACAGATCCTGAAGATCTAAGCTCTATTCCTGCAACTTCCCAGAACAGTTCTCTTCTGCACCCAGAGGGAAACTAAATTTCTGTAAAGGAGTGGAGAATCCAAAGATCTGAGTTCCATTCCTGCAACCCCACTGGAGCACACGGAGGGGAACTAAGCTCAAGAGGCAGCTCTTTCACTCCATCCACTTAATGACCCAGGAGATTGCTTAATGACTAGAACCAAGGGCCCTGGGATTGTGGTTGTTGAGCAAAGCAGTCATGTGGGATTCTGGCTTAATGACTGCTTTGTTCAATGACCAAGATTCCAGTTTCAATTGTGGTCATAAATTGAGGACTATCTATATAGGATTAATAGTATGTGTGAAAGGGATCTTGGAATTGTAACTAAATGAGAGTCAGTAGTATAACATGCCTACTAAAAAGCTTGTCTCAATTAAAGTAGGACCCTACCTTGAATCCTGTATTCCAGTCTCTCTCCCTCCCTCCCTCTCTCTCCTCTCCCTCTCTCCCTCCTTCCCTCTTTCTCTCTCACACACATTTAGGAACTGTATTTTTATTTTATTTTATTTTATTTATTTATTTTTGTCAATTGCTTACAAGATAATAGGTATAAGTAAAAGCATAGTTATGAATACATGGATACATATAAGAAAAACAAAAGAAATAAAAGAAACAATAGGAGAGGGACGGTAGGCACATTGGTGCGCTTACGCACGCCCCCTACAGACCTCTTAGGAAAGGGGTGAGGTCAATAGTAGACAGTCTAAGGTTAAAGTTTTTGGGGTTTGGGGAAGAAACCACAGAATCAGGTAGAGTATTCCAGACATTGACCACTCTGTTGCTGAAGTCATATTTCCTGTAATCAAGTTTGGTGCGATTAACCTTGAGTTTGTATCTATTGTTTACTCTTGTATTGTTATGGTTGAAGCTGACAGGTAGGACATTGCAATGTATGATTTTATATACTATACTTAGATTGGACCGAAGGCAGCGTAGTTCTAGGTTTTCTAGGTCTAGAATTTCAAGTCTGGTGGCATAAGGTATTCTGCAATGAGTAGAGGAATGGAGAACTCTTCTTGTGAAATATTTCTGGACTTTCTCAACTGTATTAATATAGATAGTAATGTGGGTTCCAGACTGATGAGCTGTATTCGAGTGTTAGTCTAGCAAATGTTTTATATGCTGTAGTTATTAGTATAATATTACCAGAGAAAAAGCTACATAAGATTAGCTCACAACTCCACACTTTGAAAAGATCTAGAGAAACTTGTTTGAATGTTAATTTTATATTGTATCCAACAGATATTAAATTTCTTGGGATTCTGAATATTTGCACATAAACACATTACATGCTTCAAATTTCTAAGCTCTAAATTCTATGTCTTTATTCTTCTTTATCCTTGACCTTACAGGTACTCCTTGACTTACAACCGGTTGCTTAGCAACGGTTCAAAGTTATGGCAGACCTACCTCGGGTCTACATACAACGCAGATTCAGTGTTACGATGGTTACAGCCCCCAGGGTCACGTGACAGACTTTTGGGAACATGGTATCCTGGATGTAGCATGTTTGGGGCATTCCATGTCGCATGACCATGTTTTACAATTGTTTTGTTGAGAAGTGGCATTTACTTCTAATTTTCAGCAAAATTAACTTGTTTTGTTTGCTTAATGACTGCCACAAACAACGTCATAATATCAGATCAGTCATGTGACAATCGTGGTAAATCAAGAATTGCCTTTACCTATTATCATATTGCAGAACAGGAACCTGATTTTAAAAAAAAGAAATATGGAGTATAATTCTTATTATTTTCTTAAACAAACAAATGAATAAAATAAAATGGTATATCTGATGCAGATTCTTGATGAGTAAAACCTACCATTTTAAAAGATCTGCCTGGATCTCTTAGCAACTTCCTTTTTGAAAACAAAAGCATAATATATAGGAATAAAAAAATTAAAGACACTCTTCAGGTGATCTGAGCTCCAGAGATAACTGTATTTCATGCAGAATATTTCTGGCAACAGTAAGGAAATGCTTTGCTTTGCCTGGGGTTTTCCTTTTCTCCATTTAGTGTACAATTTTTGGAATCTGTTGCTTATCACCATCCAAATACTAATCAAGTTCGACCTTGATTTGTTTTTCCAAGATCAGCTAAATTGATTAGATGCTAATTGTCCTTTTTAAAATTATCATTCCTGTTTTTAAATACTCTGTCCCTATGCAAATATTGTTATCTCTTTTTACATACTTTGAAAACCACTTCAGAATGGATTTGAGGAAAGAAATAGTTTAATTAATTAAAGAATTTTAAAAATTAGAAAAGCTGCTTTTTTCTTTCTCCATCTTTTTTCACTAATTAAATCTAAAAGCATTTTTAAAAACATCTGTTTTTCTATGTTAAATGAATTGGGAATTAGAGGATTGCAGATTTTACTGCATTCAACAAAGTAAGTACATTTATTTGATCCTTTGGCAAAGAAAAATTGAAACAAGCGATCAAATTAAAGTGTGTTGTGCATGACCTTTAGAAAATGTTCAAGTACACTGATATTTCTGTTCTTTTCACTTTGCAGCCAAAACCACCCAATCCTGATTGGCGTTATTCTGCATCTTTACGAGCTGGAATGCAAGGGTATGTACTGCAAGAAGATTTTTTGGTTCTTGTGTTGTTTTAAATCAGGGTGTCAAAGTCGCAGCCTGGATTCATCACGTGCTGGCCACGCCCATCCCTACTTTAGCAAAGGGGGGGGGGAAAGTTGCAATGCATCACGTGACAGTGTGATGCTGCAAGTTTCATATCCCTGCTTTATAATTCCCTAGGTAATTCTCCTATCTGTGCTTCTCTGCAGAAGTTTGGAAAATTAGAAGTGTGTACCAATCATCAGATTCAGTACAAATGTGAAATACAATAATATGGAAAATTGTTTTAATATGAGGCCACCTAATTCAGAATTAAGAAATCTGAACTTATGTGCTTCTTGCTGACTAACTGAAGTCAAGAATGCTAGGAGAGACTTGTTAGTTTTGTTACTGGTAAAAAAATTAGATGGAGGTGCTACAAGATTGCTTCCAAAGTCAACAACAGTGATTTTTTTTCCTGAGTTTTAAATCAAAACTAGCTACCAAATACTTAGCGTCTTAGCCTTTCTGCATGGATCAATGCTGATAACATTTGCAGCAAATTTTATGAAACATAGTGTTTAAAAATGGTGCCATTTTTATAAACACGACAAAGAGCATAAAAGATGACCAATAGATTGTAAAATATACAAGCAACAGCCTTGTGAAAGAGGAATGATTATTTTTCTCTTTCTATGTAGTTTTTTTATTTGCGTAAAAATAACAAGAAATAAATTGGGTCCAAATTTGAAATGCTTCAGATCTTTGGAGACATGGTAGTTTAATAAATGAAAAATTTTTTGGGGGATTTTTATTTTTGTGTTCTGACAGTTGTTATTTCTGTTGGCATGCAGGCCAGGGGTGGGATTCAAATTTCTTAACAACCGGTTCTATGGGTGTGGCCTAATTTGTGGGTGTGGCTTGGTGGTCACATGACTTGCTGGGTGTGGCTTGCTGACTGGGCATGGCTTGGTGGTCATGTGACTGGCTGGGCATGGCTTGTATGTAAATATTGTAAATATGTATGTAAATATTGAATTTTTTATTTTTAAAAAAGAGCAACTGTTACCCAAAATCAGGCAAAGCAGGCAGGCAGATGGAGTTGCTCACAGAATCATAGATTCATTTAAAGATCTATCTATCTGCAATCTGCTACCTGAGTCAGTCACATAAAATTTACTTGCAAGCAAACTCATAAAATTTGCTAGCAAGCAAACTCATAAAATTTGCTAGCAAGCAAACTCACAAAATTAACACACAACACACCATGTATGTAAATATTGAATTTTTTTTTATAAAAAAAGAGCAACTTTTATCCAAAATCAGGCAAAGCAGGCAGGCAGATTGAGTTGCTCACAGAATCACAGATTCACTTAGAGATCTATCTATCTGCAATCTGCTACTTGAGTCTGCACTGAAAAATAGAAGCTTCAATCCTAAGGAAGGTTCAGCTCTGCTTTTAGATTAGCTAGAAAGCAAGAAATGATTTCCTGCTTTCTAGCTAATCTAAATGTCCTGGAACAGCAGAACAGCTGATGGTCTGGGGGGAAAAAAGGAAAAATAGCAACTTAGCAGACAAGCTTGATGTCTGGTAAGGAGTGAGCGGGCGGGGAGGTGAGAGGCCAGCCAGTGGTGCAATTTGCCGGTTCTCCGAACTGGGCAGAATCAGAACAATAGGTTCTATAGAACAGGTCCGACCAGGTAGAATCCCACCCCTGATGCAGGCTAAATCTCTCCCTCTCTTCATTTTCCAATGAAGCTTTAAAAGGTTGAAATTGTGATTCAGCCTGTTTAATTGAATCACCAGTTAGTGCACTTTCAGTTCCAAATTCCTTGAAAGCACTTGGAAGATAATCTGTAATAGCCTCTGAATCTTCCATCTTTTAAATCCTAGAACTGCAACCTAAACTGTCGCTGGTCCTGCACTGAGAAAAATCCTTCCGCTCCACTCCACCTAAAATGAAAATTATTGTACACTCCCCTCCCCTTTTTTATTGCATGCATTTGTCTGGTAATATACAAAAATAATTCTTGTGAGGGAAAATTTCAAAATCAAAGCACCTTTCCTTTTGAAAGATCTGAGTCCCATGAGTCAGAAAAGTTGGTGAGAGAAGAATTCTTGAAAGTGCAGAAATGTGCTCTGAGCTTTGATATTCTTTTAGATGCACTATAATTGAGCCGGAATAAAAGTGGTCAGCTGTTGATTCACAGAGTTATTGAATACAGATTGATTATTTATATCAAAAGAAACTGTTTTTCTGAGAAGTATATAATCTAAACTTTGTGATTTATTTAGTGCTGTACACATGGAAGAGACAGGAGGCCTGCGTGTTGGATCTGGAGGACCCGAGCAGCAGTGGCCAACAGTATCCAGTGCAACAACAGGTAAGGAAATAACATATATATATATCACATACGTGCTAATCGTTTCCGGCTCTAGGAAGCAGTACTCATCTCCGTTACAAAGCCAAAGAGCCAGTGCTATCCGAAAACATCTCCGTGATCATGTGGCTGGCATGACTAAACTCTGAAGGTGCACGGAATGCTGTTACCTTCCCACCAAAATGGTCCCTATTTTTCTGCTTGCATTTTTACATGCTTTCGAACTGCTAGGTTGGCAGAAGCTGGGACAAGTAACGGGAGTTCATTTCGTTATGCAGCGCTAGGGATTCAAACCGCCAAACTGCTGACCTTTCTGATTGACAAGCTCAGCGTCTTAGCTACTGAGCCACCGTGTCCCTCATATATACATGGAACTGATTTGAAAAGCATGTACTTGACTTCCGGTGGTGAGGTCACAGTGGAGTGGAGCAGGAGAGTGATCTCTGCAATCCTGTATCTGAATTTTCGTGCTTGGAAGCTGTCAGAGGCATCGTGAAGCTTGGAGAGACATACAACTTAGAAGGGGAAGCCTAGGAGCAGAGTGGAGGAAAGCAACCTTCTGCTGCAACAAGGGAAAGCCCTTTGAATCCGGTGCGAAATAAACCCAGCATCTACGGCGGGTCCGAAGCTGTGACAACCAGCTGCGATCGGGAAGCAGGAAAGTGGATCAGTGCAAGACATCAGAAAAAGAACAGCAGACTGGGACAGTTTTTAAGAGGTGAGAGAAGAGGGCCCCGTGAAAGACTTTGACAGGGAGTCTCTGGAGAGAGTGAATACAGCGACTAATTGGCAGGGGATAGCCGAGCGAAAGGGAGAGGCGGAAACAGAACAGTTTGACAGCTGAGAGAGAGCAACGCAGAAGAAAAGATCGAGACTCTGTGAATAAAAACTTAAAATTTGTATGATTTGGATTGATTACTAATAGAGCAGAAAAGAGACATTAGAGAGAACAATTGGAACTTTAATGGAGAACTGTAGTTGAACGGAGAGTGGAACCATTTTGATAGAAAGCTGTGACTGTGCAATTTGAAAGTGAAAGTGACTAAGTAGTTAAAGACGACGGAGGAAACAGGAAATGAGGAAAGTAATGTGACTATGCAGAAGAAAGGAAAAGAAGAAGGAAGGGAGAAGAAAGCTGAAAATTTTCTAAGCATTAAATTCAAAAGGGTATATTGAAAAAAAAATCTAAAGCAATATATGTATATGTGTGTGTGTGTGTGTGTATGTATGATTGCTTACAAGAAGAATTAATTTATGTATCCTATTTCATAGATTGCTACATTTTTTATAACTGCTAAACCCTATATATCCTTTATATCTTTCTACAATTTGATACCTCGGATAACAACTAATTAATTAATTGATGTTTTACTAATTAATGGCTATATATTGATTCATAGACTTAATTGAACTACAAGAAAGTTATAAGATAGAGTATATAAGAAAAGAAACAATCAAACACATATTTATCCATATTTATTGAATTATATATGTTTACTATATAAGCTATTATATTTAGAATTATACTTAATTTATTAAAAGGATTAAATCAGATCAGAAGCTTGGGAGGGTTACAGACTATCATAGATTATAAACAATAACAATATTTAGTTTTACATTGTTGTATAAATACAAAGTGTGCATAAAATTAAGGAGAAACATTATTGAGTATATTAGACCTTGTAGTGATAAACTGAAGGGATTAGAATAAGATAAAAGGGAAGGGATAAACATAGAAAACGCAGAAGGGAATTAATACAACGGATGATAACATTGAAAGACTTTCTTAAGAAAATGGGTAGATTTGGGAAGCCTAATATGTCCACCACAACAACTACCACTAAGATTGGGAAGAAAACAACATCCAACCCAACATCAACGATAACATCACCAGCAGAACAACGTTCGATAGAGGGCATGCTGAATCCTGAGAAGGCGAGTCAGGTATCAAATATGCAAGCAATTCAAATGGCATTAACAACAATACAAGAAACGATGGTGAGAAACCACACAGACTTTTAAAACTGAAATGGGGGAGATGAAAGGTAAAATATGGAAACTAGACGAGAAGATAAGTACAATCCAACAAACAGTAGTAAAGATGGAACATAAAATGAAAGCAGTGGAGGCAAAGGTCGAACAAACAGATAAGAAAGTAGAATCAATAGAACAGAAATTAATGGGAGAGAACAGGAAATTAGAAGAGGCAATTGCATATTTGGAGATGGAAAAGGCTGATTTCTTCCTTAGATTTCAGAATGTAACAGAAGAAAAGGGGGAGGACTTGCCCAAATTAATGGCAGATCTCATAGCAGAAGCGTTACAAAAAGAGGGCAAAGAGGTTCGAAGGGAAATCGACATATATAGAATATATACCAACTATACAAGACGTTTTAGACTTCCAAGAGAGGTTAATATACGATTCTCAAAGAGAGATGAGATATACAAAGTGACAAGAGACTGATATTTAAGGGAACAGAAATTGTAACATTGAAACAAATTCCAAAAAGAATAAGGGAACATAGAAAGAAATACAGATTCCTGGCTGCCCAACTGAATAAAAATAACATCCTGTTCAAATGGCTCATCCCAGAGGGAATGTTAATATAATGGCAGGATAAAAAAATTAAAATAGACAGTAAAAATTAAAATAGACAGAAAAATCGAGGGAATTCTTTGAACTGTATGTGGTATCAGGAGAAGACCAGAACAGCAAAGAGGAAGTGGAAAGTAGGAGCCAAGAAGAAGATCGGGTAGAGGAAAGAGAAACAGAACAAGAGGAAAGAGAGTAGGAAGAAGTGGAAAGAGAAGGTGTAAGAACGAGATACCAAACGAGAGCAAATAAGTTTCAACAAGAAACAACTACAGAGTAAGATGGTGGAAGGAATCAAATTGATTTCCATTAACATCAACGGCTTAAATTCACAAATTAAGAGGAAAAAAACGATAACTAAACTATAGAAACTGAACTTAGATATTATATGCCTTCAAGAAATACATATACAGAAACATCAAAGTAAACTGTTAGAAGCACCAATTTAGGAGATTTATACATATCTCTAGCCCAACAAAAAAAGAGGGGGATAGTAATATACATTAGGAAACATTTACAAGCAAAACAGGTATATGCAGACGAGGAGGACAGGATTTTGATGTTAGAAGTTTATATAAATTATAAGAAAATGTTATTGCACCGAATGAGAAACAAGAAACATTTTATACCAAACTATACAGAAAATTAGTAGAACAGGAATATGAGTACATATGCCTGCTAGGTGATTTCAATGCAATAGCAAATTTAGGAAAAGATTATAATAATGGAAATCCAAGGAAAAAAAGGAAAAGGAAAACATTACCAAAAGTATTCTGTCAAATGGTGGAAGAATTAGGATTAAAAGATATATAGAGAGAAAGAAATCCAGAAAAAAAAACAGTATACTTACTATTCAGCACCACACACATCATGGTCAAGATTGGATATGTTATGGACAAATGGGGAAATGGAACGTAATATAAAAGAAATAGAAATTGAATCGAACACATGGGTGGACTATAATCCCATTAAAATAATTTGGAAAGGATTGAAAAAAAACAGAAGATGGATGCTAAACAAGGAGATCCTAAAAGAAAACGAATGTGTTAAGATGATGGAAAAAGAATTGGAGTTCTTTCTGAAGGAAAACAAAAAACAACAAACATCAATTCCAAACCTACAGGACACGACTAAAACATATATCAGCAATTTCATATAATACACATAGATATAAGGGAAAAAAAGGAGAACAATTTAAACTACTAGATACTCTTAAGGAGTTAGAAAAAACACTAGAAAAAACACCACATAATAAGACAGCAAATATGGAGGGAATAATGATTGGACATAAATTGAATATATTAGCACAGGATGATTGGTTACAGGACATGAAAAAGATAAAACAGAATTATTTTGAACACTCGAACAAGCTGTGAAGGTGGCTAGCCTATAGACTTAAGAAAGAAAAAGAAAAAAGAGCAATTCAACAATTGAAAGACGCTGATGGTATCCTACAACATCAAACTGAAAAGAAAAAACATATTGTTAAAAGTTTTTTTTGAGGAATTACCGTATATACTCGAGTATAAGCCGAGTTCTTCAGCCCATTTTTTGTGCTGAAAACCCCGCCCTCGGCTTATACTCGAGTCAGATTCCCCTCTGAAAAAAAAATGGTGTGGAGCTGGGCAGCCGCTTCCCTGCTTCCGTGTTTCCTTTGCAACTTTTAAGCATGGGGGTAATCGGAAGCAGAAAAGTTCTTGCTTGAGGATATGTTTTTTCTTTTTTAAACTGTTTTTAGGGGGGGGAAGACGCACCGCCATATGAGAATGCTCAGACACGAAATCTATCCGACCGAAAATAAGTGTGTGTGTGTGTGGGGGATTTTAACAGAGGGAAGATGTAGGGAGAAGGCAAAAGCGATGGAAGATCCTTCAGGGGAAACTGAGGGGGAGACTTAACCTTGGTCCAGATGAGCCCCCTTCCCCTTTCTCTAGGCTGAGAAAACAACGTGAGCTGAGGTTGCTTCGGCTCCACTCAGCTTTGTTTCCTCAGCTCCAGCTGCTTTCAGTCCACTCGGGAGGAGGAGGAGAGGAGGTGGTGGCGGCGGCTCGTGTTGTTTTCTGATAGTGAGATCATCTCCCAAATTAATTGATTCACTAACCCAAAAGAAGAAGATGTTGATGACAGTGGGAGGCAGGAGTCACTCTCTCCCTTGCAAGAAAAAAGCAAGAGCCGTTCTTATGATCTTTCCCTCTCTCTCTCTCTCCCCATAATACAGTCAAGCCCTTTCCAGCACGCGGGATCTGCCCCCGCCGCTTTGCACCTTGCAAATGCAAAAACCCTAGGATTTTGCATTTGCAAGGTGCAAAGTGGCGAAGTAAGTGTGTGTGTGTGTGTGTGTCTGTCTGTCTCTATCTCTGTGTGTGTGTGTGTATCTCTCTCTCTCTCTCCCTTCCTCGCACCAGCGCGCCTTCCTTCCACTGCTACGCATTTGGGCTGCTTTGTGCCCCCCTCCCTCCCCGCCGTCTTTTATTTTCTCCTTTCCTTTAGGAGGTGTCCTAAAGGGCTGGAAGAGTGAGGAGGCAAAGTAGCTTCCTCAAGCGTTTCTTGCCGCTCCTCCGGGCAAGATTTATTGGCTGGAAGCGAGGAGTGAGTTGCTCGCTTTCCTAACGAGGGTCTTGGAGCAACAACACCCCCTCCCCCACCGCACCCCACATCCCCACCTCCGCGCTTCCACCCGAGTTTGGAATAAAAAACGAAGATGCGAGTGTGAACTTGGTGGGGACTCCCCGCTCTCGAGTTTTTGCGTCGCTTTGGGGTAGTGCTCGGTAAAAGGAACTGGGAGGTGGAGAGCTGCTTGGCCAAAAGTCTGCCTGCCCTTCGCTCAGAAACGAGCTTTTGAGTTCTTCCGCAAAAGCGGCAAGTTCTCTGGGGAGGGGTTTAAGGAAAGGAAAAGTAGTCAAAACAAGGAGGAGGAGGGAGGAGGAGGACGGGAACTTTAGGTGGCTCCGGAGCTCGAGAATCTGTCCGACCGGAGGAACAGACTGCGTGGGACGAAAGTGTGTCCGTCTGTGTGCGTGGAGGGGGCGGATTGTCGGGGGTGAGTTTCTAAAATGGGCTGACTTCACGTGAGGAAAGGCGAAAAACTCTTGACTTCGGCCAGCGCTTCGGAAAGCCGTGGGGGCCGATCGGAGCAAAAAAAAAAAAAGAGCCGCCGATTGAAAGGGACCCACTTGGGGAGTCCAGAACGGGTGCGCAGTAGGGCGGAGGCTGGGATTTCTAACGTTGAAGCTGTTTGTGGTTTACAGCATATGGAATCCCTGCCTGCTTAGGCTGACGCGACCACGGGGGCCCGAAGAGAGGCTGTAGCGGTGGGGGTGGGGGGGTCTTCGTGCAGTCCTCCGGCTCTGGCACTTTCCAAAGCAACTCAAAACTTGGCGCATCCTCGCCTTCCCTTTCTGCCCCTTCCAATAAGGTCCCACTCCGGGAGTAGCGAGATACGAGACCCTGCTCTCTGTTTCGGAGTGGGGGAGAGCGAAGGCGGCGGGGGGGAGAGTCTTCCTTTTCACCCTTCCATTATAAACTTTAAGATCATTATCTTATTTTCCAAACAACCGCTCGCCCCCCCCCGCCGCTTTGCACCTTGCAAATGCAAAAACCCCAGGATTTTGCATTTACAAGGTGCAAAGTGGCGAAGGCAGATCGCACGTGCTGGAAAGGGCTTGACTGTATTACGGGGAGAGAGAGAGAGAGGGAGAGATCATAAGAACGGCTCTTGCTTTTTTCTTGCAAGGGAGAGAGTGACTCCTGCCTCCCACTGTCATCATCATCATCATCTTTTGGGTTAGTGAATCAATTAAACCTTTCATGATAGTGAGATCGTTTCCCAAATTTCCCTTAAATCAGGGAAGAAATTAGAAACAAATCTTTGGACTAAGAATAAGCCTGTTCCTATGATGCCATTTTTGTTCACTGCAGTGTGAAAAGTGTGAAAAAACACACTTCTTTTTCTTCATCTTCTTGTTCCCTATTTACTGGTCTTTTTCAAAGAGGAAATTGTGAACATCAAACTTATTCTCAACTGTCCTAGTGAAAGTTTTTATTGGTATCTATTTTTATTTTTGAAATTTACCAGTAGCTGCTGCATTTCCCACCCTCGACTTATACTCGAGTCAATAAGTTTTTTTTGTGGTTAAATTAGGTGCCTCGGCTTATATTCGGGTCGACTTATACTCGAGTATATACGGTATATAGTAGGGAAGACATACCAGAGGGAAATATCCAACATTACTTGGAAGGAAAAGAGCTACCTGTGATCCTGGAAGAGGATAAAGAAGAGATAAACAGGGAAATAACATTAAGAGGCAAGGGAAATAACTGCAAGAGGCAATCCTGAAACAGAAAAACAATAAGACACCGGGACCGGATGGTCTTCCAGGGGAACTGTATAAAACGCTCCAAGAAAAATTAGAGATGCAATTATTAGAACTCTATAATGAGGTACTGATAACAGCAAAATTACCTCAGTCATGGGGGGAGACATACATAACATTGATCCCAAAAGAAGATTCGCACCATCAGTTAATTCAAAATTATAGGCCCATATCCTTTTTAAATGTTGATTATAAAATATTTATGTCCATAAAAAAACCCTTAATAAGATCATAGCAACCAAAACGGATTCTTACCTAATAGACAAATTAAAAATAATACCAGAATGGTATTGAATATAATAGAATATTATGAAGCAAACCCAGGAAAACAATTGGCAATGGTCTTCCTCGATGTGCAAAAGGCATTTGACAATGTTAATTGGCAGTTCATAATACAACAATTAAAAAGCATGCAATTTGGCAATAAATTTATTAAATTGATTTTGACAATTTATACGGCACAGACGGCCAGTGTAATAATGAACGGTGACAGAACGGAAACATTCAAGATCAACAAGGGAGTAAGGCAGGGATGCCCACTGTCATCCTTATCTTTATTCTTACCTTAGAAAACTTATTGGAAAACGTTGGGAAATATGTAGAAATTAAAGGGGCTTTAATTAAAAAGGAGCATTATAAGGTACAGGCATTTGCTGATGATATAGTATTTTTATGGGAAGATCCAGAGAATACGGGAGTAAAATTAATAAAGGAAATAGAGGAATTTGGCAAGGTTGCAGGCCTTAAGATTAATAAAAACAAAGTATAATTATTGACTAAAAATTTAAAAGATAAGCAAAAAAAGAATTAGAAGGAAAATTGGGAATGCAAAGTGTGAAAAAGGTAAAATATTTAGGCATTTGGTTAACAGCAAGATGCTCTTCAATCAAAAAAGAGAACTATGACAAATTAATAATACAAATCAAAAAAGAATTGGAAATGTGGGGGAAACTACAGCTATCACTCCTGGGGAAAATTGTGGCAATTAAAATGTCTACCCTACCAAAAATGCTGTATGTTTTTCAAACTGTACCAGTAAGATTGGATAAAACCTTTTTTAGAGAATTAGATCGAATAATAAGTAAATTTGTTTGGGATGGGGAAAAAGCTAGAATAAAAATGAAATTGTTAAAGGACAAAAGAGAAAGGGGTGGCTTTGGACTCCCTGACTGGGAAATGTATTATCAGGCTGAGGCTATGGTATGGATTAAAAGATTGGATCAACCTGGAAAATAGAAGACTATTGTCGATTGAGGGTCACAACTTGCAGAGAGGGTGGTATAGTTTCCTATGGGATGGGAAATGTAAAGAGCATGCATATTTTCAGAGACACATGATTAGAGATTCATTAATTCGGACATGGAACAAGATTAAAAAGAATCATTATACTAGAATACCGAACTGGCTGTCAACTATGGAAGCACAAATCTACCCAAATGCAATGGATCTGGAAAAAAGAGGAATTACAAAGATCTATTAGACACACAAGGAAGATTAAAAACGAGACAAGAATTACAGCAACAAAATATAAAGATAGATTGGTGGCCATACATGCAAATCCAGGTGAGATATCAGAAGGACAAAGAACAATTTGGTTTCTGCAAGGAAAATCATCAATTGGATAAAATTCTACAAAAAATGGAAAAGAAATCATTATTTCAAGAATATATAACTTTCTACTAGATTTTAAAATGGAAGAGGAGGTGGTCAAACAGATGATGGTGGTATGGACGAAAAATGTTGGCCACAAATATAGACCTGGAAAATTGGGAGAGAATGTGGGGATCAAATTACAAACTAATTACATCAATAGCATACAAGGAAAATCAATACAAAATGTTCTACAGATGGCACCATCCTCCTGCTAGATTGGCAAAAAAGTTTAACTCAGACCCAAATTGTTGGAAATGTGGAAAAGAAAAAGACACTTATTTTCATACCTGGGGGACATGCCAGGAAGTGAAAAAATTTTGCAATACAATTAGACAATGGATAGAAGAAATCACGAATCAGAAAACTGAATTTAATCCGGAAACTTTTTTATTAGGTATAATAACACAAAAATGCAATAAAACAGATAGATATATTATGTTACATATATTAACAGCTGCAAGGATTTTGTACACACAATTCTGGAAGGAACAAAGAGTTCCAAAGGCATGGTTATAAAAAACGTAAATGATTGTATAGAGATGGACAGGTGAATGATGAAAATAAAAGACAGAGAAGATTCAATTTATTATAGGGCTTGGGATGCCTGGTATGAGTGGTTTAGAAATAAAAAGAAAATAAAATGGCAATTAGGAAAAGAAGGAGGGAATATGTAAATATATAAATATACCATGGAGAAGATTGATATGTAATGATAAAAGATATTGATTTATAGTAAGAGTATGATGTAATGGTAAAGGAATAAGTAAATACAGTACAGATACTGAAAAATGTGAGGAGATGCAAAAGATGTCTTGATGTATATGTTTTTAAATTTGGAAACTTAATAAAATTTATTTAAAAAAGAAAAAGAAAAGTGTGCACTTGTTTGTCCATAAATGAATAACTACAGCTAGTCCTCCACTTACAACCACAATTGAGCCCAACATATCTGTTGCTAGGCAAGACAGCTATTAAGTGAGCTTTGCCCCATTTTACGATCTTTCTTGACACAGTTGTTAAGTGAATCACTTCAGTTGTTAATAATATGGTTATTAAATGAATCTGACTTCCCCATTGACTTTGCTTGTAGGAAGGTTGAAAAAGGTGATCACATTACCCCAGGACACTGCAGCTGTCAAAGCATCTGAATTTGGTCATGTGATCATGGAGATGCTACAAGGGTCGTAAGTGTGAAAATGGTCATAAGTCACTTTTTTCCATGCCATTGTAACTTTGAACAGTCACTAAATGAATGGTTGTAATGTAAGGAACACAGGGTAGGAGATAATAGGTAGCAGATACTGACTGAATGAAGTCTAACAATCTTATTAGGTGATAATTTGGGGAGGTTCAGGGCAGGAATTTTGGTTTGACGGAAACATTTTTATGGTTGGTAAACGTATTTTGATTGGAGACCCCCTTCCTAAATATACTATAATGAGAAATTAGCATTCCATTTCTTAAATGTGAAAAAGCATAAATTATTTTGTGAAAGAACCCAAAATAATACATTACAAATAATTGTAATTTGGTTTGGATGAAACAGAAATATTTTCTTGTTTTATTAGCTCAGATGGAAACATTTCCCTTATCTTAGAAAAGATTTAAAGGCAAGGGAGTGTGATGTTACCACTGAAATACAACTTACTTTGTTTCAAATAACTACAAGGCAATTTAAACATTATTAACCTAAACTCATTTTAGAGCATTAGAATCTACATATATTGTTTAGCTATCATTATTCTTAATCTCTAGTCATCTCTATTTGAAGGTAGAAGTTGGAATCCAGTCACATGGTCATTAGTTTCCCATTGACATTTCACAATTTTTGGAGGTAATGCAAATTTAGATGTGTAGTTCATACCCTACAACAAACAAAATAGCATTGATAGGTTATTACGCTGATAATACCAGAATGAAATTAAACAAACAAATCTGAAGTTATTCACGTAGTTTAAAAAGAATATTTAATGTTCATGTATAGGATGGAGGATAGCTAGTTTGGATGTAGCATCTATGAAAACGATATGGAAATGTAGTTGTAAAATGTAGTTGAAATTAGGTGTAAGTATAATTTTCAAATCATGGAAAATATTATTACTATTTTATTTTGCTTTGGTCGTGGACTACTGGAAGTAGTGTATATAGTACTGGAGCCAGTGGTGGGATTCAAAATATTTTACTTCTGGTTCTGTGGGCGTGGGTTGTTTGGTGGGTGTTGCTTGGTGATCATGTGACTGGGTGGGTGTGGCCAACTCGGCAAGGTGGTGCAGCACCTTGCTGCAAGTGACGTTGAGTTAGCCACGCCTACTAAGTCACATGACTGATGCTACAGAGACAGGGTGATTTCCTACATATCTTTTGTCCCCCTCCTCTGCCCTTGGGCTGACAAAAAAAAGCCCAACTAAAGGTTATGACTATCTGCCGAGTCTGCCTGCCAAATGGGTTTTGTTTTGGGGTGGTTTTTGTTTTTGCCAGAAGCCCCTCAGAGATAAATTTGCACTGCCAAATCTTACTTTACCTCGTACTGTACTGTTGCTGCTGCAGGTGCTTCTGTGGCCATCTGTCTTCCCAAGTAAAGAATCGCACTGGCTCAGAGCGAACTGTGAGGAGCAAGAGGGGAAACCAAGGTGCTTGCCTCATAGCAGTCAACTTCGCTCTCTCTCGTAGGCTCTCCCAGCGTGCTTAAGGAGCGTGAAAGGAGGCAGATGCTGCACAGATGTGTTTTAAAAGTCAGAGAACTTTGCCCAAGACTTCTCGTGAATTCAGGGGCTGCACCTCGCCCAATAATGAGTTGGCGGCAATCTAATGAAATGTCTTCCAGCTCTTAAAGATCAACTTTAAGAGCGCCCCCATAGAAGAAGCTGAGAAGGAGAGCAAAAGTAGCGGCAGCAGGGGCGACGGGTGTGTGACAGTCCCCTCCCGGGTGACAGCCAGGGCTTTGGCACCTCCTCTTTTCCTCAGAGGTATGGTGTCTGCCTCCCTTCACACTCCTTGTGGAGGGACACACCTCCTGTCACCCCCCACTGCCACTATGTTTGCTCTTGGTTCTCAGCTTCTTTAACTGGTCCCGGAACATCTGCCCACTTGCATCATGGCACCCGCCCTCCCGGAGTGTGCTTTCTTCCTTCTCCTGGCAGACGCACCTCTTCCAGCCCAGCCCGACCAGCGAGCAGGTGACCACATGTCCCAGGGCTTCTTGCCCCCCCATTGCGAGATGTCTGCAGCTGCTGCTTGCTTTTTTCAGTGCAGCTGCAATCCAGCAGCCACACCAAAAAAAGCACGTCTTGTTCTATTTGCTGGGCCCAGCAAGTCCGAGAAGCTGGAGCATAGAACAGGGCTGTGCCGGACCGTTGGAGAAGCAGAGCGAAGCCGGAGATCAGTAGCTGCCTCTTTTGCAGCACAGAAATCCTTTCCAAATCAGCCGGCTGATCTTCTCTTTCTCTGCCTTTGTTTTGTATGGCTGAGGAGGAGGAGATCATCTGGCCAAAGGGGCAGCTGCTGGAGGTGACTATTTTTCAGTCTCCAGTCACCTTTTAAGCACAGAAATACTCCCCAAATCTCCTCGGCCATACAGAACAAATAGCCAGAGAAGGAGACGACCAGCCAGCCAATTTGGGGAGGCTTCTTGTGCTGCGAAAGAGGCAGCTACTAATCTCCGGTTTCGCTCCACTTCTCCAACGGTCTGGCACCGGACTTGCCGGGCCCTGCACATAGAATAGGGCGTGCTTTTTTTCTGTGCGGCTGCTGGACTGCAGACACACCCAAAAAAGCATGCAGCACCTACAGGCATCTCACAATAAGGGGGCAGAGATGCCCCAAGATATCTGCCCACCCACCTGCTGGCTGGGCCGGGTCGGGCTGGGCTGGAAGAGGCGCGTCTGCCGGGAGAAGGAAGAAAATGTGCTCCGGAAGGGTAGGCAGGTGGGCAGATGTCCCAGGTCTGCTGCACATGCACATTGCATGTGCAGCAGCCCTGGGACATCCACCCGAGCTGCACCATAGCTGCCACATGGTACGGAAAACTAGGAGAGCAACTGGGGCAAGTGAGCGACCAGGTGACCAGGTTAGGGGTGTGGCCAGCCAGGGGTCACCACCAATTCAGCAACCCATGCCAAATTACCGCTACCAGTTCGCTTGAACTGGTGCAAACTGGTGAACACTACCTCTGACTGGAGCTCACATTTTAAGGGGGATTCATACAAACTGAAACAAGAGAACCAGTTTGGTGTAGTGATTAAGGCATCAGGTTGGGAAACTGTGAGTTCTAGGCCTCTTTTAAGCATGAAAGCTAGCTGAGTGAGTTTGGGCAACTTCCTCTCTCTCAGTCCATGATGTCAAGCTTGGGCAGTTGGTCAATTCCTATCACAACCAATAGATCAACACTTAGTTGATCTGAAAAAAAGCAGAACTTGCATTTGTCAAAAATTGCTACCGTATTTCTCCAACAATATAGTCCCCCATAGGAAGGCCCAGCATGTTTTCTAGGCATGAAGTAAAATTAAGCCCCTCCCCCCCAAATTTAGGCCTATTTAAAACATGTGAAATGGGGAGGAAGGGTGGGGGGACTTGCTGTTAGGAGCGGCCCGCTGGCAGCCACGCCTCGCCACCAGCCGCATCTAACGGCCGATCATGGCGGAGCACGGAGAGATCTCTACCCGACAAGCTCCTTTCCTGTAGACCCAGGTATGGTGCTGGCTGCAGGCTGGGTCAGTGAGTGGGTGGCAGCAGAGTGGATGTCGGCCTCAGTAGCAGCGGGGCACTTTACACCGCTGCCACCTCCTCTGTCACTTTCCCTTCTACCCTTGCCACCGCTTATGCTGCATTTGGATTGCTGCCATTGGGCAAGACACAGAGGCTGGAGTCCCTGCTGGACATCGCGGCATGGTAGTAGTGCAGAAGTGGCCCTTCCAGTAGATGGAGGAATGGTTCGAGCGCATTCTTCCACCGGCAGCATTTCAGCAGTTTCTTGGGTGAGGGAACCACCTCCATAGCTTCCATGGTTCTTGCTGGCAGTGGCGCCTCTCTCGCCAGCGCCGTCTCCAACAACAGCAGCGGCGGGGGACAGCCTCTGCTGCTGCTGAGAACCGCTTTTCCTCCCACAGGGGCATCACTTTGTTTGATGGCAGCTTAGCAACCCCTTAGAATGAATGAATGAATGAATGAATGAATGAATGAATGAATGAATGAATGAATGAATGAATCAGCAGGAGAATCCTCTGGGAAGCTTGGCAGGGAAAGAAGGAGGGAGAGAGTGAGAGAGGGAAAAGTGTCTTTGGGATTTGCCAGGAGAAATCCAGGAGGTGGGAAATGCATTTAGAGATGAAAGTGGGGAGTGCATTTAAGGATCTATAGGATGATTCCCTTTCTCTTATGTTTGGATTGGAAAGTTTGCCTCTGCTCAAAGGGCAAAATGGATAGATTGTTCCCTTTTTAAAACTACTGGGGTGGGTAAGTAAAGCGAGGCATGGTGGGGGAAAGAAATGATGGCATCACTCTCCTGCCACCACTTCCACCCACCGAAGCCCGAATGACTTACTGACTTGCAGGACATTGTCGACACAGCCGCCGACAAGCAAAGCAATGCCCTTGCGGGAGGGCAGATGGTTCTCGTTGACAGCGGGGTCTGTCCCGCCATTGCTGCTGCTGTTGGAGACGGTGGTGGCAAGAGAGGCACCACTGCCAGCAGGAACTGTGGAAGCTACAGAAGTGGCTCCCCGCCCAAGAAGCAGCTGAAACGCTGCCAGCGGAGGAATGCATTTAAACCGTTCCTCCACCTGCTGGAAGGGCCACTTCTCCACTACCACTGTGCCATGATGTCCAGCAGGGACTCCAGCCTCTGCATCTTGCCCAATGGCAGCAGTCCAAACGTGGTATAAGCTGCGGTGAGAGAAGAAGGGAAAGCAAAGGTGGCGGAGGAAGCGGAAGTGGTGGCCAACAAAGGTCCTATGACGCAAAGTGCCCTGCCGCTGCTGAGACTGACATGCATACTGCTGCCGCCCACCCGCTGACCTGGCCCGCAGCCAGCACCATACCCGGGTCTGCAGCAAAGGCACTTGGCAGGGGTAGGGAGCCCTGGTTAGGAGTGGCTGGTAGCGAGGCTTGGCTGCCTGCCGGGCGTTCTAGGAGAGGGTGTGCATGGGGGAGGGGGGAATTAAGTCACCCCTGAAAAGACGGCCTAGCTGTTTTTTCAAGGGTCAAATGAAAATAAGGCCCAGCCTTATTTTCTGAGAAACATGGTAGGAAGAAAAAAGGTGCAAAGAACAGCAAATTGTAAAACTGGATCCAGCTATATTGGTGAGTCTTTAGGTTTAGTATTAAAAGGCAGCTGAGTGGGGACAGGGAATATGGTAACACTCTGCCTGCACCTCAGCTCAGAAAAGGCAGAATTTGGAAAAGGGGGTTTTAAGTTACAAGAAGACAGATTCCAGTTGAATGTTAGGATAAATTTCTTCTCCAGTAATAGTAGTTTGATAATACAATCGATTACCCAGGGAAATGTTGGATGTATTAAATCATTAAATGTTGGATGTATCAAAGGATGTATTAAAGCTAGATTTTAATTTGGATTCTTGCAGTGGGCAGGAAATGGACCTAGTGAGGCATTTCCAACTTGATTCTGTATTGATGAGGAAGAGGTCACAGCTAAATACAAATACAGGTAGCCCTCGATTTATGGCCAATCGCTTAGCAACTGTTCAAGTTACAACAGACTGCTCAATAGTTATTTCTAACCCAGTTTCATACCTCTTTCTGACAGTAAAAATATAGTAATACATTTAAATTGCTTATCACTTTTTGTTCTTTGAAGGTAGATTTCATTTCATAAATGAAATCTACTCAGGAATCTCTTCAATATGTAGATCATAGTCAGAGGTAGCTTTAATCAATCCCAATATTATATCTTTGGAATGTTATTCCTTTTATTATTCTGCAGTCCAGAGCAGAGGTTGCCAACCTTTTGGACTTCAGGGACCACTAAACTCATAACTTTAAATTCCACAGACCCGAGAACCTGGGAAAATCCCCCCAAAAGGCTGCAGGAAAATACCCCACCCTTTTTTCCTATCAATTGATCATTTTTTATTTGGGATCTCATGATACTGTCTCCTTCTCCATTCTCAGGGAGAGAGAGAGAGACTTTTGGCTTCATGCAAGGAAAGCAGCAGAAGTCTTTCTTTCTCCCTCCCTCCAAATTCCAGAAATGAGTCTGTGAGATTTGTCATGCCAGTGTAGCCTCTTGGAGCAGGATGCCTTGCAGGGTCCCAAAGATTCATTTCTGGCAGAGTTTGGGGGAGAGAAAGAAAGACTATTGCTACTTTCCTTGCGTGCAGCCACAAGCAGAAGAAAGAAGCAGAAAGAAGCAGCCTGGTGGCCAGGTAGGGCGACTGGGGCAAGTTCCCCCCTCTGCCCTTTCCCCCCTCTCCTCACTACCTCATGTTGTTCGCAGTGCAAGAGATGCAAGCCTTGTGCTCCCGTGGGCCATGTGGGTGGCACAGCCTTGTGTTCCCACGCAGTCTGGATTAATTGCTTTGGGGGGTGCTTTGGGGGTGACATTTCTCTGTGCACTATCAAAATTTTCTTGCAGACCACCAGTGGTCTCCAACCCACTGGTTGGTAACCACTAATCCAGAGGTGGTCCCCGAGAAAATTTTGGTCATCCGCAGTGCACCCAGGTGGAGGAGCTGCTCCAGGATGACCAATGGATCAGTCCTGTGACTAAAGTTCTGAAATATGGTACCGGCCAGGCAGCTAGTGGTGGGGTTGGAAATCTCCGCTGTAGAGGATGGTATGTACAACTTGCAACTTTGCAGGTGGTGCAATGTGCAAGGAGTAGCAAAGCCTTCACCAGCCGGAATGAGGTAAATGTGCTGTTGTGGCAAGGGGGAGCAGTGGCGCAGGTAGCCTGAAGCAATGGGTGTCAGCAACCCACGGCTCTTTCATCCCCCTACTGTGGCTTCCTGTCAGCTGAACCCACCTCTCCTCTTCCCTCCCAATCACTCCTCACCAGGCCTGAGAAGGTAAGGGTGGAGGATGAAGATTCACTCTATATTCCAGAGTGGCAGTAAAATGCCACTGTACTCGCTTCATCTCTTGCTGGGTTTCGCAGGTGTTTCTTCCAGCCCTTTTTGGTGCTGCGCTCACCTTGGTTGCTCAGGGAGACACATGATTTCCTCTCCGGCCATTTCTCTTCACTGCTGCTGTTGCCACTTCCATGGCCTGCCCGCTGCTCTTGCAGCTTCTTGCGTAGCACAGTTAAATTTAGCACACTTCTCAATGGTGGAGACAGCAACCTCTCCTCCTCCTGGAACTCATCATGATGCAGCTGGGTCGGGCAAGTGTCTCAGCATGGAAAGCGGTTTGTGCATCTCCCTGAGTGACCAAGGTGTGCCCAGCACCAACAAAGAGTGGAGAATCACCCGTGAGACCCAGAGAGTGCTGGAGAATCAGAATAAGAGAGAGATGAGAGACAGAGACAGAGGCAGAAAGAGAGAGAGATAGAGAGACAGAGAGAGAGAGATGAGAGAAAGAGACAGAAAGAGAGAGACAGATAAAGAGAGTGATGCAGAGAGACAGAGACAGAGAGACAGAAAGAAATACTTTTTCCCATAAAAAAGAAAACATTGGGAGCCACAAAACCTGTGTAGGCCTGGCTGGGGGTAGTGGTCATGTAACTGGGTGAGAGAGAGTGACGTTGAGTTGGCCACTCCCACCCAGATTTTATGGCTCCCGGAGTTTTGTTTTCTGTGGAAAATGGGTCCAAATGGCTCTTTGAGTGTTTAAGGTTGCAGAAAAAGGCAGCCAAGCTGCCTGAAGGACCCCATCTCGTCACTGGGAGTCCAGGTGCTTCATCTAGCAGTGCGCTGGATTCATATTAGTGATCTGCAGGATTTAAAATTATGAATTTAGTGGTCTCTGAGGTCCAAAAGGTTGGTGACCCCTGCTTTAGTCCACATGATGCTATTCACTTTCATTCCTTACCCACTTGCAAGCAGTTCCTCTTCTTCAATAACTCCTCCTTATCCATTGCTGGTGCAGCTAGAGCAATCTGAATGTAATAATTCTGAATTCTTTTCTTCCACTGTTTATGTTTTGTATTAATTGCTCCCAAGAAATTATTTCAATATTCAGATTTAACTTTGACAGTACATTCAGGAACTCAAATAATCTCTCCTTATGAATATTATTTTTTATTTATGAAATATGTATGTTGCTCAATTCAGAATCCCAATGATTATTATTTATTGAAATAGAAGCATCATATGGATGGTCTTTCGTGAGGACAGTGAAAACCTAACTGATGGCAGGCTTTAATCTTTGGCATCCTTGCCATGAAAGCTGACCCAGATGGTTACAGAGGAGAAATTCCCTGTAATCCCATAAGCAGCAATATGACCTCAGGGCATCTGTCACTCCTGCAAGAGGACCTGAGATCACAAGAGAGAAGGAAGTACCTGCTTAAAAAAAGGCTCCTATTTTTAGGAAGGCTGGGTGAATAGATTGCAGTGTAATATATTTAGCTTCTTTTCTGTCAATTGCAATGTTTATTATTATTATTTATATGCAACTAGTTTTTATGGATAATTTAATCCAGAAAAGGCTTAGAAAAAAATCAGACTATTTTTAATATTGCAGAGAAAGTCATTCACTGATTTGCATTTTGCCCATGTACTACACACACACATACACACGCACATACATTTTTCGGCTATGTTTATGCTCTGTAAGCTTTTCAGAATTAATGCAGGCAATATATGACTTCTCTGTAACAATAAACATTCATCATATCAGCCAGAGGAAAAAACAGCAGCCAGCATAACATAAAAAAATAGGAAAATCAGCTTCTTGCAATTTCCTGCCAGCTCACCTTTTCCTCTGTGATTTAAAATTTTTATATTGGCATATATTCAAGTGGTCGTGGTTTAAGTTTAACCTAATATAATTCTAGATGTAGTTTGTTAGAAGGTGATAGCCTCTTGGAGCTATATCAACAATATAAGAGACAGAGAAGGGAGTACTATGTAATGACTTGAAAAATGACGTAGAGATATGAAATAGCTGCATTCTGGATTAAAATCAATGAACTAAATATATCTAAATATATATATAACTAAATATATATATAACTAAATATATATGGTAGTTTACATGGTTCCTGAGTCTTTCAGATTTTGGAATGCTCAATTTTTCAACAGAGGGATCTGAAGCAGAATTTCTGTGCTACACTCTCATCTTATTTAGGAAATAACAGACTGTGGATTTAGGATTGCGCAGAGATGACAAGTGTATGCCCTATTCCACCCCAAGAGACAGATTCAGGAGGGAGGGAGAACAGTGGAAGAAAAATCTATTTCTGGCATTGCTCCCACTACCCTGCAATGCTTGATGCTCTGCTCTTTCTTTGATAAGCAGCCATCTTGAGGGTGGGGTTTCCAGGGCTGGGCTGCAAACATTGAGATTACATAGCATAAAGTAGTCACAAAAAGACATAAAGGTCTGTAACTCCTTGCTGCCTATTTTTACCCAATTTGTATGTCTTTCAAAACAGATAATTAGCAAGCTACATTTTCACACAGCCTATTTATTCTGCGCTATCTAATCATCTTCTACCCTGTTTTTTTTTAAATTCCTTGCCTCTTTCTTCTTTCTTGCCTCACCTTTACTGCTGATTCTGTGAATAAAGTAGTTAGTTAGAATCTGCCACATAAAAAAGATTATACTAAAGTAATTATGTTACTGGCAGATAAAAGCAGGAGCAGTGACATGATCTCAGCTATTGTGAGCAATTTCATCAAGCCTCCTTGTATGTGGGGATAATCCTGGGAGACCAGGCAAAGAGACGCTGCTTAGGGAATGCTCAGATAAGAGAGAGCCTAGTCCACAGCTGCATGGTGTCTGGAGCAAAAGGTGATGACAGTGGAAGAATTACACTTTCAGAATTGCAAGATTCTGTTTATGTAGTTTTGCAATAAAGTATAATTAGCTTATCTGGCTGTGTTTCCTGTCTGGTCCACCTACTAAGGCTGACACTCTCTTCTTCTTAAACTATATTGGAGGGAATTTTGCAGCTTGGTCTTCTAAATGTATGTTTATATTCAGTAAGAGAGAAAAATATTAATATTGGTTTTTTTGCATATCACTAATCATATTTTTCAATGGAAAAATATTGAATTAATACAATGAACAGCAAAAGCTGAATATATTATGACATAATTTGAATATTAAAATAAATTCAGAAACACTGGGCTCTTTGGAAAGTAATATTAGCAAAAATTAAATGTTATATTAGAAAATAATTTCTGTAGAAATTCATATTGAAATACAAAAAAATATAATATTTAGTTATAGAGGAATTAGTTACAATTATTCTCTTACAAAAAGAATGCAAACTTTTAAGTATTATATCATGTCTTTATAATGATCAGAAAACCATCCTATTTCTTATTAGCACCATCATGTAGTTTTGTGGAAATTCTGTAACACAATTACAGAATTCTGTAGCACCCTCATCAATGGTGGGATTCAAAACTTTTTACTACTGGTTCTTGGTGGGCGTGGCTAGGTGGGCGTGGCTAGGTGGGCGTGGCTAGGTGACTGGGTAGGTTTGGCTTTTTTTGTTTTTTTTGCAGCCACCCCCCCACTCTATTTTGGAGCCTTTTAGGCCTCAGGGGAGCCTCCGGGGGGGGGGGCATTTTTGCTCCCAGAAGACTCCCCTGGGGCTCAGGAAGAAAAAAAAAAAGGAGCCTGGAGAGGGTGTGCAGCACCCCCCTCACTCCATTTTGGGGCCTTCTAAGCCTCAAGGGAGCCTCCTGGGGGGGCATTTTTGTTCCCAGAAGAAAAAAATGAAGCCTGGAGGTGGTGCCACCCCCCCACTCCATTTTGCAGCTTTCTGGGCCTCGGGGAAACCTCCTGGGGGACGTTTTTGCTCCCAGAAGCAAAAAGGGCTCAGGAAGGCAAAAAATGGAAGAGGCTCTCCCCTCCATTTTTTACCTTCCTGGCCTCAGAGGGAATCCTCCTGGGCAAAGCAGTAAGACAACCTAGGGGAATTCAGGCACAGCTGATCATATGAACAGCTGATTGTCGGGAGGGAAAAAAAAAAAGAAATACCTTAAGGAGCAAGCATCGGGCGGGCAGGGCAAGTGAGCCAGTGGAGACCGGGCGGGGGCCATGGCCAGCCAGAACTGACTACCAGTTCAGCAATCCATGCCAAATCCTTGCTACCAGTTTATGAGAACCGGTGTGAACTGGCTGAATACCACCATTGACCCTCATGTAGTTTTGTGGCAGTTCTCTTCCATGCGGCTTCCATGTTTCTTTTTCACATTTCATTCATTCTGTAATGTTTTTTTTTCCACACAGGACTTGTATTTTCTCATCCTGCAATCATTCTATTTTTATAGTAGTTTCTTTTTTTAAATTTCTGTGTCCTTTTTAACCCCACAAGACCCACACTTCATACAGCCCAAAAGATTATCAGAATCTCTCATCACCTTTGTATCTTTTCATTCTTTTATTAAAAACAATCAAATGAATCATGTTTTTAGATTCATATCCTTTTCATTGTTATTTGTATGTTCAAGTAGACCTATGCTTAAACCACTGTTTGAAATAAATATTCCTTTTTCTAAGCAAATGTTTATCACAAATCGTTGATCTCATTCATTTTTGGGTCTCCATTTGGCTCCATTTTTCTGTACTCTCTCATCTTGCTCCATCCCAACCATTTATGTCACTGAGAAGAATCATATGCAATATGCCAGAATAATGGTATATTCCGACACCTCCCCCCATTCTTATAATCCAGCAAAATAGTATACATGTACATTTTTTTAAAATCAGAGGACCATATCACAAAAATTGGAGAAGTATAAACACTAGGGGGAAAACATGTTTGGATCATAACAGATTAACAGAGTTGGAAAATACCTTGTAGGTCATCTAATCCAACCCCCCCCCCCCAAGCAGGAGACCCCCTATACCATTTCTGACAAATGTCAGTCCAATCTTTTCTTGAAAGCCTCCAGTGATGAAGCTCCCACAACTTCCAAGGCAAGCTGTTCCATTGGTTGATTGTTCTCACTGTCAGAAAATGTATCCTTATTTCTAGGTTGAATCTCTCCTTGATCAGTTTCCATCCATTATTCTTTGTCTGGGCTTTGGATGCCTTGGAAAATAACTTGACCCTTTCCTATTTGTGGCAGCCCCTCAAATATTGGAACACTGCTATAATGTATTCCCTGGTCTTTCTCTTCACTAGACTAGCCATGCCCAGTTCCTGTAACCATTCTTCATATGTTTTAGTTTCCAGCCCTCTGATCATCCTCTCTGGACTTTTGCTTTTCTCTCCACTCTTTCTAGAGTCTCAATATCTTTTTATACTGTGGTGACCAAAACTGGATGCAATATTCTAGGTGTGGTCTTACTAAGGCTTTTTAGAGTGGTATTAATACTTCATTTGATCTTGATTGTATCTCTCTATTAATGCAATTTAGGATTGCATTGGCTTTTTTGGCTGCCACTGCACATTATTAGCTCATATTTAGCTGGTTGTCCACTAAGTCTCCAAGATCCCTCTCACAGTTACTGCTATTAAGCTTGGTAGCATCCAGTCTATATGTGTACTTTTGATTTTTCTTGCCTAAGTGCAAGACTTTACTTTTCTCTACATTAGTGATGGAATTCAAATAATTTAACAACCAGTTCTCTGCCCTAACGATCAGCTGGGTAGGCATGGCTGGGCGGTCATGTGATTGGGTGGGCGTGACCAACTCTATGTCACTTACATCGAGGGGTGCTTCACCTCTCCTGGACTCTCGTGACCATGGAGATGCTGCAATGGTCATAAGTGTGAAAAACGGTCATAAATCACTTCAGTGCTATTGTAACTTTGAATGGTCACTAAATGAACTGTTGTAAGTCAGGGATTACCTGTACAAAAATATAAAAAGCTTCTTTGCTTGCAAAAAGCTGCCCTAAATACCAATCATTAGATTGGACACTGAAGATCAATGATAGCCACAGCCATCATGGAAACCTAAACCATTATGTCCAAATACCTTCCTTTTCATAAGCAATACCTACAGGCTGGAGTTACAAATTAGGCAGGGTGCCAGAGCACTTGAGAAATTAAAATAGTTAACATACAATGATAACTATCAGCAGCCAACTCTTGCTCTTGAAACCGTTTAGCAGAGAGGTCATTTAAGCTCTCCATAAAAAGCACACCCAGGAGAAGCAATCCTGAGATCCATTTGCATCACTTAAATATACCAGCTGGTCTCACTCACCTCACAAGATATCCTAAGGAAATCATCCAGGTTTAAGGAAAGATCATACGCTCCCCCAGAAAGGCAATAAAAAAATCAGTGCCAAGCTTGCATCTTGCCTCTTGGAAGTACATCCCAAAAGGACAGTGCTAGGAACCAGTAAAGCAGTGAAGGAAGACCCTTTTCAGGAACAGAGTTTAACATTTTTCCTTCCAAACAAAGCTGAATAAGGAAAATTATCCCATCAATAAACACAGGATTTAAACGTGACCAAGCACAGGATTAAACTTCACCAAAAACCAGTTTTAGAGAGGGGTGGGATTCTACCGGTTCGGGCCAGTTCTATTAAATCAGTAGCTCCGAAGAGCAGCTGACACCAAACCGGTTCACTGCAGTGATCTTCTGGTCATCTGTTTGCCCTACCCCACCTGCCCAGGCTCTAGGCTGTCCTTTATTTTCTGCTTTTTCCTCCTCAGCTGCTTTGCATGGCACAGCTGAGTGCCGCTTGTCAGCTGGAGCAGGTGAATGCTTGCTAAACTCGGTAATTTGTAAGTAGTGTGCATGCATGTGCTGCGAACTGGTTGTTATGCCAGTAGGATCCCACCCCTGGTTTTAGACCAAAACTCAGAAAGGGTATGTAACATTTGAATGTCAATCTTTCTAGCTAGCCAAGAAGCCTTGCTGAATGTCACTCATTTTGATTCCTTGTCATTAAAAGCTTATTTCCAGCAGCTCTACTTCGTTATTCAATTATTTCTTCAAAGTGCTGATCGTTGCATTCCAACTGGAAGAACTCCAACAGAGGAATATTTCCTCCCAACAGAAGTGTAAAAAGCTTAAAATAACCCTTCCCCTTTAAGAAAGTCAATCCCCAGCAAAATACCAGCAAAGAAAAAAAGAAACCCTTGAGCTCAAGTGACAGTAAGTCTGGGTGTACTGCCAAGAACCTTTAGCTGTTATAAGGGTTAACTGAAAGGCAGTTTCTGTAATCAGGACAATAAAGATTAGGCTAGAAACAACACCAGAATGTTTCCTTCCCGCCTTCCTTACAGGATTAGTCCTATAAGTGAAAAAAACATGAAATTTCTTCCAATATCCGGTTGTCTGAACTGCTTAGAAAGTTAACAACCGGTTCTCACAAATAGGTGCAAACTGGTTGAATCCCACCATTGCATATGGCCCAATGTTCAAGTCTGTAAAGATCCATCTGGATCTTGAGCTTATCTTCTAGGGTGTTAGCTATTCCTGCCAGCTTAGTGTTACCCACAAATTTGGTAAGTTCCCCTTCTATTCCATCATCTAAATCATTTATGAAGATACTGAAGAGTACTGGGCCTAAGACAGAACCTTGTAGTATCCCATTGCTTACTTCCCTCCATGTAGACATAGATCCATTAAGGACTACTTGTTGAGTATGGTTTATCAGCCAGCCATGTGATAGTGATGCTATCTATCCCACTTTTTTCTCGCTTACCAAGAAGTAGGTTGTGGTCTACTTTCTTGAATGCCTTGCTGAAGTCTAAGTATATTATGTCCACAGTATTTCGCTGGTCTACTAATTTAGAAGAATGAAATAAGATTGGTTTGGCATGATCTGTTTTTAACAAACCCATGCTGACTGCTAGTTATTACTTTACTCATTTATGGATGTTGGCAGATATGTTTTTTTTAAATTATCTTGCCCAGTATCTTCCTTGGTATTGATGTTAGGCTGATTGGTCTGTAGATTCCTGGGTCTGTTTCCTCCCCCCCCCCCTCTTTTTTTTTTTTTTTTTTGAAAATGGGAACCACATCAGCTCCTTTCCAGTCCTCTGGTAGTTCTCTGGTACTCCAGGAATTTTGAAAGATGTAATACAGTGGTTCTGAAATGATATCTGCCAGCTCCTTTAGAACTCTGGGATGTAATCTGTCATGTCCCAGTGATTTGTATTCATCAAGATCAGACAGGTGTTCTCTTACTATTCTTTTTGCTTATTTTAACTTTTATTTCTAATCTTTTTTTACCGTTACGTTTTTGGTAGGCTATAGTTTCTTTTTGAATGAAGACAGATGTGAAGAATGAGCAGCTCTGCTTTCTCTCTGCTGCTTGTTATTTCCTTGCCATCTTCTCTCTTTAGTGGACCGTTTCCTTGATTTTTTTTCTTGCTATTTATATGATGGAAGAAACTTTTTTTGTTATCTTTGACTTTTATTGCAAGTATTTGTTCATTCTGAGCCTTTGATTTCCTGAGTTCATATTTGCAGATTCTGACTATCTATCATGTGCTGGTTCAAGATGTACAAATTCAACCTAAAAGCCTCTGCAGCCAATAACAGAGCTCTAGATCGAAAAAAGCCTTGCTGGCTATAGAAAAAATGATCTGGCAAGGCAGGTGTTTGGGTGTGTGAGGCCTGGCTGCAACTGCCCAAAGATAAGTAGTAGGGCAGCTCCACCACCACCCAATCCCTACCCTAGCTTAATTTTTACCCGTGCACTCTGGAGTGGGTGGGGGTCTTAATTAGGGCTTATTTTGGGGGTAGGGCTTATATTGAGCGCACATGTAAAAATCAAGCTAAGGCTTATTTTGGGGTAGGTCATGTTTTCAGGAAAATATGGTAATAACAATAGCAATAGCACTTAGATGTATATACCGCTTCATAGTGCTTTACAGTACTTTCTAAGCATTTTACATAGTCAGCATACTGCCCCCAACAATTTGGGTCCTCATTTTACCCACCTCAGAAGTATGGAAGGTTGAATCAACCTTGAGCCTGGTGAGATTTGAACTGCCAAATTGCAGGCAGCCAGCAGTCAGCAGAAGTAGCCTGCAGTACTGCACTCTAACCACTGCACCACTGCGACTCTTAATAATTCAAATAAAACAGCTTTGATCTTTGTAAGGTAGTTTTAATGTGCCATAATATTCAACCTACTGGACACAAGCTTTTGTGGGCTAGAGTCCAATTTGATAGATGCATGAGATAGGCTTTTTTTCAATATAAAAATCAATATAAATATGAAATTAAAAATATCATTCTTAATTGTAATTTGGCAATTCAAGTTGTAGATTTATTTTTTATTTTTTTATTATAATTTGTCAAACAGAAACAAAAACAGAAAATAATATTTTAAAAACCCAACAGGGACGATAGGCAGATTTATGCACTTATGCATGCCCCCTTTATGAACCTCTTAAGTGTGAAGTAAAATCCATGGAAGTCAATTTGCGACTAAAACTGTGAAAATTTGTAGCTGAGACAACTGTTTCAGGTAGAACATTCCAGACTGTGAAAACAAAAATCATATTTTTTACAGTCAAGTTTAGATCGGTTTACATTGAGTTAATAATGGTTATTCGTGTGCGTATTATTGTGATTAAAACAAAAAATGTCATTTACAGGTAAAACATTGCTTTGTACAATTTTTATGCAATGCCTAAGTCTGATTGCAAGTGACACGGTTCCATGTTATCCAAACCAAGAATTTCAAGCCTAGTAGTATAGGGAATTCTATTATGTACAGAAGAGTGCAAAACTATTCTCATAAAATACCTTTGTACCCTCTCGATTGTGCTAATAATATCAGATATATGGTAGGGATTCCAGACAGTTGAACAGTACTCTACGATTGGTCTAATGTAAGTTTTATAAGCTCTAGTTAGCAATACAATGTTGCCAGAAAAGAAACTTCGTAGAATTCAGTTTACAACTCTTAATACTTTTTTAGCAGTGCTGTTACAGTGAACTTTGGAGCACAGATAGTCAGAGATAAACACATCTAGGTCCTTATCAAAGTGAGAATCATCTGCTAGGTCAATACCACCTACTTATACTTGACATTCTGATTGAGTTTACCAATATATAAGACAGAGCATTTATTAATTTCCAGAGTTTTGAAAAAAGCATTAAGAAAATGTGATTTCTTTTTATTAGAGAAGAGAAATCTCACCTGTGGAAACTTGATATGTACCTGTAGCATCATTTTGACCCTTATTTGAAATAATTCTTAGAACACAGTAGTGCAATTTACCTGCATGTATTTCTAGCTGAATAATATTTTAATGCTTTATTTAATTTTATTCCTCTAGAACCTGAAGCTGGTGAAGTATCCCCTCCAGTGGGAGCTGGCGTGAATAGCAACAGCTGGACTTTCAAATATGGGCCTGGCAATTCCAAGCAGCCAGGCCCAAGTGAGTTGCCAGACAAGTTCATTATCCCAGGATCTCCTGCCATCATCTCCATTCGTCAAGATCCACCAAATAGCCAAACTGATAAAAGTGACTTTATAACTTTTGGCAAGAAGGAAGAGACCAAGAAAAAGAAGAAAAAAAAGAAGGGAAACAAGGCTCAGGATAAAAAAGAAAAGATCAACAGCACTGCTGACAACAATGATCAGTGAGGGGTTTATACTGAACAATCGATTTAGCCAATTTTTGCAATTTGGAAGAACTCTCCCATGTAGCAACTCCCAACTTCTTCCTGTTAACTAATTTCCTGTATGTACAAGACTTCAAAAAATCTGCAGGGAATTCACAATGTCTTTTGCTTGACAGGTTTTGTCTTGAAAGCTTTATCACACCTGACATTAACTATTTTTATCCACCCTGGCTTATTTTCAGATTATAAAAAAAGCAGATCTGTTTCTTTTCTCCTACTTTGGAAAAGAAACTTTTCACAACATAGCCCAAGCAAAATTGGAGTCTGTAACCCTATCCTGATGACATATATGGAGGTGGAGAGGTAAACAGTTTTGTTATTGTGCACCCTGTAGCTGATTGAAAACTTCTGTGCACTGATGGCTGGCTAGGTGATGCAAGGTCAGGTTAATATGATGCAAAAGCACTCACAAAACATGAACAAATTAAGTTACTTGTTAAATTAATGTGCCCGGGGATCTAAGTTAAATTTGTGATTATTTTGTATTCCATCAGATGTATCCATGTATGTTTTGAGTGCAAGCTTTTCTATATTTTGTATACACACTCCAGCAAAAAAACAAAACAAATTTAACTCAGACAACTCATATGAGAAACCATGAAGTATGTCTGCTTCCAAGCCATTGACCATATTGCCACAATAAGGCCTTTGATCTCCTAGCAAGGATGTCCCTCAGGGAACGTCTGCATGGCAACCTCCCATATCCTTGACTCACTACCGTAGAGCTAAACAAGGTGTGTGGAAAATCTCCCCCTGGGGAAAAAAACACAAGTAACTTTGGAGAGTGGAGATTCCTTATTCAAATCTTGTGTGCAGCTGTGTGGATAGAAGTGTCTACAATCCAGATAAGTGAACGGCCCTCTGGGGACATTGTCCAAGGCTGTTAGGAAACCACCGTGCTGACAGGCTCTCAAAGTTTAACAAAGGAATTAAGGGCTGACATCTCAGGAATGTAAATGACTGTGATGTTTCCTTTATGTCCTTGTTTCCACTCAATTTAACATTCCTTTGCACATAGCAACTCTGAAAATATCAGAGTATTTCCATAAAACATATGCAAAAATATAGAAGGAAGTAATCTTATCCATGCTATTAGTGATTTAATATTTTATAAAGGGAGAATAACTGTAAATGAAAAAAAATATAATGTCCTTTACCCCAAACCGAAGTAAATTTACAGCCATTAGAAAATATAATTGCTGCTAATAAAGTGCTTTAGAAAAAATGCCTGAAACACTGTATTATATCTGCCAATCACCGCTTTATTATATCAGGTCACTAGATTGGGAATGGGGACTGCCTCTTGCATGCATTAAAGAAATAAAAGATTTTCTTGCTCTCATTTTGCTTTCCTTATTCTGCACTTTGAGTACACTCCTTTTGTAATAATAATAATCAGGGGAAGTGGAAATAAATTCTTTCTCACCAAGCAACTTTACTAATCTGCTAGCTCTGTTGCGTGTCTTGATGTATTTGCCTACATGATCTTCTTGGGTTTAGTTTCTCTAAGATTTTATGAATTTCTGACCCTTCAAATTATTGCTTATTATGTAAAATTAAAGTACTGTAAGTATGCAACATGCTCTTATAAGTATCCTAAAATATTTGTTCTGTGCTTATGTATGTGAATGTCAATGCAACTATTATCTAGTGTGGACATTAAGCTTTAGTAGTTGAATGTAAATCTGCTATTATTTTTTGTACATTTGTGAACAAGTGGAGTTGCGTTAATATTTTTAAGCACTGTTAGTAACCAGTTTTTGTGTATGATTTGAAACACAAGTAAAATACCTTTCTTAAATCAAGAAATCAGTAATTTGCAGGGTATTATTTTGAGGTCAGACCATTATATGAAGTGTGACTAAACAGTAAACCAAACAGCAAAGAAAATAAATTTCCTGGATATTATATGCTGCACACAAAGCTGCCTAAAAATCCACAAGGAAGGCAAAAATACTCTATAAAATGTATCATTAATAAAATATGAGAAATCTATACAGGTAGTCCTTGACTTACAATAAATAGTTCATTAGTGACCATTCAAAGTTACAATGGCATTGAAAAAAGTAGACTTATGGCCATTTTTCACACTTATGATCATTGCAGCATTCCCATAGTCACATGGTTTATATTTGGATATTTGACAACTGACTCACATTCATGACAGCTGCAGCATCCTGAGGTCATATGATCACCTTTTGCAATCTTTTGAGAAGTCAAATCAATGGGAAAACCAGATTCACTTACCTGTATTACTAATTTAACAACTGCAGTGATTCAGTTTACAAATGTGGCAAGAAAAGTGATAATATGGGGCAAATCTCACAACAAATTTCTCACTAACAAATTTTGGGCTTAGTTGTGGTTGTATGTCAAGGACTACCTGTACTGTTACTATTAGAGAAGTGCATGTCTATTGATAACTGATAGTATTAGGTGTATCTTCTCTTGGACAACATATTCATCAAACATTTCCTGCAGTTTTTAGATACCTTTTTTACCAAACTATTTTTACTGCCCAATTAAAATTCATAGCCATTTCCATTTTTAAAAAATAAATTAAGTATCTATTTTAATATAGTCTCTGGTGCCCTGTAATTTTATATTTGGCCATCTTACAGCTTTCCTTTTCTTGGTTTAAACAAATCCTCAGTGAGATACTTTTATGTTTCCTTTAATTGTCTTACTAGGCTTCCTTTTTCCTCACTTAAGATTTCAAGTTCAGATAATCTGAGTTGCTACCATGTGAGAAGTATCCTTGTATTAATTAAAGTTACCATAACATTGTATTTGTAATTTAAAGTATAATTTCCTTGATGTTATGGCCATTTTTTCAAAATATCATGCTGTAACTTTCAGAGCATCTCTGTACCTTTGCATCTTCATGCTGAAGAAGAAGCCAATCTAAATCAAGACCCTGGCATTCAAAGGGCAGAAATGCTGCTTGGAATCCAATAGAACACCAGAACACCATGTTAAATGTAACATAAACAACATAACCTACTATAACATAACATGTTTACACTAGTTGAATCTTTCAGTATCAACCTGTTCAGTAACATGGCCCCGCAAATCTGCACAATCTCTGTGTTGTTGTATATTCTTAGAGGACATGTAATGGTTATGTATACATTTTTATTACATTCATTAGCAACTTGTATTCTAGGAACTCAATGCAGTATATATGCTAATTTAGCACTGTAACAGCACTGTAAGAATCCTAGGAAATTATAGTACAAGGGATTAAGAGACTGGTTGGCCAATCAGGGAGTGCACACTTGAGCTCTAGTGTCACACAAGTCTTCCTCCAGTATTTTAATCATGCACCACATGGACCCAATCTTCTCATGTATGATGTTGCTTGCAGGCTAAGTTCATGAAACCTCCCTGGAAAGAATTAAAATTATTCTTCGGCCTACCGGTAGTTTGGGATTTTTCTCACATGTCCAGCACAAAATTTTCTCATTTTATACAGTTTCTGCTTTCTTTTTAGATTATATAAATCTTACTATTGTTTTCCTATACTAATTTTTTGGTCATGTATGTTCAAAAATGAACCTGTAAGTCTAATCTGCTTTTTTAAAAAGAAGAAGAATGTGGAACTGAACAGGATTTGTGTAGCAACATAGCAATATAGAAAAAAAGGAAAACTTTTTTCAATAAATTAAAAAATTTGAATTTAGATTTGATTTGTCTCCAAGAAGTACATATTAAAAAGGACCACTATAAACAATTGGAAAACCCTAAAATAGGGAAACTATATGCCTCATTAGCACAGCAGAAAAAAAGAGATGTGGCCCTCTTCATCAAAGAATCCTTAGAATCAAAACAAATTTATAAAGATGAAGAGGGGAGAATTTTGATAGTGGAAGTAATGATGAATTATAAATGGACACTATTGACAGTAATATATGCACCAAATTCTCTAACTAAGAAGGTTTTTTTTTATGAACAATTACATTTAAAAAAATTACAGAAACAATATGATAACATTTGTATTGTAGGAGACTTTAACACAATTGTTGGTGTAAAATTAGACTACAAAACAAATGAAAAGGGTAGGAGAACTTTACCAAAGACCTTTTTTAAAATGACGGAGGAATTAGGAATTAATTGAAGGGAATTAAAACCAGAGAAAAACAATATACTTCCTACTCAAATATGTATAAATCATGGTCGAGAATTGATATGATATGGATGTCACTGGAACTGCAAGAGAATATACAAGAAGTAGAGTCAAGTATTTGGGCAGACCATAATCCAATAAAATGGAAAGGACAAACAAGAAAACCGAGATGGACATTAAAGCAGTCAGCATTGGAAGATAGAGTTTATACAGAAAACGGAGAAGGAAATGGAGTTTTTCTTTAAAAAGAATAAAAATGGAGAAACATCCCTACAAAATGTATGGGATACTGCCAAAGCTTATTTCAGGGGATTAGTGATCTCCTATATAGGAAGGAAAAATAGGGAGAAGGAGAAAAGATGAAAGGAATTAGAAGAATATAAAAGACTTGAACTGGAATTACAGAGAGACCCACAAAAAATAAATGATAAAAATCAAATGGAACTAGTAAAACATGAATTAAATATTCTAGAGAAAGAGGAATTGGCACAAAAAATTAAAATAGCCAAACAAAACTTTTTTGAAAACGCAAATAAGTTGTAAAGATGGTTGGCATTCAGACTTAAAAAAGAAAAAGAAAAGAAACTGATACAAAAGTTACAAGATGAGATGGGTACAATTTGACACAAAAATGAAGATAAGAAAAAATAAATAAAATAATTTTATGAAAAACTTTACAGCAAAGAAAACATACTTGAAGATAAAATTAAACAATATATGGAAGAAGCCACCCTATCCAAAGTGCTGGAAGAAATGAAGACAAGGTTGAATGAAAGAATAACAATGAGGGAATTAACAGAAGCAATTAAGAGGCAAAAAACAAGACACCAGGACCATGGCCTACCAGCAAAATTTTATAAATACCTATAAGAAATCTTTGGTCCAACTATGTTTGAAGTCTACAACGAAGCATTGTTTGAAGCAAAGATTCCTTTGCAATTTTAATCAAAACCACTCAATATTTGCAGTATTAAAAAAAGTCTCCAATGACACCATAAAATATTTTAAAAATCACCAAAGAGATACTAATCTAAAATAAAAAAGAGGTGACTCCTGTTACAAGAGAAGATACCAGATGGAGTGGAGAAAATACAGTACATTTTAGAAATAAAATGGAAGTTACACCTTTTGTTCCCTGTCTTTTGTACATGAACAAGTTTAACTGAGTCCTACAGTAATTTCCTAATGCTATCAGACCCAATTGGCCCTTGCTGCCCCCAAACAAAACCCCTCCTGCAAGGAAATTTCTTTGTAGTTTTTTTAGAGTCTTAAATTTTCAATGCTTTTTGAGCAGAGTTCTGTCCACATTTTATTATAAATTATTCAAATACTTTCACTACTGCCAATAGATACAATGGTAATAATGTTTTTAACTGTTTAACACCATATACTCTTCATCAAATCTACATAATAATCCAACTTTTTATGAAAATTTAATTCTCTGTTTAAGTCATAACATTCAATTTATCAAATACTCCCCCCCAAAATCTGACATTTTTTTCATTATCCAATAAAACAGGAAGAATATGTTTAAGGTTAGGAATGTTTCTCTTTCATCAAATTTGAATTCCATAGAATTATCCCTTCTTCCACCTTCATAAGTGGAGAATTAATTGTGAAGGTGAATGTTACTAGATATTATTAATACTCTTCTAACCTGATCAATCCAGTTCGGACTGTGGAAGGAGCTGTTTCTTCTTAGAATATTGGAAAAGTTCTCCCAAACCTAGGATTTTAGGTTCTCCCAAACCTATTCTTACTTCCACCATTGAATCCTTTGATGTCTTATAAATCAGTGGTCACCAACTGGTGGGCCACAGCCCACTGGTGAGTCCTGAGAAAATTTTGGTGGGCCGCAGAGAAATCTCACCCCCAGAACACCCTCCCCAAGCAATTAATCCAGGCTGCACAGAAACACAAGGCTGCGCCACCCACATGGCCCGCGGGAACCCTCCCCGCCCACTCTCTCCTTACCTGGCAAACTTGCCTGCTAAATTGGTATTTTTCCTTTTTCTGACCATCATCTGTTCTGCTGTGCCAGGAGATTTAGATTAGCTAGGAAGCAGGAAATGGTAGGATTTCTTGCTTTCTAGCTAGTCTTTAGATCTTTGGTTCTGCTTTTAAGCACAGCTGAACCTCTCTTAGGACTGAAGGTTCTATTATTCAGTACTGACTCACGGCAAGCAAATTTTATGTGACAGACCAAGCTAGCCGATGGCAGATAGATAGATTTCTGCATGAATCTGTGATTCTGTGAGCAACTCAATCTGCCTACCTGCTTTGCCTGATTTTGGGTAAAAGTTGCTCTCTTTTTCATAAAAAAAAATCAATATTTATATAAATATTTATAATATTTACATACAAGCCATGCCCAACCAGTCACATAACCACCAAGCCACACCCACAAATTAAGCCACACCCACAGAACCAGTTAGTGGTCCCTGGTATTTAAAATTATGAGTTTGGTGGTCCCTGAGGTACAAAAGATTAGAGATAGTAAATATTTTAATAATTAGAAAAACACAAATTTAATAAATGTGGCTCTTGCTGTCAGTTTTAAATTATTCAGCCACAAAATCACTATCAGAAAATTGCCCATCTGAAAGCTTTCAACTGATATGAATAAGAATTTTATTACTGTAATTCCATAGCAATGCCTTTTACACAGATAAAAATCAGATTCTTTTTTTAATTTCCTCCCAAATATTAGGTGCACTGTTGTAGGCTTCCAAAAAGCTGTAGCTTTTGCGTCAGTTTCAAAAGCAACTTCTATAGGTGAAGTTAAGGATGGTGGTGGTTAGCTTTCTATTATCCTTTCTGGTAGACAGAAGACATGCAGGTCTGATGATCCAAACAATAGTTAGCCAGTATAAAGAGGGTGATTTGGCCATCTAAATGAAAAGTACTGTCTAACACATGGAATAGAATACTTGGAAACTTACTGAGAAACAGTCTTTAAAAAAACAAGAAAATAGACCTTCTTGTATGTATGTGCGATTGTGGGTTTACTATTGTTGTTGCTGCTGTTCTGTACCCACAGTGTAGTAGTCTTGACTGTGTTTTGCTATGTTTGATTATTGGATCATTCCCAGGAATTTAGCACCATTAAAAAATATTGTAATATATACTCTATTCCAAATAATGCAGCTTTTATAATTTATAACTTGAGATGGTATCTACTCTTACAATACCCAAGTGTTTCTCCAGATCTTTTGGTGTGGCAGCACTATTACTTTTGAAAAAAGTTAGGACCCACCCCTCTCCTAGAAGAATGAAATACTATTAAAAAGGCAGAATATTATATTTTTCCTAAAGGAAAAATGGAGACACATACTCTTGGAGACAGAAAGCAGCTTCCAAGTCTTTCTTAATAGCCCCAGCAGATGCTGAGGACAGCTTTTTGAAATGCAGATTTGGTAATCCATTCAAGACAGGATATTTTGAAACAAAAGTAAAATGGTAGCATTAGAAGCACCCAAGATCCAACACAGGAAAAAAAGACATTTTAAGCCACAATAAGAATTGCCTAACACTGCTGTGTTCAAAGACTAGCAGTAGTCGTCCCTCCCGTCCGCCGCCAAGGCAGGAGCGCTGATCGCTCCCATTGGTTGATGCCATTTGACAGCCGGCTATAAAAGGGAGCTGTCAAACGGCATCAGCTGTTGCTGCCAGCTGGCTGTCAGATAGCCTCGGCAGCCGCGGTGACCCTTTATTCGCAAGAATAAAGTTGTTAGCCTTTAGCCTGGCTCCGTCTCCCTTTGTAACCGCCGCTCCACAACACTGGCGACGAGGGCGGGATACAGCTAAGATGACCAGGCAGGAAATTGAACCGAAGTCACAACAAGAAAGAGCCGAAGCCGCTACGAGCTGATCGAGTCACCACCACTGATGCTCTCCAAAGAGCACGAAATTTAAAAGCCCTCTCAGCTGAGGAGCCGAACGCCGCTGACAGGCGCAGCCAGAAACGCTTTTCTAAAAGCGAAAACTCTATTTTTTCCTCAGCTGAGGAAACCAACGCTGCCACTCTAATGGCCTCTAATCCGACATTCCCGCACTTCCAACTGGGGGCAGAAACATGGGAATCATATATGAATAGATTTGAATGTTTTTTTAGATGCCATTGATCTAACTGAAGCCACAGATCTAAGGAAAAGCGCCTATTTTTTAAGTTTCTGTGGGGCCACAGTTTTTGACACAGCCTCTGCGCTAGTGTCCCCACGTTCTATAAAGGCTATTCCCTGGGATGAGTTGAGAGAAATCTTGTCAAATCACTACTCCCCCAGACCCTCTAAGATAGCCAGGAGACTGGCTTTTAGAAGAAGAACTCAGGCTGAAGGGGAGACTGTGAGTCAGTACATGGCAGCATTGAGATCTGCTGCCATACACTGCGGTTTAGGGACTACCTTGAGGACATGCTGCTTGATCAAATTGTGGGAGAAGTAAGGGACCTAAAGCTGCAAACGCAGTTACTGGCTAAAAAAGACTTAACCCTAGCCTCAGCTATTGAGGAAGCTCAGGCTGCTGAATTGTCAGAATTATCAGCAGCTGAAATTCAGGGGAACACCCCTAAGCAAGGGCAGGCTACAGTCCACTATGATGAGGTCTCCCAAGAAGTGGAAGAAGAACCTCTGGAGGTAAACCGCCTCACGCATCCAAGACCCCCCCCCCAGAGCCACCTAGGAAATACAACAATCAGACAGCCAAACAGCAAACCCCTTGTATAAGCTGTGGGGGCAACCACCATAGATCAACCTGCAGGTTCAGAAACGTTATCTGTCTGAACTGCCAGAAGAGAGGGCACATAGCCAGGGTTTGCCAAGCTGAGCAGGCCTCCATACAAAGACCTCAAGTTTCTGCCTCCTACCAAAGGCAAGTGGAACATTGTTACACTTGTTACCACGCGAACAACACCACCTCTAGGCCTAACAAATTAAGCATTTCTCTTTTTATAGAAGGTAAGCCCTGCCAAATGGAAGTAGACACCGGGTCAACCCTCTCCATCATTTCGTGGGCCTCCCTGAAGAAGTTGCTGCCTTCGCTCTCAAAAAAGAAGCTGACCAACTGCCACCTGACTCTTCGGGACTACCAGGGGAAGACCATCCCAGTCCTGGGTAAGGGAAAATTCCTTATTCAATTCCAAAACTTTAGGGGTCACTTGCCACTGGTGGTTGTAGATGGTGCCCTTCTTAGCTTGCTAGGATTAGATTGGTTTCCTGCCCTAGGCCTCAATGTTACAGGAATTCACTCTGTGGAAAATTCTGATGTAGATGCCCTTTTTAAGGACTACTCTGATGTTTTCAGCAGTGAACTAGGCTGTTATTCAGGCACCCCCATATCTTTTGATGTGGGTCCACAAGCCACCCCAATTCGTTTGAAACCTCGGAGGGTACCTTTCGCCATTAGGCCTAAGTTAGATGCTGAATTAGATAAACTTATCAAACAGGGGGTGCTAGAACAGGTAGACTTTGCCAAGTGGGAAACCCCCTAGTCACCCCTTTAAAAAAAGATGTCAGTGTGAGAATTTGCGCTGACTATAAGACGTCCCTCAACCGTTTCCTACAAATTAGCGCATACCCAGTACCTGTAATCCAATACCTGCTACACTCTTTTGAGCCAGGCATAATTGTTGCAAACCAGCAATTTCCCGTTGACCAACACACTGCTGACCTACAAACTATAGTTACTCACAGGGGCGCATTTAGATGTAAACGTTTGCAATTTGGAGTTAGCGTAGCCCCTAGCATTTTCCAATCACTCATGGAAAGAATCCTCCAGGGCCTACTTGGGGTGGTTCCATACTTCAATGACATTTTAGTTTCTGCCACCAACAAAACACAACTTTTACTCAGAGAGAGATCTGTCCTTGACAGGTTCAGGCTAAACAGGCTTAAATTGAAAAAAGACAAATGCACCATTGCCACCAAACAGGTAGACTTCCTGGGTTATCGAATTGATGCATCTGGAATTCATCCCATAGAGAGTAAAGTTAGGGCTATTCACGAGGCACCCACTCCCTCTAACAAAACTGAATTGCAGGCTTTTTTGGGACTCCTTAATTTTTATGCTTCCTTTTTGCCTCACAAAGCCTCTGTAGCTGAGCCCCTACATAGGCTCCTAGATAAAGAAAGCCCCATGGCAATGGGGACAAAGGGAAGCCCACGCCTTCCAAGCAGTGAAGTCTCTCTTAACTTCAAACTCTGTGTTAGTTCAATTTAACCAAAACCTGCCCCTAGTGTTAGCCTCTGATACCTCACCCTTTGGTATAGGAGCAGTATTGAGCCATAGGCTCTCAAATGGATCAGAGGCACCCATTGCCTATTTTTCAAGAACTTTCTCTGCTGCAGAGAGAAACTATAGTCAGATCGATAAGGAGGCCTTGGCAGCTGTAGCCGCTGTAAAAAAATTCCATGAGTTCCTTTATGGCCATAGTTTTGAACTTGTAACAGATCACAAACCTCTATTAGGACTGCTAGCTGGGGATAAGCAAACCCCACAGGTGTTATCCCCAAGAATGACCAGATGGACTCTATTTCTGGCCGCCTACTCTTACACACTGGTACATCGCCCGGGGAAGACCCTGTGCCATGCTGATGCCCTCAGCAGATGCCCCCTGCCATCACCAGTTGAGGACCCAGCTCCCATCCACGCAATCTTTGACTGCAATGAACTTAACCTACCAGTCTCAGCTGGGGATATTGCTGCACACTCCAAGAGGGACCGTGTTATTTCCCAAGTCCTGGACTGGGTAGGGAGGGGGTGGCCTGACATTCAGTTCGCCCCTGAATTCATGCCATTTAAGACCCGCAGGCAGAAGCTTTCTTCACTACAGGGCTGTCTGTTATGGGGGACAAGGGTGGTCATACCACCCACCTTGCAAGAACCAGTTTTAAGGGCACTGCACGAGGGTCACCCTGGCGTCGTAAGGATGAAGGCCTTGGCCCGCAGCTACGTCTGGTGGCCAGGATTAGATGCCCGGATTGCCAACTGGGTTAACACATGCCAGCCCTGCCAGGCAACAAGAGCAGCCCCTCCAGCAGCTGCCCCAACTAAATGGGAAGATTCGGGGGCTCCTTGGGCCAGGCTGCATGTAGACCTGGCTGGTCCCATACAAGGGAGGGCATTCCTGGTGGTTGTAGATTCGTTCTCCAAATGGACTGAAGTAGCCTTGTTACCCTCCACCACAACGCTGGCTGTCACGAGGGCCTTGACCAGACTGTTTGCTACTCATGGATTTCCTGACACATTAGTTTCAGATAATGGCCCCCAATTCAGTTCCAACAAGTTTGCCATCTTCACAGCTAATCTGGGCATCAGACACGCTCTCACAGCCCCCTTTCACCCAGCAAGTAATGGAATGGCAGAAAGGGCTGTCAGGTCTGCCAAGGAAGTTCTGGCCAAGCTGGGCCAGGCAGACTGGCACGCCAAACTGTCAACTTACCTACTCACACAATATGCCACCCCGTGCCCTTCCACCAACAAGTCCCCTGCTGAACTGTTAATGGGCAGGCGCCTTAGGACCACCCTGGACAGGTTGCACCCCCACTACGCTCCCAGCACGCCACTTACCTCTGACAGCCATGCCAGGGAATTCGCCCTGCAAGACCAGGTGTACGCCAGGAACTATGCAGGGCACCCCTTATGGCTGCCAGGGCAGATAGTCTTTGTTGCAGGACCCAGATCCTTCCTTCTGGAAGATGGCCGGATTTGGAGAAGGCATGTAGACCAGCTGAGGAGGCATTGGAACAAGACTGCCACTGAAATCCCGGTCTACCCACTGCCAGACGACCCGGTCTACTCACCGCCAGCCAACCCGCCGAAGGACCCGGTCTACCTGCCGCCCGACAACGCAACCAGCCGACCGCCGCAGGAAGACTCACCCGAGCAGTCGCCAGACAGCAGTCCAGGGATGGCCAGCGACCCTCTGCAGGTTCCAGTCACCGCCCGGGAGGAACAAGACGCACCAGCCGCCGACAAGCCTCAGGAACTTCGGAGATTGGGCCGTGAGCGAAAGCGGCCATCATGGCTCCAGGACTACGCATGCTCGTGGCCAGGGGGAAGGAGTGCTGTGTTCAAAGACTAGCAGCAGTCCTCCCTCCAGTCCGCCGCCAACGCGGGAGCGCCGATCGCTCCCATTGGTTGATGCTGTTTGACAGCCAGCTAAAAGGGAGCTGTCAAATGGCATGAGCTGTCGCCGCCAGCTGGCTGTCAGATAGCCTCGGCAGCCGCGGCGACCCTTTATTCGCAAGAATAAAGTTGTTAGCCTTTAGCCTGGCTCCGTCTCCCTTTGTAACCGCCGCTCCACAATAAACACCCTTTCAGAACACAAGCTCCTTCATTGCATCACCCTCAGAAACTTCAACCAAACAGCTCAGATAAACACCTAGGATTTGTACTTTCCCTATAGAGCCAGAAGATCTACTAAACCACTACATAACCCCTACATGGCCCCAAGGGAGTCTGACAACAGCCAATAGAATACATGTTGCACAGGAACAGCAAGCCCAAGAGCACTTATAAAACCCAAGCACGCTCAACTCCATGTGGTTCTGCTTTGTCATTAAACCATCTTTCCAATCAGTCTCCATGTCTCCAGTGTCTTCCTCCTGGCTTGGAACTGAACCAGATGGATATTTCTTCCCACAATTTCTTGTTCCACATCTTTCACATTGTATTTGACCAGTGAAATACTGTGGACATAATATCAGCAAGGCATTCAAAAAAGTAGACCACAACCTACTTCATGGTAAGCTAGAAAAAAGTGGGATAGATAGCATCACCACCAGACTGATTCATGTAGATGTAGACCCATTAAGGACACAATAGACCCATTAGTCCTTAATGGGTTTACATATACATGGAGAGAAGTAAGCAGTGGGATATCACAAGATTCCATCTTAGGCCTAGTACTCTTCAATATCTTCATAAATGACTTAGATGAGGGAATAGAAGTGGAACTTACCAAATTTGTAAATGATACTAAACTGGCAGGAATATCCAACACCCAAGAAGATAGGATCTAATCTAACCCCCCAACCAAGCAGGAGACCCTACACCATTTCTGACAAATTTATTTTTTTATTTATTTTATTTGGTTTGTCAATTGCCTACAAGATAATAGGTATAAGTAAAAACATAGTTATGAATACATGGATACATATAAGAAAAATAAAAGAAACAATAGGAGAGGGACGGTAGGCATGTTGGTGTGCTTACAGACCCCCTACAGACCTCTTAGGAAAGGGATGAGGTCAATAGTAGAAAGTCTAAGGTTAAAGTTTTTGGGGTTTGGGGAAGAAACCACAGAGTCAGGTAGAGTATTCCAGACATTGACCACTCTGTTGTTGAAGTCATATTTCCTGCAATCAAGTTTGGTGCGATTAACCTTGAGTTTGTATCTATTGTTTGCTCTTGTATTGTTATGGTTGAAGCTGAAGTATTCATTGACAGGTAGGACATTGCAATGTATGATTTTATATACTACACTTAGATCGGACCGAAGGCGGCGTAGTTCTAGGTTTTCTAGGTCCAGAATTTCAAGTCTGGTGGCATAAGTATTCTGCAATGAGTAGAGGAGTGGAGAAATCTTCTTGTGAAATATTTCTGCACTTTCTCAACTGTGTTAATATCAGATATATAATGTGGGTTCCAGACTAATGAGCTGTATTCAAGTATTGGTCTAGCAAATGTTTTGTGTGCTCTAGTTAGTAGTGTAATATTACCAGAGAAAAAGCTATGTAAGATTAGGTTAACAATTAATGCCTTTTTGGCTATGTAATTACAGTGGGCTCCAGCACTTAGATCATTAGAGATGAGTACTCCAAGATCCTTGACAGAGTTTGGATCATCAACAAGATCTTGACTATTCAGCCTGTATTTTATTTTCTGATTTTTTTTTGCCAATATGTAAGACAGAGTATTTATTTGTTGAGATTTGAAGTTGCCATTTGTTTGACATAGTTGAGGTCTTTTTGAAGGGTAGTAGTATTGTCTGTGGTGTTGAATAGCTTTACATCATCAGCCAAGAGAATGCAGTTGCTTTTAATATGATCACAGAGGTCATTTATGTAGAGTATGAAGAGAGTTGGTCCTAGAACACTGCCTTGGGGGACACCACTGTTGACAGGTACAGAATTTGATAGGACGCTCCCAATTTTGACCATTTGTTGTCCGTTTGACAGGAATGCTTCTATCCAGTTATGCAGGTGTCCAGAGATACCATAAGATTTTAGTTTTAGGAGTAGTTTGTCGTGTACCACTGACTCAAAGGCTTTACAGAAGTCTATGTAGATTGCGTCTATTGCTTTGTTCTGATCAAGTGTGTAGTCCATATGTTTTTGCACTATCAGAGTTGCAGATTGCAGGATAGTTTTTTTCTGAACCAAATTGTTTATTAGAGAGTAGGTTGTTTGTCTCTAAGTGGAGGATAATGGATTGGTTAATAATTGATTCCATGACTTTACAGGTGATGCAGCATAAAGAGATTGGTCTGTAATTTTCAACTAGGCTGGGGTGTCCCTTTTTGAAGATGTGGATGACTGTGGCTTGTGACCATAGTTTTGGCAAGGAGCTGGTCCTGAAAGATTTTTCAAAGATTATGCTTAGATTATGCTATGGCAGTGGATAGCTTTTTAAAGAAGTAGGCACATATTTCATCTGGTCCAATACATAAAGATGGTTTTAGATTGCGTAGTGATTTTTCAACATTGTCTACTGTAAAATTGATATGTATTAGATCATTGTAGTTGTTTGTGGTTCGACTAGGAAAATACTGGGCACGATCCATTGCTGTTTACAAATACTGAGCCAAAGAATGTGTTAAAGAGATTGGCTTTAATAGTGTTGTTGTTGCAGTCTTTACCATTAGGTCCTTTCAGGGGTGGGATGGACCTTGAGTCTTTTAGTTTGTTGTTTACAAAATTGTAGAAAGCTCAGGTGGAATTGGTGTGTAGAAGGTTTTCCTCTTGTTTAATGTGATAATTGGTGCATTCAGTCTTTATCTGGTGGCATACATTTTTGTATCAGCTTTTGAAGTTGGCAACATGACCAGATTTGTTTTTCCACCAGAGTGATCTCTTTTTGGATTGAAGCTTCCCTATTGTTATGGGTAAACTGTTTTTTCTGGTTTTGGGAGTTGTTCTTGGTACATATAGTTTGATGATTCTTTTGACTTCAAGTAAAAATATGTTGTAATGGCCTTCAACAGTATTGCATCCAGTGAATAGAAATTGCCAATCAAGGGATGAGAGATCGTTGTCTATGAGATCATAGCTGCCTTTTTTGAATTTATAATTGGGGATCACATCGTTGATTTTGTGTGGACGTATGTTGAGACAAAAGTCAATCATGCTGTGGTCACTGTTGGAAAAGGGTTCTTTAATTTGTATTCTGTAAATTGAATTCAAACTATTGCAGAAGATGAGATCCAGGCAGTTGTTAAGTCTAGTACTATTGGTTACTGTAGAGTTGTAATTGCAGGAAAGTCATTATCTTGATGGCAAACCTCAGATAAGGACAAAAGCAAATACAACTCAGGCAAACAAAATCACTAATGCAAAGAAGGATTAGAGAGAGGAAGTAAACGTGTGTTAGACTTTAACTAGAGATAATTAATTGTGTTAATTACTAATTATGCTAAACAGTAACAAAAGTTGAGCAACAATCAAAGTTAACCAATGTTAGAGGATTACTAAAAATGTGTATAAATGCAAGACTAGACTCCAATAAAGTCATCATGATTCATTTGATCATGATCAAACACCTCGACTGCCTCGTCATTACAACAAGTGGCGCCTGAACAGGGACCCTCTTACTTCATCCGGCAAGGATTTGGTGCACCTTCAACCCTTTGGGATTTCTCAACCATTTTTGGTTTCTGTAAGTATGGGGTCTTTGCTTTCTGAGGAACAAAGGAAGCATGTAGATGAATTAGGCTATTGGTTGAAGAAAAATAATATTCAGGTACCAGAGAAAAATCTCTTAAGGCTGGTCCAGGAGATTGCAGCTCAGTGCTTATGATATCCAAAAGAGGGGTCTTTAAAATTATTTTATGATTGGGAACGTATAGGGAAAACATTGCATACTGAACCTAGAGCAGAAATAGAAGTTTTGCAGGTGTGGCATTTATGTAGACATGCAATTGAAAAATTTGGTCACAATGAACTTTCTCTTTTAACACCTTCACCTTCACGTTATACTAATATTGTCATTTATCCTCCTTCTTCACCTGAATATATGTCTTCAATTCTTTCAGCTTCTGCAAATACAGGGCAAAAGCCTCCTGACTCTATTGTTCAGTCTTCTTTTCAGAAAATGGGTGAGAATTGTAAAAAAGATGCCTCTGTCTCAGGAACAGAATTTGCAGAATTACTGTCTGTTTGTCCAATACAATATCATCCTGGTCAGGGGCCACAGCTTGGACTGCAAGTAGCAGAATGGGAGGGTCTGCTTTATCAGATCTTAGGAGAGTTAAAAAGGTAGGTACAGACTATGGGATTAGTGGTAATTTTACAAGAGGGAATAAAAAATGGTTATACAATGATTCCTGAAGATGGGAAGCAAATATTACCTGACTGCTCCAGCAGTCTATCTCACTCCTCCCTAGCCACAGCTGGTAGCGCTGGGATTGATTTAATCACTCAAGAGGAAATTGAGTTTAAAATTCCTTTGGAAGTTAAAATAGTTTCATCTCAATTTAAAGGTTTTCTTCCTTCAGGATTAGTTGGCTTAATTTTGCCTCATTCTTCTGCACACAAAAAGGGCTGTTTTGTTGTGCCTGGTGTAATAGATTCAGATTACACTGGTATCTTCATGATTCAGATTTGGGTGAATCTTCCTCAAGTTCTTCCTTGTAATTCTTCTGTTGTTCAATTGTTTCTTCTTTTATATGAAAATCCATCTCCTGGTATAGGTAATCGTGTGGATGCAGGATTTGGATCAACTTTTTTATCGGTAGGCTTACTTCATCAGCTGAACTCCTCTCTCTTCTTAAATAAACAATCATTTCAAGGGTTATTGGATACTGGAGCAGATGTTACTGTCATCTCTTTACAATGGCCAGTACAGTGGCAAAAAAGACAGTTTCTTCATTGTGGGGAATAGGAGGTTCTATAGCTGCTTGGCAGAGTGTTCAAGAAATTAATGTTACAACATTTGCTGGTAAGTCTTTTTTCCTACAATCATACATTCTAGATATTCATACTTATATTTGGGTCTGTGATATCCTTTCTCTTCTTAATGCTCATTTGATTCTTGATGATGGTTCTTCCTCTTAAATGGCTCTGTTCTATGCTGGTTTGGGTGGAACAATGACCATTATCAAGAGGAAAAATTTGCTGCTTTACAACAATTGGTTCAAGAACAATTGGCTGCTGGTCATGTAGAACTTTGGAATACTCCTGTTTTTGTTATAAAAAAGAAAAATGGGAAATGGCATTTCCTTCATGATTTAAGAGGTTTTTAATAATAGCATGCCCACAAAACGATATCATTGGTGCATGTTGCCTCAGGGAATGCTTAATTCCCCTACACTTTGTCAATATATCATGGATAATGCTCTTCAACCTTTAGGAATAAATTTCCTTCATATTTAGTCTATCATTATATGGATGATATATTGATAGCAGCCCCAGATTTTGATGAATCTAAATTGTTAAAAGAGTTAATGGATATTGTGGCACAACAGGGATTGTATGTAGCTTCAGACAAAATTCAAAAGGTAGAACCTTATACCTACTTAGGACATAGAATGTTGCATAATTGCTCCATTCCAATTTTTCCTGAATTACAAGTACAGAAATCATATACTTTAGTACAATGGCAAAAATTACTTGGCATTATTAATTGGGCGCGCTCATTCTTCTACATTACAACTGGTGATATGTTGCCCTTATTTCAGTCTTTGAAGGGGGCACAAGCACCAGGAGATCTAGTTGTATTAACTGATCTTCAAAGAACATGCCTTCAAGAAATATTAAATAAATTTAAGCATCGATATGTGGACAGGATAACATCCTTAACAATAGGACTTTGTTTAGCTATTCTTCCTACTGCACCCTTACCCACAGGATGTCTTTATTCTAATGCCTCTCCACAAGCAGTCAACATTCATGAATGGATTAATTTGTCAGCTATTCCACCTAGAAATATTTATCCTTATCAAATCAGCATTAGTGGATTTGATTATCAAAGGTCATAAAAGAGCCTTACATCTTACAGGACAGGATCTCATTAGCATAGCTTTCACTTGTACAAAAGTTGAACATGAGCATTTTTTGATGATTTCAGAGTCATATCAGATAGCCTTTTCTCAATATGTGTGAAACTTATTGTATTCTTTACCCAAGGATCCTAGAATAGTGGTTACCACTACTTTAAATCCAGCCTTTTGTTCAATTTTTGTGCAAAATCCTATTTCTAAAGCTCTTAAAGTTTTTACTGATGGCTCACCTACAAGGGGTGTGGTCGTCTGGCAGATTCAACAACAATGATATTCTACATTTACTGCCATGCAGACTTCAGCTCAATGTGCTGAGCTGGCTGCTGTGATTTTAGCTTTAAAATTGTTCAATGACCAACCTATTAACTTGATTGTTGATACTTAATATGTGTATTTAGCTATGCAATCTCTTCTCTTTTCTTATTGTTCTCTCTCTTTGGATAAGAATTTGTTATCCTTGTTTTTATCTTTAAAGAATAGTTTGGAAACTATTCCTTGTATGGAATACATTCGAAGTCATACTCTCTTTGTATTCCTTGTATGTAGAACACATTCGAAGTCATACTCTCTTTACTAATGCCTTGACTGAAGGAAATCAGAAGGCAGATGAATCCTTAAAGGATGCTGCGTCTTTGTTTGTTGATCCTGTTGATAGTCAAAATGCCAAGTTGCTTGCAAAGCAATTTAAAATTTCATTATCTCAAGCCCGGGATATTGTCCGTGCTTGTCCAGCTTGTCAGCAACTGACAGTTCCCTTTCCAGTGGGTGTCAACCCGCGAGAAATCCAAGCTAATCAAATTTGGCAAATGGATGTAACTCAATTTTCAACCTTTAAGCCATACTGTTATCTTCACACGTCTATTGACACTCATTCACATTTCCTTTGGGTTACTGTTTCAAAACATGAACGTACTTCAGATGTTATTTCTCATTGCCTATCCTCTTTTGCTGTAATGGGTCGGCCTTCTCAGTTGAAAACTGATAATGGCCCAGCTTATATTAGTAAGGAATTTCAAACCTTTTGTCAAAAATGGAATATTTAGTACACGGAATTCCTTACAACTCTCAGGGTCAAGCTATAGTTGAGCAAGCTCATCGTACTTTTAAGGCATTGCTTCAAAAACAATTACAAACTGAGTCTGGCCCTTACCATCTGCAAAAGATTCAAAATCTCATTGCTGTAGCATTATATACTTGGAATTATTTAACCTTTTTAGATTCTCTTGCAGACTCACCTGTTAATTTGCATTTTCGAACTACTGAATCTTTAGCAAGGCCTTTGGTAAAGTATCGCCAAGCTCCAGATCCAACCTGGAAAGGCCCTACATTGCTGATCACCTGGGGTTGTGGTTATGCTGCCATGGAAGATCCTTCTACTAGACAAGCAGTGTGGGTTCCAGCGCGCTGTGTTTGTCCATATCATGGCATGGCATCAGGGCCTTCACAACCCAATTCCGGATTTCAATCTTCATCTGAACACAGAAGTCCGGCTTCCAAGGTTGAAGCGCCCGCAACCCATCACTTGGGGCCAGGTTAAATCTACTACATATCAAGCTCAACAACAGCTGCAACAGGCCTCATTACCTCAGTCTCCTGAAAATCTTGTTGCTGCTGTTTTTGCTATTATTACTGCTAATTCTGTTACAATTTTACTTTGTATTTTCTTGTTTATGGTTAATGGTGTTTCTGCTCAAAATGACACTTCTGTGGTTTGTCTTAACCCTAATTTGTGGGTTCATCATGCCCAATACATGTTTATGACCCATGGCACAAATATTACTTTGTACTATGAGCCCCCAATGGCATTTTGTCAAATTTCTTTTACCCCTAACTTGATCATGTCTTCTACATTTATTGTCTCACAACTATAATCTATTTCACACTCCTGGCTATTTTCTAAACCCCATATGCAATTGAATTCTGTCCGTTGGCGTTACTTGAAAGTTAGTCAATTTATAAGGGGTCTGTGTTTCTGTTGTCACGCTAAACACACTTGGCTTTATAATTGGTCTGATTATGATGCTGCCCAGCACATATTAAAAAAGCTGGGGAATTATAGTTATTGTTCTAACTATTATTGGTTGTCAGGTACCTTTAATTCTTCTTTGTATGAACTTAATATAGCTCTTGATATGTATCCTGACAATTTTCCTATTTTTAATGCCTCTGATCACTCTAATACAGGATCAATATGCGCTGGATGGCAGCTTAAAGATCCTAATATGTGGTTCTTTTTTGATAAATATGCCACCAATGTGCATCCTCAGAATTATCAATGTGCAGCTATAGGTTATTTTACTCTACCTGTTCAAATAGGTACACTCCCATCAACTCGACAGCGGTGTTCCTCTCTGGGGCCTATATGTAATGATGAAGTTATTATTGACACACAATTGTCTTCTGGTTCTTCATTTGGCCATGCATTGGCAGGGGCCGTTATAGGAGTCATTACTCTAGGCTCTTATCCTGGCATAATTGCTCAAGAAAACATTCTTGGTCTCACCTGCAGACTTGAAAAATCCATCAATGCTACTGCTGCTATTATTCATGATTTGCAGCATGAAATAGAAGACTTAAATCAAGATGTCTTACAGCAGCATTTTGCCATAGACTATCTTTTAGCCTGTCAAGGTGGGTTCTGTAAGTTAGTTGGACACCGTGGATGTGCTGTGCATTTTCATTCATTGAATAAAACTGTTGAGGATGAACTTGCCAATTTGCAATCCTACATTCAAAATAATATCCATGCTCAGTACTCACCTTTTGAGTGGCTCACCAATTGGCTCCCTGATTGGTCTTGGCTCAGACAGTTTTTCTTTTATGTTATAATTATTATTATTGTATTAATTGTAACCTGTTTTATTCAATGTATTCCAAATTTGTTTGCATTGTTTCATTCTACTTCCTCTTCTTTAACTCCTTTACAGTTGTGATACATTCATAAATCTTTGAATCCTCCATTTAAAATAAAAAACGAGGATATGTAGAGTTGTAATTGCAGGAAAGTCATTATCTTGATGGCAAACCTCAGATAAGGACAAAAGCAAATACAACTCAGGCAAACAAAATCACTAATGCAAAGAAGGATTAGAGAGAGGAAGTAAACATTTGTTAGACTTTAACTAGAGATAATTAATTATGTTAATTACTATCCTAAACAGTAACAAAAGTTGAGCAACAACCAAAGTTAACCAATGTTAGAGGATTACTAAAAATGTGTATAAATGCAAGACTAGACTCCAATAAAGTCATCATGATTCATTTGATCATGATCAAACACTTCGACTGCCTTGTCATTACAACAGGTTACTAGTTGTTCCAGTCCCAGGTTTGTTACAGCATTGTAGAAGGTTGCATGTATGGGTTCAGTTTTACATTTGTTTAGGGTCCAGTTAATGTGAGGTAGATTGAAGTCACCAAGAAAGATAAAAGTGTGTGGGCAGGATGTTGCTCATGTTAGTAGTGAATTTAGCTTGTTTACATGTTCTATGTCATAATCAGGGGCTCTGTAACATAGTAAGAATCGAAATGTGATATTTAAGGACAGTTCACGGACAATGGTCTCAGGAAGAGCAAGCTCTTGGGTAACTTGGATGTTTTTTAGATGTAAGGACTTTTTATAGAAGATAGCAACACCACTTCCTCTACGGATTTCACGATCTGATCAGTAAACATGATAATTGTGGTAATGGAGTCAGGGAGAGATGCATTGAGCCATGTTTCATAGACAAATATGATGTCAAATTTAGCCATATTTAGTAAGAGGAGAAATTCAGGTATTTTATTCACAAGGCTTCTTGCATTGAGTAGCTTGCATTTAAGGCGAGTTGTAGTTGGAATTGAGGTAGTTAGGGGTGTGCATGCCTAGTTTTGAGTGATGGTGGGTTGATGAGGTAGGGTTGGATGTGGAGTTGTGGGTTGTGTGACTTACTTTTGATACAATCAGCATGGTAGTCAATGTAGAGATCCTTCTCTCCATTGTCCAGACATCTTTTGAGTTCCTTGTGGAGTTCACGGGAGCGGATTCTGCAATCTCTTTTTGAAAGCCTCCAGTGATGAAGTTCCCACAACTTCCAAAGGCAAGCTGTTCCATTGGTTGATTGTTCTCACTGTCAGAAAATTTCTCCTTATTTCTAGGTTGAATCTCTCCTTGATCAGTTTCCATCCATTATTCCTTGCTGGCCTTTGGGAACCTTGAGCTTGACCTCTTCCTCTCTGTGGTAGCCCCAGTGGAACACTGCTATCATGTCTCCTCTGGTCCTTCTCTTCACTAAACTAGCCAAATCCAGTTCCTGTAACTGTTCTTCATATGTTTTAGTCTCCAGTCCACTAATCCTCTTGGTTGCTCTTCTCTGCACTCTAGAGTCTCAACATCTTTTTTATAGTATGGTGACCAAAGCTGGATTCAGTATTTTAGGTATTCTTCACACAAAAAGAAACTATAGCCCAACCTTAATTTCAGTGGTGGAATTCAAAATTTACCACCACTGGTTATGTGGGCATGGCTTGGTGGGTGTGGCTTGGTGGTCATGTGACTGGGTGGATGTGGCCAACTCAACATTACTCACAGAAGATGAGGCAACACCTTGCTGTGAGTGACGTTGAGTTGGCCATACCCACTCAGTCACTTGATCGATGCTGCAAAGACAGGGCAATTTCCTATGTGCCTGCTATGTGTGTATGCCCGAAAAGGAGGAGAAGACTTGCTGAACTTTTCTGCCTTCTTTCACAGCGGAGGTGCTCAAAAGGCAGTTCCTGCAGTCTGTCTGTCCTCCCCCACACCACCACCTTAAAGGTTTTGTTGCCTTCCAAGTAGCTCCGGTGCAAACAGAGGTAGAAAGGTTTGGCCAAGTCTTTTCCTCCTGCTCGGGCATACACACAGAGTGGGCACACATCTCATGGTGCCAGAGGGACTCGCCCACACTCTGTCTTGTTTCAGAAGGTTCCAGCTTCACATGTACACATTCTGTGGGTTTGCCTGAGAAGGAGGAGAAGACTTGCCTAACTTTTCTGCCTCCTTCTCTGGCCAGGCAGGTGAGCAGCATCACATGGGGCAAGTGCTAACCTTGAGGGCGGAAAATGCCATCTATAAAACATTTTATAAATATTTTCTTTGTATTATAAATTGTTAATTTATAATTTCCATCCCATAATTTCTGCCATTGATCTAACTCAATCGAAAAGCCAAAGTTTTTAGCCCATACTATCATTGTCTCTTTTACTTGTTCCTCTTCCATCTTGATACGAAAAGCTATATATTTTCTTTATTAATTTTTCATCTGTTCCTGTTAATATCTGATCTAGTTCTGTTAATTCTTTATTTAAACTTTACATTTTAACATCCTTCTCATATCTCAATTGTATCTGCACGTATGACCACCATATTATCTCATTCCCTTGATCACTCCATTCCTGTTTAGTTTTAAGTTCCCCCTTTTCATTTAAAATATCTTTATCTGGTAACATTCTCTATATCAATAACGTTTGGATAAATTAGTGCCTCCATTGTGGAAATCCAGAACAGTATTTTCAAATAATGTTCTTTCATTTTCTCCCATACTAATAATAATGCATTCCTAACATAGTGTCTTTGGAAAAAGCTATATATTTTGTTTTTTCCATACCATAAAAAAGCATGCCAACCTAGATCGAGTTCATGTCCCTCCAAAGTCTTTTGTTTTTTGTTTTTTGTTCCTCAATCCAATCCATTCTTTCACCCAAGTAAATGTTGAAGCCTGATAGTACAATTCCCAGTCTAGTAGCCCAAAACCCACCTTTTAAAAAAATATTTTTGGAAGTGTTTTTCTAGCTTTTTTGCTTATTTTACTACTTTTGTAGTCCAATTCCGCATCTACAATCATGTTAAAATCTTCTACCACACACATATTTTCATATTCCAATTCAGTAATTTTCTTGTATAGTTTTCCAAGAAAATTTCTTGTTTATAGTTCAGGGCATATATTTCTATCAAAAGTATCTGTTTATAGTTCATTATTACCTCCACCATCAATATTCCTCCTTCTTCATCTGTAAAAATTTGTCTTGCTGTTATTGTTTCTTTAATATATAGAACCATGCCTCTTTTCTTTTGTTGTGCTAATGAGGAATATAGTTTCCCAATTTTAGGATATTCCAATAATTTGTTGTGTTGCTTTTTGATGTGGACTTCAATTTTAACTTTCCTAATTTATTAAAAGTCCTTTTCCTTTTCATAGGAGAATTCAGTCTATTTGTATTAATTGATAGTAGTTTTATTTCATCTTCCATAATTTTACTTGTAGATAGGTCTTGTTGTTCTGGTCGCTTTTATTTCTCTCCATTTTTTAATCTTTGCTCCTTCTTGATCTACTCTCTGCTTTAACTCTATTTCATCTTCTTTTTGTTGTAAGTTTCCTCTTCCTGATGCTTCTTCTTGTTTCTTATCATCTACCTCCTCTCTCTTTTTTTTCTTCATTTGGTCCAAATTGCTCACCATCAAATTGCTCTACTTTCTCTATTGTATCCAATCTATACCTTTGATCCAACCAGGTCACCAGAATTCCCTCAGGTATCAGCCATCTGTAATTTACTTCATGCTTAATTAATTGTCTTGTCAGTAATTGATATTGTTTTCTCATGTCTCTTACTCTTCTGGGAATTTGCTCCAAGAGTATTATTTCTCTTCCTTTATATTTAAATGGATTATCTCTTGTTCTTTGAAGTATCTCTGTTCTTAATGCCTTCTTGGTAAATCTCACATGTACCTCTCTAGGTAATTTATTTTTTGATGCATATCTTGTGTATACGCTAAACAGTTCATCCATCTCAGCAAACACCTCTTGCTAGTCCCCCTCCATGGCATCTGCCAATAATTCTGTCATTATATCTGCAAGGTTTTCCTCTTTTTCTTCCTCGATATTCTGTAATCTCAAATAGTATTCAGATTTATCCATCTCCAACATAATTACTGTTCTCCCAAGATTTTTATCTGCCTGTATAAGTCTGTCATCCATCTCTTCCATTTTTTTCTGTGTTAGTTCTGATTTGTCTTCTATTTTCTGCATTTTTTGTTCATTTTTCATTACTGTCTGTTGAATATTCTTCATTTTATCAACCATATTTTCCATTTTATTGTCCATCTTTTCCATTCTTTCCTTCATGTCTTTAAAACGTTTTGTTGTAGCTTCAATTCTACTTGCATCATGCTCACCATGTTCATTTTTTTCCTGCTGCAATATGCTATCCAAAGATCTTTGATTTGCTGGGCTAGATGCAGCTGCTGATGTGGGTGCAGATGTATTTTTTCTCCCTACTTTGCTTAAATTTGAGGGTCTCCTCATTTTGAGAAGGCTTAAAAACTTTGAAATATTTAAAGAGAATAATCAGAAATAGCATAACAATCTTCTAGTGTTTCCTTAATCCCCCACCAACTTCCATATAACAAGTATTTTCACAGATCAAGTCACCATCCAATCTCCAAACAGGTTCAAATTTGCTATTATTATAACCTCCCCAAAAAGAGTAGAATCAAGGAAAATAGAAAAAATAATGATCCTTATTAATCTTCAGGTTCTTCAAACCCTAATCCTTTCTTTTGATTGATTTAATCAATTTAATATATTTGTAATCTACTTAGGCTCACCAATCCCCAAATCCACTCAAATTCATATATCATCCCAGAAAAGAAAAAGAAAAAAAGTTCAAACCAGAAGTTAAAAAGAAAGATCTTTGCTATTTCCCAGCTTCTATTTACTTTATCTATTTAGTTTTAAGTTCAAAGAGCTACACTGCTTAAAATGTTACAGGGTTTCACTCTCTGTCTCTTCTGTCTGGCATAAAAAAATTGCTAGAGCCAGTGTTATTATAGCTAACAAGCTTATCTTGGATGGTCAAAGTACTTTCAAAGTACTTTCATTACTTTTGCTTCTCTGCAATTTTCTCCAGCAGGTGTCACTGTTGCTCTATTTCTCTCCTTTCTCTTTTATTAGTTTAAATTGTATCCTCTGGTCCAAAGCCTTTTAAAAGTCCCAAGGTCCAAATTTCATATTTCAAAAAGTTTCAACTTAATCCATTTTGTATTTTAAATCCCCAATCCGAAGACTTTCTAGCTTTTTAGTTTCTTCTCCCTTTTTAAAAGGATTTTATTTTCTCTACTTCCCATTCTATAAATAGCTCACAAAGTTCACTCACCACTATTCTTGGAGGTGGGAAACAAACAATTCCACCTCCTCTTCTTTGAGTTCCACTTTCTCCCAGACTTTTTAAAAGGGGTAAATTCCACAACAGCAGTTAGAAAAATCTCAACCAGATCAATCACACTGTTCTTCAACTTCTATACTTGTTGCATCAGTCAGCTTTAACAGCTTTGGTCAGGCATGCAATGGCCATCTTTTTCTTCCTGACAGATTGAGAGCTTCTCTGCATCAACCAAGGTGCATGCAGTCTCCTTGTGATCAGCGGAGTGTCCTCTCTATTTCATCACCTCTCCAGGGTGATTTAGGTCCCCCAGAACCTCCTGGCAAGTTGAATTCAGCATGATTCCATGGAGCCCCATGGAGATGTGTCATATTGCTGCACTCTTCCAGACTTATAAGATTTTTAATGTTTAAAAACAGGTCTGCCAAATGTTGGAAATGTAATAAAACACAGGACACATGTTATCACATGTGGTGGACATGTCCAAAAGCAAAAAAAAAAAAAAAAAAAGGATGAAAATGCACAAATGGTTAGAAAAAAATGTTAAAACAGCATATAGATTATAAACCAGAATAATTTTTGTTAGGCATATTGCCAGAAAAATATGAGAAAGGGAATGTATACTTAACATTACATGTCTTAATAGCAGCAAAAATTGTATTTGCACAGCACTGGAAAAATGAGGAAACACCTGCAGAAGAAGCAATAATCAAAAAAACATTAGACTATAGAAATGGACAGATTGACACTGAAGAAGACATAGACTACTTTCAAACATGGGACTTGTTTTACAAATGGCTAGACAACAGAGGTAGAAATTAGGAACTAGAAAAAAGAGTGTAGAGAAGAGCAGCAAAAATGATTAGGGGGCTACAGACTGAAATATACAAAGAATGGTTACAGGAATTAGGTATGTCTAGTGCAGGGGTATCAAATTCTATTTCATTGAGGGCCACATCAGGATTGTGTTTGACCTTGGGGGAATGGGGTGTGTGGCCAGCTCAATGTCACTCATGTCAGGGGCACCTGCCAGAGCAAATGGGCTCTCAAGCTCTGTTTTTGGATCTGACTGCCTCCTGCAATCCTCTGCTAGCAAAAACAGAGCTTGAGAGGGCCGCATGCAGCCCTCCTGAACTCTCTTTCATTGGAAGAGGCACTGTGAACCACTTCTTCACTGTTTCCAGGGCAGCCCCATGGGCCAGATCAAAGCACCCTGTGGGCCGGATCTGGACCCTGGGCCTTGAGTTTGACACCCCTGGTTTGGTCTAATGCAAAGAAGGACTAGGGGAGGCACTGTTTCAATATCTGAGGAGCAAACTGCAAAGACTAAAAAGATACTTAAATAATTTTATTCATACTGATCAAAATGGATTTCTGCCAAAGAGACAAATCAAAGACAATGTGAGAATTATTTTGGATACTCTAGAATATTATGAAGCACGTCCTGAGAAGCAAATGGCCTTGATGTTTTTAGATGCTCAAAAAGCCTTTGACAATGTGAGTTGGTGATTTATTTTACTGCAACTGATACAAATAGGCTTTGGTAAGAAATTTATCCAAGCCATTGAAACAACTGAACAAACTGCAAAGGTGATGGTGAATGGAGAATTAACAGAATCCATAGATATAAGAAAAGAGACAAGGCAAGGCTGTCCATTATCGCCTCTGCTGTTTGTGTTGAACAGGAATATTAGAGAAGAAAAAGAAATAAAAGGAATGAAAAATAAAAAGGAGTAGTATAAATTGCAAGCTTTTGCAGATGACCTGGTATTTATATTAGAAGACCCAATGGAAACAACACCCAAATTAATAGAAAAAATAGAAGAATATGGAAAAGTAGCAGATTTGAGAATAAATAAAGACAAAACAAAGATATTAACAAAGAATATGTTAACAAGAGAAAAGAAAGAGTTGGAAGAAACTTTAAAAATACAGGTCACGAACAAGGTTAAATATTTAGGGATTTATATTACACCAAGATGCAGTACCCTGAAAGAAGATAATTATGTTAAACTCAAGCAGCAGATTGTGACAGACTTGATAAAATGGGAAAAATTGCAACTATCATTGATTGGGAGAATATTCACAATTAAGATGAATATATTGCCTAGAGTTTTATATTTATTCCAGACAATTCCTATTCGATTAGGGAAAGAGTTTTTGGAAGACTTAAATAAAATTGTGCTGAAATATATTTGGCAGGGTAAAAAAGCAAGAATAAAATTAAAGCTGTTACAAGATGCAAGAATAGGAGGAGGATTTGCCTTGCCCAACTGGGAGCTGTATAACCCGGCAACAAGTTTGATGTGGGTAAAGGAATGTATAACACTAAGGAACAGTAGATTATTGACTTTAGAAGGTCATAACTTGATGCTGGAATGGCATGCCTTTCTCTGGTATAAGGGAACTAAAACACAGGGGTATTTTAGAAGACATTATATTTGTGAGGCACTGTTTTTGAGTTGGGAGAATATTAAAAGACAATATTACTTAAAAAATTCCAACATGGATATCAACTATTGAAGCTTTTTCTTATCCAATAATATATAAAACGGAACAAACAGTTAGATATAGGGAATTATTGAATGTAAAGGGTGAACTTAAATCTATGCAAACGTTGCAAGAACAAGGTGTAAAAATGAATTGGTTTTCTTATTTGCAAATACAATCTAGTTTTGATAAAGACTCCAAGGCAGAAGGTATTTTGATAAGTTGACTGACAGATAAAATTTTGATGGGTACTGATGAAAATGTAATTAAAAAACTTTATGGACATTTATTAGAATTTAAACTGGAGGAGGAGCAAGTTAAAGAAATGTTGATTGCTTGGGGAAAAAAATTTGGATATGGGATTGATTTGGAAAAATGGCAAAAATTGTGGTCTCAAAATTATAAAACGACAATGTCAACTGCATTATAAAGAAAATTTGTATAAGATGTTTTACAGGTGGCACCTACCCCAGATGAGACTTGCGAGAATGTTTAAGAATAAATTGGATAAATGCAGGAAATGTCATCAGATATCTGGTTCATATTACCATATGTGGTGGACATGTTTAGACACAAAGAAATATTGGACTAAAATCCACACATGGTTGGAAAAAATGATAAAACAACATATAGACTTTAAATCAGAGATCTTTTTATTGGGAGTCATACTGGACAAAAACAATAAAGAACTGAAATATTTGATTTTAAATGTTTTAACAGTGGCTAGAATTGTATTTGCGAAGAACTGGGAAAATGACAAAATACCTATGCAGGAGGAAGTTATTAAGAAAATTATGGACTGTGAAATGAATAAACTGACATTTGAAATTAGAGAATATGAAGATAAGCAATTTTATAGATATGGGATTTGTTTTATCAATGGTTGGATAAAAAGGCATGGTAATATAATAGACTAGATAATTTTGTGAAAGAAATCTAATAGACTGGTATAAAACATAATATAGGTATATATAACCACTGGTTGAAAGTATAACATAAATTTTAAGATAAAACTTGGAACATCTCGTATAAAACAATGGAATAAATAGTTTAGTCATGGATGATTAATAACTGATAAATATATAAACATATGTTTGACAATGTGAAGACTGATATAAATTGTGAGTAAATGACTACGAAAGTATAGTACAAAGGATATGTAACCAACTGACACACTGTATTTATATAAAATGGAAGAGGATTTTATGTTTTTATGTTTATATATGTGTGTGTTTCTGTTTAAAAATAAAAAACTTTATTTAAAAAAAACATCCAGCTACCATCCTATTGGGCACTGATAAATTGGTAAAAAAAGGGGAGGGCTAAGGATTTGGAACAATGTAGCAGTTTGCATGGGTTTTGTTTTGCATGGGTGGATGATAAACATGTCCAAACACCTAAACTCCTCCAGACTTTCCATAGAAAATATCCCAACAAACCCTGACAGGACCGCTGTTTTTGGTGTGATGTATTGTATGTTTCTCTGGCTAATGCCTCTTTTTTTTGGGGGGGGGGGGGAGGCTTAAATGTCAGTCAGCTTGTTTCTTGCTGTCATAGAAAGTGGGGATGGAATGGGGGAAGATTACATTGCAGCTTTGCAACTGTCTCCAAGGCCGAATTTGTCAGCTCTGGTATGCAGTTGCCCAGCTACAAGGGGATTAGACTGTACACTGTGTTTGAAGTTGATGTATTCGCACATTTTCCCTCATAGCTTGCTTGAAACCGCTTGCATTCAGTTTGTTCCTAGTAAAAGAACTTTTCTCTAAATCTATGGAGCCAAGGATTTCTCTTTCCTAGGAACTGAACAGAGGCAGACTTGACAACTTGGATGTTGTATATTTCTGTCTCTGTCTTTGCCTCTGTGTCTACCTCTCTCTGTGTGTATGTGTGTTCGCTGTATAAATCAATTGCTTGTACTATATCAAGCTCACAATCTGTATCACACAATACATCTCTTTGTATACTGAATATAACTGTGACGTATCTAGCAGTAACAATGGGGTTGCCAAAGTAGTAATTGGGAAAAATGGGAATGTTGCTTCATTTCCTCTCCTCTGAATTCTTTCTGCCTTTTCCAAAGTAACTGCACCTTTCTTTCATCTTCCCTTTGTTCTAACTTTGTAATTTTATTCTGCTGTTTTTCCTTAAAGGAATTGACGTTTTTAATAAATATAATTGTAGAAAGTAGAAATAAATGCATGTTGTTCCCTCATATCTTATTTTTATACAAGCACAAATTCAGAGTGGTAATCATCTTTAAAATACTTTCCTAATTATTAAAATGTTGATTATCTTTAGTATTTTTATATACATTGGGATTTACTTCTTTTACAATTAGTGTAAACTACTTGCTGTATTATGACTGGACTAGTGAAGTCAGAAAAGAAGGCAAGAGGGATGCCTGCCACCTTGTGGCTAACTGCTGGATTTTACTCTATGCAGCAATCAGACTCCAAATCCAGTAGCTTTTGTTATTATAATGCATTCTTGATAAAATCTGATCACAATCTTCATATTTGCCTATATTTGTGTACAATTATATATTTGTCAAGAGACAGCCATTTCCCCTCATTCATCCATTCATAAAGTGTTTGGTTTATATTTAAATTTAAATTATAATACCACAGTTTACTACAGAACAATCTTATTTTACATTTACATTATATTTTATAGCATATGTGATTATCACAATCATATTAATATCATTATAATGATATATAATTATAGTGTATTATTTATTTTTAACATTTCCTTATTGTATTATGTCAGGGGTAGTCAACCTTTTTATACCTACTGCCCACTTTTGTATCTCTGTTAGTAGTAAAATTTTCTAACTGCTCACTGGTTGCACAGTAATGGTGATTTATAAAGTAGGGGACAAAACCCCTACCTCCCACAATGAAAGCTGGAACGCCCACTAGTGGGCGGTAGGGATCAGGATGACTACCACTAGAATAGAATTAGAATGCCTTTTATTGTCACTATCCACATGTACAATTTGCATTATACGCATACACAGTGAGATTAGAGCAACTCATCGTTCAGTGCAGACATGCATGTCAAGAAAATATACATCTAAAATATAATCACATATTGCACATGTCAGCTAACACAGTAATAAAAAAAATAAAAAAGTGATATTGCACGAGATTGTTCACAGTTTGTCCCTGAGTATATTTACAGTATATTTGGCAGGACTTGGAATCAGTGCATGTGTGAGTTCAGGGTGGTTATGGCTTTGGGGAAAAAACTATTCTTGAGGCGGTTTGTCCTTGACCTGATGCTCCTGTAGCGCCTCCCTGAGGGCAACAGGTCAAACAGTCCATAACCAGGATGGGAGCTGTCTTTTATGATGTTCACAGCTCTGCTAAGACAGCGGGAGGAGTAGATGTCCGACAGGGAGGGGAGAGGGCAGCCGATGATCTTCTGAGCTGCTTTGACTACCCTCTGTAGTCTCTCCCTGTCTGCCATGGTGCAATTGCCATACCACACTGTGATGCAGTATGTCAGCAGGCTTTCAATGGACACACGGTAGAAGGTAATCAGCAGGCTGGAGTCCAGGTTGTGCTTCCTGAGCACCCGCAGGAAATGGAGTCTCTGCTGGGCCTTCTTGATGACTGCCGTGATGTTTTCCGTCCAGGAGATTTTGTCGGCAATGATGACACCCAGAAACCGGAAGGTGTGGATCCTCTCCACCTGCTCTCCATCGATGTAGAGGGGAGCCAGGTCGGTGTTGTGCCTCCTGAAGTCCACAATGAGTTCCTTAGTTTTCTTGGTGTTCAGAGCTAAGTTGTTGTCTGAACACCAAGCTGTCAACATCAGGACCTCCTTCCTGTAGGCTGCCTCGTCTCCCTTCGAGATGAGTCCGACCACTGTGGTGTCATCAGCGAACTTCACAATGAGGTTGCTGTCATGCTGTGGACTGCAGTCGTGGGTGTAGAGGCAGTACAGGAGTGGGCTCAGCACACAGCCCTGTGGGGAGCCAGTGCTCAGTGTGCGTGTGGAGGAGAGGTGGGGGCCAAGCCTTACAGTCTGGGGCCGGTCACTTAGGAAGTCCTTTATCCAGGCACATATGAGGGGGGGCAAACCTAATGTGTCCAGTTTTTTGGTCAGTATTCCTGGGATGATTGTGTTAAAGGCAGAGCTGTAGTCCACAAAGAGCATCCGGACATAGCTCTGCTGCTGCTCCAGGTGGTTCAGCGCAGCATGCAGAGCTATGGCTATGGCATCCTCTGTAGACCGGTTTGTGCGGTAGGCGAACTGGTGGGGGTCGAAATTCGGAGGGAGATGATTGATGATGTGCCGGAGCACCAGCCTCTCAAAGCACTTCATGATTACAGGAGTGAGCGCCACTGGACGGTAATCATTGAGGCTGGAGATGGAAGATTTCTTCGGCACAGGGATGATTGTGGCAGATTTCAGACAGGATGGTATAACTGCCTGGGCCAGGGAGAGGTTGAAGATGTCTTTGAAGATGGAGGCGAGCTGGGGGGCACATGCCCTGAGCACCTTACCAGGAACTCCATCTAGACCAGCTGCCTTCCTGGGGTTCACTGCACGGAGCACCCGTCTGACGTCGTCCTCCGTCACAGAGAATGTACTGGGTGGAGTGGTAGAGCTGGATGTGGTTGGAGGTGGGAGTAGGGCTGGTGCAGCTGTATGCTGTTGTGGAACTTCAAAACGAGCAAAAAAGTTGTTCAGCTCCTCTGCTAGCGCTGCACTCAGGTGTTCTGTTGTCACATGACAGCCCCTGTGGTTAGTGATGTCATGTATGCCCTTCCACACCTCCCGTGTGTTGTGGCTGGACAGATGGGACTCTATGCTCCTCCTGTGGTCCATCTTGGCTTTTATGATCCCCCTCCTCAGGTCGGCTCGGGCGGCTGTGTACAAAACTCTGTCACCTGACCTGAAGGCTGCATCGCGGGCTTTAAGGAGTCTGCGGACTTGGGTGGTCATCCAGGGTTTCTGATTTGGGAAAACCCGGATGTTTTTGTCTACAGTCACATTTCCGATACAGAACTTGATGTAGTCCAGCACCGTACTCGTGTGCGTTTCCAGCTCCTGGTGTTGAAACATATTCCAGTCTGTCTGCTCAAAGCAGTCTTGTAATCTGCTGAGTGCATCCTCAGGCCAGGTCGTTACAGTCTTTGTAATGGGCCTGCCACTGCGTCTGAGGGGGGTGTAGGCTGGGGGTAACAGGAGGGAGAGATGGTCTGAATGCCCGAGGTGGGGGAGGGGTATAGCTCTGTATGCATGTTTGATGTTGGTATAAACATGATCCAGAGTGTTTTCTCCCCTCGTGGCACACTTAACATGCTGGTAGAATTTCGGGAGTACAGTTTTCAGATTGGCCTTATTGAAATCTCCTGCAATGACATGAACACCATCAGGGTGGGCCTGCTGCTGTTCGTTTATGGTGTTCAGCAGGAGAGAGAGTGCCTTGTCTGTGTTTGCATCGGGTGGGATATACACCGCCGTAACAATCACAACAGTTAGCTCTCTCAGTAAAAAAAAAGGCCGGCATCTTACAGACATGTACTCGAGATCAGGGGAACAGTGATTGTCTATAATTGTCCCGTTGTTGCACCAGTTCTCATGTACATAGATACAGAGCCCCCCTCCTCTGCTCTTACCAGAGTCCTTCGTTCTATCCCAGCGTAAAAAAGTGCGGCCTGCTAGCTGCATGCTAGCGTCAGGTATCCCGGGATGTAGCCAGGTTTCGGTGATTACCATAACGCAGCAGTCTCGAACATAGCGGTTGCCAGCGAGTTGTAGATTTAAATAGTCCGTTTTATGTACCAGGGATCTGGCGTTGGCGAGATACAGGCTCGGAAGAGGTGGCTTGTATGGATGTTTCCTCAGCCTTAGTATAACACCAGACCTGCAACCTCGCCTCTGCTTTCTCTCCCTCCTCCGTCTACGCCGCCTCCTAGTCCCGACAACAATCCACGGAGAGCCCGCTGGTCTCGCTATCTCGTCGGGGATGTTATGTGTGCGGTGAAAGACACTCGAAACAGACGTCTGGTATTGGTTTCCTATACCTATGATGTCCGATCGTGTGTAGAGTTGGTTCGTAGAACCGATAGTCCACAGGTAAACGAGAAAGACGTATACAGACAACAAAAAAGAACACCGAACGGGAGAGCCATAAGCCGCTGCGTCCATGCGCGCCGCCATTTTAGCTACATACTATATTATATTATTACACTGCTTAATGCATATTTCATAACAGAAACGGCATATGCAGCTTTCATAAATGTTTATTTCTTCCTCTGCTTTTCCTGCTGTTAGTGTTATTTCCTCAAAGTATATTGTAGAAAGTAGAGCTATGCAGACGTCAAACCATAACTATGAAATTAGCTGAATCAGAACTCAGTAAATCCAAAGATGTTTTTAGTCAAAACTTTATTCTCCCATCCAGGGGTGGGATTCAAATTTTTTAACAACCGGTTCTGTGGTTGTAGCTTAGTTGGTGGGCGTGGCTTGGTGGTCATGTTATTGGCTGGGCGTGGCCAACTCAATATCATTCACATCGAGGCACGCATCTCCTCGCCTGGCCTCTCATGACTGTGGGGTTGCTGCAACAGTCATAAGTGTTAAAAATGGTCATGTCACTTTTTTCAGTGCCATTGTAACTTTGAATGGTCACTCCACACAAGCAAAGTACCAGCAAAGGGAAAAAAAACTTCAGAGAAGTTCCTGAGACAGGAAGTCTAGTCCTGCCAAGAATGTAATAAGGGTTAATGGAGAGGCAGTTTCTGTAAGCAACACCAGAATGTTTCTTTCCTGCCTTCCTTACAGGATTAGGCCAGTAATTTATTCTAACAACCGGTTCTCCAAACTGCTTAGAATGTTAACAACCAGTTCTAGCAAATAGATGCGAACTGGTAGAATCCCACCCCTGCTCCCATCTATCCAAAGCTTTATTCTCCCATAACCTAGAATAAGGCCAAACATTTTACATTACTTTTCATCAGCACAGTGGTATGGAAATTCCAGTCTTTCATTTTGGAGATAGAATAGGGTGATAGGAGTCCTCTGACCCAGCTGGCTGATCCTGTGCTGAACTGATAACCTACTGCAGAATGGCTCTCACTACAAGATTATCTCTGGGGTATGTATGTTAAGATCAGGGGTCGCCAACCTTTTGGGCCTCAGGGGCCACCAAACTCATAATTTTAAATCCCGTGGTGCAGCCTCTTGGTGCAGGATATCCAAAGACTCATTTTTGGCTGAGTTTGGGGGAGAGAAAGAAAGACTTTTTGCTGCTTTCCTTGCATGCAGCCAGAAGCAGAAGAAGAAAGAAGTGGAAAGAAGTAGCCCAGTGGCCAGGCGAGGCATGTGGGGCAAGTGGAGTAAGTTCCCCCCTCTGCCCTTTCCCCCCCTCCCCTCACTAGCTTGTGTTGTTCACAATGCAAGCAAAGCAAGCCTTGTGTATGCATGGGCCATGTGGGCGGCGCAGCCTTGTGTTCCCACACAGCCTGGATTAATTGCTTTGGGGGGGTGCTTTGGGGATGACATTCCTCTGCGGATCACCAAAATTTTATCGTGGACCACCAGTGGTCCCCAGCCCAGTGGTTGGCAATCACTGGTCTAAATGGTATCTATGACAACTTGAGCAAAGCCACCATTTTGACTTTCAATCCCTTCTCCCCAAATCTAGGGACACACTATATTGACAGCTGAGGTCACACAGAATGGACTTTGTAGTATCAACAACATGGACTTTGTAACATTATTGTACTTGCAAACATAGTTATTTTGTATTTTAATTTGACTTATTTTATTTTTTTTACATGATGTTAATGGTTTGATTGATAACTTCTAACATTCCTACATTTCAAATAAAAAATGTCTTTGTTCTCCAGGTCAGGATAGGATGGAATATCTGGAGTTTGTTTACTTAAAAGAGACAACTTATCAGTGTTAATTGGTATCTGGATTGTCTTCCCTTAACATGACTTTTCCTCCCTCATTAACATCTTAAATTTTACACCCCCACTTTCATTAGACTTCATGTAAATGGACTTATGTGTGGTCTCATACAATATGTTTAACTCCATGTAACTAGTTGTCAGTTGGATTTCCAGTATGGATTTCTGTAGTGTACTTGCTATTGGCTGCCATAGAAAAGGGGAGGGGCCATGGGCATTTGGGAAGGGGAAGCAAGCTGGTGTGTAGTAGTCCATTGAGAACTGGAAGGGAGGTTTGTGCTCATGAATTATGGCTCTGCTGAGTGGAGTTGTTTATACTCCATCAAGGCCAACTGTCCTGAGACTCCAGATGCAAGAAATACCTGAAGAGGAGCTTTCCCATAACCTCATACTGGATGTTGATTGGATTCTCTATGCTGGACCCTGGATGTAACCGTCATGTGTTTTGAATCAGATCTTGCCTTGCTTTTGCTGCTATCATTTCAAACTTAATAAAAGTACCTCTTCTCTGATTCAGTGGAGTTGGGGGTTTTCTTTCCTAGGTTCTGAATGAAGGCAGGCCTGATACCGGTCTTCTATGCTAAGGAGGGGTTACCTTTGTCTTATCCAATAGACTTTTGTCTTGTAATTTCCTTCGATGTGTTAACTATAAAAGGGATTTAAAGCTGAATCTCCGAGTTCCCTCTTTGAATGAAAAGAATCCTCAGAAAGTTTTGAATAAATTGTAATAAAATTATCTTCTCTCAGTTTGTTTCATTGGAAAGCATGTGTGCTGAGACATGAGCCTAGAAACCATATTTTGACCCTCAGAGCTGTTCTGTTAACAGATTAACAGAGTTGGAGAGGACCTTGTAGGTCATCTAGTCTACCCCCCCCACCCAAGCAGGAGACCCTACATCATTTCTGACAAATGGTTGTCCAATCTCTTCTTGAAAGCTTATAGTGGTGAAGCTCCCACAACTTCCGAGGGCAAGCTGTTCCATTGGTTGATTGTTCTCACTATCAGAAAATTTATCCTTATTTCTAGATTGAATCTCTCCTTGATCAGTTTCCATCCAAACAAAACATAAAAACACAAAACCATCTTCCATTTTATATACATACAGTGTGTCAGTTAGTTATAAATTTTTTGTTCTATCCTTTCGTAGTCATTATTCACAGTTTATATAATTTTTCACATTGTCAAAGTAACATATGCTTATATATTTATCAGTTATTAATCATCCATGACTAAACTATTTATTCCATCATTTTATATGAGATATTCCAAATTTTATTTTAAAATTTATATTGTACTTTCATCCAATGGTTATGTTATGTTTGGAGCATGGGCGAGAAAGAATGGAGACAAGCCTGTGAACGGTGAACTTCAGCTCTTTATTTACATAGTGACTTCTAGCTTCTACAGCAGTTTTAACCCGCCTTATATAGGCAAACCCCGTAACTATTAACCAATAACCAACGAGGAGCGCTAGTTCTCATAACCAATAGGAGCTCTCTGTTAAGGGCCAATCGGATTCCCTGGAGTGGGCCAATCCAATCCGGCCGTTTAACAACCAATCAGAAGTGCAAGGCCAGAACCCTGCACTTTACTCCAAGCTCACGCTTTATTAAAACTTTATATATTCACAACACCCCTTCCCCCTGGCTTCTGTTTGCAGGGCGCAGTTACATAGTCCTTTAGGTAGGATGGCTGTTTTATTAGTCTCTTTGATTTTCGCTGTGTCATTTGGCTACAATCACGCTGAGGTAGATTGTTGTTTGGCAGTGGGACTGTTTCTGGTTCAGAGTTCATTTCCCCGTCATTGCCCATGTTCTCTGTAATTCCCTCTCTGGTTCCACTTCCTGAGTCTCTATTATACCGTCATTCCCTTCGAACGGGTTTTCTTCTTCTTGGAATTCATCTTTTTCCGTACCTCCCCCCCCCCAGTCTGGTCATAGGAGAGTTCAGGACTGCCCGCCGGAAGCCGCGATCGTAATTGATCGATATGGCGTTTCCATAGTCTATCGTCAAGGCATTGTACAAGGTAGGATCTTGGGCCAGTTACACGAACTACTGTCGCCTCCACCCACAATGGGTCGCCCGATAGGTTTTTAGCGTATACCAAATCTTCTACCTGGAAGGCACGACAGCGGCCGCTGGATCCTAGTGGTTTTTCCGGTTCATAAGCTGGGTGTAACCGGTCGAGGTGGGAGCAGAGTTTTCGTCCCATTAGCAGTTCGGCGGGAGTTTTGTTGGTGACGCTATGTGGTGTGATGTGTTGTAAAAAAAGGATTCGATTGATCTTGTCGTCAATGTTGTCGTAGTCTACCTTCTGTAAGATTTTCTTCACAAATTGTACCATGCGTTCTGCTTTGCCATTGGTCGCAGGGTGCGCAGGCGAGGTGAGCGCATGTCGAATGCCACGGTCAGCGAGGTACTGCTCAAATGACAGTGCTGTAAATTGGGGCCCGTTATCGGATACCAGGACATCTGGTAGTCCGTGGGTTGCAAATAGTCTTTCCAAGGTTTTGATAACCGCCTCGGAGGTTGTAGTCGTCATGCGATGAATCTCGAGCCAATTTGAATAGGCGTCGATGGTTAGTAGAAAGGTGTGACCTTTGGTCGGCCCCGCGAAGTCCAAGTGAATTCGGGACCAGGGTCTGCGTGGTGTTTCCCATTCAGTAGGAATGGCTTTAGGTGGGGCGTTGCTCACTTCCTGGCATTTTGGACAAGCTTTAACCCAATGTTCGATTTGCTTGTCAATGCCCGGCCACCATGCGTAGCTTTGCGCAAGGGCTTTCATTCGCACGATGCCAGGGTGGCCATCGTGCAAGGTTCTCAGAAGCGCTTTCTGGAGTCGTTCTGGGATAACGACTCTATCGCTCCAGATGACACAGCCTTTTTGGGAGAACAACTCGGTTTGTCGAGTCTTGAATGGTGTGAAGTCATCTGATAATTGGTCCAATGGCCATCCACGTTGTACCCAGCTTAGGACTCACGCTAATGTGAGGTTTCTCTCGCGATATTTCGGGCAGTTAATGGTGGCGAGTTGAGTGCCTCAATTTGCAACGTGGTTACCATTGGTGCAGGATCATCGAGAGTCTCTGGAAGCGGTGCTCGGCTCAATGCATCAGCGTGGGGAATGGCTTTCCCTGGGCGGTATTGCAGCCCGATAGTTATAAGCAGCTAAGAATTCTGACCATCGAGTCATCCTAGGGGATAATATGTAGGGAGTCGGCTTATCTCCGGCTATTATCCCCAATAATGGTTTGTGGTCAGTCACGATAGTAAAAGCCCGGCCATACACGTACTCGTGGAATCTTTTAACGGCTGACACAATTGCGAGGGCTTCTTTATCGATTTGTCCATAATTTTGCTCAGTTTTTGAAAGTGTCTTTGAAAAATATGCAACAGGGGCTTCGTTCCCATTAGGCAGTACATGGCTCAAAATGGCACCCACTCTGAAAGGTGAAGCATCAAAAGTTATATTTAATGGCAAAGTTTCATACTGCATGAGTACAGAGTCAGAAGTGAGCAGTTTTTTCACGTTGCGGAACGCCCTGTTCTTCTCGGTGACCCCATAACCAATATGCTTTCTTATCTAACAACCGGTGTAACGGTTCAGCGACCGTTGCTTTATGCGGTAAAAATACATTATAAAAGTTGATGAGGCCTAGGAACGCCTGGAGATCGGCCTTGTTTCGTGGCCTGGGAGCATTTTTTATCACCCTTAGTTTACTTTCAGTAGGGTGAATACCCTGGCTATCAATTAGGTCCCCTAAAAACTCAACACTGTCACTACACAATTTACATTTGCTTTTCTTTACTTTAAGACCGGCCTCTTGGAATTTTTTTAGGACTAATTTTAACCGGTCCTGTAAGATTTGTTTTGTAGGGGCCGCAATTAATACATCATCAAAATAGGGGACCACGCCCTTAATCCCTTGTAATAACCTCTCCATAAGGCTCTGAAAAATCCCCGGGGCTACACTAACTCCAAATTGAAGCTGGGTACATTTAAAGGCACCTCGGTGCGTCACAATCGTTTGTGCCAGTGCCGTCTTTTCATCAACAGGTATTTGCTGATATGGCTGAGCTAAGTCTAATTTAGCGAAGACTTTTCTGCCCCCCAGGGAGTGGAGGAGATGCTGCACCACCGGCACTGGATATGCGTTCTGCTGTAGGGCGTGGTTCAAAGTGGCCCTATAGTCCCCACAAATTCAGATCGACCCATCTGGCTTAATGGGTGTTACGATTGGGGTTTCCCAGGGGGAGTGATCGATGGGCTCTAACACCCCCTGAGCTATCAGCTTGTCGAGTTGTTCGTCGATTTTCGACTTTAAGGCAAACGGAACTCGATGGGGCTTAAGTCGGATGGGAGCTATCTTTGGGTCTAGACTGAACGAAATCGAGGTCCCCTTGTACTCGCCTAAACTGTCCGGGAAGACGTCCTTGAACTCATGGATGAGGTCCTCCTCCCAGTCACTTCCGCTGACTTGGTTTATGCCGGCCACTTCAATGCCGAGTGGCGTGAACCATTGGAGGCCTAGTAGGCTAAGCCTGTCTCTATCAATGACAGTTAGTGGTAAGTACGCTGTGTGCTTCTTGAAGGAGACTCGGACTCGGCAGGAACCAACGATGGGGATTCGATTCCCTTGGTAGTCCTTGAGGATGAGTCTTTGGGAGCGGAGATCTTGGCGTTGAATCGTGGGGATGAGTTGCTTAAGGGTCTTCCAGGACACCATTGAGAGGGACGATCCAGAGTCGACTTTCATGTGGCAAGGCTGGTTCTCGATGGCTACTGTGACTCGTATTTTCTTGGTGTCTAAGGCTGAGGCGTGACCGATAATGATAGTATGGTGAGCCTCTTCTCTCTGCAAAACTCGATTTCTGTAGGAGTGGTGTACTGGCTCTCACCGTACAGGATGGTTTCCTGTCAATTGGCGATAGTTAGTCCCTTTTGAGGCCTGGCCGGGTCCTGGTAAGCTTCGGCAGACCCATCCGATGTGGCCTCGCTTCCCGCACTCATGGCAGAGCGCGTCACGGAATTTGCATTCGGACCTGGCATGGTTGGTCCCACAGCCAGTGCAAGGGTGTAAAGGCTTCGGGTGGTGTCCCGGTCAGACCGCAGTTGATGGACCCCTTCTTCGTCGCTGTCTGACGACGAAGAGAGGTCCTCGTGGTGCATCGTTGCAAGCTGCCCTTCTGATCTAGGTAAGATGTCGCTTGTCGGTGGTGGTACCGGAGCACGGTTTTGGCGTAGTTGTGCAGCCGACTTCCTGGTTGCTTCTGCTGCAGTAGCATCGGCAATGGCGTCAGCAAGGCTGATGTCACCTTTCACCATCAGCTTGCTTTGAACGCCTGGTGCATCTAGTCCCAGAACTATGCGATCTCTTAGTGCTTCTTCTAAATCGGCGAATCCGCAGAGGCCTCCCAAATTTCGGAAGTCTGCTATGAAGTCGGCCATGTTTTCTCCCTTTCGCTGGCTCCTCTGATAAAACTCGTGCCGTCTCACGAGCATAGGCACGGTCGGTGTGTATTGATCTCGTAGGAGAGGTTCGAGGTCGTCCTAATCCATCGCCTTCACTTCTCGGGGTTTTGCTAGTGCTTTAGCCATCTTAAATACGGTTGGACTGCAATGCATTAAGAACACCGCCCGTTTCTTTCCTGATGTGGCGTCCTTTAAGTTGTTGGTTTCTAAGAACATTTGGAAGCGATCCATGTAGGACTCCCAGTCTTCCTGTACTGGATCAAACGGAGCGGGTGGTACGACGACAACGGACATGGTTCCAGTGTGTAGCATCGTCTGTCACGTGCTCGGTGTTCTTCGAAGTTTCGTTGGTTCAGATGTCTCCACATCCCATCCTTGTCGCCAGTGTTATGTTTGGAGCATGGGCGAGAAAGAATGTAGACAAGCCTCTGAACGGTGAACTTCAGTTCTTTATTTACATAGTGACTTCTAGCTTCTATAGCATTGTTAACCCGCCTTATATAGGCAAACCCCGTAACTATTAAGCAATAACCAACGAGGAGCGCTAGCTCTCATAACCAATAGGAACTCTCTGTTAAGGGCCAATCGGATTCCCCGGAGTGGGCCAATCCGATCCGGCTGTTTAACAACCAATCAGAAGTTCAGGGCCAGAACCCTGCACTTTACTCCAAGCTCACGCTTTATTAAAACTTTATACATTCACAACAGATTATATATGTCTATATTATATTTTATATCAATCTATTGAACTTCTATTACAAAATTATCTAATCTATTACATTACCCGGTCTTTTTGTCCAACCATTGATAAAACAAATCCCATATCATATAAAATTACTTATCTTCTTGCTCTCTAATTTCAAATGTCAATTTGCTCATTTCAGCACAGTCCATAATTTTCTTAATAACTTCCTCCTACATAGGTATTTTGTCATTTTTCCAATCCTTAGCAAATACAATTCTAGCCACTGTTAAAACATTTACAATCAAATATTTCAGTTCTTTATTGTATATTTCCGGTATAATTCCCAATAAAAATATCTCTGGTTTGAAGTCTATGTGTTGTTTTATCATTATTCCAACCATGTGTGGATTTTAGTCCAATATCTTTTTGCATCCGAGCATGTCCACCACATATGGTAATATGGACCAGATATCTGTTGACATTTCCAACATTTATCCAATTTGTTCTTAAACATTCTCGCAATTCTTGTCGGGGGTAGGTGCCACCTGTAAAACATCTTATATAAATTTTCTTTATATGCAGTTGACATTGTCATTTTATAATTTTGAGACTACAATTTTTGCCATTTCTCTAAATCAATCCCATATCCAAAATTTTCCCTCCAAGCAATCATCATTTCTTTGACTTGTTCTTCCTCCCACTTAAATTCTAATAAATGTCCATAAAGTCTTAAATTACCTTTTCATCAGTACGCATCAGAATTTTATCTAAATCAGTCAACTTATCATAAATACCTTCTCTTTTAAAATCTTTATCAAATCTAGACTTTATTTGCAAATATGAAAACCAATTCATTTTTATACCTTGTTCTTCCAACGCTTGCATAGATTTAAGTTCACACTTTTCATTCAATATCTCACCATATCTAACTGTTTGTTCCTTTTTATATAGTATCGGATAAGAAAAAGCTTCAATAGTAGATAGACACAATGGAATTTTTAAGTAATATTGTCTTTTTATCTTCTCCCAGTTCAAAAACAATGCCTCACTAATGTAATGTCTTCTAAAATACCCCCGTGTTTTAGTTCCCTTATACAGAGAGGGTATCCCAGCAGCAAGTCATGCCTTTCTAAAGTCAATAATCTACTGTTCCTTAATATTCTCCATTCCTTTGCCCACATCAAATTTGTCGCTTGATAATATAACTCTCAGTTAGGCAAGGCAAACCCTCGTCTTGTTCTTGCATCTTGTAATGGTTTAAGTTTTATTCTTGCGTTCTTGCCCTGCCAAATATATTTCAGCACAATTCTATTTAAGTCTTCAAAAAACTCTTTCCTTATCGAATTGGAATTGTCTGAAATAAATATAAAATTCTAGGCAATACATTCATCTTAATTATTCTCCCAATCAATGATAATTGTAAGTTTTCCCATTTTGCCAAATCTGTCGCAATCTGCTGTCTGAGTTTAAGATAGTTATCCTCCTTCAGTGTGCTACATCTTGGTATTATATATATCCCTAAATACTTAACCTTATTTGTAACCTGTATTTCTAAAACTTCTTCCAACTCTTTCTTTCATCTTGCTAACATATTCTTTGGTAATATCTTTGTTTTATCTTTGTTTATTTTCAAAGCTGCTACTTTTGCATATTCTATCTTTTCTATTAATTTAGGTGCTGTTTCCAATGGGTCCTTTAAAATAAATACTAGGTCATCTGCAAAGGCTTGCAATTGATACTCTTCCTTTTTAATTTTCATTCCTTTTATTTCTTTTTCAGCTCTAATATTCCTAGTCAACACTTCCAATGTTAACACAAACAGCAGAGGCAACAGTGGACAACCTTCTCTTGTCCCTTTTCTTATATCTATGGATTCTGTTAATTCTCCATTTACCATAACCTTTGCAGTTTGTTTATGATATATTGTTTCAATGGCTTGGATAAATTTTTTACCAGAGCCCATTTGTATCAATTGCAGTAAGATGAATCGCCAACTCACATTGTCAAAGGCTTTTTGTGCATCTAAAAACATCAAGGCCATTTGCTTTTCAGGGTGTGCCTCATAGTATTCCAAAGTATTCAGAATTATTCTCACATTGTCTTTGATTTGTCTCTTTGGCAGAAATCCATTTTGATAAGCATGGCTAAAGTTATTTAAATATCTTTTCAGTCTTTCTGCCAAGATTAAAGCAAAAATTGTGTAATCTGAATTTAGTAGGAATATAGGTCTATAATTTTTAACTTGCTGCAGGTCTGTATCCTCCTTCAGTATAAGTGTAATATATGCTTCTGTCCATGTTTTGGATATTCTCTTCTTTGACATAATTTCATTCATGACTTCTAATAGGTGAAGATTCAATGTTTCCTGAAAAGTCTTATAAAATTCTGCTGGCAATCCATCTGGACCTGGTGCTCTTTCAACATTCTGTTTTTTTAAAGCTTCTGTTAATTCCGTCATTGTTATGTTCCCTTCTAGCATTGTTTCAATATCTTTGGGTATCTGGGGTAAATTTGCTTTCTGTAAATATTGTTTAACTTTTTCTTGTTGAATATTCTCTTGATAATAAAATTTTCCATAGTAATCTTGTATAATTTTTTTCTTCTCCTCATTTCCATAGCAAACATGTCCTTCTTCATTTATTAATTGACTAATCCTTTTTGATTCTCTTTCCTTTCTCAGTTTATAGGCTAACCATCTGCCTGTTCTGTTTGCATCTTCAAAGTAATTCTGTTTAGCATTTTTAATTTTCTGTGCTAATTTCTCTTTTTCCATTAGTCCCATTTTATGTTTAATTATATCCATTTTAATTTTAATGTCTTTTTTTTTGCGGGGACTTCTGTAATTCGTTTTCCAGTCTTTTCTAGTTATCTTTCAATGTTTTGAAAGTCATTTTCTGTTTTCTGTTTCTTTTCCTTATATATTCTATTATCAAGCCTCTTGTGTAGGCCTTCATCATGTCCCAGAGATTCTGTAATGATGTATCCTCTTTTCTATTTTCTTTAAAAAAGAAAACCAATTCTTTCTCTATTTTATCTTTGAAGTCTTTTTCCTTTAATATCATATTATTTAAAGTCCATCTAGATCTCCTCTTTTGTCCTTTATAAATGACTGTCATTGGGTTGTGGTCTGCCCAAGTGCTTTTCAATTTCAATTTCAAGTACTTTTCAATTTCAATTTCTCCTATGTTAGCAAGTAATTCTGCTGACATCCATATTTTGTCTATTCTAGACCATGATGCATGTCTGTTTGAGTAAAAAGTATAGTGCTTGTTTTCCACATTTCTCTCTCTCCATGCATCTTTTAAGTTTGCTTCTTCTATCATTCGAAAGAAAGATTTTGGTAGTATCTTTCTAGTTTTCTTTGTTGATTTCTGCGTTTTGGAATATTGGAATATAGAACTACTAATTTATAGAATTATATTAATTGTTGGAGATAGGTAACTGATTCTTTATGTGAAACTATCAATAAACTAATGGTTTAAATGTTTAATATTTAGAAGCAATAGAACAGCGAACTGTTAATACTGGTGTTGTCTAGGTTAGTGGGATAGACCAGTAAAACTGTAATAACTTTTGGAGCTTAGTGGAATAAGTGGGATCTAATATGAGATATAGAGTTGCAGACTGCAGAGTAGAATAAAAATAGAGACAGAAATTGGGATAATATTGAATGCTCTTGTGGGAGAGGATAGAAAGAATATTACGACAGCAACATAGAATATTGCAAGAAATGACAAGTATTATGACAACTGCCATGAAAACCGGGAAGAAACCCACTACAATAACAGCTATAGCAACATCATCCCCATCTACACAAAGATCTATAGAAGAAATGCTCACAACAGACAAAACAGCTTCTGAGATGAACACACAGACCATGCAGGCCACGTTATTATCAATACAAGAAACAATGATAAAGTTACAGGAAAGCATGACCAGAAACCATGGAGAAATGAAGATAGAAATGGAAGAAGTGAAAAGAGAAGTGAGAAATGACATCCAGAAGTTAGATGAGAAAGTGGGACTGATCCAAGAGGTCTTACCAAAAAATGACCAAAGACTGCAAATGATTGAACAAAGAAAAGAAAAAACAGAGCAGAAATTAGAATCAGTAGACCAGAAAATGAAGGAATGGAATAGGGAAGTGGAAAACTCACTGATTCAGCTGGAAATGGAGAGAATCTTGTTTTATCTGCACTTTCAGAATATGGAGGAGATTAAAGAGGAAGACCTAACAGGAACAATGGCTGAGATAATTGCAGAGGTGCTTCAAAGAGACAAAAGTGAGATATTCAATGAGTTGGACGAAGTCTACTGAGTTTATACCAAATACGGCAGATGATTTAGACTGCCGTTTCGCATGGAAAAAAGTAAGGGATATAATCTATAAAATTATTAGAGATGAGCCAATATTCTACAAAGGAAAAGAAATTATTATATTATAGCAAATCCCCAAAAGAGTGTGCAAGCAACAGAGAGAATATCGTTTCCTGGCTGCCTGACTTAACAAAAATAATATACTGTTCAGTTGGATAACACCAGAGGGAATGTTGGTGTCGTGGCAAGGGAAGAAGATTAAGATAGATATTTTGGAGAAAGCACAACACTTCCATACCCAACTGGTAGGCACAGAAGAACTTGATAGTAGCAGAGAAGAACTGGAATTGGCCAACCAAGATGACCAACAATTGGAAAAGAATGGAAAAGAACAGGAAGAAGAGGAAAAGAAAGAAGAAGAAAAGACCACAAGAAGAAAACAGAGTAAGAACAAGGGCACAAACAGAGGCAAGGAACAACAGGAACTAGTTAATAGCAGCAAAGAAGGAAAATGGAAAACAATTTGAAAATACTGTCAAAAAATATAAAAGGACTTAATTCTCTATCAAAATGGAACCAAACTTCTAAGAAATTGGCAAAACAAAAAATGGATATAGTGTGCCTCCAGGAGGTACACATTAGAACTCACGATAAAAAAATATTTACAATATAATAAATTAGGAAAACTTTATACAGCACTAGCACAAGAAAAAAAAGAGGGGTAGCAATTTATGTTAGAGAAGGAATAGAAGCAGAAGTACTATATGCAGATTCAGTGGGGAGAACATTAATGTTAGAAGTTGTATGGGAGCAGAGGAAATTCTTGCTCATTGCAATTTATGCCCCTAATAAACAACAAGTAACTTACTATAAAAAAATACATTAAAAAAATTCAGAATTAGGCAAAGAAGATATTTATATGATAGGAGATTTTAACGCAGTCACATACATTAAAAAAAGACTATCAAAGCACTAGTAAAAAAAATAAAAAAGTACACCCTTCCAAAACTTTTTTAATATGGCAGAAGAACAAAACTTAATAGATACATGGAGAATATATAACCTAAAAGAAAAACAGTTCACCTTTTATTCCATTTCCCATAAATCATGGTCCAGAATTGATATGGTGTGGACAAGCAAAACTCTAATGAAAGACATAGTGCAAATAGAAATAGTACCAAATATATGGGCAGATCATAATCCCCTAATAATAATATGGAAAGGCCAATTAAAACAAAGAGGGAAATGGACGTTGAACCCATAAATTCTGAGAGATAAAGAATATTTAGCAAAATTAAAAAGAGAATTAGAAATGTTTTTGAAGTAAAACAGGACCAAAAGAACACACCTCTTTACAGAATCTGTAGGACACAACGAAAGTCTATTTAAGAGGATTAACAATTGCATACAAAGTCAGGAAGAAAAAAGAAAAAGAAAGTAATGAGTTACAGAATGATATTAGAAAATTGGAAAGACAAGCACAATTATTGCCAGAGAATGAGCAAATCATAAGTAAATGTAATTTAGCTAAACATAAACTGAACATGTTAGAACAGGAAAGAAACTTAAGAGCATTGAAATTAGTAAAGCAAAACTATTTTGAAAATGCCAATAAGCTGGGAAGGTGGCTGGCATATAAGTTATGGAAGGAAAAAGAAAAGAGATGGATTCAACAATTACAAGGTAAAGAGGGAAAGATATAAAACAATATGGAAAAGAAAAAATAAATAGCACTGGAATATTTTAGTAAGCTCTATGAACAAGAAGATATAAGTAAAGAGAAAATCAAACAGTATATAGAGGAAGAAAATATTCCAATACTAACAGAAGAAGAAAGGAAAAGAGGCAATTAGTAAACAAAAAAAAACCTGGAACAGTTGGATTACCTGCAGAATCATATAAAAACTTAGGTGAAATATTTGATCCAATCCTTTTAGAAATTTATGATGAAGTACTTACAGAGGCAAAGTTACCAATGTCATGGAGAGAAGCATATATTACATTAATACCAAAGGAGAGTGCAGATACCACCCACATAAAAAATTATAGACCAATTTCTTTATTGAACGCTGATTACAAAATATTTATGAATATAATGGCTGAGAGATTGAAAAAAAATACTAAGTAGATATATACACACAGATCAAAATGGCTTTCTTCCAACAAGACAACTAAAAAAACAACACAAGGACATTACTAGATATCTTGGAGTATTATGAGGTGCATCCAAAAAAACAGGCTGCACTAGTTTTTCTGGATGCCCAAAAAGCCTTCGATAAAGTAAATTGGCAATTTATGAAACAACAAGTAAAGGAAATGAAATTTGGGGATAAATTTGAAAAAATGTTAGAGTCAATATATTCAAGCCAAAAAGCACGGATAATAATTAATGGAGAAACAACAAATTCATTTGAAATAGGAAAAGGAGTCAGGCAGGGATGTCCACATTCACCTCTGCTCTTTATCATGACACTGGAAATTTTGTTGAGGAGAGTTATACAGAATTCAGAAATAAAAGGACTAAGAATTAAACAAGAAGAATACAAGGCTCAAGCATTTGCGGACAACCTTGTATTTTTCATAGAAGAACCAATTAAATCAGGACCAAATTTAATTAAAGAGATAGAGAGATATGGAGAAGTGGCATGTTTAATAATCAATAAGTACAAAACCAAAATGATAACAAAAAAATTAACAAAAAAAAAAAAAGAAATTAGAAGCAATGGGTATACAAATTGTTAAAAAAATTAAATATCTAGGAATTTGGCTCATGGCAAGATCTTCAACAATAAAAGAAGATAATTATGTAAAATTGATATTAGAAATAAAAAAGGATTTAGAAAAATGGGGGAGACCACAATTATCAATGTTAGGGAGAATTGCAACCATCAAAATGAACATCTTGCCAAGAATACTATTTCTCTTTCAAACCGTTCCAATTAAATTAGATACAAAATTATTTAATGAATTAAACAAAATTACCATGAAATTTATTTGATCAGAAAAAAAAGCGAGAATAAAATTAAGCTTACTACAAGATAATAGACGCAGAGGTGGATTTGACTCCCCACCTGGGAAATATACTATAAAGCAGTGGTCTTAACATAGATTAAAAAATGTCAATCTGAGAAATAAAGGAATTTTAACTCTAGAAGAACACGACCTAGAGGTGGAGTGGCATGCCTTCATGTGGAACCCTGGAAATAAGATATATACACATTTTAATAGGCATGTAATTTGAAGCTCATTATTGTGTAAAGAGATTAAACATAAACATTATATGAAGATTTCAGGGTGGGTATCCATCATGGAGGCATTGATCCACCCCAATGCCTTAGAAACCAGAAGAAAGATTAGATATTATGATGTCCTAAATTCCCAAGTAGGATTAAAAATGAACCAAGAACTTAGAGAACAAGGGATGAAAATAAAGTGGTGGCCATATTTACAACTTAAGATGAGATATAAAAAAGATATAGAAGAATTTGGAATTGAGGTAAAACTGAACAAATTAGGTAAAATATTAGAGGGAACAGATGAAAAATTAATTTCTAAAATGTACAATTATCTATTAGAATTTGAAATGGCAGAAGAAATAGTTAAAGGCCCAATGATTGCACAACATTAATCTGGAAGATTGGGGAAAAGTCTGGAAACAAAATTATAAAATAACAAAATCAATTGTTTATAAAGAAAACCAATACAAAATGTGTTACCAGTGGTATCTGGCACCTTCAAAGTTAGTGAATATGTACCCAAACTTAAATCTGGCTTGTTGGAAATGTAAGCAAAAAAGGGGTACCTTCTTTCAAGCTTGGTGGCTTTGCCCAAAAAGTAAAAAGTACTGAAAAAAAATTAGAATTTGGATAAAAGAAATTACAAATATACAACTAGAATTTAAGGCCAAAATATTTTTGTTGGGAATGTTAAAAGGGGACTATGCAAAAGTAACAAAATAGTTAATTCTCCACATAATCACAGCTGCAACAATTGCATTGGCACAATGCTGGAAGGGTGACCAAATGCCAACAAATAATTTGATAATTCAGAAAGTTCTTGACTGCGCTGAAATGGACCTACTTACACAAAAACTTAGGGATAAGGTAGACTCAAAATATAGTACAGCTTGGGAAAAATGGTATAATTAGATTAAGGAGAAAAACCAGGAAATTAAAAGATAAGGATTTGAAAAATGAAGTGGTTAGGTTAAGAGCATATACCAAAAATAGAAAATGAATATTAATAAAATTGTTTTCAATAAATGATCACACTGTCCTAGCTGATTAGAAATATATATGTTTTATGTTTATATTTGTATTTGTATATTGGTTTCATTTGCAACGAAATGTTGTATCTTATACATTGTATATATTTTTCTTTTTAATCTTTAATAAAGTTTATTTTAAATCTTAAAAAAAAGGGGGGGGGAACCCAGACTCAGCAAACTACAGACCAATCAGCCTAACATCAATACCTGGGAAGATACGCAAAAATATAATAAAAAAAACAGATGTGCCAACATCTAGAAATGAGTATGATAAAGTAATCACTAGCAGTCAGCCCGGGTTTCTTAAAAACAGATCATTGCCAAACCAATCTTATTTCATTCTTCAACATAGAGACTAAATTAGTAGACCAGTAAAATACTGTGGACGCAATACACTTAGATTTCAGCAAGGCATTTGACAAAATCGACCAGAGGTAGTATTCAGCAAGTTCTGACCAGTTCTGGAGAACCGGTTGCGGAAATTTTGAGTAGTTCAGAGAATCAGCAAATACCATCTCTGACTGCTATGCTCACCAAGCCATGCCCATGGAATCAGCAGTAAATTTTTTTTGAATCCCACCACTGAAGTAGACCATAACCTACTTCTTGGTTAGCTAGAAAAATGTGGGATAGACAGCATCAGATGGCTTTGTAACTGGCTGACAAACCATACTCAACGAGTAGTCCTTGTTGAGTAGGCGCCCGAAAGAAGGCTCGGGAGTCAGTGACTAGTTTTCAGCTCTTTATTAGTCCCGAGATCGACTCGGTTCCTGAAGGATCAGTGGTGGCTTATATGGAGTTGGCCAATGACACCACTTCGAATCTCCTGCGATCCGTTTCCACCAATCGCAGGGGATTCGCAGCGGGCCAATCAGTGTGGCTGACTCGGCCAATCCGAATGCCGTGCACCCTGGCCTATCAGGGCGCGGTATTTACAAGAATGCAAATGTACAATACAGAACACTCCTCCCCTCTTGGTATGGTCCTACATGATGTAGTTCCATAAGTAGGCGGGGCTCCGCATTTGCCTGCTGGACCTGCGCAGGTTAGTTGATGCTTGGTCTTTGAACGGTTCGGTCGGGGTCTGTGCTGCTCTCCGCCTCGTTGATGGAACCGCCTGGAATGGTGAGCCGGGCCTTTTGTCGTAGATTCCTCCTGGTCTACCTGGGCTGATCAAGCTGTTGGCTTTGCTGCTCCTGACTGGTTCTTCCGGGTTGGTTGAGCTGGGCTGGCTATTTCTTCCTGGCGAGGCTTCGAGCTGGTTGTCTATTTCTGCTTCGATTGGTGAGTATTCTTGGTTTCTTTCTTGTTGGGGTTGGTTTTTGGGGCTTTCCCTCCCCTCTTGGTTGGTGCTTGGGTGGTCTTTCTCCCTTTCTGGGGTTATGTTTCTGTCTGCTTGCGTGTCGGTTGTGTTTCCCATGGCTGTTCTCGATCTTAATTGATCGATGTGTCATTTCCATGCTTGTCCATCAGTTGTTTGTAGCCGGTACGAGCGGGGACCTGTCACTTGGGTTATCGTTGCCGGTAAAAACCCTCTGAGGTTTTTCGCGTATACTGCGTCTCCTGGTGCGAACGTTCAGTGCCTGCTCAATGAGTCGATGGGTTTTTTGGGGCTGTATATGGGGTGCAGCCTATCTAGGGGGATCTTAGTTTTCTCCCCATTAGTAGCCCTGTGGGGCTGTTGTTGGTCATTGTGTTTGGTGTTATGTGTTGGATAAAAAGTAGTTTATTTATTTTCTCTTGCATGTCCCCGATTTCGATTTTCTGGATTGTTTTTTTGGTAAATTGGACCATTCGTTCCGCTCTACCGTTCGCCGCTGGATGTGCCGGCATTGTGAGAGCGTGTCGTATGCCCCGTTCCACTAGGAATTTTTCAAATTCCAGTGCAGTGAACTGTGGACCATTATCTGACACAATTACATCTGGGAGACTGTGGGTTGAGAATAGCTTGTTGAGTTCTTTGATGACGGCCTCGGTGGTGGTAGTTCTCATGTCGCTTACCTCCAGCCAATTGGAGTAAGCGTCTACCGTTATAAGGAATGTGTGTCCTTTTGTGGGCCTGACGAAATCTATGTGTATTCTGGACCATGGTCCTCTGGGGGTTTCCCATTCCAGGATTGGGGCGGCAGGTGGGCTTGGCCTGGATTCTTGGCATTGCTTGCAGCTTGCCACCCAGGCTTTGATTTGTTTGTCCATCCCTGGCCACCAGGCATAGCTTCAGGCCAGGGCTTTTGACCTAACGATGCCCGGGTGCCCCTCATGTAACAAGTCCAGGACCCTTTTTTGTAATTTCTCCGGAATAACAACCCTGTCCCCCATAGTATACAACCCTTTTGCGTGAAAAGTTCTGTTTGTCTGTTCCAAAACATTCTGAATGTCTCGTTATCATCTTTTTCCAGCCACCCATTCTCCACCCATTGTAACACCCGCGCCAGACATTTGTCTTTATTGGTTTCGTGGGCAATGTCTGACACAGTTAGGGGAAGGTTAGGTAAGGTCTCTATGCTCAGGGTGGATGCTGTGGGTGTCAGGTCAGCGTCCAGGTCAGGCAGCAGGGTGCGGTTCAAGGCGTTTGCGTGTGCGATTGTCTTACCGGGTCGATGGGTCAGCCGGTAACTGTAGGCGGTGAGGAATTCAGACCACCTTGTCATTCTCGGGGATAGAATGTTCGGGGTGGCCTTGTTTCCTGCCAGGATGCCCAACAGCAGTTTGTGATCGGTGATGATGGTGAATGTCCTGCCATAGAGGTACTCGTGGAACCTTTTTATGATGGCGATGATAGCCAGGGCTTCCTTGTCTAGTTGGCTATAGCTTCTTTCCGGCTTTGATAGGGTTCTTGAATAAACGGCGATGGGTGCTTCATTTCTGTTTGGGAGTGTGTGGCTGAGGATCGCCCCAATGCCGAACGGTGATGCGTCACATGTTATTGTTAGCGGGAGGGTGTCATTGTATTGGATGAGGACGACATCTGATGTGAGCAGGTCCTTGGTTCAGTTGAACGCAGCTTCCTCTCATCTCCCCCAGGTCCAGGTGGCTGTTTTGTCCAACAGCCTATGCAATGGTTCCGCCATGGTCGCCTTTTGGGGTAGGAAAACATTATAGAAGTTAATCAGCCCCAGAAATGCCTGCAGTTCTGTTTTATTCCTCGGCCTGGGGGCCTCCTTGATGGCTCTGATTTTTTTTTCTGTTGAGTGAATTCCATGCTGGTCTAGGAGGTACCCTAGGAACTCGACCCTCTCAGTATGCAGCTGGCATTTTTCTTTTTTGACTTTTAGCCCCGCGTCTTTGAATTTTTGTAGTACCTCCTTCAGGCGACCTTCCAGTTGTTTTTGGTTGGCCGCTGACACCAGCACATCGTCAAAGTAGGGTACCACCCCCTTGATCCCTTGTAGGAGTCTCTCCATGAGGCTCTGCAAAATTCCTGGTGCCACGCTGACTCCAAACTGGAGTCTCTTGCAGTGAAAGGCCCCCCAGTGGGTTACTATGGTTTGCGCCTCGGCGGTTTCCGCGTCGACTGGCAATTGTCGGTAGGCTTGCGCCAGGTCGAGCTTCGCGAAAATCTTGCCTCCTCCCAGTGAGTGCAGAAGGTGCTGTACTACTGGGACGGGGTAAGCGCTTTGTTGTAAGGCACAGTTTAGGGTGGCCTTATAGTCCCCACAGATTCTCACCGACCCATCGGACTTGACTGGGGTGACTATGGGGTCTCCCACTGGGCATGATCAGTTGGCTCTAGGACTCCCTGTTTGATGAGCTTGTCTATCTGCTCATCGATCTTGGGTCTGAGTGCGAAAGGTACTTGCCGTGGTTTTAGGTGTATCGGGGGAATGCTGGGGTCTAAACTGAAGGAAATAGGAGGCCCTCTGTACTTGCCTAGGGTGCCATCAAACACTTCCTGGAAGTCCCTTGCGAGTTGCTCCTCCCAGTCTACCTCTGCGACGTGGTCGATGCCTGTTACTTCAATTTTGAGCAACGCGAACCACTGTAGTCCCCAAAGGCTGGGTCGGTCTCTGTCTACAATTGTCAGGGAAAGCCTTGCTGTGCACCCCTTGAATGTAATTTCAAAGTGTCCTGTTCCGACTATGGGGATGCGGTTCCTTTGGTAGTCCTTTAGGATTAGCTTCTGGCTTTCCAGCCCCCTTTTGTGGATGGCGGGCACCAGGCGCTTGATTTCCCGCCATGTAACCATGGAGAGGTAGGACCCGGAGTCCACCTCCATCTTGCATGGCTTGCCCTCGATGCCCACTTCCACATGTATCTTGCGGGTGTCCCAGCTAGATGAATAGCCGATGATGACCATCTGGTGGGTCTCCTCTCTTTGTCGGTTCTCGCCGTTTCATCGGCCCCATCCATCCTGGTTCCAACAGCTCTCGGTTTGGCAGTCCCTCATTCTGGGGGGGGTGCCGTCTCATCTCTGGCCGCTGCTGTCTCATCGTCGGGGGCTGTAGGCTCTTTTGAGTCAGCAGACTCAGGCGATGTGGCCTCTCTTGTCGCATTGTCGGCAGATCGCGTCGAAAAATCGGCACTCCGATCAAGGATGGTCACCCCCGCACCCAGCGCATTGCAGCCCCGACTTACGACTCCGCCACTCACGCTGGTCCCATTCTGTCTGGAGTCGGTGGATGTCCTCCTCCTCATCCGTGGTGTCGGAGGGGGAGTCGAGGTCACCATGGTGGGTGGTGGTGGTTGCTCATCGGCTTGCTTCTGGCTGTGTCTCAGCTGCTGGGGTCATCTCGGAGGTTGTGGTTCGGTCCCCGGCATCTGGTCTCCACATTCAGGCCGCTGACTTCCAGGTTGCCTCGGCTGAGGTAGCTTTGGCGAGGGCATCAGTGAAGGAGATGTCACCTTTCACCATCAGCTGGCTTTGTAGGACAGGATCCCTAAGCCTGAGGACGACGCGATCTCGTAACGCCTTGTCCATGTCTGTGAAGCCACACATGCCTCCCAGATTTCGCAGGTCAGCCATGAAATCGCTGATGCTCTCACCTTCTCACTGGTCGCGCCGGTAGAAGTCATGCCATCTGATGAGGGTGGGCACGGTGGGAGCATAGTAGCTTCACAACAGAGGCTAGAGGTCGGCCCAGTCCATCACCTTTACATCTTCCGGTTTTGCGAGGGCCTTTGCCATCTTAAACACTGCGTGCCCGCAGTATGTCAGGAATACGGCCCTTTTTTTTCTGCCATTTGCATCCTTGAGGATGCTACTCTCCAGGAACATCAGGAACCGATCAACGTATGATTCCCAGTCCTTAGTAGCCTGGTTAAAGGGTGCAGGTGGCGCGATGCTGGCCATCTTGTTGGTTTCGTTCATCTCAGTGCCACGTACTCGGTGGGTATCAGTCCTGTGATCCCACCTTTGTCGCCAGTGTTGAGTAGGCGCCTGAAAGAAGGCTCGGGGGTCAGTGACTAGTTTTCAGCTCTTTATTAGTCCCGAGATCGACTCGGTTCCTGAAGGATCGGTGGCGGCTTATATGGAGTTGGCCTCGCCGACCACGGCCAATGACACCGCTTTGAATCTCCCACGATCGGTTTCTACCAATCGCGGGGGATTCGCAGCGGGCCAATTAGTGCGGCTCGCTCGGCCAATCTGAATGCCGTGCGCCCTGGCCAATCAGGGCGTGGTATTTACAAGAATGCAAATGTACAATACAGAACAGTCCTTAAAGGTTCTACATCTACATGGAGGGAAATAAGCAGTGGGGTTCCATCTTAGGCCTAGTACTCTTCAATATTTTCATAAACAACTTAGACGAGGGAATAGAAGGGGAACTTACCAAATTTGCAGATGATATTATGCTGGCAGGAATAGCCAACACCCTAGATGATAGGCTTTGTGGCTCCCAACCCTTACTCAATCTCCCTAGACTCTTACTGTGGAAAAGTATATGCAGTATGGTGATGAGTGTCATGGAGTCCTAGCAGGATGACTTCTATTGTTTGGAATACAGTAATTAAAGAAGCAGAAATAATGAAAAAGGGAAGTTTCCCTTTTTGTTACAAAGTGCATTTTTGCTCAAAAATCCAAATAAAAGAACTTCATAATGCTGTAGAGAAATGTAGAGAAAAAAAACCATGCTGGTGTTGTCAAGGAACAACAACAGGTTGATGCCTTTGGATGATACCTTTCCTAAACAAATAGCAGCTTATTCAAAGAGAGTTGAAATCATAGCAATAGGAGATTTTAATTAATCATCCTGGTATTTCTACGAATTTCCTGCAGTTTACAAATGTTATTAGTTTACCAAAATGTACAATATGAAAGAAAATAAAAAGGAATGGAAAACTAGGGGAAGAAAAAAGGAAAGAAGAGAAAATGTGGATGGAAAGGGAAAAATAAAAAAAAGTGTTGACTTTCAACTAGATAACACTAGTGTTGGGATTCAAATAATTTAACAACTGTTTCTCTGCCCTAATAGCATGGCTGGGTGGTCATGTGACTGAGTGGGTGTGCACAACTCAATGCTACTCACATCGAGGGGTGCTTTGCCTCGCCCAGCCTCTCGTGACCATGGGGATGCTGCAATGGTTGTAAGTGTTAAAAATGGTCATAAATCAGTTTTTTCAGTGCCATTGTAACTTTGAAGGGTCACTAAGTGAACTGTTGTAAGTCAAGGATTACAAAAGTATAAAATATAAAAAGCTTCTTTGTTTTCAAAAAGCTACTCTAAATACTAATCATTAGATGAGAAATGGGAGAATACATACTGAAGATCAATGATACCCACAGCCATCATGGAAACCTAAACCATTATGTCTGAATACCTTCCTTTTCAAAAGCAATACCTGCAAGCTGGAGTTACAAATCAGGCACTGTGCCAGAACACCTTAAGGAATTAAAACAGTTAAAATGATAACTATCAGCAGCCAATTCTTGCTCATGAAGTGAAACCCTTTAGCAGAGAGGTCATTTAAGCTCTCCAGAAAGTAGGCGGGCATATTTGGGCTACAAAATGTTGAGCTAAAGAAACAAATCAACAAAGTATACAGGAGACCCAGGTTCAAACCTTCCAAGCTTGTCAGAATCACAATAAAATTACTACACGCCACAGATATTGTTATGAATTAATAAATGCTTAATAAAGATCATTAAGAGCTTGAAGTAAAGTGCAGAGTTCAGGCCCTGCACTTCTGATTGGCCGATAATAGTGACATCAGATTGGCCCGTTCAGGGGAATCTGATTGGCTATTAACGAGCCTCTTCTATTGGTTAATGGAGCTAGCGCTCCCTGTGTTTTTATTGGTTAAATAAGTTAAGAGTTTCCTATATAAAGGGGCCCATCGTGGCCATGAGTTGAGCTGTTTTCACATGTAAATAAAGAGTTTGAAGTTCACTGTTTCACCGGCTCGTCTCCATCCTTGCGCCCATGCTCAGAACATTACAGATATCTAAATAATCTTTAAGCCTGGTGCCGTGTTACTAAGCCTTATTATCATGAGAGAAAACTAAAATGAATTGGAGAATCCATACCCCTACCTCCTACTGTTTTTTAAAAATCTTATCAGTGAGCAATCATGTGTTTGGCCACTTCAAAGCAATGCAAGAGACTCCTGTCCCAAAGGTGCTTTTTAAAGGGGTAACTGGCCTTTCTGGAAATCAAGAAAGTTCACTTGCCTCTTAAAAAAACCACCTTTGGGACAACCATGACTTGGATGACTGAAAGACAAGAGACTTCTGTGCTCAGTGAACTGACAAAGCACCCTTTCCCACCCAGGAGAAGCAATCCTTAGATCCATCTGCACCACTTAAAGGCATCAGCTGGTCTCACTCATCTCACAAGACATCCTAAGGAAATAATCCAGATTTAAGGAAAGATCACATGCAGTAAAAAAAAATCAGACTGAATGCCAAGCTTGCATCCTGCCTCTTGGAAATACACCACAAAATACACCCCAAACAGTGTAAAAAGCTTTTTTTAAAGCCCCTAATAGGGTACCAGCAAAAAACAACAACAAACTCAACTCCAGAGACGTGGATAGTCTGGGCGTACTGTGAAGAACCATTAAGCTGTTACAATATAACAAGGGGCGTGTCAAGCCCGATATTGACATATGTGTAGCCATTTTAGTTAGCTTTAACATATATATTCTTTTTCTTACTTTCTCTTTGGCAGTCATGGGGGAAAGGTTTCCGGCTTGCCACATTCCTAAGGGGGGAGGAGTGGAGATAGAGAGAATTATTGAGGCTAGGAAACCTGAGCTGTCTGTGCCTAGGCACTGGAAGTGGAGATTTATGACATCAAGCAATATTGATTTACTTCTATTGGAGAATGTGACTTTTGGGTGGGTTGGTTCTAACTTCTAGTATGTGGGGAAATTCCAGGTTGTGTCAGATCCGGAATTACCATGGACTTTGCCAATTTGATGCTTTCCTAAATAAAATAAATTATCTTGGAAGATGGACATTGTGCTTTTCTTTTTAAAATGGATTTCATCACTTGGAAACCTGACAGGGAGAGACAGTTTCTGAAAATACTTAAGCAGAGCAATAAAGATAAGGATTAGGCTAGAAACAACACAGAGGCACACCAGATTGTTTCCTTCCTGACTTCCTGACAGGATTAGCCCTGTAAAGTGAGTGGGGGGGGGGACGATGACAAAAGGCTGTTGGAAGGAGATTTCTTGCAATAACTGGTTCTCTGAACTATTCAGGAAATTAACAAATGGTTCTCCTGAATAGGTGCAAACTGGCAGAATCCCCCCACTGGATTTACAACCTCAATTTTTTACTTGTACACAATAGTATAAACTAGACATTTTTATAACAAACCTATTTAATCAGTGAAACCAAAATTTCATTTTTCCCGATCACAAGTACAAAATCTAGAAACAATTTCCAAATAGAAACAAAATTAAATATATTCTCTTCTTTGGATAAAGAAACCAATTTAACCATTTCTGCTTTTCTTTGCTGTGGGATATATTTCTGTTTGCTCGTTAATCTTTATAAACTGTCTTAATTTGTATTAATACAATTCTATATTCTTTCAAATTTTTTAACCATAAAGGGGAAAAACACTTTTTCTAAATTTTAAAAGTTAACTTTTCTTTAAGAATATCTTTAAAATCAATAATTTTAAAGAAAAGTTAACTGTTTAAAAAATTTAAAAAAGTATTTTTTTCCCTTTATGGTTAAAAAATTTGAACCACAAAGGGAAAGATTTGAATTTTTTAACCATAAAGGGGAAAAATATCTTTAAAATCAATAGGGGGGCGTGGTGGCTCATGTGGTAAGATGCTGGGCCTGCGCACTGCTGGGGTCTGCAGCTCAGCAGCTCAATTCCTTTGAACAAATAAACCACTGAGGGACAAGAAAGGTGCCTTCCCTGATTGCTTACTGGCATTCAGGTGTCCTGTGGGTAAAGATAATACTGCCCGAAAAAATTCCTTTCACAGAGGCAGCCAGCCACCTTGGTGATCCCTGGCTAACATGTGCCATAAATCAATCAATCAATAAAATCAATAAGTTGTAATACATCTTTTTCTTTTAATAATATTTTACAAACATTAAAAATTACTCAAGCATTTTATATAAAGGAAAGAAACCTTCATTTTCAAACCCACTTTATAAACCCAAAGCCCAAAACTGAATTAAAGCTGTCTTTCAATTATATGTATCACATGAATAAAAATCCAATTAACCCCAATTATCTCATTAAATGTAAGTCTCACCCTCCAATTTATCCTCATTATATTAGATATTTTTCTTTTCTTTAAAAGTATTTCTAACCATTCATATTTTCAAATATGATTTCAATAATATTGTACAGAAATTGTTCAAATATTGTATAAAAAGACATTGTATAAAAAGAAAAAAAAGTTTTTTTACAAACCCATTTTTAGACCCAAAACTACACTGAAGCTTTCTTTCAATACATATGTCAAACTTATAAAAATTCTATCATAACTCTGATTAACTCATTAAACTTAAGTCACTTCCTCCAGCTTACTCTCATAGGATAACATATTTTTCTTCTCAGGAATATCAACCAAGTCCCCTTTCTCAAAAAATTCTTGATCTTGTTAATAATAACCATGAAAAAACAAATCCCAAAATTGTTCTGTTAAAAATTGTAGTTTAACTTGGAGCTCTTTCTCAAAGAATAAAATAATATTCTCTGAGATGTCTATCAGATCTCTCTTTTTTTCAAATAATTCTCAACCTTGTTAGTATCTATGAAGAAAATGTTCCAAACTTGTACTTGAAACTCTTGTTTCAATTGCAATAGAAGGTGTCAGATTTTTATTCCAAAATTGCAACTGGGTCATTCGCATTGTCAGATATTTGTGAAGTTGTCCTAATGGGTTGATAATTTTCTATACCTAATTGTACTTCTTGCTCTTTTTTATATCATCTATATATTTAGTACCCATTCAGATTACAAACTGAGGAATTCTCTGGAAAGAATTTTCAAGGGCCTCCCTAATAACAAACTCAAGCTCAGGTTTAAGCATCTTTGTAGCTCCCTCTAGTGGTCAAAAAGCTTATTTATTTATTTATTCCGGGTTGTTATTGTTGTTTTGCCAATCAGAGTTCATGAAAATCAGGGAATTATGGGCCACCCACAACAAAGCAATCCAGGGCTACAGATTGTTTGAAAAATAGTGAAATAGAACCACATCTTTCTATCCTTATGTTTCTCCATCAGAATTAAGAAGAAAAGATACTCCACATTTCCTTATTTTAGCTTGCATCCAGCAACCTTTTTTCTTGTCCTTTAACAATAAAAATGCCTCAGAGCTTCAGAAAGGAGTAATAGTTGTAAAGAGAGCATCTTTTAGTTAGCAAAGATAATAGTCCCATAAATTGATTAAGAAATGAAAGGCACAACTTACTGTCCATTGGAAAAATAAATTCCAGAACATCTGTTTTTCCAACAACCGGTAAGTGGTTTCAGTTCCCCACCCCCCAGCTGCCAGCTCACAAGTTGCTCTGAAGCACATCTTCTGAAGCTATTTGAAGACCATTGCTATATGAAGGATCTTATGGGGTGATTCTAGGACTCTCCCTAACCTAGGAGAGTCATATTAAGGAAAGAAAATCCTGTCCTGTCTCTTAGTAAGTTGGAAAAAACAATAATCCAGAAAGAGAAGATTTTCTGGGCTCGTCAAACATATTCACAGATAGTCCTTTCCAAGAAATTCTGACTCAGCTTACTGACAATGAGGAATACCGAGAATCAGCTATCCTGGATATTAATCAACTGTTAATCAAAAGAGAAGTTTTAGCTGCAAAAGCAGTAGTAGGAGAACTATTAGAGGAAAACAAAATTGAAACTGCTTGTAATGAATTCAGAGCAACAATGAATAGGAACCCAAGGCAGACAAGAAAAGCTAAAAGAATGGGAGGAGAATTTCTTAAAGAAGGAAATTCTTAAAAATCCAGCTGTAAAGAAACTCCCATGAGGGGGAAAAAAGGGAACAGCAGAAGAAGCTAAAAAAATTCGTGAAGATCTAAAAATGGAAAGACTACTGTACAGACAGATAACCCAAAGCTGTGGAACTGTTTTTCCTCTCTGTTTATTTTATTGAACCATAAGCAGCGGTGGGTTTTAAATAAACTCACCACCAGTTTGCCAAAAATGTGAGCGCGTGCATGTGCATGTGCACGGCTTCCACACATGCGTGGATTTTGTGGCATGGCAAGGCTTGATAAAGCAACATTTCAGGGCCTGCTCCCCTCCATCTCTGCTTTCCAGGACAGTGGTTGCTTCTCTCTGCTGCTGCTCTTGCTGGGAGAGCAGACTGCAATTTAGCAGCTGTCAGCCACCAGTTTGGGTCCTCTAAGTCAGGGGTCCCCAACCACCGGGCCAGGGACCGGTCCCGGTCCATGGAACATTTCCTACCAGGCCACTGGTTTGCTGGGCGCTGCCATCTTGTTTGATGAGAAAGTGCTTCCGGGTGAGCTATTCCGGTTGGAAAGCAGCATTTGGGTCCTGAAGGAATCCTCATGCTTTAGTTTCATTGAAGGGGGGAGCTTCGAACGAAACTAAGGCGCGAGGATTCTTTCAGCACCCAAGGCAAGGCGAGCCGAGCGACCATCCTAAAGCTGTCCCTAAGCGAAGCCCGTCGATAAAGGTACAAAGGAGGAGTTGAAGATGGTGGGGAGAAGCGGGGGACAGCTGGCTGGCCGGTCGCTCGGCTCGCCTTGCCTTGTCATGCGTGCTGATGCCAGTACTGAGCCGCGGATCATTTTGTGATGATGGTACCGGGCCGTGGCACAAAAAAGGTTGGGGGCCACTGCTCTAAGTCCCATCTGGAAAGCGCTGTGGCACAGAGAAGCAGCAGCCATGTTGAATGCTGTTTCTTCCAGCCACAGCACTTTCTGGATGGAACTTAAGAGGACCCAAAGTGTTGGCTGGCAGCTGCTAAATTGCAGTCTGCTCTCTCAGCAAGAGCAGCAGCAGAGAGAAGCAGCTGCCGACCTGGAGAGCACTTGGAGCATCTCCACAAGCAAAACCTCAGCAGCAGGGGATGGAAGAAGCAGCTGCAAGATCTCTGCTGCAGCACTTTCTGGATGGATCTTCCTAAAGAAAAGAAGAACCATCTGGTCCATTCCCAAACCGCTTCGGCCCACAATGCTCCCCCTCTGCAATAGGCAGCATGTTTCTGGGGTGGCTGACAAAATGGGGTTGATATAGGTGGGCTTTTATGCATTTTTGGGTGGGCTTCATGATTGAGATGTCTGTTCATTGTGAAATGTACTTTGACCTGTGCTTGAGTATACCTTTTTAGCATTCTAATTATTGCTGTCTGACTTCCATTGTGGCTGGGAGGTCACTATAGCAGTCGGGTCCTACCTGTTCCACTACCAGTTTGGTGATTGCGCATATGTGTGCACCTAATGCATGTGCACCTAATGCTCATGTGCAGCTTTCCACACACCAGCTGAGGCCTGCAGCACCAATAAGCTTAGAGGATAAAGAAGAGAAAAGTGCAGGGATGGGTGGGAGGGCTTTTCTTTCTCCTCTCAGTTGGTTGTTGGTTTGGTTGAACTGGTAGTAATTTTTGCTACTGGTTCAGCTGAACTGAGCTGAACTGGTAGCATACCACCACTGGAAGTCATGCCCTGTCCTTGGAGCTGTGTGGGGAATGTAGATTTTAGGAGTCTTAGTTTTTCTATTTTTTAATCTCATCAGCTCAAATCTCTACCCCCCAAGTTTTTTATTTTATTTTTACAATAAATGCATCTTTCATTTTAACAGTGTCGACTGGGTACATATATCTTGGGCTAACAATTATAATTAATATTTTCTTACCAATATTACAATAATAACATTTCCTTTACAAGCCATTATCTCTTACATCTATAATCTTTGTAACAATCTTTGTTAGGGATAACATTGTTTTACCCTAACTGGTTTAGGTAAATAATAATATGTAATCATAGTTTGTATGTTAAAGTGTCTGCAACTTTAACTGTGGGATAGTAATTAAGGGAGTGGTTGTGAAAGCACTTTAAAAGAAGCAAGACGGCAGCTTGCTATCTCTCTGGCTTTGATGAAACCTGATTACTGCAAGGACACAAGACTGCATTGCTCGAACGGGAGAGAAAACAAAGGACTGGCTTGTAAGTGTATTGACATAGGGTATTCAACACGGACTTTGCTAACTGAATATCCCTGAATGGACTGACTAAATGATACATGACTATTGGACTGTTATTTTGACTATGCTATGAACTCATAATGGAATAAACTATATATTTGATAGCACAAGCGTATCTGTCATTTTTACTGTATGTTAATAAACATACAAGCTTAGCTCACTCATTTATCTGTGTGCCTATCTGACTAAGCTGCACATTCTGTTTAGCTTGTCTCCCTAACCCTGGTTGGGGAAACCAGGCTTAACAATCTTAACTTATTTCTCTATATATTCATTGTTGTGTCCATTTGGAAAGAGGCCAGGAGTCGGTGACTTTGTATCAAGCTCTTTATTGTAGTTAGGAACCGAACTGGCTCTCCGGAAAACTTTGCAGCTTTTTATTTCCAAGCCGTGGCAGCCGCGGCCAATGGCACCGCTTTGAATCTCCCGCGATTCGAATCTACCAATCGCGGGAGATTCTCAGCGAGCCAATCAGCGCAACTTGCCTAACCAATCCGATCGCCCCACGCTTTGGCCAATCAAAGCGCGGCGATTTCAAGAATTCAAATTAAGGTACAGAACACCCCTCCCCTCTTGGTTTGGTCCTACGTAGCGTAGTCCCGTAAGTAGGCGGGGCTCCGTCTTTGCCTACTGGACCTGCGTAGGTCAGTCGTAGGTTGGATCCCAGCCGGTTCAGTCGGGGTCTCTGTTTCTCTTGACTCCATCGTGGGAACCACCTGGTATGTCTGGCCGGGCCGCTCTTCGCAGCTCCCTCCTGGGCTACCCGGGTTGGTTGAGCTGCGGGTTTCGCTGCTCCAGCTCGGTCTTCCCGGGTTGGTTGAGCTGGCCTGGCTGTCTCTCCCTGGTGAGGTTTCATGCTGGCTGCTTGCAGGTGAGTATGGCTGGTTTCTTTCTTCTGGGTTTTGGTTCCCGGGGTATCCCCTCCCCTCTTGGTTTGTGTTGAGGGGATTGGTTTTGTTTGGTTGCGTGTCGGTGGTGTCTTTTGTGGCAGTCCTCGATCTTAACTGATCGATGTGGCGTTTCCACGCTCGTCCGTCAGTTGTTTGTAGCCGGTACGAGCGTGAGCCTGTTAGCTGTGTTATGATTGCTGGTACCCATAATGGGTCTTCGGTTAGGTTCTTCGCGTTGACGGTGTCGCCTGGTGCGAAGGTTCGGTGTTTGCTGGTGGAGTCTGGGGGTTTCTCTGGGTTGTAAGTGGGGTGTAGTCTATCGAGTGGGGACCTTATTTTCCTCCCCATTAGCAGTTCTGCCGGGCTTTTATTTGTTGTGGTGTTCGGGGTTATGTACTGTATAAAGAGTAATTTATTTATTTTGTCTTGGATCTCCCCATGGTCTATTTTCTGGATGGTTTTCTTTGTGAATTGAACCATCCGTTCTGCCCTTCCATTCGCCGCCGGATGCACCGGGGCTGTCAGTGCATGTCGTATGCCCCTTTCCGCTAGGAATTTTTCGAATTCCAGCGAGGTGAATTGGGGCCCATTGTCGGTGACGAGGACATCTGGGAGGCCGTGTGTTGCGAAGAGTTTGCAGAGTTCTTTGGTCACGGCTTCCGTGGTGGTTGTTCTCATGTTGCTTACCTCCAGCCAGTTGGAGTAAGCGTCTACGGTTATTAAGAAAGTGTGTCCTTTTGTGGGCCCAGCGAAATCTATGTGGATTCTAGACCAAGGTCCCCTGGGGGTTTCCCACTCTAGGATGGATGCTGTGGGTGGGCTTGGTCTAGTTTCCTGGCATCGTTGACACCTTGCTACCCAGGCCTCGATCTGTTTGTCCATCCCTGGCCACCAAGCGTAACTTCTGGCCAGGGCTTTCATTCTAACGATGTCCGGGTGCCCCTCGTGTAACAGTTCCAGTACCTTCCCTTGTAGTTTTTCCCAGGATGACCACCCTATCCCCCCATAGTATACACCCTTTTAGTAACAAGAGTTCCGTTTGCTGGTTCTGGAATGTCCTGAAAGTCTCGTTGTTGTCCTTTTCCGGCCACCCTTTCTCTACCCAATGCAAAACCCGCGCCAGACGTTTGTCTTTATTAGTTTCTCGGGCAATGTCTGACATGGTTATGGGTAGGTCGGGTAGAGTCTCTATGCTGAGGGTGGTCGTCGTGGGTGCTGGGTCAGTGTCTGGTTCGGGTAATGGTGAGCGGCTTAAGGCATCCGCATGGGAGATAGTCTTACCGGGTCGGTGTGTGAGTCTGTAGTTGTAGGCGGCCAGGAATTCGGACCACCTTGTCATTCTGGGAGACAGAATGTTCGGGGTGGCCCTGTTCCCTGCGAGTATTCCCAGCAGCGGTTTGTGGTCGGTGATGATGGTAAACGTCCAGCCGTAGAGGTACTCGTGAAACCTTTTCACTGCGGCGACGATAGCCAAAGCCTCTTGGTCCAGCTGGCTGTAGTTCCACTCCGGTTTGGTGAGGGTCCTTGAAAAGAACGCGATGGGTGCTTCCTTTCCGTCGGGGAGAGTATGGCTGAGGACAGCGCCGACGCCGAAGGGTGATGCATCGCATGTGATGGCTAGTGGTAGGGTCTCATTGTACTGGATGAGGACGGCATCCGAAGTGAGCAGGTCCTTGGTTTTCCTGAAGGCGGCTTCCTCACGTTTCCCCCAAGTCCAGGTAGCCGCCTTGTCCAAAAGCCTATGCAAAGGCTCCGCCGTGGTCGCCTTTTGGAGCAGGAAGACATTATAAAAGTTAAGTAGCCCCAGAAACGCCTGCAGTTCTGTTTTTGACCTGGGTGTGGGGGCTTCTTTGATGGCTTTAATTTTTTTGTCGGTGGGGTGAATGCCGTGTCAGTCTAGGAGGTATCCTAGGAATTCGACCCGCTCTGTGTACAGTTGGCATTTTTCCCTCTTCACTTTAAGCCCGGTTTCTTTGAATTTCATTAGCACCTCCCTTAGGCGACTCTCTAGTTCGGCCTGGTTGGTTGCCGATATTAGTACATCGTCGAAGTAGGGTATCACCCCCTTGATGCCTTGTAAGAGTCTTTCCATGAGGCTCTGGAAAATTCCAGGCACCACGCTGACTCCGAATTGGAGTCAGTTACATCTAAAAGCTCCCCGGTGGGTGACTATGGTTTGCGCCTCTGCAGTTTCCTCGTCCACTGGCAGTTGCTGGTATGCTTGGGCCAGGTCGAGTTTCGCGAAAACTTTGCCCCCTCCCAGTGAGTGTAGGAGATGTTGCACTACTGGGATGGGGTAAGCGCTTTGCTGCAAGGCGCCATTTAGGGTGGCCTTATAGTCCCCGCAGATTCTCACTGACCCATCAGGCTTGATTGGGGTGACTATTGGGGTCTCCCACCAGGTGTGGTCTATGGGTTGTAGGACCCCTTGCTTGACGAGCTTGTCAATTTGCTCATCAATTTTTGGTTTGAGTGCGAAAGGTACCCACCTTGGTTTTAGGCGTTTTGGGGAAATGTTTGGGTCTAGGCTGAAGGATATAGGGGGCCCTCGGTACTTGCCTAGGGTGCCGTCGAACACTTCTTGGAAGTCCCGGGCCAGTTGCTGCTCCCAGTCGGCTTCGGCGATGTGGTCGATGCCCGTGACTGCGATGCCAAGCGGTGCGAACCATTGAAGTCCCAGCAGGCTAGGTCGGTCTCGATTGACGATGGTCAAGGGAAGTCTTTCGGTGTGCCCCTTGTAGGTTACTGTGAACTGTCCTGTTCTGACTACAGGGATGCGGTTTCCCTGGTAGTCTTTGAGGATTAGTCTCTGGTTTTCTAGTCCCCTTCTCTGGATGGTAGGCACCAAGCGTTTAATTTCTTGCCAGGCTACCATTGAGAGGTAGGACCCAGAGTCCACCTCCATTTTACAGGGTTCGTCTTCAATTCTTGAGGCGGCAGACGCAGGCGATGTGGCCCTTTTTGTCGCAGTGCCGGCAGACTGAGTCGAAGAACCGGCATTCGGATCTGGGGTGGTCGCCTCCAGAACCGGCACACGCGGTCCTCGACTTACGACTCCGCCGGCTGCGCTGGTCGCAACCTGCCTGGAGACGGTGGATTTCTTCCTCCTCATCTGAAGTGCCCGAGGTGGAGTGGAGTTCGCCCTGGTGGGTGGTAGTTTCAGGTTGGGCCTCGGCTGACCTTGCAGGGTGGTTGTTTGCGGTGTGGTCCCCGGCGTTCGGTCTCTGCATGCGGTCTGCTGATTGTCGGGTGGCTTCAGCTGCCGTGGCTTCGGTGATGGCATGGGCGAGGGTGATGTTGTCCTTGGCCATCAGCCGACTTTGGAGAACGGGGTCCCAAAGGCCGAGCACGATTCGGTCCCGCAGGGCCTCGTTCATATTGGAGAACTCGCATAATCCTCCAAGGTGCCGTAGCGCTGCGACGAAATCACTGAAACTCTCGCCTGACCGCTGGTCCCGCCGATAAAATTCGTGTCATCGGATTAGGATGGGTACAGCTGGAGCGTAGTGTCTCCGGAGTAATGGCTCGAGGTCATCCCAATCCATCGCGGTAACGTCGACGGGCTTGGCTAGCGCTTTTGCCATCTTAAACACTGCGGGCCCGCAGTGCGTTAGGAAGACGGCTCGTTTCTTCGGTCCGGTGGCATCCTTCAGGTCGTTGCATTCGAGGAACATGCGGAATCTGTCCATGTAAGATTCCCAGTCCTCGCTAGCGGGGTTGAAGGGTGTTGGTGGCGCAATGCTGGCCATCTCGTCGGTTGGCTGGCTTCCGTCGGACACGTGCTTCGGTTCAGGATCAGAATCCCATCCTCATCGCCAGTGTTGTGTCCGTTTGGAAAGAGGCCAGGAGTCGGTGACTTTGTATCAAGCTCTTTATTGTAGTTAGGAACCGAACTGGCTCTCCGGAAAACTTTGCGGCTTTTTATTTCCAAGCCGCGGCGACCGCAGCCAATGGTACCGCTTTAAATCTCCCGTGATTCGAATCTACCAATTGCGGGAGATTCTCAGCGAGCCAATCGGCGTGGCTCGCCTAACCAATCAGATTGCCCCGCGCTTTGACCAATCAAAGCGCGGGGATTTCAAAAATTCAAATTAAGGTACAGAACATTTATCTACTCAGTTTTAACTTGTTTTATTTTCCAACCTTTGGTAAAATGAATCCCATACTATGTAATCTTCAGTTTCTTCTTTTTCTTTGATTGCCATTGTTAATCTATTCATCTCTGCACATTCTAATATTTTCTCAATCACCTTTCCCTCTGCCAGAATTTTTTCGCTTTTTCAATTATTCTAGCTGCAATCAGTACATGGATGATTAAATATGCTTTTTCTTTACTATAGCTTTCAGGTACCATCCCTAATAAGAATATTTCAGGTTTCAAATCTATATGTTGCTTTATCATTTTTTCCAACCATGTGTGTATTTTTGTCCAATATCTCTATGGCTCTGTACATGTCCACCACATATGATAATATGATCCAGGTGTCTGGTGGCACTTCCAGCATTTAGCTGATTTGTCTTTAAACATCTTTTCCAGTTTTACTGGTGCAAAGTGCCATCTATAATGTCTTTTCCAACATAGAGGAGGACTAGGGGTGCCATGATAGCAGTCTTTCAAAATTTGAGACCTGTCACAAAAAAGGGTTTGACTTATTCTCAAATCATTGGTGGGTAGGACAACAAGTAATGGGCATACAATCATTAGGAAAAGATCCAATGCAGACCTAAGAAGAAATTTCCTGAAAGTGAGAATAATCAATCAGTGAAACAGCTTACTTCCAGAAGTTGTGGGTGCTCCATCACTGGATAGTTTGAAGAAGATATTGGACAACATTTACTCAAAATGGTATAGAGTTTCCTGCTCAAGTAGAGGGTTAGACTAGAAGACCTCCAAGGCCCTTCCAACCTGTTAGTCTATGTTCTAAATGCTAGTGTTCAATAAAATCATCATAAAACACACTAATGTGAACAAGGGATTCTGCAAACGGCTTAAAATGTAATCGAGTTGGTGAGCACCCAAAGTGCAATTGTGTGATTGTGGAGGCTCCAAGCCATCAAGCTTGAATCTGGGTCATGCTCCCTTTTTTGGATCCATTGTAACCTTGAATGGTCACTGAGCAACAGGTCATAAGTTAAGGAGTACCTATAAAGAAGTTTTTCCTTTCTTTCCTCTCCAAGATAGCTTGGCTTCAAGTACCTAGAACAGGGATCTGCAACCTTAAAATACTCAAAGAGCCATTTGGACCCATTTCCCACAGAAAAAAAACCATTAGGAGTCACAAAACCTGGGTGGGCATGGCCAACTTGATGTCACTCACTCCCACCCAGTCACATGACCCCCTAGCCATGCCTACCCAGCTGGTCATTAGGGCAGAGAGCCAGTTGTTAAAAAACACAGGGAACCACAAAACCTCTTTCTCTCTCTCTCTCCCTCTTTCCTGAAGGAATGGGATTCAAAAATCCCAGCAACTGGTTTGATGCCCAGTTGCTAGGTGGGCGTGATCTACCAGAACTTCTGGGAGGGACATTTTTCGCTTTCCCAAGGTCCAGAGGCTTCTTTTGGGCCTCTGGGGGGAGGGCGAAAACAGCCTCCCCTTGGCTGTGGAGGCCCTCCGGAAGCCAGAAACAGGCCTGTTTCACGACTTCATATAACACAAGTTAAAGTGACGATAGACTATCGAAAAGAGCATATGAAAATGATAAAGACATCATGAAAAACAAAAATAAAAGTGATAAGCTTTTTAGAGGACAGCAATTTTGAGATTCATCTATCAATTCACTTTGCTCTATTGCAAGATTTGGAAGAAATGAACGTTGCCAACTAAAATGAACAAATAGTCAAAAACATCCTTGAATCTGTTTCATTTATAGTACCACTGGAAAAACACTTTGTACCATCAAAAAATCTCTGATGAAACTATTGATTTATTGAAAAAATGATGGACAGTGAAGAATAGTGGAAGTTTCATTAATAAATTGGAGTACATTGAACTTTGCAAGACCATAAGAAAATATATCCAAGAAGAAACATGAAAATATATCCAAGAAGTTAACATGAAACTTGTGAAAAAGGCAATTGAAGGGGGAAAATGGGATTAATAGAGCAAAATGCAAATTTATAAATACAAGAAAGAAGGTTTTTGCATTAAAATGTGAAGATGGCTCTGTATGTAGAACAAATTGGGAAATGTTAAAAATAATTGGAAAATTCTACTCAGAGCTATACAAAGATTGAAATAACTCAAAAATAACAATATCCATGAAAGAGGAAATGCTGATGTCCTAATGAAGGAAGTACCATACAATCAATAAAAATGGCAAAGCTTCAGGAAATGACTGTATTATAGTTGAAATGCTGAAAGCTGGCGGTCACAGTTTACACAAGATACTAGCTGAACTCTATTCAAGATGCCCCAGAAAAGAAAAAATACCCAATGCATGGAAAAATGCTGAAGTGATTCTTATACACAAGAAAGGGGCCCAAGATGATTTAAAGAATTATCATCCAATAAGCCTTCTTTCAGTCATCTGCAAGGTTTTCACAAAGATAATAGCAAAAAGTATATTGAGAACAATAAATGTGTACAGCCAAAGAAGCAGGCAGGTTTTGGAAGTGGCTACAGCACTATCAAACATGGAATTTATTTCATCAATGACTGGAAAAAAGGGGTAAAGATTAGGAATATAATTTGTATTGTTAAGCAAACAAATAACTCAGATATATTATATGATTATTAAGCACTAATTGTGTGTGTGTGTGTGCATGTGTGTGCACGCGCATGTGCAGTTACAGCACAATGGATCACATTCAGGTTGTTCAGCAAGTCATTGAAAGGCACAAAGAGTACACCATGCCTCTGTGCATGGCTTTCATTGACTACAAAAAGGTGTTTGACTCAGTATTCCAGCAAGGAATAATTCATGCATTGCTCAACTAAGACATAAACAGTGCTTTTACATAAACTTACTATAATCAATATATGAAAAAAACAATGGTGGCAATTTGTCTCAATGATCTTAAACATTCAACGAGGTGTACAACAAGGTGATACAATATCACCTATCTTTTTCTCAGCCTGTCTTGAAGACTACACTACACTACACTACATGTATTATATGCAAAATAGACAAAAAACCTACCACAGGGAAAGAAAAACAAAAGACACCTGATGGGACTCGCAGGGTTGCACAAAGAGCTCTCTGACAAATAGAGGGACAGAAAGGACAAACATAAAAAATTTAAAGAGGGACACATAACTAAAACAGAATACCAGCAAATAACCTGAATCTGCAGGGATGGAGTCAGGAAGACTAAGGCTCAGAATGAACTAAGACTTGCCACAAATGCCAAAAATAATGATGTCTCTTTCAATATATAAGGAACAATAAGAAAGTCAAAGAAACATTGCTTCATTAATGGAAGAAGATGGCAATAAGGGAGAAAGCATAACTGTCCTTCTTTGGATCTGTTGTCATGCAAAAGGGGGGCAAATGTCCAACCTATCAAAAACAGCACCATGGGGAGGTTCGGTTTTGAGCCTCCCCAAAGACGGACCGCTGACCACGATTGTGCATGGCTTTGGTCCATGCTTCGACGTCGGAGAGCCCCGATCTTTTAGATTTGGGGCAGAAGCTGCCTTGTAGGGGTGGCGGAGGAAGGGGAGACCATCAGCCTGGTAGAGGGGAACTGCAAATCCCCCCCCCCAGTTTGGCAAAACTCCCTCCCGAAGATGCCTGAAGCGGTGTTCTAAAATGGCCACCCTGAAGGGGAAGATTAGACTGGAATAAGTATTGGGCAGGAGAGAGTGGAAGAAGTGAACAGCAGGAGGAATGGAACAATATAATTAAATGGAAACTACCCTCTGGATTAACATTACAAAGTATCTTTAAGAAAGGACTCAAAGCGTCGAATTGAAAGAAGTTAAAAAAAAGGTGTGAATTGCCTTTGACAGTGACGGAGCTTCGAACGAGAGGTAGAAACTGCAGAAGGAATTACACAACTAACTTGGATAAGTATATCTTGATTTTATATAAGCACTAATTTAAGATGAACTATAGATCGCTAAAGAGGAAACTTATATTAATTTGATTTGATCTTTTTGGAAGATTGTGGTTTGAAAAGCTATGAATAATTGGGAAGGAAAAGAAAAGAGGAGGTGTGGATTTGTTAGAACAAAGAGCGCCATCTGAGTTAAATTCAACTTGACTTTTTTTTTTTAAAAAAAGACTCTGTTTCTTAATAATATAAGGAAAATTGACACAATAAAATAAGAGTTTTGGAAAGTTGAAATATTGAAGTAAAGAAAGACACAGGAAGCTTCTGCCCTTGGATTAATTGTTGATTCTGTTATGGACTTGGTATTGGACTAGCTAAGGACTAAAAGTTGAGAGGAAGGAAACAAAAGCGGAATGTGAGAAATTAAGTTTAAAGACAGTAACTGGATTAAATAGAAAATTGTAAAATGGTGATATCTGTTCAGGCACTAAATATGGAACGTGGAAACATTAAGGAAATCTTACAAGAAAGAGGTGAAACTTTGGGCTTCATTTTTAAATTTTTTGAAGAGGTGATTGCAGAGTATGAACAACAAAGACAAAGTACAGAAGAAGAGGTGGAGCAAATTTCAGAAGGGGCCATCTTTAATCACCATCGAGAACAAAGAAACCCAGAAGGAAAGAGAAAAAGAATTGGGAATAAATATTGGAGGTCTGGGAAATTGAATGAAGAGTAAATTGAATAATATCCAGAAAATAAAAAAGGGGAAAAGAATCAGCAGAAATTTGAAGGGCGGAAGGTAGCTAAAAATAGAAAGGGGGTTAAAAACTGGAATGAAATAATAAAGGGGGAAATGTTACAGGAAAGAAGGGAAAAGAAACAGGATTTGGGAACAAAGGAATATGGGAATTTTTAAAAAATGGGGGTAAATTTCTTACACAGAGATAATGGCTGTATGATACTTGGAGAGGGGATTCTGCAAGGTGCTGGGGAATAATATAGATAAATTTGTAGTTGTGAAATGGGGACATATAAGATGGATAATAGAATTGTTATTTTTGGCAATGCTCTCTTCCTTTATGTTTAAAAGGTAAATACAATAAATATATGGAATATGTTTATCAAATATATTGAAATACTTTGAGGATTGGAATGCTGATTTTCCTTTTTATTTTTATTTTGGTTTAAATATGAATGGAATAATTAATAGAATATGTATAATAAATAGATTGAAATAAATGAAATGAGATAGGAGAAGAGCTGAAATGAAATTGGCATTAGGGTTTAGGATTAAATGAGTAGATAAATATTCTTTTTCTTCCCTGAAATAGTAGATAAATTTTACGGAATTAGGAAGGAGGAAACCATGCAGAATCTGATTTATATATGTTATGGAGTTTTAAAGGGGATTAGCAATTTTAAAGTTGTAGGTAATAAAATGATAAATATTTGATGTGATTTAAAAGGGGAAATAATGAATATGTAACTTTGAGGTGGCACACTTAAATTGATATTAAAGAGGGGGAACCAATTTATTGAAGAAGTGTTACTAATTAGAATTTAAGAGGATTATACAAATGTGACAGTTAAAAGTATTACAGTACATTAACCATAAAGTTAACTATAAAGTTAATAAAATTTGTTGTTTTTTTTAAAAAACAAACAGCACCATGGGAGACAGAATAGAAATGTAGGTGAAAATAGGCAAGAAATTGGTAAAAGAACACCCATCTACTTTAGACAAATTCAAATCACCAGGACCAGGTGGGTTTACATTCCAGGGTTCTGAAGGAGCTGGCAGATGAGATCTCAGAACCATGAATAAAATGTTTCAGAGCTCCTGAGCATGGGGAAACTGCCAGAGGACTAGAAAAGAGCTGATGTTAATCCAGTCTTTGAGAAGGAGAAAAAAAGTGGAAACAGGAAACTATAGTCCAATCAGCTTGACATCAATACTTGGAAAAATCCGGGAAAAGTTAATCAATCAGTGGATTTGTGAGCACTTAGAAATGAACAAGCTGATTACTAGAAGCCAGCATGGGGTCATTAAAAACAGATCATGCCTGAGAAATTGACTGCCTTCTTTGATAAAGTGACTAAATGAGTGTTCAAGGAAATACTGTAAGTATAATTTACTTGGATTTTAGAATCACGTTTCACAAAGTATACAATTTTGAGGAGATATGGGGATAGAAGGGAAACTAATGAAATTTACAGATAGCATCAAATTGGGAGGATACTTTGGGAGATAGACTCAAGATTCAGAAGGACTTTGTACTGCTCTATGTTGTACTAGTGAGGCCACACTTGAAATGCATAAAGTTCTGGTTGTCATGATACAACAAAGATTCTGAGACTCTGGAAAGTGTGGCAGACAAGAGAAATGATGATGATAGCAGATCTGGAATTTATACTGTATGATGAATGGTTAATGGAACTAGATATGGATTAGGATTATAGCTGCCTTCCAGGACTAGACTAGAGTTGGGAGGGACCTTGTAGGTCATCAGGTCCAACCCTGTTCAAGCAGGAGACCCTGCACCATTTCTGACAGATGGCAGTCCTGTCTCTTCTTGAAAGGTTCCTGTTGTGTATGTATATAAGTAATAAAGTGTGAGTTTGGAGTAGGTGCGGGGTTCTGGCCCTGCACTTCTGATTGGCTGTCAAGCGGCCGTACCGGATTGGCCCGTTCCAGGGAATCCGATTGGCCCTTAACAGAGAGTTCCTATTGGTCATAAAAGCTAGCGTTCCTAGCCTGTTATTGGTTAAAACGTTACAAGGCGAGGGTTACTGTTGTTTTATTGAGAAGTCACTATGTAAATAAAGAGCTGAAGTTCACCGTGCAGAGGCTTGTCTCCATTCCTCCTCACCCATTCTCAAACTTAACACTGATGACAAGGATGGGATTTGGAGACATCTGAACCAACGAAACTTCGAAGAACACTGAGCACGTGACAGATGACGCCAACAACGGAACCATGTCCGGCGGCATCGTACCACCCACGCCATTCGATCCAACCCAAGAGGACTGGGAGTCCTACATGAATCGCTTCCAAATGTTCCTAGAGATGAACAATTTGAAGGACGCCACACCAGGAAAGAAATGGGCGGTGTTCCTAACGCATTGCGGTCCAACTGTATCTAAGATGGCTAAAGCACTAGCCAAACCCCGAGAAGCAAAGGCGATGGATTGGAATGACCTCAAACCTCTCCTGCGAGGTCACTACGCCCCAACTGTGCCTATGCTGGTGAGACAGCACGAGTTTTTCCAGAGGAACCAGCGAAAGGGAGAAAGTGTGGCCGACTTCATAGCAGACCTCCGAAATTTGGGAGGCCTCTGCAAATTCGCCGATTTAGAAGAGGCACTACGAGATCGCTTAGTCCTGGGATTAGATGCACCAGGCGTGCAAAGCAAGCTGATGGCAAAAGGAGACATCAGCCTTGCCGATGCCATTGCCGAAGCCACGGCAGCAGAGGTGACCAAGAAGTTGGCTGCACAACTACGGTGGAACCGCACTCCGGTACCACCACCGGCCAGCGAAATCTCACCTAGTTCAGAAGCGCAGCTGGCAACAATGCACCACGAGGACCTCTCTTCATCGTCAGACAGCAACGAAGAAGGGGTCCATCAACTGCGGTCCAACCGGGACCCTCACCCGAAGCCCTTACGCCCTTGTGCTGGTTGTGGAGCCAACCATGCCAGATCTGAATGCAAATTCCGCGACGCACTCTGCCACAAGTGCAGGAAACGAGGTCACATCGGACGGGTCTGCCGCAGCTTGCCAGGACCCAGCCAGGCTTCAAAAGGGACTAACTTTCGCCAATCAACAGGAAACCGTCCTGTACGGCGAGAGCCAGTAAACCACTCCTACAGAAATCGAGCTTTGCAGAGAGAAGAGGCTCACCATACTATTACTATCGGTCATGCCTCAGCCTTGGACACTAAGAAAATCCGAGTCATGGTAGCCATCGAGAACCAGCCTTGCCACATGGAGGTCGACTCGGGATCGTCCCTCTCGATGGTGTCATGGAAGACACTCAAGCAACTCATTCCCACAATTCAACGCCAAGATCTACGGTTCCAACGCCTCATCCTCAAGGACTACCAGGGGAATCGAATCCCCGTCGTCGGGTCCTGCCGAGTCCGAGTCTTCTTCAAGAAGCACACAGCGTACTTACCTTTAATGGTCATCGATAGAGATAGGCCTAGCCTACTGGGCCTCCAATGGTTCGCGCCACTCGGCATTGAAGTGGCCGGCATAAACCGAATCGGTGGCTGTGACTGGGAGGAAGATCTTATATCTGAGTTCGGGGACGTCTTCGTGGACAGCTTAGGCGAGTACAAAGGGACCCCGATCTCATTCAGCTTAGATCCAAAGATAGCTCCCATTCGTTTGAAACCCCGTTGAGTTCCGTTCGCTTTAAAACTGAAAATTGACGAACAACTTCACAAACTGATAGCTCAGGGGGTGTTGAAGCCCATTGATCACTCCCCTTGGGAAACCCCTATTGTAACACCCATCAAGCCAGATGGGTCAATCCGAATTTGTGGGGACTACCGGGCCACCTTGAACCACGCCCTGCAGCAGAACGCATATCCAGTCCCGGTGGTGCAGCACCTCCTCCATTCCCTGGGGGGTGGGAAAGTTTTTGCTAAATTGGATTTAGCTCAAGCATATCAACAATTACTAGTGGATGAAAAAACGGCACAGGCCCAAACTATTGTGACGCGCTGCAGTGCCTTTAAATGTACCTGGCTGCAATTTGGAGTTAGTATAGCCCAGGGGATCTTCCAGAGCCTTATGGAAAGGTTATTACAAGGAATTAAGGGCGTGGTCTCTTATTTTGACGATGTTTTAATAGCAGCCCCTACAAAATTTTTTTACAAGACCGGTTAAAATTAGTCTAAGTTAAAATTCTAATAAGCTGGTCTTAGGGTTAAAAAAAACAAATGTAAATTATGTACTGACAGTGTTGAGTTTCTGGGGTACCTGATTGATAGCCAGGGCATTCACCCTACCGAGAGTAAGTTAAAGGCAATCAAAAACGCTCCCAGGCCACGAAGCAAGGCCGATCTCCAGGCGTTCCTAGGCCTCATCAATTTCTATAATGTATTTTTACCGCACAAAGCAACCGTCGCTGAACCGTTACACCAATTGTTAGATAAAAAAGCAATGTGGTTATGGGGTCACCGAGAAGAACAGGCGTTCCGAAATGTTAAAAAATTGCTCACATCTGACTCTGTACTCATGCAGTATAACGAGACTTTGCCATTAGTTATAACCTGCGATGCATCGCCTTTTGGGGTGGGCGCCATTTTGAGCCACGTGCTGCCTAATGGGAATGAAGCCCCTGTTACATATTTTTCAAAGACTCTTTCAAAAACAGAGCGGAACTATGGACAAATTGATAAAGAAGCCCTCGTAATCATCTCAGCTGTGAAAAGATTTCACGAATACGTGTATGGGAGGATTTTTACCATTGTGACTGACCACAAACCATTGCTAGGGATAATAGCCGGGGATAAGCTGACTCCCTACATATTATCCCCTAGGATGACCCGATGGTCAGAATTCTTAGCTGCTTATAATTATCGGTTGCAATATCAGCCGGGGAAAGCCATTCCCCACGCCGACGCATTGAGCCGAGCACCACTTCCAGAGATTCTCGATGATCCAGCACCAACGGTAACCACGTTGCAAATTGAGGCACTCAACTCACCACCACTGAGTGCACGAGACATCGCGAGAGAAACCAAGCGCAACCACACCCTAGCACGAGTCCTGGGTTGGGTAGAACGCGGATGGCCATTGGACCAAGTATCAGATGACTTCACACCGTTCAAGTCTAGGCAGACTGAACTCTTCTCCCAGAAGGGCTGTATCATCTGGGGCGATAGAGTCGTTATCCCAGAGCGGCTCCATAAAACGTTGCTGAGAACATTGCACGAGGGCCACCCCGGCATCGTGCAAATGAAAGCACTTGCACGAAGCTACGCATGGTGGCCGGGCATTGACAAGCAAATCGAACAGTGGGTTAAAGCTTGCCCCTGGTGCCAAGAAGTCAGCAACGCCCAACCAAAAGCCATGCCTACTGAATGGGAGACACCTCGCGGACCCTGGTCCCGAATTCACCTGGATTTCGCGGGACCAACCAAGGGCCACACCTTTCTGCTTACAGTCGATGCCTATTCAAATTGGCTCGAAATTCATCGCATGACGACTACGACCTCCAAGGCAGTCATCAAGGTTCTCAACAGACTCTTTGCAACCCACGGACTACCACACGTCCTGGTGTCCGATAACGGGCCACAGTTTACTGCACTAGTGTTCGAACAGTATCTTGCTGATCGCGGCATCCGCCATGAACTCACCTCGCCTGTGCATCCTGCAACCAATGGCCGAGCAGAACGCATGGTCCAATTTGTGAAGAGAACCTTACAAAAAGTAGACTACGACAACATTGACAACAAGGTCAATCAAATCCTCTTCTTGCAACACATCACCCCACATAGCGTCACTGGCAGAACTCCCGCCGAACTGCTTATGGGACGAAGGCTCCGCTCCCACCTTGACCGGTTGCACCCTGCTTATGAACCGGAGAAACCACTAGGATCCAGCGGCCGCTGTCGCACCTTCCAGGTAGGAGACCTCGTGTATGCAAAGAACTTATCGGGCGACCCGTTGTGGGTGGAAGCGACAGTAGTACGTGTAACCGGTCCCAGATCCTACCTTGTGCAATGCCTTGACAATAAACTTTGGAAATGGCATATCAACCAATTATGGTCACGACTTGCAGCAGCCAGTCCGCAACTCCCCTACGACCAAATTGAGGGGGGGGGGAGGTACGGAAGATGTGGAAATCCTAGAGAACCCGCTCGAAGGAAACGACGATTTAAATGTAACTCAAGAAGCGGAGCTGGAGGGAGAAACGTTTGCGCCTCAGGGAATTGCGGAAAATGTGGGCAATGACTTGGAAGTGAACTCTGAACCAGAGGCAGCCCCACCACCAAGCGGCGATCTACCTCAGCTGGATTGCAACCAGTCAAAACAAAGGAAATCCAAAAGACTGAAAAAACAACCGTCCTATTTAAGGGACTATGACTTGGACTAAGGAACCAGGGGGAAGGGGTGTTGTGTATGTATATAAGTAATAAAGTGTGAGCTTGAAGTAGGTGCAGGGTTCTGGCCCTGCACTTCTGATTGGCTGTTAAGCAGCCGTACCGGATTGGCCCGTTCCGGGGAATCCGATTGGCCCTTAACAGAGAGTTCCTATTGGTCATAAAAGCTAGCGTTCCTAGCCTGTTATTGGTTAAAACGTTACAAGGGTTGCCTATATAAGGCGAGGGTTACTGTTGTTTTATTGAGAAGTCACTATGCAAATAAAGAGCTGAAGTTCACCATTCAGAGGCTTGTCTCCATTCCTCCTCACCCATTCTCAAACTTAACAGTTCCAGTGATGAAGCTCCTACAACTTTTGAGGGCAAGCTGTTCCATTGATTGTTCTCACTGTCAGAAAATTTCTCCTTATTTCTAGGTTGAATCTCTCCATCAATTCCCACCCATTATTCCTTGTTTCGCCTTCAGGTGCTTTGGAAAATAGGCTGACCACCTCCTCTCTGTAATGGCCCCTCAAATATTGGAAGACTGCTGTCATGTCTCCCCTGGTCCTTCTCTTCACTAGACTAGCCATGCCCAGTTCCTGTAATTGTTCTTCATATGTTTTAGCCTCCAGTCCACTAATCCTCTTGGTTGCTCTTCTCTGCACTCTAGAGTCTCAACATCTTTTTTGTAGTGTGGTGACCAAAACTGGATGCAGTATTCTAGGTGTGGTCTTACAAGGCTTTATACAGTGGTATTAGTACCTCACTTGATCCTGATTGAATCCCTCTGTTAATGCAGCTTAGGATTCCATTGGCTTTTTTGGCTGCCGCTACACACTGCTGGCTCATATTTAGCTGGTTGTCCACTAAGACTCCAAGATCCCTCTCAAAGTTACTGCTATTAAGCCTGGTTTCTCCCAATCTATTACTTTTGGTTTTTCTTGCCTAAGTGAAAGACTATTTTTCTCTACATTGAATTTCATTTTGTTAGATAGAGGCCAGTGTTCAAGTCTGTCAAGATTCCATCTGGATCTTGACTCTACCATCTAGGACATTGGCTATTCCTGCCAGTTTACTATCATCTGCAAATTTGATAAGTTCCTCTTGTATTTCCTTATCTATGTCATTTATGAAGATATTGAAGAATAGTAGGCCTAAGATGGAATCTTGTGGTACCCCACTGCTTACTTTCCCCCATGTAGATGTCGTACCATTAAGGATTACTTGAGACACTGTCACAGAGTAAAGAAGGTTGACTTATTCTCCATAGCACCTAAAGATAGGACAAGAAGCAATGAGTGGAAGCTTATTAAAGAGAGATCCAATCTAGGAGAAATATCAAGACAGTGAGAACAATTTATCAATGGCACAGCTTGCCTGTGAGAGTAATGGGTGCTCAATCGCTGGAGGTTTTCAAGAAAAGATTGGACAATCATTTGTCCAGGATGGAGTAAGATCTCCTGCCTTGGGGGTTGGACTTGAAGAACTCTAAAGTCCCTTCCAGCCCTATGATTCTATGGTTCTATATCAGCTGTTCCATATTCAAATGAATGACATTTTAACTGGCGTATGAATTCTGATTGGTTTTGAAAGAGGTTGGTGAGTTGGAAAACAGGAAGTAAGGGAACAGAACAATTTGGGAATGACATGAGTTTCTGAAAAGGAGTTTTGCAAAATGCAATATTTTGTTTTGGCACCATTTGTCTGCCTTACTTTATGCTTGTAAGGCTCAGAAAAATGGTAAAGTGGCAGTATTTTTCCTAATTAAATGCAGCATTTCCAGAAATAGCAATAATGGGAAAGTAACTTCTTTTAAAATTCATTTATTCTCTGGATAATCTTCCACCTGTTTTGGATGAGTTTACACTTCCTTTAAAGGAGTTTGGGAGTCTCATTGCTTCAGTAGTAATAACTACTGTGATCTTCCTGTCTGATTGCAGATCCTGGAGTTCACAATATCACTACCAACTTGTTAAGTTCCCCCACCCCTCCAATCATGGGAACTAGGAACTTTATGGGCATTGACAATAGATTACAATCAGGGGTGGGATTCAAATTTTTTAACAACCGGTTCTGTGGGCATGGCTTAGGTGGTGGGCATGGCTTGGTGGTCATGTGACTAGGTGGACATGGCTTAGTGGTCATGTTATTGGCTGGGTGTGGCCAACTCAATATCACTCACATCGAGGCATGCATCTCCTCACCTGGCCTCTCATGACTGTGGGGATGCTGCAACAGTCATAAGTGTGAAAAATGATCATAAGTCACTTTTTTCAGTGCCATTGTAACTTTGAATGGTCACTCCACACAAGCAAAGTACCAGCAAAGGAGGGGAAAAAAAACTCCAGAGATGTTCCTGAGACAGGAAGTCTAGTCCTGCCAAGAATGTAATAAGGGTTAATGGAGAGGTAGTTTCTGTAAGCAACACCAGAATGTTTACTTCCTGCCTTCCTTACAGGATTAGGCCAGTAATTTCTTCTGACAATCGGTTCTCTGAACTGCTTAGAATGTTAACAACCGGTTCTAGCAAATAGGTGCAAACTGGTAGAATCCTACCCTGATTACAATATATTAAAACTCTTAAATTAGAATTAGGTAACTTCATCATATGAAGCATGGCAAATGGTAATCTCACCTATAGTCAACAATGCTTAAGATGGAATGCTGCTTTCTAGAATTTGGGAGAGAAGCTTGGCATCAATGACAGTTTTATGCATTTGTGCTGTCCCAGCCAATCAAATGGAATTGGATAGTTACTTAGGAATTATGAGCTCTTCCCTTAAGGGAATGCATCATGGTAAATGTAGTTAAATGTATCCTGGGAAATGTAGTTCATGTCACGTGGCCACATCTGTAATCCTGATTGGTCACTAATTTGACCCTTGATGGGTTGGGGGAGTTTTCCTCACTTTTGCCTGAACTCCCTAACTCATGGCAGCTACTTCCTATTGCTACGAGATGGGTTAGGAGATAACCATCTTTTACTACAAGGTAGATATACAAAGGATTGGTCATTAAAGAAGAATTTTGTCACAAAGTGAGTTATGAGGATACCTGATGAACCAATAAATGTACTTTGTTATGGACGTCTTCTTGAGTTTATCTATCTGCATCTGCACAACTTAAAAATCCACTATTGTGCAGAATACAGAAAAGTAAAAGATGAAGTCCTGAAGCCCATCACTTTAAAGACTGTTAATTTGGATTTGTGATAAAGCAAAGTAATATTGAAGCCAGGAGTGAATATGCAATGTAAGCCTGCATTTCTCATTGTCTCTCTCTCTCTCTCTGTGAGCATCGGAACTCTTTACATGCTGGTTGGATGGTGGGAAAGGTTGGAATTCCCCCACATGCTAGAAACAAAGAGAACTTTCTAACCACAGAGTTGAAAACCAGTAACCCACCCACATCCCTCGTCTCTGCTCAATTTGTCTTCCTGCTATCTCAGACTCCATTTGCATAACAAGGAGAGTCAGATATCTCCCAGCTCTCAGAGGAAAATCAAACTTCTGTCTTTAAACCTTCTACAAATGCAGTGAGAGACTCTGAGAAATCATGCCTATATGCTTGTCGGTAAAACAAAAGCTGATCTTCCTCTGCTCATCTGGAAGGTGGGCAAAGCAATAAAGAGACCAGGGTTAGAAAAATTCCTCCGGCCAGAGCTGTCTCCAGAGCAATGGGCACGTTCCTCCCCCCCTGAAGAGAGACACTTAATCTAGCAATGTTTTAAACAAAGTCAGCATCTTGCCTTTTGCTGTCCTGCTGAAGTCAATAAAGATTTTTCCTTTAACAAAATTAGTAGCAATCTAAAAGCAACCACGGTGAAGCATCGTAGTTGTGTATCCACCTTTCCTTCCAGCATTTTCAGTTGCCATTCAACTGCTAGACTCTATCACCATTTGGTGGTCAAAAAAAATTTCTTATATGATTTTTTTTTTACAAAGTCTCTCAAGATTGACCAGAGTGTTTCTCCAATGATAACCCCCTTTTGCAACCCTTGTGGACAATTTAATCAATTAATTCAAGATTCCGGGATTCACTGCAGCCCAGCATGTGTGTAGCAATAGTGTCTGCCAGACCCTCTAGTGCCCTCTTGTGCAGCAAGCAACACTGACAGGCGAATTTCTGCATTTAGCCCTCAAGTCTCTAGAGTTCGCAACGCAACCTCGAGTGCCCCTTTGTGTTGCAAGCTCACAATGCACCCTAGAAACAGCCATACTGTGTGCTGTGCTAGCATCGCCCAGACTCTGCAGCGCCACCTGAGAGGTAGTTTCTGTAAGCAACACCAGAATGTTTCCTTCCTGCGTTCCTTACAGGATTAGGCCAGTAATTTCTTCTAACAACCAGTTCTCTGAACTGCTTAGAATGTTAACAACCAGTTCTAGAGAATAGGTGCAAACTGATAGAATCCCACCCCTGATTACAATATATTAAAACTCCTAAATTACAATTAGGTAATAGTACTACTTCATCATATGAAGCATGGCAAATGGTAATCTCACCTATGGTCAACAATGCCTAAGATGGTACAAGAGTCAGTGCTGTCAGCAGTTGCTTTTTTTATGCTGCTTTTTAGAATCTGGGAAAGAAGCTTGGCATCAAAGACAGTTTTATGCATTAGCAGAACTGACTGTCCCAGTCAGGCAAATATAGTTGAAAGATGCGATGCATATTAATAAATATGTATCAAGTTAATTCTATGGATTTTGTTATATTTAAACAACTCATTTGGTTCCTTCTACAGGCCACAGTATATATCATGCTAATGAGATTGTATATTAAATAAGCTAAACTGAGAAATGGAGTTTAATACTTAGGTATTGCAAGTTTAGGGAACACAGTGGCTTAGATGCTGAGCTTGCCAATCAGAAAGGTCGGCAGTTCAGCAGTTCAAATCCGTAGCACCACATAATGGAGTGATCTCCCTGTACTTGTCCCAGCTTCTGCCAACCTAGCAGTTCGAAAGCATGTAAAAATGCAAGTAGAAAAATAGGGACCACTTTGGTGGGAAGGTAACAGTGTTCTGTGTGCCTTCAGAGTTTAGTCATGCCAGCCACATGACCACAGAGACGTCTTTGGACAGCGCTGGCTCTTTGGCTTTGTAACGGAGATGAGTACCGCCCCCCCAAATCTGGAAACAACTAGCACTTATGTGCGAGGGGAACTTTTACCTTTTTATTGCAAGTTTATATTATAACATTTAAATTATAAACACATTTATTGCAAAAGACATTCATTTCTGTGTAGATCAGTATTAATGGAAGTTGCATCCAAATAATTCACTAGGTGGTGCTATCAGAATAACAGATTAGGGAGTACCTGCACCCTTAGGGAACTGTAGCCAGATGGCAAAAGGAGTGGCATAAGACAACAGCAACAAAAAGACAGCTGAACTTACTGTAGTTTCAAAAAAGCTACACTGATGAGAGGAGGAAAATCCTATTATAAAATGTAAAACTGGACAGATAAAATGTCAAAAGGACAACCTAGAAACCTGTTCTTTCAACCATCTGCTCTGAGATGAGCCTGAAATAATGGAAAAGTATCTCAACAGCAGGCAAGTTTTAGCATTTTTTTTCTTTATCTTTGCATGTATTCAACCATGTGTGAATTCATTATATATTCAGTACCTGAGGAAACAAAAACGGGATTCTCTTGAAATACTGCATCCAGTTTTGGGCACTAGAATATTAAAAAAATGCTGAGATTCTGGAAAGAGTGCAGAAAAAGCAGCAAAAATTATTAGGGGACTGGAGATTAACACATATGAAGAACAGTTGCAGGAATTGGGTCTGTCTAGTCTACTGAAAAGAAGGACTAGAGGAGACATGATAGCAGTGTTTCAATATTTGAGAGACTGACATAAAGAAGGTGGGAGATCAGCTGGTTTTCCAAGACAAGAAACAACGGATGGAAAGTAATCAAGGAGAGAAGCAACCTAAAACTAAGGAGAAAATTCCTAATGGTGAGGATAATTAATCAGTGGAATGGCTTGCCTTCAGAAGTTGTCCACCACTAGAGGCTTTTAAGAAGAGCCACTTGTCTGAAATGGTATAGGGTCTCCTACTTGAACAGGGGATTGGACTAGAAGACCTCCAAGGTCCCTTCCATCCCTGCTATTCTATGATAGCTAACATATTACAAGATTTTAAAAGTAGATGTTAAGGAACTTTTCTCCTCAGAAAAAATTACTGAGATCTAAGTGTTCCAAACAGTATTTTCATCTGGATCCTCATACAAGAAATGTGATAATAAAGAATACCATTAATTGGGAGGTTCTATGTGGTAGACTGACCCTTGTATTCTATTCTCTGAAATTGTTGGAATATCCATTGCAGCTACAGAATTGATGTTGAAACAGATGGTGTGAAGGATAACTACCCCATAACAACAACAACAACAACGATAATAATAATAATAATAATAATAATAATAATAATAATAATAATAATAATAATAATATTGAGTTACTTGAGCTGGTTTCCACCAACACCTGCTTTCTCTCAGAAAAAGGCTGAAAGTTCAGGCAAAGGAGAAAAATTCTGTTCAGAACTACAGACTTACTTAAAATGAATATTTTAGACTAGAAGTACAAAATAACAGTGATTGTAATAAATATGCAGAATCAATACTAGACAAATCATTAGATCGTGAGAATATTTCAAAGTTGATTTTGAAGCTGTAGATGGAGGCTTGCCACTCAGAACTGGAACAAGAAAGCTGTTGATGTTTTAGACATTAATGATAATTGTCCTTATGTTGAACAATAAGTTTATTAAATAAAATTAAGAAAAAACAGTTCTTCTTGAAGCTTTTTCTTATCCAATAATATATAAAAAGGAACAAACAGTTAGATATGGTGAGATATTGAATGAAAAGGGTGAACTTAAATCTATGCAAGCTTTGGAAGAACAAGGTGTAAAAATGAATTGGTTTTCATAGTTGTAAATACAATCTAGATTTGATAAAGATGTTAAAACCGAAGGTATCTATGACAAGTTGACTGATTTAGATAAAATTTTGACAGGTACTGATGAAAAAGTAATAAAAAAACTTTATGGACATTTGCTAGAGTTTAAATTAGAGGAAGAACAAGTAAAAGAAACAATTACTGCATGGGGGAAAAATTTCGAATATGGGATTGACTTAGATAAATGGCAAAAATTGTGGTCTCAAAATTATAAAATGACAATGTCAACTGCATATAAAGAAAATGTGTATAAGATGTTTTACAGGTGGCACTTACCCCCGACGAGAATTGCCAGGATGTTCAAGGATAAATTGGATAAATGTTGGAAATGTCATCAGATACCTGGTTCATATTACCACATGTGGTGGACATGCTCGGATGCAAAAAGATATTGAACTAAAATCCACACATGATTGGATAAAATGACAAAACAACACATAGATTTTTATTGGAAATTATACCGGAAATATATTGTAAAGAATTGAAATATCTGATTGTAAATGTTTTAACAGCGACTAGAATTGTATTTGCTAAGAACTGGAAAAATGAAAAAATATCTATGCAGGAGGAAATTATTAAGAAAATCATGGACTGTGCCAAAATGAGTAAATTGACATTTGAAATTAGAGAACAAGAGGATAAACAATTTTATATGATATGGGATTTATTTTATCAATGGTTAGATAAAAAGACATGGTAAAGAAATAGACTACTAAGCCTTACAATAAAAGTCAATAGATTGATATAGAATACAATATAAAATATATAACCATTGGATGAATGTATAAGATTAAATCATAATGAAAATTAGAATATCTCATATAAAATGATGGAAAAATAGTCAAATGAATGTTTAATAATTGATATTATACAAGCACAAGCTAGATCGATAAGGTGAGAATTTATATAACTTGTGAGTAATGGTAAAAAAAGGATAGCACAAGAGATTGTAACCAACTGACACACTGTATGTATATAATCGAAAGAAGGATTTATGTTTTTATGTTTTGTTCGTATATTTGTTGTAAAAAATAAAAACTTTGTTTTTTTTAAAAAAGGAAAAACAGTTGAATACCTTTGTTGCTAAAGTGAAAGTCAGCGACAGAGACATCAAAACCAATGCTCATATTACATATTCTTTTGGCCAAATATCAGAAAGAGTACTCAGATCATTTCAGTTACACAGAAATATGGAGAACTTATTCTTGCAGGAAAATTTGATATGAAAAATACAATAATTACAAACTGAATATCAAAGCCATAGTTGGAAGAAGACTCTGCTTATTGTAAGGTGCTTAAGAATATTGAGAATGAGAATAATTCCCCACAAGTAATCATATCATCTTTGGCCAACCTTTTACCAGAAGACTCTCCTAAATGGTGACTTTCTTCAGTGTCACAGACACTGGAGACAATAGCTTAACTTCCTGCAACATTAATGCAAACCTACCTTTTCAGCTGAAACCCACTAACCTAGTTTGTGACACAATAGCTATTGGACAGAGAACAAATGTTACAATATAACATGACAGCTACTGACCAAAGTTCTCCCAGACTCACTTCAATGACAATATTTAATTTTCGAATTTCAGTGACAACCTTCCAATGTTTGAAAGAGCTTTGTATGATGCACTTATGAGCAAACAATATTCAAGGTCAGTTCATTGGATCAGTCCATGCTGTGAATGTGAACACAGAACAAAATTCCAAAATTTATGTATTTGTTTTTGCCTAGGAAGATCAAAGATGGTTCTGTATCATCTTACATCTCCATCAACTGTATGGGAACTTGTATGGCATTCAGTCTATGGATTATGAGGGTATATAAGATTTCCAGATGATGGTGAGGGCTGTAGATAAGTGTTCTGACCCAGGCTTCCCGAGACAGTAACAATCACATGCTGTTCCCAAAAACCTTGTTTTTAGTTCAACGGTTTTTATTATTCACAGCCCGTAATGATTCCCAAACAGTTTATGAATAGTCCAACAGAAATCTGCCACAGTCTTTTGGGATAAGGCTGATAAGCACCCACCTTTATCTCCCTTGAAATGCTGCCAACAACTAAATTGCCAATTAGCTGTACAAGGCCAAACAGAACACAAAGTCAACACGGAGCTTCAGATTTTAAACAACCAGAATGAACAAAGATGCATCCTGCAAAAACTCATGTCCCTTTGCTCCTCCATTATATCTTATGGGAGGGGCCAATCATCTCCAAGCCTTACTTCTGAGTTGCCCCATTTGTCTTAACTGTTCTTGCCTTCTGGCAGCTCTGCGCAAGCACCCACTGAGAACTGACTCCCCCTGTTCCTCTGCCTCACTGATGTCAGACCTGGAGGCTCTGAAGTCACCACATAACTCTCAGATGGGCTAGGCCCCATTTCTGTGTTGGATGCAGATTCCTCGTCCGAGCCCTCCCCAGACTCTAGGACTGGTCCATGTTCCTCCCCAGTGTTTGCCTCTGATCCCTGCTCCATAGGCCACCGGCGGACCACAACAACAAGGGCTCACCTCCACTGAGCTCAGAAACAATGGTCTTATCACAGATAAAAATGACAATGTCCACTTCATCCTCTGCTTCCTTTCGAAGAGCACTTCTCCGACAAATGATCTGGTTCCCAAGGGAGCAGAGTATTCTGACCCATCTTAGCAGAACCAAGAAACAGACTCCTTGTCCCGAAAAACCTGTCTTTATTTAGTTACTGTGAATTCATGGTATTCACACAGAGAAAAGCCATGGCAGTAATCCTTCTAAGGGTTAATTGCAAGAACAGATCTTATCAGTCTTTGGATAATCACCAGGCCAAGAGCTTCTAGTTGCAAAGTTGTAAATTAATTCCTGGCAAGCAGTCTCCATGCTTGCAAAGCAAAGGGTCCAGCTGTTTTTCTTCCCCACTTATCTCCAACTCTGAAGGCAGCTGGGAAATGTCAGATGGCCCTGGCTGTATCTCTGCTTCCAATGCAGAGCCTTGTCCGGGCTCCTGGACTAGCCCAAATTCCACCCCAACTACCTCATCATCTGAGTCTGCCACCAGCTCTGCTGGCGGCTGGCAGGCCACAACTTAGAGGCAGGCTACCAGTCACCAAAGGGGTGGCCGTGGACAGAGAATTAGGGAAGAATTCTTGGTTTTCCTATCAGTTGCTGAAAGCCACAGATCCGAGTCTCTTCGCTTTGGAACTCAGAATGGGGAAGGAAAACCATGAGGCCAGTGAACTTCTAAGACAGTTTCAAACACACTCTTATTGTGGTAGTTAGGGATAATGGGCATCCTCCTCAGTCTGTCTCTGTGACCCTAAGAATTCTATTGGATGGCTTCTCTGATCCTTATTATGAATAATCCTAAGGGCAAGGTCCCGAAGGAGGAGATCATACTCTAACACTGTATTTGATATCTGCTTGGTCATCATCTCATCCATTTTTTGGCTTTCTGTCACAGTGTTTATTGTAATTTAATATCAGAAATGGCAGAAATTCATGGACAGCATTAGTTCTGTATCTCATGTAATTTTAGAAGACATTTCCAAGAAAATGGTGGTGATCCTTGTTCTGATACAATTATGAGGTAGGTTTCACTGGTTGATTTTTGACTAGTAAGTTCCAATTCTTCAGGCCTCTGTTTTTTCCCCTTCTTCTTTCTTTAATGGATTCTCTTTGCAGCCAAATGCATACAAGAAATTCAATAGATTCCCATAAAATCAAAACTCATATTAAGGAAGATAAACTGATGTCCAAAGGTGGAATAGTATGAAAACATTTCAAACAGTTTTACATTTTAATTTATAATATTTTATGATTGAATATGTTGTCAACTGTAGAACTGTTTTCTTGTGATTAATTCTAGAAAAGATTTATCTGTGAGAAGATTGCTTTGTCTGGTATACATTTCTTTTCTTTCTTTTTCTTTTGTTTTTCTTTCTCACTGTTTCTCTGTATTTTGCTTTTGTAATCTTCAAACCTGTTCATTTTGAGGAAGTCACAATAATATTTCATGTGATTCTTTGAGTTTTCAAAGTATTGAAAGAAAAGTAACAACAGACAGGGAGCATAGGGGCTTTGAATACAGTAGCTCTTATTTCAGAAAGAACCCCTCCTATCTTCTCTTCCTATGTTAGGCTAGAACTAATACTATTTTGATCACATTCATATTTTTTAAAATTAAAACTTTAATAATTTCAAAATAAGGATTGCCTACAGTTACATATCCTGTGGGCTTTATTCATATTATTCTATGACTGAAATTAGTAAAATCTAAATGGAGATGATTAACATAGATCCTTTCCTCTTATTGTTCTGTTCCAATATAATCTAAACAATTTATTTCTGGGTACCCTCAGGGAAAATTATATTGCAGTTCTAGAGTTGTATCTCTCTCTCTCAATGTGCTGTTGAACAATAATATTATTGTTTGGGGATGAGGTAACTAGAATCTCACCAACCTTAAGAGCCATTATTTCCTGTGGAATCTTCATATCTTGAATAGGTAGAGAGCCTTCAAAACTATGATTTAGAACAGACTCATGAAATAATAATCAGTCCTACAGGAGGATTCTTCAGACAGCCATGTGGTGGCAGAATAGGCAAACATATGACTGGAGACTCCAAAATTTTGTGTGAGCTGAAATGAACAAAAAGCTATGACTAGGGTTCTGCAAGAAAACAAGAAGATTTTAACCAATGTAAAGATGAAAGCTGTGAGGTAAAGCAGCAGGAAATGAGCTCTTTGTGAGAGACAATAACTGGATGAAAGTAAGGAGATTTATATTCTGTTCAAGAATTAAGGAGAATCCTGAATCATGGAACAATGCATTAGGAGTAAACAAGGTATGTATCTTTTTTGGTTGCTTTGTCTTCCTGGAGCATTATGTATTTCAATCTACTATTCTACACCTGAAGAAACCAAAAATGGTTCTAAAGTGGCTAACGTGCTGAAGGATTTGAAACTGGAAGTACAGGAATTCATTGATCGCAGAGCCCATCTCATTTCTGAAAGCACTAAACAGTATTTCTCCTTTGATATTCATACTGGGGATATATTGATAAATGATAAAGTAGACCGGGACATTTTGTGTAGCCAGACAGATGTTTGCATACTTACATCTCAAATTGTGCTTGACAACCCGTTGGAATCATACAATATTGAAATAGTAATAGAAGACATAAATGACAATGCTCCCAAATTCTCGAAAAATGAATTTGAGATAGAAATTCCTGAGAATGTTCCTACAAATATGGTACTTCCCTTGGAATCTGCAGATGATGAGGACCTAGGAGAAAACAGCATCCAGAACTATACACTCAGCACCAATGACTATTTTTGGCTTCATGTGCAAAGGAACAAAGATGGAATTTACAGCGTGGATCTTGTTCTAAACAGATCACTAGATAGAGAAAAGGTGTCACGTCTCAATATCACCCTAATGGCTGTTGATGGTGGGGTACCACAGAAAACAGGCACTGTTCAAATTTACATTGATATTTTGGACATAAATGATAACCCTCCTCAATTTCCCCAATCTGAATATAAGGTAAAAATAAAGGAAAACCTTCCTATGGGCACTGCAGTGGCTAAAGTGGAAGCTACAGATCTTGATTTGGGTTTAAATGCACAAGTCATCTACTCATTCCATAGAATGCCTGAAAGAATAAACAATTTGTTCGTTTTAAATGAAAGGTCTGGAGAAATCACTCTTGGGGGACAGATTAATTAAGAAAAAGAAAGGAGTTATAGCATGAGCATCAGAGCAACAGATGAAGGAGGACCTTCAGGGCACTGCAAGATACTAATAAAGGCTGAAGATGTCAGTGACAATGCCCCAGAGGTGTCCATCATATCTCCGACCCGCATCTTAAAGGAGGATTCGCTTTTGGAGAAGGTGGTGGCCCTCTTCAGTGTGACAGACCAAGACTCTGGAGATAATAGCAAAATAATCTGCTCTGTGGAGATGAACCTTCCTTTTGTGCTCAAAGCCACCACAAACAACTTTTATCAGCTTGTGCTCCAAAGTCCCCTAGACAGAGAAACAGTCTCTGAGTACAACATCACTATCACAGCCATTGACTGGGGATCTCCTAGGCTCACTTCAACAAGATTGATTAATGTTCAGATCTCCGATGTCAATGACAACTCTTCCCTTTTTGAAAAGTCTTCATATGACATGCAGATCCGGGAGAATAATATTCCAGGCTTATTCATAGGCTCAGTCCACGCTCTGGATCTAAACACAAAGCTAAATGCTCAAGTGAGTTACTTTGTTCTGCCTGGGAAGAGTGAGGGTCTGGTGACCTCTTACATCTCAATCAACTCTGAAACTGAAAACATGTATGCCCTCCAATCCCTGGACTATGAGCAGATAAGAGGTTTCAGAGTTACTGTGAGGGCATCTGATGGAGGTTCTCCTTCTCTGTGCTCAGAAGTGATTGTTCGAATCCACATTTTAGATGAGAATGACAATGCTCTCTTCATCCTGTATCCCTTCCAGAACAACACATCCCCATGTAATGAGCTGGTTCCCAAATCAACTGAGGCTGGCTCTCTGGTCACCAAGGTGGGTGATTGTGGCTTTCCTATGAATTGCTGAAGGCCATGGACCCAGCACAGAATGGGGAAGTGAAAACCAGGGGAGCCCTGAATGAGCAAGACACTAACAAGCAGAGGCTGGTCAGAGACAACAGTCTTCCTCCATAGTCCAGCACTGCATTGCTTAATGTTCTTCTTGTAGTTGGCTTTTTGGATCCCTTCATGAGGAAGGTGGATGTCAGTGTGCAAGAACCAGAAGATAAAACCTTGAACAAGTATTTCCGATTTCTCAGACCTCTCTTTCAGTCTTTTTGGTGAGAGATGTAAATATTCCTGGGTACCACAAGAATTCTGGTTGTACTAAGCCCCTTTTGAGTATAGTCATTTGGGTGAACATAGTACGTATTTAAAGTTTAGTTCAGGGGTGTCAAACTGAAGGCCCACAGGCTGGATCTGATCCTGGGGATGCTTAGATCCAGTCTGTGGAGCCACCCAGGAAACAGTGAAGGACCGGCCTGCAGTGCCTCTGCCAGTGAAAATGGAGCTCAGGAGTGCCACATGCAACCCTTCCAAAATACATATTTGCAGGCAGAGGGTTGCATGGAAAGACATCCTGTCATGGCTGAACTGAAGAGCTGACAGCTTGCTGAAACAAGTGGTGGAACAGCGGGGAAGATGGTTGTGCCGATTCTGGCTTTAGCAAGTTCTGACCTTGCTAAAGTGAGTGTTATTCCCCATTTGGCTTAGGAGATCAAGGAGCTCAAGCAAGAAAAGTGGGTGGATATTTTTCCCTTCTCTCCTTGAATGGCAAAGTGATGAGAGAAAGTGCTGAGCAATACCAGGGGGCATTAACAAAGAAGAGATAAGAAAAAAAAAAGTGGCATTGTAATTAAAACCTAACTCCATGGTTAGCTTTGACTGCTTTTTTTCTTCTAATAAAGCCTATAAAGGAATCTGAACTAGGTGAAACCAGGTGGAAAACAACCCTAAGGGACTGAAAGTGAGTGTGGAACATGTAAGTTAAAATGGCTCTCTTGGACATTGATATTGACAGTGCATTTTGACAGGAGACTAAAAGGAGACACATGCTGGTCAAAGTGGGTATATATATATCTGTAAGCATATGATTGAGAGAGACTGTGCTTTTTTGTGAATTTAGCCCTATTGATTTCCTCTTCTTCATCTATACTTTTAGCAAAACTGTACCCTACAACTTTTTAGCCTGGTGGACAAATAGGGGTTTAAAAATATAAAGAATGCAACTATAGCATGATTACAATCAAAGACTGTTGCAGCTAATTGGACCTTGGGAAATATACTCAATGACTATAGGATATATAGACATTTGATAAACCAGTAAAGAAATTACTCTTCAACAGTAAAAAAGGAGCCCAAGGCAAAGGTGCACCTTTTTGGACCCAATCACAACAGGTATTTATAAGACTGAATTTCTCTGGTTTTATCATTGATACTATCACCAGTATTACTATCATTGCCAGTGTCATTAGTATTGATATTATTGCTATGGTATTATCATTATTATTGTTATTATAGTGATCATTATTACTGTTATTTTGGCTATTATCTAGATTGTTATTGTTGTTATACAGGATTGTTATTATATAGGATTGCTATTATAAATCTGTATTGATATTATTCCTATGTATATTACCAATATTACTATTACACACTATTATTTACATTATTATTTAATTGCTATTACATAAGTACAACTATAACCTTTATTAAGTTTAAAAATAGGATAATAGAGATATTAGAAGGGCTTGGGAAAAGGCTGGCTGATATATTTTAGCTAATACTGATTGTCTAACCATGACTAAGTACTGGAGGGGTTTACAGGTGAGAAAAAGATGTGGAAGTGCTGGAAAATAAATAAACTAGTGGTAAAATTGTTAAACATGACAAGCATCACAAACTTCACAAAGATTGAGACAGGGAAGAATCCAGCCTCCCAGGCATCCTCAGTGGCCTCTAGCCCCTCGAATCAGAGGTCAATCAAGGACATGTTGCAGGGAGAAAGATCAAATGTATTTAAAGACCTACAGGCTATGCTGCAATCAATGCAGGAAGTGATGATCAGAAACTATGATGAAATGAAAAAAGAAATAGGAGAGGTGAGGAATGACACTAGAGAACTAAAAGAAAAAATACAGAAGATGGATGAGAAATTTGAAAACTTTCAAAAGCAAGATAATCAAAAATGAACAGAAATGACAGGAGATAGAAGATAGAATGGAGAAAGAAGAAAAAAGAATGGATGAATTAAGTGATAAACTGGTCCAGGCAAATATGGAGTTAGAATCAACAGTAATGCTCCTAGAATCAGAGAAAGCAGCACATTTTCTACGATTCCAAAATATGAAAGGAGAAAAGGGAGAAGATCTACCAGATACTATGGCAGAATTGATAGCAAATGTGCTCGGAACAGAGAAAGAAGAGATGCTGAATGAGATAGATGAACTCTATAGAATTCAAATGAACTATGTGAGAAAGTACAACCTTCCAAGGGAACTGCACATGAGGTTTGTCAAAAAATCTATCCAAGACAAAGTGTTAAATAGAACAAGACACAAGCAATAGTATACAAAGAAAGGCAACTGGTAGTTCTAAAGCAGGTCCCAAGAAGAATTAGAGAATTAAGAAAACCATACCAATTCTTAAACAATTTGCTGACTAAACATAATATTAGCTTCAGACGGCTGATACCGGAAGGCATATTGGTAATGAAGAGAGAAAAGAGATATAGAATAGATATGGCAGACCAAGCAGAGGAATTCTACAACCATCTTTTTGGCAATGAGGAGGAAGTGGAAGAGAGAAAAGTAATAATGCAAGGGATCAAAGAATACAGAACCTGAATACAGAAAGAATACAAAGAATACAGGTGAGAGGAGAAAAGGAACTACAATTAAAAGAGACAGGAAAAGAGAAAGAAGTTAGACCAGAGAATAATGAAGAAAGGCCTAAGGAACCGAGAATGATCAGAGCTGCAAGAAGCACAAGACCTAGATACAGGTAGAGACATGCAAGAAGAATTGAAGATTTATCATTGAACATTAATGGTTTGAACCCTACCTGGAAAAGAAAGGAAACTCTTACCAAATTACAGCAACTGAATCTAGACATAATAGCTCCACAAGAAGCCCACATTAAAAAGCAACATAAACAGTTATTGGAATTCCCCAGACTAGGGAAACTATTTGTGGCATTAGCACATCAAAGAAGAGAGGGGTGGTGCTATATATTAAGGAAACAATCCAGGCCAAGCAAATTTATCAGGATGAAGAGGGAAGGACACTGATGGTGGAAATAATAATAAATCAAAAATGGGTGTTACTAGTCGAAATTTATGTGCCAAACAGGGGACATGAAAAATTCAATAAAAAGTTACATAGCATCATCTGAGAGACAGAGAGTGACAACGTATGCATTTTAGGAGATTTCAATGCCATAACTGACAAAAAACTAGACTACAAAAGTGATAAAACAAGAAAAGGAATTAGAAGGATATTACCCAGAATGTTTTTTCAAATGGCAGAAGAGTTAAACATTCAGGACATATGGAAAGAGAGGAACCAGGAGAGGAAACAATATACATATTACTTGAGCAGACATGAATCCTGGTCCAGAATAGATATGGTTTGGATGTCGATGGACCTAATTTAAGAAATAAAGGAAGTAGAAATAGACACAAATCTCTGGGGAGACCATAATCGCCTGGAGAGGGCAAAGGAAAAACTCAAGATGGACACTTAACCAAACAATTTTATCCAGAGGATCAACAAAGAATTCTTCTTCAAAGAAAAGACAACAACAAAACAACAAAGAGTTTCTTCTTCAAAGAAAACAAAAAAGAAGACACATCCATACAAAATCTGTGAGATAAGGTGAAAGCATTTATGAGGGGTGTCACTATATCAATTATGGCTAGGAAAAACAAAAGAAGCAAAAACTCAAAGATTTGGAAGAAGAATATAGGACTTTAGAGGCAGAGCTACAAAAGAAGCCACAAAAAAGAAGTCTAAAAGGGCAAATGGACTTAATTAAACATAAGCTGGACATCCTCAAAAAAGAAGTATTGTCACAATATATAAAGAAAGCAAATTAAAAAAAAATGAAAATGAGAACAAACCAGGGAGGTGGCTAGCATACAAATTGAAGAAACAGAAAGAAAAGAAATGGATTAATAAACTGCAAGATGAAGAGAAAAATATTTATTACCAAAATGAAGACAAAAGGAATATAATCCAGGTCTTCTATAAGAAATTATACAAATAAAATGAAGGCTACACAGAAGAGAAAACCCGACAATATTTAGAAAAGGCTGAACTGTCAAAGGTACAAGAGGAAATAAGAGATATGCTCAATGAAGAAATAAGAATGCCAGAACTAATAGAGGCTGTCAAAAAACAAAAGAACAACAAAGTATTGCGATGGACTCCCAACAGAACTATATAAAGAACTTCAGGATAGTCTAGGCCAAACTCTACTAGAGGTTTACAATGCTGTCCTCACAGAAGCGAAAATATCTCCATCGTGGGTGGAGGTCAACATAGAGTTGATTCCGAAGGAGGATGCAGACTCAATGCTAATTCAAAATTATAGATCTATTTCACTACTGAATACAAAATATTTGCATTTATAATAGCCGAACATTTGAAAAGATTTCTTAATACATTTATACATGTTGACCAAAATGGCTTCCTATATAAAAGTCAGATAAAGAATAATATGAGAACAGTACTAGACATATTAGAATACTATGAAACACATAGTGAGAAACAAGTAGCACTGCTTTTCTTAGATGCCCGAAAGGCATTTAATAATGTAAATTGGAAATTTATGTTACAACAACTGAGGTATATGGACTGAGGTATATGGACGGTGACAAATTTATAAACATGTTCAAGGCAATATATTCAGAACAAGAGGTCAAGTAATAATGAATGGTGTGGTGACGTGAAGTTTTGCAACACAGAAAAGTACAAGACAAGGTTGCCCACTATGATTGCTGCTGTTCATTCTAATGCTGGAAGCATTGATGAGGAATATTCGGAAAGATGAACAAATTAAAGGATTGGAAATTAGAAGAGAAAAATATAAATTACAAACCTTTGTGGACAACTTCATTTTTAAGAGGAGCTCTTACAGTCTGCTGTGAAGCTTATGGAGGAATTGGTAGAATACGGAGAAGTAGCAGGATTAAGAATAAACAAGGAGAAAACTAAAATGATAGTTAAGAACATGACAAATAAACAGAATGATGAATTGATAAAAGGAACAAGTATTCAAATAATGAAAAAAGTGAAGTATCTAGGAATATTCCTAACGGCAAGGTGCATAACGCGTAGAGAAGATACCTATACTAAATTAACAAATCAAATAAAGGCAGATCTAGAGAGATGGAAGAACCTGCAACTCTCCTTAATGGGCACAATAGCCACAATCAAAATGAATATTTTACCAAAGATACTCTTTTTATTTCAAAACATCCCTATAAAGTTAGAGAAAGACTTCTTTAAAAATTTAAACCAAACAATGTTGAAATTCATATGGCAAGGAAAGAGACCGAGAATCAAATGCAGGATGTCAAAGAAAAAGGAGGGTGTGCTCTGCCTGACTGAGAGTTATACTATCAAGCTGCAGCACTCACCTGGATAAAAGAATGGATTACATTAAGGAATAAGAGGCCACTAACACTTAAATACCATGATATCCAAGCAGGATGGCATGCTTTTCTTTGGTATGAAAAAGACACAGTACATAAATACTTCCAGAGACACTACATAAGACAGGCACTCTTGGTGGTGTGGAATAAAATTGAACATCAAAAATTACACAGAGGCTTGGAAGTGATTTGAAGATAGAGATCAGCTGCAATAGAATAATAATGCCTTATTATTATACAGGGAAGTCTGGATCCTTTTATTCTGTTTAAAAATAAATTTCAATTAAAATAAAGTAAAAATAATGCCATGAAGGGAATGGAGTATCTGCATTTTAAGTCAGGCTGGCAACAATGCCAGGAGTATCATGGCTGGACATTGCTTACTGATAGAATTAAGTCAGATTGCAGCTGAAGACAATTCCTTAGTTTTTACACAAGTCAATGAAGAAAATGCCTTCTTGCACAAGTATGTGGAACCAAATGGCAGTAACACCAGGATAACTTTTTCTGCTACTTCCGCGTACAGTTTTGCAACATAGCTCCAGAACTCGATCAGTGTTTATTCGTTATTCAAGTTGTTATTAAATTTAGATAAAATGGTAGGAGGAGAGGTGGAGAGGGAAAAATAAGTCATAGAAAAAGAAGAAAAGACTGGAGAAAGGAAAATGAGAGGAAAGAGTGGAGAAATTAGGAGGAAAATGCTACCAAGGGCAGCAGCCCACAGTGAACTTTGCCTGCTGAGAGAAGCCCAACTGCACCCAAGAGGCCTACCCAAGAGACCAGAGGCCCATTGAAGAGAGGTGAGCAGAGAGGTGACCTGATTGTTGGCAACAAAACAAACTGATGGGGAACAAAGAGGCAAGCTAGTAAGCGAGTGGGGCAAGTTGCAGAACAGAGAGGAGAATCAGCTGTGGGGCTGATTCTCACTTCACATCTAGGCTGTCATTTTTGCTGGTGGAAGCAGAATAGTGGCATGACTGACCAGCAAATGGGAACCACATGGCTGCAGAGTAAAGAGCAGCAGCAGCACAGCAGGGAAGAGAGCCAGCAGCAAGGGGCAATACAGTGAACTAGAGCCTGACAGCAGTGCAGAAAGCAGCATGGAAAGCAATGGTGGAATTGGAGGCTGTTATTGGCAGTGGAGCATTAGAGCATAGTGGACCAGCGAACTCATGACTGAACAGCATGGCAGACAGACATGGGATAGGGCAGCGACGTGAACTGAGCAAAGAAGGGAGAGCTGAATATCCAGTAGTGGCAGGTGAAAAGCAAGTAGGAGGAGAGGATAAAATGTCAACAACTACAGAACACAAGAGAAAAAAAATCAAAGCTGAGCAGACAATAGCAAGTACAGAACATATAAAAATAGAGAAGAAAGGGATAAATAAAGCTCGCAAGAAGGCAGAGAGAGAAAGGATCACAGGAAGGCAGGGAAGAAAGGGATAATTATAGAACATTCCATTACAGGTAAGACTGAACCTTGCATTTAAGCCCCACTCAACACTGAAAATTTTAAAATTTGATATTCAAATGAATTGCTAGAATTTTAAAATTTAAAATTACACATTTTCCCCTAATTTTTGAAATTTTTAAATAACAGATCATTTAAATAATGATCTGTAAGAATATCAAATTTCTAAATTGGCCATTTCCCCCTTTTAAAAATCTGTTAAAAAACAAATAGACCGATATTATTATTAAATGTAGACTACAAAACATATGCCTCAATAATAGCAGAGAGATTGAAAAGACTTCTGAATGAATGTATACATCCAGATCAGAACAGCTTTTTACCTAAAAGATAAATTAAAAATAATATGAGAATTATCTTGAATACATTGGAATATTATGAAGAACACTCTGAAAAACAGTTGGTGCTGATCTTCCTAGATGCACAAAAAGCCTTTGATAATTTGAATTGGTAATTCATAATATTTCATAAAAATGTATGAACTTTGATGAAAATGTAATAAATATGATCAAGGCAATATATTCTGAACAAATGGCAAAAGTGACAGTAAATGGGGATATGATAGAGATGTTAACATTAGCAAAGGCACAAGACAAGGATGACCTCTGTCCCCCTTATTATTTATACTGACCTTGGAAGTTTTCACTAGAAAGATCAGACAAGACTCAGAAATAAAAGGTATGGAAATTAAAAAAAGAAGACTATAACTTGCAGGCATTTGTGGATGATCTAGTATTTACACCAGAAGAATAATTAGAAACGGGACCTAAGTTATTAAAAAGAATAGAGGAATATGGTGAAGTAGCAGGATTAAAAATAAACAAAGAAAAACTAAAATGTTAGTAAAGAATCTTACAAATAAACAGAAAAATGAATTGACAGAAAAGATGGGCATTCAGATAACTAAAAAAGTAAAATATTTAGGAATTTGGTTAACAGCCAGGTGAGTTACTATCAGAGAAGATAATTATTTTAAACTAGTACAACAAATAAAGCTAGATCTGGAAAAATGGAAAAACCTACAATTATTGATGGTAGGAAGAACTGCTACAATAAAAATGAATATCTTACCGAAGCTACTATTTATGTTGAAAACAATTCCAATAAAAATTGAAAAAAGTTCTTTGAGGATTTAAGCAGTTTGAACTTAAAATTCATTTGGCAAGGATAAAAAGCAAGAATAAAACTGAAAATGTTACAAGAAGCTAAAAACAAGGGAGGATTTGGGTTACCAGATTGGGAGCTGTATTACCATGCCTCGGTGCTTACACGGGTGAAAGAATGGGTAAATCTGAGGAATAAAGTTTAGTTTAGTTTAGTTTATTGTCATTGCACCTCGTACAACAAAATCAAACACCATCTTCAGTACACATCATGACCATCACCATGAAAATAAACACAAACACACATTCCTTCACCTTCCACACATTGAACCAAAAACCCCCGACGCTACACCAACACTGCACTATACAGCAGAATTCAAACGAAGTATCGCCCTGGGATAGAAGCTGTTTTTCAGCCTATTTGTCCTTGTTTTTATTAATCTGTACTGCCTGCCAGATGGTAATAGTTCAAAAAAAAGGGTGCCCAGAATGAAATGGATCTTTGAGGATGTTTTGAATTTTCTTAAGGCAGTGGGAGCTATAAAGCTTTTTCAAAGAGGGGAGAGGGCAACCAATGATCTTCTGGGCAATGACATTAGCCCTCTGGAGTGCTTTTCTATCTGCCACTGTACAATTGGCAAACCATACAGAGGTGCGGTAAGTTAAAATTCTCTCTATGGTGCAGCAGTAGAAAGTCAGCAGCAGTTTTTCATTCAGTTATTGTTTTCTGAGAAGTCTCAGGTAGTATAATCTCTGCTGGGCCCTTTGAACCAGTGTTGCAATGTGAGCATCCCAGGCCAGGTCCTCTTTTATGGTAATACCCAGAAACTTAAAACTGGCCACTTGCTCACTCGGTCTCCATTGATAAGCAAGGGCTGGATTTCTGTTCTGTTCCTTCTATAATCCACTATAAGCTCCTTGGTCTTATTGGTGTTGAGGACCAAGTTATTGTCTTCACACCACGAAAGCAACCGGTCCACCTCATCTCACTAGGCAGACTCATCCCCCCTGGAGATGAGTCCCACCACTGTTGTATCATCTGCAAATTTAGCAATAGTATTACTAGCTTGAGTTGGAATGCAGTCATGCACATAAAGAGTATTTAACACGCAACCCTGTGGTGTACCAGTGTTAAGAATAAAGGCTGAAGAGATATGATTACCTAATCTGAGTGGCCAGACAGGAAATCCATAATCCAAAGGCAGATTGAATTAGAAAGTCCAAAGTCCAGAAGTTTAGACACTTGTCTATGTGGGAGAATTGTGTTAAACATAGAACTAAAATCCACAAAAAGCATCCTCACACAGCCCCCCCCCCCACTGTTCTAGATGAGTCAGAGCAGTGTGAAGAGTGATAACTATAGGGTCCTCTGTAGATCTATTTTTTTCTGTATGCAAACTGGTGTTTATCAAATGTATGCAGAAGACCAGAAATGATGTGCCAGCAGACCAATTTCTCAAAGCACTTCATGATGATAGGAGTGAGTGCCACTGGTCTGTAATTGTTGAGGTTATTGATAGGGAACTTCTTTGGCAGCGGAACAATGGTGGAAGCCTTCAAACAATCTGGAATAGTGGACTAGGATAAAGACCGATTGAAGATCCTGGTAAAGACTCCAGTCAACTGAACAGCACAGTCTTTAAGCACTCGGCCAGAGATACCGTAAGGACCGGCAGCCTTTCTAGGGTCCACAGCCCTCAGAATGCTCCTCACCTCCTGTTCTTCCACAATGAGGAGGGGAGGAGGTTACAATTGGCTTGTGGTTGTATTTTATCTGATGTCTCCACTTCAAAACGAACAAAGAAATGATTCAGTTCTTCTGCCAATGAATCATCCCCCTCAGTAGGGATGACATTGGTCAGTTGATGGTTTGTAATTTGTTGAATCCCTTGCCAAGCCTGCCTCAGGTTATTGCTATAAAAATTATCCTCAATCTTCCTCTTATAATTAGTCTTGGCCTTCCGAATATCTTTCTTCAGATTAGCTCTGGCAACACTGTATCTTGCCCCATCACTGGATCTAAAGGTCTTGGTCCTGTCATGCAAGAGGTACTGGACTTCCTTGGTCAACCAGGGTTTCTGATTGGGATAGATCCTAATATGTTTATCCACAGTAATAGTATCTGTGCAGTGTTTGATATAGCACAGAACAGTTGCAGTCTGCTCCGCTAGGTCAGGGTGGTAAAAGATGTCCCAATTTGTGTTCTTTAAACAATCCTGAAGTTGTTGGGAATCATCTTCTGGCCAAGATTTCACTGTCTTTATTATAGGTAGAGCCTATCTCCTGAGAGGGATGTACACTGGTTCTAAAAGCAGCGACATAAAGTCTGATTGTCCCAAATGTGGAAATTGGATAACCTTATAGCCATGTTTGATGTTGGTATATACTTTGTCTAATATGTTATAGGGGCTCTGGGGAGGTATAGGGGCTATAGGGGCTCTGGGGAGAGGTAGTACCTTTGATCGATTCTCGTCATGCTGCTCCCTACTTAGTAGGTTGGACAGTCCTCACTGGTCCTCACCCATCCCTAAATCTCTCATGTGCTGGCTCCAAGCGCCATACCCCGGTAAACCGCTTCAGCTAGCGGGCTAAACCACATGAGGGGATGATGTTGACACTGCATCATTGGGCGGAAGAACCACTTCGGTGGTCAATGGCCAGGGCGGATGAGACTTGACACAAGTTCAACGGCCATGTGTCCGGGGCCAAGGCGATCCCTCAAGTTACGAGGACTTTCGGCTGTGGCTAACGGTCTGGAGAGGGTTGGGCACCACCAGATCTTCTTGCCCAAGATACGCCATGTTGAAGACAACTACCATCAACCCCATACCGGCTCGGTCGTCGCCCGGGTTAACAAGGACCGCGCTAGCCGCTATGCACCAGGGCGGAGGCGATAAGTATGCTACTGGTGCCACAAGATCAAGGCTCTCTGCCAGAAGTAACATCGTGACTGGCACCTGGAACTTTAGAAAACTACGTGAGGATGGGAAACTGGAAGAACTGATTTACGAGATGAAAAACTACCGCTGGAATTTATTGGGATTATGTGAGGTGCGGTGGAAGAACATAGGGGAGCTGACAACCTTTGAAGGACACAAATTGTATTACAGTGGGAAAGACGACCGACACGAACAAGGCGTAGGTTTCCTAGTCCACAAAGATACCGTGGGCACAGTCATGGAGTGTTGCCCTGTCTCTAGCCGACTGATCACCATCCGCCTGAAGGCATCACCGTTCAATATCACCGTCATCCAAGCCTATGCCCCAACAACAGAATACAGTGATGACGATGTGGAGGACTTCTACAACCTACGCCAAGCAACCATCGATGAAAAACCCAAAAAAGACATCTTAGTAGTGCAAGGTGACTGGAACGCAAAAATAGGAGAGAACACTCGAACAAATTGGCCGGGTACCTATGGAACATCCTGCAACTCTGTCACAAACGAACGCGGTCTCCGGCTACTAGAATTTACTGCTACCATCAACCTGGTCATTGCGAACACTTTTGGTAATCACAAACCTTCAAGAATATGGACTTGGAACCACCCAGATGGCCACACACGAAACCAGATCGACTACATTCTGATCCAAAAGCGATTTCGCTCAGGAGTAAAAACTGCACTTACACGCAGCTTCCCACGGGCAGATATAGGAAGTGACCATGCTTTAGTGCTGATGACTTTCAAACTGCGCCTGAAGAAGATCAACAAGCCCAAGTTCACACGACTACGTTTCAACCTCGAAAAACTGAAAGACCCGGCAGTAAGAGAAGAATTCCAAGCAATGATTGGAGGGAAGTTCGCTCCTCTGACGGTCCTAGATGATGACGTGGACCTCGAGACAACAGTCAGCTCTTTCAACATAGCAGTGATAGAGACCGCTAATGAGGTCCTGGGGAAACACCAACGTCCCAAAAAACCGTGGGCCACAAGTGAACTCCTAGGTCTATGTAACAAAAGACGGGAACTAAAGAAAAAGAAAAGCGATCCAGATGGAGCTCAGAAGTGCAGGGAAGCTAACAACAAAGTAAAAAAGGGGATGAAAAAGGCAAAGGAAAATTGGATAGAGGACCAGTGTAAAGACATCGAGGAAAACTTGAAGAGAAATAACACCAAGAAAGCATACCAAATGGTTAAAAGCCTCACCACACAGAAACAAGGGAGACCCTCGAGTATACAGAGCAAATCAGGCAAAACACTCACTGGGGAAAGAGAGGTGATGGACAGATGGACAGAATACTGCGCTGAACTGTACAACCATCAGCACAATGGAGACACTACAGTATTGCAGGGCCCACGGACAAGTCCAGATGATGCCTGCCATCCAATACTACGTGAGGAAGTCGAAGCAGCAATAAAGGCACTTAAACAAGGGAAGTCAGCGGGAATTGACAACATACCTGCAGAACTGATTCAGGAAGGAGGAGAGGCAGTGATCACCATCCTCACTGTCATCTGCAACAAGATCTGGACCACTGGAGTATGGCCAGTCCCCTGGACTCAATCATTAATCATAACCCTGCCCAAGAAGGGGAATCTTCAGATGTGCCAGAATTATCGTACCATCAGCTTAATCAGCCACCCAAGCAAAGTCATGCTAAAAATCATTCTTAACAGACTGAAACCACAAGCAGAGACTATCATTGCAGAAGAACAAGCGGGTTTCAGAGCAGGACGGAGCACTATTGAGCAAATATTCAACTTGAGAGTGATCTGTGAGAAATATCTCCAACACCAACAGGACTTATACCACGTTTTCGTTGATTTCAAAAAGGCTTTCGACAGGGTGTGGCATGCAGCCTTGTGGTCTACCATGAGGAAATATAACATCAACGATAACCTTGTCAGAGTGATAGAACAACTTTATGAGAAAGCCACAAGCGCCGTCCTCCTGAATGGCAGCAAAGGTAACTGGTTCCGGACGAGTGTAGGAGTGCGTCAAGGATGTTTGCTTCCCCCCACACTGTTTAATGTATTCCTTGAACGGATCATGGAAGATGCCTTGGAAGACCACGAAGGCACAGTTTCCATCGGTGGTAGAACCATCACCAACCTGCGATTCGCAGATGACATCGATGGCCTGGCAGGAAATGAGGATGAACTATTGAGCCTTGTCCAACACTTAGATAAAGCGACTTCAGCGTACGGCATGGAGATCAATGCCGAGAAAACCAAGCTGATGACGAACAGTACCCAAGGTATCTCCTCAGACATCAGAGTCAGCGGAACACCCCTAGAGACAGTAAAAAATTTCAAATATCTTGGGTCCATCATTTCCGATGAAGGCTCAAAACCAGAAGTAATGGCAAGGATAGCACAAACAACAGCTGCGCTTTCGAAGCTCCAAACTATTTGGAAAGATAAGAACATCAGTCTGCGCTCAAGGATCCACCTAATGCGCTCCCTCGCAATATCAATCTTTTTATATGCCTGCGAAACCTGGACACTCAATGCGGATTTACAAAGAAGAATCCTTGCAACAGAAATGAGATGCTACCGAAAGATCCTTGGCATCCACTACACAGACCATGTGACAAATGAAGAGGTCTTAAATAAAATACAACAGGCAATAGGACCACACGACAACCTTCTTACTGTCGTCAAGAAACGGAAATTGAGATGGTACGGACACGTGTCTCGCTCTACTGGCCTCGCAAAGACCATCATGCAAGGGACGGTAAGAGGAAGCCGCAAACGGGGAAGACAACGAAGGAGATGGGAGGATGATATCCATGATTGGACAGGCTTGAACCTGGCAGCATCCCAGAGAGCAGTGGAGGACAGAGACGGATGGAGAAGCATGGTGGTTAAATCTTCGCAGGCGCCCCAACGACCTCAAAAGAGGTCACGGGATAGGTGAGGTGAGATAGCCATGTTTGATGTTGGTATATACTTTGTCTAATATGTTTGCTCCTCTAGTAGCATACTTAACATGCTGATAGAATTTAGGGAGCACTGCTTTTAAGTCAGCTTGATTAAAGTCCCCCACTATGATATGCACAGCATCAGGATACTTATTCTGCTGATTACTAACAATGTTATAAAAGAATTGTTATTACCAAATATGGCCATAGAGTGGAGCCGGCTAGCAGACTCCACTCATTGGCCCAGCCACTGGCGGGAGAAATAAAGTCCCATCAGTGGCTGACGCTTTGGACAGAGCCAACTACAAAAGCCGACGCCTGCCGTAGCTGAGCGGCTTCTTACTTAAACTTAAATAAAGAGAGTTTTACCTGTTTCTGCTGCATCCTGCCTCTTTACTCCATGGACTCCCTTAACATTGGCGACAAAGGTGGGACCCTCAGCTGAGGAGAGAACAAAGCAGACCTTGTGGGATTCGGACGCCATTTTCACCAACCACTGCAATGATTGCAACCCCGTCGATCAACATGGCACACTGCCCAATGTCCATCCCATATAACCCGGCAAAGGAAAAGTGATCCTCATACATGGGCCGATTCAACTTGCATCTAGAAGTTAATGGACTCCATGCAGCCCTAGCTGCAATGAAAAAAGCCCTGTTCCTGACTTAATGCGATTCCGAATTCTACGAGATGGGAGATGACCTCATGGCGAACGATCTGTGCAGCATATCCTGGGATGAACTCTAATGAGCCCCCAAAGAACATTTCGGCCCCTCTCTTCCTACCTGGGAAGCCGACATGAATTTTACACACGGAGCCAGAGGGAGGAGGAGACAATAAACATGTTCGTGGCCACCCTATGGAAAATATCCAAGAACTGCAAGTTCCCTGACACTAAAGGGATGGTCTGAGATCGAATCGTCCTGGGAATGAGGTATCTAACCCTCCAAAAGAGACTCTTGGCCCAGGCGGACATCTCCTTCAAGGAAGCCATTGACGAGGCCCAAGCCACGGAGTCCTTGGATAACTCGGCAGCATGAATAAAAGAGGCCGGGATAGTCCATGCCACCCAGGTCGACCACCATGCCAACAGGAATGCTTCAGCCTCTGGACAATGGAGAGATCCACAAAATAAAGTCCGGTAAGCTGGAAGGAAAGCAAGGGGCTAAACAGTGCGGGGGTTGTGGAGAAAACCACCACTGCTCAGCATACATTTCAAAGAGACTATTTGCTGGAGATGTGACCAGAGAGGCCACATCACAGAGGTATGCCGAGCCAACCAGCTGACCAACAAGCAAAACAGGCAAGCATCTTCCCCAGCAAGGCACAATGGCCACCAAGGGTGTGTGTGTGAAAGACCCCCTGGTGGGAAATTCAAAAAGAGAGATGACACCAGGGAGGAGGAAGTGCACTTCACTTTTGTTGGTTACGCTCAGACCCAGGTGAGGCAGACTGATGCCTACGAGGCCAACAAAATAATGGCCATGGTGTCCATCAAAGGCAAGCCCTGCAGGATGGAATAGACTCTGGGGTCCTACATATCAATAATCTTGTGGGACACCCTTAAAAGACTACAGTCCAAACTGCGGCACAACCAACTGGAACCACAGACGATCATATTAAAAGACAACCAGGGCTGCCGCATACCCATCCTGGGCAGGAAGATAGCCCATATAGAATATGGCCGCTTCAAAGGAAACCTACCACTCACAATTGTAGACCAGAACCTGCCAAGCCTACTGGGAAGAGAATGGTTCCAACCTCTCCAAATCCACATCACCGGCATTCATGCAGCAGAGGCCACCCTCACCCCACCCCTGGCAGAAGACCTTGCAGAGCTGGAGTGGGAATTCAGCGATGTCTTCAATGACATGCTGGGCAAGTACACAGGGATCCCTATATCATTTAACCTAGACCCAAACATAGCCCCTGTCCGACTCAAGCCATGGCGAATCCCATTTGCTCTCTGGCTCAAAGTTGAGGAACAATTAGATAAGCTAATTGACCAAGGGGTCCTCAAGCTGGTTGACCATGCCAAATGGGAGACTCCAATCGTCATCTCAGTTAAATCAGATGGATCAGTTAGGATTTGTGCTGACTGCAAGACAACATTGAATAAGGCCCTCCAGCAAAGCACCAGTAGTGCCAGTAGTGCAGCACCCTCTGCACTCCCTGGAACGAGGGACTATATTCACCAAATTAGATGTGGCCCAGGCCTATCAGCAACTGACCATTGATGAGGCAACCGCTGAAGTGCAAACTGTCTAAAAGGAACTATAGCCAAATTGACAAGGAAGCACTTGCCGCAGTCGCAGGAGTTAAGGGCTTCCATGAATATCTTTATGGAAGACAATTTGACTTGATCACTGATCGCAAACTGTTGCTGGGTATTCTTGCCAGAGATAGACCCACACCAAACATCCTATCGCCCAGGATGCTAAGATGGACTGTGTTCCTGGCCGCGTACAACTACCACCTAATTCACTGGCCAGGAAAAGATATCTCCCATACTGACGCCCTTAGCCACTGTCTTCTTTCTTCCAGACCTAGCCAAAGACCTGGTGCCATCCACCACAGTACTACTGATAGAGGAGCTACAGCCTGGACTGATGACATCTGCAGAGATCACAAGACTCACAGCCCATGACAAAACAATGGCACAGATTTCAAACTGGGTGTGGAGGGGATGGCCGGAAGCGATAGAAGGGGATGAATTCAAGCCATATAAGAACAGACAAGCTGAGCTGTCAGTGCTTAAGGGCTGCATACTCTGGGGGGAGAGAGTAGTCAACCCCCTCCCACTAAGGAATAGAATACTTGGCCAGAAGCTATGTGTGGTGGCCAGGGCTGGACAAAGAGATAGAAATCTGGGTCTCCACATGCACTCCATGTCAAGAAACCAGACCAGCCCCCCTGGCAGCGAGGCCCAGAAAATGGGAGATACCCACAGTTCCATGGGCCCGGGTACACATCGACTTCGCTGGGCTTTGCCAAGGGCAAACCTTCCTCATAATCGTTGACACATACTCTAAGTGGTTGGAAATAATACTAATGAAGTCCACCACATCAGAGGCCAGCATAAGAACCCTCCGATGACTGTTCTCCACCCATGGGCTCCTGGATGTCCTCATCTCCAACAACAGGCCACAGTTCACCTTGCAGCTGTTCAAAATAGAAGCAGAAGATAGAAAATTAAATCAAGGAGGATATGTAAATAAAAATAAAGTAAATGTATAACTAAATAATGAATGTTGACTAAATAGTATAATGAAATATGACTATTAGATTTGGAGGCTGTGATAAATGTGAAATTAATAAGGTCTGATATAATTAACTATATGATAAAACCTAACCATTTTTAATTAAATAATATAAAATGTTTAACAAGGATAAGTGAAGATTATGGTGAATAGATTGAGTGAATAATGATTATAATTAACATGTGTTATTTGTATTTAAAAGAGATTGTAACCTGACAGTAGACTGCTCTTGTGGTATGGAAATTTTATATATAATAATGGAAGTTGCACAATAAAAAATTATAATACAAAAAAATCTGTGATAAAACCTATATTTTCACAATCTTTTTAATGTACTCATGGAAAAAGAAACTGATGCTATTGTGAGATCTACAAATCATGTTCCATGTATACACATGCCCATAGAAGACCCAAACTATATATGTACCAAATGTAAATGTACCTAATTGAGTTACTAGAAGAAAAAATAAAGAGTCTAGAGGAAACTCTAATCACTCTGAAACTCAACCTACAAATGAGAAACCTCAAACCTTGCAAGAAGAATATGCCCAAGTTAAACATAATAATGATCAAACAACTTCTAATAAAGTTGACCCCTTAGAAGAAGACAGATGGAAACATGTCACTCATGGACAAAAACACAAACATAGTACAATATCCCTGTAAAGCCCAACCCACTCTGAAACATCTCCATTGGTGCTGAGCAATTGATTTCATAGACTCCCTGGAAGAAAACATGCAGACACCTAGAAAAGAATAATCATCAAATGTCCCTTTAAAAAGTAGCATCATCAAGTGCTTCTGTAACAGGTAGAAAAATATCCCAAAACCTCCCTAGGAAAAATAAGGCAAGTTTTAGTGATAGAAGATTCAATTCTTAAGGGAACAGAACCAGCTGTCTGGAGATCAGACATCAATTCAGAGATGTATGTTGTCTTCTTGGAGCAAAAATCAAAGATGTGGCTGAGAAATTAACCAAAATAATAAAATCCTTTTCTACTACTACATGTTGGAACGAATGATATGAAAATGGACCTGAAAATAATATTGAGTGATTACAAGCAGCTAGGCAAGAAAATTAAGAAGTTAGCTGCCCAAGCTAACTTTCATCTGTATTGCCATCCAGTAAGAGAACAAATGGCTAAAGGGTTGGTATTGTCAAAAGAACTTTGGATTCCTGGACCATGGTCTGCACTACCCCAAAAAATGGGCTTTTGGCAAAGGATTGGTTGTACCTCACAAAAACAGGGTGAACTTGAATGATTAATGTATGAAAATAGAGATGGTATAGTTGGAATTACCAAAACTTGGTGGGATGAAACCCATGACTGGAACATACTAATAGAAGGATACAAACTGTTTAAAAAAAACCAGACCCCATAAAAGAGGAAGTGAAGTTGCATTATATGTAAAAGACCACTATATTACTACAGAAAAGTATTAAACCAAAGATAAAAACCTCCTAGAATGCATATGGGCCAATGTTATGTCTCACCTGTGCCCACGAGGTGAGAGTCCAAGTTTCCAAAGGAATATAAACAAGCAGACAAGACCAGTAATGACAGGGTTAAATTCCTTTGGCTGGAGAAGTCCTTGGCAGTCTCCCACAAACTGCCTGCCAAGTCCGATAATAAAACAAGATCATAAATCACAGGCAAATGCCACACACAGAATTTGTCGAAGCTTCTATCCCAAATTAACAAATTGTCCCGAATGAGAATCCAGAGCTAACACGCCCACTTTTATTCCCTGAAGGGCGTGTCAGTCTCTCATCTCAGTCCCTGATTTGTCCTTTCCTTCTACGTTGCATCTCACGCCTATGCTTGCTTCTTTGCCTCGCATCAAACCAACATTCCTCAGTTTGATCCTCAGCCAGAGGCTCTGCCACACTCTCCTGATTATCTGTCAATACCTGAGGCACAACCAGGGAGGAAGGTCCTGGGGAGGAAGACAATTCCAAATCCTCCACCAAAGCAGGCTCAAACCTCAGAGCCAAATCCTCCTCTTCCTCATTGCTCAAGTCTGTGTCTTCTAACAAAGCAGGTTCAAACTTCCGAGTCACAACAGGCCAATATAAAATAAAAAAGGAACAACATGGCAGTAGGTACACCAAGCAGGAAAGGTAGATGTACTTTTGGCTAACCAATTAACAAATTTATGTAGGAAACACACTACAATAGTAATGGAGGACTTCAATTACCCTGACATCAACTAGAAGAAATTGAATAGATTCCTTACCAACTTAGCTGACAACTTTGTTGTCCAAAAGGTACAGGAGGAAACTAGAGGGACAATCATCCTGGGCTTAATTTTCACAAACAGAGAAGAAGTGATAGAGGGAGTTGAAAATGCAGAAACCTTGGGTAAGAGTGACCATGTCAACATAATGCAAACACAAGCAATAGAACACAATACCAGAATCTTAGATTTTAAAAGAGCTAATTTTAAGAAACTCAGAGAGAACTTGGGAAAGATGACTTGGATGAATCTTGTGGAAATCTTTTGGAAAAAGTGTATTTTTGAGGTTTGATGGTTAATACTATTTTTTTTGGAGTAGTACCATAAAATTTTATATCAATGGAAAGACAGTTTAATCAAGAATGTAATGCAACAAAGTTTGTTCAATTATCTCTATTCTATGAAAGGTTATAGCCAAATAACCAGAAAAAAGAAGCACAACTTGCTTAGGTTGATATCAGGTAGCTTTCCTTCATCTGATTGTAGCCAATGAGCATGAGTGTTTAGAGAGCCAATCAGGTGTCATCTTGTTTTGTCAATGAGCCAATCAGATCACAGTAGGATTCAGTTATTGATGTCATGTATTGAAGCTGAGAGGAGCACATTTGTCAGTGTGTTATGTGATCGCTATTAAGTTGGTTTGGGTTTTTTGTGTTCTTTCATTTAGTAAGCTTGTAAAATGTAATAAAATTAAAGTAATGGTGCAAAGAGTTGACTGGTTGCCCAGAAGGTGATGTAAAATAGTATTATTACATGAAGAAGGCTACAGTTATAAAGAAATTAGAAGAAAAATTGGTAGAAACTTAACCAAAGGTGGCATTTCTAAGTTTTTGAAGAGGTATAAGGAGACTCAGTCACTACAAAACCCCACTGGTAAAGGCAGGAAAAGGTGCACAACCTTGATGATAGAAGAATTAAAGACTGTGCCTACATGACAGAAGAAAACCATCTGGGTGTATACAAGATGGGAAGGTATAAGGGTCCTGCCCTTAGTTGAGGGTTGGACTAGAAGAACTCTGATGTCCCTTTCAGCCCTATGAGTCTAACAGTTTTCACCATTAGAGAGGAAAAAGATATTACCATTGCCCAGGAAAACAGACCTCAATTATCCATCAAATGTTTTTGATTCTTTATTCCTGTCTCACCTAAAATGGGGAATTAGCCAACCATTCATTGGAATAGTTAATGCAAAATTTTAAAACATCTTTACCAATGAATCATGAATTCTAAGAAACTTGGTGTCTCCATCATGTCTATGAATCCTGATTTCAAACATTTGTATGTCATACCAAAGAGATTTCTTGTACAGCTCAAATTTCTTTACCAGTTTTCCTACTGTGAAGGATTCTCAGGTTATGAGGTCATCCCAATAGAGGTGTGTTCAGTACATTCTGAATCATGATGCCAAACCAGTAAAAGCATGTACTGTCCAGTATAAATTTAGAGACAATGTGGTCCATTTGTAGGATTTTTATTTGCTGGGTAGGTGTCTTTTACAGCTTGATTTCTCTCTGTCTGATTTAATCCAGTATTTCATCCCTCATCTTGAGCTTGACATGTAGGGATTACAGAAACATGTCCATTTGTGGTTCCCTTGACAACAATATAGAAGTGTATTGTCACTTCTGGAAATGTTTTTTAAAGAGAGCCCCAGAATTTTGTAATGATTTCTTACTAGAGTTCTAATCAGATCCACCCATGCTTAGCCTTTCTGAATCCAGCCAAGATTGTCTACATAGTAATATATTAGACTTTAACTGAGAAGAAAATAAAAATACAGTTTTCTCTGCTTTATTAATGAAAACATTTTTTCGTGGCAGTTTGGTGTAGCGGTTTTAAAGTATCAGGCTAGAAACTCAGACACAGTAAGCTTTGCCTTAGGCATGCAGCCTACTGTATAACCTTGTGTCTATCATAGTATCACGGCCCTAGGAAGAAGCCATGACAAACCAGTTCTGAAATTTTGCCAAGAAAATTGCAGTTGCCATGAGTCAATTGCAACTCAGAGGCAACTCCCCATAAAGGAGATATTTTGCACAGCTACCAGCACTTCATTCTCTCTATGTATTATTTCTCTTCCTTTGAAAGAAGCTACATATTTCAATTGTCATATTCCAATCATGAGAACAATCTTTTTTTTAAACAAATTTTATTGATTTTAAAGACAAACAAAACATAAGACATCAATGTATAAAACCTCCTTTCTCAAAAATTACTTATAAGTTTTAACAAAGCAAATAAAGCATTATTTTTTAAAGCATAGTTCCACATTATCACATTTCCATTTAAACACATATATATCTTTTCCAAATTTCTCATTGTTTCTCCCTTCCCTTTTATTCAATTATATTTCTTTCTATCAAGGTTTTATTAATTCTCCATCAAGCATAAACACACAAAATACAGAACATAAAACAAGACATAAAAAGATAAAACCTTCTTAATTATTATTTATACATGTCTTTTCCAAATTTCTCTCCCTTTAGTTTTATTCTTCCAAGGTTTTATTAATTCATAATCAAAACATAGCTAACCAAAACACAAAACATAAAACATAAAACTTCTTTTGAAAAGTGGCTTAGCCCCGGGTTACATCTTTTTTTACAGACCTAAATCAAGTTCATGCTCACCTTATATACCATTCTTATCTTAAAAATCATTATGTTTGTATCTTTTGTCCGTTCTTTTCCAATCAACTATTTATCTCTTCTCTTTAGCAAAGAATTTCCCCTGTAATCACTTTTAAGGTGTGACGCCTTTCCCTAAAGTAACACTTAAAATAATACATAATTTCTATCCTGATTCTGCTTAGTACATTCTACATGTTGCATTTTGAAAAAAAAAGAATAATAAACTTATAATATAGTTAAGTATATAATTTCCATTCTAATTCTAATTCTATTTAATAGTATAACTAAGCATTAATCATTTTACACATTCTCTTTAATATTTTATTAAATATTGAAATCTATCATTATAAAACATTTTAATATTTTAATATTTTGTTAAATCTTATAATATTCCAATAAACTATTTCAAATGCAAATACTACTATACTATCTTATGTACTCTTGCAGAATCTTTCTTAAATTATACACTATTCTTTATCCTTTATCTCTAAAAAAGATACCTTGTTTCAGACCATGGCTTTTTTTCCCCTTTTCCCTCCCTTTCTTCTCCAGTCTGATCCTTTTGCCCCCCCCCAACCTCCACCTTTTTAGCTTCCCCTCTCTGTTGTAATTCTCTTTTCAATTGCTTTCTAACATTGTACCTTTTTTTCACCTTATTTTTCTTTTTCTTGGTTGTTTTATTGAATCTTAAATTCTCATTTTTCCTTCCTCTCTTCCTATTTTCTTTCTTGATCAAACTTTTTTGTCCATGAAAAATGGCTTCCTTTTCTTCTTCTTCTTCTCTTTCTCCTTCTTCGTCAAGTATTTGCTGATACGTAGAAACCGCCATTTCTAAAAAGTGGAAGACAGCTCCCAATGAATTCTTGCCATTTTGTTCTCTTTCTTTTAATTTTTCATATTCCATTTTTAGTTGATCTATAGATGGTGCCATTGTAAGTTTTTAAGAACAACCGAGATGTTTTTAGTCTTAAAGTAATTTGCAAATGTCAAAGTTATCAAACAATCCCAACAGCCAGAAATTATTTCCTCTTCTTCTCTTTGCAACTTTTCCTCCTGGGGCAAAATCCCAAATATATTTTAAAGCCGTATTGCAATTAGTTGTTGGTCTTATAATCTTCAAAGCGTCTCCTCCAATCAGTTTTTAAAGATTTTTTTTTAGTCCACTTCTTCCCACTTATAACAAAGAGCTTGTTTTTACCTTAAAGAAGCAGGTTTTTCTGTGCTCATTTGCTTTCTCCATAAGGAAGGGGAGTGAACTTTCCTTCAGCACTTTCGCTACCCATAACAACTTCTTTTGGAAACAAATGTATCAATCCAAAAGTCAGGTTTCCAGGGTGTTTTAAAAGTAACTTAATGTCCCGGTTCAGCCAAGAAAACTTCTCCTTCTATCTTCCTCCTGCACAGTCTTATCCGGTTGAAGATTCCTTTGTGGTTGCCATTTCTGACAGCCGCTCCACCACCTCAGGAAAAAGGAGTCTAGCTGGCTGGGGAAAGGGGGTGCGATATCCTCAGACCCCCGCTCAGATCTCCTCTGTCTTCCGCTGCCTCTTCGGGGCAACGACAACCCCCAAATCCAGTTGGATCGGAAGTACCTCAGCAGCAAGCGGAGCAGGGACCCGTAGAGAAGCAAATTCCTGCCGCCACCAAAGCCTTGCAACTGGAAGTCTCCCCAATCATGAGAACAATCTAACCAGTCATATTTGGTTTCCAGTATTAAGAACATAAATGAATGCTTATTTCCCATACTTGAAGTTCTACTATATAGTGTTTAAAAATTCATGTATTGATAGATTACCTCTAGGTTTTTGTTGCCAAGCACAAGAGAATCCCTTAAAACCTTTTAATCAACTTCACCATACTCCAGCCAAACACACTCTAAAGTTCTGTGATATAAGCAAACGTTACCTAACAAAACTGATACCAGAACCTGAGAAACTAAGTATCAAGATGATTTTTACTGACTTTTATTTGAATGATATTTAAGCCACTTTATTTGTATTACTTCAGTTCATCTTGGATTTTACCTAAATGGAAAAATAAATTATATGGATTCCAGATTCACTCTATAAGGGGAAATACAAATTATCAACTCGCATAGGAAGGCTTATCTATGCCACTTCACAGTGCTTTACAGCCCTCTCTAAGCATTTTACAGAATCAGCATATTGTCCCCAACAATCTGGGTCCTTATTTTACTAACCTCAGAAGGGTGGAAAGCTAACTCAACCTTCAGCTGGTGAGATTCCAACTGCCAAACTTCTGGCAGCTGGCAATCAGCAGAAGAAGTCTGCAGTACTGCATTCTAACCACTGCACCACCACACCATATGCTGTCCAGGCCTGTTCATTGATGCCACCAAGCCTCTTTTTATTAAAAATAAATATTGAATCTAAATACCTGCAATTCTGGGATTCCTGTAACATGTATTATGAAGAATAGTTGTGCAATATAAATTTCAATTACAGGTAGTCCCTGATTTACAGTTCATTTAGTGACCATTCAAAATTTCAATGGTACTGAAAAAGTGACTTAAGACAGTTACAGAATCCCCAGGGTCATATGATCAAAATTCAGATGCTTGGCAACTAACTCATATTTATGGCATTGCAGTGTCCAGGGTCATGTGATCAACTTTTACAAACTTCTGAAAAGCAAAGCAAATGGGGAAGCCAGATTCTCCTAACAACTGTGTTACTAACTTAACAACTGCAGTGATTCACTTAACAACCATGGCAAGTAAGGTCGTAAAATGGGGTAAAATTCACTTAACAATTGTCTTGCTTAGCAACAAAAAATTTGGGCTCAGCTCTGGTTGCTATCTGTACCACAAAACTGCTTAAACAAAACTAACAATATATGTAAAAGTAAAGTGGATACCAACCCTGGCTGACTACATCCATTCCTCCCCTATCCAGTTTGAAGAAAATCTTGCTGCAACTCATATTCACTAAAAGATTTCCGTCACTGTTTTCAATATGAAAGGAACCTTCTATTTTGTGTTCAGAATCTTCCAGTCATCCCTGCCCTGTCTAGTGTCCTCTCTCAAAGCTCAGAGAGTGATTTCTAGTCAGGGTAAACAATACCAACCCTTTCTTAACTATTTGTAAGTGTAGGATCATATCATATCACAAATGCAGCACAAGGTGGTGCTATTGTATAACAGAGAACAATATCCAAAAGCCAATTGCTCTTCTGGTGGCCTGCAAAAATAAGATATTATTTGGACCTCAAAGACAAAGGCTTTGTTCATGAAAAGCAGACTTAAGAAATCTGGGGGGAAACACACCCAGTTCAAGATACAGAGATAGGACAAAATAAAGATTTCTTGGGAGGAATAACTGTGGACAGTGATTCTTGTGTTTTCATTCTGCATTCAAGTGAACCTGTATCAATGGAAAGAGATTGCATTAAAAGGCAAGTTCTGGCTTTTTTTCTCTGTCTGAATATTCTTTGTCTAGAAATGTGTGAGTCTTTGCGCTATTCAGTGCCTGAAGAAAAGAAAACTGGATTTCTAGTAGCTAATGTGCTGAAAGACTTAAAAATAGATGTAAAAGAATTATCTGCTAGGAAAGCCAAGCTTGTTCCAAAGGGCTCTAAAGAGTATTTCCTGTTGGATCTTCATTCTGGGAACCTAATATTAAAGGATACAATTGACAGAGAGGTTCTGTGTGGTCAGAATGAGCCCTGTATTCTATTCTCTGAAATTGTGCTGGAAAATCCATTAGTACTACATGGAATTGAAGTTGAAGTAGAAGATGTGAATGATAACGTTCCCAAATTCTCTAAAACGGAGTTCCTTTTTGAAATATCTGAACACATTCCAACAAAGACCAGATTCCCTTTGGAAAGGGCTGAAGATTTAGACAAAGGAGAAAATAATGTTCAGAATTATACACTTACTCCTAATGAACACTTTAAACTAGAAGTTCAAACTCACACTGATGGTAGCAAATATGCAGAACTGATTTTAGAGAAAGCATTAGACCGTGAGACGATTCCTCAGATTACCCTAATTTTACAAGCAGTGGATGGAGGGTTCCCAAGGAGAACTGGTGTAGTGCAAATAATAATTGATATTTTAGATGCAAATGATAATGTTCCTCATTTTGAACAATCTGTGTACAAGGCGCAGCTTATGGAAAACAGCCCTCCAGGTTTATTGGTCACTAAAATTGCAGCCAGTGATGGGGATAAAGATGCCTATGCTCACATTACTTATACTTTTAGCCAAGTACCAGGAAATGTGCTCAGATCATTCAATTTAAACAATCATACTGGAGAAATTACTCTTGTAGGGAAAATTGATTATGAAGAAAATAGCAAATATGAACTGAATATCAAAGCCACAGATGGAGGGGGACTGTCTGCTTACTGCAAAGTCCAGGTGGACATTGAAGATGAGAATGACAACGCCCCAGAAATAACCATATCATCTGTCATTAATCCCATACCAGAAGATTCTCCCCCAGGAATAGTGGTGGCCCTCTTTGGTGTTAGAGATCAAGACTCTGGGTACAACAGCAGAACTATCTGCAACATTGATTCAAACTTGCCCTTTATCCTAAAATCCACAAAGAACGATAATTACCAGCTTGTGACTCAACAGCCATTCGACAGAGAACAAATGTCACAATATAACATCACCATCATAACCACTGACCAAGGCTCTCCCAGTCTCACTTCAATGAAAATTATTACTATTGATATTTCAGATGTCAATGACAACCCTCCAGAATTTGAAAGATCTTTCTATGATTTCCACTTGAGAGAAAATAACATTCCAGGACTGCTCATTGGATTAATTCATGCAATTGATTTGGATGCAGAAGAGAATGCCAAAATAACCTACTCTCTTTTGTTTGGAAAGATCAGGGAAGAGCCTGCATCATCTTACATCTCCATCAACTCTGAAACTGGGAACTTGTATGCCATTCAATCTGTGGATTACGAGGATATACAGGATTTCCAGGTGATGGTGAGGGCTGTAGACAAGGGCTCCCCTTCACTGAGCTCAGAAACGATGGTCCGAGTTCTTATCACGGATGAAAATGACAATATCCCCTTCATCCTCTGCCCCCTTCAGAACAGCACTTCTCCATCAAATGATCTGGTTCCCCGGGGAGCAGAGACAGGCTACCTAGTCACCAAAGTGGTGGCAGTGGACAGAGATTCAGGGCAGAATTCTTGGCTTTCCTATCAGTTGCTGAAGGCCACAGATCCAAGTCTCTTTGCTGTTGGGACTCAGAATGGAGAGGTAAAAACCATGAGGCCAATGAACACCCGAGACAGTTTCAAACACACTCTTATTGTGCTAGTTAGGGATAATGGGCATCCTCCTCAGTCTGTCTCTGCAACCCTAAGAATTCTTCTAGTGGACGGCTTCTCTGAGCCTTATATGAAGATTATGGATAATCCTAAGGGTGAAATCCTGCAGGAAGGAGACCATACTCTAACAATGTATTTGATTATCTGCTTGGTTGCCATCTCATCCATTTTTCTGCTTTCTGTCATGGTGTTTATTGCCACCAAGTTTCAGAAGCGAAGGAAGTTCATAGGAAGTTCTCATTCTGCATCGAATTTCCCTGTGGAACAAAATGTGCAAGAAAATTGTGGAGATCGTGCTTCTGACACATATTGTCAGGCCTATAATTATGAAATACGTTTAGCTGGTGGGTCTTTAAATAGTGAGTTCAGATTCTTCAAGCCAGCATTCCCCATTTTTTCAATGGATCCAAGGAATTCAACAGTCTCTCAGGATACTAAAACTCACGTCAAGGAAAATGAACTGATCTCTCAGGTAAGAATAATGTTAAACCTTTCCAACAGTTTTTTATCTTAAATTTCTAATATTTTATTATTTAAAGATGTCATAGGGAGCAGATTTTCTATGGTTAATTCTAAAAAGCTGTGTCCATGAATAGACTGGATTGTTCTTCATTTATTTCTGAATAAATCCTTTTGTTTTGCTTTGTTTTCTTTAACTTTATTTTGGCTTTTTCTCACTGTTTTTCTGTAATCATCTTTTGTAACATTCATTTCTGTTGATCGTTTGAAGAAGTCAAAATTGTCTTTCCTATTAAGATAGAGAATTTTCATGTGATTCTTTGAGTCTCAGAAAGACTGGAAAGTACTGCAGCTAAAAGGAAAATTAAAGGCTTTGAATAAAAAATCCTTTCACTTCAGAAAAAACTCCTCCTATGATCTCTTCCTGACTTATGCATTGATGGTCAGGATGTATATTCTATTTCACATTAGTTTCTGGTTAAAATAGAAAAAAGATATCTAAATGTCAGTATATTGTGGGATATGAAATTGAGAAGACAGGTGTTCCAATTAAAGCTAGATTCCTTGCAAATGCTGTTACCATATTAGCAATTGTTACGATGTTACAATATTTTATTGGAAAACACAGAGGTATTTTTAAACATGTGGGCAATATGGGTATACTGATCATGATTCAAGTGATTTTAGGTGCTGATCACATGAAGATCATGTTATACATCTTGTACAAAGAATTGAATGAGTCCAATCTGCACATACTGGCCCAAAAAACTCACAAAAGTTTTTGCCAAGCAAAATGAAAGTCCAGTGAGTAAACTGGAGTCCCCCATTATTTCATTTTGCCATAATCTCCAGCTTTAAACAAAATCTTCTATTTGCTTTTAGCATGTGGTAGAAAAACAGACTTATATAAACTCACTAATCCTTATTAGTGCCATCATTCAAATGGTGTCACACAACTGAAGACTTCGCATATTCAGGGCACAGATATAGAATAGTGATAGTAGTAACTGCAAGAGGGACTCTGAGTGGACAATCACTTAAATATTAGCTAGCAGTGTGCTACAGCCACCAGAAAAGCCAGTGCAATTCTAGGCTGCGTTAACAGTGATAGAATAGAACATAACATTACATAACATAACAGAACAGAACAGAATAGAATAGAATAGAATAGAATAGAATAGAATAGAATAGAATAGAATAGAATAAGCTGGAATCAACATCAAGTGAAGTGTTAATACCATTTTATAATGCTTTGGTAAGACCACACTTGGAATATTGCACTATGTTTTGTTCGCCATAATATAAAAAAGGTGTTTAGATTCTAGAAGAAGTGCAAAGAAGAACAACAGAAGATGATTAGGGGATTGGAGGAGAAAACATATGAAGAATGGATGCGGGAATTGAGTATGTCTAGTTTAATGAAAGAGTAGGGATTGGGGTGACATGATTGAAATGTTCCAATTTCTAAGGGCTGCCACAAACAAGAGAATGTGACCCTATTCTCCAAAGCACCGGAAAACAGGACCAGAGGCAATGGATGAAAACTAATCAAGGACAGAAACCAACTGTAAGGACCAGCCTCTCCTCCGTTTCAGAACAAGTATAGACTCTTGATAAACTTTGTATTTCAAAAGTAACCTTTAATTGAAAAGGGGGTGAAAGCAAGTCAGAATTCAAAGCAGGCTCTGAGGTCCCTCAGGGCATACAACTAGGATAAAGGAGATTAGAAACCCTTCCCAACATCTGATGTGGATTCCACCAATCCACAGGTGTGAAGATGTTATTGTACCACGCCTCTGAGAAAGCAGATAAGAAAATTTTCTCAGGGCTATCTTCCAGCGCTTGTAATCCACATGGTGGCCCTTCTCCCCTTGCATTCCCCCAAGAGGTGAGAATTTTCCGGACATCTGGGGCACTAGGCAATGGTTACAAATCAGGTAAAAGGTTATGCAAAAGACAAGGCAAGAAATAGGATACCTAGGATACATAAGGAGGAAAAAGAACTGAATGTATCAAATGCCCTTCTTTCACTGGAGAATGGCAGATACACAGATCTGACATATTGACTTCCTCACAAAAATGGAAAATTCACCTGGAAGACATAAAACATAATACATTCAGAATTAGGATGGTTTGTGAGGGTATTTCAGGTGGAATTTCCTTAACGGTGTAGGCGCTTTTACATGTTTTTGGCTATCCATTCATTTTGGGAGGAGGGTAGGTGTTTCAATGCTACTAAATATTGTGTGGAGCCATGGTGAGTGTGTGAGTCCAGGATATCTTTAATTTGAAAATGTTGTTCCCCTTCCATCATAATGGGGGTTGGAGGTGTGGAAAGAGGGGTTCTGATCTTTGAAGTTATTCTGGTTTGAGTAGGCTGCAGTGAAATAAGTGTCTTAGGAAGTAGGAGTTCTGCAGTGACAGGGTGAATAATTCTGGTGATGGGAAATGGGCCAATGAATTTTGGTCCCAGTTTCTTAGAAGGTTGTAATGATTGTAGGAACTTTGTAGATAAATATACGCAGTTCCCAACTTTGAACAATTTGGGTTCACGGTGTTTTTTGTTAGCTTGAGCTTTAAAAGATGCCTAGCCTCTTGTAGGGCTAGTCTGACCACTGGCCATACTCTAACAATGTATTTGATTATCTGCTTGGTTGCCATCTCATCCATTTTTCTGCTTTCTGTTTTTTGTAATCTAATATCAGAAATGGCAGAAATTCATGGGCAGCATTAGTTCTATATCTAATGTAATTTTGGAATACAATTTGCAAGAAAACGGTGGTGATCCTTGTTCTGATACAATTATGAGGTAGGTTTCACTGGTTGATTTTTGACTAGTAAGTTCCAATTCTTCAGGCCTCTGTTTTTTCCCCTTCTTCTTTCTTTAATGGATTCTCTTTGCAGCCAAATGCATACAAGAAATTCAATAGATTCCCATAAAACCAAAACTCATATTAAGGAAGATAAACTGATGTCCAAAGGTGGAATAGTATGAAAACATTTCAAACAGTTTTACATTTTAATTTATAATATTTTATTATTTAAATATGTTGTCAACTGTAGAACTGTTTTCTTGTGATTAATTCTAGAAAAGATTTATCTGTGAGAAGATTGCTTTGTCTGGTATACATTTCTTTTCTTTCTTTTTCTTTTGTTTTTCTTTCTTACTGTTTCTCTGTATTTTGCTTTTGTAATCTTCAATCCTGTTCATTTTGAGGAAGTCACAATAATATTTCATGTGATTCTTTGAGTTTTCAAAGTATTGAAAGAAAAGTAACAAAAGACAGGGAGCATAGGGGCTTTGAATACAGTAGCTCTTACTTCAGAAAGAACCCCTCCTATCTTCTCTTCCTATGTTAGGCTAGAACTAATACTATTTTGATCACATTCATATCTTTTAAAATTAAAACTCCAATAATTTCAAAATAAGGATTGCCTACAGTTACATATCCTGTGGGCTTTATTCATATTATTCTATGACTGAAATTAGTTAAATCTAAATGGAGATGATTAACGTAGATCCTTTCCTCTTATTGTTCTGTTCCAATATATTATTTCCTGTAGAATCTTCATATCTTGAATAGGTAGAGAGCCTTCAAAACTATGATTTAGAACAGACTCATGAAATAATAATCAGTCCTACAGGAGGATTCTTCAGACAGCCACGTGGTGGCAGAATAGGCAAACATATGACTGGAGACTCCAAAATTTTGTGTGAGCTGAAATGAACAAAAAGCTATGACTAGGGTTCTGCAAGAAAACAAGAAGATTTTAACCAATGTAAAGATGAAAGCTGTGAGGTAAAGCAGCAGGAAATGAGCTCTTTGTGAGAGACAATAACTGGATGAAAGTAAGGAGATTTATATTCTGTTCAAGAATTAAGGAGAGTCCTGAATCATGGAACAATGCATTAGGAGTAAACAAGGTATGTATCTTTTTTGGTTGCTTTGTCTTCCTGGAGCATTATGTATTTCAATCTACTATTCTACACCTGAAGAAACCAAAAATGGTTCTAAAGTGGCTAACGTGCTGAAGGATTTGAAACTGGAAGTACAGGAATTCATTGATCGCAGAGCCCATCTCATTTCTGAAAGCACTAAACAGTATTTCTCCTTTGATATTCATACTGGGGATATATTGATAAATGATAAAGTAGACCGGGACATTTTGTGTAGCCAGACAGATGTTTGCATACTTACATCTCAAATTGTGCTTGACAACCCGTTGGAATCATACAATATTGAAATAGTAATAGAAGACATAAATGACAATGCTCCCAAATTCTCGAAAAATGAATTTGGGATAGAAATTCCTGAGAATGTTCCTACGAATATGGTACTTCCCTTGGAATCTGCAGATGATGAGGACCTAGGAGAAAACAGCATCCAGAACTATACACTCAGCACCAATGACTATTTTTGGCTTCATGTGCAAAGGAACAAAGAAGGAATTTATAGCGTGGATCTTGTTCTAAACAAATCACTCGATAGAGAAAAGGTGTCACATCTCAATATCACCCTAATGGCTGTTGATGGTGGGGTACCACAGAAAACAGGCACTGTTCAAATTAACATTGATATTTTGGACACAAATGATAACCCTCCTCAATTTTCCCAATCTGAATATAAGGTAAAAATAAAGGAAAACCTTCCTATGGGCACTGCAGTGGCTAAAGTGGAAGCTACAGATCTTGATTTGGGTTTAAATGCACAAGTCATCTACTCATTCCATAGAATGCCTGAAAGAATAAACAATTTGTTCATTTTAAATGAAAGGTCTGGAGAAATCACTCTTGGGGGACAGATTGATTATGAAAAAGAAAGGAGTTATAGCATGAGCATCAGAGCAACAGATGGAGGAGGACTTTCAGGACACTGCAAAATACTAATAAAGGTTGAAGATGTCAATGACAATGCCCCAGAGGTGTCCATTATATCTCTGACCCGCAACTTAAAGGAGGATTCGCCTTTGGAGAAGGTGGTGGCCCTCTTCAGTGTGAGAGACCAAGACTCTGGAGATAATAGCAAAACAATCTGCTCTGTCGAGATGAACCTTCCTTTTGTGCTCAAAGCCACCACAAACAACTTTTATCAGCTTGTGCTCCAAAGTCCCCTAGACAGAGAGACAGTCTCTGAGTACAACATCACCATCACAGCCATTGACTGGGGATCTCCTAGGCTCACTTCAACAAGATTGATTAATGTTCAGATCTCCGACGTCAATGACAACTCTCCCCTTTTTGAAAAGTCTTCATATGACATGCAGATCCGGGAGAATAATATTCCAGGCTTGCTCATCGGCTCAGTCCATGCTCTGGATCTGGACACAAAGCTGAATGCTAAAGTGAGTTACTTAGTTCTGCCCGGGAAGAGCGAGGGCCTGGTGACCTCTTACATCTCAATCAACTCTGAAACCGGAAACATGTATGCCCTCCGATCCCTGGATTATGAGCAGATAAGAGGCTTCAGAGTTACTGTGAGGGCATCTGATGGAGGTTCTCCTTCCCTGAGCTCAGAAGTGATTGTCCGAATCCACATTATAGATGAGAATGACAATGCTCCCTTCTTCCTGTATCCCCTCCAGAACAACACATCCCCATGCAATGAACTGGTTCCCAAGTCAGCCGAGGCCAGCTATCTGGTCACCAAGGTGGTTGCAGTGGATGCAGATTCTGGCCAAAACTCTTGGCTTTCCTATGAATTGCTGAAGGCCACGGACCCAGCCCTTTTCAGCATAGGAGCGCAGAATGGGGAAGTGAAAACCAGGAGAGCCCTGAATGAGCGAGACACTCACAAGCAGAGGCTGGTGATACAGGTCAGAGACAACGGTCTTCCTCCACAGACCAGCACGGTGTTGCTTAATGTTCTTCTTGTGGATGGCTTTTCGGATCCCTTCCTGAGGAGGGTGGATGTCAGTGTGCAAGAACCGGAAGAAGACAAAACCTTGACCAAGTATTTGGTGATCTGCTTGGCTGCAGTCTCCTTTGTGTTCCTGGTCTGCATTGTTGTGTTTATTGTGGTGAAAGTCTTCAAGAAGGATCCTCAAAGCCATTTTACTGCAGCTGTTCCTCACTTCCCACCTGCCAGTGTTGATACCCAAGAGAACTGTGCTGATTCACAGAACGGGTCGCTTTCTAGAACTTACCGTTATGATGTTTGTTTGACTGGTGGATCCTTAAGTAGCGAGTTCCGATTTCTCAAGCCTCTCTTTCCTGTCTTTTCGGTGGGAGATGTAAATATTCCTGGGTATCACAAGAATTCTGGTTGTGAACGCATCTCTGAGCAGGGTGCAGATAACCAATTACATGAACAGGTGAGTTACCATTAAATATTTATATATTTGTCATATTATTTTGCCAATTTGGAGGCTGGGTTTTGAAAATGTGCTAAATTAGAATAACATGATATTCAGTAATTTGTAACTTAGAACATTGTAACAACTGAGTTAATTTCTGGGCATATTATATGAACATGGTGATCCTATAAATTAGCTACAATCTTTTACTGATGTTACTTTTGCTTCAAAGTTCATATATCAAAAAGCTATGGCTTGCCCAGTAATAATCTGTAGTCCTAGTAAATATTATGAACATTATTTGCAAATCCCTGGCACTGACATTTTCTTCATGAAGCCCAACTCTAGGCAACACTTACTCCATTTCCATTGACCCTGATTAGACTAGTTCAGTAGACAAACTAATCTAATTCAAAGATCAACTGAACTATTTCAAACCATTTCTTTCTGCAGATTTCCTGTCAGTAGCGTAAGGTTTGGTTTGCACAACCTGCTAAATTAATTGATTAAATGCAGGGGTGGGATACGACAGGGTTAACTACTGGTTCGGGATTTACAAGCTTCCCTGCACACTGGGAGCCACACGCCTGTAAATTGTCATCAGCAGGCTGCTTGCAGAGAAGCAGTCTTTGAAACAGCCTCTTTTCCTGCTTTTTAAACTGCAGCTGTGCCTCGTTCGGCAGGTGAAGTTGAAAAATCAGGAAATAAAGATCAGGTAAGAACCCAGGTGGGCGGGTGGGCAAAAACATCAGCAGACATAGAACTGGTTCTATGTCTGCTGTTCTTCAGAGCTACCGGTTCTACAGAGGTGGACAGAATTGGTCAAAACTCACCCCTGATTAAATGCAATAAAATAATTTGCATGCAACATAAAATAAGAACCAACTATCATCATCATTTTGTATGAATCAGGCCATCGTATTAAGTCACTTTTGAGTACAGTCATTTGGGTGAACACAGCAGTTGTTTATAATTTAGTAGTTGGTTAAGAATCTACATATATAAAAACAAAATAGCACTCATGCATCATCACAAAATCTTCAGAACTGTAAAGCCTACAAACTTGAAATTTGGCACATATGTTCCTCTTGGCTTCTAGGTGTTCACTAAGAAAGGATTTTTCAAAATGAGCATCTAAGCATTAGTATTTTGTATATTATTATTAATATGCTTTGATGCTAAGGAGTCCTACTCCCCATCTCCACCTAAAAAGAAATCTGTTCCAAATGCAAAACACAAGCAGAGGAGAGGAGTTTCAGTTTCAATTTCACAGCAGCAACCAGCTTCAGTACAGAACAGTTGAGCTAAGCTACACAGAGGCTCCTTGCTGTCTCCTTCTTGTTCACACAGCAAATACTGTTTCAGTTTCTGTTACGTTTGGAGCATGGGCGAGAAAGAATGGAGACGAGCCTCTGGAACGGTGAACTTCAACTCTTTATTTACATAGTGACTTCTCAACTCAATGGCAGTTATAACCCTCCTTATATAGGCAACCCCAATAACTATTAACCAATAACAATCGAGGAGCGCTAGCTCCCTTAACCAATAGGAACTCTCTGTTAATGGCCAATCGGATTCCCCGGAACGGGCCAATCCGATCCTGCCGTTAACAGCCAATCAGAAGTGCAGGGCCAGAACCCTGCACTTTACTCCAAGCTCAAGTTCTCTTTATTAAATCTTATGCATTCACAACAGTTTCCAAACAGCCTTGAACTCTCTCACACACTGACAGGATGCTAGCCAGATGAATACTGATGGATGCTGGTAGGCAGAGGCAGAATTCCCCCCCCCCCCCGTTATTTTCCTCCCAAAAACTAAGCCCGACCACATAGTTTCATCGCAAAGCAAGTGCATCAAGTTAGTTTAGTATATTGTATGAACTTAGCTGTTGTGTGTGCAGAAAAATATCCCTTATTCTAAATTGAGTATTTGCACAGTGTATCACTACCATCTTTTTCAATGTTCCCATTATCTTTTTCACTAATTGTTTTCTAATTAGGGGTGGAGTAAAGGAGTTGTGTTATTCAGGATACCTAATGGCATTTTAAAAAAGGAAATGCATAGTAGATCTGATCAGAAATAAGTATCCTGTTAATTTTTCAATGTTAAATGATTAGAGGCTTGGAAACGATTTGAAGATAGAGGAGATCAGCTGCAATAGAATAATAATGCTATGTTGTTATACAGGGAAGACTGGGTGCTTTTTTCTGTTTAATTTTTTTTTAGTTAAAATAAAGTAAAAATAAAGTCATGAAGGTAATGCAATGTCTGCATTTTAAATCAGGCTGACAATGATACCAGGAGTATAATATGTGTGGATGTGGTGGATGTTTCAGGGATATATATGTACATATCCAAATCAAATACAGCATACATACATACATACAGTACATACATGCATAGCAATAGTGAATCTTTGCCCAATAGCTATTTTTGATTATTTCATCTTTATCGCCAAAGTCATTGTATTTTAAATATTCATTTAAAGTAAATATTTTTGTTTTTTCCTATGATGACTAAGTGTACAAATTTTAAATAATAGATATTAATATTAATAAAAATATTAATCAGCTTTTTTATTTTAAAAAAACTCTAAACATTTAATGACTTTAAATACCATATTCTAAGCTTTCTTTGTTAATATCAGGTCAAGACAGCTAACACTCTTCTGGGTTCTTCTGGTCAAAGAAAGAGACAATTTTTAGCAAGACAAGAATTCTCTTGAAGGCCATAACTTACTTCTTCTATTACATATATTAATCTACCTCTACTATTCTTCAATAGGTGAAGGCCCTCATTTCTTTGCACAATTTATTTGTCCTTTGAAACAAAAGTAAGGAAACAAGAAAAGCTGCTGAGATTATTTTCTTGTGCCCTTTAACATTGCAGCTGAAATCAAGACAGACTTCATCTGCAAAGAACAATGCAAATTGCTCTCAGCAAGCTACAACTGTTCTGTCATCTTCTTCCAAAAGTCTTGGTAATGTAACACATTTGGAAAAGTGTACTATGTAGACACAATGAAAATAGTAAAACAAACAAAATGTTAAAAAGTAGGGGTGCATAGCCCGGCCCCAATCCATGGCTTGTTTGAAACTAGGCTATGCAGCTAGAAATGAGCGGCAGGTGAGCAAAATTGTGACTAGGTTTCATATTCCTCCCCCCATGGTCCATGGAAAAATTATCTTCCACAAAACCAAAAAGGTTGGGGACCACTGTTTTAGAGGGATGAGTTGGGTGAAAAATAATTACAAGGACATAAAGAATGTCTCCAGTATCATACTCAAAACATGTTAAGCAGGCATGATATATTTATTACTTCTCATTTCAAAATACACTAGTTTTAGATGTGTCTTGAACTATTTTTGATGACAGTTTATGCTAACAAGGAAATCCTCATCCAACCTGGGTCTGCCTAAATACAGAAAAGAAAACCAACCAATCAACCAAACAAAAAAATTAGCATCAACAGTCTGACCAAGCTGAGGCGGGTTGAATGCCATTAGTAGGCCATTAGTTAACTCCAGGATTTAAACAAAAAACAATTTTCTTTAAGGTACCAAAAGAAGATAAGAGTCACCTGTTGCACAAAGTTAAAAAAATTCAAAAAATCCCTAACACTATTCTAAACACAGTCACATTTGAATTTCCAGCTTTGTCTGAGGCAACTTCCTCATCCCTAACCCTAACCCAAACACTCTGCTCAAAAGTAGGATTGCCAGAGGAGTTTCTTAAAAACAACCCAGGTAACAAGAAGTATAATAAATAAGTTTTAAACTAAATTATTTTTATCTACTTATTGACAGGTACAACATAAAGTTACAAGTAATCCCAACTTTCTACCAAAATTGGGATGGAAATTTTGTTAGCTAAGGATACAGTTGTAAAGCAAGACATCACGAGAGAAGATGGCAAAGAAGTAACAGGCAGCAGAGAGAAAGCAGAGCTGCTTAACTCATTCTTTGCATCGGTCTTCATGCAAAAAGAAACAATAATCCAACCTACCAAAAACATAACTGTAAAAGACAGACTAGAAATAAAAGTTAAAATAAGCAAAAAATGGTAAGAGAACACTTGTCTGATCTTGATGAATACAAATCACTGGGACCTGACAGATTACATCCCAGAGTTCTAAAGGAGCTGGAAGATGTCATCTCAGTTCTTTTTTTTTTTTTATAACAAACTTTATTAATTTTTTTTAACACACACAAACAAAACATAGGATGTAGTAACATAAAATATCTTTTCTAGAAGAAACAAATCTTATTTAAAAAGAAGATAATTCCAAATCATCACACTTCTATATATATATTTATCTTATCTAATCAATTTCATATCTTTTCAAAACTTTTCTTTATTACTCCCTTTCGTTCTATTTAGTCATATTTCTTCTGTCTTAAATATATATATATATTCATTAGTATTCTTCCACATCCTGTCAGACTTAAACAAACATTACACAAAACATAAATACATAAAACTTCTTTTTGGAAGGCGGCTTACTCCGAGTTAACTCTTTTTATACAGACATCAATCAAAATTTATACTCACTTAATAGACTATCTCATATCTTATTTAACATTCTCTATTTTCCATATATTTTCTCTCTCCAACTCATTCTTTTAATTCTATTTTATTTATTCCATCTCAATTAAATAATTATATTTGCATCTTTGGTCTGTTTTCTTTCAATCACCTACTTATCCTTTCTATCTAATACAATATTTCTCCTGTAAACCCAGATTGAAGTATGACAACTTTTTATCTTCCCCCTAAATAACACTTAAAATAATACATATTTTCTGTGCTGATTCTGCTCCATACATTCAAAGTATTACATTTCAAAATAGTAAAACAAACAAATAATATTGAGTTTAATAAGTAATGAAATTAAACTCTATAATTACCGGTAAATCATGACTTCGCTTTAATACATTTTTAAATCATATAATATTCTAATTTTCTAACTCAACTTCAAATACTAATGTCTACAATGCATTTTAATGTACTTTTGCAGAATCATTTTTAAAAGAAGATTATCTCACCCCTTATCTCTGAAAAAAAACAACACATTTTTTGCATCTTGTTTGAAGCCTTTATGACTTCTCTTTCCTTTCCCCCTTTCTTTCTTCTCCATTCTAACTTTTTGACCTTCCCCATCTCTCCAATTTCACTCTCTTAATCTTCCCTCTCTGTTGTATTTCTCTTTTCTGTTGCTTTCTGACATCATATCACTTTTTCATCTCATTTTTCTTTTTCTTGGTTGCTTTTTTAAGTTCTAAGTTCATCTTTTCCTTGCCCCCCTTCCGTTTTTCTTCCTCCACTAAGTGTGTTTGTCCATTAAAGATGGCTTCTTCTCCTTCATCCCAGCCTTCCTGTAGTATTTCTTGGTAGGTAGAAATTGCCATTTCCAAAAAGCGAAAGATAGATCCCAATGAGCCCTTATCTTCATTTTTCAGTTTTTGAAATTCCATTTGTAGTCCTTCAAAAGATAATGCCATTTTTTCTTTCTTTCCTTTTTAATGCAACCCTAATGTCTTTAGTCCCCTTTTTTAAAGATCTCAAAGTCACAAAGCAAACCAAATCAATTTTAAGTTGTTGTTGTTTTTTTTAAATCCAATGTCCAGAAATCCTTTATCCCTTGGCTTTAAATTTCAAATTGAGTTACCTTCTGTGCCCAAGTAGATTTTCCAGATCTCCGTCTGCTATTTCTATGGGGAGGGAAAGTTAAGGAAAAAAAAAAAAATTCCCCTTAACAGGGGAATTTTTCCCCTTTAACCGCAGCTTTCCAGTCTTCTTTGGGAAACAATGTATCATCAGGCAATTCAAACAGTTCAGTTTCCAGGGTAATTAAGAGTTGTTATTGTCTCAGCTCAGCCAAATTATCACTTCCTCCTGCAACCTCCAGCACAAATCTTACCCGGCTGCAGGCTTCTTTGTGATGGCCATCACTGACCGCCGCTCCACCACCTTGGGAAAAAGGGGTTTTTCTGGCTGGGGATGGGGTCTGCGACACCCCCCAAACCCCTGTCCGGATCCCCTCTCTCTTCAGCTGCCTCTACAGGGCAGCCATATCCCCCAGACCCATTTGGATTGGGGGCACCTTGGCAGCAAGCACAGCAGGACTTTCAGACAAGCAAATTCCTGCTGCTGCCGAAGCAACGCAGAACTGGAAGTTTCCGTCATCTCAGTTCTTAAAGCAGTTGGCAGATGTCATCTTTCAAAAAATCCTGGAGCACCAGGGAATTACCAGAAGACTGGAAAAGAACTGATGTGGTTCCCATCTTCAAAAAGAAAAGAAAAAGATGTGGGGTGGGGTGGGAAGACCCAGGAAACTGCAGATCAATCAGCCTAACTTCAATACCCAGGAAGATATTAGAAAAGATAATAATAAAAAAAAGATCTGCCAACATCTAGAAATGAAAGTGATAACTGGAAGTCAGTATGGGTTTCTTAAAAACAGATCATGCCAGACTAATCTTATTTCATTTTTTCACATGATGACTAAATTAGTAGACCAGCAAAATACTATGGACATAATATATTTAGACTTCAGCAAGGCATTTGACAAAGTAGACCAAGCCTACTTCTTGATAAGCTAGAAAAAAGTGGGATGGATAGCATCACGATCAGATGGATTTGCAACTGGCTGACAAACCATACCCAATGAGTAGTCCTTAATGGTACTACATCTACATGGAGGGAAGTAAGCAGTGGGGTACCTCAAAGTTCCACCTTAAGGCTCAGTACTCTTCAATATCTTCATAAATAACTTAGATAAGGGAATAGAAAGGGAATTTACCAAATTGTGGATGATACTAAGCTGGCAGGAATAGCCAACACCCTAGATCAGTGGTCACCAACTGGTGGGCTGCAGCCCACTGGTGGTGCATGAGAAAATTTTGGTTGTCCACAGTGCACCCATGTCTGCAATGGGTGATACTGGCAGCAGATGGACTGATATGCATGGGGAGGGAGGTTAGTGCAGGGGAGATTGAGGCATCGGACCCCTTCCTGAGTGTTCCCTGGCCTGCAAGGTCATTCTTCCTGCCCTAACTGTTAGAACTCCCTTATTTTCTTTTATTGGCTCTCAGGAGTCAGGTGACTCACTCTAGGCACATCAGATTGGCTTGTTCTGTAAAGGCCCAGCTCCTTTCTGCCTGTTTAATAACTTATATCCCACATTTTCTTTGTGGGCTTCCATAGGGGCTACTTGAGGTTACTCATGAGATTATCCTCAGAACCATGATTTTGAGTTAGACTTAGTGAAGGGACAGGCTCCATATTTGAATGGAAACTTGAACTTGGATGTCCCCAGTCCTGGTCCAATACTGCACCACATAAGCTGATGTTACAATCAAATTAATTTCTTATATATATTAAACCCCACCAAATAAGGTTGTATCCACACTCCAATAACCCACTATGTTCTGGTTGATTGGCTGAAGATGGGTAGGGAGCAGACATGCCAAGATGCCCTTCCTGTAACAGACACCTTGTAATCTTAGTCCCTGTAGAATGGCATAGGCCCTCATATATTTCTTATTTGTGTAGAAATAAAGCATTTTTTTCTAGAAGGAAGAGAGGAACATCCCTGAAGATGCCTTTTCTCTCCTAAATCACTAAGCCCATCATACTATAACTTGATGTGTACTTCCTGGGAGACAGAGGATGCACCTTCTCACTGACCTTCAATCCCCACTCTGCTGCAAAGTGCAAGTATAGTTTAAGTGAAACTTTCCAAAGTTCCATTTCACCTCAGTAAGGCAACCACAAGAGGAGACAGTAAGGGCAGACATGCACAAAACCAAGGATGCTAGAATGCTTATGGATCAACATAAAAGGAAAAAAGAATGACATTGCCATAGGTGTATACTGTAGGCCATGCAGCCAAGCAGAAGAAATAAGTGAACTTTTTTGCTAATCAGTTGACAAATGTATGGAAGAAACACAGTAGTAATGGGGGACTTTCACTACCCTGATATTAACTGGGACAAAAACTCAGCAACAAGTGGGACATTGAACAGGTTCCTGACCAGTGGAGGGATTCGATTTTTTTTACTACTGGTTCTGTGGGCGTCACTTGGCAGGGGAAGGATACTGTAAAATCTCCAGTCAGAGGTCATATTTGTTGTACTCCAAACTACTCAAAATTTCTGCTACCGGTTCTCCAGAACTGGTCAGAATCTGCTGAATACCACCTCTATTCCTGACCAACCTGTTTTGACCTAGGCTTCCTTAGAAAGTATGAAACACAATCTTAAGCCCAGCAAAACCTCATTTCTATTCCACAGCTGTGAATTATGTTCATTCACAGCCAGCCAGGCTTCACAGTCTTTCAGGGGAATATTTATAAACATCCACCTTATCACACTTGGAATGCAGCCAGAGAACTAATTGCCAGATGCAGGGCAAGGCCAAACTTGATACAGAGTCAAACAGAACTTTTCAAAGCTTGAACTGACCAGATGAACTAATTGCTTCCTGCAAAAGCTCATGTCCTGTTCACTCCTCTTTTATGTCCTATGGGAGGGGCCAATCATCTCCGAGGTGTGGCCTTACTCCTGAGTCAACCTTGCTTTCTCAATTGTTCTTGTCTTCTGCTAGCTCTGCGCACGCACAGGCTGGGAACCTGTTCCAGAAGCTCCCCCGCATCACTGCTATCCAAACCCGAAGGCAGCTGCTGACTGTCAGCCTGCCCCAGCCCTCCTCTGAGTCTTCCTCAGCCTCCAGACCTCACCCAGATTCCTACCCAACCTCCTCAATACTGTCTGACTCTGCTGCTAGTTCTGTCAGCTGCCGGCAGGCCACAACACAACCTAGCTGACAACTTTGATACCCAAAAGGTAGAGGAGGCAATTAGAGACAGCTATACTGGACTTTATTCTTACTAACAGAGAAGTGATAGAGGGGATTGAAATTACAGGAAGTTTGGGGGAGAATGACAATGTCACATGAAAATTCAAACCAGAAACGAGAATGACAACAGCCCAGAAATGACCCTATCATCTGTCACTAACCCCATACCAGAAGGTTCTTCTCTAGGAATAGTAGTGCCTGTTTTCAGTGACCAGGACTCTGGTGACAACAGCAGAACTACTTGCAACATTGATTCAAACCTGCCCTTTATCATAAAATCCACAAAAAACAATTATTACCAGCTTGTGATTCAATAGCCATTGGACAGAGAACAAATGTATGATGACTCTCCTGGATGCTTCTGCAGATACCTCTCCAGATGTTAGTTCAAAGGAAGATGAACTGATCCCAGGCACATCAGGAGGGGAAGCAGCCAAGGGCTACAAGTCAGGAGTGGAATGGCCAAGCCCAGGGGAGCGACCAGACAGGCAGCTGCCTGAGCTAGAGACAGGTGCAGTTGGGAAGCCCAGAGACTTTGGGTGAAGACAGCACACAGCTGCAGCTGGTCAGTGGAGAGGAATTGGAACTGCTTCCTCCTCCCAATTGGAGAGCATGTAGGGCTGAGAGGAAGCAAACACAATAAAGGTCAGCTAAGCTACTTGTGAAGAGGCAGCCTTGCCCCCCCACCCACCCACTTGATTGGCTGCACCAAGAAGCAGCTGTTTAGCTCAGCAAGAGGAGTGAAATGATGCTGAGAACAGTATGTCATTTCCTTGCTGTGTCAGCTGTCATGATTGTTATCTTGAATTTTGGATGTGCCTCTTCAACTCTGGACTGACCCTGTGGACTTGCCTTTGCCTATTGGACTTCCCATGTCTTTGTGTTGTTGCCTGTTGAACTCATTGGGGGTGGGCTGGTGCTAGCAAAGGGAATTGCTGAAGAATACTAACTCAGGCTTGGAAGCCTTAATAAAGACACCTAACACCTATGTTGTGTGTCTGTGAGAGTGGGATAGCACAAAATATATCATTACAGCCACTGACCAAAGCTCTCCCAGACTCACTTCAATGAGAATTATTACTATTTCTATTTCATAGATCAATGACTCTCTGGAATTTGAAAAATCTTTTTATAATTTGCACTTACAAGAAAACAATTTCAAGGTCTGTTCATTGGATTCATACATGATTCCAATTTGATACATGATTCCAATTTGATTTGACAGAGTAGAATGTCAAAATGACCTATTAGCTTTTGCCTGGGAAGATCAGAAATGGCCCAGCTCCATCTTTCATCTCCATCAGCTCTGAAACTGGGAACTTGTATGCCATTTGATCCATAGATTATGAGGATATACCAAATTTCCAGGTGATGGTGAGAGCTGTAGACAAAGGCTTGCCTCCACTGAGCTCAGAAACGATGGTCCAAGTTTTTATCACAGATGAATATGACATTGTCCCCTTCATCCTCTGCCCCTTTCAAAACAGCACTCCTCCATCAAATAATCTAGTTCCCCAGGGAGCAGAGACAGGCTACCTAGTCACCAAAGTGGTGGCAGTGGACAGAGATTCAGGGCAGAATTCTTGGTTTTCCTATCAGTTGCTGAAGGCCACAGATCTGAATCTCTTTGCTGTTGGGACTCAGAATGAAGAGGTGAAAACCATGAGGCTGGTGAACATCCAAGACAGTTTCAAACACACTCTTATTGTGATAGTTAGGGATAATGGGCATCCTCTTCAATCTGCCTCTGTGACCCTAAGAATTATTCTAGTAGATGGCTTCTCTGATCCTTACATGAAAATTATAGACAATCCCAATAGTAAAATTCCACATCAGGGAGATCATAAACTATCAATGTATTTAATTATCTGTTTCAGATTTGTGTAACTGCCATTCTTTAATGGAAGAATAAGGGGGGGGGGGTTGGTTCAAGTAATCCTTTTTGATATAACCTGAATATATTAAATCTTATATTGAATCTGTATAACTTGCACAGGATATACAACTGGAGGACTGGAGCCAGATGTCTAGAAACTTGTCACCTCTTGGAGAGATAGCAAGAGAAGAAGGGACCATAAAAATTCCATCCTGGAAGATACTCCCTGGGAAACTCTTCTAAGATACGTTCCCAGAAAAGGGGAGGGGGGAATTAACATATTGGTTCTTTTTTTGACTAAATCCACAACTAAATAAGGGTAGGGGTTCTAACTCCCTTTATCTATTACTATATGCCTGGAAGCATCTTAGATTCTGCTTTGACTAGTACTGGGATCACTTCCTTTCAATAAAGAATTCCTTTTCAAGTGCCTAGCTTTCAGAAATTCATTTTTTTCGGTTGAAGGGGGAAAGTCCAGTGCTTACAATCTGTTTGATCACCATCTCATCCATTTTCTTCCTTTCTATCATGGTGCTTCTTGCAACCAAGTTTCAAATGTGACAGAAATCTATAGTCAGCTCTAATTTTGCATCTAATTTCCCTGTGAGACAACATTTGCATAAGAATTGTGGCGATTCTAATTTGATGCATATTTTCCAGGCCTATAATTATGAGGTGTGTTTAGTTGGTGGATCTTTGAATAATGAGTTTAGATTACTCAGACCTCCGTCTCCTGTTTTCAATGGATCCTACTAGCTTTCACATGAATCTCCAGATTAAATCTGCAGAACCTTTTGGTCATGAAGTAGAGAAGAAATTTGTATGCCAGCCAGCTGAGAATAATTTTGGTGGTTTTTGTTTGTTCGTTGGTTTGCTTTATGGTGAATTTGAAAATGGTATTGGGAATTTTGCATTGCACTAATATTTTTACTTTTTATTGAATTTGTTCTAATTTACTGTGTAAAGTGTAGAGCTGAATTTAATACATTTAAATATATAAATAAATTTGACTTCAGAATGCTTCTCTTTTTCTTTGTTATTGTAACATACACATACCTTAAAATGCTTTGTATTCTTTTTCCTTTTATAAATTGAAGGAAATTAATGATTTTACTTTTCTTGAATATTCTAAGTAATTTGTACATTTCTATGATTATGACTTTCCAAAGTATTTCTGCAAGTAGAAAAGTTAATAGTATCAACTAAAATACAGAGAAATAAGAAATGAGCCCTTGGACTAGGTTCCCAGATATACTTTAAATTATTTTCCATGTTAGAAGATCTTTATCAACAAAATAAGAAAATAAGAAAAAAAGAATTAAACTGGAAATTTCACATAAATATCCCATTGTCAAATTTTATCTTTTTCTTAATTAAAGACAATTCAAAAGGTAGTGAGAGTGAAAATAAAAGTCTGGGTATTTATAACACAAACCATTCAATACTTTTTCAGTTAAAGATCATAAACTTGTTTTCACAGAAACTTTACTAACTTTTGCTGCAATTAAAAAAATCTGTTCCAAACTATTAAGTAATATATCTCAGATTTTCAAGGTACGTCTGTTGTGCAATCAGGTGCCATACAATTAGAAACATAGTAGTGATGTGTTTCCTTGTTCAGCCACATAGTGGCAGCACAGGCTAACATATTAATAGACATTCAGATTGTTGTCTTTGAGGAATGCTGAGGAAATGATTATTAGAGGTGAAATTAGGAAATGAAACAAAAGCTCCACAGAATATGAGCAAAATTTCAGTGGAATCAAATCTCCACATTACAAAACAAAACAGGTTTTTCTTGTCAGCAGGCATTTTCACTGGATAAAAATTAGGAAGGTAACATTTGGAGAAAAAATTGAAGATAAAGAAATTTCCTACACAATGGACGATCACTTCCTCAAGGACAAACAAGGTCTGTATCTTTTGCTTTTCCTCAATCTTTTTGGAACACTATGTATTTCAGTTCATTATTCTGTCCCTGAAGAAAAGAAAAATGGGTTTGTAGTAGCTAATATATTGCAGGATTTGCAATTGAAAAAAGGAGAACTCTCCACTCGCAGAGCCTGTTTAATTTTTGACAACACTAAAGAATATTTCCACCTTGATATCCAAAATGGAGATTTGTTGATAAATGATAAAATAGACAGAGAAGCTCTATGTGGTCAAAAGCAGCCTTGTTTAATTTTATCACAAATTGTTCTAGAAAACCCACTGAAATTTCATAATATTGAAATACAAGTTGAAGATGTGAATGATAATGCTCCTAACTTCACAAAAAATACATTTACTATACAAATATCAGAACATGTCCCAGTGAATACCCGAATTCAGATGGAATCTGCTCAAGATGCTGATCTAGGAAAAAATGGAATCCAAAATTACACACTCACTAAAAATTCACATTTCACAGTAGAAGTACAGACTGATGAACATGAAAAAAGATATGTTGACCTTATTCTGCAGAAACCATTAGACAGGGAGAAGATGCCCCATCTTCAATTAACTCTGATGGCCATTGATGGAGGAGTGCCACAAAAAACAGGCACTGTTCAAATTAATATTGATGTTCTAGATATAAATGACAACTCTCCTCAATTTTCTCAATCTGAATATAAGGTAAGGATAAAGGAAAATCTTTCTAAAGGCACACTGTTGATTAAGATAGAGGCTAGAGATCCTGATTTTGGTTCAAATGCACAGATCCTCTACTCATTCCATCGAGTGCCTGAACGAATAAATAATTTGTTCCAGTTAAATGAAAGGACTGGAGAAATCACTGTTAGGGGACAGATTGATTATGAAAGGGAAAGTAGTCATAGCATAAACATCAAAGCAATGGATGGAGGAGGACTTTGGGGTCATTGCAAGATACTGATAGAGATTGAAGATGAGAATGACAACCCCCCAGAAGTGTCCATCATATCTCTGACCAGCACTTTAAAGGAGGATTCTCCCTTGGACACAATGGTGGCCCTCTTCAGTGTGAGAGACCAAGACTCTGGAGATAACAGCAAAACAATCTGCTCTGTGGAGATGAACCTTCCTTTTGTGCTCAAAGCCACCACAAACAACTTTTATCAGCTTGTGCTCCAAAGTCCCCTAGACAGAGAGACAGTCTCTGAGTACAACATCACCATCACAGCCATTGACTGGGGATCTCCTAGGCTCACTTCAACAAGATTGATTAATGTTCAGATCTCCGACGTCAATGACAACTCTCCCCTTTTCGAAAAGTTTTCATATGACATGCAGATCCGGGAGAATAATATTCCAGGCTTGCTCATCGGCTCAGTCCATGCTCTGGATCTGGACACAAAGCTGAATGCTAAAGTGAGTTACTTAGTTCTGCCCGGGAAGAGCGAGGGCCTGGTGACCTCTTACATCTCAATCAACTCTGAAACCGGAAACATGTATGCCCTCCGATCCCTGGACTATGAGCAGATAAGAGGCTTCAGAGTTACTGTGAGGGCATCTGATGGAGGTTCTCCTTCCCTGAGCTCAGAAGTGATTGTCCGAATCCACATTATAGATGAGAATGACAATGCTCCCTTCTTCCTGTATCCCCTCCAGAACAACACATCCCCATGCAATGAGCTGGTTCCCAAGTCAGCCGAGGCCGGCTATCTGATCACCAAGGTGGTTGCAGTGGATGCAGATTCTGGCCAAAACTCTTGGCTTTCCTATGAATTGCTGAAGGCCACGGACCCAGCCCTTTTCAGCATAGGAGCGCAGAATGGGGAAGTGAAAACTAGGAGAGCCCTGAATGAGCGAGACACTAACAAGCAGAGGCTGGTGATACAGGTCAGAGACAACGGTCTTCCTCCACAGACCAGCACGGTGTTGCTTAATGTTCTTCTTGTGGATGGCTTTTTGGATCCCTTCCTGAGGAGGGTGGATGTCAGTGTGCAAGAACCGGAAGAAGACAAAACCTTGACCAAGTATTTGGTGATCTGCTTGGCTGCAGTCTCCTTTGTGTTCCTGATCTGCATTGTTGTTTTTATTGTGGTGAAAGTCTTCAAGAAGGATCCCCAAAGCCATTTTACTGCGGCTGTTCCTCACTTCCCACCTGCCAGTGTTGATACCCAAGAGAACTATGCTGATTCACAGAACGGGTCACTTTCCAGGACTTACCGTTATGATGTTTGTTTGACTGGTGGATCCTTAAACAGCGAGTTCCGATTTCTTAGGCCTCTCTTTCCGGTCTTTTCTATGGGAGAGCTAAACAGCGTTCAGGGCCACATAACATCTTCTGATTCCCAAGAAACTGCTCAGCAGAGTGCAGATAGCCAATTAAAGGAAGAGGTGAGTTAATCTTTGGATGAAAGTACAGATTTGTTATCTTTATTTTGCTATATTCTTTTGTATCACTTTTTCTGTGAGTATTCTCTAATTACATAAGATTTGTTTATATAAAACAATGAAATACAATAAATTGGGACAGTGATAACTGTCCTTTTATAACTTTGCTTCACTTGAGATCATGATATTATGTTGGGCCCAGCATTTTATACAGAATAAATACAAATATTAAGTTAAATAGATTTTTTTTAAATAAATTGAAAGTATCTCTCAGTATGTTATACAAAGTAGGCCATGTGGTTAAGGTATGTGCTTATGCAGCATTTGCACAGGAGAAATATGTAGAAAAACATTAATGAACCTATAACTGTCATGTATATTATTGCCACGGAAAATATTACCTGCAATTCTTTTTAACTCTTGGCTTCAGAGGCTATTCTTAAAAGCTTTTAGTAATCAAGTGGTCTTCTGTATGTAAGAAAAATTGAGGCCTGTTGCCATCCTCAACTTCTACTTGTAATCTCCTAAGAGGGTTGTACTATTATTGTTATATTTCAAACTCTTACGTTTTTAATTATTGCACTATATCTACAGTCCATTTGAATAGAGGTGGTAGATAAATCTAGATAGGATAAAAGGAGGGAGAGAGGGAGGAAGGTTAGTTCAATGTGACCATCAGAAAGACCTCTCAGTTCTGTATAATACTATTCCTCTGCCCCTAGATGAATTCATTTATAAATTAAATTCATGTATATTTAAAGTAAATTGATATTCTCTAAAAATGCTTTTACCAATATCAGGTTTCATTTCTGCTATCAATATCAAGCATCAATCCTACCCTATCACCCTCAAGCTCTTCTCTACTATTTTTTTGGTTGAGCACATATCCTTTTTTGGTGAAGCCTGATCCAAAATTATATTAGCTTTTTTGGCTGTTGCTGCATGTTAAAATAATCATCCAAGATTCTGACAGTTACTGTTTTTGAGTCAAGTTTCACCTAACCTGTACTTGTACCTTTGGTTTTTCCTGCCTAAGTGTAAAACCTTGCTTTTCTCCACATTAAATTTCATTTTGTTGGTTAGGGCTTATTGTTCAAGTCTGTCAAGGTCTTTTTGGATCCTTGTTTTCTGGGGTGTTGGCTATTCCTGCCAGCTTAGTGCCACCTACAAATTTGATAAGTTCCCCTTCTATTCCAAAGTCATTTATGAAGTTATTGAAGACTACTGGGTCTAAGATGGAACCCTGTGGCACCCCACTGCTTATTTCCCTCCATGTAGATGTAGTACCATTAAGGACTACTCGTTGAGTACAGTTTGTCAGCCAGCTACAAGTTCACTTGGTGGTGATGCTGTTTATCTCAAATTTTCCAATATTCACTTGTATTCCTTTCATTTTGAATACCCTTTATCTGAAGAAGCTTTTTTATGTTGTTGTCACCCTACACCAGTCTCAGCTCATATTTAGCTTCCTGCCATCACTTCTATAATTGTAGTCTACTTACCAGTTACTGACCTCTTTTCCATCTCCATTGTATGTCCGTTTTGGTTTTCAGAACTTTACAGAGATTTTTGGACAGCTACCCACATGACTACCTCTATCTCGTTTTCTTCATTGAAACTGTTTGATGTTTATTACTTACCAGTTGTCTTGATATCCTATTTTCATAAGATTCTCCTGCCAAAAAATCTTATTATCGGTTGTATCTCCATTGCATTTGAACTTCCCAGAGGCTGCTGGGAAGAGCTGCTAGCTGAGGTGGATTGAGAAGAAGTGCAGAGGAGCAGGGTAGTTTGCTCCTAACTAAAAATCCAAACCAGCAATAATACATTCAAGGTAAGTGTGCCTGAGACTGATTGTCAAGCTGGGTTTGGGGCTCGCCATTTTGAGGGGGGGAAGGAGGAGCCAGCTTATTTTAGGCAATTGGGATTGGAGAGGCATGGAGACAGTGGGAACCCAGCGACACATAGCCAATGGCACTGGAGCATCCCAAGGGCAATAGCTGATGGGCGCGGCTCCAGGATGGCAAGTGTGGCTCACAGCTGACAAGCACAGAGACAGAGTGACCGGCAGAGCTTCAAAGATATGCTGGGAATTGCTGACATGCTTTGTCACTAGCCATAGGAAGATGGCTAGTGAAACAGATGGTGAATGGATGGGAGGGGGGAGGATGGACATGGGGGACGGCTGCCCAGGTGTGGGACCACTGGATGTGTGAGTTAATAATTGACTGAATGGATAAAAGTAGCACTGAATGGCAGAGCTCCCAGCACTAACTTTTCATGGGTGTTCCCAACTCGTCGCGATTTGATGCTCTTCATCTCTGTAAAGAATCTGGATTAAAGACCACACACAAGTGGACTACCTGGGCTACTGAATCTCCAATGAGGGCATAGAGATGGACCCAGCCAAAGTACAAGCCATTCTGGTCTGGCAAGCCCCTTGCACCCGCAGACAGGTATAAAGTTTCCTGAGGTTTGCAAACTTCTACCAACAATTCATCCCTTCCTTTGTGAGGATTGCCAAACCCATAATGGACCCCCTAAAGACAGGGAATCCAGAAATGAAAACCTGCCCAGGACAACCCCTATAGTGAGATGTAACCTGCCAAAAAGCATTTGAAACACTGAAAGAACTGCTTGCAAAAGAACCAGTGCTGAAGCCTTCTGACCTTGAACAACCTTTCATCATTCAAGCAGATGTCAGTGGGAGCAGTGTCACTCCAAAGAAAGAACAAAGGAAGCCTACAGCCCTGCACCTACACTTCCTGCAAGCTCATGGACACAGAGAGGCAATGGGCTGCATGGTAAAAAGAGGCTTTCATGGTGAGATGGGCACTGCAAACCTGGCACCACCTGCTGGAAGGGGGGCAGATACCATTCAAAGTCTGGAAGCCCTTAGGACCCCATGAAAACTGTCACCTAAACAAGTCCGCTGGGCTCAATACTTCAACCTATTCGACTTCCTGCTAAAACACATCCCAGGGGGAAGGAACTTTCTGGCTGACACCCTCTCCCGCATGCCCCAGTACAAATGCAAAAGGGAGGAGATCATCCCCCCATCCAAATAGCTGCCGAAGTAACCTCCAGACAACAACACCGCAATTGGCAAGACCAACCCACAGATGACCTAACTATGAAACTCAAAACTGAACTGCTAGGAGACCCCTGGTTCTGGGACAATCAACACATCTTGACAAAAAGGGATGACCTAGCATGGAAGGGGACAAAACTCAATGTCTCAGAATCCCTACACACACTAGTCCTTCAGAGGAGCCACGACGCCAAACTGGCAGGCCACTTCGGGTTCTTAAAGACTTTACACTTAGATCAGAGGCAATTCTGATCAAGGCATAAAGAAAGACATGGACAGTTATGTGAAGAGTTGCAACACCTGCACCATGATGAAAAAACAACCAGGAACACACACACCCCAGACTGCTACAGATGGTAGTGGAGCTGATGAGACCATGGGAGGAGATTGCAATGGACTTCTTAGTGGAGTTGCCAAAAAGTGGGGAAAACACAGTGACCTGGAGTTTAATGACTTATTTTCCAAACAGGTGCATTTTATACCTTGCAGCGGACTACCCTCAGCCCACCAGTTAGCCAATGGTGCTATTCTACCAGTTTGGCCCGGTTCTGGCGTACTGGTAGTACCAAAGATCAGAGGAAACCAAACCAGTTTTCTCTGACAAGCTGCTGTTGGGCCCGCCCGCCTGCCTGGACTCCCATACTGACCTTTATTTTCTGCTTTTGAAGTGAAGCTGCTTTGCATGGCACAACAGATTGCTGCACATCCGCTGTTGAAGCTACAGGGAGAATGCAGGGTTGCAGGAGGTGAGTAGGAAAGCCTCTGCACATGTGCAAAGCATGCCCACCAAGCCACGCCCATTGAACTGGTGGTAAACTACTTTGCAACCCACCACTGCAGTTAGTCAAACTGTTCCTGAAGCATATCTACTGCCTGCATGGAGTACTACAGAGAATTATCTCAGACAGAGGGGTCCAGTTTACGGCCAAATTTTGGAGGGAGTTCCTGCGGTCTATTGGGTTGTCCCAGGGCTTTAGCTTGGCCTTTCATCTGAGCACCAATGTGGGGGGCAGAGAGATTGAATGCCATGGTAGAGGTGCTACATGAATTATCAGCAGTTCCATTGGGTGGACCTCCTGCCTTTTGCGGAGGTCACATACAACAATGCTGTTCATAATAGCACAGGACTAACCCCCTTCAAGGTAGTAAGGGGTATGGTCTTTGTCCCAATACCTGGGTATCCAAGGGATTCCCCCTCCTCAGTCAGCCTGACCAATTGGATGTCAACACTGAAAGCAACTTGGGAGAATGTCAAAAAAAGTCCTGGCAAAACCGGCACACACTTGTAAGAGACAGGCAGACAAACATCAAGCCCTGCAAAGGCCATTCCAGTTGGGGGGGGGGGGAAGGTCTACCTCTCCACCAAATATCTGAGGTTAAGACTTCCTAGCAAGAAATTGGGACAAAAGTTTATGGGACCATTCCCCATAGTAAAGATCATCAACCCAGTCATGGTGCAACTGAAGTTACCCCGATTGTTAGGGAAAATATACCTGGTATTCCATAGTATGTCATATGTCACTGCTTTTAGCACCAGTGTACATCCCTCTTGGGAGATGGGCTCTGCCTATGATACAGACAGTGAAATCTTGGCCAGAAGATGCTTCCCAATAACTTCAGGATTGTTTTGAGAACACAAATGGGGACATCTTTTACCATCTTGACCTAGAGGAGCACCCTGCAACTGTTCTGTGCTATATCAAACACTGCACAGGTACTATACTGTGGATAAACATATTAGGATCTATCCCAATCAGAAACCTAGATGACCAAGGAAGTCCAGCGCCTCTTGTGTGACAGGACCAAGGCCTTTAGTTCCAGTGATGGGGCAAGATACAGTGTTGCCAGAGCTAATCTGAAGAAGGTATTTGGAAGGCCAAGACTAATTATAAGAGGAAGATTGAGGATAACTTTTATAGCAATAACCTGAGGCAAGTGTGGCGAGGGATTCAACAAATTATAGACCATCAATCGACCAATGTCATCCCTGGGGGATGCTTCATTGGCAGAGGAACTGAATCATTACTTTGTTCACTTTGAAGTGGAGACATCAGAGACAGATAAAATACAACCACAAGCCAATTGTAGCCCCCAACTCATTGTAGAGGAACAGGAGGTGAGGAACATTCTGAGGGTTGTGGACCTGAGAAAGGCTGCCGGTCCTGACAATATCTCTGGCCGTGTGCTTAAAGACTGTGCTGATCAGTTGGCTGGAGTCTTTACTAGGATCTTCAATTGGTCTTTATCCTAGTCCACTATTCCATCTTGTTTGAAGGCTTCCACCATTCTTCCATTGCCAAAGAAGTTCCTTATTAATAACCTCAATGATTACAGACCAGTGGCATTCACTCCTATCATTAAGTGCTTTGAGAAATTGTTCTGCCGGCACATCATTTCCGGTCTTCCAGAAATTTGATAAACACCAGTTTTTGTACAGAAAAAATAGATCTACAGAGGATGCTATAGCCATCACTCTTCACACTACTCTGAGTCATCTAGAACAGTGGAGGGGGTATGTGAGGATGCTTTTTGTGGATTTTAGTTCTGTGTTTAACACAATTCTTCCACATAGACTAGTGTCTAAACTTCTGGACCTTGGACTTTCTTAATCAATCTGCCTTTGGATTATGGATTTCCTGTCTGGCTGCTCACAGAGGGTCAGATTAGATAATCATATCTCTTCAGCCCTTGTTCTTAACATTGGTACACCACAGGGTTGCTTGTTGAGTACTTTTTATGTGCATGACTGCATTCCCACTCATGCTTGTAATACTATTGCTAAATTTGCAGATGATACAACAGTGGTGGGACTCATCTCTGATGGGGATGAGTCTGCCTACTGAGATAAGGTAGACCGGTTGCTTTCATGATGTGGAGACAATAACTTGGTCCTCAACACCAATAAGACCAAGGAGCTTTTAGTGGATTATAGAAGGAACAGGCATCCAGCCCTTGCTTGTCAGTGGAGACCGAGTGGAGCAAGTGGCCAGTTTTAAGTTTCTGGATGTTATCATAAAAAAGGACCTGACCTGGGATGCTTACGCAGCCCTGGTCAAAAGGGCCCAGCAGAAATTATACTACCTGAGACGTCTCAGAAACAACAACTGAATGAAAAACTGCTGGTGACCTTCTACCGCTGCACCATAGAGAGCATTTTAACTTACTACACCTCTGTATGGTTTGCCAATTGCACAGTGGCAGATAGGAAAGCACTCCAGAGGGTTAATGTCATTGCCCAGAAGATCATTGGTTGCCCTCTCCCCTCTTTGGAAGAGCTTTATAGCTCCTGCTGCCTTAAGAAAATTCAAACATTCTCAAAGATTCATCTCATCCTGGGCACCCTTTTTTGAACTATTACCATCTGGCAGGCAGTACAGATTAATAAAAACAAGGACAAATAGGCTGAAAAACCAGCTTCTATCTCCGGGGCAGTAGCTCTTTTGAATTCTGCTGTATAGTGCAGTGTTGGTGCGATGTTGGGGGTTTTCTGTTCAATGTGTGGAGGGTGAAGGATGTGTGTTTGTATTTATTTTCATGGTCATGATTACGATGTGCACTGAAGATATTTGATTTTGTTGTACGAAGTGCAATGACAATAAACTAAAGTAAACTAAACTAAACTAGTTGTCTCTTAAAACCCATGGTCAGATCAACCCTGAGGTCCCTACCTTGTGAGCCCCCAGGCCCCTTGATCATAGGAGGCCGAACCCATTATGAGGTACAGTGAATCCTCAATTTGAGATGGCACAGGAGACAACTCCAATATTTAATCAAGTGGAAAGGCTACCCCTGATCAGAGGCATCTTGGATAAAGAGTAGGAATGTGTCTTCCGGTTTGAAAGGCTTCGGCGGCGGCAGGAATCCGCGATAGTGCATGGTTCCTGCTGTGCTCGCTGCTGGCGTGCCCCTGATCCAGCCAGATTTGGGGGTTAATAGTCACCCCGTAGAGGTGACTGAAGATGGAGGAGGCCCAGCAGGGGTTTGGGGGGATTGCAACTCCCCTCCTCAGCTGGCTGAACTCCTTTTTCCAAAAGTGGTGGAGTGGCGGTCAGCAATGGCCGCCACAAAGAAACTTTCACCCGGACAAGACTGTGCAGGAGGAAGCAGAGAAAGTGAAAGTTTTTGGCTTAACTGGGATAACAAGTAACATCTAAATACCCTGGAAATTCAACTCTTTTAAGATACATTGTTCCCTAAGAAGATCGGAAAAAAGCGGCGGAAGAAAGTTAAAAGGGAAAGGTTTTTTTCTTCTTACTTTCCTTCCCTAAGGAAATAGCAGAAGGAAATCGGGAAAACCCATCTTGGCAACAGAAGGTAATTAAATTTGAAAAATAAAATCAAGGGGGTATTAAAGATTTTTGAACACTGGAATTAAAGATTTAAAAATTCTTTTTTTTTTTTGTTATAAGTGGGAAGGGAGAGATAAAGAACTTATATTAAGACTTCGCTGGAGGAATTGCTTGGAGCTTATAAGACTAGAGATAAACTGTAATAAGACTTCAATAAATACATTTTGGAACTTTGCAATTGATTCTACCCCAAGAAGAGAAAGTACAAAAAGAAGAATGTGCTAAATGAAACAGTTTGTGTTGATTAGGGTTGCTTGGTGACTTTGGGACTTTTGGAAACTATTTTTTTGAAAGACTAATAACTTTTGAGTTGTTTAAAAAACTCCACAATGGCATTATCTGTTGAAGAATTGAAAATGGAATTTCAAAAGTTAAGAGAAGAGGAACAAGAAGGGAAGGGCTCTTCTGGATCTGTTTTCCACTTTTTGGAAATGGCGATTTCTACCTACCAGGAATTACAACAACAAGAAAGCTGGGATGAAGAAGAAGAAGCCATCTTTAATGACCAAATAACTTTAGTTGAGGAAGAAAAGGGAAAGAAGGGAAAGAGAATGGAGAATTCAAGATTTTAAAAAACAACCAAAAAAAAAAAGGGAAAATAAGGTGAAAAATTGATACAGTGTCAGAAACCAACAGAAAAGAGGAATAAAACAGAGAGGGGAGATTAAGAGGGTAGAGATTAAGAGATGGGGGGGGGGTAAAAAGGCTAGATTGGACAAGAAAGGAAAGAGAAGTCACAAAGGCTTGAAACAAGATGTAAAAAACAGATCTTTTTCAGAGACAAAGGGTAAAATATAAATTAAAAAGAGATTCTGCAAGAACACATAAGATTGTATTGTAGTATTGTATTTGAAATAGAGTTAGAAAATTGGAATATTATATGATTTAATAAAATATTAAAGGGAATATGTAAAATGTTTAAGATTTAATGATATAGTTTAATTTGCTTTGGATTATTGTTTCAATTATATTATAAACATATTAGTTTCTTATTTTAAAATGTATGTAGAATGTACTAAGCAGAATCAGAATGGAAATTATATATTATTTTAAGCGTTAAATCTAGGGGAAAGATAGATCCCAGGAAGAGAAAGTTTAAAAAGAAGAAAGGCTAAATGAAATAGTTTGTGTTTACAGAAGAGAGTGGAGACCAAGAGGGTGGAGATTAAGAGATGGGGGGGGGGGGGGGTAAAAAGACTAGGATTACAAAAGAGATTCTGCAAAAGTACATAAGATTGTATTTTTGTATCTTTATTTGAAATAATGTTAGAAAATTGGATCTTTATATGATTTAACAAAATACTAAAATGCATAAATGATAAAGTTTAATATACTATGGATTATTGTTTTAACTATATTATAAATTTATTATTTTCTTATCTTAAAATGTAGTAGATAGTTTTAGAATGTACTAAGCAGAATCAGAATGAGAATTATATATCATTTTAAGTGTTAATTTAGGGGAAAATATAAAAGCGTCATACTTCAATTAGTGATTACAGGAGAAATATTGTGTTAATAAGAAAAGAAAAATAGATGATTACAGAAAGGACAAAAGATATCAGTATAATGATTTAAATTGAGATGAAATAAATAAAATAGAATTAAGAGAGTGAAAAGAGGGGAGAAGCCATATAGAAAATATAGAATGGTAAATAAGATATGAAATAGTATATAAAGTGAGCATGAATTTGATTTATGTCTGTACAAAAAGATGTAACCCAGGACTAGGCTGCTTTCCAAAAAGAAGTTTTATGTTTTTATGTTTTGTGTCTTGTTTGTGTATGTTTGTTTATTGAAAATTAATAAAATTCCTTTTAAGAAAAAGAGTAGGAATGTCCAAGCTGATGGCCTTGTTAGCAAGTTTCCATGCAGAAAATCCAACCAAGCCTGGGGGAGGGGGGGCAGCGTTTGCAACCCTAAATTCTATACCTGCAATCAGTTTGTTGTTGTTTTTTGGTGTTGTATAGGTCACCTTCAAGAAGCGAGGGGAGCCGAATGTTAACTCATAAAACATTTCTATGGCTGTTTTATAGTTGCCAACAGAAAGGGGTGGGGGGAAAAGGAGTTTGAAAGAGCAGTGCAGCAGTTTGGAATTGAATTGATAACTCTTGGCTATGGATGTATTTTGTTGGAGAATATTAATTATGATGCATCCAAAGGGGTGGGGGGAAACCAGGGTCAAGGGTGACAGTGAATTACGTATCTCAGAATTGGCTTCAAATAGGTCCTGCCAACATGTTTGCTCCTAATAAATTCATTATAGGTTTTGAAGTTTGGCTTGAGGCTCATGATTTAATTAGGGCAACTGCCAGAATCCTGACAACTAATCAAGGAGAGAAGCAACTTAGAACTAAGAAGAAATTTCCTGATGGTTAGAAAAATTAGTCAGTGGAACAACTTGCCTCCAGAAATTGTGAATGCTCCAAGACTGGAAGTTTTTAAAAACAACAATTTGTCTGAAATGGTATAGGGTCCCCTGCTTGAGCAGGGGGTTGGATTAGAAGACTTCCAAGGTTCTTCCAATACTGTTATTCTATTCCAGGGGTGTCAAACTCACGGCCCGCGGGCCAGATGCATCATGTGCTGGCCACATCCACGCCTGTTTTAGCAAAGGGGGGGGAAGTTGTGATATGTCACGTGATGACACCAAGGCGATGTGAGTGTCAGATCCGTGTATCTGTCATTTCTTCGGTAGAAGAAGAAAAGGGGGGGAGAGACTGATAAAGAAATCCTTTCTTGATGTAACCTGAATATATTTAACCTTATATTGAATTTGTATAACCCATACATGATATAATGGAGGGAGAAAAGCCAGATGGCCAGAACCTATCACCTCTGAGAGGCACAGCCAGGAGATGAGAAGATCATAAAAATTCCACTGTGAGATGTGTCCTGGGAATCTCTGGAAAAGTTTGTTCTAAAAGGGGGGTGGGGAAAAATTAGATATGCCCTGGGAAACTGTGAAAAAGATCATTCCTTACAAAAGGGGTGGAGAGGAATTAACATATTGGCTTTTGTTTCACTAAATACACATCAAGATAAGGGGGGGGTTTGTAAACTCCCTTATGTATCCCTGTATGCCTGAGAGACCTCAGACGCGGCTTTGAACTCCTACATGAATTGTCTCATCTCAATAAAGGATTCCTTCTTGATACGTTTTGATACATTTTCAGAAGTTCATTCCAGTTGAGTGAATGGGAAAAGTTCTGTAGCCTGACAGCAAGTTTGACCTATTCTCTTCTCTTCTCTTCTCTTCTCTTCTCTTCTCTTCTCTTCTCTTCTCTTCTCTTCTCTTCTCTTCTCTTCTCTTCTCTTCTCTTCTCTTCTATTTGGCTGAATTCAGTCCAGATTTCAAGGAACCATAGTATCTGAGTTGTAAATGTAGACTGAGGAGGCCATAGCAGTTACATACCAGAGTGCATTTGCCCTATGGATAGTTGAGATAGGCATCTATGAAATGTTTTTTGTAAATTAATTTTGGATTTGTTCATTTTTTGCTCATAACCACAATAGTGGCTGGATTGGTGATGCAGGAATGGGAGTATGACATATTGAAAAAATGCATCAGCCATATATTATTCTAAAACATTTCTATCCAGTGATTGGAAAAGTTTCATATATTCAATATCTGGTTGACTATTTGATATTTGCTAGAATATTTACTATCCCTGGACAAAGTGAAAGACTTCTTGAATGAGAAGTAAAACATTTTCAAAGAAAAAAACCCAAGAAAGTCCAGTTTTCTTTTGGGGGAAAAAAAAACACCTTTAGGACAATCATGACCTAGATGACTGAGAATCTGCATAGACATCCCAGGACAAAATTGATCTGAAAGATGAAAGCAGATTTAATTATGCAAATCCTGGCATACTGGTCGTGACAGAAAGGTGGGAGCGATGTCATAACCAAAGAAGTTTCTTAGATGGGAAGCACAATTTCTTCTTCTTCTTCTTCTTCTTCTTCTTCTTCTTCTTCTTCTTCTTCTTCTTCTTCTTCTTCTTCTTCTTCTTCTTCTTCTTCTTCTTCTTCTTCTTCTTCTTCTTCTTCTTCTTCTTCTTCTTCTTCTTCACAAAAAAACAGTCCAGTTGCCTTTTGAAAAAGCATCTTTGCAACAACCATGACCAGGATGACTCAAATCTCCACAGATGTTTCTATATATACTTTTACAATACAATCACAACAAAAGTCCTTTTTGTCTACATTGAAAACTATTAAGATATTATTTTGATGTGATAAAAGACACCAAGATTCTACAACGTTTTGTTCTTTGGAAAAGATGCACACACTTTTCTATACTTTAAATAAATGCCCTTTTCAATTGAGTTTCATAAATTCAGTGCTACATTTTACTTTGCACACAAGGTGGTGCTATTGCACCAAACAGTAAAAAGAGAGATTCAGATACTTCAGAATGATCCAGTCATTAGATAAAGGAATCTCAGAACAAAAGGCAACAGCTCTCAATTAAATTTTGAGAAATTTCCGAAGAAAATATCCAAGCATGAATACCCCAAAATAACTCCCATTGGATTCTGATCACAACAATAAAGGAAATTATAGGAGTTGCTTTATAAAGAATCTTATTGAATGTATGACCTTTCCTGAAAGAGACTGGGAAAATGGAAGCACCTCGTCCTAGCAGGCAAGTGGTCTTGTTGTTTATTTTTCTATGTAGCTCTGGTATGTGGTGTGAACCATTCCACTATTCAGTGCCTGAGGAAAAGAAAGCTGGATCAATAGTAGCAAATATTCTAAAAGATTTGGAAATAGATGTGAAGGAGCTCTCTGCTCGCAGAGCACAGCTGATTTCTAAGACTTCCAGGCAGAATTTCCAGCTGGATCCTCATTCTGGGAATATAATATTAAGGGATAAAATTGACCGAGAAGCTTTATGTGGTCTGAGTGATCCTTGCACTTTATTCTCTGAAATTTTGCTGGAAAATCCTCTTCAATTCTTCAAAATTGAAGTTCAGGTAGAAGATGTCAATGATAATTCCCCTTTGTTCTCTCAGAATCAATTCCTTTTTGAAATACCTGAACAGACTCCCATAAATGCACATTTCCCCTTGGAGACAGCCCATGATTTAGACAAAGGAAAAAATGCTATCCAGAACTACATACTTAGCCCAAATGAATATTTTAAGCTGGATGTACAAAGTAAAAATAATGGCAAGAAATATGCAGAACTGGTTTTGGCAAAACTGTTAGACCGCGAGGTGATCCCTCAGTTTATCCTCACTCTGGAAGCTGTGGATGGAGGGATCCCAAGGAGAACTGGCACAGCACAGATAATCATTGATATTCTGGATATCAATGATAATGTGCCTCAATTTGAACAAACCATGTATAAAGTGCAGCTAATGGAAAATAGTCATCCAGGTTCATTGGTTGTTAAAGTTGCAGCCACTGACAAAGACATTGGATCGAATGCTCACATCATTTACACTTTTAGCCAAGCACCAGCAGAAGTACTCCGATCATTCAGGTTAAACAATCATACTGGGGAAATCACACTTGTAGGGAACATTGATTATGAAGAAAATCATAATTATGAACTCAGCATCAAAGCCACAGATGGAGGGGGATTGTCCACTTATTGTACAGTTCTTGTTGAGATTGAAGATGAGAATGACAATGCTCCAGAAATAATTGTATCATCCATCACTAATCCTTTACCAGAAAATTCTTCCCCTGAAACACTGGTGGCTCTTTTTGGCATCAGAGATCAAGACTCTGGAGACAATGGCAGAACTACCTGCAACACTGAGAAAAACCTGCCTTTTATCCTAAAACTGACTGAGAACAATTACTACCAGCTTGTAACTCAACAGCCATTGGACAGAGAAGAAACGCCACAATATAACATCACCATCACAGCCACCGACCAAGGTTCTCCCAGATTCACTTCAGTGACAGTTATTAGCATTCTACTTTCAGACGTCAATGATAACCCCCCAATGTTTGAAAGAAGTTTCTACAATTTGCACTTACGAGAAAACAACATTCCAGGACTGCTCATTGGATCAGTCCATGCTGTGGATGTGGACACAGAAGAGAATGCCAAAGTAACCTATTCTCTTTTGTTTGGAAAGATCAGGGAAGAACCTGCATCATCTTACATCTCCATCAACTCTGAAACTGGGAACTTGTATGCCATTCGATCTGTGGATTACGAGGATATACAGGATTTCCAGGTGATGGTGAGGGCTGTAGACAAGGGCTCCCCTCCACTGAGCTCAGAAACGATGGTCCGAGTTCTTATCACGGATGAAAATGACAATGTCCCCTTCATCCTCTGCCCCCTTCAGAACAGCACTTCTCCATCAAATGATCTGGTTCCCCGGGGAGCAGAGACAGGCTACCTAGTCACCAAAGTGGTGGCAGTGGACAGAGATTCAGGGCAGAATTCTTGGCTTTCCTATCAGTTGCTGAAGGCCACAGATCCAAGTCTCTTTGCTGTTGGGACTCAGAATGGAGAGGTAAAAACCATGAGGCCAATGAACACCCGAGACAGTTTCAAACACACTCTTATTGTGCTAGTTAGGGATAATGGGCATCCTCCTCAGTCTGTCTCTGCAACCCTAAGAATTCTTCTAGTGGACGGCTTCTCTGAGCCTTATATGAAGATTATGGATAATCCTAAGGGTGAAATCCTGCAGGAAGGAGACCATACTCTAACAATGTATTTGATTATCTGCTTGGTTGCCATCTCATCCATTTTTCTGCTTTCTGTCATGGTGTTTATTGCCACCAAGTTTCAGAAGCGAAGGAAGTTCATAGGAAGTTCTCATTCTGCATCGAATTTCTCTGAAGGACCAAATTTGCAAGACAAGTGTGTAGATCCTAATTCTGGGACATCTTCCCAGGCCTACAGTTATGAAGTGTGCTTAGCTGATGGGTCTCTGAGCAGTGAGTTCAAGTTCCTTAGGCCTTTCTTTCCTGTTTTTACTATGGAACATCCTAGAACTGTGCTGAATCCACAGATTGGAAATGAGTGCTGTGATCTTCCTAATCAATTGGAGGAAGGAGAGCATATATCCCAGGTGGGTATAATCTGTTAATGAAGAAATTTATGTTAGAACATTAAATAATAGTGAAAGGGACCTTGGGAGTCTTCTAGTCTAATTCCCTGGTTGAGCAGGAGACGCCATGCCAATTTCAGACAAATGGTTTTCCAGTCTCTTTTTGAAAGCCTCCAGGGATGGAACACGTACAACTTCTGAAGGCAAGTATTTCATTGGATGCTTGCTCTCACCATTAGTAGTTAATTTTGATACATTGTTTCCTGTCTTGCCTTTTGTTGTTTAGGAAAATAGTTTGAACCTCTCATTTTTGTACGAGCCCCTCAAACATTGGAACAATGCTATCATGCCTGCCATTCCTTTTTATTAGACTAGACATACCCAATTCCGTTCTTTATATGTTTTAGCCTCCAGCCACCTAATCATTTTTTTGCCTTTTCTCTGCACTCTTTCCAGAGTCTTGAACTCTATTTTTTTCTGTGGTGAGCAGGACTAGATGCATTATTCCAAGATTTACTTGTCTTACTAAAGCTTTGTAAAACGATACTAATGCTATCTATCCCACATTTTACTAGCTTGTCAAAAAGTAGTGATCTACTTTATTAAATGATTTACTGAAATCTAAGTATATTATGTCCACAGCATTTCACTGATCTACTAATTTGGTCACTTTGTTGAAGAATGAAATAAGATTTGTTTGGCATGATCCATTTTTGATGAACATGTGTTGGTTTCTGTTTTTAAGCTTGTTGCATCTAAGTGTTCACAGATTTGTTGCTTGATTATTTTCCTAATTTTCCAAAATTTTCTCAAGTATTGATGTCAGGCTGATTGGTCTGTAATTTCCTGGATCTTCCTGGATTTTTTCCTCTTTTTTTGAAGATGGGAACCAAATCAGCTCTTTCCCAATCCTCAATAATTTCCCGGTGCTCCAAGAACATTGAAAGATACAATTCAATAGTTCTGAGATTACATCTGCCAGTTCCCACAGAACTCTGGGATATAGTCCATCAGGACCCAGTGACCTGAATCCACCTAGAGCTGACAGGTGTTCTCTTATCTTATTTTTGCTTATTTTATTTAATTTTAATTTGCATTCCTAACCTGTCATTTATGCATCCATTGAGTAGTGTTTCCTTTTTGCGTGAAAAATGAGTTAAACAGTTCTGCTTTCTCTCTATTGTCCATTACTTCTTTGCCATCTTGTATCATTAGTGGACTGATTGTTTCTTTGATTTTTTTTCTTGTTTTTTATGTGTTGAAGGAAACTTTTTAAAATTGTTTTTGACATTTGTTGCAAGTCTTACTTTGTTCAAAGCCTTAGCTTTCCTAATTTCACCTTTGCAGGTTCAAGCTACTTTTTGGTATTCTGCCTTAGTTTTGTAGTTATCCTTTTTTCCCCTCTCAGTTGGTCTGATAATTTTTTGTGCAATCATGCTGATTGTTTTCTTGGTTTTCTTTTTAATAGCATTGAACTGGACTGGGCTTTTAATGTACATTAATGTAATTTAATCCTTTAATGTAAAGAATTATCTGTTAAAAACCTCAGCATAAATTTCCACAGATAATTAATCACACTGACAATTTTTATTGGTGTTGCTTGTATTTTATGTCCTACACAGATATTTTATCTTCCATTGTCTTATGTAGTTTGTTGAGCGAGAAACTCTTTAATAAATCCTGCCTTTAAAAAAATCTTCAAGTTTCCTGAAAGAAAATTAAATAATTTGCAAAGAAATTATTGCAAGTGGTTGAATGGGTATTTGAGGGAAGGAATGTGACTGAATAAAAAAAGATTTTCTGGCCAAAACATGAATTAACAGATTAACAGAGTTGGAAGGGACCTTGTAGGTCATCTATTCCAACCCCCCACCCAAGCAGGAGATCCTACACCATTTCTGACAAATGGCAGCCCAATAACTTATTGAAAGCCTCCAGTGATAAAGTTCTCACAACTTCCAAAGGCAAGCTGTTCCCTTGGTTGATTGTTCTCACTGTCTGAAAATTTCTCCTTATTTCCAGGTTGAATCTCTCCTTGATCTATTTCCATTCATTATTCCATTTCTGGCCTTCAGGTGCTTTGGAAAATAGCTTGACCCCCTCCTCTCTATGGCAGCCCCTCAAATATTGGAACACTGCTATCATGCTCCCCTGGTCCTTCTCTTCACTAGACTGACCATGACCAGTTCCTGAAACTGTTTTCCATATGTTCTAGTCTCCAGTCCCCTAATCATCCTGGTTGCTCTTCTCTGCACTTTTTCTAGTCTCAACATCTTTTTTATAGTGTGGTGACCAAAAGTGGATGCAGTATTCTAGGTGTGGTTTTGCTAAGGCTTTATAAAGTGGTATTAGTACCTTATTTGATCTTGATGGTATCCCTCTGTTAATGCAGCTTAGGATTGCATTGGCTTTTAGGCTGCCACTGCACACTGCTGGCTCAATATTTAGCTGATTGTCCACTAAGACTCCCTCTCAGTTACTGCTATTAAGTCTGGTTTCACCCAGTCTATTATGTGTACTTTTGGTTTTTCTTGCCTAAGTGTAAGACTTTACTTTTCTTTACAGTGAATTTTATTTTGTTAGATAGGCCCCAGCAGTGGTGGGATTTGGCCAGTTCGCACCAGTTTGGGAGAACTGGTTGTTAACTTTCTGAGAAGTTTGGTGAACTGGTTGTTGGAAGAAATCATTAGGGCAGAGAACCGGTTGTTAAATTATTTGAATCCCACCCCTGGGGCCGAGTGTTCAAGATCCATCTGGATCTTGAGTCTATCTTCCTGCCAGCTTAGTATCTCTGCAAATTTGGTAAGTTCCACTTCTATTCTCCCATTTAAGTCATTTATGAAGATATTGAAGAGTACTGGGCCTAAGATAGAACCTCGTGGTACCTCACTGCTTACTTCCCTCCATGTAGACATAGACCCATTAAAGACTACTTGTTGAGTACAGTTTGTCAGCCAGTTACAATCCATCTGATGTATTGTGGGAGCTTCCTCATTTGAGACTTTCAAGAAGAGATTGGATTGCCAGACTGCCACTTGTCAGAAATGGTGTAGGGTCTCTTCCAACTCTGTTAATTTAATCCAAGGGTCTTCAAACTTGGCAAGTTTAAGACTTGTGGACTTCAACTCCCAGAATTCTTGCGCTAACATGACGGGAGGAGAAATTCTGGGAGTTGAAGTCCACAAGTCTTAAAGCTGTCAAGTTTGAAGACCCCTGATTCTAATCTAATGATGCTATCTATTCCACTATTTTCTAGCTTACCAAGAAGAAGTAGGTTGTGGTCTACTTTATCAAATGCCTTGCTGAAGTCTAAGTATATTATGTTCACAGTATTTCGCTGGTCTACTAATTTAATCACTATGTTGAAGAATGAAATAAGATTGGTTTGGCATGATTTGTTTTTAACAAACCTGTGCTGACTGCTAGTTATTACATTACTTGTTTCTAGATGTTGGCTGATCTGTTTATTTATTATCTTTTCCAGTATCTTCCTGGGTATTGATGATAGGCTGATTGGTCTGTAGATTCCTGTGTCTGTTCCCCCCACCCCACTTTTTTTTTTTTTTTGAAGATGGGAACCACATCGGCTCTTTTCCTCTTTTCCTCTGGTAGTTCCCTGGTGCACCAGGATTTTTGAAAGATGTGGTGCAGTGGTTCTGAGATGATATCTGCCAGCTGATTTAGAACTCTGGGGTGTAACTGATCAGGTCCCGGTGATTTGTATTCATCAAGATCAGATAGGTGTTCTCTTATTTTAACTTTTTCATCAAGATCAGGCAGGTGTTTTCTTATTTTAACTTTTATTTCTAGTCTGTCTTTTACAGTTACGTTTTTGGTGGGTTGAGGTATAGTTTCTTTTTGTGTGAAGACTAATGCAAAGAATGAGTTAAGAAGGTCTGCTTTCTCTCTGTTGCTTGTAACTTCCTTGCCATCTTCTCTCTTTAGTGGACCGTCTGTTTTCTTTATTTTTTTACTTATTTATATGGTGGAAGAAAACTTTTTTGTTATCTTTGACTTTTGTTGCAAGCCTTTGTTCATTCTGAGCCTTAGCTTTCCTGACTTTGTCTTTGCAGATTCTGATTATCTGCTGATATTCTGCCTTAGTTGTGTGTCCCTCTTTCCATTTTTGTACTTGTCCTTTTTGTCTTGCAATTTCTCAAAGATTATATCAGATTATTATGTCAATTATTTTTCTTCCTTCTCCAAGTTGACCAAGTATCTTCTACCGTCCACAGGTAAAGGGTGAAGGGCAGCAGCAGGGAGATTAATTCCAATATTTAATTATCTGCTTGGTTGCCATCTCATCCATTTTTTCATCCATCGCACCCAATATTTTACAACCCTTGCATCCGGGGAAAGGGAGCAAACTGTCAGTCAACTTGAAGCTGACTGACCAAAGCAATTTTTTGACCGAAACCTTTTCTTGAAAAGAAAAGAAACTAATTTGCGAAATATTTGGAATTTTGCAGGGGGTTGAATGGGTGTTTGAAAGAAGGAATGTGGACTGAATGAAAAACTATTTAAATGAGATTTGAGTACATTGATCAGAAACAGAAGGTTTTATTTATTTTATTTATTTATTTTTGTCAATTGCTTACAAGATAATAGGTATAAGTAAAAACATAGTTATGAATACATGGATACATATAAGAAAAATAAAAGAAACAATAGGACAGGGACAGTTGGTGCGCTTATGCACGCTCCCTACAGATCTCTTAGGAAAGGGGTGAGGTCAATAGTAGACAGTCTAAGGTTAAAGTTTTTGGGGTTTGGGGAAGAAACCACAGAGTCAGGTAGAGTATTCCAGACATTGACCACTCTGTAGCTGAAGTCGTATTTCCTGCAATCAAGTTTGATGTGATTAACCTTGAGTTTGTATCTATTGTTTGCTCTTGTGTTGTTATGGTTGAAGCTGAAGTATTCATTGACAAGTAGGACATTGTAATGTATGATTTTATATACTATACTTAGATCAGACTGAAGGTGGGGTAGTTCTAGATTTTCTAGGTCTAGAATTCTAGAATTTATAATTCATCTCATGATCAAGGCTCAATTCTGACTGTTGGATAGTGGTACAAAAGTGATTAAAAGCTTAAACAGGTCAGGATTTGGGGAACCATGTGGTGAAGATTTCCAGAAAGATGAAAATTTGTCAGAAAAAAATACCAACTAAAACAGAAGGGATATGAAATAGCTGGTTTGAATAATGCAGAGTGGTCTGTATTAGTTGAACTTTCTGCAACATGTGGGGACAGGATACCAACATACTGAGATATTTACTGGATATTATCAGTTTTCAAGGATGACCAGTACACTTGGTATAAGCAGCTCATTTCAAAGAGATGGTCGTAAACTTGACTTCCAGGCACATTTTGCTAGTACAGTTTGTAAGTGATCTTCTTCCTACTGTAATAATCTTGACCATTTTGGCTGGAGTATTTTATGTCCTTAGAGGCTAACCTCAACAGTTAATGGGCTACTTCACAGAGGAAGGAATGTCTTCTCAATTGAGGGAGTAAAGGAATAATGAGTAGAACCCTGAATCTCCTCCTGCTTCCTTCTTCTCATTGCTATTGAAAGCCCTCAGCTAGCTAAGGGAACTTAATTAGCTACTGTAAAAGAATAGAATAGAATAGAATTCTTTATTGGCCAAATGTGTTTGGACACACAAGGAATTTGTCTTGGTGCATAGGTTATTGCTGGAAGAAATATCCATCTGGTTCAGTTCCGAGCTGGGAGAAAGGCACTGGAAACAAAATGGAGGCTGGAGGCTGATTTGGAAAGAGGGTCCATTTACTGATGAACAGGACCACATGTTTGTGGGTCTGGTGCAGCTGACAAAATGAAGTTGAGAGTGAGGGTTTTTTATACCTTTTTTGCACTTGAACTTCCTGTTCCTGTGCAAGAATATATGTTCCATTGGCTGTTGTCAGACTCCCATGGGGCGATGTAGGGCTTATAGTTGCCTCTATAGGAAAAGTACAAAGTACAAATCCTAGGTATTTGTCCGAGCTCAGAGGTTTGATTGAAGTTTGGATGATGTAATGAAGAGGCTTGTGTTCTGAAAGGATGTTGGGAAATTCCTATTATGGCTTAAAAGCTTTGTCCTGTTTTGGATCTTGAATGAGGGCTAATCCTACTATGCTGCCTTTGTTTCAAAATATCCTATCTTGAATGGATTACCCAAACTTCATTTCTAAAAGCTGGGCTCAGTATCTGCTGGGCTATTAAGGAAAGTGAGGGTTGCTTTCTGCCTCTTTAAAAATATTTCTCCATTTCTCCCTTTGGGAAATATAATATTCTGACTTTTTTAAATATTCCTCAAAATATTTCATTCTTCTAGAAGGGTCGTGGCTTTCCACACTATATAAATATAAGATAGATAAATATTTCTTAAGAAAATTGCCACTATTCTTATTTCTGCTGACTTTTGATCCAGCAAACTCTATCATCCAAGACAAATTTTTCAGCTGTTTTAGTCATGATAGTAAAGCTAAAGTTTAGAAGTTATTTTGCACTGCAAAAGAGCAGACAAAAAAGGGATTTTTAATTTTAAACCTGTTGCAAATGCTTGCATTGAGGTGCATTTTGAGATTTCTATACGGTATATAACTTCACAATGCATAGCTATATTAATATATGTACTTATACAGTTAACAGTGTATTTATGTCCAAGATGGCCCAATTGCAGTAAGGAAAGAAATGAAAGAATTGCTTTTCTGGGGCGTTAAGTTGGGAAATCACAGCAGCAAAGCAACTGACCAAGTTAAAATACATGTTTGCCCAATTGACCACATGGTGGCAGTATTAACAAGGAGAATTAGTCTGTTCTGCATCTTGATCAACATTGGCAGACTAAACCTAGTACAAAAAATTGGGGAGGGAGAGGATGCAATTCTTTTGTTGTGAAATACATGCAGATTACAAAGTGGCAAAAGTCTGCACAATTAAATCATAAAGGAAGGAAGGAAGGACTGAATTTTGGAGCAGAATCTGAGGCTACAAGGAAGAGACTGGAATCATGGAGAATTGCTTTTGGAAAAGGCAAGGTCTGTATGTCCTTCTCTCTTTCTCATTCGTTAGAGTAATGTGTGCTTCAATTCGCTTGTCTGTTCCTGAAGAAAAGAAAAGGGGGTTTCTGGTGGCTAATGTGTTCAAGGAATTGAAACTGGAAACAGGGGAGCTCTTCACACGCAAAGCACATTTAGTTGCTGAGGGCACCCAGGAATACTTCCACCTTGATATTCATACTGGGAATCTGTTGATTAATGATAAAATAGACAGAGAAGCTTTATGCGGCCAGAATGATCCTTGTCTACTTCTTTCTCAGTTGGTTTTGGAAAACCCCTTAGAGATCTTTAATATTGAAATCAAGATAGAAGATGTGAATGACAATGCACCCAAATTTTGGAAAAACGAAGTTAAGGTGGACATTCCTGAAAATATTCCAATAAGTATGATATTTCCCTTAGAATTAGCTCAGGATGATGACATAGGAGATAATAGCATCCAAAATTACATTCTCAGTTCCAACGAGCATTTTCAGCTTGAAGTACGTAAGAATGAAGACGGGAATGACAATATATACCTTATTTTGAAGAAAACATTAGATAGGGAGAAGATGCCACACCTTGGTTTGATTTTAATGGCTATTGATGGAGGAGTTCCAAAGAAAACCGGCACAGTTCAAATTAATATTAATGTTCTGGATAATAATGATAACTTTCCTCTGTTTAGTAAGTCTGAATATAAGGCAAGAATAAAGGAAAATCTCCCGAAGGGCACTCTTGTGATGAAGGTGGAAGCTACAGATACTGATATGGGTTCAAATGCACAGATCCTCTACTCATTCCATCAAGTGCCTGAGCGAATAAACAATTTGTTTTATTTAAATGAAATTACTGGTGAAATAACTGTTTGGGGACAGATTGATTATGAAAAAGAGAAGAGTTATAGCATGAGCATCAGAGCAACAGATGGAGGGGGTCTTCCAGGTCAGTGCAAAATACTGATAGAGGTTGAAGATGAGAATGACAACCCCCCAGAAGTGTCCATCATATCTCTGACCAGCACTTTAAAGGAGGATTCTCCCTTGGACACAATGGTGGCCCTCTTCAGTGTGAGAGACCAAGACTCTGGAGACAACAGCAAAACGGTCTGCTCTGTGGAGATGAACCTTCCTTTTGTACTGAAAGCCACCACAAACAACTTTTATCAGCTTGTGCTCCAAAGTCCCCTGGACAGAGAGACAGTCTCTGAGTACAGCATCACCATCACAGCCATTGACTGGGGATCTCCTAGGCTCACTTCAACAAGATTGATTAATGTTCAGATCTCCGACGTCAATGACAACTCTCCCCTTTTCAAAAAGTCTTCATATGACATGCAGATCCGGGAGAATAATATTCCAGGCTTGCTCATCGGCTCAGTCCACGCTCTGGATCTGGACACAAAGCTGAATGCTAAAGTGAGTTACTTAGTTCTGCCCGGGAAGAGCGAGGGCCTGGTGACCTCTTACATCTCAATCAACTCTGAAACCGGAAACATGTATGCCCTCCGATCCCTGGACTATGAGCAGATAAGAGGCTTCAGAGTTACTGTGAGGGCATCTGATGGAGGTTCTCCTTCCCTGAGCTCAGAAGTGATTGTCCGAATCCACATTATAGATGAGAATGACAATGCTCCCTTCTTCCTGTATCCCCTCCAGAACAACACATCCCCATGCAATGAACTGGTTCCCAAGTCAGCCGAGGCCGGCTATCTGGTCACCAAGGTGGTTGCGGTGGATGCAGATTCTGGCCAAAACTCTTGGCTTTCCTATGAATTGCTGAAGGCCACGGACCCAGCCCTTTTCAGCATAGGAGCACAGAATGGGGAAGTGAAAACCAGGAGAGCCCTGAATGAGCGAGACACTAACAAGCAGAGACTGGTGATACAGGTCAGAGACAACGGTCTTCCTCCACAGACCAGCACGGTGTTGCTTAATGTTCTTCTTGTGGATGGCTTTTCGGATCCCTTCCTGAGGAGGGTGGATGTCAGTGTGCAAGAACCGGAAGAAGACAAAACCTTGACCAAGTATTTGGTGATCTGCTTGGCTGCAGTCTCCTTTGTGTTCCTGGTCTGCATTGTTGTGTTTATTGTGGTGAAAATCTTCAAGAAGGATCCCCAAAGCCATTTTACTGCGGCTGTTCCTCACTTCCCACCTGCCAGTGTTGATACCCAAGAGAACTATGCTGATTCACAGAACGGGTCGCTTTCCAGGACTTACCGTTATGATGTTTGTTTGACTGGTGGATCCTTAAGTAGCGAGTTCCGATTTCTCAGGCCTCTCTTTCCGGTCTTTTCTGTGGGAGATGCTAACGTCACAGGGAACAATAGTATTTCTGCAGGCATCCAAGATACTTCTGAGGAGGTTGCAGTTAATGGCGCAAAGAAAGAGGTGAGGAAAAAACATACAATTAATTGAGCCTCTTCCTATTCATTCTCCCTCTATTCTTTTTGCTCTATCAGTTATTTGTGAACTACATGCTGGTTATTTATTAAAGAAACAGGTAATTTTACTTTAATTTTAGTTGAGAGCATAGATCACAATTCTTTTCTAGGTAATCCTTGGCTTCAGCGAACATTTAATATTATGATGCACTGAGTGGTAGTTACGACCAATCCTAGAAGTTCCAGTTGTCCCAGGGCCTCCATGATCCTTTGATTGCGATCTGGATGCTTGGCACCCAGCTCACACATAAGATGACTCTGTACCCCATGATCATGTGGCCACAATTTGCAACCTTTGGTACAGATTTCCCACAAGCAGTTTCAGTGTGGAACCTGGCAGTGTGGAAACTGCTCAGGTAAGTCTTCCCCAGCTGCAGATTACAACATATAGAGCAAAGTGTTCCAGAAATCCTCCTAAAAGGAGCAATATTGAAAACTCTGGAGTTTAAATTTCTATTACAGTTCCCTACAAGAGCATTTTCCCTACTATAATTATCTTCTAGAATTTTTTGACATTTCGATTGAATTTTATAAAATAAATACTTTGGAATATTTCCCCATTTAGAGATTGTCAAAACAATTTACCACCTGGAATTGAAGGATTCTATTGCCAGTATTGAACTTGGGGAACTTGTAAGATGATCTGACAACCTATCAACTTAAAATTATCTTTTTTAAAAAATATTGTTTTAACTTCTTCATATTTTCCTATCACAAGGAAATACTGTATGTTTATCAATTGATTAAAGATGTTATCATCTTATTGTCTGGTCAATCTATGTTTAGGTGGATAGGATTTAGGAATGAGCGCAGCACAAGAAACAATGGGTGGAAGCTTGTTAAAGACAGATCCAACCTGGAATTTAGGAGAAATTTCCCGAGAGTGAGAGCAATTAATCAATGGATCAGCTTGCCTCCCAGGGTTATGAATGCTCCATCCCTGGAATTTTATAGAAAAGCCTGGATTGCCATTTGTCCAGGATGCAATAAGGTTTCCTGCCTTGGGCAGAGTGTTGGACTGGAAGAGCTTCAAAGTTCCTTCCAACTCTATGATTCTATGATGTATTAGGCAACTGCGTCCAAACATTTTTAACAAAAATTTTTATTACTCTTGTGTCTCTATATTCTATTCCCAAGGACATTTAATCCAACTTCCACACTGCCAGCCTGGATTTGGGGAAAACAGCATGCAGTTTGTAAGTGGACATGGTTAGTATCAAGTTGGAGAAGGATCAGAGCAGTTCAGTGTCAGAGTGTTCATTTGTTTTTTTAAATAAATAAGGGGCCCAGATTCAATTCCTGGCCATGACTGAGGATAAATTTTGTATTTAATTTCTTTTGCCACAGTTGTTGTAAGCATTGAACTTTTTCCCTTCAATCGAAAAGAATGAACTTCTGAAGACCACGTGTTTCAAAAGGAATCCTTTATTGAAAGGGATTTTATCTCAACACCAGGCAAAGCAGAGTCTAAGATATCCCCAAGCATACAGTCATAGATAAAGGAAGTTAGAATCCCTCCCCTTATTGAAATGTGAATTTAGTCAAACAAAGAACCAACATTTTAATTCCCCCCCTCCCCTTCTCTGGGAACGTATCTTAGCAGAGTTCCCAGGAGAGTCTTCCAGAGCTGGAATTTTTATGGTTCCTTCTCATCTTTTATCTCTTTAAGAGGTGACAAGTTTCTGGACATCTGGCTCCAGTCCTCCAGTTGTATATCATATGCAAGTTATGCAGAATCAATATAGGATTTAATATATTCAGGTTACATCAAAAAGGATTACTTGTACCAAATCCCCCCCATCTTCTTCTTCCGTTGAAGAATGGCAGATACAGGGATCTGACAGTTGTTCTTGTTATGAACTAATAAAAGCGCTTAAATAAAGTTTAACAAACCTTAAAGAAAAAAGCAGGGTTCTAATCCTGCACTTCTGATTGGCCGATGATAGCGATATCGGATTGGTCCATTCTGGGGAATCTGATTGGCTGTTAACGAGCCACTCTCATTGGTTCAAGGGCTTAACACTTCCATGTTCTCATTGGTTAATAGGTCAGCAGCCTGCCCTATAAAAGGGCTGCTGCTGCCCTAGGGTTTGCTCTGTTCACGATGATTAATAAAGAGTTGAAGTTCACTGTTCACTGCCTCGTCTCCGTTCCTTGCACCCATGCACAGAACTTAACCCTGCTGACTAGGATGGGATTCGGAGATATCAGAGCTGACTGAACACTACAGAGCACCAAACAGAGCACGTGGCTGAAGGCATATCAACAACAGAAACCATGTCCAGCGGCGCCATACCACTCGCTCCATTTGACCCGGCACAAGAAGACTGGGACTCGTACATAGACCAGTTCCAGATGTTTCTGGAGACCAACAACTTGAAGGATGCCACTACGGGAAAAAAGCGAGCAGTGTTCCTGACCCATTGCGGGCCTGCCGTCTTTAAGATGGCCAAGGCACTAGTGAAACCGGCTGAGGTGAAAACCATGGACTGGGACATCCTCGCGCCCCTTCTATGCTGTACCAATGCTTGTCTGAAGACATGAATTTTACCAGAGGGACCAGCGGAAAGGATAGAGTGTTGCAGATTTCATCGTGGATCTCTGGAACCTGGGAGGCCTCTGTGGGTTTACAGACCTTGAAGAAGCTCTGAGAGACCGCATAATTCTGGGATTAGATGGCTCCACTACGCAGAGCAAGATCATGGCCAGAGGGGACATCGACCTTGCTGATGTCATCAAGGACGCTACTGCAGCAGAAGCAACCAGGAAGTCGGCTGCCCAAATGCACCGCACCAATGCACCGCTCCGTCAACTCACCAGCGATACCTCACGCAAGGCACACTAGAGAGGCACACAACAGCGACCCACCATGAGGACCTCGAATCGCCATCAGAAAGTGATGAGGAGGAGGTCAACCAACTCCGGTCTGAACGTGACCAACATCATCAGCGGAATCAAAGACTACCGCACCAATGCGCGGGTTGTGGGGCAAACCACCCGCGATCAGACTGCAAATTCCTCTACGTGCTCTGCCATTTCTGTGGGAAAAGAGGCCACATCGGGAAGGTCTGTAGAAGCAAGAAAAGATCCAGCCCATTTCAGAGGGGAAACAACTACCGCCAGACCACAGGAAATCGCCCTGTGAGTCGGGAACATTTGAACCACCAATGGAACAACTACTCCGACAGAAATAAAACACTGGCCATTTCAACGAGACGAGAAGAGGCACACCAAACCATTACAATTGGTCACGCCTCATCGCTAGATGCAAAGAAGATCCGAGTGAAGGTCGCCATTGAAAACCAGCCTTGCATGATGGAAGTCGATTCAGGATCGTCCCTCTCAATGGTTTCCTGGAAGACTCTTAAACAATTAATCCCTGCCATCCGGCATCAAGACCTCAGAGCCCAGAGAATCATACTCAAAGATTATCAGGGGAACCGAATTCCGGTCGTTGGATCTAGCCAAGTCCAAGTATCATTCAAAAATCGTACTGCGTCATTACCACTGACCGTCGTCGACCGTGACCGGCCTAGCTTGTTAGGTCTTCAATGGTTCGGCCCACTCGGGATCGAGGTAGCCTGCATTCACCAAACCAGAAGCGACGACTGGGAGGAGGCCATCATCCAGGAATTCCAGGATGTTTTCGCAGACAAACTAGGCGAGTACAAGGGGACCCCGATATCATTTAACCTTAACCCTGAAGTAGCCCCCATCCACTTTAAGCCTTGTCGGGTACCTTTTGCCCTTAAACCAAAAATTGACGAGCAGCTCGATAAATTAATAGCCCAGGGTGTTTTAGAACCAACTGACCACACTCGTTGGGAAACCCCAATTGTAACACCCATCAAACCGGATGGATCGTTAAGGATTTGTGGGGACTACCGGGCTACCCTTAATCACACCTTTCAACAGAACGCTTACCCGGTGCCGGTGGTACAACACCTTCTCCATTCCCTGGGGGGCGGAAAAGTCTTCGCTAAATTGGATTTAGCACAGGCCTACCAACAACTGCCTGTAGATAAAAAACCTGCAGAGGCACAGACGATCGTTACGCACCGAGGCGCCTTTAAGTGCAACCGACTCCAATTCGGAGTGAGTGTAGCCTCAGGGATTTTTCAAGTCTGATGGAGAGACTCTTGCAAGGGATCAAGGGGGTCATGCCATACTTTGATGACATTTTAATTGCTGCCCCGAATAGAGAAATACTAGAAAAGCGGCTTAAAATGGTTCTCCAGAAATTTAAAGACTCTGGCCTTAAGGTTAAAAAAAATAAATGTCAACTGTGTACAGACAAAATAAAGTTCCTGGGGTACCTAATCGATAAACAAGGCATCCACCCCACTAGTAGCAAACTAAGGGCAATCAAAAACGCCCCAAGACCCAGAAATAGAACTGATCTCCAAGCTTTCCTGTGGCTCATTAACTTTTACAACATCTTCTTGCCCCAGAAAGCGACCGTAGCTGAGCCCCTACATAGACTCCTCGACAAAAAAGCAACCTGCCTCGTGGGTCTGGGAACACCGCGAGGAGCACACATTCCGACAAGTGAAAAACTTACCAACCTCAGATGCTGTTTTAATGCAGTATAACGAGACTCTGCCTTTAACAATTACATGTGATGCATCACCGTTTGGAGTAGGAGCCATTTTGAGTCATGTGTTACCAAATGGTAGTGAGGCCCCTATTGCCTATTTTTCAAGGACCCTATCAAAGGCTGAACGTAACTATAACCAGATCGACAAAGAGGCTCTTGCTATTGTATCTGCTGTGAAACGGTTTTATGAACATGTGTATGGACGAGTTTTTACTATTGTTACCGACCACAAACCTTTGCAAGAGATTATAGCGGGAGACAAGCCAACCCCCTATATATTGTCACCTAGAATGACTCGCTGGTCGGAGTTTTTAGCTGCATACAACTATAAATTACAACACCGCCCGGGGAAAGCCATTCCCCACGCTGATGCATTGAGCCGTGCCCCACTTCCAGAAACCATCGACGACCCAGCTCCAACTCTTACGACACTCCAGATTGAAACGCTACATTCACCACCGCTAACAGCCAGAGACATTGCAATTGAAACAAAACGAGATCCTGTCTTAGCTGGGTCGAATGAGGATGGCCAATAGAACAAACCTCTGACGACTTCACCCCTTTCAGAAACCAGAAAACAGAACTTTTTTCACAAAAAGGCTGCATCCTACGGGGAGATAGAGTTGTTGTCCCAGAGCGGTTACAATGAGCAGTATTGAAAACATTGCATGACGGTCACCCCGGCATCGTGCATATGAAAGCACTCGCACGAAGCTATGTGTGGTGACCGGGCATCGACAAACAGATCGAAGCCTGGGTAAAGACTTGTTTAAAGTGCCAAGATGTCAGCAGTGCCCCACCTAGAGCAACTCCAACAGAATGGGAAACCCCCCGGGGGCCATGGTCCCGCATCCACGTTGACTTTGTGGGACCTACTAAAGGACATACGTTCCTCCTAACAGTGGATGCCTATTCCAACTGGCTCGAGATCCACGAAATGAAGAATACTACAACCAAGTCCGTCATCCGAAAATTGAATAGGCTATTCGCAACGCACGGGCTGCCAGACGTTCTGGTCTCCGACAACGGACCCCAGTTCACCGCCCTGGTGTTTGAACAATACTTAGTGGACTGGGGTATCCGCCATGCGCTAACTTCGCCGGCGCACCCTGCGGCTAACGGCAGGGCCAAGCACATGGTACAATTTGTCAACAAAACTCTCCACAAAATGGACTATGGGGACATTGACGACAAAATAAACAGAATACTCCTACTCCAACACATCACTCCGCACAGCGTCACCAACAAGACCCCAGCTGAACTGTTGATGGGACGCAAGCTCCGTTCCCACCTCGACCGGCTTCACCCGTCCTATGAGCCAGAGAAACCCTGTGGATCTAGCGGAAAATGCCGTGAGTTCAAGGTAGGTGACTTAGTTTTCACCAAAAACCTCTCCGGCGAACCATTATGGGTTGAAGCAACCGTAATTCAAACCACTGGGCCCAGATCATACCGTGTGCAAACCTGCGACGGAAAAATATGGAAACGCCATATAGATCAGTTTCACTCAAGGCTGCAACCCAGTTCCCGTGACTCCTGTGACTCCCAAACTGAGGGGGTAGGGGATGTTGAAGAAACCAAATTCGAGATGGTGGAAAGCAGAAGCGAAGGAAATCAGCAATCGGGCGTGATAAATGAAGAAGAATCAAGGAGGGGAGTGTCCTCACCACAGAGGAATACCTCAACGGAGGCTAGCCCGCAAAGATCGGAGGACAACAACAACGACAGAATTAGCGGCACCAAGTTGTCCAGTGAGAATACGGAACCGCCTGTACCAGATATGTCCAAAAATGTCCCACTGAAACCGGACTACAGACAGGAACCGGTGGGACAGCGCAAATCTAATAGTTAAAACAACCTACATATCTTAGGGATTACGTCACCGCACCCCTCAAACGGAACCCGGGGGGAAGGGGTGTTATGAACTAATAAAAGCGCTTAAATAAAGTTTAACAAACCTTAAAGAAAAAAGCAGGGTTCTAATCCTGCACTTCTGATTGGCCGATGATAGCGATATCGGATTGGTCCGTTCTGGGGAATCTGATTGGCTGTTAACGAGCCACTCTCATTGGTTCAAGGGTTTAACACTTCCATGTTCTCATTGGTTAATAGGTCAGCAGCCTGCCCTATAAAAGGGCTGCTGCTGCCCTAGGGTTTGCTCTGTTCACGATGATTAATAAAGAGTTGAAGTTCGCTGTTCACTGCCTCGTCTCCGTTCCTTGCACCCATGCGCAGAACTTAACAGTTCTATTTTTATTTGCAGGCCTTTGTGCTTTGTTATCTTCTCCAGTTCTTTCTCTTGCATTCTGCTGTCTTCAGATACCGCCACATCCACTATCCAGGGTTTTATTTGGCGGTGGCGGGTGTGTGTGTCTTTCTAACAACAACTATTAAGTCTTGAATGTTATTTATGCTCCCTGTTTGAATTCTAAAGTCCCAGGGCACTTTAGCTTCTTTGTTTTCTATTATTTTCTCCATTTTATAATCCCACCAGTTCTTGCTTGCAGGTAAACAGAATTCTTGCAGATCTTCCAATGCACCATCCTTGCTATTTTGTCATGCCACTATTTGTAATCAATCTGTGTGATATTCTTACAGCAGCTTATCTACGTGGTCCACGATTTCTTCAGCTTCTTTGCAGAAATCCTATTTGCTGTCTGTTGCTGTCTTCTTAATTCTGGCTTAATTCATTGTCATTATTTTTCTGGTCTTCCTAGCCAAGGCTTTTAGTTCTGCTTGAGTCGACTCCACTATTTCTAGTATTGTGAATCTAATGATTGGGCTTGTCCAGCTGTTAATTGTCTTGATGGTATTTCCTCCACTGAGTTTGGACTTTAAAATCATCTTCACTTTCTTGATTTCTGATCTTCTTCTTCTTAACTCTGGTGTGCTTAAAATATGCTTAGCTTGAAGGATGTCCAGGTATTTGTAACAATCATCTTTTTCCAGTCTCTTGATGCAGTTTCCATAGGGCATCTTAATTCCCACGGCCCTCCCGAGCTCCATTTTTGCTGGCAGAGGTACCTCAGGCCGGTCCTTCACTGTTTCCAGGGTGGCCCTGTGGGCCAGGTCTAAGCACTGCGCAGGCCAGATCCAACCCCCAGGCCTTTAGTTTGACACCCTTGTGCTAGACAACCAGACTGGATTTGGCATTTTTATTCACCTATTGTGTCGCTCCCAAGGAGCTGGGAGAGGCAGATGTTGTTTAATGGTGTTAACAATTTCATTGCACATTGTAAACTGTTCCGAGAAAAATTGCCTTTGCATTTTTTATTATTATGGTTCATCATACATACAGCAATTATTATTAAAATATTATTCGTAACAATAATAATTATATTATTATTAAAAAACCTACACTCCATTCAGCTGATTAAGTCAGCTCTAAACCCTTAAACCTTTGCTAGATAAATTATAAAAGGTATACCTCCGGAAATTTGAATGTAACACAGGTTGTTGTCTGTCTTCATCTCAGCTTCAAAGATACATTGGACATTTCTGAATTCTTAGATATGAAATATAAGAAAACAGTCTCTACCCCTGTTCCAAAATGGTCTAACATGATACTCAATTATTCATTCCCGTTCTTCTCTTCTGTTTACATCATTTGTTACAAAAATATGAAAAAAATCCAAAACAAAACATTAGACAGACAAGAGAGGTAAAAACCTCTATAAAGTAATAAGAAAAAAGAAACAAACAAAATGCAGTGACAACTTCTGCAACTGGAGAATTTTTAATTTAGATTCCTGGCTACGTAATTTCCTTCTGAAAGGAAATATGAAATGTGTAGATAGGAGTGGTAGGGAAAATCATGATTGTTTCCAAGTAAAACTTACATGGCCATTATAAATTCATGATATGAAAAGATGCAACTAAAAATATAACACACAAGTGGCATTCCTCTGGATCCTTGTATTTACTTTATACACATTATTATACACACATTCATGTCACAATCAAACCAAAAGTTATAGCTTTTACATTTTGGGAGGCATCCTTTTTCTGTAGATTGAAAGCTGTTAACATATTGTCTTACTATGACAGATAACACCAAATATGTACACAGAAGGAATACTTCAGTCTTTTGAAAAGATGCAAACACTACTGTATACACTAGAATAAATGCCCTATTCAAAAGTTTCATAAACTAGTGCTATATTTTACTTTACACACAAGGTGGTGCTATTGCACCAAACAGTAGAAAGAGAGATCAGTTTACTTCAGAATGATCTAGTCATTAGACAAAGGAATCTCAGAACAAAAGGCAACATCTTTCAATTAAATCTTGAGAAATTTCTGAAGAAAATATCTGAGCATGAATACCAAAAAATAACTCCCATTGGATTCTGGTCAGAATATAAAGGAAATTAATAGGAATTGCTTTACAAAGAATCTTGTTGAATGTATGACCTTTCCTGAAAGAAGCTGGGAAAATGGAAGCATCTCATCCTAGCAGGCAAGTGGTCTTGTTCTTTATTTTTCTATGTAGCTCTGGTATGTGGTGTGAACCATTTCGCTATTCAGTGCTTGAGGAAAAGAAAGCTGGATCAATAGTAGCAAATGTTCTAAAAGATTTAAAAGTCGATGTGAAAGAGCTCTCTGCTCGCAGAGCACAGTTGATTTCTAAGAGTTCCAGGCAGAATTTCCAGCTGGATCCTCATTCTGGGAATATAATATTAAGGGATAAAATTGACCGAGAAGCTTTGTGTGGTCTGAGTGAACTTTGCACTCTATTCTCTGAAATTTTGCTGGAAAACCCTTTTCAGTTCTTCAAAATTGAAGTTCAGGTAGAAGATGTCAATGATAATTCCCCTTTGTTCTCTAAGAATCAATTCCTTTTTGAAATACCCGAACAGACTCCCATAAATGTGTGTTTCCCCTTGGAGACAGCCCATGATTTGGACAAAGGGGAAAATGCGATCCAGAACTACATACTTAGCCCAAATGAATATTTTAAGCTGGATGTACAAAGTAAAAATGATGGCAGGAAATATGCAGAACTGGTTTTGACAAAACCATTAGACCGCGAGGTGATCCCTCAGTTTATCCTCACTCTGGAAGCTGTGGATGGAGGGATCCCAAGGAGAACTGGCACAACACAGATAATTATTGATATTCTGGATAACAATGATAACATGCCCCAATTTGAACAAACCATGTATAAAGTTCAGCTAATGGAAAATAGTCATCCAGGTTCATTGGTTGTTAAAGTTGAAGCCACTGACAAAGATATTGGATCGAATGCTCACATCATTTACACTTTTAGCCAAGCACCAGCAGAAGTACTCCGATCATTCAGGTTAAACAATCATACTGGGGAAATTACGCTTGTAGGGAAAATTGATTATGAAGAAAATCATAATTATGAACTCAGCATCAAAGCCACAGATGGAGGGGGATTGTCCACTTATTGTACAGTTCTTGTTGAGATTGAAGATGAGAATGACAATGCTCCAGAAATAATTGTATCATCCATCACTAATCCTTTACCAGAAAATTCTTCCCCAGAAACACTGGTGGCTCTTTTTGGCATCAGAGATCAAGACTCCGGAGACAATGGCAGAACTACCTGCAACACTGAGAAAAACGTGCCTTTTATACTAAAACTGACTGAGAACAATTACTACCAGCTTGTAACTCAACAGCCATTGGACAGAGAAGAAACGCCACAATATAACATCACCATCACAGCCACCGACCAAGGTTCTCCCAGACTCACTTCAGTGACAGTTATTAGCATTCTACTTTCAGATGTCAATGATAACCCCCCAATGTTTGAAAGAAGTTTCTACAATTTGCACTTACGAGAAAACAACATTCCAGGACTGCTCATTGGATCAGTCCATGCTGTGGATGTGGACACAGGAGAGAATGCCAAAATAACCTACTCTCTTTTGTTTGGAAAGATCAGGGAAGAGCCTGCATCATCTTACATCTCCATCAACTCTGAAACTGGGAACTTGTATGCCATTCGATCTGTGGATTACGAGGATATACAGGATTTCCAGGTGATGGTGAGGGCTGTAGACAAGGGCTCCCCTCCACTGAGCTCAGAAACGATGGTCCGAGTTCTTATCACGGATGAAAATGACAATGTCCCCTTCATCCTCTGCCCCCTTCAGAACAGCACTTCTCCATCAAATGATCTGGTTCCCCGGGGAGCAGAGACAGGCTACCTAGTCACCAAAGTGGTGGCAGTGGACAGAGATTCAGGGCAGAATTCTTGGCTTTCCTATCAGTTGCTGAAGGCCACAGATCCAAGTCTCTTTGCTGTTGGGACTCAGAATGGAGAGGTAAAAACCATGAGGCCAATGAACACCCGAGACAGTTTCAAACACACTCTTATTGTGCTAGTTAGGGATAATGGGCATCCTCCTCAGTCTGTCTCTGCAACCCTAAGAATTCTTCTAGTGGACGGCTTCTCTGAGCCTTATATGAAGATTATGGATAATCCTAAGGGTGAAATCCTGCAGGAAGGAGATCATACTCTAACAATGTATTTGATTATCTGCTTGGTTGCCATCTCATCCATTTTTCTGCTTTCTGTCATGGTGTTTATTGCAACCAAATTTCAGAAGCGAAGGAAGTTCATAGGAAGTTCTCATTCTGCATCGAATTTCCCTGAAGGACCAAATTTGCAAGACAAGTGTGTAGATCCTAATTCTGGGACATCTTCCCAGGCCTACAGTTATGAAGTGTGCTTAGCTGATGGGTCTCTGAGCAGTGAGTTCAAGTTCCTTAGGCCTTTCTTTCCTGTTTTTACTATGGAGCATCCTAGAACTGTGCTGAATCCACAGATTGGAAATGAGTGCTGTGATCTTCCTAATCAATTGGAGGAAAGGGAGCATATATCCCAGGTGAGAATAATTATTAATGAAATTATATTATAAACCTATATGGTTTGAGTAACTCATAAATAATTAATTTCTAAAAATGAAAGATTGTCTATTAATGTACATTACTGTGAATTTCGAGAAAACTAATTTATTTAGAGTAATGTACCGAGAAATGTGTATTAGTTTTACATGCATTGTAGTTTCCATATGGGTATTTATCCTGCATTGTCCTATATAATCTGTTAGGTGAGAAGCTATAAAATATGCACTGCCTTAAAAGAAAATCATCCAATTTTCCCAGAAGGAAACAATTTGCAAGGTTTTTGAAATTTGGAAGCTGCAGCTGGTGCAGTGTGTGGTAGCATGGGCAATTCTTGGGGCCTGAAGACTGGCCCATGTAATATCTGTGATCTGCATTGGTTGCATGCCTGCTTCTGGGTCCAATTCTAGATATTTGTAATGCAGAATTGGTCAGTGAAAATCAATCAATTTGATAAATCATGGCCACTGGATCAAAGTTTATTAAAAGTAAGACATTTTGTTACTCATCCAAGTAACTTCTTCAGTCAAAATGAAAACTTTGGGTAGGCAGAGTGTCATTGAACTGAGCAAACTCTTTGCCATACAGACTGCAGGAGGTTTCTCTCCAAAATGAATCAATGAGAATAGAGCTGGAAGAGATCTTGGAGCTCCTTTAGTTCAGCCCATTGTTCAAGCAGGAGAACCTACATCATTTCAGACAGTTTCTTCTTAAAAACTTCCATCCACAACTTCTGACGCAATGGTGAGATTCAAAAACTTTTACTACCGGTTCTATGGGCATGGCTTGGTTGGTGTGGCAGGAGAAGGAAACTGCAAAATCCCCATTCCCTCTCCACTCCTGGGGGAAGGTTACTGTAAATTCCCATTCCTTCCTCACCCCACTAACCTGCTTTCCAGCTCTATTCTCCTGTGCAGGACAACAAAAGAAAACCCAGCTGAGCAGCTGGGACCTGGGAGGCGGAGACGAGATGGGGCAGGGCCAGTCAGAGGTGATATTTGCCAGTTCTCTGAACTACTCAAAATTTCTGCTACCAGTTCTCCAGAACTGCTCAAAACCTGCCGAATACAACTTCTGTTCTGACTGCAATCTCACATTTTTCTAGCTTACCCAAAAGTAGGTTGTGGTTATGTTGTCAAATGCCTTGTTGAAATCTAAGTATACTATGTCCACAGCATTTTGCTGGTCTACTAACTTAGCCACTTTGTCAAAGAATGAAATAAGATTGGTTTAGTGTGGTCTATTTTTAACAAAACCATGCTGGCTTCTAGTTTAACTATTTGTTTTTAGATATCTGCAGATTTGTTTTTTTATTATCTTTCCAGTATCACTTTTTGCAACATGGAAAGATGTGGGGACAGGATGCCAACATACTGGGATATTTACTGGATATTATCAGTTTCCAATGATGACCAGTACATTTAGTATAAGCACTCATTCCAAAGGGATGGTCGTAGTGGCTTGATTTACACTGCCTAGTTGTCTTGTGACCTGAAAGGCGCTTCAACCACTTATAGAAAGCAGCCTTCATTTATCTCCCTCATTTGTCAGCCTTCATTTATCTCCCTCCAATTGTAAATATGACTTCCAGGCACATTTTCCCAGTGCAGTAAGAAAAGTAATCTTTCTCCTCCTCCTCCTTCCCCCACCCCAACTGTCAACTGTCCAATTAGTGAACCCCAAAACATAGAACCACTCCAAGCAGAATTAAATTCCTAAAAATAAAATGTTATTGGATACTGTTGTGGTCTGCTGGCGGCCTGTGGAGCTGGCAGCAGAGTTGGACAGTAGGGAGGAACATGGGCCAATCCTGGAGTTTGGGGAGGACTCAGATGAGGGATCTGTTTCCGACATAGAGATGGGGCCAGGGCCATCAGAGAGTTATGTGCTGACTCTGGAGCCTCCAGAATCTGACATAAGTGAGGCAGAGGAACAAGGAGAGCCTGTTCCCAGTATAAATGTATAAATGTTCCTTATATGATGTGGTCAGTGTTAATTTCCTATTCTTTCCCCAAATATTCTGCCATCTAGCCAATTCAATATGATATCCGAAATTTTTGGCCCATACCACTATAGTCTCTTTAACCTGTTTTTCCTTCATTGTATAGTCTAATAGGTATTTATATATCACCTCAATCAATTTATCATCAATCCCTACTAACAGTTTATCTAGTGTTGTTAATGCCCCATGTTTTCACATCCTGTGTGTATCGCGACTGTATTTGTCGATATGACCACCACTCCAATTCTACCTCTTGTGCTATTATTTCTGATCAGGGTATCAATTTTCCTTTCTCATTTAACATATCCTTTTATACAACAATTTCCCCCATATTTATCAGATTTGGGTATATTAGCGCTTCTAGTGTCGAGAGCCAGACTGGAATTTCCATGTAATTTTGGTTTTGGTTTAATTTTATTCCACACACCCAAGAGGGCCTGTCTTACGTAATGTCTCTGAAAGTATTTATGTACTGTGCCTTTTTATACCAAATAAAAGCGTGCCATCCTGCTTGAATATGATGTCCTTCGAGTGTTAGTCGCCTCTTATTCCTTAATGTAATCCATTCTTTTTTCCAGATAAGTGCTGCAGCTTGATAATATAACTCCCAGTCAGGCAGGCCAAACCCTCCTTTCTCTTTGGCATCTTGCATTAATTTCAGTTTGATTCTTGGTTTCTTTCCTTACCATATAAATTTTGATTGTTTGGTTCAAACTTTTAAAGAAGCTTTTCTCTAACTTTATAGGAATGTTTTGAAATAAAAAGAGTATCTTTGGTAAAATATTCATTTTAACTGCGGCTATTGTGCCCATTAAGGAGAGTTGCAGGTTCTTCCATCTCTCTAGATCCGCATTTATTTGATTTGTTAATTTAGTATAGTTGTTTTCTTTAAGTGTTATGCATCTTGCTGTTATGTATATTCTTAAATGCTTCACTTTTTTGCCATTTGAATACTCATTTGTTTTATCAATTCATCCTTAAACCTGCTGAATACCACTTCTGTTCTGACAGCAATCTCACATTTTTCTAGCTAAGCCAAAAGTAGGTTTTGGTCTACATTGACAAATGCCTCACTGAAATGTAAGTATACTACGTCCCCAGGAATTTGCTGGTCTACTAACTTAGTCACTTTGTCAAAGAATGAAATAAGATTGGTTTAGTTTGGTCTGTTTTTAACAAACCCATGCTGGCTTCTAGTTTAACTGTTTTTAGATGTCTGCAGATCTGTTTTTTGATTATCTTTTCAGTATCACTTTTTGCAACATGGCAAGATGTGGGGACAGGCTGCCAACATACTGGGATATTTACTGGATATTATCAGTTTTCAAGGATGACCAATACATTTAGTATAAGCAGCTCATTTCAAAGGGATGGTCGTAGTGGCTTGATTTACACTGCCTAGTTGTCTTGTATTCTGAAAGGGGCTTTAACCACTTATAGAGAGTAGAAACAGAAAATGTCAGCCTTCATTTATCTCCCTCCAACTGCAAATATGACTTCCAGGAACATTTTCCTAGTGCCGCAAGAAAACTAATCTTTCTCCTCCTCTTCCTTCCACCCACCCCAATTGTCAACTGTCCAATTAGCGAACCCAAAACAAGGAAACACTCTCGGGAGAATTGAATTCCTAAAAGTAAAACTTTATTGGATACATCATGTTGATACTGAAGAAATGAAACTAGTTCTTGCCTTGTTATACAATACTTTCTCCTTCTCCCCACCCCTGGTTGGTCTGCAGCCAAAGATGGAGAAACTCTATACAGTCAGTAAAAACAAGACCAGGATCTGACTGTGGTTCACGTCATGAACTTCTCATTGCAAAATTTAGGCTTAAATTGAAGAAAGTAGGGAAAAGCACTAGGCCACTCAGGTATGAACTAAATCATATCCCTGGTGAATATACAGTAGAGGTGACAAATAGATTTAAGGAATTAGATCTGATAGAAAGAGTGCTTGAAGAACTATGGACGGAGGTTCACAACATTGTACAATAGATAGCAACTAAAACCATCCCAAAGAAAAAGAAATGCAAGAAAGTAAAATGGCTGTCTGAGGAAGCTTTGCAAATAGCTGAGGAAAGAAGGGAAGTGAAAGACAAGGGAGAAAGAGAAAGATACACCCAATTGAATGTAAAATTCCAGAGAATAGCTAGAAGAGATAAGAATGCCTTCTTAAATGAACAGTACAAAGAAATAGAAGAAAACAATAGAACGGAGGACCAGAGATCACTTCAAGAAAATTGGAGATATGAAGGGAATTTTTCATGCAAAGATGGGCATGATAAAGGACCAAAATGGCAGGGACCTAACAGAAAAGATTAAGAAGAGATGGGAAAATTACACAGAAGAACTATACAAGACCAAGCTTAACATCCCTGATAACCATAATGGGGTGGTCACTGACCTTGAGCCAGACATCCTAGAACAGTGATGGCAAAAATTTTTGTTATGGTGTGCTGAAAGTGCGCATGCATGTGTGCCAGCACCCACAATGCAATGCCCTCCATGCATGCGCGTACAACACCTCCACCCCACCCCCTTACCTGCACTGCACATGTGCATGCCTCCCAGCTGAATTTTGGCCCATTTGTGACTGTTTTCGCCCTCCCTGGAGGCTCAAAGGAAGCCTTTGCAGCCTTGGGATGCCAAAAAATGGGCATTCCGGGAATACCAGAAGTGCCCAATTTTGGCCTCTGGAGGGCCTCTGGAGCCATGGGGAGGCCATTTTCGCCCTCCCAGAGACTCAAGGGAAGCCTCTGGAGCCTTGGGAGGCTGAAAATGGGCCCATTTTGGCACTTCCAGTATTTCTACAATGCCTCCCAAGATTGCAGAGGCGTCCTTAGAGCCTACGGGAGGGTGAAAACAGCCTCAAACAGGCCGAAAATCAGTTGGGAGGTGCCCACATGTGCAGTGCAGGTAAGTTTAGCTGAGGCTCGTGTGCCCATGCAAATGGTTCTTCATGCCACCTGTGGCATGCATGTCATAGGTTTGCCATCATGGTCCTAGAATGTGAAGTGAAATGGGCCTTAGGAAATCTGAGCAACAACAAAGCTAGTGGAGGTGACAGTATTCCAGCTGAGCTATTCAAAATCTTAAAAGACGATGCAGTAAAAGACGATGACACCTTTATATCCTCTAATTTTATCCATTCAAGCTCTTATTTAAGCTTCAATGTATAGTTTTAAGATAATAGTATTCAATATAATACATAACTTCCATTCGAATTCTGCTTGGTACATTCTTAAAATAGACACTATATTCTTAAAAAGAAAAAATTATATATATATATATGTTGTGACTGAAAGGATCGATTCTGCTGTGAGTTTTGACTCTGATGACTCTGATGATGAAAGGCTGGAGCCTGCTGTGAATGTGGAGTCTGAATTATCAGAAGACACAGATGTGAGCCAGGGGGATGAGAGGTTATCAGACAGACACTCTTTGCCAGAACCTGAGACCTCATTCATGCCAGCATCTGATCCACAAAATGAGTCAGAGGCATCGAGTGGGGAAGTTGACAGATCGTGGCTTGATGCTAGAACTAGGAGGAGACTGAGACGTCAAGTTGGGGGGAGGCAAGCCAGACGCTGATTAGGGAAAGTAGCACATTGCCTCAATGAGTATAAAAGGACACAGCTGGGCTGGGAAAATTTGCCAGGAACAATAAGTGAGGATTTTACAGCAGAGGCTCTGAGGCTTAAGATTGTTTGCCGGGATTGGTATGCCGAATAGAGCGGGGTTTGCTGCTGTGGATTGTGATTTATGACAGCCGTTATCTTGTGAGACTACTTTCTGTTTGGATATACTTTTGAAACAGCTGCTTTCTGTTTTGCTCGCTTGAATTTTGAAGGGGAGTCATAACATATATATATATGTGTTGTTAAGCCTGGGTTCCCCAACCAAGGTTAAGGAGACAAGCTAAACAGAATGTGCAGCGTTAGTCAGATAGACATACAGATAAATGTGTGAGATAAGTTTGTATGTTAGTTTACATACAGTAAAAATAACAGATACGCTTGTGTTACCAAAAATATAGTTTATTCCATTTAGAGTTTTATAGCATAGTCAAAATAACAGTCCATTAGTCATGTATCGTTTTAGTCAGTCCATTCAAGTATATTCAATTAGCAAAGTCCGTGTAGAATATCCAATGTCAGTTCACTTACAAATAAATCAGTCCTTTCTCTCTCCTTTTCTAGTAGGAGAAAAACGCAGTCTTCTGTCTATCCAGTACTTAGGGATCATAAAGCCAGAGAGAGCAAGCTGCCGTGCCTTGCTTTTTTTATGGTGCTTTTACAACCACTCCCTTAATTACAGTCTTACAGTTAAAGTTACAGACACTTTAACTAACAAACCATGATAACATATTTATTATTTTACCTAAATCAGTTAGGGTAAACAATGTTATCCCTAACATTCTCCCCTTTTAGGTAATAATAATACTATAACTATTCACATCTTTAAATCATATTTGTTACAACTTTCTTTAAACTTAATTACACCTTGAGCTTTTGTAAACTGGTCTGCAATGTTTTCTTCCATCATGCAGCATTCCAATTTAATTAGCCCATTCTTTACAGATTCTCTAACATTTAAGTATCTTAAATCAGTATGCTTTGATCTAGTTTTTATAGCAATATTAGTAGCTAACTTCATGGCTGCTTGGTTGTCCTCGTATACAATAATGGAATCTTTAACAGTTACACCCATGTCTAATAATAACTGTTTGTACAAAATTAAGTCAGTGCATAGTAATGACAGACATGAAAATTCTGCTTCCATCGTGGACAAGCTGATATGCTGTTGTCTGATTGACCTCCACCCTATTAGTGTCTTACCAAATAATATAGCCATCCCAGAGGTTGATTTTCTAGTGTTTATGTCAGTTGCAAAACTTGCAGCTGCATAGGCACTAAGATTCAAATCACCCTTTGGTTCTATATACAATGCATGGTTCATTGTTCCTTTAAGATATCTTAAAATTCTCTTTAATGATTGCCAATGACATTGATGTGGATCTGAATTAAAACGTGCCAGCTGATTAACACTATAAGCTATATCTGGCCTTGACCAATTGCTTATATATGATAAGTTACCAATCAAAGATTGATATATAGACTTATCAAATTTGGGACTTTGATCATTAGTTTGGCAAACTTCCTGACTCATTGGAGTCTTTGCCGGTTTACAAAGTACCATTTTATACGTTTTAATTAATTGGCAAATTTTATCTTCTTGAGATATCTTAAATCCATTTTTTGTTTTGTTAATTGTCAATCCTAGATACTTTTTTAATTTCACCTAAATGCTTTAATTTTATCTTTTTAGCTAATAATGATATAATCTCATTAGCTTCATTATTAGTCTGAGTTATCAAAGCAATATCATCTGTAAATAATAACAATAATGACACCGTTCCATTATTTTCTCTTTTAAACACACATGGATCTGCTAAACCAGATTTAAAACCTATGTTTAATTCTTTCACAATATATTGGTTCCACTCAAAGCCAGATTGTTTCAACCCATAAAGACTCTTTTTGAGTTTCCAACAATCATTACTATTTACTTTATTGTCTTTTATAATAACTGGCTTTTTCAAATATATAGTGTGCTGCAATGGTGCATGCAAATAAGCAGTTTTTACATCTAAATGGTTAATGACATAGTTTTTCTTAGCTGCCCATACTAAAGCTGCTCTCAAAGATGTAGCTTTAAGGCTTGGTGCGAAAACTTCATCGTAATCAGATGCAGTTTGATTAAATCCTTGAGCTACCAACCTAGCTTTATGGGTAACAGTCCCATCATTTCCAATTTTTACTTTAAATATCCATTTGCACCCAATGGATTTTTCTCCTGGAGGTAATTTAGCATCTTCATATACTTTCATTACCTTTAATGAATTTAGTTCTTTTTCCATTGCCTTTTGCCAATTCTCCTGATCCTTAGCAGGATACATCCTAAGTTCATCTACACTAGTTGGAACTTTAGTTACTTGGCAAACTATACTTGCTTGATACCTATCAGGTGGTCTAGTTACACGTGTAGTACGTCTAGGTATTACAGGACTTACAGGTGGACTTTCATTTATTAACTGTTCTTGATTATCTAACTCTTCCTGATCAACTGTTTCCTCTTGTTCTGGTCCTATTTGTTCTTCGTGGACTACTTCTTCTTTAACTGGACTCTTCTTATAACTAGTCTGATCTTTTTGCCTTTTGTAGGGTTCAATAATTACATCATTATTTAAATCTTGCTCTAATCTATTCCATCCTACATGTTCTAGGAATTTAGCACTAGCACTGGTGTAAACTCTAGATGATCCTGGTTCCCAGAATCTATAAGATCTATGATTAGATTCATATCCTAAAAAAAATAATCTTTTAGCTCTATGCTGTCCTTTGTGTCTGAGTTGTGAAGGGATATGCACCCATGCTGGTGCTCCAAATGTGTGCATGTAACTTAAATCAGGTTTTGTACCATGCCACAATGTGAATGGTAATTCACCTGTTTTTGAATTAACAACATTATTTAATATATGATTACCACACATTATTGCTTCTCCCATAAACTGTCAGGTAATCCTGAATCAGACATCATAGTACGTGTCATTGATTGTAGTGTTTGGCCTCGTCTCTCTATAAAGGCATTCTGTTGTGGCCTATATGGTGCAGACTTTTTATGTTGAATACCTAACATTCTAAGTCTATTCTGGAATTTATTATTTGTAAATTCCACACCATTATCTGTTACAAGAGTTACTAATTTCTTTTTAGTTTTTCTTTCTGCAAATTTAATCCAATTAAATAGATTTAGATATGTTTCAGTTTTGTTCTTCATTAAATAGCAAAACCCATATCTAGAATAGTGGTCCATTATACTTAATATGTATCGAGCTCCTCCTACACTTGGTTTTTTCGGACCTATTAAATCTGCAAATACTACTTCTAAAGGCTCTTTGGTAGTAAATCCATCAACTCTATTAGCCGGTATGACCTTGGTTTTGCTTTGATTACAAGCATAACATTGCAAATACTTATTACAAGGTTTCAAACTTATTCCTTTAGATAGTTGAACAGTTCTCTTAAGCATTTTAAAATTTAAATGCCCTAGCCGTCAGTGTAACAAGTGAATACATTCATCATGAGGTTTCTTATTATCATAAACCGTGTTAGCCACCTCTAAACCATTATCATTTAAAACATATAATTCACCTTTTAAAGATGCAATAATTTTCTTATCTTCTTTTTCAATTATGCAGTTATTTCCTTTAAAGGTAACTACATATCCTAGTTTAACCAAAATTCTAACTGAAATTAAATTAAACAAGTTGTGGTACATATAACATTTTTACATTCTCTTTTATGAAAGAACAATATGCTATACCTTGACCTTTAGCTTTCAGTTTCCAGCCATTGGCTAACGATATCTGCTGTGTACTCTGGGACATTTTAATAAAATTTTTGTTATCATTTGTTATACAGTGGGATGCTCCACTGTCAACCACCCATAAATTATTTTTTACAGCTCCATTAATATACATGGCTAACTCTAAATTTTTATTTATCTTTTGATTACTTTTAGTATTCTGGCCAGCATTCTGGCGCTTTGCTTTTTTATAAAATCTCGCCAAATGTCCTCTTCCTCCACAATTAAAACACTTTTTAATTGCGTATGCAGTAGGAGATTCAATATCTTCTTTTTGAGTTGCTCCCTCCTTAACTGATTTCTTTCAAGTCTTCTTCTTGCCTCTTCAATCAATCTGCCAGTTATATCAGTTAAAGTTAAACTTTCCTTAAGCAAAATTTCAAGGGAAGTGATGTAGTTATCATAACTTACGTCTAGTGATAATAGAATTTTGTAGACTTGATGTAGTTCAGAGAAAATAAGCTCTTTCTCGTGCAGTTCTTGAAAAATGCTTTTTATAGAATTCAAATGACTCAGCATATCACCATTCGTCTGGAGATGCGTCCTGAAAAGCTTCCGTGTTAGATTTATGTGAGCACCAGCGTTATCTCGGACATAAATCCTCTTCAGCTTCTGCCAACACCCAACAGCCGTTTGCTCTCCATGGATATGAACAAGTTGCTGGTCAGACAGTGTTAGTCCTATTATGCAAAAAGCTTGTTCATTCTTCAGTTTAAAGTCTTCTATTTTTTGTCTATCTTCCTCAATCTCTGGATCCCATTCCTCTACATTTGGTGGATTTTCAATTATGTTCCACAGACCTTCTCTTCGTAGAAGTAGACTACATTTCATAGACCATGATACATAGTTTGTTCCATCCAGCTTGGATATAAGGGACAAACTTTGTAGATTGACTTGTGCCATGTTTTCTTATATGGATATAAAACTATAATTAATAAAACACAGCTGTTTGTTTACTGTAACATTTAACAACACAAACTCTCACTTTTTACATAAATCTGTTTTATCCTAGTTAAACTGACTTTGCAGCCTCTAGGCCCATAACCAGTGTTAAGCCTGGGTTCCCCAACCAGGGTTAAGGAGACAAGCTAAACAGAATGTGCAGTGTTAGTCAGATAGGCATACAGATAAATGTGTGAGATAAGTTTGTATGTTAGTTTACATACAGTAAAAATAACAGATACGCTTGTGTTATCAAAAATATAGTTTATTCCATTTAGAGTTTTATAGCATAGTCAAAATAACAGTCCATTAGTCATGTATCGTTTTAGTCAGTCCATTCAAGTATATTCAATTAGCAAAGTCCGTGTAGAATATCCAATGTCAGTTCACTTACAAATAAATCAGTCCTTTCTCTCTCCTTTTCCAGTAGGAGAAAAACGCAGTCTTCTGTCTATCCAGTACTTAGGGATCATAAAGCCAGAGAGAGCAAGCTGCCGTGCCTTGCTTCTTTTATGGTGCTTTTACAACCACTCCCTTCATTACAGTCTTACAGTTAAAGATACAGACACTTTAACTAACAAACCATGATAACATATTTATTATTTTACCTAAATCAGTTAGGGTAATCAATGTTATCCCTAACATGTGTAAATAAAACACACTCCATTCCAATTCAATTTTATCATTAATATGCATTAAAATCTTAACATCTTTAACATTTCTTTTAAATTGAATATCGTACTTCCTTGGGAACGCTTATAAACTTTCCATAGTTAATTCTTTTTTTCCATATTTCTCACTTATATTTTTATAAATAATTACTAATAATTAAAAATGTTCCCTTTTAATTCTCTCAATCATTTTAATTCATTTATTTATTAACAAACATCCCACTGCATTACAATAAATATTTTATCCATTATCATATTTTCTAAAGTTATTTCTATTTGTAATATAACAAAGCTATCTTATGTACCTTTGCAGAATCCCTCTTACAATTAAATTTTCACCCATTATCTCTCAACAAACTTATGGTTACAATCCTTATATCTTTTCCCTGTTTCTTCATTTATTGTTTCTGTCTTTTACAACTTCTTTTCCTTGCCTTCTTCCCCCTCTTCTTCTCCCTCCCCTTTTTACCCCCTCGTCTCTCTACTTTTAACTCTCTCATCTGTAATCCCCTCTTCTGTTGCTTTCTAATATTATACTTATCTTTCAAATTGTTCTTCTTCTTTTTGGTTGTTTTTTCTAATCTTAAACCTTTCACTCTCTTTCACCCCTTTTCTTTTTTTCCCCCACTTAAAATTATTTGATCATTAAAGATGGCTTCTTCTTTGTCCCAATCTTCTTGTTCTGCAAGTGTTTCTTGTTGCTTCTCATAGTTCCAGATCTCCATTTCTAAGAATTGAAACACAAAGCCAAAAGAACTTCTCCCTTCTTGTGCATCTTCTTTCTATTTTTAAAGTTCCATTTTCAGTTCTTCTAAGAGTGATACCATTTTTAAAACTTTTAAACAACCACCCAATTAATTTTAGTCATCTAGATGCAAAAAACCAAAAATCACCAAGTAATCCAAGGCTGTTTCTACTTACTTCTTTTTTCCACTTTCTCTTCCTGAGGTTCTATTATTTTGTTACCAAGTTTCCATTAAAATGTATCTTTGAGGAATCTTGTTAAAATTTCACTGTAAGTTCCTTTTAATTACAGTTCCATTCCTTTATTCCAGGCAGTCTCCTCCATTTTTCCAGATCCTGCCCTTCTATTCTTTTTTTTTCTCCTTTCTAGCTTTTAAAAACTTTTAAATGTCCAGAAATCTTTATTTATCCCTTTGACTTTTATTTTCAGCTTAGATGCCTATTAATGTCAAAGTGGATTTTTTTTCCAGTTTCTTGCTTAAGTCTCTTAGCTGTCAGTATAAGGAAGGGAAGAAAAAAACCCTAATCCTTTCCCTTCTCTGTCTTCTTTGCAGCTTCAAAATCTTCTTTGGGAACAATGTTGTTAAGTTTAAATTCCAGGGTACCTTATTTGTTGCTTTTGCTGTTTGACCCAGTCAACCAAAACTTTCTCTTCTTATTTTCCTCCTGCACATTCTTTTCCGGTCAAGTTCTTCTTTGTGGTGGCCATTTCTGACCACCGCTACAACTGCCTTCGGGAAAGGGAGTAATGGCCAGCTGGGGAGGAGAGATGCGGCTCTCCTCAACCCTGCAGGCAGTCTCCCCCCTCTTCACCATCTTTACGGGGTGGCTTAGCCCTGAAATCAGCTGGCTTGGGGTGCTCCAGTGGTGAGCACAGATCGAAGCCTCGGAGAGACAAGGCTTCGGTCTGTCACTGAAGAAGTTCAAACCAGAAGTCAAATTGTGGCAAGTTCTTAAAGAGATGGGAGTACCAGACCATCTTATTTGTCTCCTGAAAAACCGATATGTGGGTCAAGAAGCAACAGTGAGAACTGGACATGGAATCACTGAATGGTTCAAAATTGGGAAAGGAGCCTGGCAAGGCTGTCGCCCTGCCTATTTAACTTATATGCAGAACACATCATGAGAAAGACAGGACTAGATGAATCAAAAATTGGAATTAAGATTGTCGGGAGAAATATCAACAACCTCAGATATGCAGATGATACAGAAAGTGGCAGAAAGTGAAGAGGCACTAAAGAGCCTTTTGATGCAGGTGAAGAAGGAGAGTGCAAAAGTTGGCTTGAAACTCAACATTAAGAAAACTAAGATCATGGCATCTGGCCCTCTCAATTCCTGGCAAATAGATGGGGAAGAAATGGAGGTAGTGATAGATTTTATTTTCCTGGGCTCCAAGATCACTGCAGATGGGGAATGCAGCCAAAAAATTAAAAGATGCTTGCTCCTGGGGAGGAAAGCTATGGCAAATCTAGACAGCATACTGAAAAGCAGAGACATCACCCTGCCAACAAAAGTGCGTATAGTCAAGGCTTTGGTTTTCCCAGTTGCAATCTATGGCTCTGAAAGTTGGACCATAAGAAAGAATTGAGGCCTTTGAACTATGGTACTGGAGAAGACTCCTGCAAGGCAATCAAACCAGTAAGTCCTAGAGGAGATTAACCCTGACTGCTCTTTAGAAGGCCAGATCCTGAAGATGAAACTCAAACACTTTGCCCACCTAAGAAGAAGGAAGGACTCACTGCAGAAGAGCCTAATGCTGGGAAAGATTGAGAACAATAGAAGAAGGGGACGACGGAGAAGGAGGTAGCTGGATGGAGTCTGCTAATTGAGTATGGTTTGTTAGCCAGTTACAAATCCAGCTAGTGGTAATGCTGTCTATCCCACATTTTTCTAGCTTCCCCAAAAGTAGGTTGTTGTCTACTTTATTAAATGTCTTACTAAAATCCAAATATATGGTGTCCACAGCATTTCAGTGGTCCACTAATGTAGTCATTTTAGTTTGACAAAGAATGAAATAAGATTGGCAAGATTGGTTTTGGATTAATCCATATTGGCTTCTGATTATAAGTTTGCTTTCTTCCATGAGTTTGCAGATCTGTTGCTTGATTATCTCTTCCAGGATCTTCTCAAGTATTGTCAGCTTATTGGTCTGTAGTTTCCTGGATCTGTTTTTCTACCACCACCAGCACCCCCTCCCTTTCTTTTTTTTTTGAAGATGGGAATCACATAGGTTCCTTTCTAGTGGACAGGTGTTCTCTTATATATTCTTGCCTATTTTAATTTGAATTCCTAATCCGTCTTTTATGGTTCTGGTTTTGGTAGCTTTGATCATTGATGGGAAACAGAATATAAGATTTTTGTGCAGATTTTCACTCTGTTTCTTTTTCTATATAATCAAAATGCTAATGAGATAATCTGCTTGGTAGGCTAGCTAGTGGATAGTTAAAATGGATTCAATGTGATTACTGAGTCTAAACCATGTAAATAGAATTTTTGCCTAGTTCACCACATGGTGGCGTTATTAATAAAGAAATTTAGTTCTGTTCTGCTTGCTCAGAATCAGGGTAGACAGTAATACAAAATTGAACAAAAGGAATCTGACTTTGGCAGTGAAACGTTTGCAGATTATAAAGTGGCAAAAAACTGAACAATTGAATATGATTTGAACAATTAAATCATAAAGGAAGGAAAGATTGAATTTTGGGGCAGAATTTGAGGCTACAAGGAAGAGACTGGAATCATGGAGAATTGCTTTTGGAAAAGGCAAGGTCTGTATGTCCTTCTCTCTTTCTCATTCCTTAGAGTAATGTGTGCTTCAATTCGCTTGTCTGTTCCTGAAGAAAAGAAAAGGGGGTTTCTGGTGGCTAATGTGCTCAAGGAATTGAAACTGGAAACAGGGGAGCTCTTCACACGCAAAGCACATTTAGTTGCTGAGGGCACCCAGGAATACTTCCACCTTGATATTCATACTGGGAATCTGTTGATTAATGATAAAATAGACAGAGAAGCTTTATGTGCCCAGAATGATCCTTGTCTACTTCTTTCTCAGTTGGTTTTGGAAAACCCCTTAGAGATCTTTAATATTGAAATCAAGATAGAAGATGTGAATGACAATGCACCCAAATTTTGGAAAAACGAAGTTAAGGTGGACATTCCTGAAAATATTCCAATAAGTATGATATTTCCCTTAGAATTAGCTCAGGATGATGACATAGGAGATAATAGCATCCAAAATTACATTCTCAGTTCCAATGAGGATTTTCAGCTTGAAGTATGTAAGAATGAAGACGGGAATGACAATATATACCTTGTTTTGAAGAAAACATTAGATAGGGAGAAGATGCCACACCTTGGTTTGATTCTAATGGCTGTTGATGGAGGAGTTCCAAAGAAAACCGGCACAGTTCAAATTAATATTAATGTTCTGGATCATAATGATAACTTTCCTCTGTTTAGTAAGTCTGAATATAAGGCAAGAATAAAGGAGAATCTCCCGAAGGGCACTCTTGTGATGAAGGTGGAAGCTACAGATACTGATATGGGTTCAAATGCACAGATCCTCTACTCATTTCATCAAGTGCCTGAACGAACAAACAATTTGTTTTATTTAAATGAAATTACTGGTGAAATAATTGTTTGGGGACAGATTGATTATGAAAAAGAGAAGAGTTATAGCATGAGCATCAGAGCAACAGATGGAGGGGGTCTTCCAGGTCATTGCAAGGTACTGATAGAGGTTGAAGATGAGAATGACAACCCCCCAGAAGTGTCCATCATATCTCTGACCAGCACTTTAAAGGAGGATTCTCCCTTGGACACAATGGTGGCCCTCTTCAGTGTGAGAGACCAAGATTCTGGAGACAATAGCAAAACAATTTGCTCTGTGGAAATGAACCTTCCTTTTGTGCTCAAAGCCACCACAAATAACTTTTATCAGCTTGTGCTCCAAAGTCCCCTGGACAGAGAGACAGTCTCTGAGTACAACATCACCATCACAGCCATTGACTGGGGATCTCCTAGGCTCACTTCAACAAGATTGATTAATGTTCAGATCTCCGACGTCAATGACAACTCTCCCCTTTTTGAAAAGTCTTCATATGACATGCAGATCCGGGAGAATAATATTCCAGGCTTGCTCATCGGCTCAGTCCACGCTCTGGATCTGGACACAAAGCTGAATGCTAAAGTGAGTTACTTAGTTCTGCCCGGGAAGAGCGAGGGCCTGGTGACCTCTTACATCTCAATCAACTCTGAAACCGGAAACATGTATGCCCTTCGATCCCTGGACTATGAGCAGATAAGAGGCTTCAGAGTTACTGTGAGGGCATCTGATGGAGGTTCTCCTTCCCTGAGCTCAGAAGTGATTGTCCGAATCCACATTATAGATGAGAATGACAATGCTCCCTTCTTCCTGTATCCCCTCCAGAACAACACATCCCCATGCAATGAGCTGGTTCCCAAGTCAGCCGAGGCCAGCTATCTGGTCACCAAGGTGGTTGCAGTGGATGCAGATTCTGGCCAAAACTCTTGGCTTTCCTATGAATTGCTGAAGGCCACGGACCCAGCCCTTTTCAGCATAGGAGCGCAGAATGGGGAAGTGAAAACCAGGAGAGCCCTGAATGAGCGAGACACTCACAAGCAGAGACTGGTGATACAGGTCAGAGACAACGGTCTTCTTCCACAGACCAGCACGGTGTTGCTTAATGTTCTTCTTGTGGATGGCTTTTCGGATCCCTTCCTGAGGAGGGTGGATGTCAGTGCGCAAGAACCGGAAGAAGACAAAACCTTGACCAAGTATTTGGTGATCTGCTTGGCTGCAGTCTCCTTTGTGTTCCTGGTCTGCATTGTTGTGTTTGTTGTGGTGAAAGTCTTCAAGAAGGATCCCCAAAGCCATTTTACTGCAGCTGTTCCTCACTTCCCACCTGCCAGTGTTGATACCCAAGAGAACTGTGCTGATTCACAGAACGGGTCACTTTCCAGGACTTACCGTTATGATGTTTGTTTGACTGGTGGATCCTTAAGCAGCGAGTTCCGATTTCTCAGGCCTCTCTTTCCGGTCATATCTATGGGAGATGCTAATGTCACAGGGAACAATAGTATTTCTGCAGGCATCCAAGATACTTCTGAGGAGGTTGCAGTTAATGGCGCAAAGAAAGAGGTGAGGAAAAAACATACAATTAATTGAGCCTCTTCCTATTCATTCTCCCTCTATTCTTTTTGCTCTATCAGTTATTCGTGAGCTACATGCTGGTTATTTATTAAAGAAACAGGTAATTTTACTTTAATTTTAGTTGAGAGCATAGATCACAATTCTTTTCTAGGTAGTCCTTGGCTTCAGTGAACATTTAATATTATAATGCACTGAGTGGTAGTTACGACCAATCCTAGAAGTTCCAGTTGTCCCAGGGCCTCCATGATCCTTTGATTGCGATCTGGATGCTTGGCACCCAGCTCACACATAGGATGACTCTGCACCCCATGATCATGTGGCCACAATTTGCAACCTTTGGTACAGATTTCCCACAAGCAGTTTCAGTGTGGAACCTGGCAGTGTGGAAACTGCTCAGGTAAGTCTTCCCCAGCTGCAGATTACAACATATAGAGCAAAGTGTTCCAGAAATCCTCCTAAAAGGAGCAATATTGAAAACTCTGGAGTTCAAATTTCTATTACAGTTCCCTACAAGAGCATTTTTCCCTACTATAATTATCTTCTAGAATTTTTGACATATAGATTGAATTTTATAAAATAAATACTCTGGAATATTTCCCCATTTAGAGATCTATGATATATCAGGCAACTGTGTCCAAACATTTTTAACAAAATATTTTAAATAGTGCTTTGTAATGGCTGTCAGTTTAAAATTGACAATGGTCTGGTCACTGATTTCCAAACTTTAATCACTATATCACAGGAGTTCTCTTTGCAGTGTTGCAGTGACTATTGTGAACTCTGCAGTCAAAACAATATGTTAGGACCAGGGTATATGTTGGTAGCAGTGGTGGGATTCAATTTTTTTACTACCGGTTCTGTGGGCATGGCTTGGTGGGCATGGCAGGGGAAGAATACCGTAAAATCTCCAGTCAGAGGTGGTATTTGCCAGTTTTCTGAACTACTCAAAATTTCCACTACTGGTTCTCCAGACCTGGTCCACCATTTCTTCAGCTTCTTTGCAGAAATCCTATTTGCTGTCTGTTGCTGTCTTCTTAATTTTGACTTAATTCATTGTCATTATTTTTCTGGTCTTCCTCGCCAAGGCTTTTAGTTCTGCTTGAGACGACTCCATTATTCCTAGTGTTGTGAATCTAATGATTGGGCTTGTCCAGGTGTTAATTGCCTTGACGGTATTTCTTCCACTGAGTTTGTATTTTAAAATAATCTTAACTTTCTTTTATTTTTATTTTTTTTGTAAATTTTATTTGAGTTTTCACAAAAAGAAAAGAAATACAATTAAAACATCTTTTTTGAAAGCAGCATAATCCGGGTTACATTTCTTCGTGCAGACACAATTTCAGGTTCATGCTCATTTTTATATTCTATTCCATATCTTATTACAATTTTACATTTTCTACATAGCTTCTCCCCTCTTTTAATTTCCTCAATTTTATTGTATTTATTTCATCTCAATTCAAATTATTATATTTATATTTTTTGTCTGTCCTGTTTCAATTGTCTATTATCTTTTCTCATTAAACAAAATTTCTCCTGTAGTTACTGATTGGAGTATGATGCCTTTATATCTTTCCCCTGAAGTTATCACACTCAATATAATACAAACCTTCCATTCGGATTCTGTTTGGTACATTCTTAAACTACACACAGTATTCTTTAAAAAAAAACAGAAAAAAATTATAAATATATATAATTAAAACAACATTCCATTCCAATTCAATTCTATCATTAATATTAATATTCATTAAAGTCTTAAGATTTTTCACGTTACTTTTCAATTCAATATTATACTTCTATGGGAACAATTAAAAACTTTCCATAATCAATTCCCGCCCTCTTCACTTATATTTTATAAAACATTGACTAATTAAAGTGTTCCCATTCCTTCCTAATTCAATTTTCTCATTTATTTTATTTCATTTATTTTATTCACAAACATTTCCCCAAACCACACCAACTACTTTATCCCTCTTTTTAATCATATGTTGTTTCCAATTTTCTAAAATTATTTCTATTACAAATATAACAATACACTCTTATGTACCTTCACAGAATCCCTTTTTCAGTTAGATTTTCACCCATTATCTCTAAATAGGTCCTGTTTCTTTACATCTTGCTCTGGATCTTTGTAACATCTTTTCCTTTCCTTCTTCTCTCTTTTCTTCTCCCTCCCCTTTTTACCCCTTTGTCTCTCCACCTCTACTTCCCTCTTCTGTATTCCCCTTTTCTGTTGCTTTCCAGTATTATACTTATTTTTTGAATTATTTTTCTTTTCTTTGGTTGTTTTTTTAGGTCTTAAATTCTCCATCCTCTTTCCCCCCTTTCCTTTTTCTTCCCCACATAGAGTTACTTATTCATTAAAGATGGCTTCTTCTTTGTCGCAGTCTTCTTGTTTTGCAGTCTTTTCTTGTTGTTTCTCATAATTCCAAATCTCCATTTCTAAGAATTGAAAAACAAAGCCAAAGGAACCCTTCCCTTCTTGTGCAACTTCTTTGTATTTTTTAAGATCCATTTTCAATTCATCCAAAAGTAATGCCATTGTAAAAAATTTTAAACAACCACCTGATTGATTTTAATCATTCAAATATAATAGCCAAAAATCCAAAAATCACCAAGTAATCCAAATACACACAAACTGTTTCTTTTTGTTCTTTCTTTTTTTCCCCACTTTCTCTTCCTGGGGTTACTATTTAGTTGCAAAGTTTCAGTTAGAATGTATCTTTTAGAAGTCTTATTGAAATTTTACTTTAGATTCTTTTAAAGTCCAGGCAGTCTCCTCCCTCTTCCAGAACCTGCCCTTATTCTTTTTCTCTCCCTTCCTGCTTTTAAAAGAAAAAGTTTTTAATGTCCAGAAATCTTTATTGTCCCTTTGGCATTTAGTTATATTTTCAGCTTAATTGCCTATTGATGCCAAAGCGGATTTTTCCAATTTCTTATTCTTAATTGTCAATATAAGGAAGGAGACAGAAGAAGAAGAAAAAAGCCAAACCTTTCCCTTTTCACTTTCTTTCGCTGTTTCCAACTCTTCTTTGGGAGCGATGTTATTTCTTGTAAAATTTAAATTCCAGGGTACCTTAGTTATTGCTGTTTCAACTTAGCCTGGTCGGCCAAAACTTTCACTTCTTATTTTCCTCCTGCACATTCTTTTCTGGTTGAGTACTTCTTTGAGATGGCCATTTCTGACCACTGCTCCTACCGCCTTTAGGAAAGGGAGTTTGACCAGCTGAGGAGGAGAGATGCGTTTCTCCCCCTTCTTCACCATCTCTATGGGTGGCTTAGCCCTGAAACCAGCTGGCTCAGGGCGCTCCAGCGGCAAGCCTAGGCAGAAACCGTGCACGATCATGGATTTCTGTCTGTCGCCGAAGCCCTTCAAACCGGAAGTCCACCTTCATTTTCTTGATATATTTATTTCTGATCTTCTTCTTAACTTTGGTGTGCTTAAAAGATGATCAGCTTGAAGAATGACCAGGTATTTGTAGTGATCATTTTTCTCCAGTCTCTTGATGCAGTTTCCATAGGGCATCTTAATTCCCTATGGAATTTAAATGGTTTTCACCATTTCCCCCCTTTTGATGGTGAGGGTGGAACATTGGTTGAGCCCAAGTTCCATTGCAATGTCTACACTTATATACAGACTGAATTGAACCATAATTATATTTCAGATAGTTCTTTTCTATACTGCTTCATATTATCCATATAAAGGAGATGGGATAGTCTGGCAAATATTTTGAATGTTTGATAACTACGGTCGGCCTGAACTTTTCAGCATAGTTGATAGGAAAATCAATACACTGACAAACATGGTAGTGCATCCCTTTGAAATATTCCTTTGTTGATACTATTATCATGGTTGGTTGCACAATCAGCTAGACCAGGTGTTTCAAACTTGATTTCATTGAGGGCCATATGTGGGTTCCGTTTGACCTAGGCGGGCTGGGGTGGGCCTGGCCAGCTCAACATCACTCGTTTCAGGGGCACCTGTGGTAGCCCGAGCACTCTACCAGCGATTACAGGCTCCTGAACTGCCTTTTTGGCTGCGATGGCCTCCTGGAACCCTCTGACAGCAAAAACAGAGCTCATGAGGGCTGCCCACAGCCCTCCCGAGCTCCACTTTTGCTGGCAGAGATACTGGTCCTTCGCTGTTTCCAGAGTGGCCCAGATCCAGCCCCCAGGCCTTTAGTTTGACACCCTTGTGTTAGACAATCAGACAGGATTTGGCATTTTTATTCATCTATTGTGTCACTCCCAAGGAGCTGGGATAGGCAGATGTTGTTTAATGGTGTTAACAATTTCATTGCACATTGTAAGCTGTTCCAAGAAAAATCGCCCGTTCCAATTTTTATTATCATGGTTCACCATACATTCAGCTATTATTAAAGTATTATTATTAATAATTATTATATTATTATATTATTATTTAAAAAACTACACTCCCTTCAGCTGATTAGGTCAGCTCTAAGCCATGAAAACAATACAACATTACATATTAAGGTGGCAGCCCTTAAAACTTTGCTAGATAAATTATTAAAGGTATACCTCTGGAAATTTGAATGTAACACAGGTTGTTGTCTGTCTTCATCTCAGCTTCAAAGATACATTGGACATTTCTGAATTCTTAGATATGAAATATAAGAAAACAGTCTCCACCCCTGTTCCAAAAATAGTCTAACATGATACTCAATTATTCATTCCTGTTCTTCTCTTCTGTTTACATCATTTCTTACAAAAATATGAAAAAAATCCAAAACAAAACATTAGACAGACAAGAGAGGTAAAAACCTCTACAAAGTAATAAGAAAAAAGAAACAAACAAAATGCAGTGACAACTTCTGCAACTGGAGAATTTTTAATTGAGATTCCTGGCTACGTAATTTCCTTCTGAAAGGAAATATGAAATGTGTAGATAGGAGTGGTAGGGAAAATCATGATTGTTTCCAAGTAAAACTTACATGGCCATTATAAACTCATGATATGAAAAGGTGCAACTAAAAATATAACACACAAGTGGCATTCCTCTGGATCCTTGTACTTACTTTATACACATTATTATACACACATTCATGTCACAATCATACGAAAAGTTATAGCTTTTACATTTTGGGAGGAATCTTTTTTCTCTAGATTGAAAGCTGTTAACATATTCTCTTGCTATGACAGATAACACCAAGAATGTACACAGAAGGAACACTTTAGTCTTTTGAAAAGAAGCACGATGTCAGATCCGTGTATCTGCCATTCTTCATGGAAGAAGAAGTGGGGGAGTTGGTATAAGAAATCCTTTTTGATGTGTTGGAAGAATTATCCTTCTGGGTTCAGTTCCAAGTGGGGAAAAAGACACTAGAAACATGGAGGCTGTTTGGAAGGTTTAATATCAGGACCACATGGCCTGGAGCTCCAGAGAAGGATGATCACATGCTTCAAGATGAGAAGAAATCAAGAAAAAGGACTGAGATGCTGAGAGTGCCTGCATGGGTTTTATACCCTCTGTTTGAATTGGGTTTTGAATTGGAGCTTGTATTCTAATTGGTTGTCAGACTCCCATGAGGGGCAACTCTGTAGGCTATCCTGAGTTCTAGGCTTGGTTGAGCCTTGCTGGATGATTTATGCCCTTAAAAGGGGTTTTGGCAATTGCTATAGCTTTACCTGGAGTTCCTTGTTATGTAAAGTATTCTGGCCCAGGCCTTAATGGCCCACCCATTAACAAAGGTGGGGGTGAGTTTCTGATTCTGCAGTGAGTTTCTGCTTCTTGAATTTCTACTCTTTTTAGAGGAAATATTCTGCCTTTTTAATATTTCCTAGGTTATTTCAATTTTCTAGGAGAGGGGTGGGTGCTAACTTCCCACAGATGTAAACTGGATATATTAAATCTTATATTGAATTTGGATAACCCATGATATACTGTGGAGGGACAGAGACCAGATGCCCGGAACCCAGTCACCTTTGAAAGAGACAGCCACAGGATGAAGAGACCATAACAATTCCTGCTGGGAGATGTCTCTTGGGAACCTCAAAAAAGATCGTTCTCAGAAGAGGGGGGGAATAAACATGTTGGCTCTTTGTTTTACTAAATACACATCAAGAGAAGGGAAGGGGTCTTAAACTCCCTTATCTATCCCTGCATGCCTGAGGCACGTTAGATGCTGCTTTTAATCCCTACCTGAATTGTCTCATCTCAACAAAGGATTCCTTTGAATACTTTGGTTTTCAGAAGTTCACTCTTGTTGATTGAATGGGAAAAGTTCTGTAGCCTGACACATACACTATTCCATGCACTAGAATAAATGCCCTATTCAAAAGTTTCATAAACCAGTGCTACATTTTACTTTACACACAAGGTGGTGCTATTGCACCAAACAGTAAAAAGAAAGATTCATTTACTTCAGAATGATCTAGTCATTAGACAAAGGAATCTCAGAACAAAAGGCAACAGCTTTCAATTAAATCTTGAGAAATTTCCGAAGAAAATATCCGAGCATGAATACCCCAAAATAACTCCCATTGGATTCTGGTCAGACTATATAAAGGAAATTATAGGAATTGCTTTATAAAGAATCTTACTGAATGTATGACCTTTTCTGAAAGAGGCTGGGAAAATGGAAGCACCTCGTCCAAGCAGGCAAGTGGTCTTGTTCTTTATTTCTCTATGTAGCTCTGGTATGTGGTGTGAACCATTCCGCTATTCAGTGCCTGAGGAAAAGAAAGCTGGATCAATAGTAGCAAATGTTCTAAAAGATTTGGAAATAGATGTGAAGGAGCTCTCTGCTCGCAGAGCACAGTTGATTTCTAAGAGTTCCAGACAGAATTTCCAGCTGGATCCTCATTCTGGGAATATAATATTAAGGGATAAAATTGACCGAGAAGCTTTGTGTGGTCTGAGTGATCTTTGCACTCTATTCTCTGAAATTTTGCTGGAAAATCCTCTTCAATTCTTTAAAATTGAAGTTCAGGTAGAAGATGTCAATGATAATTCCCCTTTGTTCTCTAAGAATCAATTCCTTTTTGAAATACCCGAACAGACTCCCATAAATGTGTGTTTCCCCTTGGAGACAGCCCATGATTTAGACAAAGGGGAAAATGCGATCCAGAACTACATACTTAGCCCAAATGAATATTTTAAGCTGGACGTACAAAGTCAAAATGATGGCAGGAAATATGCAGAACTGGTTTTGGCAAAACCATTAGACCGCGAGGTGATCCCTCAGTTTATCCTCACTCTGGAAGCTGTGGATGGAGGGATCCCAAGGAGAACTGGCACAACACAGATAATTATTGATATTCTGGATAACAATGATAACATGCCCCAATTTGAACAAACAGTGTATAAAGTTCAGCTAATGGAAAATAGTCATCCAGGTTCATTGGTTGCTAAAGTTGAAGCCACTGACAAAGACATTGGATCCAACGCTCACATCATTTACACTTTTAGCCAAGCACCAGCAGAAGTACTCCGATCATTCAGGTTAAACAATCATACTGGGGAAATTACGCTTGTAGGGAACATTGATTATGAAATAAACAGTAAATATCAACTCAGCATCAAAGCCACAGATGGAGGGGGATTGTCCACTTATTGTAAAGTTCTTGTTGAGATTGAAGATGAGAATGACAATGCTCCAGAAATAATTGTATCATCCATCACTAATCCTTTACCAGAAAATTCTTCCCCAGAAACACTGGTGGCTCTTTTTGGCATCAGAGATCAAGACTCCGGAGACAATGGCAGAACTACCTGCAACACTGAGAAAAACCTGCCTTTTATACTAAAACTGACTGAGAACAATTACTACCAGCTTGTAACTCAACAGCCATTGGACAGAGAAGAAACGCCACAATATAACATCACCATCACAGCCACCGACCAAGGTTCTCCCAGACTCACTTCAGTGACAGTTATTAGCATTCTACTTTCAGACGTCAATGATAACCCCCCAATGTTTGAAAGAAGTTTCTACAATTTGCACTTACGAGAAAACAACATTCCAGGACTGCTCATTGGATCAGTCCATGCTGTGGATGTGGACACAGAAGAGAATGCCAAAATAACCTACTCTCTTTTGTTTGGAAAGATCAGGGAAGAGCCTGCATCATCTTACATCTCCATCAACTCTGAAACTGGGAACTTGTATGCCATTCGATCTGTAGATTACGAGGATATACAGGATTTCCAGGTGATGGTGAGGGCTGTAGACAAGGGCTCCCCTCCACTGAGCTCAGAAACGATGGTCCGAGTTCTTATCACGGATGAAAATGACAATGTCCCCTTCATCCTCTGCCCCCTTCAGAACAGCACTTCTTCATCAAATGATCTGGTTCCCCGGGGAGCAGAGACAGGCTACCTAGTCACCAAAGTGGTGGCAGTGGACAGAGATTCAGGGCAGAATTCTTGGCTTTCCTATCAGTTGCTGAAGGCCACAGATCCAAGTCTCTTTGCTGTTGGGACTCAGAATGGAGAGGTAAAAACCATGAGGCCAATGAACACCCGAGACAGTTTCAAACACACTCTTATTGTGCTAGTTAGGGATAATGGGCATCCTCTTCAATCTGTCTCTGCAACCCTAAGAATTCTTCTAGTGGATGGCTTCTCTGAGCCTTATATGAAGATTATGGATAATCCTAAGGGTGAAATCCTGCAGGAAGGAGATCATACTCTAACAATGTATTTGATTATCTGCTTGGTTGCCATCTCATCCATTTTTCTGCTTTCTCTCATGGTGTTTATTGCAACCAAATTTCAGAAGCGAAGGAAGTTCTTAGGAAGTTCTCATTCTGCATCCAATTTCCCCGAAGGACCAAATTTGCAAGACAAGTGTGTAGATCCTAATTCTGGGACATCTTCCCGGGCCTACAGCTATGAAGTGTGCTTAGCTGATGGGTCTCTGAGCAGTGAGTTCAAGTTCCTTAGGCCTTTCTTTCCTGTTTTTACTATGGAACATCATAGAACTGTGCTGAATCCACACATTGGAAATGAGTGCTGTGATCTTCCTAATCAATTGGAGGAAGGAGAGCATATATCCCAGGTGAGAATAATTATTAATGAAATTACATTATAAACCTATATGGTTTGAGTAACTCATAAATAATTAATTTCTAAAAATGAAAGATTGTCTATTAATGTACATTACTGTGAATTTCAAGAAAACTAATTTATTTAGAGTAATGTACCGAGAAATGTGTATTGGTTTTACATGCATTGTAGTTTCCATATGGGTATTTATCCTGCATTGTCCTATGTAATCTTTTAGGTGAGAAGCTATAAAATATGCATGTAATATCTGTGAACTGCATTGGTTGCATGCCTGCTTCTGGGTCCAATTCTAGGTGTTTGTAATGCAGAATTGGTCAGTGAAAATCAATCAATTTGATAAATCATGGCCACTGGATCAAAGTTTATTAAAAGTAAGACATTTTGTTACTCATCCAAGTAACTTCTTCAGTCAAAATGAAAACTTTGGGTAGGCAGAGTGTCGTTGAACTGAGCAAACTCTTTGCCATACAGACTGCAGGAGGTTTCTCTCCAAAATGAATCAATGAGAATAGAGCTGGAAGAGATCTTGGAGCTCCTTTAGTGCAGCCCATTGTTCAAGCAGGAGAACCTACATCATTTCAGACAGTTTCTTCTTAAAAACTTCCATCCACAACTTCTGATGCAATGGTGAGATTCAAAAACTTTTACTACCGGTTCTATGGGCATGGCTTGGTTGGTGTGGCAGGAGAAGGATACTGCAAAATCCCCATTCCCTCTCTACTCCTGGGGGAAGGTTACTGTAAATTCCCATTCCTTCCTCACCCCACTAACCTGCTTTCCAGCTCTATTCTCCTGTGCAGGGCAACAAAAGAAAACCCAGCTGAGAAGCTGGGACCTGGGAGGCGGAGACGAGATGGGGCAGGGCCAGTCAGAGGTGGTATTTGTCAGTTCTCCCAATTACTCAAAATTTCCACTACCAGTTTTCCAGAACTGCTCAAAACCAGCTGAATACAACTTCTGTTCTGACTGCAATCTCACATTTTTCTAGTTTACCAAAAAGTAGGTTGTGGTCTATGTTGTCAAATGCCTTGTTGAAATCTGAGTATTCTATGTCCACAGCATTTTGCTGGTCTACTAACTTAGTCATTTTGTCAAAGAATGAAATAAGATTGGTTTAGTGTGGTCTATTTTTAACAAATCCATGCTGGCTTCTAGTTTAACTATTTGTTTTTAGATATCTGCAGATTTGTTTTTTTATTATCTTTCCAGTATCACTTTTTGCAACATGGAAAGATGTGGGGACAGGATGCCAACATACTGGGATATTTACTGGATATTATCAGTTTCCAAAGATGACCAGTACATTTAGTATAAGCACTCATTCCAAAGGGATGGTCGTAGTGGCTTGATTTACACTGCCTAGTTGTCTTGTGACCTGAAAGGCGCTTCAACCACTTATAGAAAGCAGCCTTCATTTATCTCCCTCATTTGTCAGCCTTCATTTATCTCCCTCCAATTGTAAATATGACTTCCAGGCACATTTTCCCAGTGCAGTAAGAAAAGTAATCTTTCTCCTCCTCCTCCTTCCCCCACCCCAACTGTCAACTGTCCAATTAGCGAACCCCAAAACATAGAACCACTCTAAGGAGAATTGAATTCCTAAAAGTAAAATGTTATTGGATACTGTTGTGGTCTGCTGGCGGCCTGTGAAGCTGGCAGCAGAGTTGGACAGTACGGAGGAACATGGGCCAATCCTGGAGTTTGGGGAGGACTCAGACGAGGGATCTGTTTCCGACACAGAGATGGGGCCAGGGCCATCAGAGAGTTATGTGCTGACTCTGGAGCCTCCAGAATCTGACATAAGTGAGGCAGAGGAACAAGGAGAGCCTGTTCCCAGTATAAATGTATAAATGTTCCTTATATGAAGTGGTCAGTGTTAATTTCCTATTCTTTCCCCAAATATTCTGCCATCTAGCCAATTCAATATGATATCCGAAATTTTTGGCCCATACCACTATAGTCTCTTTAACCTGTTTTTCCTTCATTTTATAGTCTAATAGGTATTTATATATCACCTTAATCAATTTATCATCAATCCCTACTAACAGTTTATTTAGTGTTGTTAATGCCCCATGTTTTCACATCCTGTGTGTATCGCGACTGTATTTGTAGATATGACCACCACTCCAATTCTACCTCTTGTGCTATTATTTCTGATCAGGTTTTCGATTTTCCTTTCTCATTTAACATATCCTTTTATACAACAATTTCCCCCATATTTATCAGATTTGGGTATATTAGCGCTTCTAGTGTCGAGAGCCAGACTGGAATTTCCATGTAATTTTGGTGTTTAATTTTTCCACACACCCAAGAGGGCCTGTCTTATGTAATGTCTCTGAAAGCATTTATGTACTGTGCCTTTTTCATACCAAATAAAAGCGTGCCATCCTGCTTGAATATGATGGCCTTCGAGTGTTAGTCACCTCTTATTCCTTAATGTAATCCATTCTTTTACCCAGATAAGTGCTGCAGCTTGATAGTATAACTCCCAGTCAGGCAGGCCAAACCCTCCTTTCTCTTTGGCATCTTGCATTAATTTCAGTTTGATTCTCAGTCTCTTTCCTTGCTATATCAATTCCGATTGTTTGGTTCACATTTTTAAAGAAGCTTTTCTCTAACTTTATAGGGGTGTTTTGAAATAAAAAGAGTGTCTTTGGTAAAATATTCATTTTGATTGCGGCCCATTAAGGAGATTTGCAGGTTCTTCCATCTCTCTAGATCTGCCTTTATTTGATTTGTTAATTTAGTATAGTTATCTTCTTTAAGTGTTATGCATCTTGCTGTTAGGTATATTCCTAAATGCTTCACTTTTTTGCTATTTGAATACTCATTCGTTTTATCAATTCATCCTTCTGCTTATTTGTCATGTTCTTAATTATCATTTTAGTTTTCTCCTTGTTTATTTTTAATCCTGCTACTTCTCTGTATTCTACCAGTTCCTCTATAAGCTTCATGCCAGACTAGAATGAAAACTAAACTGTCCGTGAAGGCTTGTAATTTGTAGTTTTTTCTTCTGATTTCCAATCTTTTAATTTGTTAATCTTTCCGAATATTCCTCATCAATAATTCCAGTGTTAGTGTAAACAGCAGCGGTGATAGTGGACAACCTTGTTTTGTGCCTTTCTGTATTGCAAAGCTTCATGTCACATCGCCATTCATTAATACTTTGGCCTCTTGTTTTGAATATATTGTTCTGAACATATTTATAAATTTGTCATCGAAATCCATATATCTCAATTGTTGTAATATAAAATTCCAATTTATATTATCAAATGTCTTTTGGGCATCTAAAAAAAGCAGTGCCACTTGTTTCTTGCTACGTGTTTTGTAATATTCTAATATGTCTAGTACTGTTCTCATATTATTCTTTATCTGCCTTTTAAATAGGAAGCCATTTTGGTCAACATTTATGAATGCATTAAGGAATGTTTTCAAACATTCAGTTATTATAGATGCAAATATTTTATAGTCTGTATTCAGTAGTGAAATGGGCCTGTAATTTGGGATTAGCATTGAGTCTGCATCCTCCTTTGGAATCAACACTATGTTGGCCTCACCCATGATGATGGTATCTTTGCTTCCGTAAGTGTTACGAACTAAGCAAACACGTTAATTTAAAATCCTAATAGTTTTGCTTCCACGGCAGGCTCGTAATCCTGCACTTCTGATTGGCCCGCGAACAGCGGATCGTGATTGGTCGTTTCTGGCTGATCTGATTGGCTGACAGCGGGTCGCCGCTGATTGGATGCTCCCAGCGCGGCAAACTCAAATCATTGGTTATTGTACAGCAGCCAGCTCTATAAAAGGAGCTGCTGCTGCCCTAGTATTTCGCTCTGTTCTGAAGTCACTAATAAAGAGTTGGAGTCACTATTCGATGCTTCATCTCCGTTCTTTGCGCCCACGCTCCAGATCTTACAGTAAGAATGGCATTATAAACCTCTAGTAGTGTTTATAAACTTATAAATATAGGATATTCCAATAATTTGTTGTGTTGCTTTTTGATGTGGATTTCTTGGAGACAAATAACATCTAATCTAAGAGAAAAAATCCATTTTTATTAGTCCTTTTGGAGTATAAATAACTTATAAATTTTACCATCATGGTTAAAATACCTTAGAGATTTGCCTTGTATGATATAAATTTGTACTATGGAAATGGAGCAGGGTGGAAGGTGAAAGAGGAGGAGGGGGAGAGGTTCTACCCTTTCATCATTTCTCTAGGGAACAGGGTTCAAAAGTACTGAGGTTAGCCTGTAAGGAAGTAAAATACTGCAGCCAAAATGGTCAAGATTACACAGTAGGAGGAAGATTACTGTCAGAGATGCCATCCTTCACTCACACCTATGCTTCGCTAGATGCCAATCTGTCATTAGTCATGGAGGGATGGAGCTGTGGGGAGATGAGGAAAACTGAAAGCAATTTTCATGCCATCCTGAGACATCTCAAGGCTGCAGATCTGAGAATGGAATGCAACACCTATCCATCTACCTAAGGTAGTTGCAAGGACAGTTACCAAAGCATAGTCTTTGAATATGACTGGACAATGAGAAGATAACAGGGGTTGGACCAGAGAATGGAAAGTTAACTAGGAATCTTCATGTGCAAACTCTTAGTTCTGGCTTTGCTTACTCTAACCATTTGGCTTTTAGTAAAAGGTAACCTTTTCGCTACTAATGGGGTCAAGAGTGTTTCTTTCCCAAGAGGCAAACCTGGGCCAGGTCTGACAATTACTTTCAACTACACTAGGAAAATGTGCGTGAGGTCCCAAGAGTCAGAGAACTAAGAAGACCATATCAATTTTTAACAACATTGCTGACTAAATATAATATTAACTTCAGATGGCTAATGCAGGAAGGCATATTGGTGACATGGAGAGAAAAGAGATATAGAATAGACACAGTAGACAAAGTGGAGGAATTCTACAACCAACTTTTTGGCAGTGAGGAGAAAATGGAAGAGAGAGAAGTAATAGACGCAAGGGTCAAAAGAATAAAGGCGAGAGGAGAAAAGGAACTACAATGAAAAGAGAGAGGAAAAGAGAAAGAAGCTGGACCAGAGAGTAAAGAAGAAAGGAAAATAGAAGAATATGGTGAAGTTTCAGGACTGAAAACAAATAAAGAAAAAAGCCAAAATAATAGTTAAAAATGTTAACAGACATACAGAAAAAAGAACTAATGAGGAAAATAGGTATACAGATAGTCAAGAAAAGTAAATATTTAGGAATCCAACTAACAGAAAGATGTGTAATGATTAAGGAAGATAATTAAAAATTGGCAGAACAAATTAAAATGAATTTGGAGAAGTGGAAAAATCTACAACTATCATTGATGGGAAGAATAGCCACCATAAAAATGAATATCTTGCCAAGATTACATATTTATTTCAAATAATACCGATACAACCGGAAAAAAATATTTCAAAGAATTAAATAAAACAATATTAAAATATATTTGGCAAGGGAAAAAAGCAAGAATAGTTGCAAATGTTGGAAGATTCTAAAAAAAGAAGTGGTTTTGGGTTACTAGACTGGGAATTGTACTATCAGACTTCAACACTTACTTGGGTGAAATAATGGATTGGATTGAGGAACAAAAGACTACTGACCTTGGAGGGACATGATCTTGAACTAGGTTGGCATGTTTTTGTGGTATGGAAAAAACAAAATGCATAGCTATTTCCAAAGACGTTCTGTTAGGAATGCATTATTAGTATGGGAGTAAATTAAAGAACAACATTATTTGAAAATACCGATCTGGCTTTCCACAATGGAGGCACTGATGTATTCAAATGTTATTGATATAGAGAATGTTACCAGTTATAAATGTATTTTAAATGAAAAGGGGGAACTTAAAACTAAACAGGAACTGAGTGATGAAGGAATTGAGATCACATAATGGTCATATGTGCAGACATAATTGAGTTATGAGAAGGATGTTAAAATGTATGGGTTAAATCAGGGGTGTGAAACTTGATTTCATTGAGGGCTGCATCAGGGTTATGTTTGACCTTGGGGTGGGGGGGCAGGCCAGGGGGGGTTTGGTCAGCGTGGCATCGCTTGTGTCGGGGGTGGTGCCTGTAAGTGGCCTGAGCACTTTGCCAGACAAAATGGGTTCCCGAGCTCCATTTTCGGCTATGACGGCATCCTGCCAGTACACGTGGTCCTCATGAGCTTGGTTTCTGGCTGGGATGGCCTCCTGCAACTCACTGCAAGCAAAAACCGAGCTCAGGAGGGCTTCACACAGCCCTCGCAAGTTCAATTTTTCCTGGCAGGCTGGTCCTTAGCTGTTTCCAGGGCAGGCCCACAGGCCAGATCTAAGTCCCCCTTGGGCCAGATCTGACCCCTGGGTCTTGAGTTTGACACCCCAGATTTAAATAAAGAATTAACAGAACTAGACCAGATATTAATAGGAACAGATGAAAAATTAATAAATAAAATATATTTGTTAAATATCAAGATGGAAGAGGAACAAGTAAAAGAGACAATGATAATATGGCTTTTAGGAATCGAAATGGCAGGCATCAACCAGCCCCTTCTTTTGGAATAAGTATAATGTAAGCTTCTGACCATGTTTTAGGTATCTTCTTATTTGACATAACTTCATTCATGACTTCTAGCAATGGAATGTTCAACGATTCTTGTAGTGTTTTATAAAATTCTGCCGGAAGCCCATCTGGACCTGATGCTTTTCCATTATTCTGTCTGTTGAGTGCTTCAGTTAGTTCCATCATTGTTATAGTACTTTCTAACATTTTTTCAGTCTCTTTAGGTATCTCAGGTAGGTTAGCATTTTGTAAATACTGTTTAATTTTTCCCTCATCAATATCCTCTTGTTTATATAGTTGTCCATAAAAGTCTTGGATAATTGCCTTCTTCTCCTTATTACCATAGCACATTTGGCCTTGATCGTCTATTAACTGTAATATTTTCCTTGATTCTTTCTCCTTTCTCAGTTTGTATGCTAACCATCTACTTGGCCTATTTGCATCTTCAAAATAGTTCTGTTTAGCACTTCTAATTTTTTGTGCCAATTCTTCTATAACACTTTCATTTTTATTCTTCTATAACACTTTCATTTTTATTGTTCTATAACACTTTCATTTTTATTCTGGGTTTTTTTCCCCAGCCATATGAATTTTGCCATAATTTTATTTATCTCTTTAAAAAAAAATCTCTAATTTTATAGGGATCATTTGAAATAAATACAAAAATTTGGGTAAAATAGTCATTTTAATCGCCGCTATTCTTCCTAATAGTGATAATTGTAGCTTCCCCATAGTTCCAAATCTGTCTTTGTTTGTTGTAGGAGTTTCATATAATTATTTTCTTTTATTGTTGTGCATTTTGAGGTTGTATACCTCGGTATTATATACCTCGGTATTTAACTTTCTTTGTCATTTGTAACCCTGTTACTCTTTTCAGTTCTTTTTGTTGTTGTTCTGTTAAATTCTTGGTTAGCAGTTTAGTTTTTTGTCTATTAATTTTGAGGCCAGATAAGGTATGGACCTTTTCAATTCTCTAATTAGCACATTTTCTGTCTCCATGGGGTCTTCAATAATAAATACCAGATCATCCACAAAGACTTGTAATTTATATTCTTCATTTTTGACTCTAGCTCCTTTTATATTGTCTAATTCTTATTAAAAAACTTTCTAGTGACAAGATAAAAATCAGAGGTGACAAAAGACAGTCCTGTCTTACTCCTTTTCTTATTTTGAAACTCTGGGTATTTTTGCCATTTAACATAATGTTTGCCTTTTGGATAGACTATATTGTCTTTATTTTATTCTCAAATTTGTCTCCTTATTTCATATTTTTAATTTGTTGCATCATAAATTGCCAATTTAGACTGTTGAATGCCTTCTGCGCATCCAGAAAAACAAGTGCCACTTGTTTCTCTGGGTGTGACCCACAATATTCCAAGATGTCCAACACTATCCTTGTATTGTTCCTAATTTGCCTTAATGGCAGAAATCTGTTTTGATCAGAGTGGATGTATTCATTTAATAATTTTTTCAGTCTATTTCCTTTATAGTTGTTGTTGTGAATGAATAAGTGTTAAATAAAGTTATCTTGAGCTTGAAGTCAAGTGCAGGGTTCTGGCCCTGCACTTCTGATTGGCTGTTAATGGCAAGATCGGATTGGTCCGTTCAGGAGAATCTGATTGGCCATTAACAGGCCATTCTCATTGGTTAACGGAGCTAGCACTCCCAGATTGCTATTGGTTGAATAGTTAATAAGTTACCTATATAAAGAAGGCTATAGCAGCCATCCAGTTTGAGCTGTCACACCATGTAAATAAAGAGTTTGAAGTTCACTGTTTCTACCGGCTCGTCTCCATTATTCGCACCCATGCTCCAGACTTAACAGTTGTAAATATTTTATAGTCAGCATTCAATAATGATATTGGTCTATAGTTTTGATTTTGTCTATCATCTGTGCCTTCCTTTGGTATTAGCGAAATATATGTTTCCCTCCAGGAATCTAGCATTTTGGCTTCTGTCAGAACCTCATTGTATAAATCTAGCATCAGTGGTTCTATCTGTTTGTCCATCATCTTATATATTTCCCCTGGAAATCCATCTGGACCTGGGGTTTTATTATTTTTCTGATTTTAATTGCTTGTTTCAATTCTATCATTGTTATTTCTTTGGATAAGCTTTCCCTCAATTCTTCTGTTATTAATGGACTTCTTTCCTCTTTCAAATACTCTCTTAACTTCATCTACCTCTTCATTTTTATACAAAAACTCAAAGTATTGGTATGCAATCCCCTCCCCTTCCACTGTGTGTTGGTATTCTCCATTCTCATCTTGAAGTTGATGTATTAACCTTTTCTCTCTCATTTTTTTAAATCTATGAGCCATCTTCCTGGTTTGTTTACTTGCTCAAAAAAGTTTTGTTTAATTGCTTTTAAGTTCGCCACCATTTCTTCTTGTTCTAATATGTTGAGTTTGTGTTTAATTAAAGTCAATTATTCTTTAACTTTAGTGTTTTGTGGTGTTTTCTGTAATTGGGTTTCTAAATTTTTAATTTCTTCTTGTAGTGCATTCTGTTGTTTCCACCTCTCTTTGTTTCTTTTTGCCGTATATGATATTATAATTCCTTGTATGTAGGCCTTCATGGGGTCCCAGAAGTTTTGTATTGATGTATGTTGTCTAATGTTCTCATTTAAAAAATAATTCTAATTCTTTTCTAAATTTTTGAATAAATTCTGTCTCAGTATTTGTGTCCATCTTCTTTTTGTTTTGTTTTTTGACCTCTCCAAATTATTCGAAGTGGATTATGATCTGCCCAACTGTTTGGTAGTATTTCTATATTTTCCACTTCTTTTCCTATTTCCCCACTCATCCAGGCCATATCAATCTGGGATCATGATTAGAATAGAAGGTGAATTGGTTTTTATCTGCATTCAGTTGTTTCCATAAATCTATTAAATTTAGTTCTGCTATCATTTCAAAACACATTTTTGGTAATAGTTTTTTTCCCTTCTATTTTTCTTTTTACTACTATAGTCCTTTTTATAGTCTACTATTGCATTGTAGGAGACTACAATGCATATATTTCTTTGTCCTGTTTCTATAATTTTCTCATGTAATTTTTTTACAGAACTCTTTTTGATTTTCATTGGGTGCAAATATTACCACTTAGTAATACTGGTTTTTGGGCTATCCACATTTCTGTCATTAGTATTCTTCCTTTGGGAAACATGTAAATTAACTTTGTTTTTATCTCCTCCCTAACATATATGACTATTCCTTTTTTTTCCCCTCATCTGCTGATGCTGTATATAATTTTCCTAATTTAAGACATTCTAAATATCTTTCATCTCTTTTTTGGATATGTGTTTCTTGCAAACATACTATATCCACCTTTTGTTTAATTAGTTTTGCCAATATTCTTTTTCTCTTGGTTGCCAAATTTAATCAATTTATATTTATAGATAATAGTTTAATTTCTTCTCCCATCCTTTTAATTGTATTTTAGTTTTTGTCATCTCTTGGCTCTTGTGTCTCTTTGGGTTCTTGCTGTCATTTTTAGATCTTCTTGTTGTTGTTCTTTCTCTTCTGTACTCTGGTCTCCTTCTTTATTGCCCTGTTGCTGTTGTTGTTCTTCTTCTTGACTGTTTGACTCAAGTTCATTTTTGCTGCTTTGCTCCTCTGGTCCTACAAGCTGGACATAAAATTATTGCACCTTCTCTAAAGTATCGATCTTAAATTTCTTCTCTTCCCATGTCACCAACATCCCTTCTGGGACTAGCCACCTAAAGAGAAAAGGTGAATCCTCTGCTCCCAGTTATTGCTCTCACCACTGCCCATCCACTGGTGTTTTTGGAGCTCGAATCTGCTTTTTTCCTACCTCTTTTGCCCTCCACGGTTTACGAACCTTCTTTCTGAACAGTCTCTTTTAATTGCCCACGATCTTCGCACATCCCAATCCAATCGGTGCCACAGTCAGTTATTCTAAACTTCTGCTTCCTTCTTTCAACTGGGCTGTTGCAACTTCAGGGCCAACATTCAAGGATGGCAGCCACTTACACATTGAGCTAGAAGGGTGTCTGTTCGTCGCAGGGACGGTCGCCCTTGGTCACACTGCTCCTTGAGATTCCCCACTTCGCCATGAATTTCTTCAGGATCTGTGTATCCCTCAGGGGTCCTCCCAATGCAAAGAAATAGGTTTGAGGAACAGAGCCCGTTCTTCTTCTTCTCTCACCATCACGACGTCACCTCCAGAAGTCCTCTAAGCTAACACAATTAAGGAAAAGGAAGAAATTGAATATTTATTGACTTGGGACTTATTTTATCAATAGTTAGCTGACAAAAACAGGAGCTAGAAACAGGGGAATATATGAAAGGATTAGTGATATAAGGAAGATACGTTAACTTGGTTAAACAAATAGTATGATTATTATGGTTATTAACATCAATATAATTGATATTAATGCAATGAATATTGTTGTAAATATTGTGATTATTATTTCCTAAAATGATTTGTACCCATACAACATGCTGTTCAATTGAAATTGGAATGTTTGTATGTTATAAAATAAAATAAAAACTTATTACAAAAAAAGGACTAACAAAAATTGAAATTTTTTTAAAAATCTGTTTGCATACAGATGCATTTTCATGCTTTAATGAATTAATGCACAGTTCTCACTTGAGCCACAAATGACCAGGCTTAAATTATCTTCCTTTTGACACATTATGCGAAGACATACTTCTCTGGAGAATATTTGGAAAGGTGGAAGCAAAGAGAAGATGAGGACGCACACCAAGAAATGAATTTAATAAACATTTTTTTTCTCTGAGACAGTAACATGGAAAGGTGATCTTGGGTCAATCTCTGATGCCTAGGAAGGAGGCAAAAGCAAACCTATTCCAAGAAAGTTTTCAAGAAAACTAGGCAGTTGACAGGAACAAAAAACTGATTCAAAGCCCCCCCCCCCCCCCCAAATGGAACAAGATGCAGCAGCAAAAAAATTGTGGAATGATGTTGTCACCTGTAATCCAAACGGAATGCCTTGAAAAGTGTTGCCAAAGTGCCTCAAAGCAGAAAGGATTCCTTACACAGGTTTAGACTTGAATAGGAACTGGGCATGGCTAATCTAGTGAAGAGAAGAACCAGGGGAGACATGATAGCAGCGTGCCAATATTTGGGGAGCTGCCACAGAGAGGAGGTGGCCAAGCTATTTTCCAAAGCACCTGAAGGCCAGACAAGGAACAATGGATAGAAACTGAGCAAGGAGAGATTTAACCTGGAAATAAGGAAAAATTTTCTGACAGTGAGAGCAATCAACCAATGGAACAGTTTGCCTTCAGACGTTGTGGAAGCTTCATCACTGGAAGCTTTCAAGAAGAGATTTTACAGCCATTTGTCAGAAATGGTGTAGGGCTCCTGCTTGGGCAGTGGGCTGGACTAGATGACCTAAAGGGTCCTTCCAACTCTGTTAATCTGTAATATGTAACCTAATAATATGTAATATGTAACCTAATATCTATGGGCACACAACAGAAGCCATTTAAAGAGTCACTGGATATATCATTCAGAACTCAAATGTGAAAGGACGAGATTACAGCCTTTATCAGCAACTTTGAAATTTTTTTTGTGCAGATTGTCACTCTGATTCTTTTTCTATATAATTAAACAGATAATGAGATAATCTGCTTGGTAGGCTAGCTAGTGGGTAGTTAAAATGGATTTAATGTGATTATCAAATCTAACCCATGTAAATAGAATTTTTGTCTCGTTCACCACATGGTGGCGATATTAACAAAGAAATTGAGTTCTGCTTGCTCAGAATGAGGGCAAACAGTAATACAAAATTGAACAAAAGGAATCTGACTTTGGCAGTGAAACATTGGCAGATTATAAAGTGGCAAAAAACTGAACAATTAAATCATAAAAGAAGGAAGGAAGGACTGAATTTTGGGGCAGAATCTGAGGCTACAAGGAAGAGACTGGAATCATGGAGAATTGCTTTTGGAAAAGGCAAGGTCTGTATGTCCTTCTGTCTTTCTCATTCCTTAGAGTAATGTGTGCTTCAATTCGCTTGTCTGTTCCTGAAGAAAAGAAAAGGGGGTTTCTGGTGGCTAATGTGCTCAAGGAATTGAAACTGGAAACAGGGGAGCTCTTCACACGCAAAGCACATTTAGTTGCTGAGGGCACCCAGGAATACTTCCACCTTGATATTCATACTGGGAATCTGTTGATTAATGATAAAATAGACAGAGAAGCTTTATGTGGCCAGAGTGATCCTTGTCTACTTCTTTCTCAGTTGGTTTTGGAAAGCCCCTTAGAGATCTTTAATATTGAAATTAAGATAGAAGATGTGAATGACAATGCACCCAAATTTTGGAAAAACGAAGTTAAGGTGGACATTCCTGAGAATGTTCCTGAAACTACAACATTCCCCTTGGAACCTGCCCAAGATGAGGACTTGGGAGAAAATGGCATCCAAAACTATACTCTTAGTCCCAATGAGCATTTTCATCTTGAAGTACAAAATAATGAAGATAGAAAAGACAATATATACCTTGTTTTGAAGAAAACATTAGATAGGGAGAAGATGCCACACCTTGGATTAATTTTAATGTCTGTTGATGGAGGAGTTCCAAAGAAAACCGGCACAGTTCAAATTAATATTAATGTTCTGGATAATAATGATAACTTTCCTCTGTTTAGTAAGTCTGAATATAAGGCAAGAATAAAGGAGAATCTCCCTAAGGGCACTCTTGTGATGAAGGTGGAAGCTACAGATACTGATATGGGTTCAAATGCACAGATCCTCTACTCATTCCATCAAGTGCCTGAACGAATAAACAATTTGTTTTATTTAAATGAAATTACTGGTGAAATAACTGTTTGGGGACAGATTGATTATGAAAAAGAGAAAAGCTATAGCATGAGCATCAGAGCAACAGATGGAGGGGGTCTTTCTGGGCACTGCAACGTACTGATAGATATTGAAGATGAGAATGACAACCCCCCAGAAGTGTCCATCATATCTCTGACCAGCACTTTAAAAGAGGATTCTCCCTTGGACACAATGGTGGCCGTCTTCAGTGTGAGAGACCAAGACTCTGGAGATAATAGCAAAACAATCTGCTCTGTGGAGATGAACCTTCCTTTTGTGCTCAAAGCCACCACAAACAACTTTTATCAGCTTGTGCTCCAAAGTCCCCTAGACAGAGAGACAGTCTCTGAGTACAACATCACCATCACAGCCATTGACTGGGGATCTCCTAGGCTCACTTCAACAAGATTGATTAATGTTCAGATCACCGACGTCAATGACAACTCTCCCCTTTTTGAAAAGTCTTCATATGACATGCAGATCCGGGAGAATAATATTCCAGGCTTGCTCATCGGCTCAGTCCACGCTCTGGATCTGGACACAAAGCTGAATGCTAAAGTGAGTTACTTAGTTCTGCCCGGGAAGAGCGAGGGCCTGGTGACCTCTTACATCTCAATCAACTCTGAAACCGGAAACATGTATGCTCTCCGATCCCTGGACTATGAGCAGATAAGAGGCTTCAGAGTTACTGTGAGGGCATCTGATGGAGGTTCTCCTTCCCTGAGCTCAGAAGTGATTGTCCGAATCCACATTATAGATGAGAATGACAATGCTCCCTTCTTCCTGTATCCCCTCCAGAACAACACAACCCCATGCAACGAGCTGGTTCCCAAGTCAGCCGAGGCCAGCTATCTGGTCACCAAGGTGGTTGCAGTGGATGCAGATTCTGGCCAAAACTCTTGGCTTTCCTATGAATTGCTGAAGGCCACGGACCCAGCCCTTTTCAGCATAGGAGCGCAGAATGGGGAAGTGAAAACCAGGAGAGCCCTGAATGAGCGAGACACTCACAAGCAGAGACTGGTGATACAGGTCAGAGACAACGGTCTTCCTGCACAGACCAGCACGGTGTTGCTTAATGTTCTTCTTGTGGATGGCTTTTCGGATCCCTTCCTGAGGAGGGTGGATGTCAGTGTGCAAGAACCGGAAGAAGACAAAACCTTGACCAAGTATTTGGTGATCTGCTTGGCTGCAGTCTCCTTTGTGTTCCTGGTCTGCATTGTTGTATTTATTGTGGTGAAAGTCTTCAAGAAGGATCCCCAAAGCCATTTTACTGCGGCTGTTCCTCACTTCCCACCTGCCAGTCTTGATACCCAAGAGAACTGTGCTGATTCACAGAACGGGTCACTTTCCAGGACTTACCGTTATGATGTTTGTTTGACTGGTGGATCCTTAAGTAGCGAGTTCCGATTTCTCAGGCCTCTCTTTCCTGTCTTTTCGGTGGGAGATGCTAACATTACAGGCAACCACTGGACTTCTTCTGGACCCCAAGATATATCTGAGCAGGTTGAAATTAATGGCGCAAAGAAAGAGGTGAGGAAAACATGCAATTATCTGGCCTTTTTCTATCTATTTCCACTTTTTGTGTTTTTGCTGTTTTAGTTATTCCTGAGCAACTATTTTGTTATTTGTTGAGGAACCAAGGATTGGCTTTAAGTTTATAGTTTTAGTTTATAGTAGAGATCACCATTCCTTCTACAATTATTGCATTGTTTTAAATTATCTTTTCCAGTGTGGAAAGATGTGGGGACAGGATGCCAAGATACTGGGATATTTACTGGATGGTTGCAACATGACTTCTAGGCACATTTTTCTAGTGCATTAGGAAAAATAGTTTTTTCCCCCCACCTCCTCCTTCCACTCATCCCAAATTCCATAGGTACAAACTTGTATCATACAAGGCAAATATCTAAGGTATTTCAATCATGATAGTAAATGAAGGTTTATAAGTTGTCAAAGCACTAACAAGGATGGAAATGTTTGTTTTAAATCTGTTTGCAAGTGCTGCATATAGATGCTTTTTCATGCTTTGTTAAATTAATGAACAGTTTTCACTCAAGGCACAAATTACCAGGCTTAAATTATTATGCATAGGCTACTTGGAAAGATGGAAAGAAAGAGAATATGTGGTCATACACCCAGGAAGGAATGTAACAAACAATTGATATCCCGGGGAGAAGAATTGAAACATTTTATGTTCAGATTATAAGGGGTATGCAGATATCTTCTCAGCCCTCCTTCTCGCCCATGCAATATGCAGGTCTTCTATGGAAGGCAGTATAGTTGCAATTGCTTTTCCTTTGGAGTCTGTACCCGTCCTGTTTGGTTGCTGTACCAAACTGACAGCTACAAAAGTAGGAATAACCAACTCAATAATTTGTTTGTAAAACTGTATCAGCAGCTCTTGAGGCTGTCTGAAGTTCCCAAGTTGATGCAGGAAGAACGTTCTTTGTTGTGCCTTTTTAATGATGGTTTTAATGTTGTGTCTGTTGTGAATGCATAATACCAATAAAGTTATCATTGAGCTTGAAGTCTAGTGCAGGGTTCTGGCCCTGCACTTCTTATTGGCTGTTAATGGCACGATCGGATTGGCCCGTTCAGAAGCATCCGATTGGCCATTAACAGACCATTCCCATTGGTTAACGGAGCTAGCGCTCCAGGTTCGCTATTGGTTAAGTAGTTAATGAGTTGCCTATATAAGTAAGGCTTGAACAGCCTTTGAGCTGAACGGTCACAATATGTAAATAAAGAGTTTGAAGTTCACTGTTTCCACCGGCTTGTCTCCATCATTCGCACCCATTCTCCAGACTTAACACTGGCGACGAAGGTGGGATTGGATGACATCAGAGCCAACTAAGCACATGAATGAAGCACACAATGGCGAAACCATGTCCAGCGGTGCCATACCACCCGCTCCATTCAATCCAGCTCAAGAAGACTGGGAGTCTGACATGGATCGTTTCCAAATGTTTTTGGAAACAAATAATCTAAAGGATGCCATGGCCGGAAAGAAACAGGCGGTATTTCTGACGCACTGTGGCCCAACGGTTTTTAAGATGGCTAAGGCATTGGCAAAACCGGCTGAGGCCATGGACTGGGACATCCTTGAACTGCTACTAAGGGCCCACTATGCACCCGTCGTTCCAACGCTCATAAGACGACACGAGTTCTATCAACGGAACCAGCGGAAAGGAGAAAGCGTCGCCGATTTCGTTGCAGACCTCCGGAACTTGGGAGACCTTTGTGAATTCACCGACCTGGAGGAGGCTTTGAGAGACAGAGTAGTCCTCGGGCTCGACGCTCTAAATGTGCAGAGCAAAATAATGGCAAAGGGCGACATCACCCTTAAGGACGCCATAGCTGAAGCCATGGCAGCAGAGGCAACCAAAAAGTCGGCTGCCCAACTACGCCGAAATCACACTCACGCCCACCAACCAGCCGGCGAAATTTCACCTAACGCAGAAGGGCAGTTTTCCACAGCCCACCATGAGGACCTCTCTTCTTCATCCGACAGTGACGAAGAAGAGGTCCATCACCTGCGGACCGATCGGGAACGACACCCAAAGTCCCAACAACCCTGCGCAGGCTGCAGGGCCAACCATTTTCGCTCTGACTGCAAATTCCGTGACGCACTCTGCCACGAGTGCAGGAAACGAGGCGACATCGGACGGGTCTGCAGAAGCCTCCTCGGACCCAGCCAGACCTCAAAAGGAACCAATCTCCGCCAATCAACAGGGAATCACCTTGTAAGGCGAGAACCAGTAAACCACTCCTACAGAAACCAACCCATGAATCGTCTAGCGAGACGAGAAGAGGCTCACCAAACACTCACTATTGGCCATGCCTCTTCATTAGACGCTCAGAAAATTTGGGTCAACATGAACATTGAAAATCGGCCCTGCCAAATGGAAGTAGACTCGGGATCATCTCTCTCGATGGTCTCATGGAAGACCCTCAAGCAACTCATCCCCTCTATCCGGCGCCAAGACCTTCAATTTTAATGGCTCGTCCTAAAAGACTACCAGGGGAACTGAATTCCAGGTGCAGGATCCAGCCGAGTCCGGGTTACATTCAAGAACCGCACGGCGTACTTATCCTTGACGGTGATCGATAAGGACCGGCCTAGCCTGTTGGGCCTACAGTGGTTCGCACCACTCGGCATCAAAATGGCAGGCATTAACCGAATCAGTGGCCGTGACTGGGAGGAAGACCTCGCCCGTGAATTCAAGGACGTCTTCGAGGAAAAGCTAGGTGAGTACAAGGGGACCCCGATAACCTTTAGCCTTAATCCAAAGATAGCTCCCATCCGCCTTAAGCCTCGTCGAGTTCCGTTCGCTCTAAAACCGAAAATCGACGAGCAGCTGGATAAGTTGATTGCCCAGGGAGTTTTAAAACCAACGGATCACTCCCCTTGGGAAACGCCGATTGTGACACCCATTAAGCCGGACGGCTCCATTAGAATTTGTGGGGACTACTGAGCCACCCTAAACCATGCCCTGCAACAGAACCCATATCCGGTGCCGGTAGTACAGCACCTCCTCCATTCCCTGGGGGGCAGAAAAGTCTTTGCTAAACTAGACTTAGCTCAGGCTTACCAGCAATTGCCGGTTGACGAAACAACGGCACAGGCACAGACTATCGTAACACACCGGGGTGCCTTTAAGTGTACGCGGCTTCAATTCGGAGTCAGTGTAGCCCCAGGGATCTTTCAGAGCCTAATGGAGAGACTATTGCAGGGGATCAAGGGCATTGTCCCCTATTTCGACGATGTGCTTATTGCTGCCCCCACTCAAAAAATCTTGTGGGAGCGTTTAAGATTAGTATTACAAAAATTTCAGGAAGCAGGCCTGAAAGTTAAAAAAAATAAATGCAAAATGTATACCGATCATGTTGAATTCTTAGGGTACCTAATTGACAGTCAGGGTATTCACCCTACTGATAGTAAATTAAGAGCAATAAAGAATGCTCCCAGACCCCAGAACAAAACCGACCTCCAGGCGTTCTTAGGTCTCATCAACTTCTATAATGTTTTCTTGCTGCACAAAGCGACTGTCGATGAACCGTTACTTCATCATTTAGACAAAAAAGCAAACTGGGTATGGGGTCACAAAGAAGAGCAGGCGTTCCGTAATGTAAAAAAACTACTGACTTTGGACGCCGTGCTGATGCAGTACAATGAGACTTTGCCAATAAACATAACCTGTGATGCATCGCCTTTCGGAGTGGGCGCCATTTTGAGCCATGTGTTACCTAACGGTAATGAAGCCCCTGTTGCTTACTTCTCAAAGACGCTCTCGAAAACCGAGCGAAATTACAGCCAAATCGATAAGGAAGCCCTGGCGATTGTATCAGCAGTTAAAAGGTTTCATGAGTACGTGTATGGCCGGAATTTCACCATTGTAACTGACCACAAACCATTGCTGGGGATCATTGCTGGGGACAAACCAACTCCCTACGTACTTTCTCCCAGTATGACCCGCTGGTCAGAATTCTTGGCTGCCTACAATTATCGGCTACATTATCGTCCGAGTAAAGCCATTCCCCACGCCGACACGCTGAGCTGTACACCGCTTCCTGAAACTATCAACGATCCTGCACCAACAATGACAGCATTGCAAATCAAGACACTCCACACGCCGCCATTGACTGCCCGTGACATCGCGAGAGAAACAAAACGCGACCCCATCTTGTCGTGAGTCCTCATGTGGGTGGAACGCGGATGGCCATTGGATCAAGTATCAGACGACTTTGCACCATTCAAAAGTCATCAAACAGAGCTGTTCTCGTAGAAGGGCTGTGTCATCTGGGGCGATAGAGTCATTATCCCAGAACGGCTCCAACAGACGCTGCTAAGAACCTTGCACGATGGCCACCCTGGCATCGTGCGCATGAAGGGCCTCACACGAAGCTACGCGTGGTGGCCAGGCATCGATAGACAAATCGAATCATGGGTTAAAACTTGCAAGAGATGCCAAGAAGTAAGCAACGCTCCACCAAAGGCAACCCCAACCGAATGGGAGAAGCCGCGGGGACCCTGGTCCCGCATCCATCTGGATTTTGCTCGGCCGACCAAAGGCCACACGTTCCTGCTAACCGTCGACGCCTACTCGAATTGGCTCGAGATTCACCGAATGAGCAGCACAACCACTGACGCAGTCATCAAAAGACTAGAAAGACTTTTTGCAACCCATGGATTACCAGACGTTCTGGTATCCGACAACAGGCCCCAATTTACCGCGCTACCTTTTGAGCAGTACTTGGCTGACCGGGGCATTCGACATGCACTCACTTTGCCTGTGCACCCTGCTGCAAATGGTAGGGCTGAGCGCATGGTTCAATTCGTCAAAAAGACTCTTCAAAAGATCGATTACGACAACATCGACGAAAAAATCAACCGGATCCTTTTCCTGCAGCACATTACACCTCACAGCGTCACCAACAAAACTCCCGCCGAACTGCTAATGGGACAAAAGCTCTGCTCCCACCTCAATCGGTTACACCCAGCCTATGAACCTGAAAAGCCACTTGAATCCAGCAGCCGATGCCATACCTTCCAGGTAGGTGACCTAGTATTCGCTAAAAACTTTTTGGGCGATCCGCTGTGGGTTGAAGCGATCGTAATCCGCGTAACCGGCCCTAGATCATACCTCGTTCAGTGCCCTGACAATAGACTTTGGCAGCGCCACATAGATCAGCTACGATCACGGCTACCACCTCGTAATTCCAAACTCCCTTTTGATCAAACTGAGGGGGGGGAGATACAGAGGAAAGCGAATTACTATTCGAAGGAAACCTTTTCGAAGAGACTGATAATGGAACGGAAAGGCAGGAACAGGAACCAGGGACCGGAGTGAATGCACCTCAGGAAATGGCCAGTGATATTGATGACAATGAGAATGCGAACTCGGAACCAGAGACACCCTTACCGCTAAACAACGATCTACCTCAGCAAGAGTGCAGCCAACCACCAGGCACCTTGCGAAAATCGAAAAGACTAATAAAACAACCGTCCTACCTTAAGGAGTATGTAACTGCGCCCCATGGGCAGAAGCCGGGGGAAAGGGGTGTTGTGAATGCATAATACCAATAAAGTTATCATTGAGCTTGAAGTCTAGTAAAGGGTTCTGGCCCTGCACTTCTGATTGGCTGTTAATGGCACAATCGGATTGGCCCATTCAGAAGCATCCGATTGGCCATTAACAGACCATTCCCATTGGTTAACGGAGCTAGCGCTCCAGGTTCGCTATTGGTTAAGTAGTTAATGAGTTGCCTATATAAGTAAGGCTTGAACAGCCTTTGAGCTGAGCGGTCACAATATGTAAATAAAGAGTTTGAAGTTCACTGTTTTCACCGGCTCGTCTCCATCATTCGTACCCATGCTCCAGACTTAACAGTGTTCATTTCAAATCCTGAGAGATTATAGAACCCAAAAATTTGAAGGACTCTATTGTTGATGCTGTGCTGTCTAATGTGGTAAGAGGCAGTAGAATAGAAGAGCTCCTTCTAAAATCCATTCTCATCTCTACAGTTTTAAACATGTTCAGCTCCAGATTGTTACAGCTGCATCACAGGGCCAATTTTTCAACAACCAGCCTACATCCAGGCTCATCACCATTTCAAATGTGTCCAATGATCATTGTATCAGACTTCAGATTTAGACTTCAGCAAGGCATTCAACAAAGTGGACCACAACTTACTTCTTGGTAAGCTAGAAAAAAGTGGGATAGATAGCATCACCATCAGATGGATTTGAAACAGGCTGACAAACTATACTCAATGGTACTACATCTACATGGAGGGAAGTAAGTAGTGGGGTACCACAAAGTCCTGTCTTAGGCCCAGTACTCTCCAATATCTTCATAAACAACCTAGATGAGGGAATAGAAGGGGAATTTAGCTGGCAGGAATAGCTAACACCTGAGAAGATAGGCTCAAGATCCAAATGGATCTTGATAGACATGAACACTGGGCCCTATCTAACAAAATAAAATTCAATGTAGAGAAAAGTAAAGTCCTACACAGGCAAGAAAAACCCAAAGTACACATATAGACTGGGTGAAACCAGGCTTAACAGCAGTAACTCTGAGAGGAACCTTGGAGTCTTAGTGGACAACCAATATAATATGAGCCAACAGTGTGCAGCAGCAGCCAAAAAAAGCCAGTGCAATCCTAAATTACATTAACGGAGGGATACAATCAAGATCAAGTGAGGTACTAATACCACTTTATAAAGCCATAGTAAGACCACACCTGGAGTACTGCATCTAGTTTTGGTCACCACACTATAAAAAATATGTTGAGACTCTAGAAGAAGTGCAAAGAAGAGCAATCAAGATGATGAACAGTTGCAGGAACTGGATTGGGCATGGCCAGTCTAGTGAAGAGAAGGACCAGGGGAGCATGATAGCAGTGTTCCAATATTTGAGAGGCTGCCACAGAAAGGAAGAGATCAAGCTATTTTCCAAAGCACCTAAGGCCAGACATGGAATAATGGATTAAAATGGGTCAAGGAGAGATTCAACCTGGAATAAGGAGAAATTTTCTGACAGTGAGAACAATCAACCAATGGGATAGCTTGCCTTCAGAAGTTGTGGGAGCTTCATCGCTGGAAGCTTTCAAGAAGAGACTGGACTGCCATCTGTCAAAAATGGTGTAGGGTCTGCTTGGGGGGGGTTGGACTAGATGACCTACAAGATCCCTTCCAACTCTGATAATCTGTATCTGTATCATCTGCAAACTTCAGAACTTTAACTTTTAAGGCTTAAATATTAATATTGATATCACATCAGAAGGGACATCTGAAACATGTATTCAAAAATATGTATCATGTGATTAATGATATTATCATCTTCACCAATCAATCTATGTTTGGCTAAATTCAGTTTTGTTTTACTGATCCAGAAATAAAAATAAACAATGGGAAGGGTGTGTGGAATGTTGAAGCAGTAGCTATTAAGGTAAATAATGATATTGAATATAACAAACCTAATGGCAGGATAGATTTGAAACAAGCTTTCTCTATAAAACTCTCAGATTCAAAATGTAAGAGATTGGAAAACTTTGCTGAAGTTGTGCTGGTTCAGCTGCAATAAATGATCAATTGTTTGTTGTACTATAAGGGAGGTGTTAAAAGTATCTTTTTGATTAATTATAATTTGCATAGTTGAAAATACTGAATGATTCCTTTGCCAATGAAACATGTTCAACAATATTGTTGAGATTCAAGATATAGATCTCCCAGCAGTATTCAGGAAACCAATCTGATACATGCAGTGATTCTGTCAAACCATTATAACACTAAGGTGCATTGGTTTTCCAATCTAAAACTGACCTAGGTCTGTCCACTAGCTATTCCCTTACCGATCCATAAATCCCTAACATGCTCTTCAGGATGCATGGGACCTGATGCAAATTGTAATATATCAATGTATCCATGTACATGGCAAACATAATAACCTGAGCTGATTCTCATTGGACAATCCTATCATAGACATTGATATTTTAGGTAACAAGAAAGAGAGGAAGCCAATGTCTGTCTCTATTGCAGGTTGTCCTGGGTAAGAGTGCTGGATATTTGTTTGTTTGTTAAATTTATTTGCAGAGCCTTGGGATACTCCACTGCAAACTTCCCTCCATGTAGATACAGTTTCATTGAAGACTACACTTTGAGTGCAATTGGTCAGCCAGTTACAAATCCATCTGGTGGTGATGCTGTCTAACCCCCATTTTTCTACTTTCTCTAGTACTAGGTTAAGGTCTACTTTATCAAATGCCTTATTCAAGTCCAAGTAAATTATATCAACAGCATTCCTCTGATCAACTAATTTTGTCACTTTGTCAAAGAATGCAATAAGATTAGCCTGGCATGACCTGTTTTTAACAAACCCATGTTGGCTTTTGGTTCTTAGTTTGTTTGCTTCTAAGTGTTCGCTGATTCGTTGCTTGGTTATCTTTTCCATAATCTTCCCTGGTATTGAGGTCAGGCTGATATGTCTGTAGTTTTCTAGATCTATTTTTTTTCCTTTTTTGAAGATGGTAACTACATTAGCTCTGTTCCAGTCCTCTGTCAGTTCCCCAGTGCTCCAGGATTTTTGAAAGATATAGTTCAGTGGTCTAATCTCGTCTGCCAGTTCCTTCAGAACCTTGGGGTGTAATCCATCTGGTCCTGGTGATTTGAACTCATCTAGGGTAGATAGGTGTTCACCTACCATTTTCTTCCCTATTTTAACTTGTGTTCCTAATCTATTTTTTTGTGGTGCTGTTTTTGATAGTTTGGACTGTTTTTTCCCTTTGTGTAAAGATAGATGCAAAAAATGAGTTAAGCTTTCTCCCTGTTGCTTGTCATCTTCTTGCCACTTTCTCCCAGCAATGGACTAATTGTTTCCTTGAATTTTTTCTTGTTTTTAACATGTTGGAAGAAGCTCTTTTTTTTTTGTTATTTTTTTACTTTTGTTGCAAGTTTTTGTTCATTTTGGGCCTTAGCTTTTCTCACTTCATCTTTACAGGCTCAGGCTATTTGCTGATATTCTGCATTAGTTATTTGCCCCTCTTTCCACTTTTTATACTTGTCCTTTTTGTCTTTCACTTTGCCTGAGAGTTCTTTATGCAGCCATGCTGGTTTCTTTTGGGAGCTGTTATTTTTCTTCTTCATTGGTATTGTGCTAGACTGAGCTTTTATAATCTCACTTTTCAAAATTTCCCAAGCTTCTTGAGTTGTTTTCCCCTTGAGGATTCTCATCCATGGAATCTTTCCTAAGCTGTAAGTTTATTGAAATTAGCTCTCTTAAAGTCCAAGACTCTAGTTTGACTTTGTTTTACTTCTTGTGCTTGCATAATGTTGAATTCCAACATTGCATGATCACTTGCCCCTAAGGTTCCTTTTATCTTCAACACCTTCTATCATTTCATCCCCGTTAGTGAGAATTAAGTCCAATATGACTGATCCCCTTGTTCCCTTCTCTACTTTTTGGGAAACAAAGTTGTCTGCTAGGTTTGTTAGGAACCTGTTGGATCTTCCACTTAATGCAGAGTTTGTCTCCCAGTTGATGTCAGAGTGGTTGAAATCCCCCATTACTATTGTGATGTGCTTTCTACATACCTTAGTTAGCTGACTAGCAAAAAGTTCATCAATTCCTCTGTTTGGTTGGGTAGCCTATAGTATAGACCTATGGCAATGTAATTTCCCCCCTTTTTAATATTGACCCAAATGCATTCAATATTATTTTGATTGTTGTTGTGCTCTATTGAGATGTAGTTATTTCTTATATATAGTGCAATTCCACCTCCTCTTTTATTTGGTCTATTTCTTTTAAATAATTTAAATCCCTCTAGTTGTATGTTCTGTTTGTGTGTTTCATCCCACCAAGTTTCCATAATGGCAACAATATCATGTTTACCCTCATTTACTTGAATTTCTAATTCACCCTGTTTATTCCTCATACTCTGTGCATTGGTGTATAGATATTTGAGTTCATTTTGATTGACCCTGTGTTTACTGTCTACATAATCTGTGTTGTCCCTGACTGCCCCTACTTTCTTGCCAGCTGTTTGATCAGAGCACATGGTATGGCGCTCACTATTACATGCTTGGTTTTCTTGACAGCAAGGTTGATAATCTTACCCACACAAACATCTATGTTACATGCACTGATAACCCTATTAATTTTAGATTGCTGGGGACAGAAATATTATGTGTCAATTAATTCTCTGTCCCCGCTGTTGAGTTTAAATGTTTATCCAGAAAATCTGTGAATTTAATGCCAAGTAACTCAGTCCCTTTCTTTGATGGATGTAAACTATCTCTTTTGTACAGTTTTTCATTGGACCAGCTGCAGACATCATGACTAATAAAATCAAAGCCTTCCCTTTTACACCACTCCTTTAGCCACACATTAAACTCTGCCTTTAAACTGGCCTTTACCTTTTTGTTCCTTATATTGTATACTGGTAAAACCTCTGAAAAGATAAGCCTACAACCTGTACTACTAAATTCATACCCCAATCTCTGGAAGTCATTCTGCACAGAAAATACATCCTTTTGGGACAGATCATTTGTGCCAAGATGTATAATAGCATCAACATCACACTCCTTACTGGCATTCTTGACTATCTTGAGAATACGCATCTTGTCTCTGCTGGCAGTAGCACCTGTCAGACACCTGACCTCTTGCAAAACCTCCATCTTCTTTCCTAAATTTACATCCCTTACAATTGAAAGTTCATCAAGTAACCTGGACTCATACCATGGAGTTTTAAAGCTCATAACTCTTGAACTGCACCCGGAGGCAAACTTGCACCCAGTGTGGCTTGTGAAGCAGTGGTATAGCAAGGACCATTCTAGGGGCCCCAAAGAGTTTGCCACAGTTTGTACCAGTTGAAGCTTCTGAATGCACTTCAAGAGTCATGTCTGACTCTTGGTGGCTTTACAGGGAAGTGCTCTCCCTGCTATCCTCTCAAGCACAGCTTCTTTCAGTTGTTGGATGTTCATCTTTATATCGGCTTTGATGGTATCAAGCCAGCAAGTTCTTTGTTCTACTTTACAAGTAGCTCTGTGTAAAGCACATTGCAATAATCCAGGCAAGACATGACTAGGGCTTGAGTGACTGAGTGCAGGGAGCCCTGCAGGAATCATGAGTCCAGGAGAGCCCCTAAGTTGTGAACTGGGTCTGAACAGGGTAGTTACCCCATCCAGAAATAAAGTTGTCAAAGATCCTTCCTTCCTTCTTTCCTTCTTTCCTTCTTTCCTTCTTTCCTTCTTTCCTTCTTTCCTTCCTTCCTTCCTTCCTTCCTCAGAACTTTAGACTAAATAGGGGTTAAAAAGAATTCACTAACAGTGTTGTGAATCAATAAATGCTTAATAAAGATCATTAAGAGCTTGAAGTAAAGTGTAGGGTTCAGGCCCTGCATTTCTGATTGGCCAATAATAGCGACATCAGATTGGTCCGTTCAGGGGAATCTGATTGGCTATTAATGAGCCTCTTCCATTGGTTAATGGAGCTAGCGCTCCCAGTATTTTCATTGGTTAAATAAGTTAAGAGTTGCCTATATAAAGGGGCCCATCGTGGCCATCAGTTGAGCTGTTTAACATGTAAATAAAGAGTTTGAAGTTCACTGTTTCACTGGCTTGTCTCCATCCTTGCACCCATGCTCAGAACATAACACTGGCGACGAAGGTGGGATGTGGAGACATCAGAGCTTGCTGAATGATGAAGAACTATAACCGAGCACGTGGCTGAACGCACCAATGGCGGAACCATGTCCGGCAGCGTCATACCACCCGCTCCATTCGACCCGGCACAAGAAGACTGGGACTCATATTTGGATCGCTTCCAGATGTTTCTGGAAACCAACAATTTAAAGGATGCCACTACTGGAAAGAAACGAGCGGTATTCCTAACTCATTGCTGGCCAACCATATTCAAGATGGCCAAGGCACTAGCAAAACCAGCAGAAGTAAAGTCCATGGACTGGGATATCCTCGAACCACTACTAAGGGCTCACTACGCACCGACCGTGCCAACGCTCGTGAGAAGGCATGAATTCTATCAGAGAAGTCAGCGGAAGGGCGAAAGCGTTGCTGATTTCATTGCAGATCTCCAGAATCTGGGAGGCCTATGCGAGTTTACCGACTTAGAAGAAGCCCTAAGAGACCGAACCATTCTGGGATTAGATGCACCAGGTACTCAGAGTAAATTAATGGCAAAGCGCGACATCACCCTTAAAGACGCCATAGCTGAAGCTACTGCAGCAGAAGCAACCAGGAAGTCGGCTGCCCAAATGCGGCGCACACACACCACGGTTTGCCAACGAGCCAGCGACATTTCACCTCAGTCAGAGGGACATCTAGAAACAGCCCACCACGAGGACCTCGACTCGTAGTCAGAGGTCCATCGACTTCGGTCCAAACGGGACCAATGCCAGAAATCACAGTACAAATGCGCCGGGTGTGGAGCAAGCCACCCCCGGTCAGAATGCAAATTCCTCGATGCGCTCTGCCATGTGTGCGGGAAAAGAGGCCATATAGGACGGGTCTGTAGAAGCAAGCCAGGACCTAGCCAGCCCTCAAGGGGGGCTAACTATCGCCAACCGACGGGAAGTCGTCCTGTGAAGCGAGAACCCGTGAACCACCAATGGAACAACCACTCCTACAGAAACAAAACCCTAAACCACCCAACGAAGCGAGAAGAGGCTCACCAAATGATTACGATCGGTCACGCCTCATCACTGGATGCCAAAAAGATCCGAGTGAAAGTGGCCATCGAAAACCAGCCCTGCCTGATGAAAGTCGATTCAGGATTGTCTCCTGATGGTTTCCTGGAAGACCCTCAAGCAGCTCATCCCCACTATCCATAAGCAAGACCTCCGGTTCCAAAGATTCATACTTAAGGACTATCAAGGAAATCGAATCCCGGTTGTTGGATCCAGCCGAGCACAGGTATCGTTTAAGAACCGTACAGTATTTCTACCCCTGACTGTCATCGACAAGGATCGGCCTAGTTTGTTAGGCCTCCAATGGTTCGCTCCACTTGGAATTGAAGTGGCCGGCATTCACCGAACCTACAGCAGCGATTGGGAGGAAGACCTCATCCACGAATTCCAGGACGTCTTCACGGAAAAATTAGGCGAGCACAAGGGGACCCCGATATCGTTTAACCTCAATCCTGAAATAGCTCCCATCCGCCTTAAGCCTCGCTGAGTTCCCTTTGCCCTTAAACCAAAGATTGACGAGCAGCTTGATAAATTAATAGCCCAGGGAGTGCTAGAACCAACCGATCACTCTCCCTGGGAAACCCCAATCGTAATGCCCATCAAGCCGGATGGATCAATAAGAATTTGTGGGGACTACTGAGCCACCCTGAACCACACCCTTCAACAAAACACTTACCCAGTACCGGTGGTACAACACCTCCTCCATTCCCTGGGGGGCGGAAAAGTTTTCGCTAAACTAGACTTAGCCCAGGCATACCAACAACTGCCTGTTGACAAAAAAACAGCAGAGGCTCAAACAATCGTTATGCACAGAGGCGCGTTTAAATGTAACCGGCTCCAGTTCGGAGTGAGCGTAGCCCCGGAAATCTTTCAAAGCTTAATGGAGAGGCTATTACAAGGGATAAAAGGTGTTGTTCCATATTTTGATGATGTGTTAATCGTAGCTCCAACCCAGAAAATACTAAAGGAACGCCTGAGGTTGGTTCTCCAGAGATTTAAAGACTCCGGTCTCAAAGTTAAAAAGAACAAGTGTTATTTATGTACAGATCGCGTAGAATTTTTGGGATATTTAATTGATAGTCAAGGCATTCACCACACCGATAACAAACTCAGGGCGATCAAGAATGCCCCAAAACCCCGGAACAAGGCCGAACTCCAGACTTTTCTGGGCCTTATCAATTTTTATAATGTTTTCCTGCCTCACAAAGCAACCGTAGCTGAGCCACTACATCGTTTATTGGACAAAAAAGCAACCTGGGTATGGGGACGTAGAGAAGAACAGGCGTTTCGACATGTAAAAGATTTATTGACTTCTGACTCTGTCCTGATGCAGTATAACGAGACTTTGCCTTTAACGATCACATGTAATGCATCCCCATTTGGGGTGGGCGCCATTTTAAGCCACGTTTTGCCAAACGGTAATGAAGCCCCTGTTGCTTATTTTTCAAAGACGTTATCAAAAACAGAACGCAACTATAGTCAACTTGACAAGGAGGCCCTTGCTATAGTGTCCGTGGTTAAGAGATTTCATGAACATGTGTATGGCCGAGCATTTACCATAGTGACTGACCACAAACCTTTGCTGAGAATAATCACGGGAGATAGGCCAACACCATATATATTATCTCCCAGAATGACCCGCAGGTCAGAATTTTTGGCGGCATACAATTACAAATTACAACATCGCCCAGGGAAGGCCATTCCCCACGCTGACACATTGAGCTGTGCACCTCTTCCAGAGACTATTGATGACCCCGCTCCAACGGTCACAACGCTGCAGATCGAGACACTTCAAACGCCACCATTAACGGCCCGGGATATCACGATGGAAACAAAACACAACCCCATTTTAGCATGAGTCCTCAGTTGGGTCGAGCGGGGATGGCCGTTAGACCAAATATCTGACGACTACGCCCCATTCAAAAATTGGCAAATGGAACTATTTTCTCAAAAGGGCTGCATTATCTGGAGTGATAGAGTTGTCGCCCCAGAGCGGTTGCGACCAGTGATACTAAGGACCTTGCATGATGGCCACCCTGGTATCGTACGTATGAAAGCCCTTGCACAAAGCTACGCATGGTGGCCGGGTATTGACAAGCAGATAGAGACATGGGTAAAAGCCTGTCGCAAATGCCAGGAAGTAAGCAACGCCCCGCCGAAAGCAACCCCAACTGAATGGGAAACGTCGAGGAGACCATGGTCCCGCATTCATCTGGACTTTGCGGGTCCTAAGGGACACACATTCTTACTGACAGTGGATGCCTACTCGAACTGGCTTGAAATCCACGAAATGAGGAATACAACGACCGAAGCAGTCATCAGAAAACTGGACAGACTCTTTGCGACACACGGATTACCAGGCGTTCTGGTATCCGCCTCAATTTACCGCGCTGTCCTTCGAACAGTACCTGGCGGACCACGGTATCTGACATGCGCTGACTTCGCCAGCGCACCCTGCAGCCAACGGAAGGGCCAAGCGCATGGTCCAATTCGTCAAGAAAACCTTGCATAAGATGGACTATGGTGACATAGAATACAAGATTAACCAGATACTCCTTTTACAGCATATCACTCCGCACAGCATCACCAATAAAACTCCCACCGAGTTATTAATGGGACGGAAGCTCCGCTCCCACCTCGACCGCCTACATCCAGCATATAAACCTGAAAAGCCACACGGTTCTAGCGGGAAATGTCGCAATTTCCAGGTAGGCAATTTGGTTTTTGCTAGGAACTTTTCGGGTGCTCCTTTGTGGGTTGAGGCAACTATAGTACAAGTAATTGGCCCTAGATCGTACCGTGTAAAATGTTCGTGACAATAGAATTTGGAAACACCATATTGATCAGCTGCGTTCAAGGCTACAGTCGGGGATCTCCGAGCCCCCTGATTTCCAAACCGAGGGGGGAGGAGATAGCGAGGAAGCTGAATTTGAAGCGGCAGAAAGTTTAAGCGGTAGTAATGATCGCTCAGAGGCAGCACGTGATGGAACTGGAATGGGGGTGGCCTCGCCTCAAAGAGATTCCGAAAGCAGTAGCGACGACGAAAATTCAAATGCGGAACGGGAGGCACCTTTTTCACAAGACAACGTCCTACCCCAACAAGACTGTAGCTAAATACCGGGAGGACAACGAAAATCTAATAGACAGTCGAAACAACCTGCCTACCTCAAAGACTACATGACCGCGCCCCTTAAACGGAACCTGGAGGGAAGGGGTGTTGTGAATCAATAAATGCTTAATAAAGATCATTAAGAGCTTGAAGTAAAGTGTAGGGTTCAGGCCCTGCACTTCTGATTGGCCGATAATAGCAACATCAGATTGGTCCGTTCAGGGGAATCTGATTGGCTATTAACGAGCCTCTTCCATTGGTTAATGGAGCTAGCGCTCCCAGTGTTTTCATTGGTTAAATAAGTTAAGAGTTGCCTGTATAAAGGGTCCCATCGTGGCCATCAGTTGAGCTGTTTAACATGTAAATAAAGAATTTGAAGTTCACTGTTTCACTGGCTCGTCTCCATCCTTGCACCCATGCTCAGAACATAACAAACATCATCCACATATTGCCCCTTCAGCTTAGATGTTAAATCAAAATCTCATGAAATTGTGTGATTTTAGCCATTTTTGAAAAACTGAAATGATTATTTAATGTTGGGTGTTGTCATTCTTTCCCTCCCCCCCCCCCAGAAAGCGTGTGTGTATGTGTAAATTTTATTGTAAAGAATTTTTAACAGGATAAAACCATGTAAATATTGGGAGAAAATAAAGAAAAAATACTGAATAGTGAAAATGAGAGGGGAAAAAAAAGAAAAATAATAAAGAAGTGGCTTCTGATCTTCTTCACAGCAGTTATACATATATTTATATTTTACTCTCAGGCTCAAAGGTTACATCATAATTTCATTCCTTCCGCAAGCTATCCCTTCTAATGATAGAATTCATAGGCCATAAGTTTATTTTTCTCTTTTTTCAGCAAAAAGCCCATAAGAAGTTTCCAGTCACTAATAAATCAAACAAACTAATTTTGCCATCTCTGCTAATTCTGTCATGTTCATCAACCATTTCTCCAATGTGGGTATTTTGAATTATTTCCATTTTTGCACAAGAGTGATCATGTATAAAAGTAATCTTCCATGACTCTTTTCTAATTGTCTATTAATCTCAGCAAGAAAAGTTCTGGTTTCCAAAATAAATACATTCTACCTATTTTTTTTCTAGAGTCATATACTTAAAAGACAATGTTTATTAAATGATGTACAAATTGAACAAATTGTTTATTAAATGATTGTACATCATTTAATAAATATTCTCTTTTAAGTTGTAAAACTTAAAAAAAAAAAAACTTAACCCAGGATGCTTGGGAAACTCTGAAAAATGAGATTATAAAAGCCCAGTTTAACATGATGCTACAGAGAAAAAACAAACTAGCATGATGTAAGTTTTAGGCCTTTCAATCACATTTTCCCATTCTTCCATCAATACGTTGCATCCAAAGTTCTTAGCTGATGTTATCGTAAGTTTTCACTTGTTATTTTTCCATTCCAAATTTCAATAAAAGTTTCCATATTTTACTAATTACATGTTCATCATTTATATATAATTCAACTTCAGTTTCAAATTCTGTCTTCTGCTGTTCAATTCCAAATAACCCCTCTGCAGCCTGTTGCTTTTTTGATTTCATCTTATATTCTCATTGAATCATAAGGTCGGAACTTTGGTGGAGAGTGTTATGGACTAAGCCAACACAGCAATACAACCCTCAACAGCTTCGTCTTGCAGCAGGCTTGTAATCCTGCACTTCTCATTGGCCCGAAGATAGCGAATCGTGATTGGTCGTTTTTGGCCATTCTGATTGGCTGTTAATGGGACCCCCTGATTGGACGCTTGTGAAAGCGGTAGACTCAGTTCATTGGTTGTTTGACGGCAGCCAGCTCTATAAAAGAGCTGCTGCTGCCCAGGTATTTTGCTCTGTTCTTTCCTGTTAAATAAAGAGTTGAAGTCACCATTCAATGTCTCGTCTCCGTTCCTTGTGCCAATGCCCAGGACTTAACACTGGCGACGAAGGTGGGATGCGGAGACGATAGAGCTGACTAAGAACGCATCGAGCAAGACAGAGCATGTGGCAAAAGAGCGCACGCAACAAACGGCAAGATGACCAGCGGCGCCTTACCACCCGCTCCATTCGACCCAGCAACCGAAGGCTAAGACTCGTATATAGATGGCTTCCAGATGTTCCTGGAAATCAACAACTTAAAAGATGCTACGACTGGCAAGAAACGAGCGGTGTTCCTGACTCATTGCGGCCCCGCCGTTTTCAAAATGGCTAAAGCACTAGCAAAACCAGCGGAAGTGAAGACCATGGATTGGGATACCCTTGCTCCAATCCTCCGGGCCCATTACGCACCCGCAGTACCTATACTGATACGAAGACACAAATTTTACCAGGGACCAACGGAAGGACGAGAGCGTTGGTAATTTTGTAGCCGACCTCCGGAACCTAGGAGGCCTTTGTGGTTTTGCAAACTTAGAGGAAGCCCTGAGAGACCGCATAGTTCTGGGCTTAAATGCACCACACGTGCAGAGTAAACTGATGGCGAAAGGTGACATCAGCCTTACAGATGTCATCGCCGATGCTACTGCCGCAGAAGCAACCAGGAAGTCAGCCACTGGAATGCGCCGAGCGAATGCACCACTTCGCCAACTCGCCAACGAGATCCCACTCGCCACTGAGAAGCACGCTACCACTACCCACCATGAAGACCTTGAGTCATCCTCAGACAGTGATGAAGAGGAGGTCCACCGGCTCCGCTCAGAACGAGAGCAAAGGAACCAGAGACATCCGCGCCAATGTGCTGGTTGCGGGGCAAACCACCCACGATCAGACTGCAAATTCCTCGAAGCACTCTGCCGTAACTGCGGGAAAAAAGGCCACATCGCGAAGGTCTGCAGAAGCAGACGAGAGTCCAGTCCCAACCGAAGGGAGAACAACCTCCATCGGGAGATAAGCAAACCTCCTGAGAACCAGGACCATCTGAACCACCAATGGAACAACCACTACTATTACAGAAACCAAGCACCTGCCTCTTCAACGAGACGAGAAGAGGCCCAGCAAACCATTATCATCGGCCATGCTTCATCATTCGATGCAAGAAAGATCCGCGTAAGGGTTACTATTGAGAATCAACCGTGCGTGATGGAAGTCGATTCGGGATCATCCCTATCGATGGTATCCTGGAAAACCCTCAAACAGCTGGTCCTTGCCATTTGCCGCCAGGACCTCAGCATGCAACGAATCATCCTGAAAGACTACCAGGGAAACAGAATCCCAGTTGTCGGTTCCAGCAATGTCCAAGTATCCTTTAAGGACCGCACAGCAACACTTCCCCTGACTGTCATCGATTGTGACCGACCCAGCTTGTTAGGATTACAGTGGTTCGCCCCACTAGGGATTGAACTAGCCGGCATACACCAAACCAGAAGTGACGACTGGGAAGAAGCTCTCATCCAGGAATTCCAGGATGTGTTCACAGGAACATTAGGCAAGTACAAGGGGACCCCTATATCATTTAATCTCAGCCCCGATGTAGCTCCCATTCGACTTAAGCCTCGTCGAGTACTGTTTGCTTTAAAACCGAAGATCAACGAGCAGCTAGATAAACTGATAGCCCAGGGCGTATTGGAACTGATTGACCACGCCTGCTGGGAAACCCCGATAATAACGCCCATGAAGCCAGATGGTTTGTTAAGAATTTGCGGGGATTACCGGGCCACCCTAAATCATGCTCTTCAACAGAGTGCTTATCCAGTACTGGTGGTTCAACACCTTCTTCATTCCCTGGGTGGCGGAAAAATATTTGCAAAATTGGACTTAGCTCAGGCGTACCAGCAACTACCTGTAGATGCAGCAACTGCAGAAGCCCAGACAATACACATGGAGGTGCTTTTAAGTGCAATAGACTCCAATTCGGAGTAAGCGTGGCGCCGGGCATTTTCCAAAGTTTAATGGAGAGACTATTACAAGGCATAAAAGGCGTCGTGCCTTATTTTGACGACGTTCTAATAGCTGCCCCCACTAAGGAGTTATTAGTACAACGACTCAGAAAAGTCCTGCAGAAATTCAAAGACGCTGGTCTGAAAGTAAAAAGAGACAAGTGTCAACTTTGTATGGAGAGAGTGGAGTTCCTGGGATACCTTTTCGACAGACAGGGAATCCACCCCATCGAAAAAAAACTAACCGCAATCAAAAAAGCCCTGAGACCTAGGAATAAGACAGACCTCCAAGCCTTCCTGGGACTCATTAACTTTTATAACATTTTCTTGCCCCAGAAGGCAACCGTAGCCAAGCCCCTACATAGACTCCTCGATAAAAAGGCTTCCTGGGTTTGGGGACGGCGTGAAGAGAAAGTGTTCAAAGAGATAAAGGACCTTTTAACCTCCGATGCTGTATTAATGCAAAACAATGAGACTCTACCTCTGATGGTTACCTGTGATGCCTCACCATTTGGAGTAGGAGCCATCTTAAGCCATATCCTACCAAATGGAAATGAGGCACCCATTGCGTTCTTTTCAAGAACTTTGTCTAAAACCGAAAGGAACTATAGTCAACTTGATAAAGAGGCCCTCGCTATTGTATCCGCAATTAAACATTTCCATGAATATGTATATGGGAGATCCTTTACCATAATTACAGACCACAAGCCGCTACTTGGTATTTTGGTGGGAAACAAACCAACTCCCCATATCTTATCACCAAGAATGACACGTTGGTCAGAATTTTTAGCTGCCTACGATTATCGATTGCAACATCACCCAGGGAAAACCATTCCCCACACTGATGCTTTGAGCCGCTCTCCACTACCAGACATTATAGAGGACCCTGCTCCAACGGTAGCTGTATTACAAATCAAAATCCTCAAATCGCCGCCACTAACCGCTCGAGACATATCCTTAGAGACAAAAAAGGACCCTGTTTTGGCACGAGTCCTCAGCTGGGTAGAACAGGGTTGGCCGGATGGTGCAACCAATGACACGTTCAAGCCATTTAGGCATCGTCAAACAGAACTATTTTCCCAGAAAGGCTGCATAGTGTAGGGAGACAGAGTCATAGTCCCGGAGAAATTGCAATATAGGGTGTTGAAAATGCTGCACGATGGACATCCAGGCATTGTGCGGATGAAGGCAGTAGCCAGGAGTTGTGCATGGTGGCCTGGTTTAGATAAACAAATAGAGACCTGGGTAGCAAAATGTAGTAAATGCCAGGAGACTTGCTCCGCTCCTCCAAAGACTCCCCCAACTCAGTGGGAAACGCCTCAAGGTCCTTGGTCCTGCATCCACGTTGATTTTGCGGGACCCACAAGAGGACACACTTTCCTCCTAACAGTGGATGCCTATTCAAACTGGCTCAAAGTCCACAAATGAAAAGCACCACCACAGATGCAGTCACCAAAACACTGAATAAACTATTCGCTACCCACGGACTTCCCGATGTCCTGGTCTCAGATAATGCCCCCCAATTCACTGTCCTGCCATTTGAACAATACCTGGCAGATCAGGGCATCCGCCATGCTTTAACATCGCCAGCTCACCCTGCGGCCAATGGTACAGCTGAGAGAATGGTTCAATTTGTAAACCAGACCCTGCACAAAATGGACCACGGCGACATTGATGACAAAATTAACCGAATGCTTCTTCTCCAACACATAACCCCAAACAGCACCACGAACAAAACCCCAGCTGAACTCCTCATGGGCCAGAAACTTCGCTCACATCTCGATCGCCAGAACAACCCCCAGGATCCAGCAGCAAGTGTCGAGCATTCCAGGAAGGGGACCTTGTGTTTGCAAAAAACTTCTTGAGCGACCCATTGTGGGTCCCGTGACAATAACACAACTTACAGGACCCCGATCCTATCGCCTACAAACAGCAGATGGTAAGATGTGGAAACGCCACATAGACCAGCTCCGTTCCAGATTAGCACCAGAACCGCTTGCTGGGGGGGGAAGGAACGTTGAGGAAGACGAAGAAGAAATGATAATCAAAACCCAACAGCCCGCACAACCAACCAGGGGATATTCACCATCCGAAGGAGAACCGAGCCAGGGAGTGGCCTTGCCACGTGAAAGCACCGCAATGGAAGTGGATCCAGGGAACCCGGAAGACAGCACTGACGTAAGCAGGGAAAGCAGCCTGGGACCACAATCTTTGCCATCCAACCCAGTTAGCAGCCCACCAGAACCAGAACCAGGACAGAACCCAGTGGAACAGTGCAGGTCAAGCAGACAGGTGAAGCGACCTGCCTACTTGCGAGAATACGTCACCCCACCCCTCAGACGGAACCAATGGGGGGAAGGGTGTTATGGACTAAGCCAACACAGCAATACAACCCTCAACAGCTTCGTCTTGCAGCAGGCTTGTAATCCTGCACTTCTCATTGGTCCGAAGATAGCGAATGGTGATTGGTCATTTTTGGCCATTCTGATTGGCTGTTAACAGGACTCCCTGATTGGATGCTTGTGAAAGCGGTAGACTCAGTTCATTGGTTGTTTGACGGCAGCCAGCTCTATAAAAGAGCTGCTGCTGCCCAGGTATTTTGCTCTGTTCTTTCCTGTTAAATAAAGAGTTGAAGTCACCGTTCGATGACTCGTCTCCGTTCCTTGCGCCCATGCCCAGGACTTAACAGAGAGTGACCATGTCATACTGGAATTCAACATAATTTGGGCAAAAGTAATCAAACAAAGTCAAACTGCTGTCTCAGACTTTAAGAGAGCTGACTTCAACAAGCTTAGATAGCGATTAGGAAGGATTCCATAGATAGAAATCTTAGAAGGAAAAGCAACCCAGGATGCTTGGGAAACTCTGAAAAATGAGTTTATAAAAGTCCAGTCTAATATGATGCTACAGAGAAAAAAACAAAGAGAGCCCAGTTGAAACTAGCATGATTGGATAAAGAACTTTCTGATAAACTGAGAAACAAGTATTAAAAAAACAAAAAGAGGGCATAAAACTAAAACAGAATACCAACAAATAGCCTGAATCTGCAAGTGAGGAAAGCTAAGGTTCAAGATGAAGTAAGTCTTGCAACAAATGCCAAAAATAATTTTTAAAAGTGTATTTCAATATGCAAGAAACAACAACAAAAACCAGCCAAGTAAATAATAAATAAGAATAAGAACAAGAAAGGGAAAAGAGAATTTTCTATGCCCTGTAAGGACATGATGAAAGAATTAAACTTAATAGACTTATGGAGAAAACTAAACTCAGAAAAGAAACAGTTCACATATTATTCAAATCCACACAAAATCTGGACCAGAATAGATATGGCCTGGATGGATGGGGAATTGGCCAATGAAATAAAAGAAATTAAAATCCTACCAAATGAATGGGCCGACCACAACCCAATACAATTAATTTGGAGAGATAGGAGAAAAACAATGAAAAGATGGACATTAAATACGCAGTTAATAAACGAAGAAGAGTACATTAATAAGCTGAAAGAGGAATTAAATTATTTTCTAAAAGAAAATAATAATGAAGCAACCACGAACAAAATATTTGGGATACAATGAAGGCAATTATAAGAGGAACAACAATCTCTTATAATGCCATGAGAAATAAAAGAATACATGCCCAACAAAATAAATTCCAACAACAAATTAAAGAATTAGAAATACAACTACAAAAATCCCCTAAAAACCAGAGAACACAAAATCAGTTAATAACAATTAAACATAAATTGAACTTACTTGAACAAGATAAAATAGAAATTAACTTGAAAAGGTCCAAACAAAATTATTTTGAGCATGCAAATAAACCAGGAAGATGGTTATCCCATAAACTTAAAAAAGTGAAAGAGATTGATACACCAACTAATGGATGAGAAAGATATCTTGCAACATGAGATAGTGAAGAAAAAAGATACCATTTATAACTATTTTCAAAGATTATATAAAAAGGAGGAAGTTAATGAAGATAAAATAAGAACTTATTTAGAGGAGACGAATGACAAGGTAATTGGAGAGGAATGGATAGAATTATTGAATAGAGATATTACATGGTCTGAATTGAAGTCAGCAACGGAGAATCAAAGTAATAACAAATCTCCAGGACCAGATGGGATTTCGGCAGAACTATATAAAGCAATAATGGAACTAGTAGGACCACTGATGCTGGAAGTGTTTAATGAGGTACTTCTGGCAGCCAAGATGCCAGACTCGTGGAGGGGGGCGCTGATTTCGCTAATCCCGAAGGAGGATGCAGATCATAGATACATTAACAACTATAGACCGATTTCACTTTTAAATGCCGATTATAAATTATTTACTTCTATCATAGCTAATAAAGTAAAACAAGCTTTAAATCCACATATCCACAAAGATCAAAATGGATTTATTCTGTCCCGACAAATAAAGAACAATTTAAGAACCGTTATCGATGTCCTAGAATATTATGAAGCCCACCCGGAGAAACAATCCACACTCATTGTTTTAGATGCTGAGAAAGCATTTGACAACTTAAATTGGCACTTTTTAATTCAAAAAATTTACAATATGAGTCTTGGCACCAAATTTGAAAACATTATAACAACAATTTACAATACACAACAGGCTAATATACTAATCAATGGTGAACAAACAGGTCCAATAAATATAGAAAAAGGTGTCAGACAGGGCTGCCCTCTCTCACCTCTTCTTTTCATTTTTGCCCTAGAATCACTCTTAACACGGGTTAGACAAAATTCTGAAATTAGAGGAGTGAGGGTCAAATCAGAAGAATATAAACTACAGGCGTTTGCTGATGATATGGTTTTCTTTTTGGAGGAACCCATGGAAAAAGGATATAATCTAATAAAAGAATTAGAATGATTTGGCGCAGTGGCAGGATTAAAAATTAATAGAAAAAAGATGAAATTAATGACCAAAAACTTAACAGAAAACCAGAAGGAAGAATTAGAAGCAATGATGGGGATACAGGTAACAAAAAGGTTCAAATATTTAGGAATATGGTTAACACCACAAGGTAAATCACTCAAAGTGAACAATTATGATAAACTACTTCAACAAACAAAGAAAGATTTAGAATCCTGGAATAAGCTGCAGCTCTCCTTATTGGGCAGGATTGCCTCGATTAAAATGAACATATTACCAAAATTTCTTTATTTATTCCAGACAATTCCAATTAAGTTGCCAAAAAATTTTTTCGAAGAATTAAATAAGATTACACTTAAATTTATTTGGCAGGAGAAAAAACTCAGGATCAATGTAAAGGCCTTACAAGATGCGAAAAGTAGAGGGGGTCTAGCTCTTCCAAATTGGGAATTATATTATTCGGCAGCTATCCTATTATGGTTAAAAGACTGGGTGAACTTACTTAATAAAAGAATTTTAGCATTAGAAGGACATGATCTCCAGAGAGGGTGGCATGCCTTCTTATGGGAAGTGGGGAAACCCAAGCAGTCTTACTTTCATAGACACCTCATTGGGGACTCATTATTAATTAATTGGAAAAAAATATGCAAAAAACACTATCTAAAAATTCCGATCTGGCTATCAACAATGGAGGCAATGGTACACCCCAATAACAAAACATAACAAAAATGATTAAATATAAAGATTTATTAGATCCGCAAGAAAAATTAAAAACTTGACAAGAATTACAGGAACAGGGATTTAAAATTGATCAGTGGTTATATATACAAATCCATAGCAGATACAAACAAGATATAAAAGACTTTGGAATTTATAACAAACTGCAGTATTTAGATAAAATTTTACTAGGATCAAACAAAAAGAACATATCCAAATTCTATAAATACTTACTGGAAGTAGAATTAGAACAAGAGATAGTCAAAGGGAACATGATAGCCTGGAGCAGGAATGTCGGAAGAAGTATTACATTATCAGAATGGGAAAAGATTTGGAACAGAAATATTAAGATTACAAAATCGGCAGCATATAAAGAAAATACATACAAAATGTTTTATAGATGGCACTTGCTCCCTTCGAGGTTGGCGAAAATGAACCCAAACACGAGTCCAAAATGCTGGAAATGTAAAAGCATAGAAGGAACCTACTTTCATATGTGGTGGTCTTGCAAAGAAACCCAGAAATATTGGCAAAAAATCAGAAAATGGTTGGAGGAGATAACCAAGGAACAAATCAAATACAAACCAGAGTTCTTCCTACTAGGGATCTCCGATAAACATTTACCCAAAAAGATGAAATATGTAACAATTCATATCCTAACTGTGGCCAGATTAGCATTCGCCCAGTGTTGGAAATCACTTTATACACCGACAGAACAAATGGTCATCCAGAAAATATGTGATTGTGCAGAAATGGATAAATTAACTATAGCACTGAAAAACAAAGAGCCTTCAACATTTTACGATAATTGGAACTCTGGTTACTCCAGAGATAAACTGCTTAATGGACAATGGGTAATTTAAGCATAGATATCGATAAGATGTGTGTATTCAAACTAAGGTAGGAGAATTAGATCTTGCAGAATGTCAAAAAGGATATTGTCTGTTTTTAAATGTATCCTTTTCTTTTCTTTTCTTTCTCTTTCTTTGTTTCTTTGTTTCTTTCTTTCTTTTATATCTCTTCTTCTCTTCTCTTTCTGGTTTGTAAGACTGAGTGTTTTTTGTTTTTGTTTTTTTCCCTTTTGTGTATGTAATGTCGATATGTTTTTAATTGTAAATTTAATAAAATTTATTTATATATAGAAACTAGCATGATTGCATAAAGAACTTTCTGATAAACTGAGAAACTAGTATTAAAAAAATGAAAAGAGGGCATAAAACTAAAACAGAATACCAACAAATAGCCTGAATCTGCAAGTGAGGAAAGCTAAGGTTCAAAATGAAGTAAGTCTTGCAACAAATGCCAAAAATAATTTTTAAAAGTGTATTTCAATATGCAAGAAACAACAACAACAAAAACCAGCCAAGTAAACAATTCAAAGCCTTCAGACCTCTTATCTTTGTTGCTCTTTCCAAGGTTTCAGCATCTTTTTTGTATTGTGCTGACCAGAACTGGACACAATTCAAATGCGGCCTCACCAGTGTGGTATAGAATGGTCCTATCATTTCTTATGATCTTGATGCTATCCCCCTGTTGATGCAGTCCAAGACTGCATTGGCTTTTATGGGAGCTGCAGCATAATGCTGGCTCATATCTTAAGTACTTCTATTGAGCCATGTACTGCCAATTCTGAACTTATGCACCTGACTTTTCCTGCTGAGGTTCAGAACCTTACTTTTATATCACTGAACTGCATCTTATTGGAGAGGGCCCAATGTCAACTTCCTTTTCAATCTTGAGTCTACCTTCTAAAGTGTCAGCAAACCCTCCCAGTTTTGGATCACATGCAAATTTAGAATATAGAGTAACAGAGTTGGAAGGGACATCCAAGGTCTTCTAGTTCAACAGAAAACCCTATACCATTTTAGACAGATGGCTGTCCATTGTCCCCACTGCATGTTTCCCTCCACCTGGATGAGGTTCCATTGGGGACCGTACATTGAGGGTGGTTGGTCAGCTAACTACAAATCTATCTGGAGTGCTACTGTCTATCCCACATTGTTCTCTCTGACCATGAAGTAGGTTATGGTCTAGTTTACCAAAGTAAATATCATTTGCTGAAATCTAAGTATTTTCTACCTACAACATTTTCTTGATCTACTAATTTAGTCACTTTATCAAAGAAGGCAAGATTTATTTAACATGACCTGTTCTTAATAAGCCCATTATGGTTTCTAGATTAGCTCACAAATATGCTGCTTGATTACTTTTTCCAGAATTTTCATGATATTGGAGCACAGAACAGGGTGATTGGTCTGTAGTTTCCTGGGTCCATCATTTTCACTTTTTAAAATGTTGGAACCACATAAATACTCTTCCAGTTCTCCTATGTTCCAGGAACTCTGAAAGATTTCATTTGGTGGTTCTGAGATAAAGTTTGCCAGCTTCTTTAGCACTCTGGGGTGTAAACTATTAAGTCCTGGAGACTTGAGCTCTTTCAGAGCAGTTAGGTGTTCTCCTTACATACAGTTTTTTGACCTGCATTCCTCATCTGAAAAGTGATGCTTTTTATATATTTCTGCTCTGCAAGCTAAACTGGTTGTGGAGAAAAAAAGAGGGAGACCTGCCTATTACTTTCATCACTGTAATTGATACATTTTTGCTTTTGGATTACAAATAAAAAAATGGAGATCACCAGGAAAGTGGTCTGCTTTTTTTCCCTATAAAATGCTACTGATGCTAAGATTCCTAAAGGCATTTTTGAGGGCATGATTTGGGTTCATATCTATTCCATAGACATAACATAACCCTTCTAATATAACGATTCTTAAAATCTACATTATCGTTCAGTTTATCAGATTGGATACAGAATTTTGTTCTATAATTTAAATCAGGGGTCTTCAAACTTGACAGCTTTAAGACTTATGGACTTCAACTCCCAGAATTCTTCCTCCAGTCAATTTAGTTCAGGAATTCTGGGAGTTGAAGTCCACAAGTCTTAAACTTGCCAAATTTGAAGACCCTTGATTTAAATAAATGCTCTATTCAAAAGTTTCATACATTCAGTGCGACATTTTACTTTACACACAAGGTGGTGCTATTGCACCAAACAGTAGAAAGAGAGATCAGTTTACTTCAGAATGATCTAGTCATTACACAAAGGAATCTCAGAACAAAAGGCAACAGCTCTCAATTAAATCTTGAGAAACTTCTGAAGAAAATATCCAAGCATGAATACCAAAAAATACTGAACAAAAATCTAAAAGAAATTGTAGAGGCTGCTTTACAAAGAATTATATTCCCAGAAAGAGGCTGAGAAAATGGAAGCATCTCATCCTAGCAGGCAAGTGGTCTTGTTCTTTATTTCTCTATGTAGCTCTGGTATATTGTGTGAACCATTCCACTATTCAGTGCCTGAGGGGAAGAAAGCTGGATCAATAGTAGCAAATGTTCTAAAAGATTTGAAAGTAGATGTGAAGGAGCTCTCTGCTCGCAGAGCACAGTTGATTTCTAAGACTTCCAGGCAGAATTTCCAGCTGGATCCTCATTCTGGGAATATAATATTGAGGGATAAAATTGACCGAGAAGCTTTGTGTGGTCTGAGTGATCCTTGCATTCTGTTCTTTGAAATTGTATTGGAAAATCCTTTGCAAGTGTTCAGAATTGAAGTTCAAGTAGAAGATGTCAATGATAATTCCCCTACATTCTCTCAGAATCAATTCCTTTTTGAAATACCCGAACAGACTCCCATAAATGTGCGTTTCCCTTTGGAGACAGCCCATGATTTAGACAAAGGGGAAAATGCTATCCAGAACTACATACTTAGCCCAAACGAATATTTTAAGCTGGACGTACAAAGTCAAAATGATGGCAGGAAATATGCAGAACTGGTTTTGACAAAACCATTAGACCGCGAGGTGATCCCTCAGTTTATCCTCACTCTGGAAGCTGTGGATGGAGGGATCCCAAGGAGAACTGGCACAGCACAGATAATTATTGATATTCTGGATAACAATGATAATGTGCCCCAATTTGAACAAACAGTATATAAAGTTCAGCTAATAGAAAATAGTCATCCAGGTTCATTGGTTGTTAAAGTTGAAGCCACTGACAAAGACATTGGATCCAACGCTCACATCATTTACACTTTTAGCCAAGCACCAGCAGAAGTACTCCGATCATTCAGGTTAAACAATCATACTGGGGAAATTATGCTTGTAGGGAAAATTGATTATGAAGAAAAACGCAATTATGAACTCAACATCAAAGCTACAGATGGAGGGGGATTGTCTGCATATTGCAAAGTACTTATTGATATTGAGGATGAAAATGACAATTACCCTGAGGTAACTATATCATCCATCACCAATCCCCTACCAGAAAACTCTCCATCAGAAACACTGTTGGCTGTATTCAGTGTCAAGGATGAAGATTCTGGACATAATGCCAGAACTACCTGCAATATCGATGTAAATCTACCTTTTCAACTAAAACCCACAAAGAACAATTACTACCAGCTTGTAACTCAACAGCCATTGGACAGAGAAGAAACGCCACAATATAACATCACCATCACAGCCACCGACCAAGGTTCTCCCAGACTCACTTCAGTGACAGTTATTAGCATTCTACTTTCAGACGTCAATGATAACCCCCCAATGTTTGAAAGAAGTTTCTACAATTTGCACTTACGAGAAAACAACATTCCAGGACTGCTCATTGGATCAGTCCATGCTGTGGATGTAGACACAGAAGAGAATGCCAAAATAACCTACTCTCTTTTGTTTGGAAAGATCAGGGAAGAGCCTGCATCATCTTACATCTCCATCAACTCTGAAACTGGGAACTTGTATGCCATTCGATCTGTGGATTACGAGGATATACAGGATTTCCAGGTGATGGTGAGGGCTGTAGACAAGGGCTCCCCTCCACTGAGCTCAGAAACGATGGTCCGAGTTCTTATCACGGATGAAAATGACAATGTCCCCTTCATCCTCTGCCCCCTTCAGAACAGCACTTCTCCATCAAATGATCTGGTTCCCCGGGGAGCAGAGACAGGCTACCTAGTCACCAAAGTGGTGGCAGTGGACAGAGATTCAGGGCAGAATTCTTGGCTTTCCTATCAGTTGCTGAAGGCCACAGATCCAAGTCTCTTTGCTGTTGGGACTCAGAATGGAGAGGTAAAAACCATGAGGCCAATGAACACCCGAGACAGTTTCAAACACACTCTTATTGTGCTAGTTAGGGATAATGGGCATCCTCCTCAGTCTGTCTCTGCAACCCTAAGAATTCTTCTAGTGGACGGCTTCTCTGAGCCTTATATGAAGATTATGGATAATCCTAAGGGTGAAATCCTGCAGGAAGGAGATCATACTCTAACAATGTATTTGATTATCTGCTTGGTTGCCATCTCATCCATTTTTCTGCTTTCTGTCATGGTGTTTATTGCCACCAAGTTTCAGAAGCGAAAGAAGTTCATAGGAAGTTCTCATTCTGCATCAAATTTCCCCGAAGGACCAAATTTGCAAGACAAGTGTGTGGATCCTAATTCTGGGACATCTTCCCAGGCCTACAGTTATGAAGTGTGCTTAGCTGATGGGTCTCTGAGCAGTGAATTCAAGTTTCTTAGGCCTTTCTTTCCTGTTTTTACTATGGAGCATCCAAAAAGTATGCTGAATCCACAGATTGGAAATGAGTGCTGTGATCTTCCTAATCAATTGGAGGAAAGAGAGCATATATCCCAGGTGAGAATGATTATTCATATAATTAAGTTATAAATCTATATAGTTTGAATGACTCAGAAATAATTAATTTTTCAAAATGAAGCATTATCTATTAGCACTTTTATACTGTTTCACAGTGCTTTGCAGCCCTCTCAAAGCAGTTTACAGAATCAGCATATTGCCCCCCAAAATTTGGATCATTTTTCTGACCTCAGAAGAATGGAAGGCTGAGTCAACCTTGAGCTGGCCAGGATAGAACACCTGGCAATTGGCAGAATTAGCCTGCAATTTCTAACCACTGTGCCACCACAGCTGTGTACTAAAGTATATTTACTGTGAATTTCCAGAGAACTAGTTTATTTAGGATGATATATTGACAAATTTGTATTGGGTTTACATGTATTTTGGTTTCTACGTGGGTATTTATCTCCATGAAGCTTGGGGGGAGGGGGAGAAGTTTCTGAAATGCCTTAAAATAAAACTCTACAATTTTCCTGAAGGTGTTTAAAATGTTGCAGATGGTAGAATGGATATTTGGGAGAATGGATGTGAAGTGAATTAAAAACTGTTTAAATGAGGTTTGACTACATTGATTAAAAAAAAAAAGGTTTTGTAATGCAGCTTATGATCAAGACTCAACTTTGATTGGTGGAGAATGATACTAGTAATGTAATGCTTAATCTGGTCAGGTTTGGGGCAACTATGAGGTGAAAATTTCCAGAAATATGAAAAACAAATGGTCAAAAAGAGGAAAACAATACCACAAAAAAACACCCATAAAAAAGCTAAAGAAGGGATATGAAATAGCTGAAGGTTTGAATAATGCAGAGATAATGAGTGAAAAATTGCATATATATATTTTTTGCAATATAGAAAGACATGGGGACAGGATGCCAACATATTGGCTTATTTAGTGGATATTATTAGTTCCCAAGAATGGCCAGTACATTTTGTATATGTAACTCATTCCAAAAGGATGATCATAGAGGGTTGATTTACACCACCTAATTGCCTTGTCACTTGAAAGGGGCTTCCACCATTTTTGGAAAACAGGAACAGAAAATGTCAGCCTTTATTTATCTCCCTCCCATTGCAACCTTGACATCCAGGCACATTTTCTTAGAGCAGTTTGAAAGTAGTCTTCCTTCCTTCTACTTCCCTACTGGGTGTTCCAGCTTTCATGGTGGGCGGTAGGGGTTTTGTCCTCTACTTTATAATAATCACCATTACTGTGGAACCGGTGGGTGGTTAGAGAAAATTTTACTCCTAACAGAGATACAAAAGTGGGCGGTAGGTATAAAAAGGTTGACTACCCCTGATTTAAAGGCTAACCTCATCACTTAATGGGCTACTTAGAGAGGAACGAATGTCTTCTCAACTGAGGAAGCAAAACCCTGTTCCCTAGAGAAATGATGAAAGAGTAGAACTCCCCCCCTCTCCTCCTTTTCTCCTTACACCCACCCCCACTTACATAGGTACATACAAGGCTAATCTCTAAGCTATTTTAACCATGATCATAAAGGAAGATTTATAAATGATTATGCTGCAAAAGAACTAACAAGAAAATATTTTTGTTTTAAACAAAATTGCCTATATGCAAGTGCTTGCATTCAGACCAAGTTTCTTGCTTTAACAAATCAATCCACAATTCTCCCTCAAGCCACAGCCTTAAATTGTCCTCCTTTGGACATATTATGCAACACCGAGTTCTCTAGAGACTACTTGGAAAGGTGGAAGCAAAGAGAAGATGAGGGATGAGGATGATTAGAAGAAAGAAAGGAATATAATAAGAAATTGTTAAATAAAACAAGAAAGGAATATAACAAGCAATTGCTTTTCTGAGACAGTAAGATAGATCTCTCTGTCTAATGTCTAGGAAAGAGGCAATGGAAAGCCACTTCTGCTAAATTGTCAAGAAAACCAGTCTAGGCAGTTGACAGGAACAAAAAACTTGGGTATGTCAACTTTAATGAAAAGAAAGACTAGGGGTGACATAAGCAGTCTTCCAATATCTAAGGAGCTGCCATAAGGAAGAACTGGTCATCTATATTCCAAAGTACCTGAAGACAGGACAAGAAGAAATTTTCCTAGAAATAAAGAGAAATTTCATCTTCTCAATCAGTGGAATAGTTTGCCTTCAGAAGTGTTGGGTGCTTTATCACCAAAATTTATAAGAAGATATTAGACATCAGTTTATCTGGAATGTCTCTTGGCTAGAAAACCTCCAATGTCCCTTCCAATCTATTCCTATTCCTATTCTTATTCCATTCCATTCCATTCTATTCTATTCTGTTCCCACACAACAGAAGCCACCTAAAGAGTCACTGGATATGTCATTCAGAACGCAACTGTAAAAGGACTGGATTACAGCCTTTATCAACAACTTTTAAAAATTTTTGGTGCAGATTGTTACTCTTTTTCTATATAGTTAAATATTTAACAAAATAATATGTTTGGGTAGCTGGCTAGTGGATAGATAAAAATGGATTCAATGTGCGGAACAATACAAATATAATTTTTGCCTAGTTCACCACATGGTGGCGATATTAACAAAGAAATTTAGTTCTGTTCTGCTTGCTCAGAATCAGGGTAGACAGTAATACAAAATTGAACAAAAGGAATCTGACTGGCAGTGAAACGTTTGCAGATTATAAAGTGGCAAAAAACTGAACAATTGAATATGATTTGAACAATTAAATCATAAAGGAAGGAAGGACTGAATTTTGGGGCAGAATCTGAGGCTACAAGGAAGAGACTGGAATCATGGAGAATTGCTTTTGGAAAAGGCAAGGTCTGTATGTCCTTCTCTCTTTCTCATTCCTTAGAGAAATGTGTGCTTCAATTCGCTTGTCTGTTCCTGAAGAAAAGAAAAGGGGGTTTCTGGTGGCTAATGTGCTCAAGGAATTGAAACTGGAAACAGGGGAGCTCTTCACACGCAAAGCACATTTAGTTGCTGAGGGCACCCAGGAATACTTCCACCTTGATATTCATACTGGGAATCTGTTGATTAATGATAAAATAGACAGAGAAGCTTTATGCGGCCAGAGTGATCCTTGTCTACTTCTTTCTCAGTTGGTTTTGGAAAGCCCCTTAGAGATCTTTAATATTGAAATTAAGATAGAAGATGTGAATGACAATGCACCCAAATTTTGGAAAAACGAAGTTAAGGTGGACATTCCTGAGAATGTTCCTGAAACTACAACATTCCCCTTGGAACCTGCCCAAGATGAGGACTTGGGAGAAAATGGCATCCAAAACTATACTCTTAGTCCCAATGAGCATTTTCGGCTTGATGTGCAACGGAATAAAGATGGAAACACATATGTAGATCTTGTCCTGGAGAAATCACTAGATAGGGAGAAGATGCCACACCTTGGATTGATTCTAATGGCTATTGATGGAGGAGTTCCAAAGAAAACTGGCACAGTTCAAATTAATATTAATGTTCTGGATAGTAATGATAACTTTCCTCTGTTTAGTAAGTCTGAATACAAGGCAAGAATAAAGGAGAATCTCCCTAAGGGCACCCTTGTGATGAAGGTGGAAGCTATGGATATTGATATGGGTTCAAATGCACAGATCCTCTACTCATTCCATCGAGTCCTAGAAAGGATAAACAATTTGTTTTATTTAAATGAAATTACTGGTGAAATAACTGTTTGGGGACAGATTGATTATGAAAAAGAGAAAAGCTATAACATGAACATCAGAGCAACAGATGGAGGGGGTCTTTCTGGGCATTGCAACGTACTGATAGATATTGAAGATGAGAATGACAACCCCCCAGAAGTGTCCATCATATCTCTGACCAGCACTTTAAAAGAGGATTCTCCCTTGGACACAATGGTGGCCCTCTTCAGTGTGAGAGACCAAGACTCTGGAGACAACAGCAAAACGGTCTGCTCTGTGGAGATGAATCTCCCTTTTGTACTGAAAGCCACCACAAACAACTTTTATCAGCTTGTGCTCCAAAGTCCCCTAGACAGAGAGACAGTCTCTGAGTACAACATCACCATCACAGCCATTGACTGGGGATCTCCTAGGCTCACTTCAACAAGATTAATTAATGTTCAGATCTCCGACGTCAATGACAACTCTCCCCTTTTTGAAAAGTCTTCATATGACATGCAGATCCGGGAGAATAATATTCCAGGCTTGCTCATCGGCTCAGTCCACGCTCTGGATCTGGACACAAAGCTGAATGCTAAAGTGAGTTACTTAGTTCTGTCTGGGAAGAGCGAGGGCCTGGTGACCTCTTACATCTCAATCAACTCTGAAACTGGAAACATGTATGCTCTCCGATCCCTGGACTATGAGCAGATAAGAGGCTTCAGAGTTACTGTGAGGGCATCTGATGGAGGTTCTCCTTCCCTGAGCTCAGAAGTGATTGTCCGAATCCACATTATAGATGAGAATGACAATGCTCCCTTCTTCCTGTATCCCCTCCAGAACAACACATCCCCATGCAATGAGCTGGTTCCCAAGTCAGCCGAGGCCGGCTATCTGGTCACCAAGGTGGTTGCAGTGGATGCAGATTCTGGCCAAAACTCTTGGCTTTCCTATGAATTGCTGAAGGCCACGGACCCAGCCCTTTTCAGCATAGGAGCGCAGAATGGGGAAGTGAAAACCACGAGAGCCCTGAATGAGCGAGACACTAACAAGCAGAGACTGGTGATACAGGTCAGAGACAACGGTCTTCCTGCACAGACCAGCACGGTGTTGCTTAATGTTCTTCTTGTGGATGGCTTTTCGGATCCCTTCCTGAGGAGGGTGGATGTCAGTGTGCAAGAACCGGAAGAAGACAAAACCTTGACCAAGTATTTGGTGATCTGCTTGGCTGCAGTCTCCTTTGTGTTCCTGGTCTGCATTGTTGTGTTTATTGTGGTGAAAGTCTTCAAGAAGAATCCCCAAAGCCATTTTACTGCAGCTGTTCCTCACTTCCCACCTGCCAGTGTTGATACCCAAGAGAACTGTGCTGATTCACAGAACGGGTCGCTTTCCAGGACTTACCGTTATGATGTTTGTTTGACTGGTGGATCCTTAAGCAGCGAGTTCCGATTTCTTAGGCCTCTCTTTCCGGTCTTTTCCATGGGAGATGTTAATGTCCCAGGGAACTCTAGGATTTCTTCTGGCATCAAGGATACTTCTGAACAGATTGTAAACATTGCTGCAAAGAAAGAGGTGAGAAAACTGTTTTGTTCATGCTACTTTTAAATACATTATTTTTGCTAAGTTGTAAAACGTCTATTTTAAAAATATTTTAATGGATGTTCCTTTCTCTTTCACATATTTTTGTTCCATTTATCTTCTTTCGACTCTGATTTCATCTTCTCTTCTTTCATTTTTTTCCTCATGTTAATTTACCTATATTCATTATTTTAAAATACAAATATTACAGACTGATAGAGGTAATGGGGCTGAGCACATATTTGCCAACAATAAATTTATAGCACATTTATGTATACATAAAATATACAAATTATATTTATAATACATGTGTTATATGAATAAACCTATTTCTGGAATCAATATGAATTTTCATAAGCTACTGAATAGTATACATTGTTTTCAAAAAAGACATACTGTTTTTATGATAGCAAGCTCCTACAAGAAAGTTATATGCTCTATATTTGTGCAAGACAGCTGTAATTTAAAGAACAAAAACAAAATATAAGCTGTATTTTAACTGATAGTTCTATCATAGATTTACAGTTTTATGATACATAAAGCAAGTGTTTTGCCACTTTACTTCTTGTTTTCTAACACTTGTACTTTATTCAATATATTTGGTTGCAAGGAATTGTGATAATATTCTTGTGAACTGTTTTATAGTAGTACAAATAGTTGTAACTAGTATGGCTGTGCATTGTTTATAGGGGCATGTTGATTCAGTGGCCAAATTTGAAGCAAAGTGCCAAATCAAAATAATATTTGTTTTTCAAATATTGGATTTGATTTAGAGCTTTGATATTGTTTTAATATTGAACCTAAAAGGTCTTCAGGACATTGTTTCTATATTGGTTCTACAATTTAGTTTGCAGCACTGAGACAGAGGGATGACTTGATTTTTGGACTCAGAGTACTGCTTCAAATTGGACTGACTCATAAGTACTGAAATCATGGCTATCTTTGTTGGAGTGGAGTTGTTTTGTGATAATTTAAGAAATGTATCAACATGGCCAGCTTTAACACCTTCCAAAAGGGAAGGACTTGGAGAATAAGCCTTACCATTCTGATGCCATTCTGATGCCTAGTCCATCTGTCTCAAATGTGTTTAACCATTTATGTTTTTACTATCATTTTGGTGCTGCCTCAATCACTGGAGTTATTCTAGGCAACCAAAAGATTGCTTTATCAAAATACTCACTCCCCTTTCAAATGCTGTTACCTCATTTTCTGTTCTTTCATCCACCAAATCTTTGGCCTCTCCCAAGCACTCCCAAGTCTCTCTTCCCCAGTGCAGGCAGTCCAACTTGATTTTACATACTTATTGTTACACAGCTGGAGACTCTCACATTCCAACCCACTCTCTGAATAACTTCCACCATGTGCCTGACTAGCTTTCCTTTTATTGATAAAGTGCTGTTGGAAGGAAAATCCATCTGGTTCAGTTCCAAGCTGGGAAAAAGATGCTGGAAATAAAATGGAGGCTGGAGGCACACAGGAAATTGATGAAACAGAACCACTAGGGTTCTGGGGCAGCTGACAAAATGGAGTTTAGAGTGGGTGGGTTTTATAACTTCTGAATTCCTATGGAGATCATGTAGGGGTTATGTAGGGATCATAACTGGCTCTATTGGCAAAAGAGGAAATGCAAATCCTAGGTGTTTGTCTGAGCTAATTTTGTCAACCTTTGTTTATCGCTTATATGAGTTTCTGTCTTGACCCAGTCTTTCTGAATGGATTACCAAATCTGCATTTCTAAAAGCTGGCCTCCTCACTTTCTGTTTGGGGCAAGGAAACTGGGGCTGGTTTCTGCCTCCCTTAAGATTTTTTTCATTTCTCCTTTAGGGAAAATATTTTATCCTTCCTTTTTTAATATTTTAAACAGCTTTTATCCATGGGTTGTCAGACTCCTAAATACCACTACAATCACTCGATGCATACATGGAAACATATGACTGGTTTCTCCCTAATTACTTGTATAAGGACCATTTTCTATATTATTTATGTTGTGCTGTATTTTTGTTATGGATAGCACCAACAGGAGCAAAATCAAATTCATTGTGTGTATATGTATGTGTGTGTGTGTGTGTGCAATGACAATAAATGTTGTTGTGTTGTTGTTGTTGTTATTATTATTATTATTATTATCATGATCATCATCTTCATTCATTAAACATGAAACTCAGTTAACTGAACATTTAAAAATGTATCACAAATATTATTAACTGGCACTGAGGGTTGATATTGCTGCCAGCATCCTAGGTTTCGACCAAGTATTTTCTTAAAATATACGATGTTCCAAGTAGTGCAGTCTTTTGCGGTTCTGCTGGTGTTATTGCAGGAAGCTGCAATTTCTTGATGTACTGTGTAAAATTCTTGGACATGGTGCCAAGTGCCCCACTGACAATGGGTATCACTGTCACATGTTTTGTCCATAATCGGGTAGTTTCGATGGCCAGGTCACGATATTTCGTGATTTTTTTCTAGTTCTTTTTCTTTGTATCTGGAGTCTCTTGGTATAGTGATATCAAAAATTGTATGCTTCGGTTTTTGATAACTCTGCTATCTGGCATGTTGTGTTCTAAATGACAATGTGTCTGTATTTGAAAGTCCCACAAGATCTTCACTTTCTCATTTTCGACAACTTTGTGTTCCCATGACTTTTTAGATAGAGGTAAGTCATATTTTTTACATAATGCCCAGTGAATTAGTTTAGCAACTCGATCATGTCTAGCTTTGTAATCAATTTGTGTGATTTTGCTGCACTCACATATTAAATGTGAAACTGTTTCAACTTTGTCATTGCAAAGCCGACAATTTGGATTGTCGGTGGTTTTTTGTATCTTCGCTTTCATGGCATTAGTTTGTAGTGCTTGTTCTTGAGCAGCGAGTATTAAACCTTCCATTTCTTGATGGTTTCCATCTTAAGCCATGCCCATGTTAAGTTGTTATCACATTTTCATTCAATGTTTTTCAAATGCTGTCCATGCAAAGCTTTGGTTTTTCATCTATTTAATCTGTCATCTAGCTGTTTTTCCTTATATTCTGCCTTTGTTTCTGTTGTTTTGATAATGTTCTCCATTTTCACAGCCTGCAGCAATTTTTCTGTACAGATAGTCATTCAAATTTTACTCCTACAATTTGATGGACTTGCAATAGCTCTCTGCCACTTATTCTTCTTGGCAGGTATAGCCTGTCAATATCACATTGTGGGTGTAAAGCATGTTACATATTCAAAAGTTTATGTGTTTCCAGCCCAAATTTTCCAATTCAGCCAAAGTCCAGTTGATGATTCCAGCTGGATAGCATATCACTGGAACTATCCATGTATTAATGGCTTTAATTATGTTTCCAGCATTCAGTTTTGATTTTAGTATTTTGTGGACCTCTTGATGTATTATTATTATTATTTCCCAAAATATTTCATTCTACTGTAGGGGCAGTGGCTTCCAACAGTGCTAGCTATGCTTTGCTTCCTATAGGATAGGTTGCAGATATTTTCCCTCTAGTTCCTTGCTCTTTCACTTTCTTGTAATTTTCATATATTAGTGAAACTTGTCGATTAACATTACAGGTTTTTTTCCTACAAATCTTTTAAACAGAAATCCTTCAAAACATGGAGTGTTTTTCTTTTTACTGTTGTATTAATCCAAATACTAAATCAGAACAGAATGGAGTGATCCATCCCAGTGCTGCCCAGTTGCTTCTGAGTGCTCTGGCATTTTCCTTAGTCACTTCCTAGAGTACAAGTCTGCTTAATGTTGTACCATCAATTAAACTTCTCTTTGTTTCTTCTTCTGGTTGGGCTCAAGTTAAATGTGTCAATAGGTTAATCTTTGAAGTTGGCTGTATTTGTTTTTACTCATATACTAGGCAAGGCATCTTATAGTTTGTCTTCATATTGCAATAATATGCTAAAAGTAACTACGCAAATATAATTCAGTATTGAAAAATTACATTTCTTCCTTTTACAATTTTGCAGGCCAAAGTTCCTTTGTCTGAAGATCCTGCTGCTACATCTGGAGGCCCAAGTTGTACTGTAAATCAAGCAATAGGTGCAAATATGAACTCTGGTCAAAGCAACTGGCTTTCCTATCACTAGATGACAATTACCAACTCCATCTATCGTTCTGTCTCTGTCAGAAGACACATGCAAGAATCCTCTAGCCTGAAAATAATGGGTCCTCTGTATAAAAGAACATCAGAGACAAACTTTGAAAACTCTTTAAAACAGAATGCTCTTATGCTGTTTCATTCACTTTGACTGAATTTGTGTGAAGTGATATACCACTGGATTATATGCAAACATTTTACCTAATATATAACTGATTTATTATTTCTGCTTTGTAGAATTTTACAACAGGCTACTGCTTTTTTTTACCTAGGAGACCCAGCTGCATGTTTATCATTATGATTCTTCTTTGATTTATAAGATTATGCTGCTCTCCATAAAATATTTTAAATAGTTATATTAATTCTCTGGATATTTTATTTACTTAACGAACAAAATGTACCTACTTAAATTTCTGATAACACAAGTCATTCCTAATGATGGTGTACATTGTATCCTTGGTGTATCTAAGTCCTCAGTTACATCATTATCTGAGGTAATGCTTGAAATAGTGATTTTCACAATACCCAAACACTACATGTGCATGTCTACATGCAAAATGGAATTTCAGTAATAAACAATTATTCTTGATTTCCATCACAGTGTACAGTATTACATACTGTACATTCATACACACATACTTGCATGCACACACACATAATATACTGCAAGGTAACTAATTCTCCTTTGGAAAAAGTGGAATAAACTATGCACAATTTGAAAAGACCGCTGTGCCCTCAGTCTCATTATAGTTAAGAGGACCAAATAAGCTCCCTCTGTCCTTTGCTGCCCTGTTCACTTATGGTGATCAGAAATATTCCAAGGGTAATTAAATGAGTTTTAACACTAATATTGACAGTACATTCTACAGCAAAAAAAAAAAAGAGCAATTCAACAGTAAATCGATAAGAAAGTACTTCTATTAAGGACTACTCTTAAAAATCCTATATGTTTTATAATAATTTTCTAGTTTTGTGCTTACATAGCTGAATGAGATGTCTGTACATTTTGTGTTTTGCTAGTAGCATTGTGTTCAAACAATCACAAAAATCACAATTATAAAGAGATGTATATCTGTGGATGAAAATGAGTGGCAAGTAGTAGTATATCGATGTAGCAGATTAGATAATGAAGGATGCAATACGGAAACAACTGGAATCAGCAAGATAATATATAAATGCTTTAAAGGATGTGGAATACAGTACACCCATTTTTCTTTATGCACTGTATCACTATGAAAAGGTAAAATAAAAATACCATATACATATTGTAAGCCAGATTTTAAGTATTTGTATGCTCAAAATTAATAAAATTGATTTGTAAATTCTTTAAATGGAATTAATATGTGAAATCAAACCTTGATATTGAAGTTATCATAACTATCATAGTAGTACATACTCACAGGATGGAAACAAACAAGATAGCTTTCTTCCACTGTTGCTTTCCACCAATCAGCATTCAAAACATGCTACCTGTGATTCAATGATTTTGGGATTCAATATGTATTTTCAAGCAGGAACACTTGAACACCTGAGGTATTAGAGGTTGCAGATTGCTATCCATTTATCTTTGTTTTATTCTTTTAGGGTTTTTTGGTATTCCATTAGTACAGGGGTGTCAAACTTAGAAGGGATTAAAAGAGAAGTTGAATTCCTTGAACAAAGAGGTGAGAGGTGGCCCAACCGAGAGGTAACCTAACTGAGGGGTGGCCCAGCTGAGAGACAGCCCAGTGTACCAACCGACAGGTGGCCCAGTGACCCATCTAAGAGAAGCAAGACAGTTGAGCTGAGAGATGGAGAGGCAGCCAAATGACCCAGTATCACACCTGAGTGGAGCCAGTGTGGTGTAAATGGGAGCTACTGAGCAGCAGTGAAACAAATCTTGAGAAGCAGTGGTGCAGAGCTACATGGTTGTCAGATCAGTATATGTGTCATTTCTTCAATGGAAGAAGAAAAGGGGGGGGAGACTGATAAAGAAATCCTTCTTAATGTAACCTGAATATATTTAATCTTATATCGAATTTGTATAATCTACACATGATACAATGGAGGGATGAAACCCAGACGGTCAGAACCTATCACCTCTGAGAGAGACAGCCAGGAGATGAAGAGACCATAAAAATTCCACAGTGAGATGTATCCTGGGAAACTCTGGAAAAGATTGTTCTAAAAAGGGGGTGGGGGGAATTAACATGTTGCCTCTTTGTTTTACTAAATACACATCAAGTTAAGGGGAGGGATTTTAAACTCCCTTATCTATCTCTGCATGCCTGAGAGACCTTAGATGCTGCTTTTAACTCCTACATGAATTGTCTCATCTCAATAAAGGATTCCTTTTGATACGTTTTGATATGTTTTCAGAAGTTCATTCTAGTTGATTGAATGGGAAAAGTTCTGTAGCCTGACATAAAGCAGCATCTGCAATAGAGGTCAGCCCGGAGAGGTTTTAAAAAAAAGAAAAAACCTTCACTCTACCGAGGGGACCCTGCAAAAAAGGAAAATGTCTGAGTACAGCAAGGACCAAGGGGAAGCCAAATGCTGGGGAGAAATGTCGACAGTTACCCAGCCAGAAACTGACTCGGTGTACCCCATTAGTGAAGCTGCCTACAAAACCTCCACAAAACCCTGGTGGTCTATAGGCGTAGGAAAGAGAGACAGCTGGGACAGAAGAATCAGGGGAGTAACCCTCACTCGGGGTAATCGGAAACCCAGGTGGAAATTAGAGCTGGAGCCCCTATCGGATCAGGAAGAATGGGACAAGGAGCCACCAGCCGACGACCGTCTGAGATGGTACATAAATCACCTCGTGAGGGAAGCCCTGGAGAACCTCGAGGTGAGGGATGCACCAGGACACCAATGCAGAAAAGCAAGGGAACCAGAAAATGAGAGAACCCGAGCTGCCACCCCAGATTCAGCTGAGAATGGTCAGGCAGTGGGACAAGCTGAAGAACCAGCAGTCATACCAGGTACCCAACCCCTAACCGCCCCAGAACAGGGGATTAACCCTGGCCAACCCAGAGACATACAACTGCAGAGGAAGTTCCCACCCCTGGGAGTAAAATTTGATGGAGACCCCCAGAAACTGGGATTTTTCCTGGCTCAAGTCCTCACCTACGTGCAAGAATATGGGCAGAATTTTCCAACCCAGTGATCCCGAGTACGAGTCGTCACCCTGGCCCTTGAAGGGGCAGCAGCCAGATGAATGGTGACGCTCCACAATGTCAACACCCCAGAATTAAGGAACCTCAACCACTTCATGACAGCCCTACGTCACCGATTCAAAGACCCTCTCGCCGATAGAAAAGCCCAAGACCGCATCAGAGTCACAAAGCAAGGCTGTCACCTGGGAGTTGAATACACTGAGGAATTTCATGACCTGGCCAACTGAGTCGACTGGCCAGAGGATATCCTAGTCTGTTGGTTCAAAGATGGGCTAAATGACTACCTATATGCTGCCTGTCTGGCCTGTGGAGCCCCAAACCTCCTGCATGAATGATACATGATGGCAGAGGAGGCGGAGATAGATATGACTTGAAACTGGTATCGCAGTGGCAAGTTTTGGAAAAGATCCCCACCCTAAGGGAAACAGGAAGTTTTCAAACCCCAAACCACCATGACTCCAAGAACGTCTGGTTGCTTTAAGTGTGGAAAGGAGTGACACTGCGCAGCAGAATGCCGTTTGAAAACCCCTGCCATAAAGCCAGACTACCCATCAGGGCAGAAACCTGGAACATCCAGCCCTCAAGGAAAGGAGACTGGCCTGAGAGGCTGAGTAGCTGTGGGATTCCAATCCCCCCCAACCCAGAGGAAGAATTCCCAATGCTCCGAGGGGACCTGAGCCAGTCCAAAAGGAATCCAGAAGATGACTTGCTGGTAAGCAACCCAATTGAACCAATCACTCTTCACCTAGGACTGTTTATCCCCAGCCAAGAGAAGGGGGAGGAAGTTGCAGCGTTGCTGGATTCGGGATGCACCTGATGCCTAATAAACCCCTCTCTTGCAAAGAAATTGGGAATCCAACTGAAAGAAATGGAACATCCCATCGCTTTCTGCCAATTAGATGGAACTATGGGTGGGGGAGCCAGCTAGGTTTACCACAGAACCATTGAAAATAAGACTAGGGAACCATAGTGAGATGCTCACATTCATTTTAGCCCCAGGAATGGAAGAGCCGCTGGTCCTAAGTCTCACATGGCTGCAGAAATGGAATCCAAAAATAAATTGGAGGAGAGGAACCGTACAATTCCAGAGAGATGTATTATTTGCAAATAGCTCAGAGGAAAGGATAAAGAAAGGAACAGAGAACAGAGAGTCAGCCATGACTGGAAAGTCAGCTGAACCCATTAACATCCCCAACGAGTACCAGGATCTGGCCCAAACATTTAGCAAAGAGCTTGTGATGAACTCCCACCCCATCACGCCACAGATTGCGCTATCGAAATCCTACCAGGGTCTAAACTCCCAAAACCACAAACGTACTGCATGTCTCCCAGAGAACAAAAAGAACTCAGAGCATTTATCAATAAAAATTTTAAAAGGGGCTTCATCGAACCCACCCGACCAAAAATAGCTGTCCCAGTGTTATTCTACGAAAAGAAAGATGGCTCTGTATATTTGTGTGTTAATTACAAAAATTAAATGCAATTTGCATAGAGAATATATATCCACTCCCCCTCATGAAGGACATGTTAGCCCACCTCTCAAAAGGAAAAAAAAATTCAAAGCTAGACCTACGAGAGGCATATTACCGCATAAGAATAAAGGAAGGGGATGAGTGGAAGACAGCTTTTAACACACCATTAGGATGCTTCCAATTTAAAGTGCTCCCTTTTGGATTGCAAGGAGTGCCTGCTGTGTTTATGCAATTGATCAATGAAACCCTTCATGATTTTTTATATAAAGGGGTTCTAGTGTATCTTGATGATGTTTTAATCTACACAGAAATGATGGAAGAACACATCAAGCTACTCTGTGCAGTCCTAACAAAACTCTTAGATGCTAAACTATATGCAAAACTCTAAATGCGAATTCCACCAAGAAAAAAATGACTATTTGGGGTATAAAATATCCCACGAGGGAATAGAGATGGACCCACAAAAAATAAAAGCTGTCATGGACTGGGACCCACCTCATACATGCAAGCAACTACAAAGCTTCCTGGGGTTTGCAAACTTTTATCGCCAATTTATTCCAGCTTTTGCAAACATCGCCCTCCCTATCACGAACTTGCTAAAAACGAAGGGGGGGGGGAGAAACCCAAACCAAGGCAAACCCTTTTCTGGACAATGGAATGCCAAATGGCATTTGAGAAACTTAAACGTCTATTCTCAGCAGAACCGGTCCTTAAGCACCCAGATTCTGAACAACCTTTTGTCATCCAAGCAGATGCTAGTGATGTTACAGTTGGAGCAATCCTCCTCCAAAAGAATGGACAATTACAACCATGTGCTTATACATCCAAGAAACTGACAGAAACTGAGCAAAGATGGGCCATATGGGAGAAAGAGGCATATGCTGTGCGGTGGGCAATGCTCACATGGAGACATTTCCTGGAAGGAAACCAAATCCCCTGGACTGATCACAAAAATCTGGAAGCCCTGAGAAATCCACGGAAACTCTCCAAAAAAAACAAAAAAAAACAAGGTGGGCTCAATATTTTAAATGGTTTAATTTCACTCTCAAATATTTTCCTGGGAGAAAGAACTTCTTAGCAGATGCATTGTCCAGAAAACCCCAATACAAGAGCAAAAAGATTGAGGTTATAAAACCAATGATCCAACCGACCCAACTAACAGTCAAAGTAATCACCCAGGCATAAGAGGAAAAAAAAAACATCACTGACTGAAGACACAACGACGTCAATATTTAAGGAGGCACTACTAAAGGATGACTGGCTCCAGGCTAACAAAAACACTTGTTTACTCAAAGATGGACTGGCTTGGGTAGAAAACAAACTTTATGTCCCTGCAAACCAGAGAATGGATCACATGAAATACTGCCATGATTCCAAAATAGTGGGTCATTTTGGGTTTGTAAAAACCCTGCACCTCATCAAAAGACAATTTTGGTGGCTGTCTCAAAAAAAGGACATTGAAAACTATGTTGCGAGCTGCCCCACTTGTGCTACTGCAAAGAGAAGACAAGGAAAATATTCTGGACTTTTACAGACAGTAGCAGACCCTTCTGCACCCTGGAAAGAGACTTCTATGGACTTTATAGTGGAGCTTCCCAAAAGGGCTGGAAATACTGTCATTTGGGTTGTAACTGATCTTTTTTCCAAACAGGTTCACTTTATTCCATGCCAAAAGATCCAAGGCATTGGCAAAGATGTTTCTAATACACATTTATCACCTTCATGGAGCTCCCCAACAGATTATCTCAGATAGGGATGTTCAGTTCACATCCAAACTTTGGCGGGTACTTTTAAACCTATTAGGCTCCACCCAGGGTTTGTCATCATCAAGTCACCCCCAGATGGATGGATTGATAGAGCGGATCAACAGCATATTGGAACAATATTCAAGATGCTTTATTAATTACCAACAGGACAATTGGACTGACCTTCTTCCTTTGCAGAGGTAGCATACAATAACTCAGTCCATAGCAGCATGGGGTTCACCCATTCCAGGTAGCTACGGGCCAAGAATTCAACCCATACTGGAACTATCCACCAAAGAACCTGAAATCCCCACCCTTAAGGAGTGTATCAATAATTTACAAGCCATGTGGCCAGTGGTAAGATTATCTTTACAGGAAGCTAGAGCAGTTTTTAAAGCTCATGCAGACAAAATACCCTGCAATCCTAAACCTTTCAAGGTTGGGGACCATGTATATTTGTCCACAAAATTCTTAAAATCATTACAACCCTCTAAGAAACTTGGGCCAAAATTCATTGGCCCATTCCCCATCTCCAGAATTATTAACCCCGTGACGGTAGAGCTTCGACTTCCCAAAACACTTAGGCAGATTCATCCAGTATTTCACTGTAGCTTGCTTAAACCAGAGATCACTTTAAACCTCAGACTCCTCCTTCCCACACTTCCAACTCCCATCATGGTACATGGGGAACACCATTTTGAAATTAAAGATATCCTTGATTCGCGCACTCACTGTGGATCCACACAATATTTTGTAGCTCAGAAAATGAGTGGGTAGCCAAATGACATGTAAAAGCATCCACATTACTGTGAAAGTTCCACCTAAAATAGCCTGATAAACCATCCTAAATTGCAAATGTAACGCATGATTTTTGTTTTTTCCAGGTAGACCTATCTGTTTTTTAAGGAGGGCAGGATGTCAGATCCGTGTATCTGTCATTTCTTCAGTGGAAGAAGAAAAGGGGGGGGGAGACTGATAAAGAAATCCTTCTTGATGTAACTTGAATATATTTAATCTTATATCGAATTTGTATAACCTACACATGATACAATAGAGGGATGAAACCCAGATGGCCGGAACCTATCACCTCTGAGAGAGACAGCCAGGAGATGAAGAGACCATAAAAATTTCACAGTGAGATGTGTCCTGGGAAACTCTGGAAAAGATCGTTCTAAAAAGGGGGTGGGGGAATTAGGTATGCCCTGGGAAACTCTGAAAATGATCATTCTAAAAAGGGGGTGGGAAGAATTAACATGTTGGCTCTTTGTTTTACTAAATACACATCAAGATAAATACACATCAAGACCATCCCCATGGTCACAAGAGGCCAGGCAAGGAGAAGCACCCCTCAATGTGAGTGACATCGAGTTGGCCACACCCACCCAGTCACATGACCACCCAGCTATGCCTACCCAGTTGGTCATTAGGGCATAGAACCAGTTATTAAATTATTTGAATCCCACCCCTGGATGTAACTGAGCACTTTACTAAAATAATCAACCTCACAGATTACTACCCCTTTCTTCTCCTACATATGGGGACCAATGACACAGCAATGAATTTGAAAACAATAATAAGAGATTATGAACATCTAAGGAAGAAAGTTAAAGAATTAGGAGCATAAGCAGTGTTTTCATCTATATTTCCAACAAAAGGCCAACGCAGCAAAGGATTTTACAAATGAACCAGTGGCTTAAAATTTGGTGTAATCAACAGAACTTTGGCTTCCCAGGTAATGTCTGCATTACTTTAATGAAGGGCTATTGGCAACGGATGGACTGCACTTCACAAAAACTGGAAACAATATATTCGGAAAATGACTGGCTCATCTTATCAAACTAAATTATTTATTATTATCTTTTACTCATTAAACATGAAACTCAGTCAACTGAACATTTTAAAATGTATGACAAATATCATTGATTGGCACTGATGGTTGATACAAGTTGTTGCCATCATCCTAGGTATCAACCAAGTGTCTTCTAAAAATTTAGGATGTTTGGAGTAGCGTAATTTTTTGCACTTCTTATTTTTATTCTTGAAACTTATCACCTTCTCAGCTCTAGATTCCCACAGCAAACTCACACCTGTGGATTGGCTTACCTTGGACTGGACAAAGGGAAGGGGTTTCTATATTGTTTAACCTAATGATTTTGAGTGGGAACTTCAAATCCTGCCTATTTTCTTGGTATCACCATCTGCCAATAAAAGTTCCTTTTGAAATGCTGCCTGTTTCAAGAGTTCAGCTTTCTTGAGGGGCTAGGAGAGGCAAGTCCTTATACTTGCCCTAATTGTTAAATGAATCTTTGCAGTTCACAAGTTAGGAACTTGGTTGTTAAGTAGATCTGGCCTCCCCATTTTCTTTGCTTGTCAGAAGTCACAAAAGGTGATCACATGACCTTGGCACGTAGTAATGGTCATAAATATGAACCAGTTGCCACACATCTGAATTTTGATCACATGATCATGGGGATGCTGCAAAGGTTGTAACTTTGAAAAACAGTCATAAGTCACATTTTTCAGTGCCCTTATAACTTTGAGTGGTCACTAAATGAACTGTTGTAAGTTAAAGACTACCTGTATGTCCACAGCATTTTGCTCATCCACTAATTTAGTCATTTTGTCAAAGTATGAAATAAGATTTGTTTGGCATGATCTGTTTTTGACAAACTCATGTTGGCTTCTGGTTATAACTTTATTTGCTTCTAGGTGTTCGCATATCTGTTGCTTGCTTATCTTTTCCAGAATCTTCTCAGATATTGATGATAGGCTGGCTGGTCTGTAATTTCCTGGGTCTGTTTTTTTTCCCTTTTTTGAAGATGGGAACCACATTAGCTCCTTTCAAGTCCTCTGGTAGCTCCCTGGTGCTCCAGGAGCTTTGAAAAATGTGGTTCAGTGGTTCCAAGATCATATCTGCCAGCTCCTTCAGAGTTCTGGGATGTAATCCATCTGCTGCTGGTGATTTGAACTCATCTAGAATGGACAAAAGTGTCAGCCATCAAGATTTTCTCTTTTTGCTTTGCATCTTTTGGCTGTCATAAGTAACAGGGGGAGGAGGGGGGAATGATTATGGGAAGTGAGCCGGAGGTGTTACAAAACAGAACTGTATAAGTTGAGGGGGGGAAGGTTCTTGTTTAGGCTTCTATTCTATGCTATATCAAGGTCAACAGACAGAGGCCACATCACCACCTGGAGATGCCCACATGATGATATACACAACTTTTAATTGGATGAGCCAATTGAACTATTGGGGGTGGGAACTTTGCCATTACTTTGTATATGTGATTTATGTGCCCATTTTCTCAGATTCAGAATTCTTTTGTTGTTACCACTTGATTTCCAGTAAAAGATATCTTTTCTCTAATTAATGGAGTCTAAGTATTTCTTTCTTGGACTTTGAATGGAGCACCAGCTGACATTATTCCAAATCTCATCTTTACCAGCCCACCCAGAGAATTAATAAATTTTCTTCCAAGGGGGTCTGAACACAATGTCTAATCCAGCCAGTGACCAAGAAGACCTGGGAGCGACTGGAGGACAAGATTCTCTGTTGTTAGAGGTGGCAGGGGAAGCTGACTTGTTAGCAGAATTAAGTCTTAATTAAATTAAATCAATTAAAACATGAGATAAAAAGGAATTATAAGGAGATAAAAAATGAGATGGGAGAAATGAAAGGAGATATTAGAAAAATGGAGGACAAAATAGGAAGTATTCAACAAACAATAATCAAGACCAAACAAAGTATACAAAAGGTGGAAATAAAAACAGAACAAACAGAAAAGAAAATGGAAACAATGGAGCAAAAACTCATCCTAGCTAATAGGAACCTGGTAGAGATGATCATCTTTCTTGAAATAGAAAAGGCAGCCTTCTTCCTGAGGTTGAAGATAAGGAAGATTTAGTCAAGATTATGACAGAATTACTAGCAGACACACTACAGAAAAATAAACACAAAGAGATATTGATGAGGCATACAGAATACATACATACTACACAAGAAAACATAGATTATCAAGAGAGGTTAGATTATCACGTAAGGTTCCCAAAAAAGGCAAGAGATGAAGTGCTCAAAAGAACAAGGGATGAACCTATGATATATATAAGGGGAGAGAAATCCAAACACTAAGACAGATACCCAGGAGAGTGAGGGAATTATCAATTTCTAACTACGCAACTGGCTAAATATAACGAGATGTTTAGATGGCTTATTCTGGAAGGAATTATGATTACATGGCAGGATAAGAAATTCAAGATTGATACACCAGACAAAGGCACATGAATTTTTTGAACAATATTTCATGACAGATGAGGAACAGGGAAGAAATAGAAAATAAGAGTCAAGAGAAACAACAACTAGAAGAAAAAGAGGTAGAATGAGAAGAAAGAACAAGGTTGGAAAAGGAACGAGTGGAAAGAGACAATACAAGGACAAAAATACAGAGAGACAAGGACAACTAGGAGATTGAGACCCATATACAAATAACATGATGGAGAAGGAAATTAAGATGCTCTCAATCAACATCAATGGATTGAACTCTCCTGCAAAAAAAAAAAAAAGTTGATAAAATTACGAAGACTGAGTTTGGACATAGTCTGTCTCCAGGAAGTGCACATTAAGAAACAATATGCTAATCTACTAGAATATCAAAAAAATGGAAAACTCTATGTATCCTTAGCACACCAAAAGAAGAGAGGAATAGCTCTATATATCAAAGAATGGTTAAAGCCTATGAAAATGTATGCCTAATAGGTGATTTCACTACAGTAGTTGATGTGAAAAAAGATTGTAGAAGTAATAAAAGAAATAAAGAAGAAGTACACTTCCAAATACATTTTTCGAGATGGTACAAGAATTAAATTTACAAGACACATGGAAAGAATTAAATGTAAAGAACAATCAATACACATTTTATTCAAATATACATCAATCATGGTCAAGAATCCATATGGTATGGATGACTCCTTGGCTCAGAAGAGACACGGAAGAGGTAGACATAATGACAAATATCTGGGTAGACCACAATCTGACAAAAGTGATATGGAGAGATCAGAAAAAGAAAAGATGACAATGAATCAAAGCATCCTGAAAGATAAAGAATACATAAAAATGGTAGAAAAAGAAATGAAACTCTTTTTCAAAGAAAACAGGAAAAAAAGAAACATCATTACACAATCTGTGGGATATGACAAAAGCATATATTCGAGGATTAACTATAGCATATGTAGCAAGGAGAAATAAGAAAAAGAAACAACAATAGGAAACATTACAGGAAGAACTTTAAAAATGGGAGTTAGAACTACAGGAAGAACTCCAAAAAATGAAAATAAAAAGGAAAAAGAGACTTTATAAAACATAGACTAAATCTAATGGTACAAGAAGAAATGCACAAAAAGTTAAAATGGTGAAACAAAACTTTTTTGAACATGCAGATAAGCCAGGGAGATGGCTAGCATATAAGCTAAAAAAGAAAAAGAGGACAAAATAATGCATCATTGCAGGACAAAGAGAGAAACAAACTGCACCGAATTGAAGATAAAAAGAAGATAATTCAAGAATTTTTCAAGAACCTATACAGTCAAGAAAATATCCCAGAAGATAATATTAAACAGTACTTAAATAAGATGGGTTTAACTAAAATAGCAGATACAAAAAGAATGATGTTAAATGAGGAGAAGGCGGAGCTTCGTTTTGGCGATACAGCTGTGTTCTCGGGGCTCTGAGATCGCAGCCGATATTTTCGCCCCTGGCCAGTCCTAACGGACCTAAACCATCCTGTAAAGATGGGGATTGTGAAGGGCACTGTCCCAGGATCCCAGAGATATTGCAAAATCTCTGGTTTGATCCGGGAGAAGCCCTTTTGCTGGTGGCGGAGAGGCAGCCCCCATAGCTGCTGAAGTCGGGACAGCTCCGGAAAGAAAGTGGCTGGAGTGAAAGTGTGTCGGCTGGGTGAGAAACTTCTTTTGTGTTGTAAATTCACTGAGATTTGAAAGGGTACCTTGAATAGAGAAGAATCCTGTGAGATTTTTTTTGACAAAAACTGTATGAGCGGCATTTTTTAAAGTGACGTCAAATTGAGGCTTAGATTTTTTTTTTCTCTTTCTTTTACTTTTTTTTGGGACTTTAGTGTGACTTTATAGGTAACCGGATTGAATTTTCTTTTACATATATTTTTATGCTCCTTTTGATTTTTTAATTTTCTTTTAGGATAGAGGCTCCCTTTGGCTATTTTTTTTCTTTTTTTTTTCTGTATAAATTATCTTTTTTCTCTGGTGGGGGGGGGGAAAGAGCATTAAGAAACTTTGTAACACTGCCAACTAGAGGCTTGAAAATATTTGATTTAAATTGGAGAGAATGGTAAGAAGACTCCTTCTCAAGGACATCTTAATGTGATAAGATAGAGGGAGAGCACAGCAAAATATTATTACAGGTGTTTTCCTGGACTCTTATCAATATTTCAACACTTGAGGCTTAGCTTTGAAGCTGCTGGAGAAGAGAGTCATAATAAGAGCCTTGGATAACTAATTAAAGTGCAGTGTGCTTTCATACATATACATATACATATACATATACATATACATATACATATACATATACATATACATATACATATACATATACATATACACATACATACATACATACATACATACATACATACACATATATATATATATATATATATATATATATATATATATATATATATATATATATATATATATATATATATATTATGATATTCCTATTCACCAGCCTTTTTGTAAAATTTAATTCTAGTAATATTCTTATTTTTGCTTTTTATTGTAAAGGGAAAGCCTCAGAGTTTTTTCTTTATTTTTCCTTTTTTCTCCTTATCTTTATTGGGATCCTTTTGCTTTTTCTATTTATGTTTTTGGACCACTCTGTTTTTCTTTTTTGATTATTTAGACTTCTCAACTGGATTAAGGTGTGAAGAACCTGAAGGAATCTCTTATTTTCTTTTTTCTTTTTGTTCTTTTTTTCTCTTAATCAATATTATTATTTTGGGGGGTTTTTTCTTTCTATTTTTTATTTTTTATGGGGGACTACTTTGTAATTGGATTAGGGCCTAGAAGAACCTGAAGATCTTTTCTTCTTCCTTTTTTCCTCTTTCTTCTTTGGTTTTGGGCCTTTTACTATTGGACTTTTCCATTTTGGATTATAATTGACTATTCTACCAGTTGGATTAAAAGTTAAAAAGAATTTGAAGATTTGGAAGCATTAAAATGAGCAGGAAACCAATATCATCTGGCGTTTCTACTTCTACCTCTGCATCCCCACCAAATGGAGGACAACGTTTAATTCAGACAATGTTGAAGCAAGATAAAGAACAAGAAAAAGCAACTTTATAGATGATTATGCAAGGAATTCAAGATCTCAAGATAAAATCGGACACTATTGAACAAAGAATAGAGAACATTGAACAAAGAACGGAGAAGACTGATGAATAAGTGGTAAATATTAAACAAATGATGATGAAGTATGAGGAGAGATTCCAAAAAATTGAGGAAGAAGGTGAACAAAGAGAGGAGAAGATTGGAAATATTGACAGTAGATTAACAGTGGTTGAACAAGAAAAAAGTAGGATGTTGAGGTGGGAGATGGAAAAGTCAGAATTTTATCTTAGATTTCAAAATATAGAAGAAGAAAAAGGAGAAAATTTGGCCGCGATAATGATAGAAATTTTGGCAGATGCTTTGGAAATTACAGAGGAAAAGATGATGGATGGAGTAGATGAGGTATATCGAGTGTATACAAGATATGCGATGAGAAATAAATTACCAAAGGAAGTCCATATTAGATTCACCAAAAAATCCATTAAAACACAAATATTACAAGTGGTAAGAGAGAAAACATTGAAATACAAAAATAAAGAGATTGTGGTTTTAAAACAAATACCCAGAAGAGTGAGAGAGATGAGAATATCGATTTCTGACCAAAATGCTATTGGAAAACGAAGTGAATTATAGATGGCTGATTCCAGAAGGATTAATGTTTACGTGGCAAGAGCAGAGACATAGAATTGATTCAATTGAGAAAGCAGAACTTTTCCATGCAGAATTTTTTGGAAGAAGAGAAGAGGAGGCATAGAAGGTGGTCTCATTAATTGAGTTTCAAGAGGAACAACTGGAGACTGAAAAAGAGAAAGAAGCAGTAGGTGGACAGGTGGATAGTAAAGAACGGCGTGAAGTGAGATCCACAAGAGCTGTTAGACCTATATATAAAGCATAATCATGAAAGAAAAAAAACTGATTACAATGAATATAAATGGACTCAATTCAGCTGTTAAAAGAAGGAAAACTTTTCATAAATTAGAGAAATTAAAATTTGATATAATTTGCTTACAAGAAGTTCATATTAAAAAACAATATGAACAATTGTTAATGTTAGAGATAACATTGTTTACCCTAACTGGTTTAGGTAAAATAATAAATATGTAATCATAGTTTGTTAGTTAAAGTGTCTGCAACTTTACCTGTAGGACTGTAATTAGGGGAGTGGTTGTGAAAGCACTTTAAAAGAAGCAAGACGACAGCTTGCTCTCTCTGGCTTTGATGATCCCTGATTACTGCTTGGAATCAAGACTGCATTGCTCAAACGGGAGAGAAACAAAGGACTGATTTGTAAGTGAACTGACATAGGATATTCTGCATGGATTTTGCTAACTGAATATCCCTGAATGGACTGACTAAATGATACATGACTATTGGACTGTTATTTTGACTATGCTATGAACTCATAATGGAATAAACTATATTTTTGATAGCACAAGTGTATCTGTTATTTTTACTGTATGTTAATAAACATACAAGCTTAGCTCACTCATTTATCTGTGTGCTTATCTGACTAATGCTGCATGTTCTGTTTAGCTTGGCTCCCTAACCCTGGTTGGGGAAACCAGGCTTAACACTGGTTATGGGCCCAGAGGCTGCAAAGTCAGTTTAACTAGGTTAAAACAGATTTATGTAAAAGTGAGAGTTTGTGTTGTTATACATTACAGTAAACAGACAGCTGTGTTTTATTAATTATAGTTTTATATCCATATAAGAAAACATGGCACAAGTCAATCTACAAAGTTCTATCTTCACTAAATGAAAGTTATGATAACTACGTAACTTCCCTTGAAATATTGCCAAAGGAAAGCCTAACTTTAACTGACATAACTGGCAGATTGATTGAAGAGGCCAGAAGAAGGCTTGAAAGAAATGAGTTAAGGAGGAAGCAACCTCAAAAAGAAGATAATGAATCTCCTACTGCATACGCAATTAAAAAGTGCTTTAATTGTGGAGGAAGAGGACATTTGGCAAGATTTTGTAAAAAAGCAAAGCGCCAGAACGCTGGCCAGAATATTAAAAGTCATCAAAAGATAAATAAAAATTTAGAGTTAGCCATGTATACTAACGGAGCTGTAAAAAATAATTTATGGGTGGTTGATAGTGGAGCATCCCACTGTATAACAAATGATAACAGAAATTTTATTAAAATGTCCAAGAGTACACAGCAGATATCGTTAGCCAATGGCTGGAAACTGAAAGCTAAAGGTCAAGGTATAGCATATTGTTCTTTTATAAAAGAGAATGTAAAAATGTTATATGTACCACAACTTAAGTTTAATTTAATTTCAGTTAGAATTTTGGTTAAACTAGGATATGTAGTTACTTTTAAAGGAGATAACTGCATAATTGAGAAAGAAGATAAGAAAATTACTGCATCTTTAAGAGGTGAATTATATGTGTTAAATGATAATGGTTTAGAGGTGGCTAACACAGTTTATGAAAATAAGAAACCTCATGATGTATGTATTCACTTGTTACACCGAAGGCTAGGGCATTTAAATTTTAAAATGCTTAAGAAAACTGTTGAATTATCTAAGGGAATAAGTTTGAAACCTTGTAATAAGTATTTGCAATGTAATGCCTGTAATCAAAGCAAGAGCAGGGTCATACCGGCTAATAGAGTTGATGGATTTACTACCAAAGAGCCTTTAGAAGTAGTATTTGCAGATTTAATAGGTCCGAAAAAACCAAGTGTAGGAGGAGCTCGTTACATACTAAGCATAATGGACCACTATTCTAGATATGGGTTTTGCTATTTAATGAAGAGCAAAACTGAAACGTATCAAAATCTCTTTAATTGGATAAAATTTGCTGAAAGGAAAACTAAAAAGAAATTAGTAACTCTTATAACAGATAATGGTACAGAATTTACAAATAATAAATTCCAGAACAGACTAAGAATGTTAGGTATTCAACATAAAATGTCTGCACCATATAGGCCACAACATAATGCCTTTATAGAGAGACGAGGCCAAACATTACAATCAATGACACAAACTATGATGTCTGATTCAGGATTACCTGACAATTTATGGGGAGAAGCAATAATGTGTCGTAATCATATATTAAATAATGTTGTCAATTCAACAACAGGTCAATTACCATTCACACTGTGGCATGGTACAAAACCTGATTTAAGTTACATGCACACATTTGGAGCACCAGCTTGGGTGCATATCCCTACACAACTCAGACAAAAAGAACAGCATAGAGATAAAAAATTATTTTTTGTAGGATATGAATCTAATCATAGATCTTATAGATTCTGGGAACCAGGTACATCTAGAGTTTACACCAGTGCCAGTGCTAAATTCCTAGAACATGTAGGATGGAATAGATTAGAGCAAGATTTAAATAATGAAGTAATTATTGAACCCTACAAAAGGCAGAAAGATCAGATTAGTTATAAGAAGAGTCCAATTAAAGAAGAAGTCCACGAAGAGCAAATAGGATCAGAACAAGAGGAAACTGTTGATCAGGAAGAGTTAGATAATCAAGAACAGTTAGTAAATGAAAGTCCACCTGTAAGTCCAGTAATACCTAGACGTACTACACGTATAACTAGACCACCTGACAGGTATCAAGCAAGTATAGTTTGCCAAGTAACTAAAGTTCCAACTAGTGTAGATGAACTTAGGATGTATCCTGTAAAGGATCAGGAGAATTGGCAAAAGGCAATGGAAAAAGAATTAAATTCATTAAAGTTAATGAAAGTATATGAAGATGCCATATTACCTCCAGGAGAAAAATCCATTGGGTGCAAATGGATATTTAAAGTAAAAACTGGAAATGATGGGACTGTTACCCATAAGGCTAGGTTAGTAGCTCAAGGATTTAATCAAACTGCATCTGATTACGATTAAGTTTTTGCACCAAGTCTTAAAGCAACATCTTTGAGAGCAGCTTTAGTGTGGGCAGCTAAGAAAAACTATGTCATTAACCATTTAGATGTAGAAACTGCTTATCTGCATGCACCATTGCAGCACACTATATATTTAAGAAAACCAGTAGGTATAAAAGACAATAAAGTAAATAGTAACGATTGTTGGAAACTCAAAAAGAGTCTTTACGGGTTGAAACAATCTGGTTTTGAGTGGAACCAATATATTGTGAAAGAGTTAAACAATATAGGTTTTAAATCTGGTTTAGCAGATCCATGTGTGTTTAAAAGAGAAAATAATGGAACGGTGTCATTATTGTTATTATTTACAGATGATATTGCTTTGATAACTAAGACTAATAATGAAGCTTATGAGATTATATCATTATTAGCCAAAAAGATAAAATTAAAGCATTTAGGTGAAATTAAAAAGTATCTAGGATTGACAATTAACAAAACAAATAATGGTTTTAAGATATCTCAAGAAGATAAAATTTGCCAATTAATTAAAACGTATAAAATGGAACTTTGTAAACCGGCAAAGACTCCAATGAGTCAGGAAGTTTGCCAAACTGATGATCAAAGTCCCAAATTTGATAAGTCCATATATCAATCTTTGATTGGCAGCTTATCATATATATGCAATTGGTCAAGGCCAGATATAGCTTATAGTGTTAATCAGCTGGCACGTTTTAATTCAGATCCACATCAATGTCAAAAGTGTTATTTTTGTTCCAAGTAGAACCAATAAAACTAGGGAAGAAAATTTTTGAGGACCGAAACAAATTAATAACAAAATTCATTTGGCTAAGGACAAAACCAAGAATTAAATTAAAACTATTACAGGACAGTAGACATAGAGGGGGGTTTGCACTTGCAGACTGGGAACTGTACTATCAAGCAGCAGCTCTTACATGGATAAAAGATTGAATAAATTTAAAAATAAAAGAATTTTTCAAATAGAAGGACACAACCTACAATTGGATTGGCATGCATTTATATGGGATGGGAAAAACAAAATGTGTAACTACTTTCAGAGACATCAAGTTAGAAACACACTGTTACTTACCTGGGAAAAATCAAATAGAACCACAATAATAAAATACTGGTCTGGTTATCAACCATGGAAGCACTAATATATCCCAATGTGCTGGACTTAGACAAAATAGCAAGATACGAAGACATTTTAAATGATCAAGAGAAGCTAAAAACGAAACAAGAACTAAAAGCCAGAGAACTGAGGTAGATGGGGGCCATATATGCAAATTCAGACAAGATTCAAGAAAGACACTGAAATTCATGGGTTTTTATAAGGAACCACTAGAATTGGACAAGATATTGCAGGAACCAGAGGAAAAATTGATAAAAAAACCCAAACAAACTATACAACTAATTATTGAGATTCAAAATGGAAGAAGAGACAGTAAGGGAAATAATGATAACCTGGGCAAAAATTTTTGGCTATACTATAGAGCTAGAAAATTGGGAAAAATTGTGGGGAGAAAATTACAAATTGACAATGACAGCAGCATACAGAAAAAAACTATATAAAATGTTTTAGAGATGGCACCTACCCCCAGTGAGAACAGCAAAAATGTTTCCAAATAGAACACCGGAATACTGGAAATGTAAACAGACTCAAGGAACATATTATCATACGTGGTGGACATGTCCAGTAGCAAAAAAATATTGGATACAGATAGCTAGAGGAAATAATCAAACAACAAATAGAGTTAAAACAGAGATATTTTTATTAGGCATAATAACAGGGAAATATGACAAAAAAACCACAATATCTAATGTTACACTTAATAACAGCGGCCAGAATTGTTTACGCACAAAATTGGAAAAATGGTACTATACCGTCTGGGGAAAGTGTGATAAAGAAAGTATTAGAGTGCGCTGAGATGGATAGACTGACAATGGATATAAAAGATAGAGGAGAAACTGAATATTGTTTGATTTGGAATGCATGGTACAATTGGTTAAATAGTAGATATACTATTTATAATAAAGATAAATCAAGAATATGAATTATTACAGTAGGATAATAAAATGTAAAATATGCATTATAAAACATAAAAAAAAAAAGGGAAAAATATTTGGAGTAAGAAATACATATTGTACATACTTTAGTGGAATAATATATATTAACATATAACAGTTGGGGGAGAAGGTCTATCTCTCCACAAAATACTTAAGGTTAAAGCTTCCCAGCAAGAAGCTGGGACCTAAATTCATGGGGCCATTCCCTATATAGTAAAGATTATCAAGTCAGTCACAGTGCAATTGAAACTGCCCCGACTGCTGGGGAAAATACACCCAGTATTCCACAGCAGCCTCTTGAAACCAGTGGTTGGGTCAACTCTGAGATCACTACCCCATGAGTCCTGGATCCAGTGGTCATAGGGGGCCAAACCTATCATGAAGTACAACTCATCCTTGACTCTAGGTGGCACAGAGGGCAACTTCAATATTTAATCAAGTGAAAGGCTACCGTCTATTGGAGGCATCCTGGGTAAAGAGCAGAAACATCCAAGCCGACTGTCTCATAGCCAGGTTCCATGAAAAGAACCCAACCAAGCCTGGGAGGGAAAGATATACCTGTACACAAATTGTTTGTGTTCTGCACAGGTTATCTTCAGGAAGGGAGGGAGGCCGAATGTCAACTTGCGAAGCTTTCCTGACCTGCTCCTGAGTTGCCATAGGCAGGGGAATGGGAAATCATGCCTTGCAACTGCACTGAGGAATTCATACCTCAGCCAAAACAAAACTTATCCTAGCCAGCCGAAGTCAAGACCATCTCCATGGAGACCCACAATGGCTGGAGAGAGTGATTTTACGACCTGCAAAATTGCTTCATTGGGGAATATGACTGGTGACACACATGGGGGAAGGGAGCAATAGGGTCAGAGGCAAGGCATGAACTGGGTGAAGTCAGAGCTGACTTCACTTAGGTCAGGCCAACATGGTGCTCCCAATGAACAATTGGATTTTTTTTAAAAAACTGCCTTGAGGCTCCTGAATTTTTTAGGGTATTGGTTGGAACCCTGACACTATAGAGTACAAAATGATCGGACTCAAGATCTTTAAAAAGAGAGCTGATTTAAATTTAAATAACAAAAGATATTTATGAAGCACCATATGAACATAGTAGAAGCAAGATTAATTTGCCAGAATAAAAATGTATGTAAAGGTACAGTGGATAATGCTAGTGTAAAGTAGGTGGGTATATTTTCTTTTATTTTTCTTATCTCCTGCATTTACTTTTTTTGGCTACCTATTCTTTCTCCTGTTCTGCACTCTGCCCAGTGTTGCTTACCTTGAAAGAGAATATGTAGCCTGAGAGTTACTGTATATATGTCTGTTCATTGTGCAACAATATTCTAGGATTCTGCAGCTTCCTGGCTTCCCATATTTCAGTGAAATCTCCAAGCAAACAATCATGAAGAAATTTCTCCCATGGGCATTTTTCATAGTTGAAGTTTTACCAGTTCCAAAGCTAAAGTAAATTCAAAATCACCAGCAAGAGAAATTCTACAGAAATTCTCAAGCATCCTAAGAGTAAGGTAGAAAAGGAGAAGCCTCTTTTGCAGTGAAGGAAAATCTTTGAAAAATTGAAAGGCAAATTTCAGCACAGCATTCACATAAAAAATATATTTATGCTGGCAAACATGGAAGCAATATTATGGCAGACATCATTTACAGTTTTCTACAGAGCCTCTGGGTGTCGCTGTTCACCTATCTGGTAGTAAAATAGTTTCAAATTCTAACCTGGTCCTTTGTAATTCTCTGAAACATCCAGACAAAAGAAAATATATTAGAGATAACATTGCATGTAATTTTTATGTGGAATTGGTCAGATAGTAAAGACAATGGGAGAAACACAGAGCCTGCAAGGGCTATAAAAACAAGATCTTCCAATGCCTTATTACAATATTTATTTGGAAAGCAATTTCTGGGAACAATCATTATGTTGTTAGTGAAGAAGCACTGAAAGGTTTTTTGTGGGGAACATTGCATGGATAGGAATAGATGGCAAAAATCTTTCAGAATATGGACTATGGATTGCAACCAGGACAGGTATGGTACAATATTTTGCTTTGAATTATAGTAACGGATATTTACATCCCTCTGAAAGAATAGACAGAGGAAAAAAATGTGGATGGGCAGAGAACTGTGTTCTAAGTTTTGAGGTTATTATTGAGAGCAAAATAGAAACTTGCAGGGATGAAGTGAAAATTACAGACATAGATGTTAATGTGACTCAGTTTATACCTGGAAAACATGAAATCAAAATCAGTGAATTATCTACTCCTGGATCCCAGTTTCCTTTACCAGAAGTTCAAGGTCCAGATCTGGGTATAAACTCTATACAGAGATGTTGTGACTCGGAGGTTTGAACCTGCTCTGTCAGAAGACATAGGCTCGAGTGATGAAGAAGATCTGGCATTAAGGTTTGAGCCTGCCTTGTTGAGTGACATAAATGGGAGTCAGGAGGAAGAGGAGGACTTGGCTCTAAGATTTGAGCCTGCTTTGCTGGAAGTTTCGGAGTCGTCTTCCTCTCCAGAAACTTCCTCCCTGATTGTGCCTCAGGTGTCAGAAGATAATCAGGAGAGTGTGCCGGAGTTATTAGCTGAAGATCAAGCCGAGAAATGCTGGTCTGATGCAAGGCAAAGACGCAGGCAGAAATGTGACATAAAACATAAAAAGAAAAGAGACTGACACGCCCCTCAGGGAATATAAGGAGGCGTGTTAGCTCTGAATCCCTGTTTGGGTCAAATTGTCTATTGGAGTTAGCAGTTCAGATGAATTATTCTGTGTGGCGGTCGCCTTTGATTTATTGCTTTGCTCGTTATCGGACTTGGTAGACAGCTTCTGGGAAAACTGCCAAGGACGAATTCAGCCAAGGGAAGTTAACTCTGTCATTTCTGTTTCTGTCTGTTTGAGTATTTTCCTTTGGAAATTTGGACTCTCACCTTGTGGCTACAGGTGAGACAGAACACAGAGATATGAAATTACAAGTAATAGACATTTTTATCTGGATATGCAAATAAAAGCAAATGGAACCAGACAGGATGAGCTAGTGCTTAAAAAAATCTGGATCAGGAATGGCAATCAATGTATGATTTAATCCTCACAGCTAGTGATGGAGGTGAACCAGTGAAATCTGGAAGTGCTAGAATCCAAGTCATTGTATTGGATGCAAATGATAATGTGCCGATTTTTAGCCAACCTATCTACAAAATCAGCATTGAGGAGAACATTCCTAAAGGCTTCACAATTCTTATAGTAAGAGCTACCGATCTGGATGAAGGACTCTAAGGAGAGATAAATTGTTCATTCCAAAAAAATCACAAAAGAAGGTTCCAAAATATTTACTTTAAATTCAACATCTGGTACAATAACTATTATGAAGAATCATCCTTACATGAATTTGAAGTGAAAGCCAAGGATGGAGGTAATTATGTGATTGTTCAAAATTTTGGTCATTGTAATGGATCTTAATGACAATACACCTTAAGTAACAATAACCTTTTTCATCATTACTATATCTGAGAATTCACCAAAGGAGCAGTTATTGCCCTCCTTAATGTACAAGATGATGACTCTGGAATCAATAGGAAGGTCACATGCTCAGTTCCCAGTAACTTAACATTCCATTTTTTTAAAAAAAAAATCTCAATAATTTCTATAGGCTGGTGACAATGATCTTGATAGGAAACTTAGATTGTAAAATAAGCATTACAGCTACTGATCATGGAAATGCACCACTCACTACAGTCACTGAAATCTTTGTCTAGATTCTAGATACAAATGACAACTCTCCACTGTTTCTGGAGTCAAAATATACCTCCTACCTTCTAGAAAATAATCCAAAAGGTGCCTTAGCCCTTTCCCTTAAAGCAAGTGATCCAGACTGGGAAGAAAATGCCAGAATAACTTATTCCATCATTGATAGCCTAATGCGAGACTCACCCCTCTCCTCCTACCTCTCAGTTAATTCTTTTTTTTTAAAGATTTTATTAATTTTCTACAAACAAACAAGACAAACAAAACATTAAAACATCAACTCTCATATGTACATCCAGTGTGTCAGTTGGTTCATCATTTTTGTGCATTCATTCTGTAGTCTCAGTTACAAGTATGTTACATAACAACTCATATTGTCAATCCAAACTTATATATCCTAATATCACGAAAAAAAAGAAGTTTTTAACTATATTTTTAATCATTCATGCTTTATGAGCTAACAATACTTTAACCAGTTTATTCTATAACAAATCATATAATCATACCAAATCAATCCTAAAAAACCCTTTATAAATATAATGTCAAATAACAAAATAATAGCAAAATAAAGATATTCCTTACTGTCTAGCATTCTAAATATTCTATTATCGTATTTTATCATCTAGCCACTGATAAAAAAAGAACCCAAATTTCATAAAATTGTTTATCCTCTTGCTCTCTAATTTCAAATGTCAATCTACTCATCTCAGCACATTCCAATATTTTCTTAATAATTTCTTCCTGTAATGGTATTTTCTCATTCTTCCAATTTTTAGCAAATACAATCCTAGCCGCTGTTAATACATTTACAATCAGGTATTTCAAATCTTTACTATATATATCAGGTAAAATTCCCAATAAGAAGATCTCTGGTTTCAAGTCTATGTGTTTCTTTGTCATTTTTTCCAACCACATGTGAATTATAGTCCAACATTTTCTAGCGTCCTCACAAGTCCACCACATATGGTAATACGAGCCAGGTATCTGATGACATTTCCAGCATTTTTCAGATTTGTTCTTAAACATTCTTGCTATTCTTGTCGGGGGAAAGTGCCACCTGTAAAACATCTTATACAAGTTTTCTTTATATGCTGTTGACATTGTCATTTTATAATTTTGAGACCACAATTTCTGCCATTTCTCTAGATCAATCCTATATCCAAAATTCTTCCCCCAAACAATCATAGTTTCTTTGACTTGTTCTTCCTCTAATTTCATTCCCAGTAAATAGCCATATAATTTTTTAATCACCTTCCCAAAATGAGGAGAAGGCGGAGCTTCGTTTCGGTGATACAGCTGCGATCTTGGGGCTCTGAGATCGCAGCTGATATTTTCACCCCTGGTCAGTCCTAACGGACCTAAACCGTCCCGTAGAGATGGGGATTGAGAAGGGCACTGTCCCAGGATCCCAGAGATATTGCAAAATCTCTGGTTTGATCCGGGAGAAGCCCTTTTGCTGGTGGCGGAGAGGCAGCCCCAATAGCTGCTGAAGTCGGGACAGCTCCGGAAAGAAAGTGGCTGGAAAGAAATGCGTCGGCTGGGTGAGGAACTTCTTTTGTGTTGTAAATTCGCTGAGGTTTGAAAGGTCATCCTGAACAAAGAAGAAACCTGTGAGACTTTTTTTTTTTGACCAAAACTGTTTGAGCGGCGTTTTTTAAAGTGATGTCAAATTGAGGCTTGGATTTTTTTTTCTTTTTCTTACTTTTTTTCTGAGGACTTAAGTGTGACTTTGTAGGTAACCAGATTGAATTTTCTCTTATATATATTTTTATGCTCCTTTTGATTTTTTTAATTTTCTCTAGGATAGATGCTCCCTTTAGCTATTTTTTTTCTTTTTCTTTTGTATACATTATTCCTTTTTTCTGGCTGGGGGGGAAGAGCATTAAGAAACATTGCAACACTGCCAACTAGAGGCTTGAAAATACTTTATTTGAATTGGAAAGAATTGTAAGAAGACTCCTTCTCAAGGACATTTCAACATGATAAGATAGAGGGAGAGCACAGCAAAATATTATTACAGGTGTTTTCCTGGACTCTTATCAATATTTCAACACTTGAGGCTTGGCTTTGAAGCTGCTGGAGAAGAGAGTCATAATAAGAGCCTTGGATAAATAAATAAAGTGCAGTGTGCTCTCTTATATATATATATTTACCCCATTCACCAGCCTTTTTGTAAATTTTAATTCTAGTAATATTCTTATTTTTGCCTTTTATTTTAAAAGGAAAGTCTCAGAGTTTTTTCTTTATTTTTCTTTTTTTCTCTTTATTTTTATTGGGACTTCTTTGCTTTTTCTATCCATGTATTTGGACCACTTTGTTTTTCTTTTTTGATTATTGAGATTAAGGTGTGAAGAACCTGAAGAAATTTCTTTTTCTCTTTTTCTTTTTTTTTTTTTTGCTCTTAATCAATAATATCATTTTTGGGTTTGTTTGTTTTTTTCCTTTCTATTTTTCCTTTTTTATGGTGGACTACTTTGTAATTGGATTAGGGTCTAGAAGAACCTGAAGATTTTTCTTCTTCCTTTTTTCCTTTTTCTTCTTTGGTTTTGGGTCTTTTACTATTGGACTTTTCCATTTTGGATTATAATTGGCTACTCTACCAGTTGGATTAAAAGTCAAAAAGAATTTGAAGCTTTGGAGGCATTAAAATGAGCAGGAAACCAATACCAGTTGGCATTTCTACTTCTACCTCTGTTTCCCCACCAGCTGGAGGACAACATTTAATTCAGATAATGTTGAAGCAAAATAAAGAACAAGAAATAGTAACTTTACAGATGATTATGCAAGGAATCCAAGATCTCAAGATAAAATCAGACATCATTGAACAAAGAATAGAGAAGACTGATGAAAAAGTGGAAAATATTAAACAAATGATGGGGAAGTATGAGGAGAGATTCCAAAAAATTGAGGAAGAAGGAAAACAAAGAGAGGAGAAGATTGGAAATATTGACATTAGATTAACAGTGGTTGAACAAGAAAAAAGTGGGATGTTGAGGTGGGAGATGGAAAGGTCAGAATTTTATCTCAGATTTCAAAATATAGAAGAGGAAAAAGGAGAAAATTTGGCTGCGATAATGATAGAAATTTTGGCAGATGCTTTGGAAATTACAGAGGAAAAGATGATGGATGGAGTAGATGAGGTATATTGAGTTTATATAAGATATGCGATGAGAAATAAATTACCAAAGGAAGTCCATATTAGATTTACCAAAAAATCCATTAAAACACAAATATTACAAGTGGTAAGAGAGAAAACATTGAAATACAGAGATAAAGAGATTGTGGTTTTAAAACAAATACCCAGAAGAGTGAGAGAGATGAGAAGAGAATATTGATTTCTGACCAAAATGCTACTGGAAAACGAAGTGAATTATAGATGGCTGATTCCAGAAGGATTAATGTTTACGTGGCAAGAACAGAGACATAGAATTGATTCAATTGAGAAAGCAGAACTTTTCCATGCAGAATTTTTTGGAAGAAGAAGAGAGGAGGCAGAGAAAGAGGTCTCATTAATTGAGTTTCAAGAGGAACAACTGGAGACTGAAAAAGAGAAAGGAGCGGTAGGTGGACAGGTAGACAGTAAAGAACGGCGTGAAGTGAGATCCATGAGAGCTGTTAGACCTAAATATAAAGCATAATCATGGAAGAAAGGAAACTGATTACAATGAATATAAATGGACTTAATTCAGCTGTTAAAAGAAGGAAAACTTTTCATAAATTAGAGAAATTAAAATTTGATATAATTTGTCTACAAGAAGTTCATATTAAAAAACAACATGAACAATTGTTAGTAAAGCCAAAATTGGGGAAAATATTTACTTCTTTGATTCAACGTAAGAAAAGAGGAGTGGTTCTATACATTAAAGAGGCTATCCCAGCAAAACTGATCTACACAGATGAAGATGGAAGAGTATTAATGATGGAAATAATGGACAATAATATAAAAATACTCTTGATTGCAATTTATGCTCCGAATGATAAACAAGAAGAGTTTTATAAAAAGCTACACATGAAAATAACTGGACTGGACTATGTTAATATAATTATGATGGGAGACTTTAATGGAATTGTGGACAATAAATTGGACTATATAGCAACAACAACAAAGCAAAATAGAAAGGCTCTCCCTAAATCTTTTTTTAAAATGACAGACAAATTATCTTTAAAAGATATTTGGGGAGAAAGAAATGTTAAAGCTACCTCTCAATTAATTCTGAGACAGGGACCATCTATGCCCTAAACTCCTTGGACTGATGAGATTCAAGAGATTCAGTTCCATGTCAAGGCTCAGGATGGTGGGTCCCCATCGCTCAACTCTAATGTCTCAGTGGCTCTCTTCATCTTGGACCAGAATGACAATGTGCCAGAGATCCTGTACTCCTCCTCCTGCTGATGGCTCCACTGGAATAGCGTTGGCCCCTCACTCTTCTGAGCCAGGTTACCTGGTCATTAAAGCAGTGGCAGTAATGCAGATTCTGGTCAGAATTCCTGGCTCTCCTATCAGCTGATCAGAGCAACAGAACCAGGGCTTTTCACCATGGGGCTCCACACTGGTGAGATCAGGACTGCTCGGCTTTTTCTGGAAGAAAATGCCCTGAAGTAAATTCTGGTGGTTTTAGTGAAAGACAATGTGCACCTTGCTCCTTTTGCCTTGACCACCTCATGGTGGTACTGGCTGACCATATTCCTAACATATTGACTGAACTAAGCAACATTTTGTTTTCTGATGATTTACAGTCAGATCTCACATTTTACTCAGTAATTGCAGTGGATTTAGACTCCTGTTTGTTCTTTACCTTTCTCTTCATCTTCTTCAGTTACACTTTTCAGGTGAAAACTTTCTCAGTTAGGTGATAGTGGAAGTACTCCCTGTGGTATTCCTATTACACAAGTTTCTGGGGATTGATGAAGTCCAAGCATTTTTTCAGTCTTATTGTCGTGACATTTCACTGACTTCAGAATCTCAGAAAAATCAGCTTCTTTTCCAATTGGAATCTGCACAGATGTACTTAAACTATAGCAGGCTTCCATTGAGCCTAATTGTTTATTAATATAAGGCGATTCTATTCTTACTAAAGAGGAGATCACAAACTATCAGGTGAGCATGTATATTTCAATATTCCTATTTTATTCAATTTCTTTCTTCTATTTAAAGTACAGAAAATATTTACTGCCTCAAAAAGTATAAACTTCAGAATATAACTGACCACAACCTTGGCAGAAAGAAAAAATGAGCCTTGATGATATAAAAGGAAAGGAATAAAATACAATAAATTATACATACTATTTTTTTTTAAATATTTTAGAAAAATCCTACAGAAGTCATTACATTTTATGTGTGGAGGCTGTAAACAGATTCCAAGTATTATACCAATTTTACTCATAGGATATCATTTTCTATAATTATAATTTCACACTTCTAAAGTAAATATTTTTTTACTCTGTCCACACTCAATGTGTAGTCTTCAATGGAACTGCATCTACATGGAGGAAAGTGCAGCAGGGTACCCCAAGGCTCTGTTTTAGGCCCAGTACTCTTCAATATATTCATCAATGATTTGGACAAGGAGATAGAAGGGGAACTCATCAAATTTGCAGACCACACCAAGCTAGCAGGAATAGCCAGATACAGAAGGATCTTGACAGACTTGAACATTGGGTGCTATCTAACAAAATGAAATTCAATGGTGAAAAAACTAAGTTTCTACATTTAGACAAGAAAAACAAAATGTACAGGTACAGTATATGTGGTACTTTGCTCAATAGTAGTAACTGTGAGAGAGATATAGGAGTCCTAGTGGACAATCATTTACAGTAAATATGAGCCAACAGTGTGGTACAGCTGCCAAAAAAAGCCAATACAGTTCTAGGCTGCATAAACAGAGGAATTGAATCAAGATCACATGAAGTATTAATACCACTTTATAATGCCTTGGTAAGGCCACACTTGGAATACTGCATCCAGTTTTGGTTGTCCTGATGTAAAGAAGATGTTGAGACTCTAGAAAGAGTCCAGAGAAGAGCAACAAAGATGATTGGGGCAGAGGTGGTATTCAGCAGGTTCTGACCAGTTCTGGAGAACTGGTAGAGGAAATTTTGAGTACTTTGAAGAACTGGCAAATATCACCTCTGACTGGAGATTTTATAGTATCCTTCCCCTGCCATGCCCACCAAGCCACGCCCACAGAACCGGCAGTAAAAATTTTTGAATCCCACCACTGATAGGGGACTGGAGACTGGAACATATAACAAATGATTGCTGGAATTGGGTATGTCTAGTTTGATGAAAAGAAGGGCTAGAGATGACATGATAGCAGTGTTCCAATATCTCAGGGACTGTGACAATGAGAGAAGCAACCTAGAACTAAGGAGAAATGTCCTGAGAGTTAGAACAATTAATCAGTGGAACAACTTTTCTCCAGAGGTTGTGAATGCTCCAACACTGGAAGTTTTTAAGAAGAGATTGGATAACCATTTTTCTGAAGTGGTGTAGGGGTTCCTACCTGAGCAGGGGATTGGACTAGAAGACCTCCAAGGTCCCTTCCAACTCTGTTATTCTATTTCTAAGTAACATCTAGATTGAAGGGAATGTCTTCTCCATAGATCAGGAGTTCCATTCTGCTCTTGCTAATTAATTATACAGTAATAAAACAATCCATGATTATGGTGATTGCAATAACTTGAATAACTAGAGTCTATCCTCTGAAGCCAAAGGAAAATATTTTCTGCATCAAAAGCTTGCCTGCAAAACTGATGCAAGAAATTAGGCATTTGTCAAAAGGGAAAAATAATAATTTCAAATGATTTATAATAATATTGACACAGGACTTTTGTACCTAGGTAACCATCCCAAGAAACAAATCCAAATTTGAATGTGGTGTTTTTATAGGGTTTTCTTTTCCCAATTAATTTTTAGTGAAAGAAAGGAAATGATTTCTTACATATTTAATTCATTCAAAATATATTGTATTTACTTGGCATAATTTATTGGTAGGAGAAATTGGCAGGAAGATGACAAGCAACAGGGAGAAAGCAGAATTACTTAACTCATTTTTTTCATCTCTCTTTACACAAAAAGAAAAAACAGTCCAACCTAGCAAAAACAGCACCACAAAAAACAAATTAGGAACACAAATTAAAATAGGGAAGAAAATGGTAAGTGAGCACCTGTCTACCCTAGATGAGTTCAAATCACCAGGCTAGATGGATTACACCCAAAGGTTCTGAAGGAACTGGCAGACGTGATCTCAAAACCACTGAACCACTGAAAATAGATCTAGAAAACTATATCAGCCTGACCTCAATACCAGGGAAGATTCTGGAAAAGATAATCAAGCAACGAATCAGTGAACATCTAGAAGCAAGCAAAAGTCAACATGGGTCAAAAACAAATTGTGCCAGAAAAATCTTATTACATTCTTTGAAAAACTGACAAAATTAGTGGACCAGAAGAATGCTGTTGATATAATTTACTTGGATTTCAGTAAGGCATTTGATAAAGTAAACCATAACCTACTATGTGATAAGATAAAAAAAAAATATGGGTTAGACAGCATCACCATCAGATGGATTTGTAACTGGCTGTCCAACGCACTCAATGTGTAGTCTTCGATGGAACTGCATCTACATGGAGGGAAGTGTGCAGTGGGGTACCCCAAGACTCTGTTTTAGGCCCAATACTCTTCAACATCTTCATCAATAATTTGGACAAGGGGGTAGATGAGGAACTCATCAAATTTGCAGATGACATCAAGCTAGCAGAAATAACCAACACTCCAGAAGATACAGAAGGATACAGAATATATAGGATCTTAAGACTTGAACTTTGGACATTTTAGGTACTCTCTAGCAAAATAAAATTAAATGACTTACTTCAAAAATGTAATGTTCTACATTTAGGAAAGAAAAATAAAATGCAGGAGACCAGTTGGCATCATGGTAGGAACAGTCTGGAAATAGTGGAGTGCCAAGCTCTGTGAAAACCAGCTCTGTGAAAACCATCTGCTTGCTGGGAGACCCTATGAAGTCCAAGCCTCCCTGGAGAGGTGGTGAAGAAAGGAGAGGCACTTCATCAATCACAAAGAAACCACAATTCCCTTGTTAGATTTGAAGAAAACTCTTCCAAATGGCAGCAGGAAGGATGGCTATTTTGGCAAGTCACAAGCTGTGACAACTAGGACAACTAAGATTATGTGCTGGACCAGTTCGTGGGTAGAGCATTGAAACTGAGTAAGATAACGTCCAACTTTTATTTTAGAGATTTAACCCAAATAAAAGAATTCCAAAAAATAATCTCCAAATGTCAAGAAAGTGGCAATTTGATTCATGGAGAAAGGTCCAAGACTCAGATGCGAAAGAAATGTCTAATGAAAGCTTTAAAACATAGAAAGCCTGGAGAAGATTTAACAATAACTGGAAAAGTGATTATTGGGAGAAATTGTTTTTCTTATTTTTACTTTTAACCCCCTTGATCTGTTGACAGTCAGCTGTTTGATTTTTTCACTGGAATTTAGAGCAGGGGAGCCATCTATTGGAGGAAGATGACTGCAGCATGAGAAACTCATGGGAGAATGGTAATTGTTTGATCTAAATAAAGGAAATGATGGAAGGTAAACAACACCTGGGAGGCCACCCGACTTTGATTCTATTTCTATAGGCATTTTGGATGTTTGGAAATGTTGGAAAGCTCTTTGAAGATCTTTTAAACAAACTGGATTACAAATAACTAAAACTATATTGAAAAGTTCACTGGAGGGTGGATTTGAAAGATTTGAGGAAATTTGGTGGGCCAATTTGGATTTGGATTAAGCTACTTGACAGAACATCCTATGAGGCAAAAGAGGAAAGGTGAAAGCAGAAGAAAAAGAAAAGAAGAAAAGCTAAATAAGACTTTAAAAATTGGATAATTGGGAAGGTATAAACTGGAAAATTATAAAGACTGTAAAATATCAATTTAGAGGATTTGGAGGTATAATTCTGGGACTGACTACATTTTATTAATAATTAGCTTTTTTGGAGTTTTTAGATTTTGGGACATTGGAACTTTAGTGGTATATTGAGTAATTCCTAATATATTAAACTATTACAAAATGACTCAACAAGGGACAATAAAGGTTATGAAGAAATATTATTGATGCTTAAAAGTATTTTTGAAGATGTTACAAAGAATCATAAGGAGATGGGATTCTTCAAAGATAAAGATGTGAGTGTAGAAGATCCTCAACAAAGATGAACATAATATTATATGAAACAGATGAGAAACCAGAAGGACAGGTGGAGAAGACAAATCAAAATAAGTTACAAGAAGATAAAGACATTCAAGTTATAAAAAGTATTATGAATCAAACTGATAATTCTTGAAGAGTTTACAATAGAACAGAAAAAAAGAAAGAAAGATCTCCCAAAAATAATGAAAGGATTATGGATGGGTATTCAAAAGATGCAGCAGAAGGAGACCAGAGGTAAGGCAGAAGGAATATTCAGTTTGTATAAAAATGTAAGGAAGAGATATAGGATTCTAAGAGAGAAATAGGATCCTTCTTTGGCACGAGTCCTCAGCTGGGTGGAATGGGGTTGGCCAGACAGAAAACCCAATGACAATTTCAGGCTGTTCAGGAATTGACAAACAGAACTTTTCTCTCAAAAAGGCTGCATCTTGTGGGGAGACAGAGTCGTCATCCCGGAGAAATTGCAACATAAAGTTTTAAAAATGTTGCACGATGGACATCCAGGCATCGTGCGGATGAAGTCATTGGCAAGGAGTTATGCATGGTGGCCAGGTTTAGACAAGCAGATTGAGACCTGGGTGGCGACATGCAGCAAGTGCCAGGAGACTCGTTCTGTTCCTCCAAAAACACCCCCAACTCAGTGGGAAACGCCTCGAGGTCCCTGGTCCCATATCCACATCGATTTTGCGGGACCCACAAGAGGACACACTTTCCTTCTAACCGTGGATGCCTATTCTAACTGGCTCGAGGTCCACAAAATGAAAAGCACCAACATGGAGGTGGTCATTAAAAAACTGAATAAGCTATTCGCTACCCACGGATTGCTGGATGTCCTGGTCTCCGATAATGGCCCTCAATTCACTGCCCTTGCATTCAAACAGTACCTAGCAGACCGGGGCATCTGCCATGCCTTAACATCGCCAGCTCACCCTGCGGCCAATGGTAGGGCTGAGCGAATGGTTCAATTTGTAAAGAAGACCTTACACAAAATGGACCAGGGTAACATGACGACAAGATAACCCAGATGCTTCTCCTCCAACATATTACTCCAAGCAGCACCACAAACAGAACCCCAGCTGAACTCCTGATGGGCCAAAAACTTCGCTCACATCTCGATTGCCTCCACCCTGCTTACACACCTGAACAACCCCTGGGATCCAGCAGCAAATGTCGATCATTCCAGGTAGGCGACCCCGTTTTTGCAAAAAACTTCTCCGGTGACACATTGTGGGTCCCTGCTATCATAACACAACTTACAGGACCCCGATCCTATCGTCTACAAACTGCAGATGGCAAAATGTGGAAGCGCCACATAGACCAGCTTCGATCCAGACTAGCACCTACTCCCATCTCATCCCCTGAATCTCAAACTGGGGGGGGGAAGGGACATCGAGGGGGCTGAAAAAGAAATAACAGATGACTTAACAATCGGAACCCAGCAGTCTACACAACCAACCATGAGATACTCACCGCCAGAAGGAGAACCGAGCCGGGAGTTTGCCTCACCGCGTGACAGCACCGCGATGGAAACAGATCCAGGGAACCCAGATGACAGCATTGGTGAGAGCAGAGAGGACGGCCCAGAGCCATTCAACAAAACAGCGGGACCGTTTTCGCCACCCAGCTCAACAAGCAGCCCACCGGAACCAGAGCCAGGACAGAAACCGGTGGAACAGCGCAGATCAAGCAGACAGGTGAAGTGATCTGCCTACTTACAAGAATACATCACCCCATCCCTCAGATGGAACCTAGGGGGGAGGGGTGTTATGGACTAAGCCAATGCTTCAGTAACAACCCCAATAGCTTTACTTTAACAGCAGGCTCATAATCCTGCACTTTTCATTGGCCCGTGAACAACGAGTCGTGATTGGTCGTTCCTGGCCAATCTGATTGGCTGACAGCGGGTCTCTCTGATTGGACGCTTGTTAGAGCAGTAAACTCAAATCATTGGTTGTTTTGACAGCAGCCAGCTCTATAAAAGAGCTGTTGCTGCCCAAGTATTTTGCTCTCTGTTCTGAAGTCATGAATAAAGAGTTGAAGTCACAGTTCAATGCCTCGTCTCCGTTCCTTGTGCCCATGCTCAGGACATAACATGGACCAAAGGCTATCACAGGTTAATAGAGAATTAGAAGAAAACAGTAATCTTTCTTGAGATGAAAAAAGTGGCCTATTAATCTGAGATTTCAGAATATTGTGAAAGAGGAAGAGGAAGACCTGGCTGATGTGATGACAGAGCTGCTGGATGGAGTATTACAGAAAAATAAATATGATGTGCAAAAAGAAATAGATGAAATATTTAGAATCTATACAAATTATGTAAAAAGGCATACATTACCAAAATAGTGAGTGTGAGGTTTACCAAAAAGATGCTGAGAGATGAAAGAACTAGAGATGAGCCCATGAAGTATAGAGGGAGAGAAATTGTGACCTTAAAACAGATACCCAGGAGAGTTAGAAAGCAGAGGAAATAGTACCAATTTTTGACAGCACAACTGATCAAATATAGCATGACCTTCAGATGGCTGATGCCAAAAGGAATTCTGGTTACCTGGCAAGACAAAAAATTCAGGGTGGATACCTTAGAAAAGACACACATTCTTTGAACACCACTTCACTGCAAATGAAGAACAAGAAAGCAGAGAGGAGATAAAAAGCAAAAGTCAAGATGAAATCCAAATAGAAGAAAAAGCCTTAGATCAAGAAAAAAGAGTGAAGGTGGAAAAAGAGTAGACAGAATGAGAAGGTGCAAGAAAAAAAGGACAAAGAGAGATAAGAAAAACTAGAAGGGTAAGACCTATATATAAATGAAAAGATGGAAGAGGAAATAAAGATGCTATCTGTTGACATAAATGGACTGAACTCCCACATAAAAAGGGAGGGAAAACCTTCATAAAACTACAAAGATTAAAATTGGATTTAATTTGTCTTCAAGAAGTGCATATCAAAAAGTAACATGGCAACCTACTGGAATACCTCAAAATTGGGAAATTGTATTCATCGCTAACACAACAAAAGAAAAGAGGGGTGGCACTATATGTTAGAGAATTGTTAAAATCCAAACAAATAGACACAGATGAAGAAGGGGGAATACTAGTATTAAATTCAATTGAATGCTATGAAGCACACCCAGAAAAAAAAGAAGCTTTGATCTTTTTGGACACGCAAAAGGTATTTGATAATCTTAATTGGCAATTTATGCTGCATCAAATAAAAAAATTGAATTTCGATACCAACATAGAAAAAACACTACAACAAATATATTCAAATCAAAAAGTGAGTGTACTGATAAATGGAGACCACATGGACAATTTTGGAATTGTGAAAGGAGTGAAACAAGGGTGTCCATTATCATCTCTGCTATTTATTTTATCTTTAGAAGTGCTTCTAGCTGCAACCAGGCAAAACCCAGAGATAAAAGGGATTAAAATTAGAAAGGGAAAGTTTTTTTTTCTTTCACTCTCCTTCCTTACATTGATAATGAACAGAGATGAATGAGAAATCAGAAAAACCCACTTTGGCATCAAGAGGTAATTAAATTGGATAATCAAATGTCAAGGGGACAATAAGGATTTCTGAACATTGAAAAAAAAATTATTTTTGCTGTAAGTGGGAAGGGAGAGGAAAAGAATAAGAGTAAGATTTGGAAGGAGGAGACTGCCTGGAATTTAAAAGAATCTGATTAAATTCTAGCAATACTTTTAAAAGATACATATTAATTGGAACTTTGCAACTAAATAGTAACCCCAGGAACAGAAAGTGAAAAAAGAAGAAAGTCTTAAAAGAAACAGCTTGTGTGTATTTGGATTGTTAGGTGACTTTGGAACTTTTTGGAAATTATATTTGAATGACTAAAAACACTTGGGTGGTTGTTTGAATTTTTTTTTACAATGGCATTACTTGTGGATGAACTGAAAATGGAATTTAAAAAATATAAAGAAGAGGAACAAGAAGGGAAGGGCTCTCTTGGGTCCGTTTTTCAATTCTTAGAAATGGCGATTTGTACCTATGAGAAACTGCAAGAAAAGACTGCGCAACAAGAAGATTGGGACAAAGAAGAAGCCATCTTTGATGAACAAGTAACTTTATTTAGGGAAGAAGGGGGAAAGGGGGGGAAGAGAATGGAGACTTTAAGACCCCAAAAAAACAACCAAAAAAGGGAAAAATAAGGTGAAAAGTGGATATAATGTTAGAAAGCAACAGAAAAGGGGAACACAGAAGAGGGAAATAGAGGTGGAGAGACAAGGGGGTAAAAAGGGCAGAGAGAAGAAGCAAGGGAGGGAGGAAGGGAAGAGAAGCTATAAAGACAACTGAAAAATAACATGAGGATCATTTTGAATGTATTGGAATACTACGAAGCCCATTCTGAAAAACAGCTAGCATTGATTTTTCTGGACACACAAAAAGCTTTTGACCATATGAGTTGGCAGTTCATGATATTACAATTGAAAGGAATGGACTTTTGGTGAAAACTTTGTAAATATGATCCAAGCAATATGTTCCAATCAAATGGCGAAAGTAATAGTAAACAGAGAAACAACAGAAAACTTTAATATAGACAAGGATGTCCATTATTCCCACTTTTATTTATAGTATCCTCAGAAGTCTCGCTTAGATAGATTAGACAAGATCTGGATATAAAGGGTTTAGAGATACAAAAAAAAGAACACTTCAAAGTACAAGCATTTGTACTTAGTATTTATTTTGGAGGAACCTCTAGAAATGGCACCCAAATTAATAAAGAAAATAGAAGAGTTCGGTGTGGTGCCAGGACTTAAAATTAACAAAGAAAAGACCAAAATATCGACAAAGAATCTTACAACTAATCAAAAAAATGAACTGATGGAAAAGATGGACATGCAGACAACTAAAAAAGTTAAGTACCTGGGAATTTGGCCAACAGCAAGATGCACATCCATTAAAGAAGATAATTACACTATATTAATAAATCAAACAAAAATAGATTTGGAAAAATGGAAAAATCTACAGCTGTCATTGGTTGGAAAGATAGCCACAATAAAAATAAATATCTTACTGAAATTGCTATTTCTATTCCAAGTAATCCCAATAAAAGTAGGAAAAAAGTTTTTTGAGGACTTAAATAAATTGATTTCAAAGTTCGTCTGGCAAGGAAAAAAAACCAAGAATCAAATTGAAAATGCTACAAGATATTAAAAATGGGGGGGGGGGCTCTACCGGACTGGGAGCTGTATCGTCAGGCTTCAGTGCTCACATGGATAAAGGGGTGGATAAATTTGAAGAACAAAAGAATATTGACATTAGAAGGTCATGATTTACAATTGGGGTAGCACACATTTGTATGGTACGGGAAAAGTAAACTACATAGATACTTCCAAAGACACTATATCAGAAATGTTCTGTTGTCAGTATGGGAAAAAATTAAACAAAAGCACTATATGAAAATACCAGTCTGGCTATCAATGATATAAGTGTTAATATATCCCAATGCCTTAGAACTGGATAAAATTGTAAGGTACAAAGACATTCTAAACAAACAAGGGGGCCTAAAATCAAAACAGGAACTAAAAGAATCAGGGAATTGACTTGGCCTGGTGGCCACATATCCAAATACAAATGAGACATAAGAAAGATGCAGAAACATACGGATTTTATAAAGAACCCCAATAATTGAATCAGATATTGTTAGAAACAGATGATAAATTAATAAAGAAAATTTATAATTACTTATTGAATATTAAAATGGAAGAAGAATATGTAAAGGAAACCATAATAGTATGGGCCAAAATTTTTGAATATAGCATAGAATTAGACAATTGGCAAAAACTGTGGGAAAGAAATTACAAATTCACAATGTCAACAGCATATAAAGAAAACCTGTATAAAATGTTCTATAGGTGGCATCTTCCACCAGCAAGAATGGCAAAAATGTTCCAAAACATATCGCCAGAGTGCTGGAAATGCAAACAGATACCAGGATCCTACTACTATACCTGGTGGACCTGTCCATTGGCAAAAAAAATATTGGTTAAAGATAAAAAGATGATTAGAAGAAATGACAGCACAACATATAGATATAAAACCAGAACTATTCTTATTAGGTATACTACCAGGGAAATACAATAAAAGAATTACATGGTTAATGTTACATGTAATAACAGCAGCTATAATATATGCATGAAACTGGAAAAATGAAAGTATACCTACAGATGAAAAGGTGTTTTAAAAAATATTAGAATGTGCCACAATGGACAGGTTAATGATGAAATTAAGGATAAAGAAGAAACAGTGTTATTTAACATGGGATCTACTATACAAATGGTTAGAAAACAGATGCAGAGATTAGTAACTTTATGATGGAGAAATATTAACAAAATAGAAATAGATAGATAGATAGATAGATAGATAGATAGATAGATAGATAGATAGATAGATAGATGATAGATAGAAATAGATATATAAGTATATATGCTACAAGTAATATTACTAATGGATTATACTTGACTACAGATCATAGTCTATAGAGTGACTAGAGGTGAAGACTATGAGAATAATGGTTATAATTATGATGTAAAATAATATGTATATTCAAAAGAAATTACATTGTATAATTATGAGAATAATGGTTACAATCAGGGTGTATAAAACTATGCACACTTAAATGAGGTTTGATACAACAGTACACTGGTGTTGCAGAAATGGAAACGTGATGTATAATAAATGAAAATGTATAATAAAAACATTTTTTTAAAAAAATAACAATACAATAACATTCAATTGACTATAGAATTTTGTAGTGTTTTTGTCATAAAAAATCAGGGCTTTGTGCTTTGAGCATCCATAATGAAACAGAGTTTAGAAAAATTTCCTTGCTATCTATCTAATCTACTATATCTGCCTCTGTGTCTCTCTGCCTCTGTCTATCTTTCTATGTCTATCTATCTATCTCTGTCTAGAGAGCAAAATTAATGAATTTCTTCATATGGACTCTGAGTGTCACTGTTGTACAGCAAGGAAGTTGCATGGATGAGTATTGCAGCAAACCATTTCCCTATTTCAGCAGATGGGCAAGGAGATGCAGCAGAAAGCATTATGTTAAAAGCTGTTTAACAAAGCTATTATTCTATTGTTATTATCCAACTGTAAAATATTGAGTTAGCTGGAAAATTCTATATGGAATATAAATTAGGAAGAAAAGAGGAAACAAGAGATGATGATGGAAGCAAAATACAAAACCAGAATACAGAAACCAAATTTGAGGCAAGTATTTTTTCTATTATTATGTTCTTTGATCAGCTGGGTAGTATCTGAACAGGTTGAATACTCACTTCCAAAGGAAACAGAAAAACATTCCTTTGTGGGGAATGTTAAAACATTCCTTTGTGGGGAATCTTGTTAAAGATTTAGGGTTAGATGTTGATCTGCTGTCAAAACAAAAGCTTGCTTTCTCTTCAGAAAAACAGTATTTTATTCTGAATGAACAAATAATGAACTACATGTGAATGACAGAATAGACCGGGAAAAGATTTGTGGAAAATTACCGACTTGCATCTTGAAACTGGAGGTTGTGGCACATAATCCTTTAAATATTTTCCACATAAAAGTTTTCATACTAGATATTAATGATAATGCCCCACAGTCCAAAGAAAAAGATATAAAACTGGAAGTGAGTGAGTCTCATTTTCCAGGAGCTCGATTTGCCCTGGGAAATGCTGAAGACAAGGACATTGGAATTAACGCCCTTCAAGATTATCATTTGAGCTCAACCCCGTATTTCAAGCTAGAAGTTCAAGAGAGCAAAGATGGCAGAAAATATGCAGAATTAATTTTGCAAAAGCCATTGGACAGGGAGAAAGAGCACACACACCACTTGATTCTTGCAGCTTCAGATGGAGGACGTCCAGTGAAAACTGGGACTCTGAATATAGAAGTCAATGTTATTGATATAAATGACAATCCACCAGTCTTCTCCCAGGCAACTTACAAAACAAGTCTGAAAGAGAATACACCAAGAGGGACTTCTGTGCTTCAAGTGAAAGCATCTGATAGTGATGAAGGCTCAAATGCTGAGATATCTTATATTTTCTGGGAAAATCCAGAAAATGTGAATCAGAATTTTATTTTGGATCCCATCAATGGAACACTTTCACTTAAGGAAAGTATTGATTTTGAAGACAGAGGAAGCTATATGATGATAATACGGGCAAGTGATGGAGGTGGACTAGTTGCAGATTGCAGTGTAGAGATTGAGGTTCTTGATGAGAATGACAATGCTCCAGAAGTAATTATTACATCTTTATCCAGCCCCATTCTTGAAGATATTTTACCTGGAGCAGTGATTGCCCTCATTAAAGTCTATGACAGAGATTCTGGACTTAATGGGAAAGTCACCTGCTACCTAAGGGAAATTGCACCTTTCCAGGTGGTCTCATCATCAGATAATTACTTCAAACTCCTCATAGATGGCCCCCTTGACAGAGAAAAAACACCAGTGTATAGCTTAACAATTACAGCCACAGACCAAGGCATACCTCCTCTTTCCACAGATAAAGCCATCTCAGTACCAATTTCAGATATCAATGATAACCCTCCAGCATTTGAAAAACCTTCCTATATTGTCTACATTCCCAAGAACAACCCATCCGGAATGTCTATTTTGACCCCGATCTGGATCGTAATGCTCAAATCACCTACTCCATTCTTAACAGTAACGTCAAGGACCTGCCTCTCTCCTCCTATGTTTCCATTAACTCTGAGACTGGAACTCTCTACGCTCAATGATCTTTTGACTATGAGCAGCTCAGAGACTTCCAGCTGCAAGTGCAAGCCCAGGATGAAGGCTCTCCATCTCTCAACAACAGCGTCACAGTCAAAGTGCATGTACTGAATCAGAATGATAATACTCCCCAGATCCTTTACCCTTCCCAAACAACTCAGGGTTCATCATTCTTTGAGATGGTGCCTCGCTCAGCCGATTCAGGTTATTTGATGACAAAAGTCGTGGCTGTGGATGCTGACTCTGGACACAATGCCTGGCTCTCTTTTCATCTCCTGCAGGCCACAGAGCCCTCGCTCTTCATCATCGGCTCCCACACGGGAGAGATCCAAACAGCTCGAGCATTACTTGAAAGAGACATTACCAAGCAGAGGCTGGTCATCATGGTGAGGGATAACGGACAGCCACCTCTCTCAGCCACCACAAGCCTCAACCTGGTCTTTGCTCAGAACTTCCAAGAGGCTCTTCCTGAAATGAATGCCCAACCTAATAACCCAGAGGATCAGTCCAAGCTCCAGTTTTACTTGGTTCTGACTTTGACTTTGACTTTACTTGGTTCTGACTTCTGACTTTGACTTTGGTATCCTTTCTGTTCAGTGGCAGTGATTTTGGCTATTATTATGAAACTTCAAGGGTCAAGGAACCCCACTTTTTCAGTGCTTCATTCCCAATTCTCATTCAAAGACTGGTACTGTATTTCCTCCAAATTATGAAAATGGGACTTTGCCTTATTCGTATCAGATCTGTTTATCCACTGAGTCCAGGAGAAATGAGCTGACTGTTCTGCGACTCAATGTCCAAATAGTGGAGAATATTCTTTGCAAGGATAAACCTGATACTTGTGTCATGCTCAATGAAGACTGTTATCTAAATTCTAATAATCATTCTGAAAATATGGTAAGTTCATTTTCCCTTTCTTAGTAAGATTTGCTATTATAACAGCATTTTATTCATGGAGTATCTTTGGTATTCTTTTTTTTAGCTGAATACATCAAGCTATAGTACTATAGGATGGAAGTTTTGAAGCAGCACTGCTAAATCAAATGTAGGACTAAATAAATATTTCTGTATGAAGCAATGGGTTTTTCATACAGTTGCCCCAACTGGATAAACAGGTAATATTAATAAGAGACAAGCTGCGGAGTTCAACCTGGCAAAGAAAAGATCAGTAGGGCTAGAGGAATTATATATTTTGAGTCATATATGTGAGTATATGTTACTTGGAATGGAAGTATGTCCTGGATCACTACAGTATTAATGATAAGGAGTATATTCTGAGAGCAATTGACTGCCTGTTGCAGCTGATCTGATTTCTTCCTATTGAGCAAGGAGAAGATGTTAGAAAGGTGATGTGTTTTTAAAGAGTAAATTCCGTGATTAAGAGACAAACTGGAAGAAATTTGTCAGATGAGTTCAAGGGGGAGTTAATGGGGGAGATCTCTGTCTAAGTGAATAGTTGTAATATTGTTGGAGATTATTTTGCAGGTATGCTGGTGTCTCTGAAAATAACAAAACAGCAAATTTACAATGCTTAAGGAAAAGGTTAAATGGACTGTTGCAGTGAAGACTACTCCTCAACTTCTAAGAGAAGCTGAACATTTGGGACGTCAATAAGTTAGAAATAAGATTTGTTTGGCATTATCTGTTTTTGACAAATCTGTGTTGACTTCTATTCATAATGTTATATATTTGCATACTTGAAATACTGCCTTGTGATTGGTCCGTCAATACTGCCTTTTGATTGGTCCATCCTGTACATTTGAATATTTGTAATACTATCTTTTGGTTGGTCCGTCTGACGGCGGGAAAATTAAAGGAGCCGTCATTGGCCCCAGCCGCGAGCAGCTGCTATAAAAGAGGCTGCTGCATCTCTGCTTTGTTGAGTTTTGCAAGAGACTAATAAAAGAACTGAAAGTCACACTGGTCTCGAGTCAATCTTTCCCGTGACGCAACACTGGCAACGAAGGTGGGATACTGAGACGAAGGAGACCAATTGAGCACATGGCAACAAGAACCAAGCAAAGACGAAATGGCCGGCAGCAACTCACCACCCACACCGTTCAACCCAGCGACGGAGGATTGGGACTCTTACATCGACCAATTCCTCATGTTCCTTGAGAGCAATGGGTTGCAGGGGATATCCGACAACAGGAAGAGAGCCGTGTTCCTGACCCATTGTGGCCCCACAGTCTTCAAGATGGCCAAAGCGTTGGCGAAACCCCAAGACGTGAAGCAGATGGCGTGGCCTGATTTGGATAGAATACTGCGAGCCCATTACGTGCCAGCCGTCTCCAGCCTCATCTGGAGGCATGAATTTTACAAACGAGACCAGAGAGAAGGTGAGAGCATAGGAGATTTCGTTGCAGCACTAAGAAATATTGGGGGAGCATGCGACTTCCTCAATATGGACGAGGCCATGCAGGATCGCGTGGTCCTCAGACTCAAAGATCTCACCTTACAAAGCCGGTTACTGACCAGACCCAATATTACAGTAACCGAGGCTATCGCAGAGGCTACCGCAGCTGAAGCAGCACAGAAATCAGCAGCCACCATGCGGAAAATGAACAGAGCAACACAGGAAGCTCTAAAAGACCCCAGCACAGCTCAAGATGAGAAGCCAGAGGGGACGCAAAAGACCACTGCCACCACACACCACAAGGACATCGAATCTCTGTCTGAAACCGACAAGGAGGAAGAAGAGATCAACAGACTCCAGTTGGAAAAAAGCAGACAAGACCGCAGAGAACGGAAATCAGAATTCCATTGTGCCGGGTGCGGAGGGGACCATCCATGATCCGAGTGCTGTTTCCTTGACGCTGTTTGCAGGCACTGTGAAAGATGGAGACACATAGCCCGGGTCTGCCGCAACAGCTACAGCCCTAGACAACAAGGGAGCATACACACACACCCCAGAATGAGAGAGAGACAGATAGGGAGCCATTGGAGCCAAGAAAACAGAAGCAAGCATTTCAACGACACCAACAGAAAAGAGACAATAACACACACCAGACAATAATCATTGGCCATTCGAGCACAACCGATGCAAGAAAGGTGCACATCCAAGTCAATATAGAAGGGCAGCCATGCGAGATGGAGGTCGATTCCGGTTCATATCTGTCCATGGTATCGCGGAACACCATAAAGAGCCTGATACCAGATATGCAAAGAAAAGAATTTGAAAGGCAAAAACTAACACTGAAAGACTACCAGGGAAACAGAATTCCCGTAGTCGGACTTGGACACTTCCAAATCAAGTTCAAAAGATACACGGCCATCCTTCCACTGACAATAGTAGACCAGGATCACCTTAGTCTGCTGGGACTCGAATGGTTCACACTCCTGGGAATCAGAGTGACTGGGATCAACAGCGTCTCCGAGACGGACTGGGAGGAGAGCCTGATGAGGGAGTTCCAGGACGTGTTCAATGGGAAGCTAGGCAAATACCGAGAGTCCTCTATCTCATTTAATTTAAATCCTAACATAGCCCCAATCAGGCTGAAGGCAAGGCAAGTCCCTTTCACATTAAAACCAAAAATCGATGAGAAATTGGATAAACTCATCGCACAAGGGGTATTAGAACCAATAGACCACGCAAGGTGGGAAACCCCAATCGTGATTCCGATTAAGCCAGATGGGTCCATGCACATCTGCGGAGACTATAAGGCCACCCTCAACCATGCGCTACAACAAAGCGCATACCCTGTTCCAGTGGTACAACACCTCTTACATTCGTTGGGGGGAGGAAAAGTTTTTGTGAAGCTCGACCTTGCACAAGCATACCAACAACTGCCAGTTGACCCAGAAACAGTGGAGTCACAAACAATTGTGACTCACAGGGGGGCATTCAAATGTAAAAGACTGCAATTTGGAGTCAGTGTGGCCCCAGGGGTGTTCCAAAGTTTGTTGGAGTGCCTATTACAGGGAATTAAAGGGGTGGTGACATATTTTGACAATGTACTGGTATCAGCCAGGGACAAAAAGCAACTGGAAAGCCGGAACTTCCGGTTTGCGTGGCTTCGGGGCAGCAGGAATTCGCGACAGCTCGCGATTCCTGCTGTGCTAGCCGTCGAGGTACCCCCGATCCAGATGGGTCAGGGGGATATGGCTGCCCTGTAGGGACAGCTGAAGATAGAGGGGAGTCGGAAAGGGAGGTGGGGGCATCGCAGACCCCCCCTTTCTCCGGGAAAACCCTTTTTCCCAAGGCGGTGGAGCGGCGGTCAGCAATGGCCGCCACAAAGAAGCCAGCAACCGGGTAAGAACTGTGCTGGAGGAAGTGTGAAGAGTGAAAGTTCTGTCTGAGCCGGGTCAAGTAACACCTTTTAAATTGCCTGGAATTGAGCTGTTTGTTGCTGGAGGATACATTGTATCCCTAAGAAGAGCGAAAAGCGGCGGAGAAGCTGTTAAAGGGAATTTTTTTTTTTTTTTTACTCTCCCACCCCACGGAAAAAGCAGAAATATTTGGATATATTAGACATTGAAAGTGGATTGTTTTGAAAGCTAAGATAAGAGACAAAGGGATTTTTGGACATTGAAAAATGTGAGAAATTGGAAAATCTCTGCTGGAGGTATGGATTTTTGATTATTAAAATTCTCATTGCAAGTGGGAAGGGAGAAAAAAAAAAATTGGAGCAGAAGCTGAAAAAGGAGGAGATTGATTAGAACGTCTTTGTGGATCCCAAAAGAAGATATATGGTAATTGGACCTCTTTGATTAAAAATTAATTCAGAAAGAGAAAGAGAAGAAGGAAGAAAAGTATTAACTTTTGGAACTTTTTTTCTTTTTTTTAATTGCTTTTGATTGTCTTTGATTAAAAATTCTTGTGGTTGTTTTGGAAAAAGTTTCCCTTTTCATAATGGCATCGTCTGTGGATGAACTAGAGATTGAATATCAAAAATATAAAAAAGAAGATACTTTGGGCGCTTTGTTTCAATTTTTAGAAATGGCGTTATGTTCCTTTGAAAAGTTGATTACGCAGCAGAAGGACTGGGAAAAGGAAGAAGAGGAAGAAGAAGCCATCTTTGATGAACAATGGGTCCCTTCTGGAGAGGAGGAGAAAAAGGATAAGAAAAAGGGGATTTTAAGAATTATAAAAACAACCAAAAGAGAGAAAAATGAGCGAAAAGATGGAGGCAAGGTTAGAAAGCAAAGGAAAAGGAGCAAGAAAAGCGAAGAGAAAAAGCAAAGGGGTAGAAAGGGCAAGGAGAAGAATAAGCAAGAGAGAAAGGGGGGGAGGAGAAGCCTTAATCGGGGGAAGCAAGACCTAAGGAAAAAAAGTTTATTTAGAGACAATGGGTGAATTTAATTTAGATTAAAAGAGGGATTCTGGAGGGTATATAAGAGTGTGTTTTTATATGTATATTTAGAATATAAAATTTATTATGTAATTTTAGAATTTTTTTTAAACAGAATCCCAAGAAAGATTGCTATATGTAGTATTTCTAAGTTAGGGTAATGAGTTATAGATGTTACTCCAATTGGTGTACAGGAGAAGTATAGTAAAAGAAAAAAAAGATGAATGGATAATTGGAAATAGAACAGACAAAGAATGTTGTTGAAAATGGTAATAAGATATGGAAGGATATATATGCTTTTTTTTTTTTTTGGATTTTGTATATTGATAAAAGGCAATAAAATTTTAATTAATAAATAATTTGGATGGAAAAGAGAAGTAGGGACAAGATATGAAGTTAATATTATATGAAATATTGATATTATAATTTGGAAATGTTATGTCTTATTGGTCTATTATTATTATTTTTTCTTAGAAAAGAATTTATAAGCTGCTATGCCTTGATTCTTTGTGCATTGTTTTTATAAAACTGATAAAAATGGTTTTTATATATATATATAAAAAAGAAAATGATAATAAGATTTGGAAGGAGATATGGGTTGAATATGATGTTTGAATTTCTGTCTGTGTAAAGAGTTTTAACCCGGGAACAGACAACCTTCAGAAAAGATCTTTTAGTTTTGTTTATGTTTTGTGTTTGTATGTTTGTGTATTGTGCTTATGGTAAAACTAACAAAATTTGTTTTTTATAAAAAAAAAAAAAAAGGAAAGAATCAATAAAACCTTGGAGGAATGTTAGATGAGAATAATTTATACAAGCCAGAAAGAAAAGAATATGATGACTATAAAATGGATAAATATGGAAGAGAAATGAAATTGAATAGGAGTAAAGAGAAAAAATGAGAAATTTGCTGAAAGATGTTTGTGTGTCCATATGGAGATGGGATAAATTGGAATTATGCTGTATAAAAATAATGTTTTGTTTGACTTGTAAGGATTTACAATGTTAAGAGGTTTTATGTGTTTATGTATTTAATAGTTAATGATGTGTTGTTTTATCTTTAAAATCAATAAAAATTTGTTTCAAAAAAAAAAAAGCAACTGGAAAGCCGCCTCAGGGAAATCTTACAAAGATTTAAAGAGGCGGGACTTAAAGTGAAAAGAGAGAAGTGCCAGCTAGCCATCGATAAGGGGTACCTCATAGATAAAGAAGGAATCCACCCCACAGAGCAGAAAATTAGAGCAATAAAAGAAGCTCCCAGACCCAAAAACAAAACAGACTTACAAGCATTTCTTGGACTTATTAACTTTTACAATGTCTTTTTGCCACAGAAGGCAATGACGGCGGAACCACTACACAGGTTGCTGGATAAGAAAGCTACCTGGACCTGGGGGCAACGAGAAGAAACCGCATTCCAGGAAATCAAAGACTTACTCACATCAGACTCTGTGCTGATCCAATACAGTGAAACCTTGCCACTAACACTAACCTGCGATGCATCACCGTTCGGCATTGGGGCCATACTCAGCCACACTTTACCAGATGGGAGAGAAGCACCGATCATGTTCTACTCCAAAACACTATCCAAGGCAGAGAGAAATTACAGCCAATTGGACAGGGAAACGCTAGCCACAATCACTGGGGTCAAACCATTCCATGAATACCTCTACAGCAGGACCTTTTCACTGATTACAGACCATAAGCCGCTTCTAGGAATACTCGCCACCCCCAACATTTTGTCACCACGAATGACGAGATGGTCCGAGTTCCTTGCCGCATACAGCTACAATTTGATCCACCGGCCAGGGAAGAACATATCACGCTGATGCCCTGAGCCGTTCCCCCCTACCTGAATTGGAAGATGACCCGGCACCAACCACATCCATTCTACAAATTGAGACATTACCGAACCTACCCATAACTGCATCAGACATTGTGAAAGAAACCGCACGGGACAAAAAGCTGGCATGGATTTTAAACTGGGTAGGTAACGGGTGGCCGGAAATCGATAATGACGAGACTTTTAAGCCATTCCGTAACTGACAAACTGAACTCTCAATTTTGAAGGGATGTGTACTATGGGGGAATCAGGTTATCATACCGGAAAAACTAAAGGAAAAAGTACTGTATATATTGCATGAAGGACACCCGGGTATCATAAGAATGAAATCCCTGGCCAGGAGTTACATATGGTGGCCAGGGATGGATAAGGATATTGGTACATGAGTGGAAACATGCACACAATGCCAAAAATCCAGACCTACCCCCCCTTCCACACCTGTCCTAGACTGGGAAACACCAAGGGGCCCTGGTCGAGAATAGACATAGATTTCACAGGACCCACAAAAGGACACACATTTTTGATAATAGTAGATGCTTATTCCAATTGGCTGGAGGTAAGCGTCATGCACTCCACGACGACAGAAGCCGTAATCAGACAGCTAAGGAAATTGTTCGCAATGCATGGGTTACCAGATCTATTGGTCTCAGACAATGGGCCATAGTTCACGGCATTGTCATTTGAAAGGTTCTTCGCAGAACAGGGCATAAGGCATGCCCTAACAGCGCTGGGTCGGCCGGCTACAAACAGATGGTTGAAACGCATGGTTCGGTATACCAAAGAGACACTAGATAAATTAGACACAGGTGACATACAGGAGAAAATCTATAAACTGCTAACTATACAGCATATCACACCAAACACAACAACTAATAAAAGCCCAGCAGAATTATTGATGGGCAGAAAACTAAGGTCACACCTAGATAGATTGCACCCACATACAGCCCCGAAAAACCGACAGACTCCTCCAGTAAATACCGCACATTTGGAACAGGGGACCTGCTCTATGCAAAAAACCTAATGGGGGACCCACTTTGGATACCAGCAAAAATAACCCAAATAACAGGACCCTGGTCATATAGAGTAGAGACAGAGGACAGGAGAAACTGGAGGAGACACATAGATCAACTGAGATCAAGAACACTAATGAGAAACGCTAACAACCCTAGGGGCGAAGGGGAAGATCACACACACACACAGGAACCACACCAAACATTAGAAGATAATAATAACCAAACCAGAGTGGGGGGAGACCCCTCAAACACGAATGAAAAGAGAGGGGGAGACCCTCCACAAACACAAGAAACAACGAAACAAAGCCTAACAACAACTCACCAACCAACACCACCAGTAGCCCCAATAAGAAACTGCAATTACTTACCTGCAGATGACTTCGGAAGAAGGGAGCAGGCAGCAGAAAGCCAACACGAAGCCATTCCTGGAGGGAGCAGCCAAGCCAACTCAACCAGCCCGGGTAGATCAGGTGGGAGCGGCAGAGCCAACTCAACCAGCCCAGGTAGACCAGGCAGGAGCGGCATGGCTGACTCACCCTTCCAGGAGGTTCCACGGAGAAGACGGGAGAAACAGGGATCCCGTCCGAACCGGCCAAAGACAACACCGCAACTGAATTGCACAGGTCAAGTAGGAACCATAGAAGTCCTGCCTACTTACGTGACTACGTAACGTAGGTTGGACTAAACCAAGTGGGGAGGGGTGTTACATATTTGCATACTTGAAATACTGCCTTGTGATTGGTCCATCAATACTGCCTTTTGATTGGTCCAACAATACAACCTTTGATTGGTCCGTCCTGTACATTTGAATACTTGTAATACCATCTTTTGGTTGGTCTGTCTGACGGCGGGAAAATTCAAGGAGCCGTCATTGGCTGCAAGCAGCGAGCAGCCGCTAAAAAAGAGGCTGCCGCAGCTCCGCTTTGTTGAGTTTTGCAAGAGACTAATAAAAGAGCTGAAAGTCACACTGGTCTCGAGTCGATCTTTCCCACGACGCAACACATAAGTTTGGTTGCTTTTGGGTATTTGCAGATTTGTTGCTTGATTATCTTTTCCAGGATCTTCCCAGGTATTGATGTCAAGCTGGCTGGTCTGTAGTTTCATAGATCAGTTCCCCCCTCCCTTTTTTTTAAAGATGGGAACTACATCAGCTCTTTTCCAGTTCTTAGGTAGTTTCCTGGTGCTTCAGGATCTTTGAAAGTTATGGTTCAATGGTTCCAAGATCACATCTGCCAGCTCCCCCAGAACTCTGGGATCTAATCCATCAGGTCCCAGTGATTTGAACTCATCTAGAGCAAAGAGTTGTTCTTTTACCATTTTCTTGATTATTTTAATTTGTATTCCTGGTTTATTTTTTAAAATAATATTTTTGGTAGGTTGGAGTGTTTTATCATTTTGCATGTGAAGACAGATGCAAATAACGAATTAAGCAGCTCTGCTGCCTCACTACTGCCCATTATTTCCTTTTCATCTACTCTCATTAGTGGACTGGTTGTTTCCTTTACTTTTTTTGTTTTTTATATGTTGAAAGAATCATTATTATTATTATTATTATTATTATTATTATTATTATTATTATTATTGACATTGGTTGCAAGTCTTACTTCATTCTGTGCATTAGCTTTCCTGACTTCATCTTTGCAAGTTTGGGCTGTTTGTGATATGGTGCCTTAATTATGTGCTCCTCTTTCCATTTTTCTTTTTATCTAGTTAGAGTAATGTAATGTCTGCAAGAAAACAACCAAGCTCAGAGAGCACCAATTGACACTACCACCACCCCCATTTCAACTCTGAGCCACAAATATTCTCCTTTATTGGTACAGAGAACTTTGCACAGTTCTGTTCAAGAAGAATGGAAATGATCCTGTAGAATGCTAGTTCAGGGGTGTTACCCAGCCAGTTTCTGTAGTTCATGAGAACCAGTTGTTAGAGTTACACACCTTGCAATTAAAGTAACCCCTCACATTGTTCATTGACTCCTGGAGAAAAGATGGCCTGGGAATTGGGCTTTGCATGCTCCAGACTTCACAAAGAACTTGTCCAGGCAAAGTAGGGAAAAATTACATACCTTACTTGTAATTCTACTGACAATACTGGCACTCAGTGTATATAATTGGCATTGATGAGTGAAACTTTCTCCCATGTTTTAAAATGTAACTAAGCCTATTTAGTTGGACCTGGGGCCCAAAATTATACTACCCAACCCAACTGAGAGCAGAAGTGTAGCCAATGGATTTAGGTTTACAACTGAAACCTCTTGATTAGTAAAGTTTTAAAATTACTTTGATTATCTGATGGTATATTGTGTAAGCAATATTAAAAAGGACAGAGGGGAGTTAAAGAAGGAAAGATCTTTTCTACTGTTCATATTTTCACCATCCATGTTCAAGAGATAGACCATGCTTTTATCACTTTTGTAAACTCTAGGTCAAATTTTTTAAATCTTGTATTACCAAGAAATGCCATAAAACTCAAAAGGCATAGCTTATATTGATAAATATATGTCAGTGTTACATTCCAAAACCCCTGTAATTCTCAATTTACTTTTAATTAAACTGGATTAGATTTGAATCAGATTCTTGAATTTTCAATGACAAAGTAATGAAAAAAAGTAATCCTATCTATCAGTGGTACATGGCAGTACAATGTTTTAGAGCCTCTTGTCTTATTAATGTTGTTACTTATACTTAACTGAAAAAAACCAGCTTTTTATAGATGTGTTGGTATATCTATATTATTAACTTGTTTAGCATTTCTTATTTTGAAAGGTTGTACTAAAGACAATGAATGTGTATGCAAAAATATGAATATAGAACAGAATAGAATAGAAATAGTAAACTAGAAATCATGAGATTTAGAGGCATGAGACGGATGACTGGTGTTGAGAAAATAAAGAAGGAAGGAAGGAAGGAAGGAAGGAAGGAAGGAAGGAAGGAAGGAAGGAAGGAAGGAAGGAAGGAAGGAATGTTCTGAGATGAAAGGAAGACAAGGAGAAGTGAATGAGAAAATGGTGAATGTAGGACTGTAGGGAAGTTGACAGAGAAATGAGACTATACTAGACATAAACAACTCACAGATGAGATAAGAGTTTGTTAATAATTATGGGAGAAAGTCCAGCACAATTCAGCTTTTAGGAAGAAGAGATTCAGAATATTCAAAAAGACTATCTTTATGAATCCTCTAATAATAATGACTACAGGAGCAGGTTCCAAATTTCTGTACTTTACTTATAATCTGTCCATTAAAATAGCTTATTGAAATCTGTGTAATTGTTGCTTCTTTGTGCCCTACAATGAAGAACCTGACAGGGGAGAAGACAATTTATGGGTACAAGATGAGAAACATTAATTGAATGCAATGTATACCAAACTATTCATATTAAATGTTTGTATAGATTCTTGACTTTACTAACTTCAATTAAACAAGAAGCACTCAGCAGTTTCCAATTCTTGTTTTCCTTCTAATCTTCTAAAACACACTGGATGGCATTGCTTGGTAAACTACAAAATATTTATTCTAGTCAGTCTGTTTAATACAGGAATAACAATGCCCTTCCAGCTTCCCTTCTGTTGGATTGAATAGAGAAAAATAGATTAGTCCTGTATGTAATAGAAAAGTATAGAAATTAACATAAAGTCCCCCTTACATCTTTATTTCAAAGACTTCTTTATATAATAGATAAGATATGATTTCACTTTTATTCAAAATTTTTAGTAGCAATGATCAAACAGTACTTGGATAGAAAGCTTTCTGTCATTCTGAGCTGAGCCTCTGGGTGTCACTGTTCACCAGGAAGGAAAAGAAATCAAAAGTCAAAAGAGTCCTGTGTTGCTATTCTTTACATACAGTACATTTACCAAGTATGTGAAAGAACAATCTAAAAACCAAGAGGTGCATTTTCCATTTGGCTTTGAAGTAACTGTTTTCATCGAGAGAATGGAAGACACACAAACCTGCAGCTGTAAAAAGGGGGTCCTTCAATATCTTGCTATTATTTTTGCTTGCAAGATGGTTTCTGGGCAGATTCATTATTCGATTCCTGAGGAGATGCACAAAGGCTCTTTTGTGGGAAATATTGCAAAGGACCTGGAAATGGAGGGGATGAAGATTTTAGAAAATGGACTCCGCATTATTCTCAATGTAGGTATGATCCAGTATTTTGCTTTTAATGTCAACAGTGGTCATTTAGAAACATCTGAGAGAATTGACCGGGAAGAAATATGTGGACAGGTAGAGAAGTGTATATTGAAGTTCCAGATTCTTCTTGAAAGTAAATTGAAGCTTTATGCAATTGAGGTGGAAATTACTGACATAAATGACAATGCTCCCAATTTCCCTCTATGGGAACAAGAGTTGGAAGTCAGTGAGGCATCTACACCTGGATTCCGGGTCCCTCTTTCTGAAGCTCAAGATCCAGATCTGGGAACAAATTCTATACAGAGCTATCAACTCAGAGGCAGCAGCCATTTTTCTCTGGATACACAAATAGGAAAAAATGGCTTCAGACATACTGAACTGATACTGGAAAAATTTCTAGACAGAGAGGAACAAGCTGTTTATAATCTAATCCTTACAGCTAGTGATGGAGGAGATCCTATCCGAACTGGCACTGCAGAAATCAAAGTCATTGTTTTAGATGCAAATGACAATGCACCTGTTTTCAGCCAACCAATCTATGAAGTGAATGTCAAAGAGAATATTCCTAAAGGATCTATTATTGCTACTGTACATGCCACTGATCTTGATGAAGGGCTTAATGGAGAGGTGAAATACTTCCTGAAAAGGACTACAAAACTAGATATTCCCATAGTTCACCTTAATTCCACAACGGGTGAAATTACACTCATTGGGAATCTTGATTATGAAGAATCAACTTTCTATGAATTTGAAGTACAAGCCAAAGATTGGGGAGGTTTTACTGATAGATCAATGGTTGTTATCTTCATTACAGATTTGAATGATAATGCACCTGAACTAGCAATTATGTTTGTCACCAATTCTGTAGTTGAAAGTTCACCACCTGGAACTGTTATTGCCATTTTAAATGTACGAGATAGAGATTCTGGAGTCAATGGTGAAATCACAATCTCCATTCCAGACAACCTCCCTTTCCAATTAAATAAGTCCTCTGATGGGTTTTATAGTTTGATGACAGATAACACCCTTGACAGAGAACAGATACCAGCTTTTAATATAACTATAATAGTTACTGACCATGGAATACCTCCTCTCTCAACAGCCACAGTAATTGAACTATACATCTTAGACACAAATGACAACCCTCCATTGTTTGAGAAATCAATTTATCCTTTCTATGTCATAGAGAATAACCAAATGGGTGCTTTGATATGTTCCTTAAAAGCAAATGATCCAGACTGGAAAAAGAATGCAGTAATAAGGTATTCTATCACTGGAAACCAGACAACCGAATCATATCTCTCATCTTATGTCTCCATTAATTCTGAGACAGGAGCTATCTATGCATTAGCCTCATTTGATTATGAAAATTTTAAGAAGATTCAGTTTCAAGTTAAAGCTCAGGATGGTGGATCCCCATCACTCAGTTCTAGTGTTTCTGTTATTATTTACATCTTGGACCAGAATGACAATGTGCCAGAGATCCTGTACCCCTCTCCTCCTGTTGATGGCTCCACTGGAATAGAACTGGCCCCTCGCTCTTCTGAGCCAGGTCACCTGATCACTAAAGTAGTGGCAGTAGATGCAGATTCTGGCCAGAATTCCTGGCTCTCCTATCAGCTGATCAGAGCAACAGAACCAGGGCTCTTCACCATGGGACTCCACACAGGCGAGATCAGGACTGCTCGGCTTTTTCTGGAGAAAGATGCCCTGAAGCAAATCCTGATGGTTTTAGTGAAGGACAACGGCCAACCACCTCTCTCTGCCTCGGTCACTCTCACAGTAATTCTGGCTGACAGCTTTCCTGAAATCCTCTCAGATCTGAGCAACATCTCAGCTCCTGTAGATCCTCAATCAGATCTCACTTTTTACTTAGGGACTGTTGTAGCTTTTGTCTCCTGTTTATTCTTTACCTTTCTCCTTGTGTTACTGGCAATTAGAGTATATAGATGGAGAAAATCAAAGATAGAATCTGAGAAGATAAATTTCAGTGACGTACCTGCATCACAATTTGTAGGCATCAACGGAGTTCAAGCATTTCTTCATTCTTACTGCCATGATGTTTCTCTGACTGCAGATTCTAAGAGAAATCACTTTAATATTTCCACAGCAAATGATTCAGATACTCTGTATATTAAAGAAGGTTGTAGTGCAAAGAATCCAATTGTATCTGGTGAAGATTTAAATTTAAATAATGATGATCTAATAGCGATTCAGGTAAGGTAATTGTTTTAAATCATTTTGATTTTTTTTTCTCCTTATATGCACTTGGTTTTTTTTGTCTTTATATGCACTTGTTTATCATAATATATGTTAATTTCTCTGCTATACAAAACTTCATTGACTTTGCTATTAATGTACATATCACATTCTCCATTCTCTAACTTGGAGAAATATACTGAATTTTCAGCAGATCCAGTGTTGCACTATTTCTTAAATATAAATATAACCACGTTGCATGGAAATCAACTGGACAAATCTTTGAATAGAACAGGACTGTGCTTTGTATCTCATTTTACTTTACAGGGATATCTCAGGGGATTAGCTCTTTACTTCAATTGTATATGTTCAGCAGCAAAACCATTTTTAAAAGATATCTCTCAAATATTGAACATCAGGTCTGTGTGAAACTTCTCAGATTTGGGTTAAGTTAAAAGTATAGGATTCAAAGAGAGCATAGGATGTAATAGGGAAGTATCAGAAGGCCTTCATGGTTTGAGATAAATGAGGAATGAGGTAAAATATCAATGACAGTAGAACAATTATACAAGCCTTGGATTTGCCAGCCATGTGGTGATAGATAGGCAGAGTTTTAATTAGGCACTAAGGTAGGTTCTTAATTATATCAAGGTTGGACAGCTCATTATTTTTCTTAGATCTGTCAACATTTACCATGTGATGATGATTCATTATTGTTTGTCTGTAGCAAACAAAAAAATTGCTGAAAACCCGCTGAATCTGAATCTGCTTTTAATGTACTTGACAGTGCAATCCCAATTATCCTATTTCCAGGTATAGCAATAAACTACAGATAGTCCTCAATTTATAACCGTTTGCTAAATGACCGTTTGAATTTACAACAGTACTGGAAAAAGTGACATGACTTTTTTTCACACTTTCAACCATGATCACGTAATCAAAATTCAGGAGCTTGGCAGCTGACATGTATTTATGACCATTGTGCTGTCCTGGGGTCATGTGATTACCATTTGTAATCTTCCCAGCTGGCTTCCGACAAGTAAAGTCAATTTAATGACTGGAGGATTCATTAACAGCTGCAATGATTTATTTCATAACTGTGGCAAAAAAAGGTTGCAAAATGGGGCAAAACCCGTTTAACAAGTGCTTTGCTGAGCAAAGGAAATTTAGGGTCAATTGTCATCATAAATAATAAAGGACTACTTGCATATTCCCCACCACCACCACTGCAATCCTGTCTGATTCTTGGAAACCACCTGGACAAGTCCCTGCAGTTTTCTTGCGAGAGAAATGTAGAATGGAGTATAAAAATTGAAGACCCTTGTTTATAACTTTCAATTGTATCTATTTAGAATAATAACATAACGGAGTTGAAAGGAACCTTAGAGATGAAATGGTTGTCAACCTCCAGTGGTGAAGCATCCACAACTTCTGGAGGCAAGCCTTTCCACTGATTAATTGTTCTCACTTCAGAAAATTCCTCCTTAATTCTAAGTTGCGTTTCTCTTTGTTAAGTTTCCATCCATTGTTTCTTTTCTTGCCTTCTGGTGTTTTCAAAAATAGGTTAACCCTCTCTTTTTTGTGGCAGCTCCTCAAATATTGGAACACTGCTATCAAATCACCCCTAGTTCTTTTTTTCACTAGACTAGACATATCCAATTCCTGCAACCATTCTTCATTGGTTTAGCCTCCAGCCCCCTAATCATCTTATGATGCATTTCTCTGTACTCTTTCTAGAGTTTTAACATTTTTTAGATTGTGATGAGCAAAACTAGATGCAGTATTCCGAATGCAAAATAGTGTGACTTTAAGCTCAGTGCACGTGTATTTGTTGGGAATTCTGGTGTCATGTATTTGTCTTCTAATCGTAATAATAGTTGCAGTAATCATGGTAGATACATACCTTTATTAGTTTTGCATGACAAAAAAATAAGTAACATCTACTGCTATTAAGGTGAGGTACAAATCATAAAAGCTGATGACAAACCATGCACTAGCTGAGACGAGGGAGGTAATATTCCAATTATACAATTTATGAAGTAAAAAGACTATATATCAGTTTCCTTTGATTAGTACAATCTGCCCTCTACTAAGGTGTAGACAACCAAGTTCACATTCAGTTGAATTTTTTCCAAATGGAAACTGTGTGGCTGTCAGAAGTTATTCAAGATACTATAGCTTCTTTTCAGTTTGCATATGTGTTCATCATAAGTCATACATATCTAATAATGAGTTAGAAAATCCATTGATCTTAGTGACAATAAATAAGGGTAATAGGAACATTCAGCAAATTGTGTCATCTGCTAGGGAAATTTTTTTCTCGAATAGTTGGCCTTCCAACCGCTTTGTTTAAAGTGATCTCATGCCCTTTTAAGGAGGGAATAGGGTAAAAGAATGGTTGTTGAATCCTGAGAAATTTGTTGGGCATCTGGAAGATAAAACCACTCAGGTTTGCTCACAAACTACCTGGCATGTCCTATTAAGGTGACTGAGTCATCATTGTGCAGAATATATTTGAGCCTAATAGTCTTGCAGAAGGGACAGGCTTTGTGGTGACATTAATTCCATCCTCCTGCAGTCTATATTTCTGCCCTTTTTGGATTCTGACAATCCCCAGAGAGGTGTCACGGTGATAGATCAGGGGAGTTGTGAATGGTATCACCAGATTTGAAGCAAAGTTGTGCATCCCCCTTCCTCAAGCTCTAGGGCTCTCCATTGTGAGATGCATGGGACTCAAGATTCTTTCCCCTTTTATTTAATATCTATATGTAGCCTGTAGGGAACCTCTGAGCCCAAAAGAAAATGCAGTTGAAGTTTGTCTTTATGCCTGGAGGCCATCTAACCATATATCTAAAAATTACAGAAAAGATAAGATGGTAAAAGGAACTATACCTGATTTCAGCAGCATGGAACCTCCAAATACCTAACCATCAATTGAGTGTTCTTATTATGTATTCTCAGGGATCTATAATACAGAATAAAAAGAGGTGGAAGGGACCTTGCAGGTCTTCTAGTTCAACCCCTTCTCAAGAAGGAGACTCTATACCAGGGTTATCAAACTCAATCTGGCCTGTGTGGTCCTTAGATCTGTCCCACGCGGTCACCCTGGATACTGCAAAGGACTGCCAGTAAAAACAGAGCTTGGGAGGGTGCCCTCCCAAGCTCTGTTTTCACTGGCAGAGGGTTGCAGGAGGCCGTCGCAGCTGAAAACAGAGCTCAGGAGCCCATTTTTACTGGTAGAGCACTTGGGCCACTATGAGTGATGTTGAGCTGGCTATGCCCCCTGGCCACACCCCTCCAGTCTCCCTGTTGTATCCGTCGCAGCAAGGAGACCAGGACTCAGTGACTTGGTTCAGCTCTTTTATTGGTCCCGAGAACGGCTCGGGCTCCGGGGGGGAAACAGCGGCTTTTTATTTCCAAGCCGCGGCGGCCGCAGCCAATGGCACCACTTTGAATCTCCCGTGATTAGTTTCCACCAATCGCGGGAGATCCTCAGCAGGCCAATCAGTGCGGCTCGCTCGACCAATCGGATCATTGCGCACTTCGACCAATCACAGTGCGGCATTTACAAGAATGTAAATGACTGTACAGAACACCCCTCCCCTCTTGGTTCGGTCCTACGTGACATAGTCCCATAAGTAGGCGGGGCTCCGTACTTGCCTACTGGACCTGCGCAGGTTAGTTGTTGTTTGGTTCCCGGCTGGTTCGGTCGGGTTCTCTGTTGCTCTCGGCCTCGTCGGTGGAACCGCCTGGAAGGTGTCGCCGGGCCTCTTGTCGCAGCTCCCTCCCAGTCTATCTGGGCTGGTTGAGCTGCGGTTTTCGCCGCTCCCGCCTAGTCTTTCCGGGCTGGTTTGAGCTGGCCTGGCTGCTTCTTCCTGGTGAGGCTTCGAGCTGGCTGTTAGTCGGTAAGTGTTGCTGGTTTCTTCCTATTGGGTTTTGGTTCCCTGGGTATTCCCTCCCCTCTTGGCTTGTATTAGGGGGGTTGTCTGTGTTTGATTGCGTGTCAGTTGTGTTTCCTGTGATTGTTCTTGATCTTAATTGATCGATGTGGCATTTCCACGCTCGTCCGTCGGTTGTTTGCAGCCAGTATGAGCGGGGACCTGTCAGTTGGGTTATGGTTGCTGGTACCCACAGTGGGTCTCCGGTTAGGTTCTTTGCATAGACGGCGTCGCCTGGCGCAAAGGACTGGTGCTTGCTAGAGGAGTTTGGGGGTTTTTCCGGGTTGTATGTGGGGTGCAGTCTGTCGAGTGGGGACCTTATTTTCCTCCCCATTAGTAGCTCTGCCGGGCTTTTGTTTGTTGTCGTGTTCGGAGTTATATGTTGTATAAAAAGCATTTTATTTATTTTTTCTTGGATTTCCCCATGTTCGATTTTTTGGATGGTTTTTTTCATAAATTGAACCATCCGTTCCACCCTTCTGTTCGCCGCCAGATGTGCCGGAGCTGTCAGTGCATGTGATATGCCCCATTCCGCTAGGAATTTTTCAAATTCTAGCGAGGTGAATTGGGGCCCGTTATCCGACACAATGACATCTGGGAGGCCATGGGTTGCGAATAGCTTTCTAAGTTCCTTGGTCACGGCCTCCGTGTGGATCCTATGTGGATCCTGGACCATGGTCCCCTGGGGGTTTCCCATTCCAGGAATCGGTGCCGTGGGAGGGCTCAGTCTGGTTTCTTGGCAGCGTTCACATCTTGCCACCCAAACCTCGATTTGCTTGTCCATCCCTGGCCACCAAGCGTTACTTCTGGCCAGGGCTTTTGTTCTAACTATGCCCGGGTGCCCCTCGTGTAACAACTCCAATACCTTCCCTTGTAGCTTTTCCGGAATAACAGCCCTATCTCCCCAAAGTACACACCCTTTTTGTAGCGAGAGTTCTGTTTGCCAGTTCCGGAATGTCCTGAATGCTTCGTCGTTGTCTTTTTCCGGCCACCCTTTTTCTACCCAATGTAACACCCACGCCAGACGTTTGTCTTTATTAGTTTCTCGGGCAATGTCTGACGCGGTTATGGGTAGATCGGGCAGAGTCTCTATGCTGAGGGTGGTCGTCGTGGGTGCTGGGTCGGTGTCTAGGTCGGGTAACGGCGAGCGGCTCAGGGCGTCTGCGTGGCTGATCGTCTTACCGGGTCGGTGTGTGAGCCGGTAGCTGTAGGCGGCAAGGAATTCGGACCACCTTGTCATTCTGGGAGATAGGGTGTTCGGGGTGGCCTGGTTCCCTGCCAGAATTCCCAACAGCGGCTTGTAGTCTGTGATAATGGTGAATGTGCGGCCGTAGAGGTACTCGTGGAACCTCTTCACTGCTGCGATGATAGCCAGGGCCTCCTTGTCCAGCTGGCTATAGTTCCTCTCTGGTTTGGTAAGTGTCCTTGAGAAGAAGGCGATGGGTGCTTCTTTTCCATCTGGGAGTGTGTGACTGAGGACGGCACCGACGCCGAAAGGTGAGGCATCGCATGTGACGGCAAGTGGTAGGGTCTCATTGTATTGGATGAGGACAGCATCCGAGGTGAGCAGGTCCTTGGTTTTCCTGAAGGCGGCTTCCTCACGTTTCTCCCAAGTCCAGGTGGCTGCCTTGTCCAAAAGCCTATGCAAAGGCTCTGCCGCGGTCGCCTTTTGGGGCAGGAAAACATTGTAAAAATTAAGCAGTCCCAGAAATGCCTGCAGTTCAGTTTTATTCCTGGGCGTGGGGGCCTCCTTAATGGCTCTGATTTTGTTTGCGGTTGGGTGGATGCCATTCCGGTCTAGGAGGTATCCTAGGAACTCAATCCACTCTGTGTAAAGCTGGCATTTCTCTTTCTTCACTTTTAGCCCGGTTTCCTTGAATTTCATTAGTACCTCCCTTAGGTGACCCTCTAGTTCTAGCTGGTTGGCTGCTGACACCAGCATGTCGTCGAAGTAGGGCACCACCCCCTTAATTCCTTGCAAAAGTATCTCCATGAGGCTCTGGAAAATTCCCGGCACCACGCTGACTCCAAACTGGAGTCGGTTACAGCGAAACACTCCCCGGTGGGTGACTATGGTTTGCGCCTCAGCGGTTTCTGCATTGACCGGCAGCTGTTGGTATGCTTGCGCCAGGTCGAGCTTCGCAAAAGCCTTGCCTCTCCCCAGTGAGTGTAGAAGGTGCTGCACTACTGGGATGGGGTAGGCGCTTTGTTGTAAGGCGCAATTTAGGGTGGCCTTATAGTCCCCGCAGATTCTTACCGACCCATCGGGCTTGACTGGGGTGACTATTGGGGTCTCCCACCGGGTGTGGTCGATTGGTTGTAGGACCCCTTGCTTGACGAGCTTGTCAATTTGCTCGTCTATTTTTGGCCGGAGTGCAAAAGGTACCCGCCTTGGTTTTAGGCGTATCGGGGGAATGTTGAGGTCTAGGCTGAAGGAAATAGGGGGCCCTCAGTACTTGCCTAGGGTGCCGTCAAACACTTCCTGGAAGTCCCGTGCCAGTTGCTGTTCCCAATCGGCCTCTGCAATGTGGTTTATGCCCGTAATCTCAATGCCGAGCGGTGCGAACCATTGGAGTCCCAGGAGGCTGGGTCGGTCTTGGTCCACGATTGTCAGGGGAAGCTTTGCTGTGTGGCCCTTGAATGTTACCTTGAATTGTCCGGTTCCGACTACCGGGATGCGGTTTCCCTGGTAGTCCTTGATTATTAGTTTCTGGTTCTCCAGTCCCTTCTTGTGGATGGTAGGCACCAAGCATTTGATTTCTTGCCAGGCAACCATGGAGAGGTAGGACCCGGAGTCCACCTCCATTTTGCATGGCTCGCCTTCGATGCCTACCTCCACGTAGACTTTTCGGGCGTCGGTGGTTGATGCATGGCCGATGATGACCGTCCGGTGGATTTCCTCCTTCCACCGGGTTTCGCCACTTCGTTGGTTCTGTCTGCTCCGGTCCCATCGGCTTTCGGCTTGTCGATCTCTGGCCCTGGGGGGTGTGCTGTCATGTCTCCAGTCGCTGGGGTCCCGCCGTCTGGGGCTGTAGGCCTTCCTCAATCGGCAGACTCGGGTGATGTGACCCTTTTTGTCGCAGTGCCGGCAAACTGCATCGAAGAAACGGCACTCTGATCGAGGGTGGTTGGCCCCGCACCCGGCATATGCGGTCCCCGACTTATGACTCTGCCGATCGTGCCGGTCCCATCCCGTCTGGAGCCGGTGGATTTCCTCCTCCTCGTCCATGGTGTTGGAGGCAGAGTGGAATTCGCCATGATGGGTGGTAGTTCGCAGTGACTTGCTTCCGGGCGGGCCTCGGTCGCCCGTCCTGGGTCGGCGGTCGCGGTGCGCTCTCCGGTGTCTGGTCTCTGCATGTGGTTCACCAATTCACAGCCTCGGCTGTGGTGGCTTCAGCGATGGCATCGGTGAGGGCGATGTCGCCATTGGCCATCAGTCGGCTCTGTAGGACTGGGTCTCAGAGTCCGAGCACGACGCGGTCTCGTAAGGCCTCATCCATGTCCGAGAATCCGCACATGCCCCTTAGGCTTCGTAGCTCAGCCACAAAATCGCTGATGCTCTCACCCGATCTCTGGTCCTGTGGGTAGAAATCGTGCCACCTGATGAGGGTGGGCACGGCGGGGGCATAGTGGTTCTGGAGCAATGGTTCGAGGTCGACCCAGTCCATCTCCTTGCCGTCCGCGGGTTTCGCTAGACCTTTTGCCATCTTGAACACTGCGGGCCCGCAGTGTGTCAGGAAGATGGCTCTTTTCTTCAGGCCGGCAGCGTCCTTCATGTTGCTACACTCGAGGAACATGAGGAATCTGTCTGTGTATGATTCCCAGTCCTTGGTAGCGGGATTAAAGAGCGCGGGGCGGTGCGATGCTGGGCATCTCGTCGGTCTCACTTCCTCCGGACACGTGTTGGTGGGGGATTAGCCTTGGGATCCCACCTTCATCGCCAGTGTTGTGTCCATCACAGCAAGGAGACCAGGACTCAGTGACTTGGTTCAGCTCTTTTATTGGTCCTGAGAACGGCTCAGGCTCCAGGGGGAAAACAGCGGCTTTTTATTTCCAAGCCGCGGCAGCCGCAGCCAATGGCACCGCTTTGAATCTCCCGCGATTAGTTTCCACCAATCACGGGAGATCTGCAGCGGGCCAATCAGTGCGGCTCACTCGACCAATCGGATCACTGCGCACTTCAACCAATCACAGCGCGGCGTTTACAAGAATGTAAATGACTGTACAGAACACTCCCCAAGATTAAACACAATTCTGATATGATATGAAATCTAATTTGACACCCCTGCTCTATACCTATATTGTTCTGGACAAATGACAGTTCAATCTCTTCTTGAAAACTTTCAGTGATGGAGCATCTACATCTGGATGCAAGCCATTCTATAGATTAATTATTCTAACTATCAGGAAATTTCTCCTTAATTCCAGATTGGATCTTTTTTTTACAAACTTCCACAGCTTTCTGTCCTAACCTCAGGAGCTTTGGAGAACAAATCAACCTCCTATTCTCTGTAACAGCCCCTTAAGTACTGGAAGACAGGAATCATGTCACACGCACCCCCCCCCCCCAATCCTTCTCTTCGTTATGCTATATATACACAGTTCCCTTAACCTTTGGAACTCTTCTCTGCCCTCTTTCTCAGCATCTTTTCTTATCATGGCAACCAGAATTAGATGTAGTATTCCAAATGTGGCCTCACTAGTGCAATATAGAGCAGTACTGTCACTTCTTGTAATCTTGACATCATTCCTCTGTTGATGCAACCTAGAACTGCATTGGCTTGTTTGGCTGTTGCCACCTCATACTTAGGTGATGGTCCACTGGGACACCAAGATTGACTTTAACAATTATTCAGTTCTTTTATTCTGTGTGTGATGATGTTTCCAAACTGAATTTTAATTTGATTTGATTTAATTTATGTTATGTTTCTTTATTGCTGGAATCCTGTGATTCAATATATCGGTAGTCCTCAATTTGAAACCATAATCGAATTAGGTTATAAGTTGTGAAGATCAATAAGTGGGGGTCACCTCTTGAGTGTGCCTAATTTTACAGCAGTAATTAAGTGAATACCATAGTTGATAAGCAAATGCTCCATCATTAAGTGAACACTGTGGTCATTAAATTAATGGCCACTCAATGAGGCTTTCTTTTGCCAGAAGCAGGAAGAAAGCAACAGAAACAGGCAAAAAAAACCTGCCAACTGTGGCCATGTGACCACAGGATGCGGCAAACAGCTGTAAATGTGAGCCTGTTGCAAAGCACCCAAAATGCAATCACGTAACCACAGGTGTGTTTGTGGACATCAGAACTTAAAAATTGGAGCACAGCAGATGTGGTATTCAGCAGGTTCTGACCAGTTCTGGAGAACCGGTAGCAGAAATTTTGAGTAGTTCAGAGAACCGGCAAATACCACCTCTGACTGGCCCCACTCCCATCTATTCTCTGCCTCCCGAGTCCCAGCTAATCAGATAGATCTTCTTTTGTTGCCCTGCACAGGAGAACAGAGCTGGAAATCAGGTTAGTGGGGTGGGGAGGGAGTGGGATTTTGCAATAACCTTCCCCTGCCAAGTCCACCAAGACATGCCCACCAAGACATGCCCACAGAACCGGTAGTAAAAAAATTTGAATCTCATCACTGGAGCACAGGTAGAGTGTGGGGAGGTCCATCAGTCACGAAGCAACCAGTGGTTAAGCAAGTACTACTTGTAATATAAATAATATATATAGTACCATAGATAATGTGGAGAAGTGGCCTTAACCATCAACAATAAACTTTTGGAAATAGCTCCACTCCTGGTGTTATGAAGATTTGTTATTAGATATTCCTTGTCTCAAGCAGCTCTGAAACAACAACCAAGTTTTTATTGAAAATGTTTTAAGGAAAAATCCCTTTCCTGTTTTTTCCTGACTTTGGTGAATAGTGCTTGTCTTCAAAATTAAACATAGATTTCAGGAGTTAGAAAAATATAAGGAAGCACATTCTTCCCAAAAATGATTTTAAGTTTACAATATTTAATATTTTTTCTTTTTTGTTCTTTGCAATTAAATAGTTACATTTTACAAATGAAGACAAATATACGTTTCCCAGGATAATGTTGCAAGACCCAATCTGATCCAATCAGTTCCCTGAGAATGGGATCCTGCACAAGTCCAAAAGCTCTACTGACCTACCCAGATTAGATCTCAGATACGTTTTATTTCTATTGTTTCATTTGGTACAGAGATGTAAATTTAATTATTAAATTAATTATTGTTAATTATTAAATCAGCAATTTAAAAATGTATCACAAATATTATTAACTGTTACTGATTGTTGATACGGGTTGCTGCCAGTATCAACCAAGTATTTTCTTAAAATTTTTGATGTTCCGAGTAGCACAGGTTTTTTTTGCAATTCTGCTGGTGTTATAGCAGGAAGCTGCAATTTCTTGATGTACTGTGTAAAATTCTTGGACATGCCAAGGGCCCTGATGACAATGAGAATCACTGTCAGATGTTTCATCCATAATCGGGTAGTTTCGATGGCCAGGTCATGATATTTTGTGATTTTTTTTCTAGTTCTTTTTCTTTGAATCTGGCATCTCCTGGTACAGTGATATCAATAAATTGTATGCTTCAGTTTTTGATGACTGTGATATCTGGCATATTCGAAAGTCCCACAAGATCTTCACCTTCTCATTTTCAACAACTTTTTCCACTTTGTGTTCCCATGACATTTTGGATACAGGTAAGTCATATTTTTTACATAATGCTTAGTGGATTAGTTTAGCAACTCGGTCATGTCTAGCTTTGTAATCAGTTTGCGCAATTTTGCTGCACTCACATATTAAATCTGAAAATTTCAACTTTGTCATTGCAAAGCCGACAGTTTGGATTGTTGGTGGTTTTTTGTACCTTCACTTTCATGGCATTAGTTTGTAGTGCTTGTTCTTGAGCAGTGAGTATTAAACCTTCCATTTCTTTCTTGATAGTTCCCATCTTAAGCCATGCCCATGTTAAGTTGTTATCATATTTTCCTTAAATGTTTTTCAAATGCTGTCCATGCAAAGCTATGGTTTTCCATCTATTTAATCTGTCATCTAGCTGTTTTTCCTTATATTCTGCCTTTGCTTCTGTTTTAATAATGTTCTTCGTTTTCTGTATTTTAGTTCACATAGTCATAGTTGTTGTTATTGTTGTTGTTGTTGTTGTTGTTGTTGTTATTATTATTATTATTATTATTATTATTATTATTATTATTCATCGTACAGCCAGCCAGATGTTCAGACTGGGTTTGGCATTTTTGTCTACCTATCGAGTCTTTACCTGGGATAGACAAAAGTGGATGTTTGGGGGTGTTACAGATATCATTGCAGGATGGAAGCTGTTCCAAGTAAAGCTGCCTTCTGCAATTGACTGATGGAAAATTTGTCAATGCCTATGGTGTTCAAGTGGTACTCCAGTTGTTTTGGGACTGCACCCAAGGCGCCTATTACTATTGGTACTACCCTTGCTTGCCTTTGCCATAGTTGTTCTATTTCTATTTGTAGGTCTTTGTATTTTGTTATCTTCTCCAGTTTTTTCTCTTCTCTTCTGCTGTCTCCAGGCACTACCACATCCACTATCCAGACTTTTTTGTCTTTCCTATCTACAACTGTTAAGTCTAGAGTGTTATGTGGCAGGTGCCTGTCTGTCTGGATTCTGAACTCCCGGAGCAATTTAACTTTTTCATTTTCTATGACTTTTTCTATTTTTTACCAGTTCTTTCTTACAGGCAAATTATATTTCTTGCAGATCTTCTAATGCACCATTGTTGCTACTTTGTCATGCTGCTGCTTTGTGCAGTTTGTGCAGTTTCTTGCAGCAGCTTACCAAATGGTCCACTGTTTCTTCCGCTTCTTTGCATAGGCGCCACTTACTGTCTGTTCCTGTCTTCTCAATTTTGGCTTTGTATACATTTGTCCTTAAGGCTTGGTCTTGCACAGCCAGAATTAATTCCTCGGTCTCTTTCTTTAACTCTTAGCCATTGCCAGGTCTTCTTGATATCTGCTTTCCCTGCTATTTTTTAATGTATTGGCTATGTAGTGCTTTGTCTTCCCATGCCTCCATTCTGTTCTTCATTTGGTCTTTCTTGTAGGCCAGTTTGGTCTCTTTGGTAGTCAGCAAGCCTTCCTGGCATATTAACTTCAGTGCATCTTCTTCATTGTCCTTCAGATATTCTTTCAAAGCCCTTTTTTCTTCTTCAACTATCTGTTGTTGTTGTTGCTGCTGCTGCTGCTGTTGTTGTTGTTGTTAATCACACAGTCAGCCAGATGTTGAGACTGAGTTTGGCATTTTTGTCTATCTATCAAGTCCTTACCAAGGACCTGGAACAGGCAGATGTGGGTGTTTGATGGTGTTACAGATATCACTGCAGGATGTACTGAGTAAAGCCGCCTTTTGCAATTGACTGATGGGAAATTTGTTAATGCCAATGATGTTTCAAGAGGTGCTCCAGTTGTTTTGGGATTGCATCCAAAGCACCTATTATTATTGGTACTACCCTTGCTTACCTTTGCCATAGTTGTTCTATTTCTATTTGTAGGTCTTTTTATTTTGTTATCTTCTCTAGTTTTTTCTCTTCTATTTTTCTGTTTCCAGGCACTGCCAATCATTATTATTGTTGTTGTCATCATCATTGTGATCATCACTTTTATTGCTACTGCTGTCACCACAAATGTCAGGCCAGTAGATAACAAGAAATGCATTTCAATAATATTTGAGCAGATATTGTTTAGGGTTTCAAATTATTAGGAAATCTCAAGACTATATCTTAGTCTGGCAAGATGATATGCTGGAAGAAGAAAGCCCTTTTGCATTACTGCCAAGAAAACAAGTCAGATATGCACATGTAGTCAGAGGATTTGAACTTAGCTCTTGGGAGAATTTGATCATAAATCTATGCCAATACTATGAAATAAGTTTGCAATAGGCACCCAGTGCAAATCACCAAGAATAGATGTGATAAAATATTGATCACATCCATGAAAAAATATCCAACACAGCATTCTGCACTACCTGAAATCATAGAATTGTCTTCAAGGAAAGTCCCATGCAAAATGACTTATTGTTACTATCTCAATATAAGCTTATAATTTTCCCATGGTCAAAATTTTATCTTAGCACTTGCCTTTTCTTGTAATCTTGCAATAGTTTCTTAATTGATATGAACTAATTGCTATGTGATGAGGACTGGGGTTGGGGGTTGGGGGGCTTTATTCCTCTCTGAATTTGATTAGTCATTGGCTCCCTTGTATTCATTACTGTTTCTTTTAAAATTTGTTTGTTTTTTAACTGTAACTCTCCTATTTGTGTTATTTTTTAAAATAAAGAACAGTATAGATTTTTTAAAAACAAATGGTGGCAAATACTGTATATCATTTCTATGCCCAAGGATATTCTGCAGTTTAGGATTGAGCCCCTAGGTGTCACTATTTACCACAGAGGAACAAAAATGTAAGAATGAGCCACTCCAGCATAGATCAGGCGACAGTGAAACAGAAGCATATTTTGCTTCCAAACCTGGATACAGTATATTTTCAACTGGAACTTGAGACAGCATAAAAGAACCTCAGCAGTCAGTAAGTACTATCAAAAGAGCTTTTAATCCTGAGTGGGTGCTATTAATATTGTAGCAAAACAATGAAGAAAACAAAGAGATTATGGAATTATGAACAGAGACTTCTGCAATACTTTATTGTGATGATTGTTTGGGAAGCAGTTTCTGGGCAGATCCATTATTCCATTCCTGAAGAGATGCCAAAAGGTACTTTTGTGGGGAATATTGCAAAGGATCTGGGAATGGATGGAAAGCAACTTTTAGATCATGGACTTCGTGTCATCATTAATGCAGGTACAATTCAATATTTTATTCTGAATGTCAACCGTGGGCATTTAGAAATTTCCCAATTAATAGACAGAGAGAAAATATGCAAAGAGACAGAAAAATGCATAATAAAATTCCAGGTGCTTATTGAAAGTAAACTAAAGCTTTATGGAATTGAAGTAGAAATAACAGATATAAACGACAATGCTCCTCAATTTCTCTCAAAGGAATGGACAATGAAAATCAGTGAGATGTCAGCATTAAAAGAACAATTTCCTCTACCAAAAGCTCAAGATCCAGACCTGGGGATAAATTCTGTGCAAAACTACCAACTCACAGGTAGTAACCATTTTTCTCTGGAAATGCAAAGAGGCGAAACCAGATCTGCTAAACTGGTGTTGGAAAAATCACTGGACAGGGAACAGCAATCAGTTTATGATTTGATCCTTACAGCTTTTGATGGTGGTGATCCCATTAGGTCTGGCATAGTACAGATTCATATTATTGTTCTAGATGCAAATGATAACGTACCAGTTTTCAGCCAACGAGTCTATGAAGTGAATCTCAAAGAGAACATGCCCAAAGGATCCGTAATAGCTACAGTAACAGCTGTTGATATGGATGAAGGAATCAATGGAGAAGTAAAATATTCTTTTGAGGAAATAAACAAGAACAATAAAAAAATGTTTCTATTAAATTCAACTTCAGGGGAAATTATCCTTGTGGGGAGCCTTGATTTTGAAACATCATCAAGATATGAATTTGAAGTGCAAGCCATGGATGGGGGAGGACTGAGTGATAGGTCAAAGGTTGTGATTTTGGTTACAGACTTAAATGATAATGCACCTGAGTTAGCCCTCACCTTTGTGATCAACTCGGTGCCTGAGAACTCTCCAGCTGGAACTGTCATTGCCATTTTAAATGCCCAAGACAGAGATTCAGGAGACAACGGAGAGATTAAATGCTCAATCCCCAGCAACCTCCCTTTTCGGCTCAAGAAAACAATGGAGAGTTTCTACAGTTTAGAAACAGACAAAGCCCTCGACAGGGAACTATTGCCAACTTACTCTATCACTGTTACAGCGGTGGATGACGGGGCACCACCACTCTCTACGTTTGTGGTTATTTCACTCCAGGTGTTAGACATAAATGACAACCCTCCACTGTTTCTGGAGTCAAAATATACCTCCTACCTTCTAGAAAATAATCCAAAAGGTGCCTCAGCCTTTTCGCTTAAAGCAAGCGATCCAGACTGGGAAGAAAATGCCAGAATAACTTACTCCATCATTGATAGCCCAATGCGGGACTCACCCCTCTCCTCCTACCTCTCCATTAATTCTGAGACAGGGACCATCTATGCCCTAAGCTCCTTGGACTATGAGGAGATTCAAGAGATTCAGTTCCATGTCAAGGCTCAAGATGGTGGATCCCCATCTCTCAACTCTAATGTCTCAGTGACTCTCTTCATCTTGGACCAGAATGATAATGTGCCAGAGATCCTGTACCCCTCTCCTCCCGCTGATGGCTCCACTGGACTAGAACTGGCCCCTCGCTCTTCTGAGCCAGGTTACCTGGTCACTAAAGCAGTGGCAGTAGATGCAGATTCTGGCCAGAATTCCTGGCTCTCCTATCAGCTGATCAGAGCAACAGAACCAGGGCTCTTCACCATGGGACTCCACACGGGCGAGATCAGGACTGCTCGGCTTTTTCTGGAGAAAGATGCCCTGAAGCAAATCCTGGTGGTTTTAGTGAAGGACAACGGCCAACCACCTCTCTCTGCCTCTGTCACTCTCACGGTTATTCTGGCTGACAGCATTCCTGAAAGTCTCTCAGATCTGAGTAACATCTCAGCTCCTGTAGATCCTCAGTCAGACCTCACATTTTATCTGGTGATCGGTGTGGTGTTTGTCTCCTGCTTGTTTTTTACATTCCTCCTTGTCTTATTGACCATCAGGCTGTACAGGTGGAAGAATTCAAAATTGTTAGAGTCAGGAAGTGTACATTTTAGTGGAGTCCCGGTGTCACAATTTGTTGGGATGGATGGAGTCCGTGCCTTCCTTCAGTCTTACTGCCACACTATTTCACTCACTAGAGATTCTAGAAAAAGCCACTGCAATTTTCATGAGGAAAACTGTTCAAATACTCTAACCAATCAACCTCTAACCTGTGGGATGAATGACTCTATCCTAGCCTGTGGGGATTTAAATTTGAAGAATGATGAACAAATCTTAGTCAAGGTGAGTTTAATATTTCAAAGCTATAGTATGTTTTGTTGATCCTATAAGCCCTTATTTATCTCAACAGTGATTTCACATCAGTCTGTTTTCTCTAATGAAGCTTAATACTAGGTATTTTAAATGTCTGGTTTTGTATTCCTTGTAAAAATCTTGTTTGTTTACCATATTGGTCATATGAAATTTCTGTGGAATTGGTTCAGGTTATTACACTCACAGGATCATTGATGTGAAAATATTGTGTTTTTAGAAATGTATAAGATTTTCTTAATACATTTTATCTTTTATATGAAAACATTATTAGAAAGACATAGACATAATATTTTAAGCATGTCACTCTTCTCCCTTTTAATTTATGTTTTAATTTTCTAGGGATATTATAGAACAGAGGAAAGAAAATACATAGCATAATTTATCCCACTTTAGATTAATGTTAGGTGACAGGAATATTTTCTTTCAGATGTCTAACTGCATTACATTCATATTCTTCCTACTGAATATTCTCTTGGTAATGTATCTTCAGCTGTCTCATGTTGTTTCTAAGAAGTCTGTATTGTAATATGGCTCAAACCTGCTTCCTTATTAACTCTGAGGAGAATTTCAAGAAAACTATGACTGTTGTAAAGATTATTGAAGAAGAAAATGCCATAAAAATAACAGTTCCCAAATGTTATTGGTTCTCTAATTTTATTGCACTGCCTCTAGGCTAAACGAGATGTCTAACTAATATATTTCCCACAAAAAATTAAAGTATCCCATGACATCCCTGTAGGTTTATTGTAGTGCGCTGAAACACCACTTGCATACAGTTTGGGAATTATGTATGTAAACAAATGGCATTTGCTATACGGCCTCCAATTTTTTAAATTATGTTGTTACTTAGTGCAACACAGGAGAAATTATATTTCCAGAAACTGGCCATTTTAATGTAAAGATATTCCTGTACAGTAGGTAATCATATCAGCAGTGAATGTATATGATTTATAGATGATGCCCATGTTATAGATAATGTCAGTGCGCTCAGTTTATAACTGCATTACTTTCTTGACTTGGAGAAATTCAGTAAGTTTGCAAGCCATTAAAATATTGATAATGATGGAACTGAAACACAGCTGACACTATTTTCAATAGTTTTGGAAAATTTTGGGTTTAATCTATTGGAACCATGAGTTTAATCTATTGGAATAAATAAGTGTATTTATGTATTGCTGCCTCCCCATGCCCCCAACAAAGTGCGTTGTGACTACTTTTGTGTCTACATCAAATTAGTCCTATGTGAGGGAACATTTACTATAAGTAACCTTGTTACACTTGCAATAGAAAAGAGCCTTTCCAGAGCCCTCCAGTTTGAGGTAGCCACTACTTTGAGAACTGTGTAGGAATTAGCAGACTGAGTTTTTGAACATGTGCGTTTTGCCTTTGTTCCCTGTCACTGACTTCCTACTTAATTAACTGATCAATCAGAACTTGGATAAACAATAACTCCTTATTTCCAGGCCAGGGGAATATCTCAGTTTGGTCAGCTTCCTATTTCTGGATTTCTTGATGCACCTGTATTAATTCAAAAGCAAGCAACTATACTTTTTAAAGAAATAGATTACAGTTTATTTTATTTTGCCTACATAAAATATTGAGTTTAACATTTTAACTTTGCTTAAAAACAAACTTCTTTGGAAGATATGTTCCATTGAATTTGGTTGGCAAAAGCTTGATTGAACTAAAAGGACTCATTACTATTGTAGAAAGTTAGCACCTATCCCTCTCCTAGAAGAATGAAATATATTGAGAAATATTAAAAAGGCAGAATATTATATTTCACTGGATGAGAAATGGAAAAACATGCTCTTGGAAAGCAGCCCCCACCTTTTTTTTATTAGCCTCAGCAGTTGTCAGCACTTAAGAGATAAAGAGGTACATGGCACCATAGGAGTCTGACAACAGCCAATAGAATACATATTCTTGCACAGAAACAGGAAGTTCAAGTGCAAAGCCCAAGAGAAGGTATAAAAACCCTTCACTCTTAAGTCCATGTGGTCAGCTGTCCAGAACCACCCACGTGCTTCTGCTCCATCAATAAACGGATCCTCATTTCAATCAGCCTCCAGCCTCCATTTTGTCTCCAGTGCCTTTCTCCCAGCTTGGAACTGAACCAGATGAATATTTTTTTCCAACACTATGCAATGCCTTCAATTAAATCAGGAGGATTTATTTCAAAGAACATAGGTTTAGGATGAATGCTGAAATTCAGTATTCACTCTCTAACTCACATATTGTACAAACATTTCTGGAGCACAAATGCTATGGAAACGGAATAAGAAATAAATACGTGGAACTTATTCTTGGAATTAAATACTAGATGTAGATTTATTAATAAGAATTATGAGTTTATAGTTATCTTAATGGTTTATTTGTTTATATAGTAATCTATATCCCAACTGCTAGTTGATTAATTGTGGCTTTGACTTTCAAGTGCATATTGTTGCTTACTGAAAATCATAATTCTTCTACTCACTTGAGTATCTTGATGTTCTCCTCATCTTCTACCCTTCAAGAATTAAGAATGTGAAATCCAGGTTGTGACTGTTCATTTTGTGGAAAATAATTAGGTATCCCACTTCCATTTGTCAGAAAATTAAAACAATGTCAAAAAATGTATACCATTTGCTCAGCAATAGATGTTACCATGCAACTGAAAAATCATTAAATTAGTTACAGCTTGAATAATATTCTATGTTTTTTGTAACAAAAAAATCCCATGAAATTAAAATAAAACTTTATCAGGAAACGCAGTTCACAGTATAGACTCAGGATGTCACTATAGGACAATAACAGCCTTGGATCAGTCCTCTATTCTTCTGCAGCTGTATCCTGACAGTTGCATTTCAGTTGACTGGTAAAGATGCAGCAGAAAGCTTTATTCTAAAAGGTGTTCCGGAAAAAACATTTTCCTTCATGAAAGTTTATTCTTTCCTCCAATATTATTGCTAAATAGTGTGAAATTGGAAGCTATTACAGTAAGAAGAAAAAAACAAACAAGAAAGACAATGACAGCAATGGAAGCAAGCTACATAAAGGGAATAAAGGAGCTCAATTTGAGGCAAGTACTTTTTCTGTTCATATTCTGGGATTTGGTTAATTGGGGGATACCTGAACAGGTTCAGTACTCGCTTTCAGAAGAAACAGAAAAAAAATCCTTTGTGGGGAACCTTGCTAAAGATTTAGAGCTGGATGTCAAACAGTTATCAAAATGCAGACTTGCTGTCTCTTCAGAAAAAGAATATTTTGCTTTCAATGAGCAAAGTGGTGATCTATATGTGAATGACAGAATAGATCGGGAAAAGATTTGTGGAAACTCAGCTATTTGTATGCTGCAGTTAGAAGTTGTGGCACATAATCCTTTGAATATTTTCCACATAAAAATTTTCATTCTAGATATTAATGATAATGCTCCATATTTCCGAAAGAAAAATATCAGTCTCAATTTGAGTGAGTCTCATTTGCCAGGAGCTCGATTTGCCCTGGGAAATGCTGAAGACAAGGACATTGGAATCAACGCCCTTCAAGATTATCATTTGAGCTCAACCCCGTATTTCAAGCTAGAAGTTCAAGAGAGCAAAGATGGCAGAAAATATGCAGAATTAATTTTGCAAAAGCCATTGGACAGGGAGAAAGAGCACACACACCACTTGATTCTTACAGCTTCAGATGGAGGACGTCCAGTGAAAACTGGGACTCTGAATATAGAAGTCAATGTTATTGATATAAATGACAATCCACCAGTCTTCTCCCAGGCAACTTACAAAACAAGTCTGAAAGAGAATACACCAAGAGGGACTTCTGTGCTTCAAGTGAAAGCATCTGATAGTGATGAAGGCTCAAATGCTGAGATATCTTATATTTTCTGGGAAAATCCAGAAAATGTGAATCAGAATTTTATTTTGGATCCCATCAATGGAACACTTTCACTTAAGGAAAGTATTGATTTTGAAGACAGAGGAAGCTATATGATGATAATACGGGCAAGTGATGGAGGTGGACTAGTTGCAGATTGCAGTGTAGAGATTGAGGTTCTTGATGAGAATGACAATGCTCCAGAAGTAATTATTACATCTTTATCCAGCCCCATTCTTGAAGATATTTTACCTGGAGCAGTGATTGCCCTCATTAAAGTCTATGACAGAGATTCTGGACTTAATGGGAAAGTCACCTGCTACCTAAGGGAAATTGCACCTTTCCAGGTGGTCTCATCATCAGATAACTACTTCAAACTCCTCATAGATGGCCCCCTTGACAGAGAAAAAACACCAGTGTATAACTTAACAATTACAGCCACAGACCAAGGCATACCTCCTCTTTCCACAGATAAAGCCATCTCAGTACCAATTTCAGATATCAATGATAACCCTCCAGCATTTGAAAAACCTTCCTATATTGCCTACATTCCCGAGAACAACCCATCTGGAATGTCTATTTTCCAGGTTAAGGCTTTTGACCCCGATCTGGATCGTAATGCTCAAATCACCTACTCCATTCTTAACAGTAACGTCAAGGACCTGCCTCTCTCCTCTTATGTTTCCATTAACTCTGAGACTGGAACTCTCTACGCTCAACGATCTTTTGACTATGAGCAACTCAGAGACTTCCAGCTGCAAGTGCAAGCCCAGGATGAAGGCTCTCCATCTCTCAACAACAGCGTCACAGTCAAAGTGCATGTACTGGATCAGAATGATAATACTCCCCAGATCCTTTACCCTTCCCAAACAACTCAGGGTTCATCATTCTTTGAGATGGTGCCTCGCTCAGCCGATTCAGGTTATTTGGTGACAAAAGTCGTGGCTGTGGATGCTGACTCTGGACACAATGCCTGGCTCTCTTTTCATCTCCTGCAGGCCACAGAGCCCTCGCTCTTCATCATCGGCTCCCACACGGGAGAGATCCAAACAGCTCGAGCATTACTTGAGAGAGACATTACCAAGCAGAGGCTGGTCATCATGGTGAGGGATAACGGACAGCCACCTCTCTCAGCCACCACAAGCCTCAACCTGGTCTTTGCTCAGAACTTCCAGGAGGCTCTTCCTGAAATGAATGCCCAACCTAATAACCCAGAGGATCAGTCCAAGCTCCAGTTTTACTTGGTTCTGACTTTGACTTTGGTATCCTTTCTGTTCCTGGTGGCAGTGATTTTGGCTATTATTATAAAGCTTCAAGGGTCAAGGAACCCTACTTTTTTTCAGTGCTTCATTCCCAATTCTCACTCAAAGACTGGTACTGTATTTCCTCCAAATTACGAAGATGGGACTTTGCCTTATTCTTATCAGATCTGTTTATCAACTGAGTCCAGGAGAAATGAGCTGACTGTTCTGCGACCCAACGTCCAAATAGTGGAGAATATTCTTTGCGAGGATAAACCTGATACCTCTGTTATGGTCAGTGAAGGTAAAATTTTTGATTCTGGAAAGGGCATGGTGAGTTTTATTCATTTTCTTTATAAATTAAGATCAAACTCTAATATTTGTTTCCATTTTGTTGATACTGTTATAAATATAATTCAAGCAAATATGATTGATTTATCATTATCAATTATTTTTTAAATGTTGGATTCATTTCAGACTTCAATGTCTGTTTTGCTTCAGTTTATTAAGTTGATGTTGCATTGAATATTATATGTACAATTAATAAAATTATATATAATGAATTATAAGTCATGCAACATAATTATTATATATTTAGCTAATATTTATAGTAGTAATATTTGTGTTAGATGTAACATTGTAATGATCTCTGTTTGCCTTTAAATGCCATTTCTGCTAAAATTAGAAGTACTCAAATGAGAATATTGTCATTGATACCTTCTACTTCTGAATTGATTTCAATAAAATTAAAGGATAAATGTTTATTTTATGTGGGATGACCATTTCCTTTCAGAAGGAAAAGCTCTAAAAAGAACATTAATTTTGTTTTGCCTTACATATTTATCACCATTCTAGGCAGGGGTGGTATTCTACTGAACCAGTAGCTCTGAGGATCATCTGTGAGCGAACCAGTTCGCTCTGACGATCAGCTGCTGGGCCTGCCTGCCCACCCGGGCTCTATACTAACCTTTATTTTTTGGTTGTGAAGCTCAGCTGCTTCATGCGGCACAGCAGATTGCCGTGCATCAGCTGTTGAACATACAGAGAGAGTGCAGGATTGCAGGATTGCAGGAGAAGGTCAATATCAAAACCTCTGTGTGTATGTATGCACACGCGAAGCATGCCCACCAAGCCACGCCCACAGAACCGGTGTTAAAAAACGTTGAATCCCACTACTGATTCTAGGAGTGGTGACAATCAAAATACTTTAAATCAAAATTCCTTTCTATTCTTTTGGAACCATAATAGTTTTCCCAGATCTGCGATCCCATAGGTAACCAGTTTATCTCAGTCAGGCAATAAAAATTATCATTCTTCTTTATCGTCCTTTCCTTATGAGTCATCAGAAGGCAAATACAGTTTTTATTAGCAGCAAAAAAGTTAATATTTTGAAGAGTTAAAATATTCTTGTTCAGATAATATTGTGTAATAAATAGATACACATATGATTACATCTTAATCCTTCTCAAGGGTTGATAAATTCCAAATTATATCACCTATTTTCCTTCCAATCCTAAGGTAACTTGGTGGAAGAGGAGAGGGCATTTTTGTCTCTTTGCTTGTTTGTTTTTCTTTTTCTTTGCCTTTTTCAAGTTGTTAAGGGCACTTAAAACATTTGCTCTTCTCTCACCCATTTCTTTGATCATATATCCTAACATTCATCATTGGGGAGCCAATTTATTTGATTAATTGATTGATTGATTGATTGATGGTACATCAAGTCTTAGTAGCCACCTAGATAAACTTCCTTCATGATAATCTGACCTTAACATACTCTTGGTCTTCTAATGGCGCACTTGTCAACCACTATATTTTGACTGTATCTCAATACCACTGCATTTTGATTGTAACTGAATCCATTTACCTTGCTGCTGGTTGTTCTCTTTTTTTCTTTTCTTTCCATTCTGTTTTCACACAGCACTAGAGCTTTCTCTGGAGAGTGAGGTCTTTGCATATAATATGTGCAAATTTGGATGATTTGAACCTGATCATTTGTATCTCTCATTAAAAACTCTGGATTGATTGGACCAATTTAGTAAAAGTAAATAAAAGACCTTTGCATTTTTTGCACAAATGATTAAGAGAAGTTCTGTACCCATTCCATATCTAAATTATTTATCAGAGTGCTACTGTTGCTCTAAAATATCAAAATTGAGTGGGAGACTATCTGCTGTAATCATACTAATAAGGCTGGAAAGGATGCATCATCAAAAGAATAAAGATAAAACCATTTTATTTGTTCTTGGGTTTTATTTGTTCTCCATCCAAATCATAAATTCCACAGTTTTTAAAGGCTGATCTATACTTGAGTTTGCAGGCTTTTGGTTATCAACAAGAGCAAATTCTTCAGCATGGTTTCCATCAGTTTCATTTATTTTTTACTAAAATATGGAATAATGTCTAAGGATGAGTCACAATATATACAGTTATATATATATATGACTTATGACACAATTGGGACTAGAATCTCAGTCAATAAGCAAAATAGTCAATAAACAAGATTCCCATGTAACTGCTTCACTCAGCAACTGCAATCCTAGCACTTGTGATGGCAATTTCATGTGTCATTAAATGGACGCTGTCCCAGGTAAGGAATGGAGGGTACCTTAAGGGGAGCGGGAGACCAAGGGAAGTCTGCTCAGGAGCTAAAAATCCTCCATACTAAAATCCAAGCAGGATTTTCAGCACCAGTGTATGGGCTGTGCCAGGTCTGCCATAGACCCTCCCATCTACCTGAGGCACCCCACACTTCTTACATTAACATGTTGTCTCTCATCTCTCTGCTTGGATTTTGGATCCCTCTTGTTTCTGGGTGACAAACTCTGGCTGAAAGAGCTACCTGCTGAAGGAGTTCAGCTTTCCACCATGCATAAAAGAGAACTCCTCTAGCAGCATGCATGTACAGAGATTTGAGCTCTATTTCTGCACCCAGCCAAAGGACTCCAGCTCCTCTATGTATGAAAATCTTCAGGATTTGAACTCCATTTCTACACCTTATCAAAGGACTCCACCTTCATCTGGCAGATAGCTCTTTCAGCAAGCCACCAGAGATATGAGGGAGTCCTCTCAGCAAGTGGCAGCAGCTTGTAATCTTCCCTGCTGGCTCCCCCATTTCTAGGGAAACTGGCAGAGAAGATTGCAAATGATGAGCACGTGACCATGGGGCAACTGGTTGTAATGTAAATGCAAACAGGTCGTCAAGCACCCAGATTGTGTTCATGTGACTGCAGAAGTAATGGTGCAACATTTTGTGATGACTGGAAGTGCTTTACAGGCCATAAGGCGCCCTTTGAAAACCTTCATAATTCCAGATCATCGTAAATGAACCAGTTGTAAGTTGAGGACTATCTGTAAAGATATCCTCTAAATTCTTAAATCAAATTTTCACTATCCACAATCTCTTGGGAGATTGAAAGATCAGTATTTTTAGTTGTTTCTGTTGTGAATTATGTATCCCTATTTTCTATATTAAAGTATGCAAACCATGTTGTACATCTAATAATAATAGCTCTTTTCTTAACTTCTTGTATTATGTACATCCAGAGGAGAAACAGGCTAAGTGGCTGAGAAATTTATAATCCTACAGCCATAATTCATTTTCAGAAGCTTTGTATTCTTTAATCAGCATTTTCCAAGAGCTCCTTAATATTTATTTCAGTAACAATGTTACCTTCTAGAGTCAGCTTAGATCAACTCCCTTAGCTTTTTTTCTTACTGGAACAGACTTTAATAAATTATTTTGGTATGAATTGATCAGAAAAATACAATTGATTTTCTTTTCCAGATGAACTGTCACAAGGCTTAGATTCTTATATTATCCTTTTCAAAATTTGTAATAAAGAGACACAATAGAGGATAAACATGTAAAAAAGATGTATTATCAGATAAAGTTTAATAACAGAACAGAATTGTATATTGAAAACAATAATCCTAACAATTTCACCATTAGCCTCTCCTTCGAATGCCTTCCATGTTGGAGACAATTAAAGTAAGAAAAATGTAATCACATATGCAGACATAATAGACTCAATGAACAGATTAAAGATACAACAAGAATTATTCAGCAAAAGTCAAAATATCCTATGGTTGATGTATTTGCAAATGGCTGAAAGGATTAAATCTGATTTTAAAATGAGGAAGGGACATTTAAAAAAATGTCAAAATTTATACAAGATGATACAAGATGAACAGGGTCACCAATGAAGGAGAGCAAGTGAACCATCAACCAAGGAAACCCGAGCCACCACCCCTGATCCAGCCAAAACTGATCAAGTAACCAACCAAGCCAGAGGACCAGCAGCCGTGCCAGGTACCTGACCTCCTGCCATTCCAGAGCAAGTGATTAACCCTGGCCAACCCAGAGACCTAAAGCTGCAGGGAAAGATCTCCCCTTGGGGATGAAATTTGACGGAGACCCCCAGAAATTGGGGTTTTTCCTGGCACAAGTCCTGACCTATATGAAGAATATGGGTGGAACTTCCCAACCCAGAGGGCCCAAGTGTGAGTTGTCACCCTAATCCTAGAAGGGGAAGTCGCCACATGGATGGTAACCCTGCACAACATCGATGCTCCAGAGCTGCAGAATCTCAATTGATTCATGACAGTCCTAGGCTACTGCTTTGAAGACCTCCTCGCTGATCGAAAAGCCTATGACTGCACTAGGGTTGTAAAGCAGGGCTATCGCCCTGTAGCCAAATACACAGAGGAATTCCGTGACCTGGCCAACTGAATTGACTGGCCAGAAGATATTCTAGTCTGATGTTTGAAAGATGGACTCAATGACAACTTGTACACTGGCTGTCTGGCCTGCGGAGCCCCTAGCCACCTGCATGAATGGTACCTGACGGCAAAGGAGGCAGAGATCAACATGACCCAAAACCAGTACCACACCAGCATGTCTTGGAGAAAATCCCCATCCCAGGGGAAGCGAGAGCCTTTCAAACCCCAAACCGCCATGGCACCAAGGCCATCTGGCTGTTTAAAGTGTGGGAAGGAGGGGCACCACACAGCAGAGTGCCATTCAAAAACCCCTGCCAGAAAGCCAGATCAGGGGGAAACCTGGAAAACCCAACCCCTGAGGAAAAGAAACTGCTATGAGAAGCCAAGAAGCCATGGGATTTTGGTTTCCCTCCAAACCCAGAGGAAGAAACTTCAGCACCCCGAGAAGACTTGAGCCAGTCCAAAAGCGATCTGGAAGACAAACCGCTGGTAAGCAACCCAATCAAACCACTCACTCTAGCCCAAAGACTGTTTATTCCCAGCTGAGGGATGAGGAAGGAAGTAGCAGCATTATTGGATTCAGGATGCACCCAGTGCCTAATCAACCCAACCCCAGTAGAGAGATTGGGGATCCATCTAAGGAGATTGGAAAACCCCATTACTTTCTGTCAATTAGACAGGACTATAATGGGGGAGGGGGAGCCAGCCAGTTTTGCCACAGTACCATTGCAAATAAAACTGGGGTACCACAATGAGACATTCACGTTCATTGTAGCCCTGGGAATGGAAGGGCCACTGGTCCTAGGACTCACATGGCTACGGAAATGGAATCCAAAAATAAACTGGAAGAGAGGAACTGTACAATTCCAGAAACATGTAACATGCATGAACATCCCAAAGGGGGAAAAAGAAGAAAAAGAGAACAGAGAAACAGCCATGGCCAGCAAGTCTGCTGAACCTACTAAAATCCCCAAAGAATCCCAGGATTTGGCCAAAGTATTTCATGAGGAGGCATCTGATGACCTCCCATCTCATCACACCACAGATAGTGCCACTGAGATCCTGCCAGGGGCTAAACTTCCAAAACTGAAAATATACTGCATGTCCCCTAGAGCAGTGGTCGCCAACTGGTGGGCTGTGAGAAAATTTTGGTGGGCCACAGAGAAATCTCACCCCCAGAGCACCCTCCCAAAGCAATTAATCCAGGTTGTACAGGAACACAAGGCTGTGCTGCCTACATGACCTTCAACAACCCTCCCCGCCCGTTCCTTACCCGGCAAACTTGCTATTTTTCCCTTTTCTGACCATCATCTGTTCTGCTGTGCCGGGAGATTTAGATTAGCTAGGAAGCAGGAAATGGTTGAATTTCTTGCTTTCTAGGTAGTCTTTAGATCTTCAGCTCTGCTTTTAAACACAGCTGAACCTCCCTTAAGACTGAAGGTTCTATTATTCAGTGCAGATTCATGGTAGGCAAATTTTATGTGACAGACTCAGATAGCCGATGGCAGATAGATAGATCACTGAATGTTTCTGTGAGCAACTCAATCTGCCTGCCTGCTTTGCCTGATTTTGGGCAAAAGTTGCTCTCTTTTTATAAAAAATTCAATATTTATATAAATATTTATAATATTTACATACAAGCCATGCCCAGCCAGTCACATGACCACCAAGCCACACCCACAAATTGGTCCCTGGGGTTTAAAATTATGAGTTTGGTGGTCCCTGAGGTCCAAAAGGCTGGCGACTCGTGCCCTAGAGAACTAAATGAACGTTTATTGACAAAAATCTAAAAAGGGGTTTCTTCGAACCTACCCAACTGAAAATAGCATCCCCAGTATTATTCCATGAAAAGAAATATGGCACCCTATGCCTCTGCATGGATTTCCATAATTTAAACACCACCACTGTGGAAAATATGTACCCAATCCCTTTTATGGGACATGCTGGCCCACCTCTCTAAAGGATTTTTTTTTCAAAGTTAGATTTATGAGAGGCATACTTCTGCATCAGAATTTAGAAAGGGGATGAGTGGAAGACTGCTTTAACACCCCACTGAGGTGCTACCAGTTCAAAGAACTTTCTTTTGGACTACAAGGAGCCCCTTATTTATGCAACTAATTAACGAGATGCTCCATGAACATTTGTACAAAGGGATCCTAGTTTATATTGGTGTTGTGGTTAACCAGCAGCAGGTGCAGATGGCTGAGGAGAGCGAGGACTCAGATGAGGCACCAGGACCATTAGGGAATAGACTGCTGCCTTCAGAGATTGTGGGGACTAGCAGCAGTGATGAGGAGGTTCCCGAGGAGCCTGTACCAAGTGTGTGTGCACAAAGGATTGCTCAGAAGAAAGAACAGTTACAACAGCATGGGCAACTCGGGAGTAAGACTGCAAGGTAATGGCCCCTCCTTCAAGAAGATAAAAGCCAGCTGTGAAATTAACCTTCTTTGCAGAAGGCAAAGAAGTTTTGAACTCAGCCTCATGGACATTACAGTTGGTATTTGAAGACTCTTGTAAAATATTACCTTTTGTTTTTTGTCAGTCTTGAAAAACCTTGGCAAGACTCTTTCTTGTCAGAGCTAATTAGTTGGAGGCAGCCTTTTATCTGTGAAGAATTCTTAGGATTCTTAGCTGAAACTTAAACAGATTATACTGCTGCCTTTGTCTTGTGTTTGCTTTCTTGGAACCAGGGAATAGAAATGGACCCACAAAAAGCTGTCATTGATTAGGAGCCACCCCAAACTTGCAAACAACTACAAACCTTCCTGGGTTTTGCAAACTTTTATCATTAGTTCATTCCAGCTTTTGAAAATATCGCCCTCCCCATTACAAGCTTGTTGAAAATGAAAGGGGGGGAACCGAAGCCAAGGCAACGCCTTAATTGGATGATGGAATGCCAAGCAGCATTCAAAAAACTTAAACAACTATTCTCAGCAGAATCAATCCTGAAACACCCAGGCCCAGAGCAATCATTTGTCATCCAAGCGGACACTAGCGATGTAGCAGTAGGAGCAATCCTATTCCAAAAGAATGAATGTGGACAATTGCAATCATGTGCTTATACTTCCAAGAAATTGACAGAATCCGAGCAAAGATGGGCCATATGGGAGAAAGAGGCAAATGCCGTGCGATGGGCCCTCCTCACATGGAGACATTTCCTAGAAGGGAACAAAATCCCTTTCAAAGTCTGGACTGATCATAAAAATCTTGAAGCCCTGAAAACTCCACGGAAACTCTCCCCTAAACAAGTACGTTGGGTGCAATATTTTAAACACTTTAATTTCACTCTCAAGTATCTCCCAAGGGGAAAAAGCCTCTTGGCAGATGCCCTGTCCAGGAAACCCCAATAAACAGCAGAAAGATTGGAATGGTAAAACCCATGCTCCAACCAATCCAACTAGCATTCAAAGCAATCACCCGAGCACAAGGGAAGAAAGAACCACTTGCTGATAACCCAACAGCTTCCAAATTTAATTTAAGGAGGCACTACTTAAGGACAACTGGCTCCAAGCTAAAAAAAATATTTGCTTACTCAAAGGCAGTCTAACCTCTGCACTTCATCAAAAGACAATTCTGGTGGCCATCCCTTTAAAAAACATTGAGAGCTATGTTGCTAGCTCCCCTATCTGTGCAGCTGCAAAAAGAAAACAAGGGAAATCCCCTGGACTTCTACAAACAGTAGCAGAACCTTCAGCACCCTGGAGAGATATTTCTATGGATTTTATATTGGAGCTGCCTGAAAGCGCAGGAAACAGTCATTTGGGTTGTAACGGACCTTTTTTCAAAACAAGTCCATTTTATACCCTGCCAGAAGATCCCAACAGCCAAGGCATTAGCAAAAATGTTTTTAGTACACATTTATCACCTTCATGGAGCTCCCCAACACATTATCTCAGACAGGGGTGTACAATTCACTTCAAAATTTTGGTGGGCATTTTTAAACCTATTAGGCTCTGCCCAGGGCTTGAGCTCTTCACATCACCCCCAGACCAATTGCAGGATAGAGAGATCCAATGGCAAATTAGAACAATATTTAAGATGTTTTATTAATTACCAACAGGACAATTGGACTGACCTTTTACCTTTTGCAGAGGTAGCATACAATAACTAGGTACACAGTAGCACTAGTTTCACCCCATTCCAGGTAGCCACAGGACAAGAATTCAACCCAATGCCAGAGCTATCCACCAAGGACCTGACATCACCTCCCTTAAAGAGTAGATAAGCAATTTACAAACCACTTGATCAGTGGTCAGACTAGCCCTACAAGAGGCTAGAACTGCTTTTAAAGCTCAAGCTGACAAAAACTGCACTGAACCCAAACTGTTCAAGATTGGAGACTACGTATACTTATTTACAAAGTTCCTACAATCATTACAATCTTCTAAGAAACTGGGACCAAAATTCATTGGCCCATTTCCCATCACCAGAATCATAAACTGTACAACTCACTGTACAACTCCTACTCCCTAATACACTTAAACAGGTTCATCCAGTATTTTACTACAGCCTACTCAAACCAGAAATCACTTCAATGATCAGACCCCCTCTTCACACAGCTCCAACCCCCATCATGGTGAAAGGGGAACAACATTTTGAAATTAAAGATATTCTGGAATCATGCGCTCACCATGGCTCCACACAATATTTAGTAGCATGGAAACACCTACCCTCCTACCAAAAGGAACGGGTAGCCAATGAACATGTAAAAGCCCCCACATTGTTACAGAAATTCCACCTGAAATACTCTCACAAACCATCTTAATGTAACACATGTTTTATGTCTTCCAGGTGGACTTCTCATTTTTTTGAGGAGGGCAATATGTCAGATCCATGTATCTGCCATTCTTCAATGGAAGAAAAGGGGTGGTGGTTTTAATACAGTTAATTTTTTCCCACTCAATGTAACCTAAATATCTTAATTCTTGCATTGAATATGTATAACCTTTTACATGATTTATAACCATTGCCTGGTGCCCCAGATGTCTGGAAAATTCTTATCTGTTGGAAAGATTGTAAGAGGAGAAGGGGCCATATAGATTCTAACACCAGAGGAAAACTTCTGGGAAGCTTTCCTTAGTTGCTTTCTCAGAGACAAGGGGAAAATAACATGTTCGCACCTGTGGATTGGTGGAATCCACACCAGACTACAGGGAGGGGTTCTAATTCTCTTTATCTGAGTTGCATGTTCTGAGGGATATCAGACCCTGCTTTGAATGTTGACATGCTTTTTCCCTCTTCGATAAAATATTCCTTTTGAAATACAAGCTTTTCAAGAGTTCATACTTATTTTTGAAGGGGGCAGAGACTGTTCCTTACAATTGCTAAATGGAATTTCATTCACTTGTTGACTAATTAAGGAAAATGCAAATATAAGATTTTTAGTAGAAAGGAATGAAATTTGCAGATAAGTTAGAGGATTTTAAGAAAGACAAAAAAAAAATCACCTTTTATTTAAATGTGTTTTTGAGCTCCTATATTGACTTTGGAAATGCTGAGAGGATTCATGTATGGTATATTTGACTGAATACTATAGATTGTTTCCCCTTTGACATTCTTCATACTTGGCTGGAGAAAATTTTGCCAATTTCCTATTCAGTCGGAAGAAATAGAGAACTAATCTCTCTAGGTGGTGACTTAGCAACTTTTTCACTGCTATAATCATTAATAGACTAGTGGTTTATTTGAACATGAGTGTAATTTTCCTGCAAGTATTTCAACTAAATCAGGGGTGTCAAACTGGCAGCCCACAGACCAAATGTGCCACACTCAGGCCATACCCACCCCAGTTCCGCAAAGAGAAATATTGTTGTGATATGTCATGTGTCAGCAGCATGATATGGCAAGTTTGACACCCATGAACTAGATAATCAAATTGCCTTAAGGAATGCATTATGCTACTGATTGTGCCATATATCCATTAATATGTTTACTACTATTTATAATATTGCATGTGAAGGGTATACATGTCTCCACAGATGGTATTGTCCTCAGTGGGGCAACGAAGTGCTTTCTCTACATTCTTTTTTCTTTTTCTTACCCTTCTTTTCTTTCACTTTTATGTTATTAATTTACTTATATTTTCCACTACTGACAATACTTAATGGAGTGTCAGATCCGTATATTTGTCATTTCTTCAGTGGAAGAAGAAAAGTGGGGGGAGGCTGATCAAGAAATCCTTTCTTGATGTAACCTGAATATATTTAATCTTATATCGAACATGATACAATGGAATGAGAAAAGCCAGATGGCCAGAACTATCACCTCTGAGAGGCACAGCCAGGAGATGAGAAGATCATAACAATTCCACTGTGAGATGTGTCCTGGGAATCTCTTGAAAAATTCGTTCTAAAAAGGGGGTGGGGGAAATTAGGTATGCCCTGGGAAATTGTGAAAAAGATCGTTCCTTACAAAAGGGTACAGAGGATTTAACATGCTGGCTTTTGTTTCACTAAATACACATCGAGATAAGGGGAGGGGTTCTAAACTCCCTTATGTATCCCTGTATGCCTGAGAGACCTCAGACACTGCTTTGAACTCCTACAGGCATTGTCTCATCTCAATAAAGGATTCCTTTTTGATACATTTTGATATGTTTTTAGAAGTTCATTCTAGTTGGGTGAATGGGAAAAGCTCTGTAGCCTGACATGGAGCTTCCTCTAGTATGGGAATTGAGAAACATCCCAGAAGAAAGCTATAGCAAACCACTTCCATTCTGAGGCTGAAAAAACTGAATACGTTCATGGAGATACCAGGAGTTGAGTTCAGTTCAAAAGAGACTGGTCATAAACAGTTGTACTTCAAACAAAAAGTAAGTATTATAAATACTTACTTTCAGGAGTAGAGGAAAAGTGTTCTCCCCCATCTTAATTAATGGACTGATTTATGCTCAGCTCATGTATTAACATGCTCGTGTAAATAGAACTCCACTTTCCCGCCCTATTTCAGCAGATTTCATTTGTCACATGTCAGCACATGTCACGCTTTCTGCTCACTTGTCTTTGCCTTGTGGGACACAGGCTCATGAGCTGTATACAATGCTTTGATCATACTGTGTTTGAGATTATAGCTTTGATTTCTTATTTCCACTTTATCTTGACTTCTGCAAAACAAAAGACAAATGGTAAAACAGCAAGATAACTGATGTTAAAATAGTGATGAGGTCATCATTACACATCCAATAAGTAATAGAAAAGGGCTCAATGGATTAGTGTAACTGAAAGGCAAATTAGCAGGAGAGCTGTTTCACATCACTACCTGGTCTTCAACCAATTAGCATGTGAAATACATAAATGGATTGTATCTTTTGCCACATCAGTAGAATGGAATAGAATGGAATTTGCCAGCATGCAAGAAAATTAGGAGGGGACACAGTTTTCATTGAACGTAATACAGAGTGCTAGAGTCACATAAAAAAAAGAATTCAAGGGTTTTCAGTTAATTTGTATCATGGCTTATGAAAAATGATAGACAATGATAGATAAATTATAATGTTGAAGGACCTGGAAGTTCAGGAAAAAAATTAAGGAAGAATTAAGAAAGAAAGAAAAATCTGATAAGTATCCATCAGTGTTCATTTTGTAAACAGATGCAGATTGCTCAGACTGGAAAAATATAACCTAGAAAAATGCTTAATAATGCCTTAGAATGAAGATTATTAATTTGAGATTATAGTTTTGATTTCTTATTTCCATTTTATCTTGACTTCTCCAAAACAAAAGACAAATGGTAAAACAGCAAGATAACTAGTAAATTTTCTCCATTATATTACAGAATATAGCACTATTAGAATTGTTATAAGAAAAATGTTCTTAGTAACTTGAAGAAATGTATTTAATTCATTTCTTTCATGCAAAATCACAAGACAAATAATCTACCACCAATTCTTCTAAAGGGGAAAAGTTAAACTTTATGAAATAAAAGTATTAAATACCACTTCACCTCTGTTGGATATGCTGGTGCTTCAGTAAGCATTTTTGCCACCGAACTGCCTTTTCAACTTCTCCACCCTGCTTTCTCTTGCCTACAGATTCCAGAGACAAACTCAAGAGCAATTCATCCACCCATGTCACCACGATATGACCAGCATATTTTACAACTCTCCTATTTGCAGATAATGGGGAAGTGGGAGTAGAGTCTCATTTGCAATATATTGTATTAACTCAAAAATGTGGGTCAAGTCTTTAAAGAATTTTTGTTTTTGATTTGATGTAGCTTTCAGTGAAAAACTTAATTATTTGTGACTAATTGCAATTATTTGTAACGTAGAATAAAGAACACGTACGCAGATTGTATGATAGCTTCTAATATTAGGTAGACTTCTGCTTTTATGTGTCACCAAACAGCAGCCAGGTTCTATTTTATTATCATTGTTCTACTTTTTCATCTTTGGAAGATGGAAAGCATAATTTTCATTGAGACAAGCAGCCTGATTTGTGACTACAGATAAAGTAACATTAACATAAGCAAAGAAACATTACAAAAAGTAGCTGTAATTTTTGGATTGTGACCCTGGGTGTCGCTGTTTACCAGTCTGGCAGAGAACTGCTCAGAAAGCTCAACCTTCATATCTGTGCTACTCAAATACCTAGACTACAGAACAGCTAGATCATAAGGAAGAGAAATACAAGTACAGGCAATTCTTGCTTGCTGGAAGTAAATGGAGAAAAGAAGCTACAGAGAAGGAATTCTACTACAATGCCTTATAATGGTGAATTCTTGGAAGATTATTTCTGGTCAGCTCCATTATTCTATTCCAGAGGAAGTACGGAAAGGTACTTTTGTGGGAAATGTTGTGAAGGATCTGGGAATAGATGGGAAGCAGCCTTTTAATCATGGACTACGTATTATTTCTAATTCAGGTACAATTCAGTACTTTGAACTTAATTCCAACAATGGCCATTTACAAACCTGTGAGAGAATAGATAGAGAAGAGATATGTGGAACAGGAAAGAAATGCATCTTAAAATTTCAAATCCTTGCTGAAAGCAAGTTAAAGCTTTATGTCACTGAAATAGAAATTGTGGATATAAATGATAATGCTCCTTCCTTTCTTTCAATAAGGTGGGAACTGAAAATCAGTGAAACATCTATTCCTGGTTCTCAGTTCTTTCTACCAGAAGCTCAAGATCCAGATCTGGGGGGAAATTCTATACAACATTATGAACTCACAGCCAGTAACCATTTTTCCTTGAAAGTGCAAAGCAGCCAAAATGATGCCAAATCTACTAAACTGGTGTTGGAAAAATCACTGGACAGGGAAGAACAGTCAGTGTATGATTTGATTCTAACGGCTTTTGATGGGGGTGAACCTATCAGGTCTGGCACACTGCAAATTCACATCTTTGTTCTAGATGCAAATGATAATGTACCAGTTTTCAGCCAACCAATGTATGAAGTAAATGTTGAGGAAAACATGCCTAAAGGATCCATAGTAGCTGCAGTGACGGCTATTGATATGGATGAAGGAATCAATGGAGAAGTAAAATATTCTTTTCAAAAAATCACAAAAAAAGGCTCCCAACAATTTATTATAAATTCAACTTCAGGGGAAATTATCCTTGTGGGGAGCCTTGATTTTGAAACATCATCAAGATATGAATTTGAAGTGCAAGCCATGGATGGAGGAGGACTGAGTGATAGGTCAAAGGTTGTGATTTTGGTTACAGACTTAAATGATAATGCACCTGAGTTAGCCCTCACCTTTGTGATCAACTCGGTGCCTGAGAACTCTCCAGCTGGAACTGTCATTGCCATTTTAAATGCCCAAGACAGAGATTCAGGAGACAACGGAGAGATTAAATGCTCAATCCCCAGCAACCTCCCTTTTCGGCTCAAGAAAACAATGGAGAGTTTCTACAGTTTAGAAACAGACAAAGCCCTCGACAGGGAACTATTGCCAACTTACTCTATCACTGTTACAGCGGTGGATGACGGGGCACCACCACTCTCTACGTTTGTGGTTATTTCACTCCAGGTGTTAGACATAAATGACAACCCTCCACTGTTTCTGGAGTCAAAATATATCTCCTACCTTCTAGAAAATAATCCAAAAGGTGCCTCAACCTTTTCGCTTAAAGCAAGTGATCCAGACTGGGAAGAAAATGCCAGAATAACTTACTCCATCATTGATAGCCCAATGCGGGACTCACCCCTCTCCTCCTACCTCTCCATTAATTCTGAGACAGGGACCATCTATGCCCTAAGCTCCTTGGACTATGAGGAGATTCAAGAGATTCAGTTCCATGTCAAGGCTCAAGATGGTGGATCCCCATCTCTCAACTCTAATGTCTCAGTGACTCTCTTCATCTTGGACCAGAATGATAATGTGCCAGAGATCCTGTACCCCTCTCCTCCCGCTGATGGCTCCACTGGACTAGAGCTGGCCCCTCGCTCTTCTGAGCCAGGTTACCTGGTCACTAAAGCAGTGGCAGTAGATGCAGATTCTGGCCAGAATTCCTGGCTCTCCTATCAGTTGATCAGAGCAACAGAACCAGGGCTCTTCACCATGGGACTCCACACGGGCGAGATCAGGACTGCTCGGCTTTTTCTGGAGAAAGATGCCCTGAAGCAAATCCTGGTGGTTTTAGTGAAGGACAACGGCCAACCACCTCTCTCTGCCTCCGTCACCCTCACGGTTGTTCTGGCTGACAGCATTCCTGAAAGTCTCTCAGATCTGAGCAACATCTCAGCTCCAGTAGATCCTCAGTCAGACCTCACATTTTATCTGGTGATCGGTGTGGTGTTTGTCTCCTGCTTGTTTTTTACATTCCTCCTTGTCTTATTGACCATCAGGCTGTACAGGTGGAAGAGTTCAAAATTGTTAGAGTCAGGAAGTGTACATTTTAGTGGAGTCCCGGTGTCACAATTTGTTGGGATGGATGGAGTCCGAGCCTTCCTTCAGTCTTACTGCCACACTATTTCACTCACTAGAGATTCTAGAAAAAGCCACTGCAATTTTCATGAGGAAAACTGTTCAAATACTCTAACCAATCAACCTCTAACCTGTGGGATGAGTGACTCTATCCTAGCCTGTGGGGATTTAAATTTGAAGAATGATGAACAAATCTTAGTCAAGGTGAGTTTAATATTTCAAAGCTATAGTGTGTTTTGTTGATCCTATTAGCCCTTATTTATCTCAACAGTGATTTCCCATTGGTCTATTTTGTCTATTCTGACAAATTCCTTTTGTGTCCAATCACTCTTGGCTAATAAAAAGAATTCTTTTCTTATTCTATTCTATTCTATTCTATTCTATTCTATTCTGTTCTATTCTATTCTATTGAGTGGATGTTTTAACATTTTGTTTTTACTAGGATCCTTCAGTTTTGTCCTGGAGTCTGTTAGTATAATGTTCATACTATTGATATGAACACTGTTCCAAAATGAATGCAGAATATATGTTTGTTGTATAGATCTACTTATTTGCCTCTGTTTCATTATTCTTGTGATATGATAAGGCTGGCTAATTTCCTCGTGTATTGATTTTCTATTCATAATGCTCATTCCTCCTATGGTTCACCATTACTATCATTTTATAAGTTTGGGCTGATGAAGACTGGTCCAAAGTCATCCAGTGAGTTTATGTGGCTAAATATATAATAGGATATCTTCTCAGTGATGATCTGAAGAATTGTTGAGGAATTAGGGTACCACAAAATTATTTGTGTATCACATCACATTGTATGTTAATCTGTATATAGATACTCTGGTTGAAGTACAAATGTGATTCTTACTCAGGTTAGTCACTGTGATCTTAATCTTAGAAGAAAGAATAAAAAAGGATTTCTGTGTAGATTCCACTGTAGCTAAATGTGGGCTTTCTGCTAGCATTTCTGCAGATGTATTTTCTTCACACAAAAACTGGTTAGTTGCTCTTTTTCTAATAAAAAAACCCTCTAAAAGGAACTTTACTTGGAATTTTGTTCTGAGACATTTTACATAGATTAAAAATCCATTTTAAATCCCATCACAATATAGTAATTCCTATCTAATGGGAATAGTGAAGTAAACCAGAGTTTTATTAGTTGTGATAATATATTGGACCTATTTGCGACATTATCACATTTCTTGAAGAAATGAACAAAGTTTGGTATTTTAACCATAGCATTTTTAGAGTTCTTTTGTCCATCAATTAAAGAAGCAATAGCAATAGTATTTAGACTTATATACCATTCCACAGTGCTTTACAGTCCTGTCTAAGCGGTTTACAGAGTCAGCATATTTCCCCCAACAATCTGGGTCCTCATTTTATTGACCTTGAAAGAATAGAAGGCTGAGTCAACCTTGAGCTGGTCAGAATCAAACTGCTGGCAGTCAGCAGAGTTAGCCTGCAATACTGTATTCTAACCACTGTGCCATCACATCTGTTTTGACCCAAACCCCTTTCCAATAAAACAAATAAACTAAAGGAAACAGAAATCTTTTAATCAGTCTTATGAATCCCTGGTTAAAAGGTTGCTGCAAACTAATTAACTTCGATAAGCACAAACCTCGCCAAAACTGTGTGAGACTGCCAAGAATCACAGATAAGAAATATTTCACAACACAAGCGTCTTCAAATACCAACTTAAGATACTTAATGTCCATGAGGCTGAGTTTCAAAATGACTTTGCTTCCTGCAAAGAAGATTCGCTTTATAGCTGGCTTTTATCTTCTTGAAGGAAAGGCCATTACCCTGCAGCCTTACTCCCTAGTCACCCATGCTGTTGCAACTATTCTTTCTGTGAGCAATCCTATGCGCATGCGCACTTGACACAGGCTCCTTGGGAACCTCCTTGTCACTGCTGCCAGCCCCCACAATCTCTGAAGGCAGCAGTCCACTCCCTAATGGTCCTGGCCCCTCATCTGAGCCCTCGCTCTCCTCAGCCGTCTGCACCTGCTACTGGCTAACCACAACAACAGCAGTGGTAAAATGGCAGTGCTAAAGGAAGAAGCTTCCTTTACTATATGCAATGTTTCCTATCATTCTGAGAAATACAGAGTAATCAAAGGCTCTATTTTGACCTGCAATATTGCCCACAAAGACTTTAATAAAGAGGTGCATGTATTATTAAAATTAAGGAATGAATGCCACCTTATTGTTAAGGATTATAGGATTATAACTCTCAGCTTTTCAACCTGGGTGATACCTCAATTTATCAACTATGGCTTGCTGTATGAATTTAGCCTAAAATAATAGCTGAGATTCACAATTACACCCCCCACCCATCCTGCTTCCCCGGTCTGATGAAGAGTTACCTTTGACTTTTGACAAGGTTGTGCTTGCATGAAGAGAGTTGGTACACGATTTGAGAGTTCTCCTGAATTTATGTTTTCTGTTTGAGGAGTATGTGACAAACTTTGTTAAGATTTAATTTCTGCATCAATTGCACCCATTCCAGAATAAGGAAGCCTTGCTCATGGCCCTTTCTTAGTTGGACTAGTTAACATGCTGTATATGTGCTGTCCTTGAAGACCCCAGGATATTACAATTGGCACAGAATATGGTAGCCTGTGTGGTGTTGGGCTTCCTGTTATTTGCTCATATCACACTGGTGATTTATGTGTTGCATTGGCTCCCAGTTTCTTTCTGGGTGCAGTTCAAGGTGCTGATTTTTAAACCCTTAACATGGCATAAGGCTATGTTCTTTGTGGGGCCATCTCCACTTGAGGTTATCTGCCTGCTGCATCAGGACTGATAAAGTGGGCATGTTTCATGTCCCTTCTCTTAAATGCTACCATTTAGTGAGACCTAAGAAGTGTGCTTTATCCATAGCAACCTGTGGAGTTGAAGCTGGATTAAATGATGATAATGCACCTCATTTTCAAAGTATCTGTAAAACCAGGATCCAGGCTTCTTTAAATATTGTCATAATGCACAAAATAATTCAGTTAATTGCCCAATGATATATTCCAAATGTACTATTTTATCTGGAAGTTAAGCAAAATTTCTAGGTGTCATAACTATTGCTCTGTCTTGAACAATAAAGGGGACTCCATTTATAATAATAGCTATTAAGAAGAGCAATCTGTCCATATGGTGGTGTATTATTCTAAATTATTTTATATTTAAATAACTGTTTACTGGTTTTTAATCTTTTATGTAAAATAAGTGTCACTGAGGATATCCTAAAAGAATCCATAATCTGTACAATAAAATCGAGTAATCTTGATGAAGGAATCAATAATGATATAAATTATGCTTTCAGAAATATTGGAGAAACTACTATTCAAATATTTATCTTCATTTCTAAAAAAGGGGCACAAAGGAATTAAAACAAATGTGTGGTGACCAGAAACATCAGTTCATGAAGCATGTGCTTTGTCAGGAACAAGAATGTGACTGAGCCATCAAGCCCATTGACAATTCTGTTCTTGCAAATACAAATAGATACTCTAAAAATACAGCTATAGCTTATTCACCATAAAATGAAATTTTCAGAAGGAAGCTCAAAAACCTGGGAATTCAAGAGCAGGTATCTTCCAATCTGTTCTTCAGGTCAATGATGGATTATACAAATGGTGTCAATAAGAGATATTTGGTTTCTGGAAACAACTTCTGAATTCTCAAAAGATGGTTTGAATGGTCTGACTTCTAGTACAAAATAGGTTATACCTCACAAGGATCAACAAAAATGTGTTTGGACAAAGCATGGCAACTTCATTAGAAGGCCTATATTTTGGGAAGATGAAATGAAAATCTCATATTAGATACTAATGCCCAGAATTTGGGAAACAAACTGAATCTGGATCCTTAAAATAGAAAGGCAAGTATCATTTAATTCATAAAATAGAGACCCTGGAATATAGCAACTGGAATAGCTGGAATATAGCAACTGAAGGATGCAATTTGTTTAAAAGGGGAAAAAAAGCAACAGAAAGCAGGGAGGAATTGCATTATTTGTTAAAAATATTCCTTCCTGCTCAAAAATCAAAATGAACAAACTGATCAATATTGTCAGAAACTCTAATTTTTCAAAGAGTCATGAGGTCATACAAATGGGAAATCATTCCAATTATTGAGAAGTCCAGTCAAGTACAGATCTTCCAAAAATTTCTGATTTGTTTTGCTGACAAATTTCAGAGAAAGGGGGAAGAATCAAGATTCTAACTCATAGATATCTGAGGAAGTGGGCAAAGCACGACATTGAGGGAATAGCAATGTATTGCTTATGTTCTTGATTTTAAGGGAAACTAAAAACTCACCATAGTGAGAGCAAGGATAAATGGGATTGTATGGGATGAAAAAGGATCCAAGACAGGATAAGTTCTTAAAGGAAAAAATTGAAAATTCCACCGTGAAGAAAAATGCAGGAAAGCAGACCAGTCTAGAACAGCAAAACAGTGTAGCTACAGAAAGAGTTTACTGAAGATCTGAACACACACGCACGCACACACAGAGAGAGAAATGTAAAAGATCATAAAGGAAGAGTTTAGACAGGTAGATGTGGAGTGTACAGCTGGTATAAAGAAAGCAAAAGTTTAGAATGAACTAAAGTTACAGAAAGCTAGATAATTGCACTGTTGAAACAAACCTTTTGTATGTGAATGCATCAGAACAGATTTTTGCCTCCTTATCGAAAGAAATACCTGAAGATTCTGCTTTAAATTTATATCACTATATGTAAAATCTAATGCATGTGGGGGCAAGGTATTTACTTACAGGGAATTTAAAGTAACATCCATATTCATTTAAGGAAGTTGCATATGTATTTCTGGAAGTTTTCACTGAAAACAGCTGGCAATATTATAACATTTTTAAAAAGTCTGAAAACAAACTAAGAGAAATATTTCTGTAGTACTGAAGACAAAATAATTGAAAATATTTAGACAAATCGTACAATTTTTCCTCTGTTAATCAAATATTGTCGTAAGAAAACTAACAAAAACATTTTTATTTATTGCATAACAACCAAGAACTAATCTGAACTTTAAAAGATATTGCATTATTGCATGTAGGAGCTTCCTTGTTATTTTTTTCTAAAAGCCTAGATCCAGAAATTTCTTGCAGTTCTGCATCTGAGACTCAGAGCGCCGCTGTTGGCCAATGTAGTACCCAGAAAGGAGCTGGAAATCTAATGGGGCTTCCTGCCTTCTGACTATCCAGTCACCAAATACAAAGCAGTCAAAGAGCAGGATTGAGGGACACTCATCGACCATGGCAGCGAAAAGAAAATCACTGCAGTGTAGATAAAACTCAGGAGAATCCCAGGACCCTCTTGATGCTTTCTTTCCAATGGGAATTTAAACTGCTCAGTTTACTGGATTGCACAAAGCAGTTTTCATCGCAGTTGGGATGGACGGCAGGAGCAAAGCTAAGAGCAGATCTGTAAAAAGGCAAGTACGTCTCCTCTTCTTATTGTCTTTCGTTTGTCAGACTGTCTCGGAGCACCTTCGCTATTCAATTCCAGAGGAAATGGGAAAGGGTTCCATTGTGGGGAATCTTACCAAGGATCTGAAACTGAGTGCTGCAGAAGTGGGAAATCGCAACCTGCACATCCTTTCTTTAGGCAAAAAGCAGTACTTCTCCATTAATGCTGAAAATGGGAATCTGTATGTAAAAGACAGGATTGACAGAGAGGAAATCTGTGGGGAAACTGCACTCTGCCCCATCAGTTTTGAAGTGGTGAGTGCAAACCCCATGGATATATTTTACATAACAGTAGAGATCCAGGATATTAATGACAATGCACCACATTTCTTAAAGGGTGATATCAAACTAGAGATAAGTGAATCCTCTTTACCAGGAGCCACATTTCCACTTGAACAAGCAGAAGATCCTGATATTGGAACAAATTCTCTCCAGGATTATCATCTAAATATTAATAAATATTTCATTTTAGCAATTACTAAAGAAGACTCTTTAAACAAGTATGCAGAATTAGTGTTGGAAAAACAATTGGATCATGAAAGTGAAAGTACTGTTAGTTTAACCCTTACAGCTCTTGACGGAGGAAACCCTACAAAAACTGGAACAGCCAAAATACAGATTACAGTCATAGATGCTAATGACAACCCACCTGTCTTCAGTCAAAAAGTATACAAAATCAGCCTCAAAGAGAATGCATCAAAGGGATCTACTGTAATACAAGTCAAAGCTACAGACAAAGATGAAGGTTCCTATGGTCAGATCAATTATTCCTTTAGCAACATTGCTGATAGTGTGCAGCAAAAATTTGAGTTAGAGCCATATTATGGAATTGTAACAATAAGGGAAGAGGTAGATTTTGAGGAAATAGAGAAATACACAATGGTGATAGAAGCAAGAGATGGAGGTGGCTTAGTAGCTCATTGTAACATTGAAGTAAATCTGGTAGATGTGAATGACAATGCCCCAGAAGTAATTCTCGCCTCCTCATCCAGAGAAATTCCTGAAAACTCTCCATTAGGAACATTGGTAGCCCTCATCAATATAAAGGATAAAGATTCAGGGGATAATGGGGAGGTCAATTGCCATTTACAGAATGCCTCCCCATTCAAAATAGTATCAGCAGCTAATGGCTACTATAAGCTGCTGACAGATGGTCCCCTAGACAGAGAAACCACCCCAGCATACAATCTTACAATCACAGCCACAGACAAAGGTACAGCCCCTCTTTCTACACAGAAAACCATCTCACTGGAGATTTCGGATATCAATGATAATGCTCCTACCTTTGAGAAATCCTCATACACCGTCTATGTGGCAGAGAACAATCCTGCTAGCTCCTCCATCTTCAGCATCAAAGCTGTAGACCCTGATCTTGGACGTAATGCTAGGATCACCTACTCCATCCTCACTAGCAAAATAGAGGCGCTACCTCTCCCGTCTTACCTCTCCATTAACTCAGAAAGTGGCACCCTCTATTCTCAAAGGTCCTTTGACTATGAGCAACTCAGGGAATTTGAGGTACAGGTGAAGGCTGAAGATGGAGGCTCCCCACCTCTCAGCAGCAATGCCACATTGAAGGTGTTCATCCAGGACCAAAATGATCAAAGTCCTCAAATTCTGTATCCTTCTCCAGGAGCAGAAGGTTCAGCCTCCTTTGAGATGGTGCCTCGCTCGGCAGAGATGGGGTACCTGGTTACAAAGGTGGTGGCTGTGGACACCGACTCTGGACACAATGCCTGGCTCTCTTATCATCTACTGCAAGCCACTGAGCCGGGGCTCCTCACAATTGGTGCCCACACTGGTGAAATTAGGACATTGCGGACACTTCTGGAAAGAGATGCTCTGAAGCAGAAACTAGTGGTGTTAGTGAAGGATAACGGGCAGCCCCCGCTCTCTGCTACAGTCAGTCTCAATCTGATTTTTGCTGAAAACTTCCAAGAGGCACTGCCAGAAATAAATCACCAAGCCATGGATTCAGAGCAACAGTCTGAGCTCCAGTTCTACCTAGTGCTGGCCTTAACTTTGATCTCCTTTCTGTTCCTCTTGACTGTAACTCTGGTCATTATGATGAAACTCCGACAGTCAGGGAATCTGAAATTTCTTCCATGCTTTGCTCCCATTCCCCATTCAAGCAATGCCATTATATTCCCACCAAATTATGAGGAAGGGACTATTCCTTATTCCTATCAGCTCTGCTTATCCTCTGAGTCCAAGATACATGAAATTACTTTTCCAACTCCCAAAGTTCAAGCTGCTGAATATATTTCATGCAACCAAAAATATGATGAGCTTTTAGCCAGCAAAGGAACTAATATCCTAAGTTCTGAGATGGATAAATCTAGTTTGGTGAGTTTTCTTATTTTCTTTTTTACTAGTATTGCCTTTAAACCATCCTTTAAAATATATTATGGTACATTGCTTTATATACACGCTTTACTTTCTGTTACTATCTCATTCACCTTTTTTTTCTCCTGTTTTGTACAGCTTTGTTGTACAGAAGAACCTCTACAGTTTCAGTGGTTTCTAACATTTCTTTTACATACTAGAATTATTTCAGGATCAGATTTTGGAGCAAGGGTAGTCTCCTTGTAACTGAAAATATATTATTTGTGTGAGAGAGAGACATTGCATATATGTGAGGTTGTGTATTAGAAAAAGAGAGTTGTGGAAAGTGAGAGCTATTCAGACTATCAGTGGTTTGACATTTTTTTCATAGGTCTTTAAAATTTAATTAAATAAATGGAAAGGGGCCCAATATTGTGAGTTCAAATAACACGTTGTATGCCTTGAATGAAAACGCAAAATAATGAGCAAAAATAACCTACAAGCATGAATAACAATTGATGGGTTTCTTCTGCTTCTCTAGTAGCAGTTTCCAATTCTATTGGTGACTTAGGTTGAGATATAACAGGTTGTCTAAAACCACCTGTTGTATATGAATTAATGTTATGTGAATAAGCTTAATTTATGAACTAATCCAATTTGGCAAATGTAAACATATTGTTACAATTGTAAATTGTCACTTTTTTATATGACGTTGTCAAGGCAACTTGCAATTTAGAAGTCTAAATATTAATTTCATTTAAACAACAAAATATAACAGAAGAACCACTTCACTATATTTCATTATATACCAGTAATAATGAATGGAGGCTGGGTATGCAAAGTACAAGTACAGGATAAGGATTGCAATTTATTTTTTTTTGCCTTACACTGTTCACTATGGCACTTGATAAGCAGACCAACAGAGAGCTTATGCCATACTAATTAATCATGCTAACTTAAAAAAAATTGGGTGTAGTTTGATTATAGATATATATGGTTTTAATTTAACTATTAAATTATGGCTTCTGATAGTGTATCCTAATTTAAACCTCAGGAGTATATAAATAGGCTTTCCAGTTGTGGAATGAAAGAAGCCTGCAAAAGGCCTAGGATAGAATAATAGTAACTTGGTTGTTTTCTTTGCAAGATTTTTACTAATACTATTTGCTCAAATTTTTCTATATGTAAAAATCTCTAAAATGCATTCGAAAACATATTAAAGAAACAGAACAGGAAGGCAAGGAATGTTGAGGATCTCATCCCCCTCGATAGATACATCTGGTGCGACCCAGAAGAATGGCCTTCTCCATGGTGGCTCCCTCTTTCTGGAACATCATTCCCCCAGAGATTTAGAATGGACCCCACTCTAATACTCTTCCAGAAGATGCTGAAGACGTGGTTCTGCCAGCGGGCCTGGTGAATGTGGAACGGGATGGAGCCCATTAAATGGCTCGTATGATGTGTTGGCGCCAAGGCAAGGGTTTATTTCATTTCATTTGATTACATTTATTATATATGACTCTTTTATTAGTTTTATTGTTTTTATATTTTTGTAAGTTGCCTTGAGTCGCCATGTGCAAATAGGTGGCAATATAAATCTCCTAAATAAAATAAATAAATAAATAAATAAACACAAATCTGATAAGGAAGAAATATAACTGAGAAAATGCAACTTTTTACAACTTTTGATTGAAGGATCTGCAACCAATTACTTTGCACTTATAGGACCAGAAACCATGTAGGTATAGCTTGGAAATTGAAAAGAAATGGGCTATTTCTCTGAAAACATCATTACTGATTAAGTTCTGCCTAACTGTCCAGCTCTTACTTTATTTCTTTAACATTCTTCATAAATCTGCTGTTTCAATTCTGCACTGAATTCGAGAATGTAAACTTCTCAGGTGTAGAATTTGTCTTTTTGGTTGTTGCACTAAAGTAACTGATTCAATCCAAATATTCTGAACTTCAGCTCCTGATAACATGGCGAGCAACTGTATTTTAAACCATTCTGTACATCCAATACGGTCTGGAATCAGATTTGGTTTGGTTTTTAAGTGTAACATAACTGCAAACCTTTCATATTTCATGTTTTTTACACTCTATTGTATTGCTTTTGATTCCATGCATTTTTGAGCCTAGCTGTTGTTCCAATGGTATCTCCTATCTCCAAATGAATCTATTTTCAAAATTGTGGCAACCTACTTTTATGCTAATATTGGATAATAGACCAACCAGTTTAAACTTACAAAGGCCAGCATCTAATTTACTGAATTAGCCACCTAATTAGGGCTCATATTTTATGTCTTCAGTACTATATTAAATTTAACAACCTCAAACAATTGATATAAGAATATCGGATTTATATTATCTTGTATTCTTCATAAACACTAGTAGAGCAAAATTAATTCTGATGATTCAGGAATTCTAATTATTTTAGAACAAATTTCCAGTTCATAGTAAAACATTTATTATGATCCTTCAAGGAAGAAAATTCCATAGACTCCTGGGACATTTGTTAGAATGATTAAAAGACTTTCCATTTATTCTGCTTCTTCCTATTTGTTTGTTTGTTTGTTTGTATCCCAATTTCATCATTTTTGCAAATAACACAAGGCCAAAAACATATCCAGTACATATTCTTCCTATTTTCTCAACAACAACCAGGTGAGACAAAAGAAATACAAGAATGTCAACTCTTCCAAAATCTGTTGATTAACATAGCATTTATTCTGAACACCTCAAAAACCGGTCGCATGCAAGTATTGCAGTTTTCCCTCTGGCCTCAGGGTGTCGCGCTTAACCAACGCCGAAGAGAACGCAGGACTGCTGCTTGTTATACAGATGCTTCCAAAGGAGGATCCCGGCGTTTCGTTTAAGACAGGGAAAAGAGCAAATCATAAATGCAAAGCAGGCTTGCGAAACGGGAAGGTCCCAGACACTAAGAAAGAAACGAGAGTGTTTCTTACTATTCTGCCTTCGGATGAGATTTTGAGGCAGTCACTTTATCGCAGAGGAGATGGAACGAGGGAAAGGAGGGAATGGCAGAGCAATCCGAAGGCAAGTACTATCGCTCTTACTCTTGTCGGTTTCCTACCGGGCCGTCTCCGAACAGATTCATTATTCAATCCCCGAGGAGATGTCAAAAGGTTCTATAGTGGGGAATCTTGCAAAGGATCTAGGACTGAGTCTCAGAGAGCTGGCAAGTCGCAAAATGCATGCCATATCTGTGGACAAGGTGCAGTATTTCAGAATCCGTGCAGAAAATGGAAACCTCTGTGTGAACGACAGGATAGATAGGGAAGAAATATGCAACAGAATCCCACTGTGTGTTCTTAATATTGAATTAGTGGTTGAAAATCCGTTAAATATTTACCATCTAAAAATAGAGATACAAGACATAAATGATAATTCTCCACAGTTTCTCAGTAGCATAATCCAGTTGGAGATAATTGAAACAACCCAAATAGGCACCAGGTTCCTTCTTGGGAATGCCAAAGATCCAGACATTGGCACAAACACTTTACAGAATTATCATCTTAGCACTAATCCTTACTTTACTTTGGATGTGAAAGAGGGTCAAGATGGAAATAAATTTGCAGATTTAGTACTGCAGAAACCACTTGATCGTGAGAGTGAACCAACGGTTCAGCTAACACTTACTGCGCTAGATGGTGGAAAACCCAGAAAAACTGGAACAGCCCAAATATGGATCAATATCACCGATGCCAATGATAATGCACCTATATTCACCCAAGAAGTCTACACAGTCAATCTGAGGGAAAATCTACCAGTTGGGTTCCTGGTGCTGCAACTTTTAGCTTCAGATAAAGATGAAGGCTCAAATGCACAAATCAGATATTATTTCAGCAATATACCGCTGAGTGCAAATCAGAAATTCAACCTAGATTCAACCCGTGGAATGATTTCTCTTGTGGAACCATTGGACTTTGAGGAAAGCACAGAATATGTGATGACTGTAGCAGCGAAAGATGGAGGTGGATCAATGACCCATTGTAAAGTAGAAGTAAAGGTCCTTGATGAGAATGATAATGTGCCAGAAATTATAATTGCATCTGTTTTTAGTCCAATTCTGGAAGATTCTCTGATTGGAACAGTGATTGCTCTCATCAATGTACATGACAGGGATACTGGTAATAATGGAAAGATTGTTTGCTATTTAGAAGATGACCTGCCATTCAAGATTCTTCCATCATCTAAAAATTACTACAAGCTCCTTACAGACAGACCTCTGGACAGAGAAAAGGCATCTCAGTATAATATTACAATCAGAGCCATTGACAAAGGAACTCCTCCATTGAGAACAAACAAAACCATCGTGCTGCAGATCTCTGATATCAATGACAATGCTCCTGCTTTTGAGAAAGCTTCTTACAGCATCTACGTGCCAGAGAACAATCCTTCTGGTGCCTCCATCTTTCAAATTCAAGCCTTTGATCCAGATCTGGATCAAAATTCACACATCACATATTCAATCCTCACCAGCAACATTGAAGAACTTCCCATCTCCTCCTATATCTCCATTCATTCTGAGACCGGCATCATCTATGCCCAGCGATCCTTTGATTATGAGCAGTTCAGAGAATTCCAGCTGCAGGTGAAGGCCCAAGATGGAGGGAGTCCCCCTCTCAGCAGCAACGTCACAGTCAGGGTGTTTATCCTGGATCGGAATGACAACAGCCCCCAAATCCTGTCCCCTTCACCAGACTCCAAGGACTCTGCCCTCTTTGAGATGGTCCCTCGTTCAGCTGAGGCAGATTATCTGGTAACAAAGGTGGTGGCTGTGGATGCTGATTCCGGACACAACGCCTGGCTCTCCTACCAGCTGATTCAAGCCACAGAACCGGCCCTCTTCACTGTTGGCTCCCATTCGGGTGAGATCAGGACAGCAAGAACTTTTATGGAGAGAGATGCTGTGAAACAGAGACTGGTCCTTTTGGTGAAGGATAACGGACAACCGACTCTCTCAGCCTCTGTCACTCTGAACCTGGTGTTTGCTGAGAACTTCCAGGAGGCCCTTCCAGAGATGAAAAACCAGATGAACAGCTCAGAGGATCAATCCGACTTGCAGTTCTATTTGGTGGTGGCCTTAGCGGTGATGTCATTTTTATTCCTCTTGTCAGTGATTCTGGCCATTGCCATCAAACTCCGGCAGTCAGGAAATTCTAGTTTCTTACCATGTTTTGCTCCCGTTTCCCATTCCACAGCTGGGGTTATATTTCCACCCAATTTTCAGGATGGAACTCTGCCTTATTCCTACCAGCTTTGCCTCTCCTCAGAATCCAGAAAGAATGAATTTACCTTCCTGGCACCAAACATTCATGTTGCAGAGAATGTGCTTTGTGGTGGAAAAACGGAGGTGCCTCTTTCAAGCAACGGAGAAAGCAATTTGCATCTTGAGGTGGAAAATAACGGGAAGGTAAATATCAATTAAATGCCAACCCCATAAATCTATTCCTTAAGAAGCAGCATACTCCCACACTAGTTTATTCAGAAACTGATTCTATTCTATTTTACAGTTCCAATACATAAGATTATATTTCTTGCCGATATTTTGCTGAACCATTGAATTTACCCTTCACAGAAAATGGAATAATTAATTTGAATTGTCCAATTGAATACAATAGCAAGGTAAATTTTCTTTTTTAAGGATTTCCATAATATTTAACAGGGAATCAGCACATTAATTTTAGTTGTGTATTTCTTTTATCTAGATAGTAAGTGTTCTTACGAAGTAAATGATTTTAAATTAGTGTTTATTCTACTTAAGTTGATGGTAACTTTTATAGTGAGGATTAAAGTTCTTTTCAAAATATTTTTCTGAGATACTATTTGATTTATTATTGCACATTAATTTCAAAACTATTAAGAAAATATACCAGGTAAGAGAATTCCCTAATGTCATTATGATTTTAGGAATATGCCAATCTGTTTCATTTAGATTAATCATTTGACTATTTTCTGTTCTCTGTCTAAAAATACTCTTCCGTCCTCTGCACTCTTTTCTAATATTATATGTCACAATGCCACTATATATTATTTAATTTAGACAAGTAAATACATCTTATATTTTACTATAACAAAATGTTTTCTAAAACAAAGAGCTTCTTCAGGTAATAGTTAAAATTAGAAGTTTTTTAAATGTTATGTAAGGCTCACGCTTCCATTAAAAGTACTGTAGTCATGCAAAGTTAATAAGCATAGAACTAGGTAATATAATATAAAATGTTTAATTAAACTAAAACAGAATTAAATTCCGGTCGAAGGCAACAGAATCATAGAATTTTACCATCATATCTTGTCTTCTACTGAATGTAGACATTCAAACTAAGACATCCAAGATAGAATCGTAGAATGATAGGCCTGGAAATGACTTTGGAAGTCTTCTAGTCCAGTGCCCTGCTTAGGAGACAGGAGACCTTATACTATTCCGGAGTGAAGAACTTTGCTTTTATCTCTATTGAATTCTTATCAGAATGTTTCTCATCAAGAGAGTTAAGAATTTTATTTTTGTTTTTAAGTAATAGTTATAAAACCTAATTTGGGCTCATTTGCATATTTGCTTCCACTTCATAATTACTCTGCTATAATTGTTGATTGATTGCAGGGTACATGATTTCTTTCAATGGAAAACCAGCTGTCCCACACTCCTCATGGACTATGTTAGCACAGAATGAGGTTCTTCATTCTATTTGCAAAAAGAAATGAGGATGCATTTAAATTGCATACAAAATGGAATCTTTTCTGCTTCATAAGAACAGCCAATTGGTAATACGTTGCATTGGGTATTGATAGCAAGGCTTGGTTGTTCCTTTAAATTGTGCTTCAGAATTGTTAACTTTTATTTTCATTTGGGTGCTATTTATGTTTACTTTCACTGAGGTATTAGCTAGTACTACTGTTTGTTCTTGAGGCTTCTTTACTGTGGTGCAAGAAGACACAAAAGCTGCAACTGCTGAACAGATTATTTTATAAAGAACAGTTTTTCATACACAAACTTCCTGAATACTTTTAACTAAATAAACATAGAAACATCATACTTCACTCATAAATATTTCTTTGATATGTTCTTCCTCATTCAAAGAAACAGAATTTCTATCCGTTCAAATAAGAATAGTAGAAATAATAGTAAAAATATTCCGCATTGCACTAAAGAGTACTTTAAGATACAGCTGGTTTTGGTTCAGTGGCTGAGGCACCAAAAGCTAAGCTTCAAAAATTTTAGCAATGTGTTTTCTGCCTGGTTGCTGGCTGGGTGTGGCCATGGTGAGTGTGGCCTAGTCAGCCTCCTGTACCAAGGCAGCTGGGGGTGTTTTTGGCCTCCTCGGGCTTTGGAGGCTTTCCTCAGGCCTTGGGGAGGGCAAAAATGGCCTCACATATGTATACTCATATCTGAACATGTGGAACTGCTAATAAAGGCAGAGGTTTGTATCCAAACTGAACACAGCAAGGAAGAAGCGCCAGGGGCTCTGTGGAGGCCAGAAACGGGACCATTTCCAGCTTTCCCAAACTTCCGGAAGGCCTGTTTTTCACCCTTCAAGAGCCTCTGTGTGCGCTCTGCATCCAAATGGGCTGGGTGGGGTCTCCTGGAACGAGGCGGGATGGGCGGAGCCAGCCAGGATTGGGATTTGCGGGGTCTCTGAACTGCACAGACATGGAAATTGAAATACATCCAAAAGGCAACAATGACAGGAAATATCTGCCTACAAAGAAGCATCTCTGCTTTTTATCAAGAGTCAAGCTGACTGGAAGAAATCGTTATCTACCACCTGTATAGAGCTACTTGCATATTGCTGGGCTAAGAAGTAAGAGAACCTTATGTTTGTTGAACATAAAAAGGCAAAATGATTTTAAAAGGGTAATAATTTAAGAATTTGCCTAATTCTTTTTTTTTTGTTAGCATGATTATCCTATGAATTAGAGGTATTAAATTTATATATACTGTAGAAAGTATATATACACCAACTATTTTCTTGCATTTTTGCTATAATTCATTTGGTTCATTTGGCTCAATATTGTCTGGTGTAACTTCTGTTGTAGGATTTTTTTCCACTATTGTGGTGATTATGAAATTTGCTTGACATGCAGAATGCCACAGGTTTGAAACATCACAGAATGTTAAAATTAGTATTACATTTTTCTTTCCTTAGTGCACCTTTTAGGCAAAAAATACCAATGTACCATTTTATAGTTCTTGTCACTTTAGGTAGGAGGGTTTCAACATTACCCTAGCTCCCAACTTGCCCAATTAGGTAAGTAACCAGTTACAATACTTCCTCCTTTGGATTATTTGTGAGCTGGAGGAAAACACAGTAGCAGCTCCAGCATTTCTTAAAGCCTAGTGGAAAATTGGATTTCTCCAAAGAAGAAGAGTACGTTTTTAAAAAATGTTTCTGCTGAGTTTCAAATCATCCTTTGCAGGTTAGACAGGAGCACTATGCTATTGGAAAATTGTTTAATAGAATCATAGAATAACAGAATTAGAAGGGACCTTGTGGGTCTTCTATTTCAACTCTCTGTTCAACGAATGGTTGTCCAATCTCTTCTTGAAAATGATAGAGTATCCACAACTTCTGGAGGCAAGCTATTCCACTAATTAATTATTCTCGCTGACAGCAAATTTCTCCTTAATTCTAGGTTAGATCTCTTTAATAATCTGTCCTCCATTACTTCTTGTCCTGCCCTCTGATGCTTTGGAGAATAGCTTGACCCCCTCTTCTCTGTGACAGCCCCTTAAATATTGAAAGATTGCTATCATGTAATCCCTTGTCCTTTTCTTTGCTAGACCAGTCATGCCTAGTTCCCACAGGTGTTCATCATATGGTTTATCCTCAAGAATCCTTATCAACTTTGTTGCTCTTCTATGAATACTTTCTAGAGCACCAACATTTATTTGTTTGTTTGTTTGTTTATTTATCATCATGATGACCAGAAGTAGATGCAGTATTCCAAGTATGTCTTAGCATTGCAGTGTAAACGCTTCACTTTGTACGAATGCTTCCTTGATGCAGCCTAGGTCTGACAGCAAACTGTTGTAACCCAGTTGACAGAATATTCCTATCACTTAATGGCAGTAGCCATTTGAAATAAAGGGGTCTTCCAAGCAAAAACTAAACCACAATAGACAAACTGGATTGCAGGATTTCAGCTGCCAAAGCCAGAAAAACTACTTTTCATATGGAGCAGGCGGAGATGCACTGCAGTGGATTGAGAGTGGATTGAGATTGAGAAGAGGATTAAATAATCCATTGTTTCCATCCAGACATTGTTGATTGGCCACAAATAATAATATGATTAGTCACCAGAAAGTCTTTTTCTATTTCTTTAAAGCAGTGTTTGTCAACCTCAGCAACTTTTAGATGTATGGATTTCAACTCCCAGCATGCTGACCAGGAAATTATGACGTCCACAAATCTTAAAGCTGAGGAGGTTGAGAAACACTTCTTTAGACGACTATTCAACAATAACCTTTGGCAAGATCTAAATCACTCCTGTTCCTTCTAATATTCAGTTTTAAATAAATAAGGTTAATTTAATGACAAGAAGTGAATATGACTTCATTTCTTCCACATCTTCATAAAGTAAGAACAGAAAACTAAAGGTTAAGTTTAAAAGGTAATTTCAAATGACCTAACCAACTTTCCTAAGACTCCTTCAAAGCATTGGCAACACTCCTGAATATGCTAGAATGCCAAATGATGAAAACAGGGTTCCAAGCTCAAGAAAATCTTTATATTTCATAAACCTATATTTAAGGGATATAATTTCCATTTTCCCCCTTTGAATGTGTGCATAGCAGCTTCAGTTTGGAGGAAATCTGTCTTACATCACAGTGCTAAGTCTTTAGAGAGTTCAAATGAACACTTTAAAAAAGTTAATTAAAAACCCTTCACCAGGAAATATATCACATATTTATTAATAGACTTCTAATGTCATACATATAGATTTCTAAATTTAAAGTTTTAATTTCACCGAACCAGTCATGAAGTGTATTATAACAACATCGTGATCTTTCAGTTGCAAATTTCTATGTACTGCACAATTACTAATTGAACCAAATACCCTAACATATAATGCATGAAATCGTCACACAGGCCATATAATAGGCGTAGCACTTCTAGGCACTGGCGTTGGTGTTTTCATTTACTTTAGATACAAAATACCATTCAATAGATTAAATTGTAATTTCACAAAAATATTTTCTTCATGAAGAGTTAGTATAATCTGGCACCACCATGATATAACAGTGATTCTGTATTTAATCAATAACAACCTTTTACTGACTAAACTACATAATTCGTGGCTTAAACATCTGCTTTTGGATAGTTTTTCTTCTGAAAAACCATTCTGTTTTTTAACCCAGTGAAGAGCTCTGTAGAACTCAGAAACTTGCATACATTTTACTCTTATGGCACATTGATCATCATTAGGGAAAGATCACTCAGTTATGGAGATGAAATATTGCTTGTTCTATTGATAAAAGTACACACAAAAAAACTGTAAACACATTATTTACCATAAGCGCTACAGATTCAGCTCTCCATCATAAACAAAACAATCAAAATTGGAAGATGGGGGAATCTGAATATATTTAAGATGCTTCTTGCAGTTCTGCATCTGAGACTCAGAGCGCCGCTATTGGCCCAGAAAGGAGCTAGAAATCTAATGGGGCTTCCTGCCTTCTGACTATCCAGTCACCAAATACAGAGCAGTCAAAGAGCAGGATTGAGGGACACTCACCGACCATGGCAGCGAAAAGAAAATCACTGCAGTGTAGATAAAACTCAGGAGAATCCCAGGACCCTCTTGATGCTTTCTTTCCAATGGGAATTTAAACTGCTCAGTTTACTGGATTGCACAAAGCAGTTTTCATCGCAGTTGGGATGGACGGCAGGAGCAAAGCTAAGAGCAGATCTGTAAAAAGGCAAGTACGTCTCCTCTTCTTATTGTCTTTTGTCTGCCAGATTGTGTCAGAGCACCTTCGCTATTCAATTCCAGAGGAAATGGGAAAGGGTTCCATTGTGGGGAATCTTACCAAGGATCTGAAACTGAGTGCTGCAGAAGTGGGAAATCGCAACCTGCACATCCTTTCTTTAGGCAAAAAGCAGTACTTCTCCATTAATGCTGAAAATGGGAATCTGTATGTAAAAGACAGGATTGACAGAGAGGAAATCTGTGGGGAAACTGCACTCTGCCCCATCAGTTTTGAAGTGGTGAGTGCAAACCCCATGGACATATTTTACATAACAGTAGAGATCCAGGATATTAATGACAATGCACCACATTTCTTAAATGGTGATATCAAACTAGAGATAAGTGAATCCTCTTTACCAGGAGCCACATTTCCACTTGAACAAGCAGAAGATCCTGATATTGGGATATATTCTGTCCAGGAATATCATCTAAATATTAATAAGTATTTTATTTTAGCAATTACTGAAGAAGACTCTTTAAACAAGTGTGCAGAATTAGTGTTGGAAAAACAATTGGATCATGAAAGTGAAAGTACTGTTAGTTTAACCCTTACAGCTCTTGACGGAGGAAACCCTGCAAAAACTGGAATAGCCAAAATACAGATTACAGTCATAGATGCTAATGACAACCCACCTGTCTTCAGTCAAAAAGTATACAAAATCAGCCTCAAAGAGAATGCATCAAAGGGATCTACTGTAATACAGGTGAAAGCTACAGACAAAGATGAAGGTTCCAATGGTCAGATCAATTATTGTTTTAGCAACATTGCTGATAACGCTCATCAAAAATTTGATTTACATCCAGAAAATGGACTTATAACAATTCAAGAAGACTTAGACTTTGAGGAAACAGAGAAATATATCATAGGGATAAAAGCAAGAGATGGAGGTGGTTTAGTAGCTCATTGTAACATTGAAGTAAATCTGGTAGATGTGAATGACAATGCCCCAGAAGTCATTCTCGCCTCCTCATCCAGAGAAATTCCTGAAAACTCTCCATTAGGAACATTGGTAGCCCTCATCAATATAAAGGATAAAGATTCAGGGGATAATGGGGAGGTCAATTGCCATTTACAGAATGCCTCCCCATTCAAAATAGTATCAGCAGCTAATGGCTACTATAAGCTGCTGACAGATGGTCCCCTAGACAGAGAAAGCACCCCAGCATACAATCTTACAATCACAGCCACAGACAAAGGTACACCCCCTCTTTCTACACAGAAAACCATCTCACTGGAGATTTCGGATATCAATGATAATGCCCCTACCTTTGAGAAATCCTCATACACCGTCTGTGTGGCAGAGAACAATCCTGCTAGCTCCTCCATCTTCAGCATCAAAGCTGTAGACCCCGATCTTGGTCGCAATTCTAGGATCACCTACTCCATCCTCACTAGCAAAATAGAGGCGCTACCTCTCCCGTCTTACCTCTCCATTAACTCAGAAAGTGGCACCCTCTATTCTCAAAGATCCTTTGACTTTGAGCAACTCAGGGAGTTTGAGGTACAGGTGAAGGCTGAAGATGGAGGCTCCCCACCTCTCAGCAGCAATGCCACATTGAAGGTGTTCATCCAGGACCAAAATGATCAAAGCCCTCAAATTCTGTATCCTTCTCCAGGAGCAGAAGGTTCAGCCTCCTTCGAGATGGTGCCTCGCTCGGCAGAGATGGGGTACCTGGTTACAAAGGTGGTGGCTGTGGACACCGACTCTGGACACAATGCCTGGCTCTCTTATCATCTACTGCAAGCCACTGAGCCGGGGCTCCTCACAATTGGTGCCCACACTGGTGAAATCAGGACATTGCGGACACTTCTGGAAAGAGATGCTCTGAAGCAGAAACTAGTGGTCTTAGTGAAGGATAACGGGCAGCCCCCGCTCTCTGCTACAGTCAGTCTCAATCTGATTTTTGCTGAAAACTTCCAAGAGGCACTGCCAGAAATAAATCACCAAGCTACGGATTCAGAGCAACAGTCTGAGCTCCAGTTCTACCTAGTGCTGGCCTTAACTTTGATCTCCTTTCTATTCCTCTTGACTGTAACTCTGGTCATTATGATGAAACTCCGACAGTCAGGGAATCTGAAATTTCTTCCATGCTTTGCTCCCATTCCCCATTCAAGCAATGCCATTATATTCCCACCAAATTATGAGGAAGGGACTATTCCTTATTCCTATCAGCTCTGCTTATCCTCTGAGTCCAAGATACATGAAATTACTTTTCCAACTCCCAAAGTTCAAGCTGCTGAATATATTTCATGCAACCAAAATTCTGATGTTCTTCTGCCTACTAATGGGGCCAATGTCGTAAATTCTGAGATGGAAAAATCGAATTTGGTGAGTTTTCTTTTGAAGAGTATAACTATATGCATCTTTTTTCCAAAATTGAAACATTAGATGAGTCTGTAACAATTGCCAGATCCTTTAAATTCTGTATAAAAGAAAATTATTTTCTGTATTGTTCATGCAGTTTTCTGTCACTTTGTTATTAATTCATTTTATTTTAAGAAGGATAAGTATTTCATAAGTAGTGATTGGAAAACCTTAGAATTTATGGTTTTTTTTGTAGTTATTTTCTAGTGAAAGTAAATAAGATCATATGTAACTTTTGAATGAAATATCAATAATAAGTAAATAATAATAAACGATAACATTTTAATGCTTCTACTATAGCAAATCTTATGATAATACCTTATCATCAGCATTCAGAATGGTTCCCCTTATTTAGTACATATAAAATATCTCAGTAATGAATACCAATATTGAGTGTTCAGTATTTTTATAAACTTAATAGTATGAAAATCCATTGTGTTTTCCATTGTGACTATAATTTGTCTAAAATAACTTCTGTTCTCTATATATTTATATTAATTGATTATATCTGAGTTACAGAGTAATCTAATCAACCAAGTGCAGAATTTTTTTTGTTCCAAATTAGGAGACATAAAAACAAGTCAGAGATGCCATGCTAAGTACACATGCCTCACTTTCAAGTGATATATGATAATGAAAAACAACTTGGGATTTTTAAAGAGGTTCACTGCCTTCCTTTCTTCCTAACATATTCCACACTTTCTGATAAATCTGTCAAAGCAGTTTACAATTTGGAACTCTTTTTTAGAGTGCTAATAAGAGAGTGATGAAGTGACATAAGTGCACAGGTCTAAGAAAGTCAGTAAAGGCACACTTCTTCATTATACACTACATTTAAGCAGCAGGTTGTAAGAAAAGGAGAACCTGTGTCACTACATCACTCTCTTATTAGCACTTTCATGAAAATGGTAGAATCCTCCTCAGCCTTAGAAAGAGCAGCAAAATATGAATTGCATTTATAACATCTGCAATTATGTTGTGATTTTTTGCTTATTGCAGTTGTGGACTTCCACATTTAAAATATAAAACATAGTTTTGGGATACATGATTTTTTTTTCCAGTGAAAATATATTTGTGACAGAATCTAATTGAAGCTACTTGATATAAAGAGAAGAATTCAGTTAAACAATAAAGCCATTTTATGGATTTCAAAAGTAAATCCATTTTATGGATTTACAGCATTTAATGCCTTCCAAAATTTAGAAACAGCTATATAATATACATATCTCACTGGTTTGTGAGGTGGGCCCTGTCTATTCAAGAAAACATTCATTCTTTCTGTTCTATTGAACTTCCTGATCTTTAATACTTTGTTTAAATGCAATAAGTACATACTTATAGTACATCGTTAGGACTCCTTCTTGGAGAGGCCAAAATGTTGGAGTTTTAATAAAATAGTTCCAATCCACATTGATAAGGAAAGGGCTCAGTCCTGTAGAGAAGAAGAACAGTAGTTTCAGCCAATGTGTTATAATGCAGATCCATGCACCGGTTTCAATCTTGAACAGCCCTGCCTCCTTTAGAACTGCATTAATATAACCCTGCAATATGATCCTTAGAAATTTAGATAGTACTTTAAAAAAAAAAATTATTAATTTTACAAAAACAGTGCACAGACAATCAAGGCATAACAGCTTATAAATTCTTTTCTAAAAAAAAATAAAATAGTAGTAATTAAAGAAGAAAACCAATAGGACATAATGATTCCAAATTATAATATCAATATTTACTTTATCTATTTAACTTCATATCTTATCCCATACTTATCCAGTTCCGTGTGGCTTCAGTGGCAACAGGAATTCACGACTGTTCGTGATTCCTACTGCGCTTGCCGCCGAGGTACCCCTGATCCACATGGGTCAGGGGGATATGGCTGCCCTGTAGGGACAGCCGAAGAGAGAGGGGAGCCGGACAGGGGGTTGGGGGTGTCGCTGACCCCCTCCTCGTCTGGAAAGACCCCTTTTTCCCGAGGTGGTGGAGCGGCGGTCAGCAATGGCCGCCATGAAGAAGCCTGCAACCGGGTAAGATCGTGCTGGAGGAAGCAAGAAAAGTGAAAGTGCTGGCTGAGCTGGGTCAATCAACATCTTTTAAACTCGCTGGAATTGAACTGTCTGAATTGCTGGAGGATACATTGTATCCCTAAGAAGATCGGAAAGCGGCGGAGAAGCTTTTAAAGGGAACTTTTTTTTTCTTCACTCTCCCACCCCATAGAAACAGCAGATGAAGATTTGAAATTTATTTGGGCACTGAAGGTGAACTATTTTGAAAGTTGAAGTCAAGGGATAAAAGAGTTCTTGGACACTGGACTTAAACATTTAAGAAATTGGAAAACCCTTATTAGAGGTGTGGATTTCTGATCATTTAAAAATTGATGTTGCAAGTGGGAAGGGAGAGGAAAAAAATTGGAGCAGAAGTGGAAAAAGGAGGAGATTGCCTAGAATCCCAAAGAAAGATATATGGTAATTGGACCTCTTTGATTAAACTGCAACCCCAGAAAGAGAAATAGAAGAAAGAAGAAAAGTATTAATCTTTGGAACTTCTTTTGAACTATTTTTGATTAAAAATACTTGGGTGGTTGTTTTGGGAAAAGTTTCTCTTTTTATGATGGCATCGCTTGTGGATGAACTAAAGACTGAATATCAAAAATATAAAAAGGAAGAACAAGATGGAAAAGATACTTTGGGCACTTTATTTCAATTTTTAGAAATGGCGTTATGTACTTATGAAAAGTTGATTACACAGCAGAATAACTGGGACAAAGAAGAAGAGGAACAAGAAGCCATCTTTGATGAACAATGGGTTTTTTCTGGGGAGGAGGAGAAAGAGGATAAGAAAAGGGGGATTTTAAGGTTTCAAAAAACAACCAAAAAAGAGAAAAATGAGAGGAAAGGTGGATGCAAGGTTAGAAAGCAACGGAAAGGGAGTAAGAAAAGGGAGGAGGGGAGACAAAGGGGTAAAAAGGGCAAGGAGAAGAAATAAGCAAGAGAGAAGGGGGGGGAAGAGAAGCCTCAATGGTGGGAACAAGATCTGAAGAAAAAAAGCTTATTTAGAGACAATGGCTGAATCTAATTAAGGACAAAAAAAGGGAGGGATTCTGGAAGGTACATAAGATTGTGTTTTTATATGTGTATTTAGAGTAGAACCTTTCTTGTAAAATTTATTGTGTAATTTTAGAATGTACTAAACAGAATCCCAAGATAAATTAAGTGTTATATGAAGTACTTTTAAGTTAGATCAATGAGTTAAAGGCGTCACTCCAATTAGTGTATAGGAGAAGTATAGTAAAAGAAAAAAGATGAATGGATAGTTGGAAATAGAACAGACAAAGAATGTTATTGAAAATGGTAATAAGATAGGGAAGGATATATAAAATGAATATGATGTGTAAATTTCGTCTGTGTGAAGAGTTTTAACTCGGGATCAAGCAGCTTTCAGAAAAGATGTTTTAAGTTTTGTTATGTTTTTTGTGTTTTGTATGTTGATAAAAGGCAAAAAAAAATTTAATTAGCAAGAAATAATTGGGATGAAAAGAAATTTAGATAGTACTTTTGAAGAGGGGAAAAGAGAAATAGGGTCTCAGCTGGAATCTGCACACATTAGAATACCTTCAGATGCATTCCATGATATCAAAATCACATTGGGACAAGGAGCAGGTTCTCAGAGAACCCTGAACACCCTCCAGGAAAGACATCTAGGCTTCTAACAGGGTGGATTCTGATAGAAAGTTGAAGATGGCATTGCAGTTTCTTCAGGAATCGACTAATTAGACCTCTCTCCAAGAAATTGAGCCTTCACAATCTGCTAGGAATGTGGTTATAAATGGATTCAATGCATTAAGTTTATTCATTTATGATTTTTGGAAAACTAGGGACACATTATCTGCCCCTCAAAAATGTGATCAGATGGCCAGACTGAGAAGGTTGGATTGTTATGCATGTCATATTTTCCTAAACTGTTTCACCACTTTTCTGCACAGAGTGCATATTTGGGGAAAAGAAGCAATCATAATATTTCTCATTTAATCTTTCAAGTCTTGTCACTCACAATGATTGGTTAAATAATTCATCCATGTTTGCCACAATAAATGCCACACTTAGAAACCATATACAATGCCTTCGTTTTGGAACTATCCAGGTCCTGATGCTCAGTGGGGTTGCAGGAAGTTTTTATAAAACCTCTCAGAATAGTGTCTGCAGTCCACTTTTCCTTAATCACTCAGAGAGAGATACACAGAGGAAGAAATAATATAAAATATGTATACCTTTCTGAGACCTGAAGAGAATCTATGAGTCAACCATTTAATCTATCAGGCATGGCAGCAAAGAGAGGTTTCTGTATCTCCTGGCTGCCATTTAATGGTTGTCCAATTTGTTCAAAAGATTGAGACTGAGAAATAATTTTAGCTGAGAGGATGGAAATGGGAACTCTAAACTACTTTAAAAACATGTGAAGTAAGGAAGTCAAGTCACCTGGGAGAATGACCACAAGGAAGGAAATTTCCTGCCCCACAGACTACAGATATATAAGAGGTTAATTTTTTCAGGCATATTTCTAATTATTTTGCTTAGATAGAAGAGTACAAAAATAATCTGGAAGATGGAATACAAGGATTGTAATTAAACAACTCAGATGGAGTAAGAAACAAACTCAAAGTAACCTCCGCTTAATTCTGCTTGGTATGAGCAGGGTAGAGGAATATGTTGCCAGGCTTCCAAGGCTCTGGAACGGCTTCCTATGGCAGCAGTATTTAAGTGGTCCCTGCACTGTCAATTTCCTGACCTAAGCTACTTGATAGTTGATATTTTAAGCTGGAAAAAGCTAGCCCGGGTTAGGACTTGACATTCTCTAAGTTGACCAGTTGACCAATATATAAACTCATTTGAAAAAGAAAATAAGTGTGCTAAAGATGGGTTTCAGTTAAAAAAAGATGGGGAGTGTAATCAGAGAGAGATGAAAAGGTGCAATTCTGGAGAAAACTGGATCAAACAATTGTAGGCACAGTCTTCTAGCATGGAAAATAACATTTCAAACAGCCTCCCCCATGAACATCAACACACTCAGCATTGCCCACACACACATATTTATTCTGAGTATGTGCTTTTCATTGATCTTGACCTAAATACAATAATAAAAAATAGGATAGAATTAAAGATGTATTGGCATGTACCTAACAGTTATTGACTTGTTGAGATTCTATAGCGTATGTTTACTTTTTGTCAAAATCCCAATGTGGATAAAAATAGATCTAAACAATTTCTTTTTGAAATTAATTCAAATTCAAGAAAACCCACCCCTCCCAAATTTTCCATGGATACTAGAAGGGTCTGTACCAATAGCATTGAATGGAGGTTTAATTCTGGAGGCTATGAATAACCAATGATTAATGTAAATCACAAAAAAGTTGCAAACATGATTTATAACTTTTAAGATGCAGATTACATTCCTGTTTTTGTGAGACCAGATCTAGTGAAGAAAATTCTAAGTTGACAATGCCACGTTTTGCTGCACAATAGGATATAAAGAGGTTATAACATGAATGCAAATACATTGAAAGAGGTATGTTACAATGTAAGCATCATAAAGAGAAAAAAACAAACACAAGAAGGCCAACTCTTCCAAAATCTGTTGATAAACAGCATTTATTCTGAACACCCCAAAAACGGGTCCATTGCAGTTTTCCCTCTGGCCTCAGGGTGTCGCGCTTAACCAACGGGGATGCCGAAGAGAACGCAGAACTGCTGCTTGTTATACAGATGCTTCCAAAGGAGGATCCCGGCGTTTCGTTTAAGACAGAGAAAAGAGCAAATCACAAATGCAAAGCAGGCTTGCGAAACGGGAAGGTCCCAGACACTAAGAAAGAAACGAGCGTGTTTCTTACTATTCTGCCTTCGGATGAGATTTTGAGGCAGTCACTTTATCGCAGAGGAGATGGAACGAGGGAAAGGAGGGAATGGCAGAGCAATCCGAAGGCAAGTACTATCGCTCTTACTCTTGTCGGTTTCCTACCGGGCCGTCTCCGAACAGATTCATTATTCAATCCCCGAGGAGATGTCAAAAGGTTCTATAGTGGGGAATCTTGCAAAGGATCTAGGACTGAGTCTCAGAGAGCTGGCAAGTCGCAAAATGCATGCCATCTCTGTGGACAAGGTGCAGTATTTCAGAATCCGTGCAGAAAATGGAAACCTCTGTGTGAATGATAGGATAGATAGGGAAGAAATATGCAACAGAATCCCACTGTGTGTTCTCAATCTTAAAGTGGTTATTGAAAATCCATTAAATATTTACCATCTAAAAATAGAGATACAAGACATAAATGATAATTCTCCACAGTTTCTCAGTAGCATAATCCAGTTGGAGATAATTGAAACAACCCAAATAGGCACCAGGTTCCTTCTTGGGAATGCCAAAGATCCAGACATTGGCACAAACACTTTACAGAATTATCATCTTAACACTAATCCTTACTTTACTTTGGATGTGAAAGAGGGTCAAGATGGAAATAAATTTGCAGATTTAGTACTGCAGAAACCACTTGATCGTGAGGGTGAACCAACGGTTCAGCTAACACTTACTGCGCTAGATGGTGGAAAACCCAGAAAAACTGGAACAGCCCAAATATGGATCAATGTCACCGATGCCAATGATAATGCACCTATATTCACCCAAGAAGTCTACACAGTCAATCTGAGGGAAAATCTACCAGTTGGGTTCCTGGTGCTGCAACTTTTAGCTTCAGATAAAGATGAAGGCTCAAATGCACAAATCAGATATTATTTCAGCAATATACCGCTGAGTGCAAATCAGAAATTCAGCCTAGATTCAACCCGTGGAATGATTTCTCTTGTGGAACCATTGGACTTTGAGGAAAGCACAGAGTATGTGATGACTGTAGCAGCTAAAGATGGAGGTGGATCAATGACCCATTGTAAAGTAGAAGTAAAGGTCCTTGATGAGAATGATAATGTGCCAGAAATTATATTTGCAACTGTTTTTAGTCCAATTCTGGAAGATTCTCAAATTGGAACAGTTATTGCTCTCATCAATGTACATGACAGGGATACTGGTAATAATGGAAAGATTGTTTGCTATTCAGAAGATGACTTGCCATTCAAGATTCTTCCATCATCTGACAACTACTACACACTCCTGACAGATAAACCTCTAGACAGGGAGAAAGCATCTCAGTATAATATTACAATCACAGCCATTGACAAAGGAACTCCTCCATTGAGCACAAACAAAACCATCGTGCTGCAGATCTCTGATATCAATGACAATGCTCCTGCTTTTGAGAAAATTTCCTACAGCATCTATGTGCCAGAGAACAATCCTTCTGGTGCCTCAATCTTCCAAATTCAAGCCTTTGATCCGGATCTGGATCAAAACTCACACATCACATATTCAATCCTCACCAGCAACATTGAAGAACTTCCCATCTCCTCCTATATCTCCATTCATTCTGAGACCGGCATCATCTATGCCCAGCGATCCTTTGACTATGAGCAGTTCAGAGAATTTCAGCTGCAGGTGAAGGCCCAAGATGGCGGAAGTCCCCCTCTCAGCAGCAACGTCACAGTCAGGGTGTTTATCCTGGATCGGAATGACAACAGCCCCCAAATCCTGTCCCCTTCGTCAGACTCCAAGGACTCTGCCCTCTTTGAGATGGTCCCTCGTTCAGCCGAGGCAGATTATCTGGTAACAAAGGTGGTAGCTGTGGATGCTGATTCCGGACACAACGCCTGGCTCTCCTACCAGCTGATTCAAGCCACAGAACCGGACCTCTTCACTGTTGGCTCCCATACGGGTGAGATCAGGACAGCAAGAACTTTTATGGAGAGAGATGCTGTGAAACAGAGACTGGTCCTTCTGGTGAAGGACAATGGACAACCGACTCTCTCAGCCTCTGTCACTCTGAACCTGGTGTTTGCTGAGAACTTCCAGGAGGCCCTTCCAGAGATGAAAAACCAGATGAACAGCTCAGAGGATCAATCCGACTTGCAGTTCTATTTGGTGGTGGCCTTAGCGGTGATGTCATTTTTATTCCTCTTGTCAGTGATTCTGGCCATTGCTATCAAACTCCGGCAGTCAGGAAATTCTAGTTTCTTACCATGTTTTGCTCCCGTTTCCCATTCCACAGCTGGGGTTATATTTCCACCCAATTTTCAGGATGGGACTCTGCCTTATTCCTACCAGCTTTGCCTCTCCTCAGAATCCAGAAAGAATGAATTTACCTTCCTGGCACCAAACATTCATGTTGCAGAGAATGTGCTTTGTGGTGGAAAATCAGAGGTACCTCTTTCAAGCAACGGAGAAAGCAATTTGCATCTTGAGGTGGAAAATAACAGGAAGGTAAATATCAATTAAATGCCAGCCCCATAAATCTATTCCCTAAGAAGCAGCATACTCCTACACTAGTTTATTCAGAGGCTGATTCTATTCTATTTTACTGTTCCAACACATAAAATTATATTTCTTACCGATATTTCGCTGAACCATTTAACTTATCCTTCACAGAAAATGGAATAATTAATTTGAATTGTCCAATTGAGTACAATAGCAAGGTACGTTTTCTTTTTTCAGGATTTCCATAATATTTAACAGGGAATCAGCACATTAATTTTAGTTGTGTATTTCTTTTATCTAGATAGTAAGTGTTCTTATGAAGTAAATGATTTTTAAATTATTATTTATTCTACTTAAGTTGATGGTAACTTTTATAGTGAGGATTAAAGTTCTTTTCAAAATATTTTTCTGAGATACTATTTGATTTATTATTGCACATTAATTTCAAAACTATTAAGAAAATATACCAGGTAAGAGAATTCCCTAATGTCATAATGATTTTAGGAACATGCCAATCTCTTTCATTTAGATTAATTGTTTGACTATTTTCTGTTCTCTGTCTAAAAATACTCACTCTTCCGTCCTCTGCACTCTTTTCTAATATTATATGTCACAATGCCACTATATATTACTTAATTTAGACATGTAAATATATCTTATATTTTACTATAACAAAATGTTTTCTAGAACAAAGAGCTTCTCTAGGTATTAGATAAAATTAAAAGTGTTTTAAATGTTATGTAGGGCTCATGCTTCCATCAATAGTACTGTAGTTATGCAAAGCTAATAAGTATGGAACTAACTGCTACAGCTGTGTAAAAAAGTCCTGCACATATTACGGTTTACAGTTTATGACATTTTTTGATAGGCCATTGATTTTATGATATTTTATGCTAACTGCTATGCAAATATTGTTATATTTAAATAAATACTGGTGGTTTTTAAGTGAAAAGCATAAACTTTTTGCAATTTGTGCTGTTTAGATGGGGATTGTGAAATTTCTTGCATGACTATGAAAACAGATTAATTGATGCATACCCAGTGGCATATGTGTTGCAATTACTAAGGCCATTGCTGGTGTTTTGTTAACATTTTTATTGTTTGTGGCCCTGAAAAGGACCGTTTAGGTAACCAAACATGGTACTAATATGAAATTGGCCAGCCCTTATTGCTTATCACCAGGCGGCATCGCTTCAGTATAGACTGTATAAGCCTTTGCATGTGATCTTTGGTGACATGTGGTGCCAGGCTGCAATAATGGATTCAATCAGCTCTGCTTGGTCTTTGGATGCTTCTTGCTTATTTTGTAATCAATCTTGGCCCACAAGTTCTCAGTTGGATTCAAATCCAGGCTCTGAGCTGACCAATCCAGGAGTTGAACACCATGCTTCTTCATCCACTGGTGGACAGACTTGGATCAATGACAAGGAGTTTTGTCATTCTGGAAGTAAAAGTCCTTCTCTACAAGTTGCTGAGCTGAAGGAAGCATAGTCTTTTCCAGGACTTCAACATACTGCTTGGAATTCATGATTTCCTGCACGATTTGTATCCGACCAATACCAGAAGCAGCGATACAGCCCCAGATCATCACGTGCAATGGATGCTTCACAGATAGATTCAGGCAGTACGGCCTAAATTCTTCAGCTGGAAATCTTCTGACATACTTATTGCACTGATTCTCAGTCAAGTAGAAATTGCTCTTGTTACTAAAGATGACCTTGGCCCATTGTTCGTTGGCCCACTTGGCATACTTCTTGGCCCATGCACATCGATGAGAGTGGTGAGCATCTGTGAGTAAAGGTTTACTTTGAGCCCTGCAGCCTTTGAGCCCTCTGGGAAGCAGTCTGCAATGCACTGTGCTTTTGCACACTTTTATATCACATGTTTCACCCCAAATTCATGTAATCTTAGGTGAGGTGAACTTCCTGTCAGCCATCGAAATGCGTTGCAGAGCCTGATCTTGCTGTTTTGTTGACTTTCTTGATCTTCCAGAGGGGAGCCTGTCATCAACTGAACCAGTTATTTGGTATTTTTCAACCACTCTGCTCACTGTGGTGCAATGGCATTTCACTCTCTTGGCTATTTCTGTATAGGAGTAACCCTCTTCATGAAGCACAATGATGCGATGCCGCTGCTCAGTATTGGTGAAAGCAAAGGCCTTCATCCTTGAATGTAGCCAGAGCTAAATTAAATTTCTTGATGCTTTTCATGCCTATTTATAGTCAGAGAGTATGACAACATTGATTGGCTCATAGATTTAGCCTCTGTGCACTTTGATTGGTCAGACAAAGCTCGCTGCTGATTGGCTACTTTCAATCCTTGGCTGCTTTCAAAAATGCAAGTTGTGCTTGTTTCAGCACATAAACTCACTCAAAACCTTAAAAACACTTTGGTTATATTAATAAAAATTATGCATCTCAATCCGAGTACAGAAATTTTCATCAAAATACTAATTTTGCATGGTTTCAATGAGTGAAAAGTTGATTAAACGTGAAAATACAGCTTAAAACTGAAAGTGATCAGGACTTTTTCACACAGCTGTATAATATAAAATGTTTAATTAAACTAAAACCGAATTAAATTCCTGGTCAAAGGCAACAGAATCATAGAATTTTGCCATCATATCTTCTCTTCTACTGAATGTAGACATTCAAACTAAAGCATCCAAGATAGAATCATAGAATGATAGGCCTGGAAGTGACTTTGGAAGCCCCCTAGTCCAGTGCCCTGCCCAAGACAGGAGACTTTATACTACTCTGCACAAGTGGATGTCCAATCTTTTCTTGAAAATCTCCGAGGGCGGAGCTGGCGTTGCGACGATACGGCATGCGATCTTGGAGATCTGAGATCGCAGCTGATATCTTTGCTCCTGGACGGTCCAAGTGGATCTAAACCGTCCCGAAGAGATGATGAAAGTGAAGAGTGCATCCTGTCAATCCCAGGGATACCACAAAGTCCCTGGTAGATCCAGGAGAAGCTCTTCTCGCCAGCGGCAAAGAGGCAGCCATTAAAGCTGCTGAAGTTGGGACAGCTCCGAAACAAAAGAGAACGGAGAGAGAGAGTATGCCGGTTTGGTGAGAACTTTTTCTTTATTCTAAGATCTGAAAGGACACCCTAAGGAAAATAAAGAATCTGTAAAAGTTTTGACAGAAGTGATTAAGTGGCGATTTTAAACAGGAATGTCAAAGTAATGTTTTTTTTTTCTCATTGCTGGATTTTCTATACATGATCTTATATTTTGAAACTGGACTGGTTTTTTCTTTTACATCTATTTTTTTTTCCTTTTTGATTTTGTAATATTTTAGGCTAGAGGCTCCTTTTTAGTTATTTCTTTTTTAAAAAATATCTTTTTCTTTTTTCTTTTTAATTAATTCTTATTATATCTTGCTTGGAAAAGGAGGGGGAAAGTGAGAGCAAAGAAACTTTGTAACACTGCCAACTAGAGGTTTGAAAATATTATGCTTCCCTGTGACCAAACAAAGTTGAGAAAGAAAGAACTGAGACTCTTTTTCAAGGACATTGCTGTTTGATAAAATAGAGGGAAGAGCATGGGAGAGTATTATTGCAGGTGCTCTTCTGGGTTTCTATCAACAGCTGGAGTCTGGTGTTGAAACCTAGGGGAAAAAAATATAAGAAGTTTTTGGAGAAGAGAGTTATAATAAGAGCCTTGGATAATTAAACAAAGTGCAGTGTGCTCTTTTTACTTTTTCTAAGTTGTGCTATCCCTCCTCACCAGCTTTATTGAATTTCATTTTATCTTTTTTTTTTCTTGTAATAACTATTTGGGTTTTTGGCTTTGTTGGAGCTTGTCTTTGTTTTTCTTTTTTTCTTTGGAAGTCCAATCTCTACGTTTGCTTTTTATTTTAAAGGGAAAGCTTTAGTATTAATGTTTTTTTTAAGGGAATAGCCTTTTTTCCCCCTTTCCTGGTATTTTTGTTTTTTCATCTACCTTTCTGGTTTATTCTTATGCATTCTTTTCTATTTGAGACCTTTCAATTGGATTAAGGTGTTGAAGAACCTGAATAATTTTTCCTTTTCCTTTTTTTTTTCTTTTTTTTCTTTTTTCTTTTCAAGCCTTTTTCTTCATCTAACTACTGATTGGATTGAGGTATACAAGAGCCTGAAGAAATTTTGTCCTCCCCCCCCCCCTTTTTTTATCATTATTATCGGGCTTCTTTTTTCTACTATTTTTATTTTGAACTATAATTGGTTACTTCACAATTGGATTAAGGTTTAGAAGAACCTGAAGATTTTGAATTGCTTAAAATTGTAGGAAATTTACAGCTCCTTGTTCTTCTACTTCTTCCTCTCCACCATCTGGAGGACAACGTTCAATACAGACAATGTTAAAGCAAGAAAGAGAACAAGAAAAAGTGACTCTGCAGATGATTATGCAAGGAATTCAAAATATTCAAGCAAGATCAGAGAATATTGAAAAGAGGTGAATTATAGATGGCTAATTAAAAAAGAGGTGAATTATAGATGGCTGATTCCAGAAGGTTTAATGTTCACATGGCAAGAACAGAGACATAGAATTGACTCAATTGGGAAAGCGGAATTATTTTATACAGAATTTTTTGGAGGGAAAGAGGAAGAGGCAGAAAAAGAGATCTCATTAATTGAATTCCAAGAGGACTGCCAAATGGCGACTGAAAAAGAAGAAGGTGCAGTAGGTGGAAAGGTGGAAGCCAAAAAACAACGTGAGCTAAGATCTACAAGAGCTGCTAAACTTAACTTAACTACAAAATATAATCATGGAAGAGAAAAATTGATTACAATTAATATAAATGGACTTAACTCAGCTGTTAAAAGAAGGAAAACCTTTCATAAATTAGAGAAATTAAAATTTGATATAATTTGTCTACAAGAAGTACATATTAAAAAACAATCTTTTCTTGAAAATCTCCAACGATGGAGTACCCGTGACTCAAGGAGGCAAGCTGTTCCACTGCTTAATTGTTCTTACTGTCAAGAAATTTCTCCTTAATTCCAGGTTGTATTGCTCTTTAATGAGCGTCTACCCAATACTTCTTATCCTGCCACTCATTTCTATGACTCAAGTTCTGTAAATCAACTATCAGGTCACTCCTAATCCTTTTCTTTGTTAGACTAGACATACAGTAATGGCTAAAATTGTGGAAACCTTTTGGGAAAAGTTTTTTTATGCCACCACTACCAAAGAGGCCTCATCACTCCAAATAACACTGTCCCATTGTTCCTCTGTCCAGGTAACATGGATTTTAGCCCAGTTTAGACTTTTCAACCTTTATTTGAGAGATAAAAGTAGCTTTTTCATTGAATTCTAGAATTTAAGCCAAATCCCTCCAGTCTGCATCAAACAGTCCTTGTACTCAACTTCACATTGCATTGTGCCATTTCATCTTGTATGCACTCAGATGATTTTCTTCTGTCATGTAGGCACAGTGTCTTAATTCTTCTATCATCACTTGCTGTTGTGCACCTTTTCCTGCCTTTACCAGTATGGTTTTGTAGTGATTGAGTCTACTTACGCTTCTTCAAAAACTTAGAAATGCCACCTTTGGTTAAGTTTCCATCAATTTTTCTTCTAATTTCTTTATATCTGTAGTCTTGTTCACTTAATAATACTATTTTACATTGCTTTCTGGGTGACCAGTCAACTCTTTGCACCATTACTTTAATTTTATTATATTTTACAAGCTCACTAAATGAAAGAACACACAAAAAAAACCCCAACCAACTTGATAGCCATCACATAACACACTGACTAATGTCCTCCTCTCAGCTTCAATATATAACATCAATAACTGAATCCTACTGTGATCTGATTGGCTCATTGCCAAAACAAAATGACCTCTGATTGGCTCTCTACACACTCATGCTATTGGCTACAATCAGATGGAAAGCTTTCTGATATCAACCTTAGCAAGTTGTGCTTCCTTTTTCTGGTTATTTGGCTATAACTTTTCATAGAATAGAGATAATTGAACAAACTTTGTTGCATTACATTCTTGATTAAATTATCTTTCCATTGATATATAATTTTATGGTACCACTACAAAAAAGTGGTGTTGTTAGCCATCAAATCTAAAATACACTTTCCCCAAAAAGTTTCCACAATTTTGGCCACTACTGTACCTAGTTCCCTTAAATGTTCATCAATCTCTTCTCATTTTTGTTGCTCTTCTCTGCTCTCTTTCTCAGCATCTTTTTTGTATCATGGCAACCAGAACTGAATGCAGTATTCCAAGTGTGGTTTCACTAGTGCAGTATAGAACAGTACTATCATTTCCTATGATCTTGATGCTATCTGTTGATGCAGTCTACAACTTTTTTGGCAGCTGCAACACATTGCTGGCTCATACTTTAGCAATGTTCACTAGATCACCTAGATTCTTCTCATAATAATGATTACTAGAATATATATATATATATATATATATATGTATGTAAGTATGTATATGTATATGTATATGTATGTACATATGTGTGTGTGTGTGTGTTTATAATATATAATATTATAATATATATATTATATATTATATCATATCATAAACATATACATATATATAATATATAAACTAAATAATTTCTGGGTGTTACCATAAAAGAGGACCTGACCCAGTGTGCTCACATTGCCACACTGGTCAAAAGGGCCTAGCAGAGATTACACTACCTGAGACTTCTCAGAAAACAACAACTGAATGGAAAACTGCTGGTGACCTTCTATCGCTGAACCATAGAGAGCATTTTAACATACTGCACCTCTATATGGTTTGCCAATTGCACAGTGGCAGATAGGAAAGCACTCCAGATGGTTAATGTCATTGTCCAGAAGATCATTGGTTGCCCTCTCCCCTCTTTAGAAGCTCCCCTTTATAGCTCCCGCTGCCTTAAGAAAGTTCAAAATATTCTCAAAGATCCATCTCATCCTGGGAACCCTTTTTTTGAACTATTACCATCTGACAGATGGTACAGAATAATTAAAAAAAGGACAAATAGGCTGAAAAATAGCTTCTATTCAGGGTAATAGCTCTTTTGAATTCTACTGTATAGTGCATTGTTGGTGTGGTGTCGGGGTTTTCAATTCAATGTGTGGAGTGTGAAGGAAGTGTGTTGGTATTTATTTTCATGATCATGATGTGCACTGAGGATGGTGTTGGATTTCGTTGTACGAGGTGCAGTGACAATAAAGTAAACTAATCTAAACTAATTAGGCAAATTATTTCTTTCTTATCCTAAACTTTCAACTCTTTTCATACTGGGTAAATTTGTAAATTTCCCTGATCATTCTTTTAGCCCTTCGTTGAACCTGTTTTTAGTCATCTTGAATTCTTCTACAATATGGTGTCATAATCAGATCCAGATGAAATCTATATCTTGTAAAATAAAGTTGAAAAACTTGTTCCTGCAATTTTAAAGTTTTATGCAGCTAACATGGCATTTCTTATTTTTGTCACTACATTACAGTGTTGATTCATGTGGTTTGTAGTCAACTATTATCATCTTCACACAACCATTCTGTGCCCTTGGATTTGATTTCTGTTTCCAAAGTGAAGAACTTTGCTATTATCTCTATTGAATTCTTATCAGAATGTTTCTCATCAAGAGAGTTAAGAATTTTATTTTTGTTTTAAGTAATAGTTATAAAACCTAATTTGGGCTCATTTGCATATTTGCTTCCACTTCTTCATAATTACTCTGCTATAATTGTTGATTGATTGCAGGGTACATGATTTCTTTCAATGGAAAACCAGCTGTCCCACACTCCTCATGGACTATGTTAGCACAGAATGAGGTTCTTCATTCTATTTGCAAAAAGAAATGAGGATGCATTTAAATTGCATACAAAATGGAATCTTTTCTGCTTCATAAGAACAGCCAATTGGTAATACGTTGCATTGCGTATTGATAAGGCTTGGTTGTTCCTTTAAATTGTGCTTCAAAATTGTTAACTTTTATTTTCATTTGGGTGCTATTTATGTTTACTTTCACTGAGGTATTAGCTAGTACTACTGTTTGCTCTTGAGGCTTCTTTACTGTGCAAGAAAACACAAAAGCTGCAACTGCTGAACAGATTATTTTATAAAGAACAGTTTTTCATACACAAACTTCTTGAATACTTTTAACTAAATAAACATAGAAACATCATACTTCACTCATAAATATTTCTTTGATATGTTCTTCCTCATTCAGAGAAACAGAATTTCTATCTGTTCAAATAAGAATAGTAGAAATAGTAGAAATAATAGTAAAAATATTCCGCATTGCACTAAAGAGTAGTATAAGATACAGCGGGTTTTGGTTCAGTGGCTGAGGCACCAAAAGCTAAGCTTCAAAAATTTTAGCAACGTGTTTTCTGCCTGGTTGCTGGCTGGGTGTGGCCATGGTGAGTGTGGCCTAGTCAGCCTCCTGTACCAAGGCAGCTGGGGGTGTTTTTGCCCTCCTCGGGCTTTGGAGGCTTTCCTCAGGCCTTGGGGAGGGCAAAAATGGCCTCACATGTGTATACTCATATCTGAACATGTGGAACTGCTAATAAAGGCAGAGGTTTGTATCCAAACTGAACACAGCAAGGAAGAAGCGCCAGGGGCTCTGTGGAGGCCAGAAACGGGACCATTTCCAGCTTTCCCAAACTTCCGGAAGGCCTGTTTTTCACCCTTCAAGAGCCTCTGTGTGCGCTCTGCATCCAAATGGGCTGGGTGGGGACTCCTGGAACGAGGCGGGATGGGCGGAGCCAGCCAGGATTGGGATTTGCGGGGTCTCTGAACTGCACAGACATGGAAATTGAAATACATCCAAAAGGCAACAATGACAGGAAATATCTGCCTACAAAGAAGCATCTCTGCTTTTTATCAAGAGTCAAGCTGACTGGAAGAAATCGTTATCTACCACCTGTATAGAGCTATTTGCATATTGCTGGGCTAAGAAGTTAGAGAACCTTATGTTTGTTGAACATAAAAAGGCAAAATGATTTTAAAAGGGTAATAATTTAAGAATTTGCCTAATTCTTTTTTTTTTGTTAGCATGATTATCCTATGAATCAAAGGTATTAAATTTATATATACTGTAGAAAGTATATATACACCAACTATTTTCTTGCATTTTTGCTATAATTCATTTGGTTCATTTGGCTCAATATTGTCTGGTGTAACTTCTGTTATAGGATTTTTTCCACTATTGTGGTGATTATGAAATTTGCTTGACATGCAGAATGCCACAGGTTTGAAACATCACAGAATTTTAAAATTAGTATTACATTTTTCTTTCCTTAGTGCACCTTTTAGGCAAAAAATACCAATGTACCATTTTATAGTTCTTGTCACTTTAGGTAGGAGGGTTTCAACATCACCCTAGCTCCCAACTAGCCCAATTAGGTAAGTAACCAGTTACAATACTTCCTCCTTTGGATTATTTGTGAGCTGGAGGAAAACACAGTAGCAGCTCCAGCATTTCTTAAAGCCTAGTGGAAAATTGGATTTCTCCAAAGAAGAAGAGTACGTTTTTAAAAAATGTTTCTGCTGAGTTTCAAATCATCCTTTGCAGGTTAGACAGGAGCACTATGCTATTGGAAAATTGTTTAATAGAATCATAGAATAACAGAATTAGAAGGGACCTTGTGGGTCTTCTATTTCAACTCTCTGTTCAACGAATGGTTGTCCAATCTCTTCTTGAAAATGATAGAATATCCACAACTTCTGGAGGCAAGCTATTCCACTAATTAATTGATCTCACTGACAGCAAATTTCTCCTTAATTCTAGGTTAGATCTCTTTAATAATCTGTCCTCCATTACTTCTTGTCCTGCCCTCTGATGCTTTGGAGAATAGCTTGACCCCCTCTTCTCTGTGACAGCCCCTTAAATATTGAAAGATTGCTATCATGTAATCCCTTGTCCTTTTCTTTGCTAGACCAGTCATGCCTAGTTCCCACAGGTGTTCATCATATGGTTTATCCTCGAGAATCCTTATCATCTTTGTTGTTCTTCTATGAATACTTTCTAGAGCACCAACATTTATTTATTTGTTTTGTTTGTTTGTTTATCATCATGATGACCAGAAGTAGATGCAGTATTCCAAGTATGTCTTAGCATTGCAGTGTAAACACTTCACTTTGTACTAACACTTCGTTGATGCAGCCTAGGTCTGACAGCATAGTGTTGTAACCCAGTTGACAGAATATTCCTGTCACTTCATGCAGTAGCCATTTGAAATAAAGGGGTCTTCCAAGCAAAAACTAAACCACAATAGACAAACTGGATTGCAGGACTTCAGCTGCCAAAGCCAGAAAAACTACTTTTCATATGGAGCAGGCGGAGATGCACTGCAGTGGATTGAGAGTGGATTGAGATTGAGAAGAGGATTAAATAATCCATTGTTTCCATCCAGACATTGTTGATTGGCCACAAATAATAATATGATTAGTCACCAGAAAGTCTTTTTCTATTTCTTTAAAGCAGTGTTTGTCAACCTCAGCAACTTTTAGATGTATGGATTTCAACTCCCAGCATGCTGACCAGGATATTATGACGTCCACAAATCTTAAAGCTGAGGAGGTTGAGAAATACTTCTTTAGACGACTATTCAACAATAACCTTTGGCAAGATCTAAATCACTCCTGTTCCTTCTAATATTCAGTTTTAAATAAATAAGGTTAATTTAATGACAAGAAGTGAATATGACTTCATTTCTTCCACATCTTCATAAAGTAAGAACAGAAAACTAAAGGTTAAGTTTAAAAGGTAATTTCAAATGACCTAACCAACTTTCCTAAGACTCCTTCAAAGCATTGGCAACACTCCTGAATATGCTAGAATGCCAAATGATGAAAACAGGGTTCCAAGCTCAAGAAAATCTTTATATTTCATAAACCTATATTTAAGGGATATAATTTCCATTTTCCCCCTTTGAATGTGTGCATAGCAGTTTCAGTTTGGAGGAAATCTGTCTTACATCACAGTGCTAAGTCTTTAGAGAGTTCAAATGAACACTTTAAAAAAGTTAATTAAAAACCCTTCACCACGAAATATATCACATATTTATTAATAGACTTCTAATGTCATACATATAGATTTCTAGGTTTAAAGTTTTAATTTCACTGAACCAGTCATGAAGTTTACTATAACAACATTGTGATCTTTCAGTTACAAATTTCTACGTACTGCACAATTACTAATTGAACCAAATACCCTAACATATAATGCATGAAATCGTCACACAGGCCATATAATAGGCGTAGCACTTCTAGGCACTGGCGTTGGTGTTTTCATTTACTTTAGATACAAAATACCATTCAATAGATTAAATTGTAATTTCACAAAAATATTTTCTTCATGAAGAGTTAGTATAATCTGGCACCACCATGATATAACAGTGATTCTGTATTTAATCAATAACAACCTTTTACTGACTAAACTACATAATTCGTGGCTTAAACATCTGCTTTTGGATAGTTTTTCTTCTGAAAAACCATTCTCTGTTTTTTAACCCAGTGAAGAGCTCTGTAGAACTCAGAAACTTGCATACATTTTACTCTTATGGCACATTGATCATCATAAGGGAAAGATCACTCAATTATGGAGATGAAATATTGCTTGTTCTATTGATAAAAGTACACAAAAAAACTTTAAACACACATTATTTACCATAAGCGCTACAGATTCAGCTCTCCATCATAAACAAAACAATCAAAATTGGGAGATGGGGGAATCTGAATATATTTAAGATGCTTCTTGCAGTTCTGCATCTGAGACTCAGAGTGCCGCTATTGGCCCAGAAAGGAGCTGGAAATCTAATGGGGCTTCCTGCCTTCTGACTATCCAGTCACCAAATACAGAGCAGTCAAAGAGCAGGATTGAGGGACACTCACCGACCATGGCAGCGAAAAGAAAATCACTGCAGTGTAGATAAAACTCAGGAGAATCCCAGGACCCTCTTGATGTTTTCTTTCCAATGGGAATTTAAACTGCTCAGCTTACTGGATTGCACAAAGCAGTTTTCATCGCAGTTGGGATGGACGGCAGGAGCAAAGCTAAGAGCAGATCTGTAAAAAGGCAAGTACGTCTCCTCTTCTTATTGTCTTTCGTTTGTCAGACTGTCTCGGAGCACCTTCGCTATTCAATTCCAGAGGAAATGGGAAAGGGTTCCATTGTGGGGAATCTTGCCAAGGATCTGAAACTGAGTGCTGCAGAAGTGGGAAATCGCAACCTGCACATCCTTTCTTTAGGCAAAAAGCAGTACTTCTCCATTAATGCTGAAAATGGGAATCTGTATGTAAAAGACAGGATTGACAGAGAGGAAATCTGTGGGGAAACTGCACTCTGCCCCATCAGTTTTGAAGTGGTGAGTGCAAACCCCATGGACATATTTTACATAACAGTAGAGATCCAGGATATTAATGACAATGCACCACATTTCTTAAATGGTGATATCAAACTAGAGATAAGTGAATCCTCTTTACCAGGAGCCACATTTCTTCTTGAACAAGCAGAAGATCCTGATATTGGAACAAATTCTCTCCAGGATTATCATCTAACAATTAACCAATATTTTATTATTGATATTAGTAAACGTGACTCAGCAAACAAATATGTAGAATTAGTACTGGATAAACAGTTAGATCGAGAAAGTGAAAGCGTCATTACTTTGACACTTACAGCTCTTGATGGGGGGAACCCTCCAGAAATTGGAACAGCCAAAATATGGATCAAGATCATTGATGCTAATGACAACCCACCTGTCTTCAGTCAAAAAGTATACAAAATCAGCCTCAAAGAGAATGCATCAAAGGGATCTACTGTGATACAGGTGAAAGCTACAGACAAAGATGAAGGTTCCAATGGTCAGATCAATTATTGTTTTAGCAATATTGCTGATAACTCTCATCAAAAATTTGATTTACATCCAGAAAATGGACTTATAACAATTCAAGAAGAGTTAGACTTTGAGGAAACCTGGAAGTATACCATAGCAATAGAAGCAAAGGATGGAGGTGGCTTAGTAGCACACTGTAATGTTGAAGTAAAGCTACTAGATGTGAATGACAATGCCCCAGAAGTAATTCTCGCCTCCTCATCCAAAGAAATTCCTGAAAACTCTCCATTAGGAACATTGGTAGCCCTCATCAATGTAAAGGATAAAGATTCAGGGGATAATGGGGAGGTCTATTGCCATTTACAGAATGCCTCCCCATTCAAAATAGTATCAGCAGCTAATGGCTACTATAAGCTGTTGACAGATGGTCCCCTAGACAGAGAAAGCACCCCAGCATACAATCTTACAATCACAGCCACAGACAAAGGTACACCCCCTCTTTCTACACAGAAAACCATCTCACTGGAGATTTCGGATATCAATGATAATGCCCCTACCTTTGAGAAATCCTCATACACCGTCTATGTGGCAGAGAACAATCCTGCTAGCTCCTCCATCTTCAGCATCAAAGCTGTAGACCCTGATCTTGGACGCAATGCTAGGATCACCTACTCTATCCTCACTAGCAAAATAGAGGCACTACCTCTCCCGTCTTACCTCTCCATTAACTCAGAAAGTGGCACCCTCTATTCTCAAAGATCCTTTGACTTTGAGCAACTCAGGGAGTTTGAGGTACAGGTGAAGGCTGAAGATGGAGGCTCCCCACCTCTCAGCAGCAATGCCACATTGAAGGTGTTCATCCAGGACCAAAATGATCAAAGTCCTCAAATTCTGTATCCTTCTCCAGGAGCAGAAGGTTCAGCCTCCTTTGAGATGGTGCCTCGCTCGGCAGAGATGGGGTACCTGGTTACAAAGGTGGTGGCTGTGGACACCGACTCTGGACACAATGCCTGGCTCTCTTATCATCTACTGCAAGCCACTGAGCCGGGGCTCCTCACAATTGGTGCCCACACTGGTGAAATTAGGACATTGCGGACACTTCTGGAAAGAGATGCTCTGAAGCAGAAACTAGTGGTGTTAGTGAAGGATAACGGGCAGCCCCCGCTCTCTGCTACAGTCAGTCTCAATCTGATTTTTGCTGAAAACTTCCAAGAGGCACTGCCAGAAATAAATCACCAAGCCATGGATTCAGAGCAACAGTCTGAGCTCCAGTTCTACCTAGTGCTGGCCTTAACTTTGATCTCCTTTCTGTTCCTCTTGACTGTAACTCTGGTCATTATGATGAAACTCCGACAGTCAGGGAATCTGAAATTTCTTCCATGCTTTGCTCCCATTCCCCATTCAAGCAATGCCATTATATTCCCACCAAATTATGAGGAAGGGACTATTCCTTATTCCTATCAGCTCTGCTTATCCTCTGAGTCCAAGATACATGAAATTACTTTTCCAACTCCCAAAGTTCAAGCTGCTGAATATATTTCATGCAACCAAAATTCTGATGTTCTTCTGCCTACTAATGGGGCCAATGTCAAAAATTCTGAGATGGAGAAAATTAATATGGTGAGTTTTCCTTTGAAAAGTTTTCCTTTAACTTTACATATCTTGTTAATAAAATTGAAAATTTTAAATTTTTCTATAAAAACTACCAGGTCCTTTAATTTCTGTGTAAAAATAAGGTTATCTACTTTATTGTACACAGGTACAATAAAATTATAAAATTCACTTATAACCACGACTGAGCTCAGAAATTTCTGTTGCTAAGCAAGAAATTTTTAACGTGATTTTTTCTGCATTTTCTGGTCTTTCTTGCCACACAGTTGGTAACTGAATCACTGCAGTTGTCAACTTAGTAATACTGTTAAGTGAATTTGACTTGGCTTATCAGAAGGTCGCAAAAATTGATCACATCACCCTGGGGGATTACAGTTGTCTTATGAGTCAGTTGCCAAATATCTGGATTTCGATCATGTGACCATGGAGATGCTATAATAGGTGTATCTGTGAAAATTGTCATAAGTTACTTTTTTTCAGTGCCATAATTTCGAACAGTTACAAAATGGACTGTTGTAATGTGAGAACTATCTCTAGTCCAGTTATCTATTTTACTTAGTGTTTCATTTTAAGAAAGATTTATTTTATGTATTAATTACATTTATATGCCACCCAACTCACTTCTGGATACTTTACACTGTCATAAATGTGTTGTTTTATGAGAATGATTGAAACCAGATAAGAATTGAAGAAGTTTCTTTCATAGATTTTTCGAGAGAAAGGAAAGGAAATGAGTAAACTTGAATCATTTATAACTATTTTGAATGAAATTTAGTAGTAATAACCTCAAATATATATAATGAATGACTTTTTAATGATTATTTAATAGCAACACTTGTAATTAATTAATAGAGAGTTTTTGAAGCACTCAGAATGGTTCACCTTTTTTGATACACGTGAAATGTCTCAATAGTGGATGCCAATATTTCGTGTGAGACATTTTTACAAGATGAAGCTAATATGAAATCCCATTTCATTTTAAATTGTGACTATAATTCATCTAAAATCATTTCTATTTTCTATGTATTTATTTTAATAAATTAAACAAAGTTTTAATTATCAAGTAATCTTTGCCAAGCACAGGAAAAACTTTCCCATAAATAAAGAGATATACTAATAATCCATATTAAATGTATGTGCCTTACTCTTGAAAGGGATAATAAAAAGCTTTAAAAAAGACTCATTGCTTTCCTTTCTTCTCAACATATTCCATAGTGTCGATTAGTAATTTGTCAAAGCAGCTTACACTTTAGAAATCTAAAAGTAAAAGTCTACTTAAGGCACACTTCCTCATTTTCTCTTTTCATTTAACAATGAATTATTTTTTTAAAAAAGGAGACCCATTATCACATTATCACACCCTTAATAGCCCTGACAAGAAAATGGTGGAATCTATTCCTGGTATCAGGTTTTTGCAAAAAAAACAAACCAAAACCAATAATATTAATTGTAACAATTGCAACTAGGTTGTTTGCTGCAATTGTGGGCTTCCAAATTTAAAACATGGAGGACAATTTTAGGATACTGTATATAAAATCCAATATTTTACCAGTGAAAAGTTTGTGCCAGATCCTATTTCTACTGCTTGATTCAAAGTGAACTCAGTCAAACAATAAAGCCATTTCATGGATTTCAAAGGGCAGAAATTTACATTCCAAGTAGAAGAAAGGACAGTAAAGTATTGTTTATGATCTCATGCATGTCAAAGGTAGCTGGAAAAATAAACTCATTAATTTATACGCTCTGATAAATCAGCATGGAATTAGGCACATACGCAAATCTCAAAAAACCACTTCTTGGTAACTTTAACATGACTCAAAATATTCTCATTTGAAATAATATAATATACAAAGCGTAATAATACTAATTTATTATGTTTACCACTGACAGAAAGCTTTTTAATAAATATAAATGTGCACAAATATTCACAGTAGTAATAGCAACAATAACAGTAATGAAAGAATCTCTCTTTACAAAACAAGGCTTTGCTAGCATATTGATTATATACAGATTAAATGATAAAAGAGACAATGACATAACAGAAGTTAGAAAAAACATTACTAGAAAACGTAGATAAGTGAAAGGATGTAAAAAAGACTTTAAAACATTTTCAAATCCTGGGTGGTTTCGTTAATGAAAACTATGTTCTAATATTGTTATCTTCTGTTGTAGTCAGGAATGTGGTTATATGATTTAAACTGACTTTCCAGATCTATCAGGAATTGTTATAGGCAGAACATATAGAATACAGATCATTTGGATAGTTATACTGCTAAGAACATTTTTCTAATGCTCAAAACGAACCAGTATTTTTAAAGTGATTAGAACACACCTTCTTTCACTCACGCTCCTCATGCTCCTTCTTCCTCTTATTAGTAAAACTATTGTCTATGCAAAAAAAGAAAAGAAATAGAAAATTGACATTTTGTAGTTTCCCTCAGGTAGCATGGTATGGTTGAGGATAAACTAAATTCTGAGATCAAATACACCATATCTTTATTGTTAGATATACAGAAACTATAGACTGTGTTCATCATAGGACCAGTAAATATGAAAGCAATAGAGTAAAAATGCAGTAAGAACTTTAAGATATACTTTAAGTATCATTGTCACCCATTTATTGAGTCTAGCCTGTGTGTTATGGGGTAGGTAAGAGTATTAAGATGCATAAAATTCCAAATCTTCCATTGTGCTCATTTTCCTGAGGCCAGGCCTACTATTGCACTAACATTGCACTGTACCATGACATTAAGAGCTCAATCAATGAAAGTTCATTGAAAGATCTATGTTATAATTGCAGCATCATGAAGAGAGAGAGAGAGAAACAAAAACTACAAGGCAAACTCTTACAAAACTCTGTTGCAGTTTTCAGTTAATATAACATTTATGAACACCCAAACAGGATTCATATATGAACATCCCAAAACAGATAACATCGAAGCACTTCTTTAACATTGGCCACTATTACCTTTTTTATCACTTGTGGAAGAGAATCCGTTGCAGTTTCCCCTCTGGCCTCAGGGTGTCGCTCTTAACCAACGGGGACGCCGAAGAGAATGCAGAACTGATGCTTCCCAAACAGGGATTCAGGATTTCATTTAAGACAGGGAAAAGAGCAAATCACAAATGCAAAGCAGGCTTGCGAAACGGGAAGGTCCCAGACACTAAGAAGAAACGGGAGTGTTTCTTACTATTCTGCATTCGGATGAGATTTTGAGGCAGTCACTTTATCGCAGAGGAGATGGAACGAGGGAAAGGAGGGAATGGCAGAGCAATCCGAAGGCAAGTACTATCGCTCTTACTCTTGTCGGTTTCCTACCGGGCCGTCTCCGAACAGATTCATTATTCAATCCCCGAGGAGATGTCAAAAGGTTCTATTGTGGGGAATCTTGCAAAGGATCTAGGACTGAGTCTCAGAGAGCTGGCAAGTCGCAAAATGCATGTCATTTCTCTGGATGAGGTGCAGTATTTCAGAATCCGTGCAGAAAATGGAAACCTCTGTGTGAACGACAGGATAGATAGGGAAGAAATATGTGGCCGAATCCCACTATGTGTCCTTAATCTTAAAGTGGTTATTGAAAATCCGTTAAATATTTACCATCTAAAAATAGAGATACAAGACATAAATGATAATTCTCCACAGTTTCTCAGTAGCATAATCCAGTTGGAGATAATTGAAACAACCCAAATAGGCACCAGGTTCCTTCTTGGGAATGCCAAAGATCCAGACATTGGCACAAACACTTTACAGAATTATCATCTTAGCACTAATCCTTACTTTACTTTGGATGTGAAAGAGGGTCAAGATGGAAATAAATTTGCAGATTTAGTGCTGCAGAAACCACTTGATCGTGAGAGTGAACCAACGGTTCAGCTAACACTTACTGCGCTAGATGGTGGAAAACCCAAAAAAACTGGAACAGCCCAAATATGGATCAATGTCACCGATGCCAATGATAATGCACCTATATTCACCCAAGAAATCTACACAGTCAATCTGAGGGAAAATCTACCAGTTGGGTTCCTGGTGCTGCAACTTTTAGCTTCAGATAAAGATGAAGGCTCAAATGCACAAATCAGATATTATTTCAGCAATATACCGCTGAGTGCAAATCAGAAATTCAGCCTAGATTCAACCCGTGGAATGATTTCTCTTGTGGAACCATTGGACTTTGAGGAAAGCACAGAATATGTGATGACTGTAGCAGCGAAAGATGGAGGTGGATCAATGACCCATTGTAAAGTAGAAGTAAAGGTCCTCGATGAGAATGATAATGTGCCAGAAATGATGTTCGCATCCATTTTTAATCCAATTCTGGAAGATTCTCAGACTGGAACAGTTATTGCTCTAATTAAAACAAATGACAAAGACATGGATGATAATGGAAAGGTCATTTGTTATTTAGAAAATGACTTGCCATTCAAGATTCTTCCATCATCTGACAACTACTACACACTCCTGACTGATAAACCTCTAGACAGGGAGAAAGCATCTCAGTATAATATTACAATCACAGCCATTGACAAAGGAACTCCTCCATTGAGCACAAACAAAACCATCGTGCTGCAGATCTCTGATATCAATGACAATGCTCCTGCTTTTGAGAAAATTTCCTACAGCATCTATGTGCCAGAGAACAATCCTTCTGGTGCCTCCATCTTCCAAATTCAAGCCTTTGATCCAGATCTGGATCAAAACTCACACATCACATATTCAATCCTCACCAGCAACATTGAAGAACGTCCCATCTCCTCCTATATCTCCATTCATTCTGAGACCGGCATCATCTACGCCCAGCGATCCTTTGACTATGAGCAGTTCAGAGAATTCCAGCTGCGGGTGAAGGCCCAAGATGGCGGGAGTCCCCCTCTCAGCAGCAACGTCACAGTCAGGGTGTTTATCCTGGATCGGAATGACAACAGTCCCCAAATCCTATCCCCTTCACCAGACTCCAAGGACTCTGCCCTCTTTGAGATGGTCCCTCGTTCAGCCAAGGCAGACTATCTGGTAACAAAGGTAGTGGCTGTTGATGCTGATTCCGGACACAACGCCTGGCTCTCCTACCAGCTGATTCAAGCCACAGAACTGGCCCTCTTCACTGTTGGCTCCCATACAGGTGAGATCAGGACAGCAAGAACTTTTATGGAGAGAGATGCTGTGAAACAGAGATTGGTACTTTTGGTGAAGGATAATGGACAACCGACTCTCTCAGCCTCTGTCACTCTGAACCTGGTGTTTGCTGAGAACTTCCAGGAGGCTCTTCCGGAGATGAAAAACCAGATAAACAGCTCAGAGGATCAGTCGGACTTGCAGTTCTATTTGGTGGTGGCCTTAGCGGTGATGTCGTTTTTATTCCTCTTGTCAGTGATTCTAGCCATTGCCATCAAACTGCGGCAGTCAGGAAATTCCAGTTTCTTACCATGTTTTGCTCCTGTTTCCCATTCCACAGCTGGGGTCATATTTCCACCCAATTTTCAAGATGGGACTCTGCCTTATTCCTACCAGCTTTGCCTCTCCTCAGAATCCAGGAAGAATGAACTTACCTTCCTGGCACCAAACATTCATGTTGCAGAGAATGTGCTTTGTGGTGGAAAAACTAAAGTGCCTCTTTTGAGCAATGGAGGAAAAACATTACAACCTGAGATGGAGAATAATGGGAAGGTAAATATTGAACTGCAACCTCTATAACAGCTCCCCCTAAAAGACAGCAGACTCTTAGACATGTCTACTCAAAGTAGATTGCATTCTCTTTTACTTTTCTAACATCTAAAATTGTATTTCTTCACAATATTTTACTGAGCCATTTAACATTGCTTTCTCAGAAAATGGTCCACCTAAGTGTAACATCAAGGTAAGCTTCTTTTTTTAAGAACTTCCATATAGTTTTAACATAGGATCAGTTATATTAATTTTATTCCTGAAGTTCTTCTGTCTAAGCAGTTAGTATTTGCATGAAGTTAAGAAGTTTAATCTGACTCTTTATTGTATTTAAATAAGTTGTATGTTTTTAACTCAGTTTCAACATATTATTCTGTGGCAGCATTTGAATGCCAGCACCAAGTACTGATATTATTTTGAAGGATACATACCAAAATTAGTGGGGAGCAAGGGTGGGATTCTACTGGTTTGGACCCGTTCGGGCGAGCTCCTTTCTCAGAAGATCATCTGGAAGTAAACCAGTTCGCTGCGATGAACATGTGGGCCCACTGACCTGACCCTACTCTTCCCTGTGCTTTATTTCCTTTTTTAAGAGCACAGCTGATTCATGCAGCAGAGCAGTTTGCTGTGCTTCTGCTGTTTTATTTATTCACAGGGACTGATGTAGAAGGTATTAGAGCTTTTAAAAATGCAGAGCTCGCACAGAGCACACGATCACCGCACCAGCTGTCATACTGGTGAAATCCCACTCCGTGAGTGTGTGTGTGTGTCACAATGCTTTTAGGACTATGTTGATACATATTACTTCAAGTTTGACTATAAATTTCTGAGTCCCAAGTGTACAAGTAAAAATGTCTTGATTTTACAGTCTCAAAATATTTGCTAGAACAAAGAGATAACCCAGGTAACACAGTACTTTTGCATTTATGTTAGACTTTCTTTCATTATATAAATAAAAATACTTCTCACCCCTATGGGTGGTATGTGTCTTCCTCAATCTCAGGACCTCTACCAGAGACTGGGAGTTCAAAAGTTTTACACAGTATCTTAGATGTTTATAACATTGGATTCTAACATTGGACATAGAGCTCTGATGTTGTACCTGGGATCTGTTAAAGCCACTCTCCCAGCTTATGAGTCACAGCCCAAAGTGTTCCAAGCATCATTTTAGGACCACTTTGGCCTTTACTTTCCACATCCTCTCCAGTTCTTCCTACTTTTCCTAGTACTTCTCCAACTTCTGATATTCCTTCTTCATGTTGTTGCTATCACTTGGCACTGCTACATTACTGTATCACCACTACTGTCTTCTCCTCCTTGTCTGTTACCACAATGGTTGCTTGACAAGTAGCTGCCTATCTGTCTGGATCTGAAAGTCCCATAGGATCTCAGCCCTCTTATTCTTCATGACCTTCTGTGGGATCTCCCATCTGAACTTGGGAGGATCTAACCCACATATCATGCAGATATTCCTGTACACAATCCCAGGTTATGCTGTTTAATGCATGCTCTTCCTGCACTATATAGAGGCAACTCTAAGATCTCATCAAATTCTGCTTTCTACATGCATTTCATTATAAGTGCCATTCCCTTACTCTGGTAGCCTTGATATGGCAAATGATTATATCACTCCATTTAGAGAAGTGTCTTATACTTTTTTATAAGCAAATTATATATGTATTTAAAGAATCACAGTCAAATAAAAACAATATGTAATGATAGTTGTGCTGGTATTCCATTTAAAAATGCAACGATCATACAAAGTTAAAAGATCTGTAGTCATGAGTTTTATCATTATAGAATCTTCATGGGCTTTCTGATTATGATCTCAAGCTTCATGATTATAGAATATAAAAAAAAACTCAGAACTGGTCACGATCCAAGTTCAAGTCCATAGAATCATAGATTCTGAAAATTCTGGCTACCATTCATGATCTCTGTTGAATACAAGAGTCCAAATAAAAAATTCTAGGGAGATTGCAATCTAGTTTTGCCTCTGAGCACATCCAAGAAGGGAGAGTTGATTGCATTTGTAGGCAGATGTCAAATCATTGTTCGTGTCAATAAATGCTTTGTAATATTCAGAACCTGCTTTCTTAAAACTTAAATTGGTAATTGTATGTCTTACTTTTGGACATTTTTCTACATTTTCTCAATTTCTCTATTTTTCTTTGTTGTATCATCGGGGTGCTTGAAAAGTGCTATACTATTCTTTCTGTTCTTATATTAACAATCTCGTCATTATTTTGATTGCCAAGAGTCACAAAAGAGAACACTAAACAAATAATTATTGTCTCCAGCCTAAACATGCCTAATCTCTTGAATATCTCTTCATATTTATATTTGCCTGACCATCCTTTTACTTTGTTGAATCTATTTCCAGTTTGTCTAAATATTTTTTAATGTGGGTATTCACAAATAATACTATAATGCTGTGATCTGAATAATGAAAAATAAATTTAAATTTCCCATTATTTAAAATTCCACTTTTCTTCCTGCAGCTAAACTGTATTTACCATTTTGCAACTGCCTCACAATACTGATTCATGTAATTTGGAATTAAATAATGAGAGAACAGTTAAGAGAACTAGGTATATCTAGCCAAAGAAGAGAAGGGTTAGGGTGACATGATATCTGTCTTCCGGTACCTGACTGGTTGTGGTAGAGAAGAGGGGGTCAATTTATTCACTATAGCACTTGAGGGCAGGACAAGAAGGAATGGGTGGAAGTCCATTAAAATTCAGCTGGGAACAGAGAAGAAATTTCTCCTAATTCACATGGCGTTTATACTTCCATAAACATTCTTTCTAAAGTTGGAACAAAAGTATTTTCGTAGCATGACCGATGAAGAATAAAATATTGGAACCCCATCTTTTCAGTCCCAAGTGTGCTAGCATTTCTGAGCCAAAATCCATATATAGCCAAGGCAGATTTCAAAGAGGAAGCAGAGCCAGGACACAATTAAATTAAATATAAACTTATTTCTTATAAAAAAATAAATAATAATAATTAGATACAGTTAGCATATTCTCCATGCAGTATTTTTCTCTCATATTTAAGACTGGAATTTATCAATAACTTTTGAAATTATTAAATCTCTACTGCCTATGACCATTTTAAAGTGTGTTGCATTTTCTTATCAATTTTTCAGCAGTTATGTTTACTTGTAATTATTGTTGTTATTATTATTAATATAATAATGATTACATTTTATGTCATCTGGCTTCCAGCAACTCTGGGCAGTTAAGATGATCTTTTAAAAAAATCATCTTAGTATACTTATTACTTAAGTAAAACCTCTGTGTATTATGCATTTATTACTAGTTTATAAAGTATGAAATCATTATAGACCATATAAAACGCACTTCATTTCCATATTGCTGTTATTTTTCAGTTCCACTTTAAGAGCAAAATGCCATTCAAGAGCATAGTTTCCAGTTCCAGAACAATCTTCTTCCTGAAAAGTGCCCATCATCTGGCACTATTAACACACAATATTGACTCTGTATTTAGTCTGCAACTACCTTTTAGAGAATGACTTTCCACTGCTTATCCATCTGACCTGTGATTGATTGATTGATTGATTGAATTCATTTAAATGCCACCCATCTTATTAGCCAAGTGACTCTGTATGTCTTACATCACAATGTGCATCTATTTCAACCTTTTTTCTAACGTTTTGCTCCCTTTCTGGTACATTCAGAAACTTGAAAACATTTTGCTTTTCTGTCACATGGAACATAATAATAAAAGGGTGTTCCAGTTATGGATTGACAAAAAGTTACCAGTGCTACAAAAAAAAATTGTGCATAATTTTTGATTTTTGAAATTTTCTATCAGATAGATAATACTGAAAAGGAAACAAGAAACATATATTACTTAGCAATCTATACAAACAGACCTTCCAAACCAAATAAAATCATCAGCAAAATAGAAGTAATTTTTTTTAAGATGCTTCTTGCAGTTCTGCATCTGAGACTCAGAGCGCCGCTATTGGCCCAGAAAGGAGCTAGAAATCTAATGGGGCTTCCTGCCTTCTGACTATCCAGTCACCAAATACAGAGCAGTCAAAGAGCAGGATTGAGGGACACTCACCGACCATGGCAGCGAAAAGAAAATCACTGCAGTGTAGATAAAACTCAGGAGAATCCCAGGACCCTCTTGATGTTTTCTTTCCAATGGGAATTTAAACTGCTCAGCTTACTGGATTGCACAAAGCAGTTTTCATCGCAGTTGGGATGGACGGCAGGAGCAAAGCTAAGAGCAGATCTGTAAAAAGGCAAGTACGTCTCCTCTTCTTATTGTCTTTCGTTTGTCAGACTGTCTCGGAGCACCTTCGCTATTCAATTCCAGAGGAAATGGAAAAGGGTTCCATTGTGGGGAATCTTGCCAAGGATCTGAAACTGAGTGCTGCAGAAGTGGGAAATCGCAACCTGCACATCCTTTCTTTAGGCAAAAAGCAGTACTTCTCCATCAATGCTGAAAATGGGAATCTGTATGTAAAAGACAGGATTGACAGAGAGGAAATCTGTGGGGAAACTGCACTCTGCCCCATCAGTTTTGAAGTGGTGAGTGCAAACCCCATGGACATATTTTACATAACAGTAGAGATCCAGGATATTAATGACAATGCACCACATTTCTTAAATGGTGATATCAAACTAGAGATAAGTGAATCCTCTTTACCAGGAGCCACATTTCTTCTTGAACAAGCAGAAGATCCTGATATTGGAACAAATTCTCTCCAGGATTATCATCTAAGTATTAATGAGAATTTCATACTTGAATTTAGACTGGTAGAAAACAGAAAACAATATCCAAAATTAGTGCTAAAGAAACAGTTAGATCACGAAAGTGAAAGAAGCATTAATTTAACACTTACTTCTGTTGATGGTGGTAATCCAACAAAAACTGGAACAGCCAAAATATGGATCAGGGTCATTGATGCCAATGACAATGCACCCATCTTCAGTCAAGAACTTTATTTGATCAGCCTAAAAGAGAATGCATCAAAAGGATCTACTGTAATACAGGTGAAAGCTACAGACAAAGATGAAGGTTCCAATGGCCAAATCAACTATTTCTATAGAAATATTGCTAATAATGCTCATAGGAAATTTGATTTGGATTCTGAACAGGGATTTATATCAATTCATGAAGAGCTAGATTTTGAGGAAACAGAGAAGTATACCATAGCAGTGGAAGCAAGGGATGGAGGTGGGTTAGTAGCCCATTGTAATGTTGAAATAAAGCTATTAGACGTAAATGACAATGCCCCAGAATTGATTCTTGCCTCCTCATCCAGGGAAATACCAGAAAACTCTCCATTAGGAACATTGGTAGCCCTCATCAATATAAATGATAGAGATTCAGAGAATAATAGGGAAGTCAATTGCCATTTACAAAATGCCTCCCCATTCAAAATAGTATCAGCAGCTAATGGCTACTATAAGCTGCTGACAGATGGTCCCCTAGACAGAGAAAGCACCCCAGCATACAATCTTACAATCACAGCCACAGACAAAGGTACACCCCCTCTTTCTACACAGAAAACCATCTCACTGGAGATTTCGGATATCAATGATAATGCCCCTACCTTTGAGAAATCCTCATACACCGTCTATGTGGCAGAGAACAATCCTGCTAGCTCCTCCATCTTCAGCATCAAAGCTGTAGACCCTGATCTTGGACGCAATGCTAGGATCACCTACTCCATCCTCACTAGCAAAACAGAGGCGCTACCTCTCCCGTCTTACCTCTCCATTAACTCAGAAAGTGGCACCCTCTATTCTCAAAGATCCTTTGACTTTGAGCAACTCAGGGAGTTTGAGGTACAGGTGAAGGCTGAAGATGGAGGCTCCCCACCTCTCAGCAGCAATGCCACATTGAAGGTGTTCATCCAGGACCAAAATGATCAAAGCCCTCAAATTCTGTATCCTTCTCCAGGAGCAGAAGGTTCAGCCTCCTTTGAGATGGTGCCTCGCTCGGCAGAGATGGGGTACCTGGTTACAAAGGTGGTGGCTGTGGACACCGACTCTGGACACAATGCCTGGCTCTCTTATCATCTACTGCAAGCCACTGAGCCGGGGCTCCTCACAATTGGTGCCCACACTGGTGAAATCAGGACATTGCGGACACTTCTGGAAAGAGATGCTCTGAAGCAGAAACTAGTGGTCCTAGTGAAGGATAACGGGCAGCCCCCGCTCTCTGCTACAGTCAGTCTCAATCTGATTTTTGCTGAAAACTTCCAAGAGGCACTGCCAGAAATAAATCACCAAGCCATGGATTCAGAGCAACAGTCTGAGCTCCAGTTCTACCTAGTGCTGGCCTTAACTTTGATCTCCTTTCTGTTCCTCTTGACTGTAACTCTGGTCATTATGATGAAACTCCGACAGTCAGGGAATCTGAAATTTCTTCCATGCTTTGCTCCCATTCCCCATTCAAGCAATGCCATTATATTCCCACCAAATTATGAGGAAGGGACTATTCCTTATTCCTATCAGCTCTGCTTATCCTCTGAGTCCAAGATACATGAAATTACTTTTCCAACTCCCAAAGTTCAAGCTGCTGAATATATTTCATGCAACCAAAAATATGATGTGCTTTTGGCAAGCAACGGAGGCAATATCCCAAATTCTGAGATGGATAAAACTGATTTGGTGAGTTCTTTTTATTAGTACTGATTTTGTACTCTTAACTCTCCTTTAAAAGATTCTCAATAAATGTTTGATTCTATGATTTTGTATATACTTTCTGCTTTACCTATTGTTTGCTCATTGGTTTACTTTACTCAAGAGTCTCCTTCCAATTGAAAATATATTTGCTAGTTGTGTTAAGTCAAACTTTTATGTGAAACTCAAATCAACGCAGTTTTGTGGTTTTTGCATAGAAGTTTCAAGTTTAGTGAAAGTTCAAATAACATGCTTTCAATGAAATAACAAATTAAATGAGAAAAAATAATATTCAAATATGAATAGTGAATGATCAATATGTGATGCTTCTTCAGTAGTTGTTGCTGCAATAGTAGCAGTAATAATTTGCAGAAAGCATTTCAGCATTCAGAACAGTACACATAATTATTTAGAAGAGATAATATGAACCAAGAGCATATGCTGGTGTTTAGTTATGAAAAGTATATAAGTATAGTTTTACACTTTATCAAATGCCTCTGACTAAATTGTTACCTGTCTCAAACTACCTCTGCACTGCACATATTAATGCACCACAGTTATATCTGAAGTATGAACTATTTTGACAAATCTGGAAGTGACACTATTATAAATTAAGCTATGAAAAAGCAAATTATAGCTGTTCCTTAATGTCTATTCTCCAATTTCAAATGAATATAAGCACAAAAGACAACTTTTTAAAAGCTGAGTTTTCTTCTTACTTCCTAATACATTTTCTGATGAAGTTGTGAGATCCACTTACAATTTTAAAGTTAAAAAGGAAAAACAGAAGAATGCCAGTAACATGCTTCATCAAATCACTGTTGAATTCCTGTGAAATAACAAATTACTTCTACAGCCAAAAAAGTCCAATACAAAGTACAAATAGCAACCATAATGAATGGAAATTGATCATTCATGTTGCATGCTAAAACATAATAAAACCATAATTATTCCCTTTTTCAGCTGGTAGCTTTATTTCAAATGAAACTTCTTTGTGTCTTGTATTTTTTGCAATCGCTAGAAATGTAATCTTTTTTGGAATGCTTTTTATTTAATATATTTTATATCACTTTCTCATGGACATACCTTGAAGCAGTATCACAGTTAAAATGGGGGAAGAGGGAAACCAATTCTGGGATTTCTTTCCCAAAAGATAAATTTAGATATGTTAAAACCAGAACACAAGCACATTGCACATTGCAGGTTATATCACTACTTAATTGAACTTTTTAGTTGAACAGTTACTATATTCCACTCATGATGCTATTGATGAAAATCCTTGATGAAAAGACCTACAATAAGTTAAAACCTAATGGATCCATGATGCCACAACTCTATTTATTACCAAAAATGCATAAACCAGGAATGCTGGTCAGACCCATTTTAGCTATGTCTGGCTCTGCTTATCATCAGCTTGCATGCTGGGCCCATAATATTCTGGTGTCTGTAAGAGAGAAGCTTATCAAAGCAACTTGAAAGGACTTGTCTGAGCTTGCTAATGAGTTGAATACCCTCAATGTGAAAAATGACATCATCTGTTTGGTTGACATTCAGTCTTTATTCATTAACATTCTACTTCATGAAACAGTTGACTATATGTGCAGTTTAGTGGAATCTAACTAGATACCAATTCCTATACCAATTGACATTCTCAAACAGACTGGATTATTATGCACTGAAAATGTTTCTTTTTGTTTCCTTGGTCTTATCAACAGATTGATGGGCTTGCTTAAGATTGAATCATGGTCATCTGATCATATATACAGGTTGTCATATTATAGACACTATTAAACAATAGATTCATTTTTGCCCATCAAGACAGACTATTGGTGACTTTGGGCATCATCTGAATAGCTGTCATCCCAACATGAAAGTTACCATTGAGTATGAAATAGATCAGCATTTACCCTCCCTGGATATACTGATCATCCAAAGGAGTGATGGCTCCATTAAAAGAATGGTATATAAGAAATCAACATGGTCTGGCCAGTATCTGAATTTCTCAAGCTTTACACCAATTAAGTATAAATGTGTGCTGGTAAGGACACTATTTATACGAGAACATCGAATTTGCACCGAGGACTGTTTAAAAGAACTAAATTTTTTAACCCAAACACTCTGGTCAAACGGTTATCCCAGGTGCTTTATTGATAGGCACAGTAAAATAAGAAAATCAAAGCCGACAGTTCCAACTGCCAATAAAAGAAGGTATTTATTGAGCTGCCCTTTAAAGGGGATCAATTGGCATGCCTGATGACTCGATGCTTAAAAATCTTAAGTGAAGCAGCATTCACTATGGGCTTGAGCTTCACATATTACATGAAACCCAGAGACTACCGCTGCCCCTAATTAAGGAAGCACAACCTATCAGCACTAAAAAGCATTGTGTTTACCAATTTGTTTGAATTGCGGGGACAATTACATCAGCAGAACTGATAGGTATTTGGCTTTCAGAATAGGAGCATCTTCCAAAATGGGTCCAAACGGCCTTGAGTAATCCAACAACAACAGCAAATAATGGCCATAAAATGTCATTGCGAGACCCTTACTATCTACAGATCACCAGGTGGATCAAAACTCCAGGTGGATCAAAACTCTCTCTTCTACTATGCCACTGGAAAGGGATGCCGTGGCTCAGTGGCTAAGATGCTGAGCTTGTCAATCAGAAGGTCGGCAGTTCAGCGGTTCGAATCCCTAGCACCGCATAATGGAGTGAGCTCCAGTTACTTGTCTCAGCTTCTGCCAACCTAGCAGTTCGAAAGCACATAAAAAGTGCAAGTAGAAAAATAGGAACCACTTTGGTGTGAAGATAACAGTGGTCCGTGCCCCTTCGGCATTTAGTCATGCTGGCCACATGACCATAAAAACATCTTTGGATAGCACTGGCCTTTTTCGCTTAGAGATAAGCACTGCCCCTAGAGCTGGAAATGACTAGATGCAAGTGCGGGGGAACCTTTACCTTATGTCACTGGAACTCTCATTTCCCATGGTTTGCTGAGGCAGTTATCATCAATTATTTGAAGCCTGCCTCATGCATGAAGATATGACTTTATGTCAGTCTACATCTCCTGTGGGCGTAAGGCTTGCCATTGGTTGCTTCCTGCATAAGTTATAGGCTTAATTAATTAATGCTCTTGCTAGATCTTATATTTGAGGCTGATTTCAACAGTGTTATTGTAATGTAGATACTGATGAGTCAATATGAAATGCTTGCCTCTATCTCTGTTCTTCTTTTGACTGTATTGTTTAAATTATTAAAAGGGACTAGTTGTTTTAAATATTCCATTTAGTCAAGACAATAGAAACTTATGCTTGCAGCCTCCCTATTTATATCAATATAACCCTGAATGAAACAATCAAGGATGTGCTATTCAATACATGCCTATTAATTGCCTATATTGTGAACCAGAGGGTCATTTCTCGTTGCTAAGCCAGAGTCCTCTCCTCTGTCTTTGAATCTGTAGAAAGCTGGTTTGAAATTTGAAATTTGATGTTCCAATTACAAGTCATATCTTGCTTCTATTGAGTCACTGTACTTATTTATTTGTATCCACATGGTAATGGCCAAGTGGAAACTATGGAATACGTACTTTCCCATTGCACATACTCTAGAGATATCCATAGCTTATTCATTGACCCTATTACTCCTAAGAATACAAGGCCGTCTTTTATATCAAGTTATTATGGTAATTTTAAATAATGGACAATTACTACTAATGTAGACACATTCTTTGCAACAATACATAAAATATGGCTAGAATTAATATAGTATTAGTAAATGTTAAGTGTGCTAGAAATATTCTATATTTATAATTTAATCTCAGTACCTAATACTATTATTGTAATATTATTGTAAGCTATGTTTACTAACACATCTTTTAACTGGATTAATTATCATCCCAGTATCTTAAGAGTTTAAGTTAATTTAATTATTTTAAACTAATTAAATGTTAGTAAATTTAAAGCAGCTTGTAGATCTTAGAATTGTAGACTTCTTAACTGATACTTTTAATTGTATAGATTTTAGTCTGTTGTTTTACATAAATTTCAGACCTGCTTGTACTTTTTAATTTACTGTACAAAGTAGGTTCTATACAATTCTGTACAGTACTGTAGATGGTAAACACATTTAAGACTACTAAAATCTAATATAAAAGTTACAAAATTGCTGGATTACTTTTGTATTGTCTATTTTATACATTAAGCTAGATAAATAAAATACAGAACTGACCAATCACTTAATTTTCCTCCAAGGCAATGGGAAACAAAAAGTTTTTTTTAGGCTTTGGCTTATACTCAGTTGTAGTACATTCACCACTATACCGTTTTATTAAACTCAGTTAAAACAATAAATATACTTGAAGCTACGTTTCAAACCAAGAAAGTTCTGCATACAAGGCAAAAGCAATAAAAAATAAATTTGGTGTAATACATGCAACCGATGTTATTCAGGAAAAAATGCAGGGATCTGCTTCTGTGAAATTACCTCAGTGCAGGGATGGTCTTGAAAAAAATGAAGCAGAACAGGCAATATCTAAGGCAATAACCAGAACCAGAAAACACTAGTTTGAAAATAGAATAAAGTGGTAAGAAGGTTTTATTTATAGTGGTGCAGATACTATCTCTCTGTTAATACATCTTAAGACTGCATTGGCTCTTTTGGCAGTTGCAGCATACTGCTGGCTCTTACTTAGGTAATGGTCCACCAGGACACCAAGATCTCCCTCTATATGTTATTGACTTGGCTTCACAAGTCTGTACTTTGTGACCCCCTGCAATTTCTCCTCAGCAACCACTGTTGAATTTTCCAAGATATGGAAGACAAAATGAAAAAAGCTCTAATTTTCCCCATGTAGATAAGTGAAGTCCAAGAGCAGAACCGATAAAAAACACGCAAATATCTTCTTGGTTCACACTACTCAGGGCCCTGTATAAGGAACAGAATGTATGAGGATGAATGTGTCTTTGAGCTAGGCTCCTGAACAAATCCCTGCAGGTTTTTTGGCAAGATTTTTTTGGAAGTGTCTTGCAACTGCCTCCTTCCTAAGGCTGAGAGAGAATGACTAGCCCAAAATTTTTGAACTGGCTTTATGCCTGAGCTGGAACTAGAACTCATGGTTTCTAGCCTGGCACCTTAATCACTACACCAAACTGGATATCACATCCATAAAGCTCTCTGGAGTATAACTTAGATGCTTTCCCCAAAAGAAAAAAAACAATGCAAGAAATTATCTTAAAAAGGTAATTTGACTGGGGCAAAAGGAAAGAAGCATTGATTCCAAAATTATAATCACAGTGTTTTAAATATCCACGCAAGTCCACAATAAATATAACGCTTAAGTAGCAGTCTATAGTATAATGATGTTCACATTGTGTTTGGTCGGAAGCAGAAAAGAAGCATTCCTTGCAGTTCTTTTTCTGAGCCTCACAGTGCTGCTGTTGATTATCAGCACACACTGGGTGGAAATCGACTTTTGACTCTAAAATTATTTCACCAGTACTGTAGACTGGGGAAACAGAAAAGAGGGAGAGAAAAGAGAAAATACTGTAGCTGCCAAAAAGAAACTGCATGAGTTCTCTTCAACAAAAATGAGGTTGTTCTTCCTTACAGAATTTTCTTTCCTCCTGATGAAAATTTGAGCTGATCTAAAAGGAAGCAAACAGGGTAGTGGTCAAGGTCAAGATGGAAAGAAAGCAAAAATATATATATATATATGGAGGAGTACATAGAAGGCAAGTATTACTTCTCTTGCAATTATCATTCCCTTACTGGGTTGCTTCAGAGCAGATTCATTATACAATATCTGAGGAAATGACAAAAGGTTCTATTGTGGGGAATCTTGCTAAGGATCTGGGGCTGAGGAACAAAGAACTGGCAAAACGCAATGTGCATGCAGCCTTGGTGGATGATATGAAATATTTTGGAATCAATACAGAAAATGGAAATTTCTATATAAACAAAAGTATAGACTGGGAAAAATATGTAGTAAAATTCTGCTTTGCTTGGTTAATTTTGAAATAGTGATTGAAAATATTCTGAATATTTTCCATGTAAGCATAAAAAATCCAAGATATTACTGATAATGCCTCACAGTTCCTTAATGCCACTATCAACTTGGAAACAAGTGAAGTTACTTTGCCAGGCGCCAAATTTCTTCTTGGAAGAGCTGAAGATGCTGATATTGGAATAAATTCTTTACAGAATTACCAGCTCAGTTCCAATCCATATTTCATTTTGGAAGTAGAAGAGAGTCAAGATGGAAATAAATTTGCAGATTTAGTTCTACAGAAACCTTTAGATCGTGAAAGTCAAGATTCTATATTTTTGATTCTTACAGCAATAGATGGAGGTGAGCCTAGAAAAAATTCTACAGTGAAAATATTAATAAACATTACTGATGCCAATGACAATCCCCCATTTTTATTCAAGAGGTCTAGAGAGTTGGTCTGACAGAAAATGCTCCTATTGGAACTACTGTGCTCAAGATTTCTGTTTCTGATGATGATGAAGGTATAAATGCTCAAATCAGGTATCGTTTCAGCAACTTACAAACAAATTTAGTTTGGATCCAATCAAAGGGATGATTACTCTCATTAAAACATTAGATTTTTGAAGAAGCCAAATGATATATTATAACAGTGACAGCAAAAGATGGTGGAGGATGAGTAACACATTGTCAACTACAAATACAAATTGTAGGTGAGAATGACAATTACCTAGAGATAACAGTGGTTTCCTTATTTACCCCACTTTCTGAAAATTCTAGGCCTGAAACTTTAATTGCTCTTATAAATGTTAAAGATAAAGATGCTGGTGATAATGGAAAGATGACTTGTTATTTACAAGATGCTTTGCCATTCAAGATTCTTCCATCATCCAACAATTATTACACACTCCAGACAGACAGACTCCTGGACAGAGAAAAAGATTCTGACCACAATATTACAATCACAGCCATTGACAAAGGAACTCCTCCATTGAGCACAAACAAAACCATCGTGCTACAGATCTCTGATATCAATGACAATGCTCCTGCTTTTGAGAAAGCTTCCTACAGGATCTACGTGCCATAGAACAATCCTTCTGGTACCTCCATCTTCCAGATTCAAGCCTTTGATCTGGATATGGATCAAAACTCACACATCACATATTCAATCCTCACCAGCAACATTGAAGAACTTCCCATCTCCTCCTATATCTCCATTCATTCTGAGACCGGCATCTACCCCCAGTGATCTTTTGACTATGAGCAGTTCAGATAATTCCAGCTGCGGGTGAAGGCCCACGATGGCGGGAGTCCCCCCTCTCAGCAGCAACGTCACAGTCAGGGTGTTTATCCTGGATCGGAATGACAACAGCCCCCAAATCCCATCCCCTTCACCAGACTCCAAGGACTCTGCCCTCTTTGAGATGGTCCCTCATTCAGCCGATGCAGATTATCTGGGAACAAAGGTGGTGGCTGTTGATGCTGATTCCGGACACAACACCTGGCTCTCCTACCAGCTGATTCAAGCCACAGAACCGGCCCTCTTCACTGTTGGCTCCCATACGGGAGAGATAAGGACAGCAAGAACTTTTATGGAGAGAGATGCTGTGAAGCAGAGACTGGTCCTTTTGGTGAAGGATAATGGACAACCGACTCTATCGGCCTCTGTCACTCTGAACCTAGTGTTTGCTGAGAACTTCCAGGAGGCTCTTCCGGAGATGAAAAACCAGATGAACAGCTCAGAGGATCAGTTGGACTTGCAGTTCTATTTGGTGGTGGCCTTAGTGGTGATGTCATTTTTATTCCTCTTGTCAGTGATTCTAACCATTGCCATCAAACTGGGGCAGTCAGGAAATTCCGGTTTCTTACCATGTTTTGCTCCTGTTTCCCATTCCACAGCTGGGGTCATATTTCCACCCAATTTTCAAGATGGGACTCTGCCTTATTCCTACCAGCTTTGCCTCTCCTCAGAATCCAGGAAGAATGAACTTACCTTCCTGGCACCAAACATTCATGTTGCAGAGAATGTGCTTTGTGGTGAAAAAACTAAAGTGCCTCTTTTGAGCAATGGAGGAAAAACATTACAACCTGAGATGGAGAATAATGGGAAGGTAAATATTGAACTGCAACCTCTATAACAGCTCCCCCTAAAAGACAGCAGACTCTTAGACATGTCTACTCAAAGTAGATTGCATTCTCTTTTACTTTTCTAATATCTAAAATTGTATTTCTTCACAATATTTTACTGAGCCATTTAACATTGCTTTCTCAGAAAATGGTCCACCTAAGTGTAACATCAAGGTAAGCTTCTTTTTTAAAGAACTTCCATATAGTTTTAACATAGGATCAGTTATATTAATTTTATTCCTGAAGTTCTTCTGTCTAAGCAGTTAGTATTTGCATGAAGTTAAGAAGTTTAATCTGACTCTTTATTGTATTTAAATAAGTTGTATGTTTTTAACTCAGTTTCAACATATTATTCTGTGGCAGCATTTGAATGCCAGCACCAAGTACTGATATTATTTTGAAGGATACATACCAAAATTAGTGGGGAGCAAGGGTGGGATTCTACTGGTTTGGACCCGTTCGGGCGAGCTCCTTTCTCAGAAGATCATCTGGAAGCAAACCAGTTCGCTGCGATGAACATGTGGGCCCACTGACCTGACCCTACTCTTCCCTGTGCTTTATTTCCTTTTTTAAGAGCACAGCTGATTCATGCAGCAGAGCAGTTTGCTGTGCCTCAGCTGTTTTATTTATTCACAGGGACTGATGTAGAAGGTATTAGAGCTTTTAAAAATGCAGAGCTCGCACAGAGCACACGATCACCAAACCAGTTGTCATACTGGTGAAATCCCACTCCGTGAGTGTGTGTGTGTGTCACAATGCTTTTAGGACTATGTTGATACGTATTACTTCAAGTTTGACTATAAATTTCTGAGTCCCAAGTGTACAAGTAAAAATGTCTTGATTTTACAGTCTCAAAATATTTGCTAGAACAAAGAGATAGCCCAGGTAACACAGTACTTTTGCATTTATGTTAGACTTTCTTTCATTATATAAATAAAAATACTTCTCACCCCTATGGGTGGTATGTGTCTTCCTCAATCTCAGGACCTCTACCAGAGACTGGGAGTTCAAAAGTTTTACACAGTATCTTAGATGTTTATAACATTGGATTCTAACATTGGACATAGAGCTCTGATGTTGTACCTGGGATCTGTTAAAGCCACTCTCCCAGCTTATGAGTCACAGCCCGAAGTGTTCCAAGCATCATTTTAGGACCACTTTGACCTTTACTTTCCACATCCTCTCCAGTTCTTCCTACTTTTCCTAGTACTTCTCCAACTTCTGATATTCCTTCTTCATGTTGTTGCTATCACTTGGCACTGCTACATTACTGTATCACCACTACTGTCTTCTCCTCCTTGTCTGTTACCACAATGGTTGCTTGACAAGTAGCTGCCTATCTGTCTGGATCTGAAAGTCCCATAGGATCTCAGCCCTCTTATTCTTCATGACCTTCTGTGGGATCTCCCATCTGAACTTGGGAGGATCTAACCCACATATCATGCAGATATTCCTGTACACAATCCCAGGTTATGCTGTTTAATGCATGCTCTTCCTGCACTATATAGAGGCAACTCTAAGATCTCATCAAATTCTGCTTTCTACATGCATTTCATTATAAGTGCCATTCCCTTACTCTGGTAGCCTTGATATGGCAAATGATTATATCACTCCATTTAGAGAAGTGTCTTATACTTTTTATAAGTAAATTATATATGTATTTAAAGAATCACAGTCAAATAAAAATAATTTGTAATCATAGTTGTGCTGGTATTCCATTTAAAAATGCAGTGATCATACAAAGTTAAAAGAACTGTAGTCATGAGTTTTATCATTATAGAATCTTCATGGGCTTTCTGATTATGATCTCAAGCTTCATGATTATAGAATGTAAAAAAAAACTCAGAACTGGTCACGATCCAAGTTCAAGTCCATAGAATCATAAATTCTGAAAATTCTGGCAACCATTCATGATCTCTGTTGAATACAAGAGTCCAAATAAAAAATTCTAGGGAGATTGCAATCTAGTTTTGCCTCTGAGCACATCCAAGAAGGGAGAGTTGATTACATTTGTAGGCAGATGGATCCATTGTCAAATCATTGTTCGTGTCAATAAATGCTTTGTAATATTCAGAACCTGCTTTCTTAAAACTTAAATTGGTTATTGTATGTCTTACTTTTGGACATTTTTCTACATTTTCTCTATTTCTCTATTTCTCTATTTTTCTTTGTTGTATCATCGGGGTGCTTGAAAAGTGCTATACTATTCTTTCTGTTCTTATATTAACAATCTCATCATTATTTTGATTGCCAAGAGTCACAAAAGAGAACACTAAACAAATAATTATTGTCTCCAGCCTAAACATGCCTAATCTCTTGAATATCTCTTCATATTTATATTTGCCTGACCATCCTTTTACTTTGTTGAATCTATTTCCAGTTTGTCTAAATATTTTTTAATGTGGGTATTCACAAATAATACTATAATGCTGGGGTCTGAATAATGAAAAATAAATTTAAATTTCCCATTATTTAAAATTCCACTTTTCTTCCTGCAGCTAAACTGTTTTTACCATTTTGCAACTGCCTCACAATACTGATTCATGTAATTTGGAATTAAATAATGAGAGAACAGTTAAGAGAACTAGGTATGTCTAGCCAAAGAAGAGAAGCGTTAGGGTGACATGATATCTGTCTTCCGGTACCTGACGGGTTGTGATAGAGAAGAGGGGGTCAATTTATTCACTATAGCACTTGAGGGCAGGACTAGAAGGAATGGGTGGAAGTCCATTAAAATCCAACTGGGAACAGAGAAGAAATTTCCTGACAAGTGAGAACAATTAATCAGTAGAACAACTTACTTCCCAGAGTTGGAGGTTTTCAAGAAAAGATTGGGCAACTATTTATTCAGGATGGTATAAAGTCTCCTATCTTGGGCAGAAGGTTGGACTAGAAGACCTTGAAGGTCCATTCTAGCCCTATGATTTTATGTTAGTTGGATGTTATGTTACATTACATTACAAGATAGGTGTAGAATGAAAATTCAAATATTTATGCACACATTCCTTGCGCATCTTGTATTGCAACTAAATAAATCTGGGAACTTCATACAGTACTCCACCCATAAGAATGTTACCTTAATGTTGCAGCTGACAAAGCTGCAACTGGCTATTAAAAAACTTTTTGTGAAAAATTTCTCCTAATTCACATGGCGTTTATACGACCATAAACATTCTTTCTAAAGTTGGAACAAAAGTATTTTCGTAGCACGACCGATGAAGAATAAAATATTGGAACCCCATCTTTTCAGTCCCAAGTGTGCTCGCATTTCTGAGCCAAAATCCATATATAGCCAAGGCAGATTTCAAAGAGGAAGCAGAGCCAGGACACAATTAAATTAAATGTAAACTTGTTTCTTATAAAAAATTAAATAATAATAATTAGATACAGTTAGCGTAATTATTCTCCATGCAGTATTTTTCTCTCATATTTAAGACTGGAATTTATCAATAACTTTTGAAATTATTAAATCTCTACTGCCTATGACCATTTTAAAGTGTGTTGCATCTTCTTATCAATTTTTCAGCAGTTATGTTTAATTGTAATTATTGTTGTTATTATTATTAATATAATAATGATTACGTTTTATGCCATCTGGCTTCCAGCAACTCTGGGCAGTTAAGATGATCTTTTAAAAAATCATCTTAGTATACTTATTACTTAAGTAAAACCTCTGTGTATTATGCATTTATTACTAGTTTATAAAGTATGAAATCATTATAGACTATATAAAACGCACTTCATTTCCATATTGCTGCTATTTTTCAGTTCCACTTTAAGAGCAAAATGCCATTTAAGAGCATAGTTTCCAGTTCCAGAACAATCTTCTTCCTGAAAAGTGCCCATCATCTGGCACTATTAACACACAATATTGACTCTGTATTTAGTCTGCAACTACCTTTTAGAGAATGACTTTCCACTGCTTATCCATCTGACCTGTGATTGATTGATTGATTGAATTCATTTAAATGCCACCCATCTTATTAGCCAAGTGACTCTGTATGTCTTACATCACAATGTGCGTCTTTTTCAACCTTTTTTCCAATGTTTTGCTCCCTTTCTGGTACATACATTGGAACATAATAATAAAAGGGTGTTCCAGTTATGGATTGACAAAAAGTTACCAGTGCTACTAAAAGGAATTGTGCATAGTTTTTGATTTTTGAAATTTTCTATGAGATAATACTGAAAAGGAAACAAGAAACATATATTACTTAGCAATCTATACAAACAGACCTTCCAAACCAAATAAAATCATCAGCAAAATAGAAGTAATTTTTTTTAAGATGCTTCTTGCAGTTCTGCATCTGAGACTCAGAGCGCCGCTATTGGCCCAGAAAGGAGCTGGAAATCTAATGGGGCTTCCTGCCTTCTGACTATCCAGTCACCAAATACAGAGCAGTCAAAGAGCAGGATTGAGGGACACTCACCGACCATGGCAGCGAAAAGAAAATCACTGCAGTGTAGATAAAACTCAGGAGAATCCCAGGACCCTCTTGATACTTTCTTTCCAATGGGAATTTAAACTGCTCAGCTTACTGGATTGCACAAAGCAGTTTTCATCGCAGTTGGGATGGACGGCAGGAGCAAAGCTGAGAGCAGATCTGTAAAAAGGCAAGTACGTCTCCTCTTCTTATTGTCTTTCATCTGCCAGACTGTCTCGGAGCACCTTCGCTATTCAATTCCAGAGGAAATGGGAAAGGGTTCCATTGTGGGGAATCTTACCAAGGATCTGAAACTGAGTGCTGCAGAAGTGGGAAATCGCAACCTGCACATCCTTTCTTTAGGCAACAAGCAGTACTTCTCCATCAATGCTGAAAATGGGAATCTGTATGTAAAAGACAGGATTGACAGAGAGGAAATCTGTGGGGAAACTGCACTCTGCCCCATCAGTTTTGAAGTGGTGAGTGCAAACCCCATGGACATATTTTACATAACAGTAGAGATCCAGGATATTAATGACAATGCACCACATTTCTTAAAGGGTGATATCAAACTAGAGATAAGTGAATCCTCTTTACCAGGAGCCACATTTCCACTCGAACAAGCAGAAGATCCTGATATTGGAACAAATTCTCTCCAGGATTATCATCTAAGTATTAATGAGAATTTCATACTTGAATTTAGACTGGTGGAAAACAGAAAACAATATCCAAAATTAGTGCTAAAGAAACAGTTAGATCGCGAAAGTGAAAGAAGCATTAATTTAACACTTACTTCTGTTGATGGTGGTAATCCAACAAAAACTGGAACAGCCAAAATATGGATCAGGGTCATTGATGCCAATGACAATGCACCCATCTTCAGTCAAGAACTTTATTTGGTCAGCCTAAAAGAGAATGCATCAAAAGGATCTACTGTAATACAGGTGAAAGCTACAGACAAAGATGAAGGTTCCAATGGTCAGATTAATTATTCCTTTAGTAACATTGCTGATAGTGTGCAGCAAAAATTTGAGTTAGAGCCACATTATGGAATTGTAACAATAAGGGAAGAGGTAGATTTTGAGGAAATAGAGAAATACACAATGGTGATAGAAGCAAGAGATGGAGGTGGCTTAGTAGCACACTGTAATGTTGAAATAAAGCTACTAGACGTGAATGACAATGCCCCAGAAGTAATTCTCGCCTCCTCATCCAGAGAAATACCAGAAAACTCTCCATTAGGAACATTGGTAGCCCTCATCAATATAAAGGATAAAGATTCAGGGGATAATGGGGAGGTCAATTGCCATTTACAGAATGCCTCCCCATTCAAAATAGTATCAGCAGCTAATGGCTACTATAAGCTGTTGACAGATGGTCCCCTAGACAGAGAAAGCACCCCAGCATACAATCTTACAATCACAGCCACAGACAAAGGTACAGCCCCTCTTTCTACACAGAAAACCATCTCACTGGAGATTTCGGATATCAATGATAATGCCCCTACCTTTGAGAAATCCTCATACACCATCTTTGTGGCAGAGAACAATCCTGCTAGCTCCTCCATCTTCAGCATCAAAGCTGTAGACCCTGATCTTGGACGCAATGCTAGGATCACCTACTCCATCCTCACTAGCAAAATAGAGGCGCTACCTCTCCCGTCTTACCTCTCCATTAACTCAGAAAGTGGCACCCTCTATTCTCAAAGATCCTTTGACTTTGAGCAACTCAGGGAGTTTGAGGTACAGGTGAAGGCTGAAGATGGAGGCTCCCCACCTCTCAGCAGCAATGCCACATTGAAGGTGTTCATCCAGGACCAAAATGATCAAAGCCCTCAAATTCTGTATCCTTCTCCAGGAGCAGAAGGTTCAGCCTCCTTTGAGATGGTGCCTCGCTCGGCAGAGATGGGGTACCTGGTTACAAAGGTGGTGGCTGTGGACACCGACTCTGGACACAATGCCTGGCTCTCTTATCATCTACTGCAAGCCACTGAGCCGGGGCTCCTCACAATTGGTGCCCACACTGGTGAAATCAGGACATTGCGGACACTTCTGGAAAGAGATGCTCTGAAGCAGAAACTAGTGGTCTTAGTAAAGGATAACGGGCAGCCCCCGCTCTCTGCTACAGTCAGTCTCAATCTGATTTTTGCTGAAAACTTCCAAGAGGCACTGCCAGAAATAAATCACCAAGCCACGGATTCAGAGCAACAGTCTGAGCTCCAGTTCTACCTAGTGCTGGCCTTAACTTTGATCTCCTTTCTGTTCCTCTTGACTGTAACTCTGGTCATTATGATGAAACTCCGACAGTCAGGGAATCTGAAATTTCTTCCATGCTTTGCTCCCATTCCCCATTCAAGCAATGCCATTATATTCCCACCAAATTATGAGGAAGGGACTATTCCTTATTCCTATCAGCTCTGCTTATCCTCTGAGTCCAAGATACATGAAATTACTTTTCCAACTCCTAAAGTTCAAGCTGCAGAATATATTCCACGCAACCAAAAATATGATATGCTTTTGGCAAGCAACGGAGGCAATATCCCAAATTCTGAGATGGATAAAACTGATTTGGTGAGTTCTTTTTATTCGTACTGATTTTGTACCCTTAACTTTCCTTTAAAAGATTCTCAATAAATGTTTGATTCTATGATTTTGCATATACTTTCTGCTTTACCTATTGTTTGCTCATTGGTTTACTTTACTCAAGAGTCTCCTTCCAATTGAAAATATATTTGCTAGTTGTGTTAAGTCAAACTTTTATGTGAAACTCAAATCAACGCAGTTTTGTGGTTTTTGCATAGAAGTTTCAAGTTTAGTGAAAGTTCAAATAACATGCTTTGAATGAAATAACAAATTAAATGGGAAAAAATAATATTCAAATATGAATAGTGAATGATCAATATGTGATGCTTCTTCAGTAGTTGTTGCTGCAATAGTAGCAGTAATAATTTGCAGAAAGCATTTCAGCATTCAGAACAGTACACATAATTATTTAGAAGAGATAATATGAACCAAGAGCATATGCTGGTGTTTAGTTATGAAAAGTATATAAGTATAGTTTTACACTTTATCAAATGCCTCTGACTAAATTGTTACCTGTCTCAAACTACCTCTGCACTGCACATATTAATGCACCACAGTTATATCTGAAGTATGAACTATTTTGACAAATCTGGAAGTGACACCATTATAAATTAAGCTATGAAAAAGCAAATTATAGCTGTTCCTTAAAGTCTATTCTCCAATTTCAAATGAATATAAGCACAAAAGACAACTTTTTAAAAGCTGAGTTTTCTTCTTACTTCCTAATACATTTTCTGATGAAGTTGTGAGAGCCACTTACAATTTTAAAGTTAAAAAGGAAAAACAGAAGAATGCCAGTAACATGCTTCATCAAATCACTGTTGAATTCCTGTGAAATAACAAATTACTTCTACAGCCAAAGAAGTCCAATAAAAAGTACAAATAGCAACCATAATGAATGGAAATTGATCATTCATGTTGCATGCTAAAACATAATAAAACCATAATTATTCCCTTTTTCAGCAGTGGCTCAGTGGCTAAGATGCTGAGTTTGTCAATCAGAAGGTCGGCAGTTCAGCGGTTCGAATCCCTAGCACCGCATAATGGAGTGAGCTCCAGTTACTTGTCTCAGCTTCTGCCAACTAGCAGTTCGAAAGTACATAAAAAGTGCAAGTAGAAAAATAGGGACCACTTTGGTCTTAAGATAACAGTGGTCCGTGCCCCTTCGGCATTTAGTCATGCTGGCCACATGACCATAAAAACATCTTCGGATAGCACTGGCCTTTTTCGCTTAGAGATAAGCACTGCCCCTAGAGCTGGAAATGACTAGATGCAAGTGCGGGGGAACCTTTACCTTATGTCACTGGAACTCTCATTTCCCATGGTTTGCTGAGGCAGTTATCATCAATTATTTGAAGCCCCCCTCGTGCATGCAGATATGACTTTATGTCAGTCTACATCTCCTGTGGGCATAAGGCTTGCCATTGGTTGCTTCCTGCATAAGTTATAGGCTTAATTAATTAATGCTCTTGCCAGATCTTATATTTGAGGCTGATTTCAACAGTGTTATTGTAATGTAGATACTGATGAGTCAATATGAAATGCTTGCCTCGATCTCTGTTCTTCTTTTGACTGTATTGTTTAAATTATTAAAAGGGACCAGTTGTTTCAAATATTCCATTTAGTCAAGACAATAGAAACTATGCTCGCAGCCTCACTATTTATATCAATATAACCCTAAATGAAACAATCAAGGATGTACTATTCAATACTTGCCTATTAATTGCCTATATTGTGAACCAGAGGGTCATTTCTTGTTGCTAAGCCAGAGTCCTCTCCTCTGTCTTTGAATCTGTAGAAAGCTGGTTTGAAATTTGAAATTTGATGTTCCAATTACAAGTCATATCTTGCTTCTATTGAGTCACTGTACTTATTTATTTGTATCCACATGGTAATGGCCAAGTGGAAACTATGGAATACGTACTTTCCCATTGCACATACTCTAGAGATATCCATAGCTTATTCATTGACCCTATTACTCCTAAGAGTACAAGGCCGTCTTTTATATCAAGTTATTATGGTAATTTTAAATAATGGACAATTACTACTAATGTAGACACATTCTTTGCAACTACACATAAAATATGACTAGAATTAATATAGTATTAGTAAATGTTAAGTTTGCTAGAAATATTCTATATTTATAATTTAATCTCAGTACCTAATACTATTATTGTAATATTATTGTAAGCTATGTTTACTAACACATCTTTTAACTAGATTAATTATCATCCCAGTATCTTAAGAGTTTAAGTTAATTTAATTATTTTAAACTAATTAAATGTTAGTAAATTTTAAAGCAGCTTGTAGATCTTAGAATTGTAGACTTCTTAATTGATACTTTTAACTGTATAGATTTTAGTCTGTTGTTTTACATAAATTTCAGACCTGCTTGTACTTTTTAATTTACTGTACAAAGTAGGTTCTGTACAATTCTGTACAGTACTGTAGATGGTAAACACATTTAAGACTACTAAAATCTAATATTATAGTTACAAAATTGCTGGATTACTTTTGTATTGTCTATTTTACACATTAAGCTAGATAAATAAAATACAGAACTGACCAATCACTTAATTTTCCTCCAAGGCAATAGGAAACAAAAAGTTTTTTTAGGCTTTGGCTTATACTCAGTTGTAGTACATTCACCACTATACCGTTTTATTATACTCAGTTAAAACAATAAATATACTTGAAGCTACGTTTCAAACCAAGAAAGCTCTGCATACAAGGCAAAAGCAATAAAAAATAAATTTGGTGTAATACATGCAACCGATGTTATTCAGGAAAAAATGCAGGGATCTGCTTCTGTGAAATTACCTCAGTGCAGGGATGGTCTTGAAAAAAATGAAGCAGAACAGGCAATATCTAAGGCAATAACCAGAACCAGAAAACACTAGTTTGAAAATAGAATAAAGTGGTAAGAAGGTTTTATTTATAGTGGTGTAGATACTATCTCTCTGTTAATACATCTTAAGACTGCATTGGCTCTTTTGGCAGTTGCAGCATACTGCTGGCTCTTACTTAGGTAATGGTCCACCAGGACACCAAGATCTCCCTCTATATGTTATTGACTTGGCTTCACAAGTCTGTACTTTGAGACCCCCTGCAATTTCTCCTCAGCAACCACTGTTGAATTTTCCAAGATATGCAAGACAAAATGAAAAAAGCTCTAATTTTCCCCATGTGGATAAGTGAAGTCCAAGAGCAGATTCACTATACAATATCTGAGGAAATGACAAAAGGTTCTATTGTGGGGAATCTTGCTAAGGATCTGGGGCTGAGGAACAAAGAACTGGCAAAACGCAATGTGCATGCAGCCTTGGTGGATGATATGAAATATTTTGGAATTAATACAGAAAATGGAAATTTCTATATAAACAAAAATATAGACTGGGAAAAATATGTAGTAAAATTCTGCTTTGCTTGGTTAATTTTGAAATAGTGATTGAAAATATTCTGAATATTTTCCATGTAAGCATAAAAAATCCAAGATATTAATGATAATGCCTCACAGTTCCTTAATGCCACTATCAACTTGGAAACAAGTGAAGTTACTTTGCCAGGCGCCAAATTTCTTCTTGGAAGAGCTGAAGATGCTGATATTGGAATAAATTCTTTACAGAATTACCAGCTCAGTTCCAATCCATATTTCATTTTAGAAGTAGAAGAGAGTCAAGATGGAAATAAATTTGCAGATTTAGTTCTACAGAAACCTTTAGATCGTGAAAGTCAAGATTCTATATTTTTGATTCTTACAGCAATAGATGGAGGTGAGCCTAGAAAAAATTCTACAGTGAAAATATTAATAAACATTACTGATGCCAATGACAATCCCCCATTTTTATTCAAGAGGTCTAGAGAGTTGGTCTGACAGAAAATGCTCCTATTGGAACTACTGTGCTCAAGACTTCTGTTTCTGATGATGATGAAGGTATAAATGCTCAAATCAGGTATCGTTTCAGCAACTTACCAACAAATGCCCAAGAAAAATTTTGTATGGATCCAATCAAAGAGATGATTACTCTCATTAAAACATTAGATTTTTGAAGAAGCCAAAGAATATATTATAACAGTGACAGCAAAAGATGGTGGAGGATTAGTAACACATTGTCAACTACAAATACAAATTGTAGGTGAGAATGACAATTACCCAGAGATAACAGTGGTTTCCTTATTTACCCCACTTTCTGAAAATTCTAGGCCTGAAACTTTAATTGCTCTTATAAATGTTAAAGATAAAGATGCTGGTGATTATGGAAATATAACTTGTTATTTACAAGATGCTTTGCCATTCAAGATTCTTTCATCATCCAACAATTATTACACTCTCCAGACAGACAGACTCCTGGACAGAGAAAAAGATTCTGACTATAATATTGCAATCACAGCAACTGACAAAGGAACCCCTCCACTGGGAACACACAAAACCATAATGCGGGGGATCTCTGATTATCAATGACAATGTTCCTGATTTTGAGAAAGTTTCCTACAGCATCTATGTGCCAGAGAACAATTTTTCACCAGAAGAATTATGCACCAGAACTCACAGATCACATATTCAATCCTCACCAGCAACACTGAAGAACTTCCCATCTCCTCCTATTCATTCTGAGACCGGCATCATTTTTGACTATGAGCAGTTCAGGGAATTCCAGCTGCAGGTGAGGGCCCAAGATGGCGGGAGTCCCCCTCTCAGCAGCAACATCACAGTCAAGGTGTTTATCCTGGATCGGAATGACTACAGCCCCCAGATCCTATCCCCTTCACCAGACTCCAAGGACTCTGCCCTCTTTGAGATGGTCCCTCGTTCAGTCGAGGCAGATTATCTGGTAACAAAGGTGGTGGCTGTGGATGCTGATTCTGGACACAACGCCTGGCTCTCCTACCAGCTGATTCAAGCTGTAGAACCAGCCCTCTTCACTGTTGGCTCCCATATGGGTGAGATCAGGACAGCAAGCACTTTTATGGAGAGAGATGCTGTGAAACAGAGACTGGTCCTTTTGGTGAAGGATAATGGACCACCGACTCTCTCAGCCTCTGTCACTCTGAACCTGGTGTTTGCTGAGAACTTTCAGGAGGCCCTTCCGGAGATGAAAAACCAGCTGAGCAATTCAAATTTCCAGTCTGACCTACAATTTTATTTTCATTGGCCTTACTTTGATTTCATTCTTATTTCTGTTCACAGTGATTCTGGCTCTTATGTTGAAACTCTGGCAGTCAGGGAATCCTAGTTTCCTGCAATGTTTTGGCCCAGTCCCACATATTAAGACTGGTACAATATTTCCTTCAAATTTTGAAGAAGGGATGTTGCCTTTTTCCTACCAATTCTGCCTTTCCTCTGTATCCAGAAAGAATGAGTTTGTTGTTCTGACACCAAATATTGCTGAGAATGTTCTTTGTGATTTGTGATTTGTCCAGTTTATTAAAAAATTGCTGCATCTTTTGCAGAGGTTGGAGGAAACAATTTACCTTGTGAGGTGAGATAAAATAGAAAGGTAAACTTCTTACTCTTTGTTTTAGCACAGTGCTAAATGGATATCTATATTTTATTTGTAGTTACCAACTCTTTTAGTTGCATAAATCTGTTTTAGATATATTTATCTCTCTCCATAGGTTGTGCAATAATGAATTTCATTTAATATACAGTACATTTAATATTGATTCCGAAGGCACATTTTCACTGATTTATTGTCTGTATTACAATGTTTATTAATAAACAAACATCTGTGCATATTACATAAGTGATGTTCTTCATAATGTGTATGTCTAAGAAAAAGATAAGAAGTTTGATTGCTTTGAGGCAGCATGTTTTCAAGAGATAACTGTTGTTTTACTATCTAATAATAAACATTTAAGTGAATCATGTTTAGGAAAATGGATAAATGAGGGTTAGAAAAATATATTGTGAATATCTGCAAAATTTTATTTTCTTTGGATATTTATTGAATTTTAGATTTCTTTTACTCTTTGATCAAATGTGAGTAAGAGAGCAATTTACATGTTCCATTCTAATGCATTGCTGAATCCTTGAGCTTTTAAAAATTGATCCAAGACTGTTCAACAATCATAAATATATATAACGTTATGCTTGTTTATTTGTCTAATTAACTCATTATTCTGCTCAAATAGTACATGAGGTTTAGTACAAAGCATAACACATACAAAGGTAAGTTTGCATAATGTTTCTGTATGCTTTCTTACAAAACTGCAACAGGATTTAATATGAGTAAGAGAGTGAAATAGTTAAAAATGTGCCAATACCAATGTAAAGGTCAACTTTCATTTCCATAATTGTGGAATTGTGAGACAAATTCATCCTTCAAAGCACAATACACTTTCTAGTTATATTTCTAAACTATGTTAAAGTCAGTCTTGCATCAATAACTGGGAAAATTCTAGAGAGTTCAATCCATAAACTCGAAGATTTCTATGAGTAGAAGTCAGCAGAGATTTATTAAGATATGTCAGACTAAATTTAGCTCATGTTTTAATCTGTAATTTTTTTAGTAGATTGTGGGAATGCTGTAATAGATCAGGGGTGGCAAACTCACAGCCTGTGGGCCAGATGCGTCATGCACTGGCCACATCCACACCTGGTTTAGCGAGGGGGGGGGAGTCACGATACGTCATGTGATGCTACCATGATGATGCGACTTTGACACCCTGCTGTAGATATAATAATATTGTGTGTGTGTGTTTTCTTGGATACTTTTCTTGCAAAGTTTAACATACTCCAGTTTATTAGTGAAATTTCTGATATTTTTCATTGCCCATAGTTTTTTCATTAAATCAATAGTTTCATCAGAGATTGTTGACTGTCCAGTGGTACTATAGATGTAGCAGATTCAAAGATGTTTTTGATTATTTTGTTTATTTTGGTCTGTAATGTTCATCTCTTCCAAAACTTGCAATAGAGCAAAGTAATTTGTTAGATTAATCTCAAAATCGCTGTTCTCTAACAGCTTATCACTCTCTATTTTTGTTTTTTGTGATGTCTTTATCATGTTTGTATGCTCTTTTCAATAGTCTATCTTCAGTTTAGCTTGTATCATTCTATGATCATTTATAATGTTAAAATGATTGATGACAGTACAATTGTAGAATATAGTTTTATCACTTGACATGATGTAGTCAATTTTGCTTGTGTACCCAGAAGGACTCTTCCACATCCATTTTCTGCTGGCTTTTTTCTTGAAAAATGAGTTCATGGTATAAAGTTCCTATCCTTCGGCAAAATCTACTAGCCTGTTGCCTCTATTATATCATTCACCGCTTCCAAATGGGCCAGTCACTTTTTCTCCAAGCATTGCCTTGCCTTGCCTTGCTTTGCAGTTTTGCAGTTTTCAAATCCCAATTTAAAGACCTCAGTGCAATATTTGCATACAACAGACCCAGTTTCTTTTGTGATTTGCATGAGTTGTGTAATGATCTCATTTGTATCTATTTGCATCATTTCTATTATGTCATTTCCCAAATGACATAAATCCCCACCTTATGTCACTGGACATTCTATGGACATTCCTGAATAAGGAACATTCCCCTCCTCTGCAGTTGCACTGTAACTTCATAGATCTCTGACAAGATCTGTGCAACCATTTTTCTTCAAATTTTGAAGAAAAACTACTGTGATTCTGATAACTAATCTTGGAATGCTTAATTTCTTTAAAAGTTATGCCTGAGGGTGAACGTTATAGACAAAAGCCACAGAAACCTATGAAATGGGAGTATGTAATTCCTGCTTTTTCTTATAACCACTCTAAAACTTCAAAATTTGGTTTGAAGGTGAGGTGGGTATGATTTCTATTCTTAACATGGCAAATTATTAATTCCTCCTTGTTATGTATTTTTAGATTTTACCTCCAGATTTATCCTCAAATTAACTTCAGCAATAATACAGCTCTTTTCTACCTCCCTATTACCTCAATAAATAGCGAATTTCCCTGTTCTCCACTTTGCATGTCTTTTTAAAATGACACAAAGAATTTTGTTAGCAATGGGTTAACATCTTTGTTTCAAAAGTAATATGTTCTGATAAAATGAATATAACTTGGTAACTTGGACTTTTAGAAACATTGCCTAAAGTTCTTCAAAAGGTCTTAAGTAAATTTAAGTAGAAGAATGTCCCTGTATGTGATTTTTTTTTTCTTCCATCCATTTTTATCCAATTCTTGGAGGCTGCCTAAACAAGTCCCTGCAGTTTTCTTGGCAAGATTTTTCAGAAGTGAATTGCCATTGTCTCCTTCCTACAGCTAAGAGAAAGTGACTGTCCCTAGGCTACCTAGCTAGCTTTGTGCTTAAGGTGAGGCTAAAACTCATGGTCTCCCTATTTTTGAAATAGGAAACACAGTAGGAAAATATTTGAAAGTTCTTGCTAAAAATAAAATTAAATATAGCATTATTTGAATATTATTGAGGCAGGGTGATCTGGAATCTTAGTAGACAACTAGTTAAATATGAGCCAGCAGTGTGCAGCGGCAGCCAAAAAAGCTAACACAATCCTAAATTGCATTAACAGAGGGATACAATCAAGATCAAGCAAGGTACTAATGCCACTTTATAAAGCCTTAGTAAGATCCCACCTAGAATACTTCATCCAGTTAGTGAACTAGTCTAGTGAAGAGAAGGACCAGGGGAGACATAATAGCAGTCTCACAATATTTGAGTGGCTGGCACACAGAGTAAGGGGTCAACCTATTTTCCAAGGCACCTGAAGGCCAGACTAGGAATAATGGATGGAAACTTATAAAGGAGAAATTCAATCTAGAAATAAGGAGAATTTTTCTGACAGTGAGAAAAATCAACCAATGGAACAGCTTGCCTTTGGAAGTTGTGGAAGCTTCATCACTGGAGGCTTCAAGAAGAGACTGGACTGCCATTTGTCAGAAATGGTGTAGGGTCTCCTGCTTGGATGGGGGATTGGACTAGATGATCTACAAGGTCCTATCCAATTCTGTTAATTTAATCTAATCTATCACCAACTCATAAATAAACTGAAGTGAACCATGAATTCCCAGAGTACGTGATAGAAGAGGGACTGAAAATAAAACTGCTAGTATCACAATGCTGCTATGGTCTATAAGAATCACTTCACTTGGAATAGTCCACAATTCTGATCTACCCATATGAAAAAAGATAAGAGCTGGGAATTGTGTAGGAAATAGCATTAAAACAGGAGTCTGGAGTTTGGAAGAAAAGCTAAAGAAATAGTTACTGTATCTAAAAATATGACTTAACCTGAATATGATAAAACTCTGGACATGATTTGGAAAAAGGAAAGCAATATATTTTTGTTTTAATTGATTAATTAGTGCTCAGTAGAAATTACTGTCAATAGTGTCAAGATACACAAAAAATATTATTGCCACAAAAGTCTTAACTATTTATAATATCCATATTCATAGTCTGCTTGCAAGGTTTTTTGAAGACATGTACTGTATATCCTATTATGGAAAATAAGGATACGCTATTTCTTCTCATTTACTGAATTTAGTATCTTTATTTTAAAATCCATCAATCAGAAGTCATGCTGACCACAGACCAAATGATAAATTGTTATTGAGAAATTATGATAGTTCATATAAATATCATCTACAAATACAAATTTCAAAGTTGCAAAATCAATTGTGCACGTGTATATTTTTTAAAAAGCAGAGCTGAGTAAAGCATGAAAGAAAGCTACAGAAAAAGGAAAAACACATGCTGTGGATATAGAAGCATTTAGTCATATCACAATACAACAAATCCTTAGCTTTAAATTGAAGATAAATGTTCTTGCAATGCTCTGTTTAAACCTCAAAGTGCCGCTGTTGGCCAGCACAGACTCCTAAAAAGAGTTCATGCTCAATATGTAGTTCTATCAATGATGTCTAGGAAAATAGAGACATACAGAGTCAGAGCTGATTTGCAGACTGAAGGAAAACGGGTTCAGGTGGTACAAGAATAAGGGCATTTTTCCTTGTTCAGATTTCATCTATTATCAAGACCATTTCACCTAATGACAATAAGTTTAAAAGAAGAAGAGGAAGGGTGATAGCTTATTATTGAAGAAGACAGATGGACACAAATGACAGAAAGAATGGCAAAGCATTCACAAGGCAAGTACTTATCTCACTATTCTTTTTCTTCCACTGGACTGTCTCAAAGCATATCGATTATTCAGTACCAGAAGAGATGGCAAAAGGCTTTGTTGTGGGGAATCTTGCAAAGGACATAGGATTGAATATAAGGGAAGTGGAAAAACAAAATGTACATCTAGTCTCTATTGCTAAAATGCACTACTTCAGCATCAGTGAAGAGAATGGAAACCTCTATGTAAATGAAAAGATAGATCGAGAAGTAATATGTGGGAAGGCTCCACTCTGTCTTCTTAGTTTTGAAGTTGTGGTTGAAAATCCTTTGAATGTTTTTCATGTAACTGTATCAGTTGAGGACATTAATGATAATGCACCATATTTCTTGGAAAACAACTTCAACTTCGAAATAAGTGAAACCACTTTTCCTGGAACTCGATTTCTCCTTGCAAAAGCTGAAGATCCTGACATTGGAAAGAATTCCCTCCAAAACTATGAGCTTAGCTCCCATCTTTGTTGTAATTTGGAGACTGGAGAGAGAAAAGATGGAAATAAATACACAGAACTAGTGATTAATAATCCATTGGATCGTGAAAGTGAACCATATATACATTTGATTCTTACAGCCATTGATGGGGGTGAACCAAGAAAAACCGGGACTGCCCATATATGGATTAATGTCACTGATGCCAATGACAACTCACCCATTTTCACTCAAGAACTCTATAAGGTCAGATTGGAGGAGAGTCTTCCAATAGGGTCCCCTGTGCTCCAGGTTATTGCTTCTGATAAAGATGATGGTACAAATGCCCAAATCAGATATCATTTTGGCAATATGCCTGGAAATAACCATCCCATATTTCATTTGAATCCAGTCAGTGGAAAAATCACACTTATGGCCCCCTTGGACTTTGAGGAAACTGCAGAATATACAATGACAGTAGTAGCAAAAGATGGTGGTGGCTTAGAAGCAAACAGCAATATTGAAATAAAAATATGTGATGAGAATGATAATACACCAGAGATAAACCTGGTCTCCTTATTTAGTTCTTTCTCTGAAGATACTCCACCTGAAACATTAATTGCTTTAATCAGTGCAAATGACAAAGATGCTGATGATAATGGAAAAGTTACATGTCATTTAGAAAATGATATTCCTTTCAAGATCCTGCCTTTTTCTAATAATTACTACAAGCTCCTAATAGATAGACCTCTGGATAGAGAAAGAATTTCTAAATATAATATTACAATCACAGCAACTGACAAAGGAACCCCTCCACTGAGTGCAAACAAAACCATCGTGCTGCAGATCTCTGATATCAACGACAATGCTCCTGCTTTTGAGAAAGCTTCCTACAGGATCTACGTGCCAGAGAACAATCCTTCTGGGGCCTCAATCTTCCAAATTCAAGCCTTTGATCCGGATCTGGATCAAAACTCACACATCATATATTCAATCCTCACCAGCAACATTGAAGAACTTCCCATCTCCTCCTATATCTCCATTCATTCTGAGACCGGCATCATCTATGCCCAGCGATCCTTTGATTATGAGCAGTTCAGAGAATTCCAGCTGCAGGTGAAGGCCCAAGATGGCGGGAGTCCCCCTCTCAGCAGCAACGTCACAGTCAGGGTGTTTATCCTGGATCGGAATGACAACAGCCCCCAGATCCTGTCCCCTTCACCAGACTCCAAGGACTCTGCCCTCTTTGAGATGGTCCCTCGTTCAGCCGAGGCAGATTATCTGGTAACAAAGGTGGTGGCCGTGGATGCTGATTCTGGACACAACGCCTGGCTCTCCTACCAGCTGATTCAAGCCACAGAACCGGCCCTCTTCACTGTTGGCTCCCATACGGGTGAGATCAGGACAGCAAGAACTTTTATGGAGAGAGATGCTGTGAAACAGAGACTGGTCCTTCTGGTGAAGGACAATGGACAACCGACTCTCTCGGCCTCTGTCACTCTGAACCTGGTGTTTGCTGAGAACTTCCAGGAGGCCCTTCCGGAGATGAAAAACCAGATAAACAGCTCAGAGGATCAGTCGGACTTACAGTTCTATTTGGTAGTGGCCTTAGCAGTGATGTCATTTTTATTCCTCTTGTCAGTGATTCTAGCCATTGCCATCAAACTGCGGCAATCAGGAAATTCCAGTTTCTTACCATGCTTTGCTCCTGTTTCCCATTCCACAGCTGGAGTCATATTTCCACCCAATTTTCAAGATGGGACTCTGCCTTATTCCTACCAGCTTTGCCTCTCCTCAGAATCCAGAAAGAATGAATTGATGTTCTTGACACCACATAGTCATGTTATTAAAAATACCCTTAATGGTGATAATAGTGTTCCTTTTGTAGGCAACAATGAAAATCAATTAAATTCAGAAATGGATCATGACATTAAGGTAAAATAATTTTATAATCATTTATTTTATTTAATATTCTATTAACTTTTTGTGCTATTGATTTTGTAAATTGGGGATCCAAGATGTACTGTATAGTTTTGTTTTTCATTTATTCAGTTAACTAAATAACTTCCAATTTGCCTACAGATTGCCTTTCACAAGCACTATGAAATCTAGCATCTATACTACTGGATTTAACAATTTAAAGATCCCTAGTAAACTGTTGTGGCAATACCTTTGTTAAATTATTGTTGTTTACAATTACATAAGTTGTGTACAATGGAAAAATGCAGACTTCTAAAAGGGACAGGGCATTGGATAATCCTGAATGGTATGTCTAAAGAGCAGCTACATTGCAATTTAATCCAATTCAGTTAAGATAATATCAATGTTGCCAGCAATCTTTCTCTCTGTTTCTTAAATTTTGAACATTAGATTCTTTACATAGTTTCTTTGTTCCTTCCATTAAACCTAATGGACATTATGGAAAGATTTTAAAAAGATTGTAAGCCCGTGAAAGAGAAATAAATCTCCCTTTAGATGCTAGGGAGCAAAACTACCACAGCAGGGCCAATAGCATCAGTGAAGGATATCAGATTCATAGCGCCATATTTTCTTTCATTTTATGTTGTAAATTTCAGCAAAATATATCTATCTCATCAAACTTAGGAACTTTAGGCTTGTGATAGAATCCCGGAAGCCAGAAGCTTTCTCAAGTTTTGTTTTGTTTTAAATCAGAGAAGTTTTCAATGCAGGGATAAAGAGTCTATTTGGATAGTGATACGAGTGGCATGTAAATTTAATAAATGATAAATAATATTTAAAAATTAACATTACTTTCTCTCTTTATTGCTTCCCAACATGCTGAAACCATAGTGTTGGAAAGCTTCAAAAAAGAGATGTAAGGAGCTAAGTAAGAGATATTTTGCACGCGTCTAAATGTGGAGAATATTTAGAACAGTTCTAGAGGTGTAATCTAGAATCCCCCTCATTGCTTGCAAGGAAAAGCAGTTCAAGCCTGGAAAGTTCTATTGATGGTTGGTTCTTGAGCACCAGACTCTATTCTTGTTCTTCTCCATGTATTTCTCCATAAATTATCATATTTATATAGTAACTAAATTTATACATTCAAATATGCTATATTTTAATTTATTTTCAACATTTCTATATAAATTATTGTAATTATTCCTAAATTTATATCCATAAGTCAAGAAAATCAGTTTTTTTACAAATATTTTGCCACCCCAAGCCTGTACTGTGGATTTTCAGTACAGAACCTGAAAGGCTTGGTAATGAACTGGTTCTTAAGATTTCAAAAGTTATAGTGCAGAAGGGCCTTTATTTCACCAGTGAAATAAAGACAAATTTGAATTTATTCCCCCCACCTGTGTGGGAGGGAGATTGGACTAGATGACCTACAAGGTCCCTTCCAATTCTGTTAATCTGTTAAAAAATGTACCAGAAGTGTCAAGATCATCCTAATGTATAATTATGTCCATTTTTAATACTAACTTCTTGTCCTTTATGTTTTTATGACAATAGATATTTCTATTCAAATTTCATGGGTAGTCACTATTTACTATACTGTAGACAACAAAACTATATATCAAATTGGCCACTGTTTTTGGTTAGGCATAGATATGTGCATGTAATTAGATTTTCTGTACTTGATTTCTAGGTCCAGCATGTACTATGGATTTTCTTGTAGTGTCAGTGTCACTTTCTCCATTATATTTCTCCTAAAGAAAATGAAATTGTTGGCAAAAATGTTCATAAGTATGTTATACAGCTTAATTCTAAAAAACTACTCATTCTTTCTCATTCTTTAGGCAAAACTATTCTATATATCGAGATTATATATGGGAATTCAATCACTGTTAAATCAAGATACTACAAATTGAAATTCATAATTAAGTCTTTTATTTTTATTATAATGTAGATTCTTCAACAGATATATTCTAAATTTTAAGGCTTTAATTTCACAAATATAGTTTCAATGGGACTTAGTTTTTAATGATAATATTTTCATATGCATTCTTGGGACTAATTCCAATTTATTTCATAAAGTTCTTTAAATCAAATTCTTGATACATAAAATAAAAATCAGAATGAAGATAAATGAACTGGTAGAGAACAATTGTGTGAAGTTATCAGCTGTGACTTCAGGACTAAGAAATGGAATGAAAAATTAATCTGCAAAATTTAGCAGCTTCAGAGTATGAAATGTGGAAAAACTAAAAACAGACCAAACATTTCAGTTGTAAGACACTATCAGTTGAACAACACATATTTTCACTTTCTGGCAGCTCTCTGTCAGTCTTCAGCCACAAATCTCCTTGGTATTTCTTAACAAAATAGAAACAATAATAGCAAAATGTTTTTAAAACCACAAAAGAGAAGTTATTGTTTTATTTCTGTTTATTAACATCTACCAAGTCAATCTATTCCCTCATTCCTCAAGAAACAGAAAAAGGTCTTTGATAGGAAACTGCAAAGGATTTTGCACTGCAAATGAAGAAGATAACTGATTATATCATCCACTTTGTTTCTTCAAGCAAGTCTCCACATTTTGCTTTGGACTATTAGAATGGCGCATCACAAGGATAAGGAAGAGAAATGGGCTCAAAGAAGCGAGTGTAGCTTCAATTGTGAGATTATAGCTACATATTTGATTAAAAATTAAAGAACTGAAGTAGAATTCACTGATATTAATGATCATGCTCCTACCTTCCAGTCAGAGAAGCTGAGAATACAATACCGGGTTCCAAAGTTCCATTGTTAGACGCTCAAGATCCTGCTTTAGAAGACAATTCTGTGCAGGTGCACAAAATCAAATGTGGAGAATATTTCTTTCTGAGTATACAAACAATTTTGTTATAAATATATTGAAATATACAAACAATTTTGTGATAAACAATATATTGAAAAATCACAGTCAAAGCTTCTGAAATATTCCACATGAATGCAAATGGGGGAGAAATGAAAATTGTAGGAAATTAAGATTATGAAAATTCTGTACATTATAGCATTGATGTTCAAGTTCTGGATGATGAAGATTTATTGGACAGATCAACCCCTATTGTGTTATAGATCATTTCCATCCCTAAAAATCCTCCATCCATAATTGTGATAATTGTGTGTTCCAAGCCAGATCTTTATCCTCGGAAACAAGTGGTAGTCGCTTGGTGCAAGATCGGGGCTGTAGGGCGGATGAGGAAAAATCTCCCACTTGAAAGCATTCAGGACTTCTCGAGTGCTGTAGTTCAGCCATTTTTAAACTTAATGCACCATTGGCGCACTCCACCTTCAGTGATGATGTTGTCCCTGTACACTTCACACAGTTGCCGAAAAATTTCAATTGGTTTATGGTTTTTTGCCAACAAAAACCTTATCACTGATCGCACCTCATAACTCGCGGGATTTTCAATTGCAGCACACATTTCAAACATTTGTTGTGAAATAACAGGCAACAATACAAACTTCCCACTAGCACGACTAGATGCAGACTGAGCGGCGGACGCACAGACCAAAGATGGCCACGCTAGCTCCGACCCTTCTTGCTACAGACGAAAATGTAATCTATTTTGTGGATAGCCCTCGTATCTATAAAGGTGGTATGAGATTTGCAGATACTATGTAAAGTTCTAATGTAAGGTTTGATAGAGAGTCCTGACCTCTCTTTCAATAAGAAAAATAAAATAAGCAAACTAAAAAATAAAATAAAATATAAAATAACCTGGACAGCCATTGAATGCGGAAATAAACTTTGTAAACAGAGATTCTTCTCCATCTATTAAAAAGAATAACAGATATTGCCATTAATAGAAGTTGGGTGAAGGAGGAAACAAACAGAGCATAATATAACTACAGTGCACAATCTTTTCAAATGAATCCACTGATGAGCATTCATTAATTTGGCTACAAAGAATGAAATCAACATTTGATCAAAATCAGTCATGCTCTTCTAAAAATAGGATCATGTAAGATCAATTAGCATAGGAAAAATGTGGAAAGTACTAAGTCACCCATTGCTGAAATACTGGTTGTCTTTAAAAACTACTGCAAATAATATTATATTTAGCAAGATATCTCTAAATATTATCTTGAGATAAATAGTAGCTATATTTTGTAAAGCCTAAAACAGTGTGGAGTTTGATGATTTGGAGGTATGGAGTTTTGTGTGATTGAAAATAGTACATTGACTATTTTTATTTGTAAGTTAACAACAGACCAAATGCAAAGTTATACAATTAGGAATTAGAGAAGAATAACCATATTACCTGGTTTTATATTTGTTGTTGTAATCAAATAGTTTAGTCACTTCTAATTCAATGTGAGCTGCTGATTTCACATGACTGCCTGACATTCTTCACACTTCTCTCTACTGCTCTAGACCAGTGATCATATCTTGCCACTTCTTTCAACTCTTTTTCAAACACAATCACTTTTCCTAAGCATCTGGGTCTTCTCAGGTAACTTTTGCCTTCAAATTATGTGTTCAAATTGTTTAAACTTTACCTTTATTATTAGTATTTCCAGTGAGCAGTCTAGTTTTACTCTCTCTCTAAAAGTTATGGAAAAGAGCCTAGAATAGTAATTATAAACTGGTCATTTATTTGTTAGATTTTTAATCTGTTTTTATTATTGTTATAAACAAGTCAAAGCCACAAATACTCCTTGCTCCTTATTTTCCCCATAACCACCTTGCGAGATGGGTTGGGCTGGGCTAAGAAAGAATTGGTCCAAAGTCACTCAGTTGGCTTTCATGCCTAAGGCGGAATTGGAACCCATGATCTCCCACTTTCTAGCCTGGTGTTTTTATTACTAAAGCAACTGTGGTGTGATGTGGCTTCAAGAAAGACAAATGCCATTTTATTTGCATCACCAAAGGTATTATTCAATTTTATTCTGCATTAATCACAGTCCATCTTAAATATTTTGTCCAGCCCTGAACACCATTGTTTAAGAAGAATTAAAACTGGAACTGGTTTAAAGAAGGATACTGAGGATGATCAGGAACTAGAAATGTTCTGAAGAAACTAAAAATCTTTAGTTTGGAGAACAGAAGACTAATAGTTGTCATATAGAAGACCACCAAGGCCAGTACTATATTGTGCCATATGGCAGAACACTTAACATTTCCATAACAATGAATTTAAATTGAGGGGGGGATGATTTTGATTGAATGTTTTGAAAACCTTTGCCCTTTGCAGTAGGTGGTAAATTGGTGAAATGATATGTGATTGGGCATTTGGGCATTTGTAAGAGCAATTGGACAATAGGACTAATTGGCTATCCTTTACTGAATATTTTTAAACAAAACTTGGGCTATTATTTGTGGAGGATATTTTAAGTTGGATTCTGGAACAAGAGGTTGAATTTAATAATCTAAAATGAATCTAAGGATTCCAACTTTATAATTTTATAATTCTATGAAATTCTATATCACACTTTTATCACATGATGTCAGTCACTCAGAGTATCCAGACTTTGGAGTAGTTGTGTTATTTAGTGTTGTTCAAAAAGGCAATCTATATGTATTTTTCTGTTATTTTGATAATTTAAACCTAAGAATATTTTCACCATGATTAAGAAGCTGCCTATGAGAAATCCACAGGCAGAATCTGAATGCAGAACTTACCACTTCCTTTTTAATGTCTGTTTTATATTCTAGTACACTGGCATGTAGCATGTTCCCATGATCTGTCCAGTTGCATTCTTATTATGATACTTTTCAAGAGTAACTTCAAAATATGTAAAAATTATTGGTCTTTGTTGTTCACAAAATGGAACATAAAAAAGAAGGAAGTTTATCAAAATGAGCATGATGCCACATTATTATGATATTTTCAAAGATGGAAAAGCTTGCAAAGGCAAACATTTTGTTTTATCAGAGTTACAGTATTTTGGAGAGAGGTATTTCGGGTACTACTGTGTTTGGAATCAGCAATATATCCTCCAAAGGGGATACTGAGTTCTAATCTTTTAAAAAAAGTATTTTTGCATTACGTACACTTCACACATGTGTGCGCGCAACACATACTTACAGAAATCAGTAGCTATATAAAAATTGTTTAATGAAGTATGAGATTCTAGAATTTAAAAGACAAATGTAGAGTTTTGTGGCATCTTAGAGATAAATTCATTTTTGCATAAGTGATTGTGGATCAGGATCACTGCCCATTCAAATCTTCCTTTTTACCATCTGCAGCAGATTAATACAGCTACCTCCTTTATATCTTTACAATAATACATTTAAGCCTTCTCAGTGAGAGAAGCTAGAACCTTGACTTTTAAGGTGATAGTGCTGACATAATGTTTTCAGGAGCCTGATTTTATTACATTTTGATAGGTCCTTTTAAAAAAAGTACAAATTAACATAATCCAAATAACTGTCATTGTTAGAATTACATAATTCCATGCAATAAAAGGGAAGTTAAAGTCATACTCAGTGGCTTGCATGAAGAAACAAATGGAGAAATAAAATAATACCTTAAAATTCAAACTATACACTTATTTTTATGAGACAAACAATCACAGTGAAATAGCATTTCTATTTTGGAAATGCTATCCTAATTGGATAGGAAACTATTCAATGCAATTTTCTGACTGATCCTCAGAGTGTCACTGTTGGACAATGTGGCATGGGAAGAAAAGCTGGTGAGCCAATGATGTTTCATTGATATTTTTCTCCTATAGTGTTGCACATAATGGGCAAACAGCAGAGCACAGAAAAATACAAATGTAATATTTGCAGTCTAAACAATTTAAGGAAAGAAGAAGCTAATTTTTTATTTAAATAGATTTCTTGCGCTATAAGGAAATTTCATCTGATCACTACAAGTTGCAGGGCAAAGGCAGAAACTCTGCAGACAGCTGAATGGATAGAAAGAGCAAAGACAATGGAAGGGCAGCCAGAAGGCAAGTATTGCTTCTCTTAATATTATCATATTCCTACTGTATTGCTTCAGAAGAAATTGGCTTTTCAATACCTGAAGAGATGACTAAGGGATCTGTAGTAGGGAATCTTCTCAAGGATTTGGGACTGACTATCCAAGAACTGTCTAGGAGAAATTTGAATGCTGTCTCTGTAGATCAAATGCATTATTTCAGTATCAATGCCAAAAATGGAAACCTCTATGTGAATGACAGGATTGATCGGGAAGAACTATGTGATACAATTCTTCTTTGTCTTGTTAATATGGATGTAGTGCTTGAAAACCCTCTGAATGTTTTCCATATATCGATCACAATCCAGGACATTAATGATAATGCACCTAAATTCCTCAAAGACAATATCCATTTGGAGACAAGTGAACTAACCTTGCCAGGTACAAGATTTCAGGTAGGGAAAGCAGAAGATCCAGATGTTGGCCTCAATTCTGTCCAGAATTACATACTGAGTCCAAATCAATACTTCTCCCTGGAAGTTAGAGAGAGAAAAGATGGACTTAAATATGCAGAACTGGTGCTGCAGAAACCCCTCGATCGGGAAAGTGAACAGAGCTTTCACTTGATCCTTACCGCCCTGGATGGGGGTGAACCAAGGAAAACTGGGACTGCCCATATATGGATTAATGTCACTGATGCCAATGACAACCCACCCATTTTCACTCAAGATACATATACAGTTAATTTGAAAGAAAGCGTTCCGGTTGGATCCCTTGTGCTTCAGGTGGAAGCCTCTGATAAAGATGAAGGGACAAATGCCCAAATCACATATCATTTCACCAATTTACCACCTACTGCAAAGGACAAATTCAGCCTGGATTCTTCAAAAGGAACTGTCATTCTTAGTGCCCTACTGGATTTTGAAGAAATAAAACAATATACGATGACAGTTGCAGCAAAAGATGGAGGTGGTTTAATAGCACATTCCAACATTGAAATAAGTGTTCTAGATGAGAATGATAATCCCCCAGAGATAACTCAAACCTCTGTGTTCAGTCCAGTTCCTGAAGATTCGTTTCCTGGAACAATGATTGCTCTCCTCAGTATAAATGACAAGGATACTGGTGATAATGGAGAGGCTACTTGCTATTTGCAGAATAATTCGCCATTTAAGATACTTCCATCATCTAAAAATTACTACAAGCTCCTTACAGACAGACCTCTGGACAGAGAAAAGGCATCTCAGTATAATATTACAATCACAGCCATTGACAAAGGAACCTCTCCACTGAGTGCAAACAAAACCATTGTGCTGCACATCTCTGATATCAATGACAATGCTCCTGCTTTTGAGAAAGTTTCCTACAACATCTACGTGCCAGAGAACAATCCTTCTGGGGCCTCAATCTTCCAGATTCAAGCCTTTGATCCAGATCTGGATCAAAACTCACACATCACATATTCAATCCTCACCAGCAACATTGAAGAACTTCCCATCTCCTCCTATATCTCCATTCATTCTGAGACCGGCATCATCTATGCCCAGCGATCCTTTGATTATGAGCAGTTCAGAGAATTCCAGCTGCAGGTGAAGGCCCAAGATGGCGGGAGTCCCCCTCTCAGCAGCAACGTCACAGTCAGGGTGTTTATCCTGGATCGGAATGACAACAGCCCCCAAATCCTGTCCCCTTCACCAGACTCCAAGGACTCTGCCCTCTTTGAGATGGTCCCTCATTCAGCCAAGGCAGATTATCTGGTAACAAAAGTGGTGGCCGTGGATGCTGATTCCGGACACAACGCCTGGCTCTCCTACCAGCTGATTCAAGCCACAGAACCAGCCCTCTTCACTGTTGGCTCCCATACGGGTGAGATCAGGACAGCAAGAACTTTTATGGAGAGAGATGCTGTGAAACAGAGACTGGTCCTTCTGGTGAAGGATAACGGACAACCGACTCTCTCGGCCTCTGTCACTCTGAACCTGGTGTTTGCTGAGAACTTCCAGGAGGCCCTTCCGGAGATGAAAAACCAGATGAACAGCTCAGAGGATCAATCCGACTTGCAGTTCTATTTGGTGGTGGCCTTAGCGGTGATGTCATTTTTATTCCTCTTGTCAGTGATTCTGGCCATTGCCATCAAACTCCGGCAGTCAGGAAATTCTAGTTTCTTACCATGTTTTGCTCCCGTTTCCCATTCCACAGCTGGAGTCATATTTCCACCCAATTTTCAAGATGGGACTCTGCCTTATTCCTACCAGCTTTGCCTCTCCTCAGAATCCAGAAAGAATGAATTTACCTTCCTGGCACCAAACATTCATGTTGCAGAGAATATGCTTTGTGGTGGAAAAAGTGAAATTCCTCTTTCAAGCAAAGGAGAAAGCAATTTGCATCCTAAGGTAGAAAATAATGAAAAGGTAATATTCGTTTTTATTGCTCTTCCCATAATTATGTTCCTTAGGAAGCAAACACAATCCATTACAAACTATTGTATAAGATTTAATTTGACTCTATGTAATATGACAAACTATTTTAAAATTAAGGCATAAACTTAAACTCAAAATCATGTTAGATTGTTGCTATTAGAAAATAATAAGTGGTAGAAAATATGGAACAAACATTATGATCAATTATCATTGTAAAAAGGAAAAACAGGAAAATATTGATATACAGATATATAAGTAGGTATTGCTCAGATAGCATAAAAAACATAAACTGGAACCTTTTAAGCTAATTTAGTTAACTAAACCTAATAAATCTGTTAACTATAAAACATTATCTATTTTCTTTTGCTACTTTACAATTCTTGATTATGTATAAAAAGACATAAATTAAAAAAAATAAAACAGAGGAAGTAAATAAAGTGGAAGACAATGTAGAATTTTGCCTTGCTAGTTCTGCTGATTTTTTAACTATAAGACACATATGCTTTTGTACATATTCAAAGCAAAATCTTGCAACTTGTATCAAAATATTATCCAACAATAGGTGAAGGTAAAATTCTCTGGATTCCTCTTTAAACCTTTTAGTAAGCAGAATTGTCCTATATCTGGCTTCACCATAAAAAAGGCAGTTTAGAAGATTTTGTAAATAACTAGACAAGTCATGACCCATTTTAGAGGTATATCCTTATCTAAACAAATAAATAGAATGACCATCGGTGTAAGCAATAGACTTTTCCCTTTCAACCGAAAAGAATGTACTTCTGAAAGCTAGGCATTTCAAAAGGAATTCTTTATTAAAAGGAAGTGAATCCAACACTAGTCAAAGCAGAATCTAAGATGCTTCCAGGCATACAGTAATAGATAAAGGGAGTTGGAGCCCCTCCCCTTATTTAGCTGTGGATTTATTCAAACAAAGAACCAACATGTTCATTCCCCCCTCCCCTTATCTGGGTACGTATCTTAGAAGAGTTTCCCAGGGATATCTTCCAGAGCTGGAATTTTTATGGTCCCTTCTTCTCTTGCTATCTCTCCAAGAGGTGACAAGTTTCTAGACATCTGGCTCCAGTCCTCCAGTTGTATATCATGTGCAAGTTGTGCAGATTCAATATAAGATTTAATATTAAATTATTAAAGTGTTTTTGTTAGCCTGGAGCCAGCCATACTTAAGTAGTGCCTCCTTAAATATTGAAGTTGTTGCATTGTCAGTCAGTGATTCTTTCTTCTCTTGTGCCCAGGTGATTACTTTGGCTGCAATTTGGGTTGGTTGGATCATGGGTTTTATAACTTCAATCTTTTTGCTGTTGTTTTGAGGTTTCCTGGACAGGGCATCTGCCAAAAAAAATTCCCCCCCGGGAGATATTTGAGAGTGAAATTAAACCATTTAAAATATTGATCCCACCTTGCTTGTTTCTGTGGAGTTTTCAGGGCTTCTAGATTTTTATGATCAGTCCAGATTTCAAAGGGGATTTAGTTCCCTTCTAGGAAATGTCTCCATGTGAAGAGTGCCCATCGCACAGCATATGCCTCTTTCTCCCATATGGCCCATCTTTGCTCTGTTTCTATCAGTTTCTTGGAAGTATAAGCACACGGTTGTAACTATCCATGTCCATTCTTTTGGATTAGAACTGCTCCAACTGCTACATCGCTGGTGTCTGCTTGGATGACAAATGATTGTTCAGGGTCTGGATGTTTCAGGGTTGGTTCTGTTGAGAACAGTTATTTAAGTTTTTCGAATGCCACTTGGCATTCCATCGTCCAGGTAAGGGGTTGCCTTGGTTTGGCTTTCTCTCCCCCCCCCCTTTCATTTTTAACAAGTTCATGATGAGGAGGGCAATATTTGCAAAAGCTGGAATGAACTGGCGGTAAAAGTTTGCAAAACCCAGGGAGCTTTGCAGTTGTTTGCGAGTATGGGACAGCTCCCAATCGATGACAGCTTTTACTTTTTGTCGGTCCATCTCTATTCCCTCATGGGATATTCTATATCCCAGGTAGTCAATTTTTTCTTGATGGAATTCACATTTAGAGACTTTTGCATATAGTTTAGCATCTAAGAGTTTTGTTAGGACTGCACAGAATAGCTGATGTGTTCTTCCATCGTTTCTGTGTAGATTAAAACATCATCAAGATACACTAGAACCCCTTTGTACAAAAATTTGTGGAGACTCTCATTAATTAATTGCATGAACATGGCAGGTGCTCCTTGTAATCCAAAAGGGAGCACTTTAAATTGGTAGCATCCCAGTGGGGGTTAAAAGCCGTCTTCCACTCATCCCCTTCCCTTATTCTGATGCAGTAGTATGCCTCTCATAGGTCTAACTTTGATTTTTTTTTCCTTTAGAGAGGTGGGCTAACATGTCCTTCATGAGGGGGAGTGGGTACATATTCTGCATACTGATCATATTTAGATTTTTGTAATCAACACATAGACGCAAAGAGCCATCTTTTTTTTGCAGAATAATACTGGGGCTGCTATTTTTGGTCGGGTAGGTTCAATGAAACCCCTTTTTAGATTTTTATCGATAAATGCTCTGAGTTCTTTTAGTTTTCTGGGGAACATGCAGTACATTTTCGGTTTTGGAAGTTTAGCCCCTGGTAGGATTTCAGTGGTGCAATCCGTGGCATGATGGGGTGGGAGTTCATCAGAAGCCTCCTCACTAAATACTTGGGTTAAATCCTGGTACTTGTTGGGGATGTCAATGGGTTCAGCCGGGTGACCAGCCATGGCTGGTTCTCTGTTCCCTTTCCTTTCCTTTCCTCTGGGCTGTTTGCAAATGCTACATGTTTCTGGAAATGTATGGTTTCTCTCTTCCAGTTTATTTTTGGATTCTTTTTCCATAGCCATGTGAGTCCTAGGACTCGTGGCCCTTCCATTCGTGGTGCTATAATGAATGTGAGCATCTCACTATGGTTCCCTAGTCTTATTTTCAATGGTTCTGTGGCAAAACTGGCTACCTCCCCTCCCCCCACTATAGTTCCATCTAATTGGAAAAAAGCAATGAGATTTTTCATTTTCTTTAATTGGATTCCCAATTTCTCTGCTAGGGAGGGGTTAATTAGGCACTGGGTACATCCCAAATCCAGTATTGCTGCAACTTCCTTCCCCTTCCCTCAGCTGGGGATAAACAGTCTTAGAGGTAGAGTGAGTGGTTCAATTGGGTTGCTTACCAGCGGGTCATTTTCTGGATTGCTTTTGGACTGGCTCAGGTCTCCTCGGGGCATTGGGGGTTCTTCCTCTGCGTTGGGGGGGAACAGAACTTCACAGCTTCTCAGGCCAGTTTCTTTTCCTCGAGGGTTAGATTTTCCAGGTTTCCCCCCGATGGGTGGTCTGGCTTTCTGTCAGGGGTTTTCAAACAGCATTCTGCTGTGCAGTGCCCCTCTTTTCCACACTTAAAGCAGCCAAATGGACTTGGAGTCATGGTGGCTTGGGGTTTGAAAAATTCCTGCTTTCCCTGGGGTGAGGATCTTCTCCAAACTTTGCCACTACGATACTGGTTACAGGTCATGTCTATCTCTGTCTCCTCTGCCATCAGGTACCATTCATGCAGGAGGCTTGGGGCCCCACGAATCAGGCAGGCAGTGTGCAGGTTGTCATTGAGTCCATCTTTGAACCAACAGACTAGGATATCTTCTGGCTAGTCAACTCGGGTATCTCAGTAAATTGCTCGGTGTACTCAGTTACCAGCCTTGCTTTATGACTCTAATGCGGTCACAGGCTTTTCTATTGGTGAGAGGGTCTTCGAAGCGGTGGCATAGGGCTGTCATAAATCGATCGAGATTCCTCAGTTCTGGGGCATTGACGTTGTGGAGAGTCACTATCCATCTGGCTACTGCCCCTTCTAGGGCCAGGGTGACAACTTACACTTGGGCCCCCTGGGTCGGGAAATTCCACCCATATTCTTGCATGTAGGTGAGGACTTGCGCCAGGAAAAATCCCAGTTTCTGGGGGTCCCCATCAAATTTTACCGCCGAGGCCGGGATCTTTCTCTACAGTTTTATGTCTCTGGGTTGGCCAGAGTTAATCCCCTGCTCTGGGGCAGCAAGGGGTTGGGTACCTGGAATAGCTGCTGGTCCTCTGACTTGTTCCAATGCCTGATCATTCTCATCTGGATCAGGGGTGATGGCTCAGGTTCTCTTGATTTCTGGTTCACTCACTCTCCTACGTTGGCAACCTGGTTCATCTCTCACATTGAGGTCCTCCAGGGCTTCCCTCATGAGGTGATTTATGTACCGTTTTATTTGGTCATCTGCTGGTGGTTCCTCGACCCATTCTTCCTGATCAGAGAGGGCCTCCAGCTCCATTTTCCACCTGGGTTTATGGCTACCCTGAGTGAGGGTTAGTCCCTTGGTTCTTCCGTCCCAGCTCTTTCCTATGCCTGTAGACCACTGGGGCTTTGTGGAGTTTTCGCAGGCAGTTTCACTGTCTTTGATAGGGTACACAAAGTCAGTGTCTGGCTGGATAATTGTTGAAGTTTCCCCCCAGCATTCAGCTTCCCCGTGCTCCTTGCTATATTCAGACATTTTTGCAGGTCCCCTCGGTAGAGTGAAATTTAAAAAAAAAAAATCCTCTTCGGTTGACCTGTGTTGAAGATTCTGCTTTATGTAAGCAATGGACTTTTCCCCTTTGACCGAAAAGAATGAAATTCTGAAAGCTAGGCATTTCAAAAGGAATTCTTTATTAAAAGGAAGTGAATTCAGTACTAGTCAAAGCAGAATCTAAGATGCTTCCAGGCATACAGTAATAGGTAATGGGAGTTGGAACCCCTCCCCTTATTTAGATGTGGATTTATTCAAACAAAGAACCGACATGTTCATTCCCCCCTCCCCTTATCTGGGTACGTATCTTAGAAGAGTTTCCCAGGGGTATCTTCCAGAGCTGGAATTTTTATGGTCCCTTCTCCTCTTGCTATCTCTCCAAGGGGTGACAAGTTTCTAGACATCTGGCTCCAGTCCTCCAGTTGTATATCATGTGCAAGTTATACAAATTCAATATAAGATTTAATATATACAGGTTACATCAAAAAGGATTACTTGTACCAACTCCCCCCCTTCTTCTTCCATTGAAGAATGGCAGATACACGGATCTGACAATAGGTGGGCAAAAAACAATGGGAGCAGGAGCAATTTCGGACTTTCTGCTGTGTTCCTCATTGACTTTCCTTATAAGAAGTTGGCAGGGAACATTGGAAATAACAATCACATGACTGGCTGACCATGGCAACATGGCAGCACTTTTTTGGCCAACAACTTTTCCAAATTTCAATCCCATGGGAATCATGGGTTTTGGACAAATTCTGTAAATTTGCCCATTGGAAGTTGATTCAAAAGTTATTTCTCTATGATGCACCAGTTTGCCCAATTAAAGACTACAAAGAAACAGGAAGAAGAATTTTAGTAATATATAGATTGGCCAAGGCACCAATACTACTTTCAACCAATGAGTGACAGAAGTCTAAGGTTTGACCCAGCTCTTTCCAGTGTTCCATATCAGCTATCCTTTCATTAAGCATTCTCATGTCATCTAATATCCAGTTGGCTTATATATTCAGTCATTGATAATAAATGTTTGTTCACAAACTAATTGTCATCATTATAGTTTCTCATTAACAACAACAGGAGCAAACCTGTTGGGGTTTCAATATTTGGCAAGCCTATTTACAGTTTCAGTTACAGTTTAGACAAATATCTCAGAATACTATTATAGCCATCAGAAAAGCTCATTGAATCTATTGGTTATAAAATGTTAAGGTGGATTCCATACATCATTCATACTAATTATTTGGCAGGAAGCAATGAATTTTCTACTGGAGTTAATTTCCCTTCTTAATATCTGTAAAATCTTGGAATGGCTGCGGAATTTTTGCATCTTCAAAATGGCATAGATTATTTGAATCTTTGATTACCTATTGCTTTGCAAAACAACTGCTAGATATTTATACTTTAAAGTTGTTCAACTGCATGGTTATTAATTGTTCACAGAACATAGAATCATAGGACTGGAAGGGATCTTGGAGGTCTTCTTTATCATACATTTTGTATGATAAAGTTATCACCTAGGCTTGTGAGGAATATGTTTGATCTCCCACTTCCTGCAGTGTTTGTTTCCCAGTTTGTTATGTTCTGTGCGTGGCGCAAGAAGCGGAGATGAGTCGATGAACAGTGAACTTCAACTCTTTATTTAACATGGTGCAATAGCTCTCTGAACAGCCTCAACAGCCCCCTTTATATAGGCAAGCTCTTGGGTATTTAGCCAATGAAAACACAGGAACGTTAGCTCTTTTTAACCAATGAGAAGGGCTCATTAATAGCCAATCAGATTCTCCTGAATGGACCAATCTGATATCGCTATTATCGGCCAATCAGAAGTGCAGGGCCAGAACCCTGCACTTTGCTTTAAGGTTTCAAAAAACTTTATTCAAGCACTTTTATTAATTCACAACACCCCTTCCCCCCGGGTTTCGTTTAAGGGGTGTGGTAACATAGTCTTTGAGGTAGGCAGGTTGTTTTGATTGTCTGTTTGATGTCCTCCCGGTATTTGTCTAGAGTCTTGTTGGGGTAGGACGTTATCTGGTGAACAGGGTGCCTCTGATTCTGTATCTAAACTTCCGTTACCATTAATGCCCTCGATATCTCTTTGAGGTGAGTTAACCCCTGTCCCCGATCCTTCTTCACATGTTGAGTCTGAGCAGTCGTTTGTTCTGCTTGTGCCTTCCGCTGTTCCAAACTCGGCCTCCTCGGCGTCTCCTCCCCCCTCAGTTTGGAAATCACTGGAATTGCAGACTCCAGACTGCAGCCTTGAACACAGCTGATCAATATGGCGCTTCCATATTCTATCATCGTGACATTTCACCCGGTATGATCTGGGTCCAGTTACTTGGATTACAGTTGCCTTGACCCACAATGGGTCGCCATAAAAGTTTCTTGCGAAAACCAAGTCGCCTACCTGGAAATTTCGGCATTTCCCGCTGGACCCGTGTGGTTTTTCAGGTTCATACTATGGGTGTAGTCGGTCCAGGTGGGAGTGGAGTTTCCATCCCATCAATAACTCAGCGGGAGTTTTGTTGGTGATGCTGTGTTGAGTGATGTGCTGCAAAAGGAGTATCCGGTTAATCTTGTCTTCGATATCGCCATAGTCCATTTTATGTAGAGTTCTTTTGACGAATTGTACCATGCGCTTGGCCCTTCCATTAGCCGCAGGATGCGCCGGTGAAGTTAGCTCATGGGGAATACCGCGGTCCGCCAGGTACTGTTCAAAAGAAAGTGCGGTAAACTGGGGCCCGTTGTCGGATACCAGAACATCTGGCAATCCGTGTGTTGCAAATAATCTGTCCAATTTCCTGATGACCGATTTGGTTGTTGTATTTTTCATCTCATGGATTTCGAGCCAGTTCGAGTAGGCATCCACTGTTAATAAAAATGTGTGTCCATTCGTAGGTCCCGCAAAGTCCAGATGAATATGGGACCATGGTCCCCTGGGTGTTTCCCATTCTGTTGGGGTTGCTTTCAGTGGGGCATTGCTGACTTCCTGGCATTTGGAACAAGTCTTTACCCAGGCCTCGATCTGCTTGTCTATGCCCGGCCACCATGCATAGCTTCGTGCGAGTGCTTTCATGCGCACGATGCCGGGGTGGCCATTGTGCAAGGTTCTCAGTACTGCTCGCTGTAACCGCTCTGGGACAATGACTCGATCACCCCAAATGATGCAGCCCTTCTGGGAAAACAGTTCCGTCTATCGATTTTTGAAGGGAGCGTAATTGTCAGGGATTTGGTCCAATGGCCATCCACGTTCTACCCAGCTGAGGACACGTGCTAAAACGGAATCGCGTTTAGTTTCAATCGCGATATCGTGAGCTGTCAGCGGCGGTTTTTGGAGTGTCTCGATCTGCAGTGTTGTGACGGTCAGAGTAGGGTCGTCAATGGTTTCTGGAAGCGGTGCACGGCTTAATGTATCAGCGTGGGGAATGGCTTTCCCCGGGCAGTGTTGCAACTTATAATTATAGGCAGCCAAGAATTCTGACCAGCGAGTCATTCTGGGAGATAATATATAAGGGGTTCGTTTATCTCCCGCTATTATTCCCAGTAAAGGTTTGTGGTCAGTTATTATGGTGAAAGCTCGCCCATAAATATATTCATGAAATAATTCAACAGCAGATACAATAGCAAGAGCTTCCTTATCGATTTGACTGCAATTGCGTTCTGCTCTTGACAGTGTTTTTGAAAAGTAGGCAACAGGGGCTTCACTTCCATTTGGTAAAACGTGGCTCAAAATGGCGCCCACTCTGAAGGGTGATGCATCACAAGTAACAGTTAAAGGCAAAGTTTCATTATACTGCATCAAAACAGTGTTGGAGGTCAATAAGTTTTTTACTTGTCGAAACGCCTGTTCCTCTCAGTGCCCCCAAACCCAGGTTGCTTTTTTGTCTAATAAACAATGTTCGGCTATGGTTGCTTTGTGAGGCAGAAAGACGTTATAAAAATTGATAAGGCCTAGGAACACTTGGAGATCCGCCTTATTTCGGGGTCTTGGGGCATTTTTGATTGCCCTAAGTTTGCTATTGGTGGGGTGAATGCCCTGTTGATCTATTAAATATCCTAAAAATTCTACTCGATCAGTACAAAGTTGACACTTGTTTTTCTTAACTTTGAGACCCGAATCTTTAAATCTCCGAAGAACCAACCCCAGGTGCTCCCTTAGTATTTCTTGAATTGGAGCAGCAATTAAAACGTCATCAAAATAGGGGACAACGCCTTTTATCCCTTGTAATAGTCTTTCCATCAAACTTTGAAAGATTCCCGGGGCCACGCTTACTCCGAATTGGAGTCGGTTACATTTAAACGCACCTCGGTGCGTAACGATCGTTTGAGCCTCTGCTGTTTTTCTGTCTACAGGCAGTTGTTGGTATGCCTGGGCTAGATCTAGTTTAGCGAAGACTTTTCCGCCCCCCAGGGAATGGAGAAGGTGTTGCACCACCAGTACCGGGTAAGCGTTTTGCTGCAGGGCATGATTCAGGGTGGCTCGGTAGTCCCACATATTCTTAACAATCCATCTGGCTTGATGGGTGTTACGATTGGGGTTTCCCAGGAAGAATGGTTGGTTGGTTCTAACACCCCCTGGGCTATTAATTTATCAAGCTGCTCGTCAATCTTTGGTTTAAGGGCGAATGGGACTCGACGAGGCTTAAGGCGGATGGGAGCTATTTCGGGGTTGAGGTTAAATGATATCGGGGTCCCTTTGTACTTGCCTAGTTTGTCCGCAAAGATGTCCTGGAATTCTTGGACGAGAGCCTCTTCCCAGTCATTGCTTCCAGTTCGGTGAATGCCGGCTACTTCAATTCCAAGTGGACCGAACCATTGGAGGCCTAACAAGCTAGGCTGATCCCTGTCAACTACAGTTAAGGGTAGAGATGCAGTACGATTTTTAAATGAGACACGGACTTGGCTGGATCCAATGACTGGAATTCGATTTCCTTGATAATCTTTGAGTATGATTCTTTGAAACCGGAGGTCTTGTCGCCAGACGGTAGGGATGAGTTGCTTGAGAGTCTTCCAGGAAACCATCGAGAGAGACAATCCTGAATCGACTTCCATCATACAAGGCTGGTTTTCGATGGCCACCTTCACCCGGATCTTCTTGGCGTCCAGTGATGAGGCATTACCAATCGTAATAGTTTGGTGTGCCTCTTCTCGCTTCGTTGAGTGGTTTAGGGTTCTGTTTCTGTAGCAGTGGTTGTTCCATTGGTGGTTCAAGGGTTCTCGCTTTGCAGGAGGGCTTCCTGTAGATTGGCGGTAGTTAGCCCCCCTCAGGGTTTGGCTGGGTCCTTGCTTGCTTCTACAGACCCATCCGATGTGGTCTCTTTTCCCGCACACATGACAGAGCGTGTCAAGGAATTTGCAGTCTGATCGGGGGTGGTTTGCCCCACAACCAGCACATTGGTATTGTGATTTCTGGCGTTGGTCTCGTTCAGACCGGAGCTGGTTGACCTCTTCTTCATCGTTTTCTGATGACGATTCGAGGTCCTCGTGGTGGGCTGTTGTTGCCGGTTCTTCTAAGTGAGGTGAAACTTCGCTGGCGAGTTGGCGAAGTGGAGCGTGGGTGCAGCGCATTCGAACAGCTGACTTCCTGGTTGCTTCTGCTGCAGTAGCATCAGCATATGCATATGTAAGGCTGATGTCGCCTTTTGCCATCAGCTTACTCTGCACGCCTGGTGCATCAAGTCCCAGAACTATTTTGTCTCTCAGGGCTTCTTCAAGGTCGGCAAACCCACATAGGCCTCCTAGATTCCGGAGATCCGCTATGAAATCTGCAACGCTTTCGCCCTTCCACTGATCTCTCTGGTAAAATTCATGCCTTCTCACGAGCGTTGGTACGGTTGGTGCATAGTGGGCTCTTAGCAGGGGTTTGAGGATTGTCCCAGTCCATGGACTTCACTTCTGCCAGTTTCGCTAGTGCTTTGGCCATCTTGAATACGGTTGGCCTGCAATGAGTTAGGAATACCGCCCGTTTCTTTCCAGTAGTGGCATCCTTCAAATTGTTGGTCTCCAGAAACATCTGGAAGCGATCCATATATGAGTCCCAGTCTTCTTGTGCCAGGTTGAATGGAGCGGGTGGTATGATGCTGCCGGACATGGTTCCGCTGTTGGTCGTTTCAGCCACGTGCTCTGTTATCGCTCTTTGTAGTGTTCAGTCATCTCTGACGTCTTCACATCTCATCCTCGTCGCCAGTGTTATGTTCTGTGCATGGTGCAAGAAGCAGAGATGAGTCAATTAACAGTGAACTTCAACTCTTTATTTAACATAGTGCAACAGCTCTCTGAACAGCCTCAACAGCCCCCTTTATATAGGCAAGCTCTTGGGTATTTAGCCAATGAAAACACAGGAATGTTAGTTCTTTTTAACCAATGAGAAGGGCTCATTAATAGCCAATCAGATTCTCCTGAATGGACCAATCCGATATCGCTATTATCGGCCAATCAGAAGTGCAGGGCCAGAACCCTGCACTTTGCTTTAAGGTTTCAACAATCTTTATTCAAGCACTTTTATTAATTTACAACAAGTTGATGTCAGAGTAGTTAAATTCTCCCTTTACTACATTACAATTGAGGTGTATTTCCTGCACACTTCAACGAACTGATTAGTGAAGAGTTCAGCTATTTCCTCTGGCTGGTTGGTTGGACTGTAGTACACTTTTTTTTTTTGAAAAAGATTTTATTAATTTTCTACAAACAAACAAGACAAACAAAACATAAAAACATCAACTCTCATATGTACATCTAGTGTGTCAGTTGGTTCATCAATTTTGTGCATTCATTCTGTAGTCTCAATTACAATTATGTTACATAACAACTCATATTGTCAATCCAAACTTATATATCCTAATATCACTAAAAAAAGAAGTTTTTGATTATATTTTCAATCATTCATGCTTTATGAGCTAACAATACTTTAAACCAGTTTACTCTATAACAAATCATATAATCATATCAAATCAATCCTAAAAAACCCTTTATAAATATAATGTCAAATAACAAAATAATAGCAAAATAGCAAAATAAAGATATTCCTTACTGTCTAGCATTCTAAATATTCTATTATCGTATTTTATCATCTAGCCATTGATAAAAAAGATCCCAAATTTCATAAAATTGTTTATCCTCTTGCTCTCTAATTTCAAATGTCAATCTACTCATCTCAGCACATTCCAATATTTTCTTCATAATTTCTTCCTGTAATGGTATTTTCTCATTCTTCCAAATTTTAGCAAATACAATCCTAGCCACTGTTAATACATTTACAATCAGGTACTTCAAATCTTTACTATATATATCAGGTAAAATTCCCAATAAGAAGATCTCTGGTTTCAAGTCTATATGTTTCTTTGTCATTTTTTCCAAACACATGCGAATTATAGTCCAATATTTTCTAGCATCCTCACAAGTCCACCACATATGGTAGTACGAGCCGGGTATCTGATGACATTTCCAGCATTTTTCAGATTTGTTCTTAAACATTCTTGCTATTCTTGTCGGGGGAAAGTGCCACCTGTAAAACATCTTATACAAGTTTTCTTTATATGCTGTTGACATTGTCATTTTATAATTTTGAGACCACAATTGCTGCCATTTCTCTAGAAACTATGATTGTTTGGGGGAAGAATTTTGGATATGGGATTGATCTAGAGAAATGGACTGTAGTACACTTCTATAGCAAAGTCATTTTCACAGAACATAGAATCATAGGGCTGGAAGGGATCTTGGGGGTCTTCTTTATCATACTTTTTGTTTGATATTTTTATTATACTATTTACCTAAATACTTTCAAGAAAGCTTTAGTCCCTAGTATTGTGTATTTCTATGGAGGTGTATTAATTCCTTACATACAATGCAACCTTGATGGGGGGTCACAGAGAGGGTCAACCTGTTTTCCAAACCAGCTGAAGGCCAGACAAAAAACAATGGAAGGAAATTGATCAAGGAGAGATTCAACCTAGAAATAAGGAGAAATTTTCTGACAGTGAGAACAATCCACCAATGAAACAACTTGCAGTCAGAAGTTGTGGGTGCCCCATTACTGGAGATTTTCAAGAAGAGACTGGATAGCCATTACCTAAATGGTATAGGATCTCCTGCTTGAACCATTGGGTCATGATAGTTTTGAAAAGAAAGAAAGTGTTGGATATATGAAAGCACCGCAATTGCTACTGCCTTCCACTACAGTTCATGCAGGAGTATATATGAAAAAGTCCAAGAAACAAGCAGATAGATGACTGATGACTGATAGTGAAATCAGTGGGCTAATCCAGGTTCTCTTGCCAAGTGTAACAGAGTTACGGTATTGAAATGGAACAGCTATTCCATTAGTTACTTGTTCTTACTGCCAGGAAGTTTCTTTGTAGTTCCAGGTTCTCTATAATGAACTTCATTGCTGCTTGTCCTAACCTTGGGAGCTCTGAAGAATAAGTTGACTCCCACTTCTCTATAGCAGCCCATCATGTACTGAAAACAGTTATCATGTCACTCCTAATTAGCAATAGCACTCAGATGTATATATCCCTTCAAAGTGCTTTCTAAGCATTTTACAGAGTCAGCATATTGCCCCCAACAATATGTCCTCATTTTACTGACCTCAGAAGGATGAAAGGCTGAGTCAACTTTGAGCCAGTGAGCATCGAACGCTTGACATTGAATTAGCTTGCAATATTGCATTCTAACCACTGCACCACTATGGCTCCTAATTCTTCTCCTCATTAGGCTATACATGCCTTCCCTTATTCATTCCTTATCCTACAGACCCTAATATTGTTAGTTTCTCTTCTCTGCACTCTTTCTAAGGTCTCAGAATGTTTTTTATTGGTATTGACCAGAATTGGAGGCAGTATTCCATTATCTCTAGTGCAGTATAAAGCAGTCCTATCACTTTTTGTGTCCTTCATGCTATCCCTCTGTTTATGCAGTTGCTATAACTGAGCCAGGTAATGCCTATTCTATATCTCTGCATTTTATTTTCCTGGCTAAGTGCACACCACTGAATTGCATCTTGTTACCTAGGCCTCAATGTTCAAGTCTGCCCAGATCCTTCTGAATCTTGAGTCTATCCTGCAAAGTGTTAGCAATCCTCCACAACTTGGTATCATCTCCAAATTTGATGAGCCGACCCTTTTATCTAGATCATTTATGAAGGTGGTGAAGAGCACTGGCCCAAGACAGAACATTTTTGGTCCACAAATGCGCAGTCGTGCTTCTGACCCATAATCAAATTGGGTTGCATCCAAAATCCTGGAAGGGATTACGGTCATAACCCTAGGCTCCACTGTACTATGGTAATTGAAGCAAGAGGTTGAGATTGGTTATACTTTATGGTACATGTTAGGGAATACACCTTAGCAGAAATCTGCACGGCAGTCAGGCAGGCAGGCAAATATGCGAGATAAACGTTTTTGTAGCTTACACTCAGTAAAACAGATACACTGTGCTAGTTAAATAGTTTATTCCAGTAAGATTTTTAGCATAGTCAAAACAGTCCGTATATCATACACTAGTTCAGTCCGTCCAGGAATTATTCAGTTGCAAAGTCCAGTGTCGAAAAAGAGGTCAGTAAACTTACAAATATCAGTCCAGTAATATATCTTCTCGCAGTAGAGATATGAAGAAGTCAAACCTCCTTTCTTCCTTCAGCAGCAGCAGCACGGAACACGCAGTTATCAAATCATCAATCCATCATAGTCAGCAAGCAATCCAGTAAGCCAGCAGTCAATCAAGTTCTCTTGCTCCCTCTTATGGTGGTTTTACAACCGCACCCAAAATTACATGCTTTGCAGTTTAAAGTGACACACACTTACGTTTACTATCACAGTTTATATATATTATTTTACCCAAACTACATTAGGTAACCTTGTTATTCCTAACATACTCCCCTTTTGGGTAATATAATAATATCTATTTGCAACCTTAAACCATAGTCATCACAACTTTCTTTATGTTTGACTGAACCTTGGGCTTTTGTAAACTGATCAGCAATATTTTCTTCAGTCATACAATATTCCAATCTTATCAAACCATTTTTTACAGATTGTCTTACATTCAGATATCTAAGATCTGTATGCTTAGATCTCGTTTTCACAGCAATATTTGTAGCCAACCGTATGGCTGCTTGATTGTCCTCATATACTACAATAGAATCATTAACAGTTATTCCCATATCCAATAAAAACTGTTTATACAGAATTAAATCAGTACATAATAAAGATAGACATGAAAATTCTGCTTCCATTGTGGACATACTTATGTGTTGCTGTCTAATTGACCTCCAACCAATCAGTGCTTTTCCTAACAGTATAGCCGTACCTGAAGTTGATTTCCTAGTGTTTATATCTGTTGCAAAACTTGCATCAGCATATGCACTTAAAATCAGATCATCTTTTGGCTCCAAATACAATGCATAGTGCATTGTCTTTTTAAGATATCTTAAGATACGCTTTGTCGCTTGCCAGTGTTGTTCAGTGGATTCAGCATTGAATCTTGCCAATTGATTAACGCCATAAGCAATATCTGGCCTTGACCAATTACTAATATACGATAAACTACCAATTAATGATTGATAAATAGTCTTATCGAATTTTGGACTTTGAGCATCAGTGTGGCCAAATTCCTTACTCATTGGAGTTTTAGCTGGCTTACAAAGTTCCATCTTGTATGTTTTTAGTAATTGATAAATCTTATCCTCTTGAGATATCTTATAGCCACCTTTGGTTTTATTTATTGTTAATCCTAGATACTGTTTTATCTCTCCTAATTGCTTTAATTTTATCTCTTACCTAATAGTGATATTATTTCAGTAGCTTCATTATTAGTTTTTGTAATTAAGGCAATATCATCTGTAAACAACAATAATAATGACACTGTTCCATTTGTCTCTTTCTTAAATACACATGGATCAGCTAAACCTGCTTTAAACCCTGTATTGTTTAACTCCTTAACAATATATTTGTTCCATTCGTAACCAGATTGTTTTAATCCATAGAGACTCTTTTTAAGCTTCCAACAGTCATTATTTGTTTTATCATCCTTAATTCTTACAGGTTTCTTTAAGTATATAGTGTGCTGCAATGGTGCATGCAGATAGGCAGTTTCTACATCTAAGTGATTTATAATATAGTTCTTCTGAGCTGCCCACACTAAAGCTGCTCTCAAGGTTGTTGCTTTTAGACTCGGTGCAAATATTTCATCATAATCACATGCAGTTTGATTAAATCCTTGAGCTATCAACCTAGCCTTATGGGTAACAGTCCCATTTTTACCAGTTTTTAATTTAAATATCCATTTACAGCCAATGGACTTTTCACCTGGAGGTAATTTAACATTTTCATAAACTTCCATTTGTTTCAATGAATTTAATTCTTTCTTCATTGCTCTTTGCCAATTTTCTTGTTCCTTTGCTGGATACATTCTAAGTTCTTCAACAGTAGTTGGAACTTTACTAACTTGGCAAACTACACTTGCTTGGTACCTGTCAGGTGGTCTAGTTTCACGTGTTGAATGTCTAGGTATTACAGGGCTTACAGGTGGACTTTCATGTACTACCTGTTCCTGGTTATCTATTTCTTCCTGTTCACCTATTTCTTCCTGTTCTGGTCCTATGTGCTCTTCCTGTACTTCCTCTTTAATTGTACTCTTATTATTACTGATATGTTGTTTTGGTCTTTTGTAGGTTTCTATGATTACATCCTTACTTGAATCTTGCTCCAGTTTTTCCCATCCAACATGTTCAAGGAATTGTGCACTAGCACTACAGTAAACGCTAGATGTACCTTTTTCCCAGAATCTGTATGATTTGTGATTAGATTCATAACCTACAAAGAATAACTTTTTAGCCCTATGCTGCCCCTTATGTCTCAGTTGTGTTGGAATATGCACCCATGCTAGTGCTCCAAATGTGTGCATGTAGCTTAGGTCAGGTTTTCTACCATGCCACTGTGTGAATGGTAATTCACCTGTTGTTGAGTTAACATTATTCAATATATGATTACCATACATTATTGCTTCTCCCCACAAAATTTCAGGTAATCCTGAATCCAACAACATAGTACGAGCCATTGCCTGTATTGTTTGGCCTCGTCTTTCTATAAAGGAATTATGTTGTGGCCTATATGGTGCCGACTTTTTATGTTCAACACCTGCCATCTTCAGTCTATTTTGGAATTTATTATTTATAAATTCCGTACCATTATGAGTTACAAAAGTTACTAGTTTCCTTTTAGTTTTTCTTTCTGCAAACTTCAACCAATTAAAGAAATTCTGATATGTTTCCGTTTTACTCTTCATTAAATAATAGAAACCATATCTAGAATAATGATCCATTATACTTAATATATGAGCATCTCCCACACTTGGTTTTTTAGGACCTATAATATCAGCAAATACGACCTCTAGAGGCTCCTTAGTCTTAAATCCATTAATTCTATTTGCTGGTATTACCTTGCTTTTTTCTTGACTGCAAGCATTGCAGTGCAAATACTTACTGCAAGGCTTCAGTTTTATACCTTTAGACAGTTCAACCGTTTGCTTGAGCATTTTAAAATGTATATGCCCTAGACGTCTGTGTAACAAATGTATGCATTCATCATGAGGTTTAACGTTATTATATACTGCGTTAGCTACCTCTAATTGATTATCTTTTAACACATACAATTCACCTTTTAAAGTTGCACTCACTTTTTTACCTTCCTTTTCTATTATGCAGTTTTCTCCCCTAAAGGTAACTACATAACCTAGTTTAATCAAAACTCTAACCGAAAGCAAATTAAACTTAAGTTGTGGTACATATAACATTTTTACATTTTCTTTTATGCAAAAACAATGTGCAATACCTTCACCTTTTGCTTTCATTTTCCAGCCATTAGCTAACGATATCTGCTGTGAACTCGTGGACATCTTAACAAATCTTTTCTTATCTTTCGTTATGCAGTGCGATGCTCCACTATCTACAACCCATAAATTATTATTCACAGTTTCATTGCTATACATGGCTAACTCTAAGCATTTTTCATCCTTTTGATGCCTTTTAGCATTCTGGCTGGCATTGTGGCATTTTCCTTTTTTGCAGAATCTAGCCAAATATCCTTTTCCTCCACAATTAAAACATTTTCTAATTATATAGTCTGTCATAGATTCTTTATCTTCTTGTGGTTCCCTTCTCAGTTGATCCCTTTCAAGCCTTCTCCTGGCTTCTTCAATTAATCTGCCAGTAATGTCAGTTAATGTGAGGTTATCTTTTGGCAGTACTTCCAGGAAGTTATATAGTCGTCATAGCTCTCATCTAATGAAGACAAAATTATATAAACCTGATGTAGTTCTGTGAAGATAAGTTCTTTTTCATGCAGTTCCTGAAAAATTCTCTTCATAGTGTTTATATGTGTCAACATGTCTCCATTCTTTTGAAGATGTGTTCTGAACAGTTTCCATGTAAGATTTATATGCGCTCCTACACTGTCTCGAACATAAATCTTCTTTAAATTCTCCCAACATTTCGCAGCTGTTTCTTCTCCACGAATATGGACAAGCTGCTGGTCACAGAGTGTCAGTCCTATTATACAGAGAGCTTGCTCATTCTTCAGTTTATATTCTTGTATTTTCTGGGCATCATTCTCATCTTCCAGATCCCAAGCATCTACCTCTGGTGGGTTTTGAATTATACTCCACAAACCTTCTCTGTGTAGAAGTAGGCTGCATTTCATAGACCATGAAACATAGTTTGTTCCATCCAATTTGGATATTAGAGACAAACTTGGTAAATTGACTTGTGCCATCTTTCTCTGGATATTAAACTATAATTAATAAAACACAGCTGTCTGTTTACAGTATTGTGTAACTACACTAACTCTCACTTTATATAAGCCTGTTATATCCTGGTTAGTCTGACTGTGCAGCTGGGCCCAAAACCAGTGTTAGGGAATACACCCTAGCAGAAATCTGCATGGCAGTCAGGCAGGCAGGCAAATATGTGAGATAAACGTTTTTGTAGCTTACACTCAGTAAAACAGATACACTGTGCTCATTAAATAGTTTATTCCAGTAAGATTTTTAGCATAGTCAAAACAGTCCATATATCATACACTAGTTCAGTCCGTCTGGGGATAATTCAGTTGCAAAGTCCAGTGTCGAAAAAGAGGTCAGTAAACTTACAAATATCAGTCCAGTAATATATCTTTTCGCAGTAGAGATATGAAGAAGTCAAACCTCCTTTCTTCCTTCAGCAGCAGCAGCAGGGAACACGCAGTTATCAAATCATCAATCCATCATAGTCAGCAAGAAATCCAGTAAGCCAGCAGTCAATCAAGTTCTCTTGCTCCCACTTATGGTGGTTTTACAACCGCACCCAAAATTACATGCTTTGCAGTTTAAAGTGACACACACTTATGTTTACTATCATAGTTTATATATATTATTTTACCCAAACTATGTTAGGTAACCTTGTTATTCCTAACAGTACATACATATTAGTCATGCAGAGAGAATGTGAAAAGTAGTAAACAATAAAACAAGGTAACAGAAGAAAGTATTATCATTGGTCACGCTGTCAGATGTTTAGACTGATTTGGCATTTTTATCCACTATCGAATCCTTACAAGGACTTGGGAAAGGCAGATATTGTTGATAGATAGCATTAAAGATAATCCCAGGATGTAAAATATTCCAAGTAAACATACCTTTTGCAATTGACTAAAGGTGATTTTGTTAATGCCAATGGCATTCAAGGGCTGCTCCTGATATTTTGGGATTGTACTCAAGGCACCTATTACTATTGATACTATCTTTGCTTTCTATTATTACCTCTGCTTTGCTTTCCCTTTGCTTTCTACTTCTATTTGTAGGTCCTTATATTTTGTGATTTTCTTCAGTTCTTTCTCTTTTATTCTACTGCAATGTCCACTATGCAGACTTTTTTAAAAATCTTTTTTACTGACAGTTGTTAATTCTGCATTGTTATGTGGCAAATACTTCTCTGGTTGAATTCTAATGTCCTAGCACACTTTAGCTTCTTCATTTTCTACTACTTTGTCTATTTTGTGGTCCCACCATTCATGCGTGTAGGGAAATGTATTTCTTGAGGAAATTCCAATATAGTAGGAATGCTGGTAGGAGAGAAAACAGCAATATTGCTCTAGAAATATTGTATCTATCTCCCCCCACTATTGGCTCAATTACAATGTAGCTAGCTATCATCTCACTCCTCTAAATCAGATTACCAGATCAATAAGATGATAAAAGTGAACAAAAAATCTGGCCACAATATTATCCTGAAAAATAAATATAAATTCTGGCCAGTTTATCCAATACACAGTCAAGGCTCTTTTTTCCTCCACCATCCTGCATCCTTTATCTTATTTAGAAAATTTATTGGCCACCTATCTTAAAAAGGGTAACTCCTTTTTAAAAAAAAAATATTTTGATTATGCATTTTCCTTTATAATACATCATATTGTCAATTTTTACATCAACAATCCACTCTTTCTGTGTCTTTCCTTCACCTTCCATGCCTTCCCTTCTCTCATCTTCTTCCCTCTTTCTTTCTCTTCCTCCCCTCCATTTCCCTCTGCTTCTCTCTCTCCTTCTCTCTCCTCCCTCTCCTTCCCTCTCCTTCCTTCTCTTTTTTCCTCTCCTCCTCTCCCTTTCTATTTTATTTTTAATATACATCTATATTATGTGTGAACAGTGTTGATTCTAAGCACCATTCATATTAATACAATTTACCATAATATTAGTATTCTTTATCACAATTAAATATAATCCTCTTTATATTATTTAAACCTTACATAAAAAGAAAATATCTAACATCTATTAATCCTTAATCTTTCTATCTATTATTTATTAATCCAATATTGATATTCTTTATCTCAATCAAATGTAAAAAATATTTTTATATTATTTGAGCTCACATTAAGAGAGAGAAAAACGCCTAGAATCTATAAGCCTTTAATCTTTCTATCATTTTTTTTTAGTTCCATAAGAAAAAGAAAACAAATTTTCCCCTATCTAATTTATTTCTGCTTTTCCAACTTACAATCTACCTTCCTTAATATTTAGGTAGTAATACTTTCTATCCCTTGTCTCTTGCCCTCAATAGTGCTTCAATTCTTACGTTTTTTTATTCGTTTTCCACACTTCTCATCTTTATCTTCATCTATATCTTCCTTATTTAATCTAAACATTTCTCTGATTACATTCTTGTATTGACATTTCTCCCACAAATCTGCCCATATCCCAGTCTCCTTATCCACTATATCTTCTTTTTTGCTCATTTGTTGATGTTCTATGTGAAAATTTACCTTATACACCTAAGAATATAAAGAACCAGACAGGCTCCATATTTGTTCTTAATCTGACCTTCTAGAGATCAGAACATTTATGTAACTTGTTATTTTGCTAAAGTTCTGTAAGGTTGCAAAGTATTGTGTCCTTGGCTTGGTTTGAGATTCACAAGAGGTTGCCTTGACATTATAGGGTTATTAATGATCTATTGTGTAATCTTTTAAGTGAAAAACAGGAATGTTGATGATAAAGATGAAGATGAGGAAAGTTGGGGAATTTCCATGGAAGGAGCATGGGAGGCGTTATGAAAAACACCCATATCTTTCTCATGAGAATCTCTATAACTTCTGTGTGTGAAAAACAGGAAGTGTTATGGAATCTTTTAAATGTGATAATCCTATATAAGGATGTGCTTACTGTCTATTTTATTTTCTTCAATCTTTCTTCCTTTATCAGCTATTGCCAGTCTTATTTTTTATCCCAATCCTTGATTTATCTGTTGGTTTGTCCAATTCCTCTGTTTTTTCCACTCCTTTTGCTTACCATTTATCTGATCTTCCTCTTCATTGGGTATTTGCTTCATTCACTCATTTTTCTGAACCATATTTGTTCCTTGTTCATATTCAATTTGCTGTTTCTTTTTTTCATCTTGTCTTTCTATTTCTATTGCAGCACTGGTCAAAAGGGCCCAGCAGAGATTATATTACCTGAGACTTCTCAGAAAACAACAACTGAATGAAAAACTGCTGGTGACCTTGTACCGTTGCACCATAGAGAGCATTTTAACATACTGCACCTCTATATGGTTTGCCAATTGCACAGTGGCAAATAGGAAAGCACTCCAGAGGATTAATGTCATTGCCCAGAAGATCATTGGTTGCCCTCTCCCCTCTTTGGAAGAGCTTTATAGCTCTCACTGCCTTAAGAAAGTTCTAAACATTCTCAAAGATCCATCTCATCCTGGGAACCCTGTTTTTTGAACTATTATCATCTGGCAGACAATACAGAATAATACAAACAAGGACAAATAGGCTGAAAAACAGCTTCTATCCCAGAGTAGTAGCTCTTTTGAATTCTGCTGTTTAGTGCAGTGTTGGTGTGGTGTCAAGGGTTTCCCATTCAATGTGTGAAGGGTGAAGGATGTGTGTTTGTGTTTATTTTCATGGTCATGGTCATGATGTGCACTGAAGATGGTGTTTGATTTTGTTGTACGAGGTGCAATGATAATAAAGTAAAGTAAACTGAACTAAGCTAAAGTATTATTTCCACTATTTCAAGGGCAGTTTGATCTTTACTTATTGTTCTTTGTAAGATATTTTCCATTTTCTCATCCATGCCATCCATTAAGAATTTAATATTTTTGAAGATCAAGGTCACCTCTTGAAAAAGTCCACTAATTTCTACAGCTGTTCCTTCAACTCTAGTCATAATGATGATAACCATTCTACAATAAAAATCTCTATCCAGATCCAAAGAAGTCCAGAGTAATAGGGGTATAGTTTGTCTTCCAATTGTCAGTGGTGCTCTCCTCTCAAATTTCCATGCTGCCTTTTTTTCCAGCAGCTATTACTTACAATCAAAATCTATTTATTTCAAAACCAAGTCAATTATTTAGTTAAGCCAGGTACAGCTCATACATTTGGATTGTCCAATAACCAGTTCCAGTCTTTAAAGCTAATCTAAAATCCAAAATTCAATGCTTTCAGAGGAAAACCTCTTATTTCTTCCTTACTCCAATTTTTTTTCTAGGGCTGAATCATGAGTTCAAAGTGCCAGTTAGCCATGAAAATTACTCTTTTGAACGTCCTTTTTTTCCTAAGATCGTCACGTTGGGGATAACTTTTAGTAAAAATGAAGCTTAATCTCACACAGTCACACACTGTTCCTCTACTCGCTCCTGCTCTGCCTTTGTTGTTTCAGTTGCCTCAGCTGGGTGATGGCCATGTTCGCTGCCACTGCTCCATGCTTTCGGGTTTAGAGAGTTTTCTCCAGGACAAGCAGGAGAGTTGCTGCTCTCCACGACCCCCAGAGTATCCCTCTTTCCTTTGCCTCCCCCCCAGGGAGGCTTTGGCCCCGTTAGGAGCCCTCTGACAGGAGTACTCGGTGCAGGATTGCAGAGCCGCAATTCCTGCCGCTGATACTGCTGCGACCGGAACCAGAAGCCCCCAGTTCAGGGTTCTTCATTGGGATGCCATGCAATTGCCAATGATTGTCTTTTTTTATTGGAGAAAGATATTGGAGGGTTTCACAAACAATAATAGTTACCTGCCTGGCTCTGTTTCTGTCATTGTACAATGGCCAACCGATTTCCTGAAATCCCCTTATAATTCAGGAATAACTTAGCTTTTTTAAGTCTCTGCCTATTTTTTTTTTTTTGTCTGGTTGTAGTGACTTTTACTTCATTTCTATCTTGTATTATTTAATTTTGTTCTTGTGTTTTTGCAGCTTGGAATGCATACATAAATAAAATTTCTAATATATGGTCATAGGACAATAAATTTTAGCACTGTTCCAACTTCATACTTTATAATGATTGATGGAATAAGATTTTTTTCTTCAAGTTCTGTTGTAATGAGATTTGATTCTAGAAAAAGAACTGTATTTCCAGAAAGAAACATTTTAATTAAGAAGAAAAGTCCCTTTGGTACTAAAGGATATTTTCCTTACAAAAATATTGAACATGTCTGTTACATCAAACTTTGTTCTAACTGTTCAAGATTGTGTTGCTATGCTATTAACTACCCCTCTCATATTAGAGAAGCATTTTCCTCATTTAGTTTTACAAATTATTTGTGAGGATATCTCTATTTTCATAAGTGCTTTTTCCGTATGCTTTTTAAACTGAAAACTTTTTATTACTTGTGCCTTCTTTTTTTTAAACAAATTTTATTAATTTTACAATTAAAAAAACAAATCTATAACACATACACAAATAGAAAAACTAGAAAAGAGCAAGAAAGAAAGAAAGAAACATGAAAAGAAAAGAAAAAGAAAGAAGAAAGTGTGAGCACTTAAAAACATTCTCATTTTTGACAGTTTGTAAGATCTTTTCTCTTCTTAAATTGTATCATATATGCAAATCTTATCCATATCTATATTTAGATTACACTCATATAAGTTTATCCCATTCTTTTTTTTTAACCTTATGATACACAATCTATCTTTGATCTAACCATTTATACCAGGAATTCCAATTGTTATAATATATTGATTAATCTTTATTTTTTAGGGCTAGGGTTAGTTTGTCCATTTCTGCACAGTCTGAGATTTTCTGGATGATCATCTGTTCTGTAGATATGTGAGGTAGTTTCCAGCTCTGAGCAAACGTTAGCCTGGCCGCTGCTAAGATATGTATTGTTATATACTTCATTTTTTTTTGTAACTGTTTGTCAAAAATCCCTAACAGAAAGGACTCTGGTTTATATTCAATTTGTTCTTTGGTTATCTCCTCTAGCCATTTTCTAACTCTTTGCCAATATTTCTGAGTTTCCTTACATGACCACCACATATGAAAAAAGGTTCCATCTATACTTTTATATTTCCAACATTTGTGTTGGGGTGCATCTTCGCTAACCTCGAAGGAGGAAGGTGCCATCTGTAAACCATTTTGTAAGTGTTTTCTTTATATGCTGCTGATTTAGTGATCTTATTGTTTCTGTTCCAAATCTTTTCCCATTCTGTTAATGTAATACTCCGACATTTCTGCTCCAAGCTATCATATTTCCTTTGACTGTCTCTTCTTCTAATTCTACTTCCAGTAAGTAATTGTAAAATTTAGTTATATATTTTTTGTTTGATCCTAATAAAATTTTATCTAAGTACTGAAGTTTGTTATTAATTCCAAAATCTTTTTTATCTTGTTTATATCTACGATGAATTTGGAGGTCTGGTCTATTTTAAAACCCTGCTCTTGTAGTTCTTGTTGTGTTTTCAATTTTCCTTGTGCATCTAATAAATCTTTATATTTGATCATTTTGGTAATGTCCAGGTTATTTGGGTGAATCATTGCCTCCATTGTCGATAACCAGATCAGTATTTTTAAATAGTGTTTTTTCCGTACTTTTTTCCAATTGGTTAATAATGAATCTCTAAGTGTCTATGGAAATATGACTGGAAATGTGCTTTTTAAACTGAAAAGTTTTTATTACTTGTGCCTTCAAGTCAAACCTGACTCCTAATAACTGTCTGAACATGTGTATGTAGTTTTCTTTGTAAGATATCAGAAGTAATTTGCCATTGCCTTCTTTTTATTGCTGAGAGAGAATGACTAGCCAGGTCATCCAGCTGAACGTTTTGCCTAAGGCAGGAAAAAGACAGTCTCCTGATTTCTAACCTAGTGCCTTAATCATTACACCCATCAAACAGATCCTCATCTGTGGATGTTCTTAAAAATTATTCCAATTAGTTTGTTGATGAGAATATCATGTTTTATCAAATGTGTTGTTGAAATGATTGAGTCCACAGCATTCCCACAATCATCTCTGGAAATGAGATTTATCAAAAAAAAGGGTTATTTTGATAAATCTATTCTGATCTTTAAAAAAAAAAATCACTGCATTGTTAAGTTGCTTACAGTTTCCACTATGATCTATTTCATAATATGTTCAGATAATGTGAATATAAGAAGAAACCTGCTGATCATAATCCAGCATTTATTTTTTACAAAGGATAAACAGATGCAGGAGATGAAGCTAAAAAACCCATCAACATATAATATGATAATTTATTTAATGTTGCCATTTGTTTTCTTCTGTGAATATTGATCTACCTCACATAGAAAAGAATAGAATCTGGAAAGGACCTTGGAGGTCTTCCAGTCCAGCTCCCTGTTCAAGCAGGAGAACCTACACTATTTCAGATAAGTGACTGTCTAGATTCTTCTGAAAAATCTCTGGTGATGGAGCACCCAGGATTTCTGAAGGCAAGCTCTTCCACTGGTTAATTGTCCTCATTGTTAGGAAGGTTCTCCTTAATTCCAGGTTGCTTCTCTCTTTGATTAGTTTCCAACCATTGTTTCTTGGCCTGCCCTCTGGTGCTTTTTAGAATAATTTCAAACCCCCACTTCTTTCTGGCAGCGCCTCAAGTACTAGAATACTGCTATCATGTCACCCCTAATTCTTCTTTTCTTTAAACTAGCCAAACCCAAATCCTGCAGCTGTTCTTCATATGTTTTAGTCTCCAGGCCTTCGATCATGTTAGTTGCTCTTCTCTGAACTTTTTCCAAAGTCTCAACATCTTTTTTGTGCTATGGTGACCAAAATTGGTTCCAATATTCCAGGTGTGGTCATGATTATATATACAATATTCTTAAAATTCAAGAATGCTAAGGATGTTGTTTGACACTGGATCCCTTTTTTTACAATTTCATCTCAAAGAAAACAGTTGTATTTCGATATGTTGATAGGGTTTATGTCAATTTGGTACATAATTTTGACCAACTTTTCATTTTTACCCAATTGATAGATAATTTTATAAGAACTGTATTACTTCTCCAACTATGACTAGGTATGCTACAAAGCCCATTTGAATATTTTTACTTTTTCTTAAAAGTATTCTTCAAGGTATAAAAGTAATAATTTTTCTTCAAAGTTTTACGTGTTGCAGAACTGTGTCTGGGTGGCACAATTACAGTAAGCTAGTCTCCTGAAAAAAGTGCCATCTAATCTGCAAGAATGTTTAATGCTGCTTAGATATCACAATGGGAAGAGTATCTTAGCTTTAAGCTTTAAGCAGCTTATATGTATTATTTTTGGTTCCATTTTATTTTATTATGCATCAGAATATTTGCTTATATGCATATTTATATTCTGCATAGAAACCCTAAAAGAACATATGTATATATACACATGTATGAATGTTATATGAATGCCTGCAAAAATTAGGCAAGTGATTACCATGAAGATTAACTAATCCTTTCCTTTAAGAGTGGGAAAATGTACATTGGTTAGAAATGTTAGGAAAGAACCACAATTTTACAGTAACATTGACCCCTTAAATTTGAATTATTACTATTATTATCATGCAGGTGGATAACTGATTATTAGTTCAATAATTATACGTAGTACATTTGGGAGATGCTTATAACAGTCTGGTATTTATGACAAGAAATATGTCTGGCCATTTCAGAATATAACACCACCACTCCATTTTAATAAAAAGGTATCTTAATGGGGTACTGTAACAAATTAAGAAAAATTTAATAGAACTGGAAATTAATATTAATATTATGTGAGATTTTGGACATAAAATCTGATCGGTATTGCAGCAATTATTTTCATACTATTGTTCAAAAAGAGAAAAACAATATTTTCCTCATATACACACTAACTCTGAACAACCAGGTCCCTCTTTCTGTTTTCTATGGAGGAAAAGACTTTTCTGCAATTCTCTGTCTGAGCCTCAGAGTGTTGCTGTTGCCCAAGCTGATAGCCTGGGAGAGCATAGAGATTGAAATGAGGTCTCCTAACTTGAGGAGCTCCCATTACTTCTGTGTAAGATAGAAGAAGATGAAGAGCAAAAGACCACACTGCTGCAAAGGGTGGTCTTTATAAATTTAGGGAAAAGGCAATTACTATTTCTACTGATATTTCTTTCAAACCCAAGGGAACTTGGTCAGAACATAAGAATTTGGGAAAAAGAAACGGCCTGATATGGAAAAGAGTGATGGAGAGAAGGCACAGAAGGAATCATAGGGCGCTCTCAAGGCAAGTACTGCTTCTCCTGATTTTGTCATCCATCCACCACACTATTGCAGAACAAATTCATTATTCCATACCTGAGGAGATGTCGAAGGGTTCCATAGTAGGAAATCTTGCCAAGGAATTGGGATTAAAAGAAAAAGAATTAAAATACCATAAATTACATTCTGTATCTTTGGATAAAATGCAGTTTTTGATAATCAATGCAGACAATGGAAATCTTTATGTAAATGACAGGATAGATAGAGAAGGAATCTGTGGGAAAAGCATTCCATGTCTTGTTAACTTAGAAGCTGTGATGGAAAACCCTCGAAATGTTTTCCATATATCAGTGACAATCCAGGACATTAATGATAATGCACCCAAATTCCTCAAAGACAATATCCATTTGGAGACAAGTGAATTAACTTTGCCAGGCACAAGGTTTCTCATTGGAAAAGCAGAAGATCCAGATGTTGGCCTCAATTCTGTCCAGAATTACATACTGAGTCCAAATCAATACTTCTCCCTGGAAGTTAGAGAGAGAAAAGATGGACTTAAATATGCAGAACTGGTGCTGCAGAAACCCCTCGATCGGGAAAGTGAACAGAGCTTTCACTTGATCCTTACCGCCCTGGATGGGGGTGAACCAAGGAAAACTGGGACTGCCCATATATGGATTAATGTCACTGATGCCAATGACAACCCACCCATTTTCACTCAAGATACATATACAGTTAATTTGAAAGAAAGCGTTCCGGTTGGATCCCTTGTGCTTCAGGTGGAAGCCTCTGATAAAGATGAAGGGACAAATGCCCAGATCACATATCATTTCACCAATTTATCACCTACTGCTGAACAAAAATTCAGATTGGATTCAATTAAAGGGACAATTTATCTCGCAGAGTTGCTGGACTTTGAAGAAACAGAAGAGTATACAATATCATTTGCAGCAAAGGATGGAGGTGGATTGGTGACACATTGCAATATTGAAATAAAAATTTCAGATGACAATGACAATATTCCAGAAATACAGTTAGCTTCTATGTTTAACCCAATTCCTGAAGACTCTGATTCTGGAAATTTAATTGCTCTTATAAATGTTAAAGACAGAGACATTGGTGATAATGGAAAGGTTATTTGCTACTTGCAAAGTGATTTGCCATTTAAGATTCTTCCATCTTCTAAAAATTACTACAAGCTCATGACAGATAAACCTCTAGATAGGGAGAAAGCATCTCAGTATAATATTACAATCACAGCCATTGACAAAGGAACTCCTCCACTTAGTGCAAACAAAACCATCATGCTGCAGATCTCTGATATCAATGACAATGCTCCTGCTTTTGAGAAAGCTTCCTACAGCTTCTATGTGCCAGAGAACAATCCTTCTGGGGCCTCCATCTTCCAAATTCAAGCCTTTGATCCGGATCTGGGTCAAAACTCACACATCACATATTCAATCCTCACCAGCAACATTGAAGAACTTCCCATCTCCTCCTATATCTCCATTCATTCTGAGACCGGCATCATCTATGCCCAGCGATCCTTTGATTATGAGCAGTTCAGAGAATTCCAGCTGCAGGTGAAGGCCCAAGATGGTGGGAGTCCCCCTCTCAGCAGCAACGTCACAGTCAGGGTGTTTATCCTGGATCGGAATGACAACAGCCCCCAAATCCTGTCCCCTTCGCCAGACTCCAAGGACTCTGCCCTCTTTGAGATGGTCCCTCGTTCAGCTGAGGCAGATTATCTGGTAACAAAGGTGGTGGCTGTGGATGCTGATTCCGGACACAACGCCTGGCTCTCCTACCAGCTGATTCAAGCCACAGAACCAGCCCTCTTCACTGTTAGCTTCCATACAGGTGAGATCAGGACAGCAAGAACTTTTATGGAGAGAGATGCTGTGAAACAGAGACTGGTCCTTTTGGTGAAGGACAATGGACAACCGACTCTCTCGGCCTCTGTCACTCTGAACCTGGTGTTTGCTGAGAACTTCCAGGAGGCCCTTCCGGAGATGAAAAACCAGATGAACAGCTCAGAGGATCAACCCAACTTACAGTTCTATTTGGTAGTGGCCTTAGCAGTGATGTCATTTTTGTTCCTCTTGTCAGTGATTCTAGCCATTGCCATCAAACTGCGGCAGTCAGGAAATTCTAGTTTCTTACCATGTTTTGCTCCCATTTCCCATTCCACAGCTGGGGTTATATTTCCACCCAATTTTGAAGATGGGACTCTGCCTTATTCCTACCAGCTTTGTCTCTCCTCAGAATCCAAGAAGAATGAATTTACTGTTCTGACACCCAATGTTCAAGTTGCAGGCAACATTCTTAGTGGTGAAAAATCCAATGCACTTTTCACAGGAACTGTAGAAAAGAATTTAATTTCCAAAATAATAGATAAGGTATGGTTTCTTCAATAATTTTTACAATCTGTTTTTATAACTATAATTGAAATACTTTCAAAAAAATTCCCTTTTTTGCATTGCTTTTTCTTGAGTAGTACAAGAAATATAGAAAATATAGTTTATGTAAGTAATATTTTGCCCTACAATTCATTGTTTTAAATACCAGAGCAAATGGAGTTTGACATTTGCAAAATCAAATGATTTGGATATTCATATTAATTGTGAGAGGTAGCTATCCTGGGTATTTAACTGGTGCATTCCTAAAAGCAAACAGTTTGCCTTTAGGGACGGCTGCAGAGAAATGGGATACAGTAGCAGATTTTTGAAGAAGGACTTCGTCTGAGATGTAGAAGTACCTACACTTATGATGATTCACTTGAGGGGGGGGTGTATGTGTGTGTGTGTAGGTATGTTAATCCTTGTGAACATGCAGTTCCTCTGGGAAATTAATGTTCCTCTGGGAGAACATTAACATGAGTTAATGTTTGCAGACCTTATCCTTTGATATGTGGATTAAGTCTGGGTAACTTATTTCAGGGTTTGAAGAAGTTTGCTAGTTTGATTAACAAAGACATTGATTCTCAAACCATTGTGGATTCTGATAATATTTTAAGGGAAGATGGAAACAGTATAAAGAATAATATATATTTGGAAATAAAAGTTCTCATAACCTGAAATGGTCTTTTGTGGCAGGTGAAATGTGTAGGTTGCTACCTACCTGGATTATTTGATTCTCATGTCAAAAGTAATAATTATCATGTTATTTTGAAACCTTGTTCAACACACCTTAATTATTTTTTTCTGTCTGTGCACAAATTAAGTCCTAGATTGTTAATTCTTTGCTAATTATTCCAGGAAGCTTGATATAATGCATTTGGTTGAAATATGCATATATTTTCATCAAATCTTTGCTAATTTTAACACTGACCTAATTTATAAATATTAGAAAAATGTAATATTTAACTTTTATATATTTAATATATGTGTATAGACCATGAAGAACTTGAAGGTGGGTTAGTCCTTATATCTAAGTTGTCTAGAAAGTTTGACTTTGTAATACATTTTTGTTTAGTGTTATGTCTGTTTCAATTGACTCCCCACTTCTGTATAATGGGGACATCTGAAACATGATGCATACTTCATGAACTTTGTCTGAAATCTATATACGTTGTGCATTCCCCCCCCTCCTTTGGATCAGAGGTGTTGTCTAACTGCTTTTGTCTAGTTGAATTGTTTTGCTAAATGCTGTTGAGAATTCAGTTATTCATTAATTTTTTATACTGCCCATCTCCCCTATAACGTAATTCCGGGTGGTCAGAAATGTCAGAAACAAACTTCCTTTAGCTTGAAAAGAAGATAGTGTTACTGGTTACTTTCCCTGGAACTATCATTAAAAGTAGCCATGTAAAGCAATTGAGATGGCCCCTTGGAGATCTGAGGCTTTGAGAATAGAGTTTGTTTATTTTTTTGATTTTTAATCTGTGAAAGAGCAAAATCTTGGAAGTGTAGTGTGGCTTTATGCCAGGTAGGAAATGTGCAGATGATATTGTTGCACTTCAGCATTTAAAAATATATGACAGGAAATAAGAATAAATGGAGTGTTTATTGGGTACTTCAATACAGGTAGTCCTTCACTTGCAACAGTTCATTTAGTGACTTTACAGCACTGAAAAAAGTGGCTTATGACCTTTTTTCACACTTATGACTGTTACAGCATCCTCATTGTCATATGAACAAAATTCAGATGCTTGGTAACTGACTCATATTTATTATGATTGTACTGTCCTGGGATCATTTGCAAATTTCTGATGAGACAATGGGGAAACCAGATTCACTTAGCAACCGTGTTATTAACTTAACAATTACAGTGAATCACTTAACAACTGTGGCAAGAACACTTGTAAAATGAGGCAAAGTCATTTAACCCAAATAAGTTGCAGTGAATGATAGATAGATTACATGATGCAATTAAGAATATAAATTGTTGGACAATTGTTAAGTCTGAGTTATATGACAAGTGCCTGTCACTTGTTTGAACTCTAATGTCCTAGAGCAATTTAGTCTCTTCATTTTCTATGACTTCCTCTGTTTTATGGTCCCACCAGTTCTTGCTTCAAGCAAATTTCTTACAGAACTTCCAGGGCACTACTGTTGCTACTTTGTGGCATCTGGCCCATGGGCCACGAGTTTGACGCCCCACTCTAATGTTTCTTCAGTTTCTTTGCACAGACAGCATTTGCTATCTGTTGCTGTCTTCTCAATTCTGGCTTTGTATGCATTTGTTCTTAAGGCTTGGTCTTGTGCAGCCAGAATTAGCCCTCTGTCTTTTTCTTTAACTTTCCTGCTCCTAGGCCATTGGCAAATTCTGCTTTTATCTATTTTCCCTGCTTTTTAAAAAATATACTGTGTTCCCATGCCTCCTTTCTCTTCTTCATTTGATCTTTCTTGTAGGCAAGTTTGGTCTCCCCAGTACTCAATCTGCCTTTCTGGTATTATTAGCTTCAACGCATCTTCTTCATTAGAAGAAAATAAGAATTAGGGGTGACATGATAGCAGTATTCCAGCATTTGAGGGGCTGCCACAAAGAAGAGGGGGTCTAATTATTCTCCAAAGCACCAGAGGGCAGGACAAGAAACAATGGTTGGAAACTAACCAAAGAGAGAAGCAACCTGGAATTAAGGAGAACCTTCCACACAGTGAGGACAATTAACCAGTGGAAGAGCTTGCCTTCAGAAATCCTGGGGGCTCCATCGCTGGAGGCTTTTAAGAAGAGACTAGAATAGTCACTTATCTGAAATAGTATAGGTTCTCCTGCTTGAAGGGGGGGCTGGATTAGAAGACCCCCTCTTCCAGCCTATTCTATTCTATTCTATTCTAATTATCTTGGTTGTATATATGGACAATGTTGAACAATGATTCTATAATATTTCAGATGGTGTTTTTCCAAATAGTTCAAAATAGTCCATGTAAAGGAGTTATGATAGCCTGGCGGGAGTTTTGGATATTTGATACCCAGGGCCTGAGTTATTCAGAATTGCTGACAAAGGAATCAGTGCAATGACAGTAGCATCATTAGCAACAGTAGCAGTGACAGTAAGTCTCCTTGAAAGATTCCTTTCTTGATGTTAATCTCTCCCATTCTATCACCATTGACCAACAACCATGTCTTCCATTGTGCCATGGATCTTTGCAAAAGCTTCTGATGTTTCTACCGATTCCTGTTATTTCTAGGCATTTGATTATTCAATTATATGTGGCAGGGAGTCAAATGCCTTCCTGTGATCAATTCATGCTACTGTACATTCAGCTTGGTCTTCCTTCTCTTGCTGTTTTTCAGAATTATCTTATCAATTAAATGTTGATCTTTTGTTCCTCTGCTGTTTGGGCAGTTTCCTTTCTGCTTGGGTGGAAAGAGCTTATTTTCATTAGATGCTGTTGGACTCCATCAGCTAGCACACCAGACAAATCTTATTTCATTATTTGAGAAAGTTACAAAATTAGTAGACCAGAGAAATGCTGTGGATATAATTTACTTGGACTTCAGTAAGGCATTTGATAAAGTTGACCACAACCTACTTGATAAGATAATAAAATGTGGGTTAGACAGCATTACCACCAGTTGTATTTGTAACTGGCTAACCAACCACAATAAATGAGTAGTCCTTAATGATACTGCATCTTCATGGAGGGAACTATGCAGTGGGGTACCCTAGACTCTTTCTTAGGCCCAGAACTCTTCAATATCTTCATCAATGACTGAGATGAGGAGATAGAAGGGGAACTCGTCAAATTTGCAGATGACACCAAGCTGGCAGGAATACCCAATACCTCAAAATATAGGCTCAAGATCCAGAAGGGCCCTGGGCCCAATCTAACAAAATGAAATTCAATGTAGGGAAAACTAAGGTTTCAAATTCTTGTTATATTTCTTTAGGGTATCCCATATCTGTGCGCAAAAGTGTACTTTTTCTTCCTTGTTAGGTACTGATTGATTTACTGAAGTCTTTCCATTGATGGATTGGTAGAAACATTTCTAATTAGAATGAAATTGGATATTCAGCCTATAATTTGCAATTCGAATGTTGTATCTGCTGATTTTCTTGGTTATAGTGTTATTTGCTGTTTTATTATTTCCAATGCTTCCTTGATCTTCCTTGTTTCTAAGTGATGTTTCTTGGTTAGGTATTCTTTGATCATGTTATTCTTCAGATTCTTTTCTTTCATCTATTTTTGCTTGCTTGCATCTGATGTCAGCTTGCTGATTTTATTTTCCAACCTGATCTTCCATTTTGATAGTGCACTGTTTGACTTTTTATTTTCTCGGTTGATTTTGCATCCCAAATATTCAGTTGTAACTGCAGCTGTGCTATACATTCGTTGGTTTGTTTCTTGCAGTGAACTGGTGCTTAAACTTGATATTGCATTACTGGCATCTTTTTATGCTTGTGCTAGTTCAGGGGTGGACAATTAATTTCTGTTGGGGGCCACATGGAAAATCAGATCTGTGTTCGAGGGCCAAACCAATAATGGGCCCTTTATAATATATATATATATATATCTTTGGTTATTCGGGTTTTCTCCCGCGTAAGATTGGAAGTATCTGGGCAACGTTTCGATGAAGTCTCATTCATCATCTTCAGGCTTGGTCTTCAGCTCTGTGCTTCTCAGAGTGATGTGAGCTTGCAGCTGCTTCTTCCTTTTAACTGCTCCTGGGGGTGTGACTTGATTGGCTGGGGGCTTGGCTGTGTTCTGATTGGATGGGGGGTGTTCTCATTGGTTGGGGGTTTGGCTGTGTTCTGATTGGTTGGGGGGTTGGTTGGGTACTTCCAATCTTACGCGGGAGAAAACCCGAATAACCAAAGATCCACATACAAGTACCCGCGAGAACCTCAGAAAACATATATATATAATATATATATGTGGATCTTTGGTTATTCGGGTTTTCTCCCGCGTAAGATTGGAAGTATCTAGGCAACGTTTCGATGAAGTCTCATTCATCATCTTCAGGCTTGGTCTTCAGCTCTGTGCTTCTCAGAGTGATGTGAGCTTGCAGCTGCTTCTTCCTTTTAACTGCTCCTGGGGGTGTGACTTGATTGGCTGGGGGCTTGGCTGTGTTCTGATTGGATGGGGGGGTGTTCTCATTGGTTGGGGGTTTGGCTGTCCAATCAGAACACAGCCATCCAATCAGAACACAGCCAAGCCCCCAGCCAATCAAGTCACACCCCCAGGAGCAGTTAAAAGGAAGAAGCAGCTGCAAGCTCACATCACTCTGAGAAGCACAGAGCTGAAGACCAAGCCTGAAGATGATGAATGAGACTTCATCGAAACGTTGCCTAGATACTTCCAATCTTACGCGGGAGAAAACCCGAATAACCAAAGATCCACATACAAATACCCGCGAGAACCTCAGAAAACATAATATATATATATATATATATATATATATATTATATATATTATATAATATATATATACATATATATATATATTATATATAAGAAAAAGTAGCACCGCAGCTGCTCCTGCTACTACTTTCCACACTTTCCAAATGCGAGTCCCAGGAGAGAACAAACAGCAAACCGCACTCAGGGGCATCCAAGCCCACCTAAAGCTCGGCCGCTGCTGGTGGAGCCTTGCCCTGCCTTGGTGCCCCATTTCCCGGCTTGGCGGTCCTGCTCGGGTGGCACTTCAAAAGCCCTCCTCCTCGCGTACGTGCCCGACGAGCCACTCCCCACGACAGCGGCTCCCAGCACCCGAGCAACTTCCCAGCAACTTGCAGCTTGCTTTTTCCTCTCGGGCGCTCGCGCCTGGCCCCAAGCCACATGGTGGAGGGGAAACCCGGAGCGCCGCCGGGTCGCCTCCTCCAAGCAGCCCGCCCGCTGGGCAGAACCCTTCCTGCTCATCCCTCGGGTGTCTGCCTCGTTCCTCTCTCAGTCGCTCTCTCGCTCCTCCACCAGCCCAGGAAGAAACTGCTTCAAAGAAGCCGGCAGGGTGGCTTCCTGTTAGCGCAGCTCCTCCAAAGCTCCCGTTCACCCCCACAGAGCCGCCCACGGTTCAATCCAGTGCTCCGTTCTGCCTGCCTGCCTTCGTTTCTGGTTGTTTCGGCTGAGAATAACTATTCGCCTCTTTTTCTCTTTCTTTTCTGGGCTGGTGGAGGAGCGAGAGAGCGACTGAGAGAGGAACGAGGCAGACACCCAAGGGATGAGTGGGAAGGGTTCTGCCTGGTGGGCGGGCTGCTTGGAGGAGGCGACCCAGCGGCACTCCGGGCTTTCCTCCACCGCGTGGTGGGCGCTCATGCCTGGCCACGAGCCGCGCAGCGGAGGGAAGCCTGGAGCGCGGCCGGATCGCCTCCTTCAAGCAGGCCGCCCACCCGCTGGGCTTCCCTCCACTGCGCGGCTCGGGGCAAGGCACGAGCGCCCATGAGTTAAAAGGAAGCCGAAAGGGCTTCCAGGCTGAAACTTTGCACAACGCGGCGGAGGGGAAACCAGGAGCGCCACCGGGTCGCCTCCTCCTGCCCACCGGGTGGAACCCTTCCTTTTCCTTGGCGGGAAGACGCTCCTGCCTGCAAACTTTGCCTGTGCAAAGTTTCAGCCTGGAAGTCCCGGAAAAAAAAGCAGGATCGGCGGAGACTCACCTTCGGAGAGGTCGCACTCAAAGGTGATTTCAAACTCTCAGCCGAGACCTTTGCAAAGTTCTTCTTTTCTTTCTACTCCAAGAGCGCTCCGCACTGTTTTGCAGCTTTGGGGGCCACGCGGCGCAGGGCAATATGCCACGCCCAGCAATTTTTTTTCAGAGGCGGGCCGGATTGGACAGACCAACGGGCCAGATGTGGCCCGCGGGCCGTAGTTTGCCCACCCCTGTGCTAGTTGTTTCCAAGTTTCAATATAGAAAACCTGATTTTATTTATTTATTTATTTTTGCTGTTCTAGATGCTCAGTTATTGTTATTGTATATTGTCTCAATTCTTCTATTTCTACTTTAAAGGACTTTGTTCTTTTTGAGGCAGAGGAGAAGGTGCCTGGTTTCCAAATGAAAACAATTATGTATCTTTGTTGGATTCTCCCCCCTCTCCTCCCCCCCCCCCAATTTGCCTTTACAGTTTGAACTACTTCTGGCAAGGTTTTGGTTTCTTTGCCTGGGGTATGCCTTTGCAGTTCTTCCAATTCTGCCTCTGTGAATATTTTATTTCATATTATAAATCTATGTTGCTCTGCTACCTCTGTTCTGTTATTTCTGATTCTGGATGTTGTTCTTTCCAGAACTATTCTTTCTCCTACATTGTTGCTTTTGATAGGTTGGACTATTTTATCTTTTGCATGAAGACAGATGCAAAAAATAAATTAAGTAGTTCAACTTTCTCCCTGCTACCTGTCTCCTCCTTGCCATATTCTCCCATTAGTGGACTTATTGTTTCCTTGAGCTTCTTCTTGTTCCTTACGTACTGAATACATATATATTGCTGCAGACACGCACATTTGGCAAATATATGCGTGGTAACTTTGAAATAGGAACACAAAACTTTACTTCATGCAAAACTTTGCTGCACATGCTTTGCAGACAGCAACTGGAGACCAACTGAATAAATCTTCACTTCTGTGTCTTAAGGCACCACCAACAAAAAATGTACATTTTTATTTATTTTTCAATTCATAAAACAAAAGGACAAGGCAAGCTACTAATGCTCAGTGAAATGAATTGTTAAATAAGTGGTAGGCTCCCCCTCATTGAATACACTCAGGTGGAAGTTAGACAACAGTCTCTCTGGGGTACTTCACTATTCTTTCCCAATAGAAAGATGGTCTTCAGGTCTCTCTTTCTCAAGGTAACCATGCTAGCAATATCTGAAGCTGTTCTTTTTCAGAAATTAATCAATTTTCAATGAAGATAAGATGATTGTGCTACTCCCCACCCCATTCCCCAGCCTCAGAGTTTCAGAAGAGGCTAGGAGAATCTCAGAGATCAATAGATGATTTAGCAGTTGTCTGGATTTTGCAGGTCAGGTAGTGGAAGTTGTGAATTGTATTCATCAGCAGTTATCTGGGAAAATAATTTCTGTCAAGTAGATTCCTCTGTTGATCAGATGAGTTCAGTAGCCCAAAATTGTGCCTATCCAAAACTTTTATTTTTTGAACAGTACCAATGTCCAGGTCTTTGGAACAACTTTTACAAGAACTCATGCTGCTTGGGAAATTCTGAAGCTTTAAGTCCATGTGTCTAGAATTTATCAAGATGACAAATGCAGTAGATTATGTCTTCCCTCTACTGGTTAAGTGATGTATTACAGTACTGAATTTATTCCAGGAAATAGAATGCAATTACATGAAATACATACTAAACTATTTCAGTTTTACCATAATTGCCAATAGGATCATATTTAATAGAATTTTAAAATTGCTTTATTTTGTAGTATATAGATTTTAAATATATTCATTAATAAAAGTTGCATGCATATATAAACTGATACAGATATAAGATTGTTACACAATTGAGCAAAATTAGTTCAGTATTTTCCATCACAAAGATTTAAATTGGAGATACTGCACCTAGATTTTAAATCTGTGCAAACCTACTTAATTCCCAAGATGAAACTTGATAGAATTTAACATTTACAAGATTATGCCTATACAAATAGCCTGCATAGCAGGAATGAATTACATGTGATGCTCCAGATATTTTTGAATGTCATTTCTCTGAACTTTACTATCATGGGCAGCAGTGAGGGACAAAACTGAATATTATCTCAAGGGCCACAGATTGTATATTCCTGCTGTAGATTAGAGATAATGTGTCACTTAGAATTTTTAGAATATGTTGTGGAAGTTTTTGTAAAATGGCTGCCATGGTGGGCATGGTGTGTCACAAAACAATTATTTACCAAAAGAAAAAAAAATCTTTTTAAAAAAAATAAACATTCAGATTGAGCAGAAGACCTGGTAAATATCAACGGAAGTCTCTGTGGATCACAAACACAATGGTGCCCATTCCTGTTATCTGTTGTGGTATAATGCATTCTGACATCAAAATGTCTGAGTAATAAATAATTAAAAAATAACTTAGTAATTATAAATCCATCTGTGTTCTGATGGGCTTATAGATATTTTAAAATTCCTGCTCTGATAAGTTGGATATCAGACTAGATATTGAGGATCATAATGATACAGTAGTTTAAAATATTCTGAAATATGCAGAATAAAAGATGTTTTGAGCTCCTAGCCACTTTGGTCACCATACTACAAAAAAGATATTGGAAGACTTTGGAAAAAGTGCAGAGAAGAGCAACTAAGATGATCAAAGGCCTGGAGACTAAAACATAGGAAGAACAGCTGCAGATTTTGGGTCTGGCTAGTTTAAAGAAAAGAAGAATTAGAGGTAAAATTCTAGCAATATTCCAGTATTTGAGAGGCTGCCACAAGAAAGTGGGGGCCAAATTATTCTCCAAAGCACCAGAGGGCAGGACAAGAAACAATGGTTGGAAACTAATCAAAGAGAGAAGCAACCTGGAATTAAGGAGAACCTTCCTAACAATGAGGACAATTAACCAGTGGAAGAGCTTGCCTTCAGAAATCCTGGGCACTCCATCACTGGAGGCTTTTAAGAAGAGACTAGACAGTCACTTATCCAAAACAGTATATGTTCTCCTGCTTGAGCAAGGGGTTGGACTAGAAGACCTCCAATGTCCCTTCCAGCTCTATTCTATTCCTTTCCATCCCATCGTGACCAGAGGCAAGCTCACTTGACCAATAACTTGCCAAGACTCAGTGAAAGCTTTTTGTTTTGTTTATTGCTATAAGCTGAAGAGAAACTCTCAAATCTTGGTTCTCCTCAAAGTTCATCATCACGAATCAACATCTTTATATAGTACTTTCTCTACACTTGCCATCCATCCCTCGTCATTCCCCATTGGCTGAGATACTATGATAGCTACTACTAGGTACTTCTTCATTCATATTCTACATCAAAGAGATAGGGAAAAAAGTATTTTATATTAGCTTTGTTATGCTACCTTTATTCCTTTATAGATAAGCAAGGTAGCCAAAGTAAATAATACTCCTTTTTCTTCACTTCAGGCCTGTTTTCTTACAAGCACTGTGTGCTTTTGAGGAAACTTTTGTAGCCATTTATGTTCTCTGCTACTTTAACAACCATCTCTTTCAAGCAAACAGTACCCTGTCTAGCTTTCTGTAAATTGTTAAAGCATCTAAGTTTTTTGTGTTGCTGCTTTGGAAGCTGTTTCTCACTATTTCCACATACATGTGCACATATTGTGACACAGCCCCAGTACTTGTCATATTATTTTGTTCCTGCAGTTAAGGATAATTCCATTTCTGAAAGAAGAAATCCCGTAGAACATAGTATCAATTAGGAGTGCAAATTGCTTTCAAAGACATTGGTCCTGCACTACTTCTATTTTGACAGCAAATAGGCTTCTTTCCTTTTCACTGCTAAACAGCACTGAAGTCACTTTATACATTTTTTCAAGAGCAGGGATATTCAGATTCTTACTTTTATTAGATACCAAATGTTTTCTGAAATATATTTTTCCATCAAAGAATCTTACTGAATGAGGTTCGTGTTAAGTTCTGCGCATGGGTGCAAGGAGTGGAGACAAGGCAGTGAAACAGTGAACTTCAACTCTTTATTAAACATACTGAACAGAGCAATCACCTAGGGCAGCAGCAGCCCTTTTTATAGGGTTGGCTGCTGTCCTATTAGCCAATGAAAGACATGGAAGTGTTAAACCCTTGAACCAATGAGAGTTGGCCGGTCAACAGCCAATCAGATTTCCTAGAAAGGACCAATCCGATGTCGCTATTATCGGCCAATCAGAAGTGCAGGATTAGAACCCTGCTTTTTACTGAAGGTTGTTAAAACTTTATTAAACGCCTTTATTAGTTCATAACACCCCTCCCCCCTAGGTTCTGTTTGAGGGGTGCGGTAACGTAATCGCGTAGATATGCAGGTCGTTTCAATTGCCTATTAGATTTGCGCTGTCCCACCAGTTGCTGTCTGCAGTCTGGTTCTGGTGGAACGTTTTTTGATTTATCTGGTACAGGCGGTTCCACATCCTCACAGGATGAATCGGTGCCGCTAATTCTGTCGTTGTTGTCCTCTGGTCTCTGCGGGCTCGCCTCCGTTGAGGTATTCCTCTGTGGTGAGGCAACCCCCCTTCCTGATTCTTCTTCATGTAATGCGCCGGGCTGCTGACTCTCTTCGATTTCGTCATCCAGCATCTCAAATTCGGTTCCCTCGACATCCCCTCCCCCCTCAGTTTGAGAGTCACAGGAGTCGCGGGAACTGGGTTGCAACCTAGAGCGAAGCTGATCTATATGGCGTTTCCATATCTTTCCGTCCAATGTTTGCACGCGGTACGATCTGGGCCCAGTGGTTTGGGTTACGGTTGCTTCGATCCATAATGGTTCGCCAGAAAGGTTTTTAGTGAAGACTAAGTCTTGAACTCACGGCATTTTCCGCGAGATCCACAGGGTTTCTCTGGCACGTAGGACGGGTGGAGACCATCGAGGTGGGAGCGGAGCTTGCATCCCATCAACAATTCAGCTGGGGTCTTGTTGGTGACGCTGTGCGGGGTGATGTGTTGGAGTAGGAGTATTCTGTTTAATTTGTTGTCAATGTCCCCATAGTCCATCTTGTGGAGAGTTTTTTAACAAATTGGACCATGCGCTCGGCCCTGCCATTGGCTGCAGGGTATGCCGGTGAGGTTAGCGCATGGCAGATACCCTGGTCCGCTAAGTATTGTTCAAATGCCAGGGCGGTGAACTGGGGTCCGTTGTCGGAGACTAGAATGTCTGGCAGTCCATATGTTGCAAATAATTTGTTTAATTTGTGGATGACTGAATCAGTTGTAGTAGTCTTCATCTTGTGGATTTCGAGCCAGTTGGAATAGGCATCCACTGTTAGGAGGAACATATGTCCTTTAGTAGGTCCCTCAAAGTTAATGTGGATGCGGGACCATGGCCCCTGGGGGGTTTCCCACTCCGTTGGAGTTGCTCTGGGTGGGGCACTGCTGACTTCTTGGCACTTTAGACAAGTCTTCACCCAGGCTTCGATTTGCTTATCGATGCCCGGCCACCATGCGCAGCTTTGTACGAGCACTTTCATACGCACGATGCCGGGGTGACCGTCATGCAATGCTTTCAAAACTGCTCGTTGTAACCGCTCTGGGATGACGACTCTGTCTCCCCATAGGATGCAGCCTTTCTGCAAGAAAAGTTCTGTTTGCCAGTTTCTGAAAGGGGTGAAGTCATCAGGGGTTTGTTCTACTGGTCATCCTCATTCGACCCAGCTGAGAACTTGCGCCAGGACAGGATCTCGTTTTGTTTCAATAGCGATGTCTCTGGCTGTTAGCGGCAGTGAATGTAGTGTTTCAATCTGGAGTGTCGTGAGGGTTGGAGCTGGGTCGTTGACGGTTTCCGGAAGTGGGGCACGGCTCAATGCATCAGCATGGGGAATGGCTTTCCCTAGGCAGTGTTGCAATTTATAATTGTACGCAGCTAAGAACTCCGACCAATGAGTCATTCTAGGTGACAATATATAGGGGGTTGGCTTGTCTCCCGCTATAATCCCCAGCAAAGGCTTGTGATCAGTAATAATAGTAAAAGCTTGTCCATACACATATTCATGAAACCGTTTCACAGCAGATACAACAGCAAGAGCCTCTTTGTCAATTTGGCTATAGTTGTGTTCAGCTGTCAATAAGGTCCTTGAAAAATAGGCAATAGGGGCTTCTCTACCATTTGGTAACACATGACTTAAAATGGCTCCTACTCCAAATGGTGACGCGTCACATGTAATGGTTAAAGGGAAAGTCTTGTTATACTGCATTAAAACAGCATCGGAGGTTAATAAGTTTTTCACTTGTCGGAATGCGTGCTCCTCTCGGTGTCCCCAGACCCAGGTGGCTTTTTTGTCGAGAAGTCTATGTAGGGGCTGATGATTCTTTGGGCTCTGAGGTCTTGACGCTGGACGGCAGGGATAAACTGTTTAAGGATCTTCCAGGAAACCATCATCGAGAGACAACCCTGAGTCGACTTCCATCACACAAGGTTGGTTCTCGATGGCGACCCTCACTCGGATCTTCTTTGCATCTAACAATAAAGCGTGACTGATGGTAATGGTTTGGTGTGCCTCTTCCCTTCTCGTTGAAGTGGCCAGTGTTTTATTTCTGTAGGAGTGGTTGTTCCATTGGTGGTTCAAGTGTTCCCGACTCACAGGACGATTCCCTGTGGTCTGGCGGTAGTTGTTTTCTCTCCAAATTGGGCTGGATCCTCGCTTGCTTCTACAGACCTTCCCGATGTGGCCTATTTTCCCACAGGAATGGCAGAGCGCATCGAGGAATTTGCAGTCTGGTCGCGGGTGGTTTGCCCCACAACCTGCGCATTGGTGCGGTAGTCTTCAATTCCGCTGGTTGCGTTGGTCGCGTTCAGACCGCAGCCAGTTGACCTCCTCCTCATCACTTTCTGATGGAGATTCGAGGTCCTCGTGGTGGTCGCTGTTGTGTGCCTCTCTAGGCGAGGTGAGGTATCGTTGGCGAGTTGACGGAGCGGAGCATTGGTGCGGCGCATTCGGGCAGCTGACTTCCTGGTTGCTTCTGCTGCAGTAGCGTCTTTGATGACATCGGCAAGATCGATGTCCCCTTTGGCCATGATCTTGCTCTGTGCCATGTGGTCATCTAATCCCAGAATTATTCGGTCCCTCAGAGCTTCTTCGAGGTCTGTAAACCCACAGAGGCCTCCCAGGTTCCGGAGGTCCACGATGAAATCTGCAACGCTCTCTCCTTTCCATTGGTCCCTCTGATAAAACTCATGTCTTCGGACAAGCGTTGGTATGGCGGGTGCATAGTGGGCCCGTAGAAGGGGCATGAGGACGTCCCAGTCCATGGATTTCACCTCAGCCGTTTTCACTAGTGCCTTGGCCATCTTTAGGACGGCAGGCCCGCAATGGTTCAGGAACACTGCTCGCACTGCTCACAGTTGCGTCTTTCAAGTTGTTGGTCTCCAGAAACATCTGGAACCGGTCTATGTACGAGTCCCAGTCTTCTTGTGTCAGGTCAAATGGAACGGGTGGTATGGCGCTGCCGGACATGTTTTCTGTTGTCGAGGTGCCTTCAACCACGTGCTCTGTTTGGTGCTCTGTGAGTGTTCAATCAGCTCAGATGTCTCCGCATCCCACCCTCTTTGCCAGTGTTAAGTTCTGCGCATGGGTGCAAGGAGTGGAGATGAAGCAGTGAACAGTGAACTTCAACTCTTTATTAAACATATTGAACAGAGCAATCACCTAGGGCAGCAGCAGCCCTTTTTATAGGGTTGGCTGCTGTCCTATTAGCCAATGAAAGACATGGAAGTGTTAAACTCTTGCACCAATGAGAGTTGGCCCGTCAACAGCCAATCAGATTTCCCAGAAGGGACCAATCCGATGTCGCTATTATCGGCCAATCAGAAGTGCAGGATTAGAACCCTGCTTTTTAGGTTGTTAAAACTTTATTAAACGCCTTTATTAGTTCATAACAGTTCAAGTATTTAAAGCACTTCATTTATTTTAGTATTATTACTTTGTTTTCACTTGGACCTTTTAAAGTTCAAAAGCAATACTTTAAGAACTATTTTTGTCTTGAAAAGTGCTTTTCTTTACATTATATAGAAGGTATATTTCTGAGTAGGAGAGAAATCTAATGAATTCCAAATTATTGCATTTCAACTTTATATTTTGGTTTCAAAGATATTAACAGAATAATAGAATTAGAAGGGACATTGGAAGTCTTCTAGTCCAAACTCCTTGCTTAAGTAGGAGATCCTATACCATTCCGGTCAACTGGCTACCAGTCTTTTCTTAAAAGCTTCCAGTGATGGAGCACCCACAATTTCTGAAGGCAAGCAGTTAATTGTTCTCACTATTAGGAAATTTCTGCTTAGTTCTAGGTTCCTTCTCTCCTTGATTAGTTTCCATTCATTGTTTCCTGTCTTCCCTTCTGGTGCTTTGGAAAATAGGTTGATCCCCTCTTCTTTGTGGCAGTCGCTCTAATATTGGAACACCGCTGTCATGTCTCTCCTAGTCCTACTTTTCACTAAACTAGGCATATTCAATTCCTATGACCTATTCTTCATTCAACCATTCTCCAGCCCCCTAATCATCTTTGTTGCTTTTTTCTTCACTCTTTCCAGAGTCTCAACATCTTTTTAATAATATGATTACCAAAACTGGATACAGCATTCTAGGTGTAATCTTAAGACCTTATCAAGTGGTACTAGTACTTTACATGACCTTGATTCTATTTCTCTGTTAATGCAACCTAGTATTTCATTGGTTTTGACTGCTGCCCCACACTGCTGGCTCATATTTAAGTGATTGAAGACCACTAGTCATTTATAGAAGACTCGGACTCCAAGATCCCTCTCAGAGTTATTGCTATTGAGCCAGGTTTCATCTAATCTGTACCTGTACATTTGGTTTTTCTTGCTGGTATAAAATCTTACTTTTCTCTATGTTGAATTTCATCTTCTCGGGTGTTGGCTATTCCTGATAGTTTACTGTTATCTGCAAATTTTATGAATATTACTAAACTGAGTGATTCAAATAACAATATATTCTTCTTGGGAAAATAGGAAAATATTAAGGGATAAATATCCAAAAACATCTGAAAACAAATCTCCAATTCATCAGATCACTGTAATGATTTCTTCTTGTGTGTCATCGTTCTTTTACAATGCAATTTTCTCATGTTTTAGTTACTATTTTAGTCTTCTCACATTTCTCTAGGGGAAATTTGCCAATTGCTGTGAAGTAGGGCAGTTTAATTTTTATTTCAAAAGTGCCATTATAGGAAAATAATTGTGTTCTGATCTATTTAGAAATGTAGACTCTTTGGGGAAGTACAGATGAACACATATTCAATAACACTGAATTTTGAAATAGTTTTTCCTTGTACTAGCTCTGAATTACCACATATATATACATTCTAGAAATTTGATGAGTGAATGTATTTAACAGTAATTCACTCATAAGATGAGTGAATGTATTTAACAGTAACAAATAGTTTAATAGAAAAATATCTTCAAGATCAGCGCTATCAAACTCATATCGAAGAATGGAGGTCACTGAACTGTACGTAATGCTTCCTATGGGCCACATATTGGCTGTACTCTACACATTTATACGCACACACCAGAGGTGGCATTCAGCAGGTTCTGACCAGTTCTGGAGAACCGGTAGCAGAAATGTTGAGTAGTTCAGAAAACTGGCAAATCTCACCTCTGACTGGAGATTTTACAGTCTCCTTCCCCTACCACGCCCACCAAGCCACGCCCACAGAACCAGTAGTAAAAAAAATTGAATCCCACCACTAACCCCCCCCAAAACACATTAACATCAGATAAGAACTAGATATGATTAACATATAAAAAAGAAACATTCCAAATTTGATTATTTCTTTACAATATTTATATCTATGCATATGTCTGTCTGTGTCTATGTATAACCTACCACTCCACTGAGCTTCATCCAGGCCTAGGACCAAATTATCATGCCATCACCTCCCCACCTTCCCCCTCCTTCTCATTATTACCTCCTTGCAATTTTCCCTCCAATTTCTGATGAGTTCAAGGCTGGTTGGCTACATGTTGTCCAAAGAAAGGCACAAGTGGAGCTTCATGTTCCTGTAGACTCCTGATCAGCCTACGCTGGTGCAATGTCAAGCAATTTTGGCTGCTGCAGTGGAGTTTAGGTTGTAGCAAGCTAGTGCAGGACTTATCAGTAGCAAACCTAGAGTTATGATAATGAATGACTAAGTTTATTATTTGGTTTAAAAATGTAGCATTAGCTATGTTTTGTTATATTTTTATTTTATTTTCTTAAGCATTACCAATTGTATTTTAGAACATAGAATATAGAATAATATTGTTGGAAGTCTTCTAGTCCAACTGCCTGCTCGAGCAGGAGACACTATACCATTTCAGACAAATGGTTGTCCATTCCCTTTTTGGAAATCTTCAGTGATGGACCATCCACAACTTCTGAAGGCAAGCTATTCCATTGGTTGATTACTCTCACAGTTAGGGAGTTTCTCCTTAGTTCTAGGTTGCTTCTAGCCTTGATTAGTTTCCATCCATTTTTAATCTGGTTCTCCTGCACTCAGGAGTCCTGGGGGGGGTGTCACATATTTGACATCTCTGTTCTAGGAGGCTTGAAAAAAAAAAGCTCTTATTCTTGCCCTGAGCTTCCTACATATATGGATACATGGTTCAGAAAAAAAAAAATATTTATTTTTTCCATCAGGTGATCCAGGTCCTTCAGTATCTTTTCCACTTCAGCTTTTCATTGTCAAGGAGAAAAACAGATACTAATGAAGAGGTAACTTTGTGCATCATTGAGCCAAATGGTAATTGATGAATGTGTTGACCCAGCCCAACCTAGAAAAAACTTTCCTGACAGTGAGAACAACTAATCAATAGAACAGCTTGCCTCCAGAAATTGTGGGTGCTTAATCAATGGGGTTTTTAAGAGATTAGATCAAAATTTGTCTGGAATGGTATAGGGTCTTCTGCGTGAGCAAGGGGTTGGACTGGAAGAGCTCCAAAGTTCCTTCCAACTCTTGTTATTCTTTGTAAATCTATGCTAATGAAGAAATGCCACATTACCTTTCCTTGTTCCAGTAATGGATCTACTTGCAAAATTCTTCAGCACAGCTTCAAATCCACATGCAGCCTTCTAGATTAACACTTTCTATAATTGAAGTGTTTATGGTCAGCTTCTTTAACTTCTTTTAGTAGCTAACTGCTGATTTTAGCTACATCAAACAAATGCATAGATAGTGATTAAATAAAGTAGTTCTTACTAAACAAGTGCATGATTTATAAAAATTCTTAATAGTTTGTTAACAGGTTAATAGCCCTAGACTCAAGTATGAAGATTAACATTCAATGATCATGGATTCCATATACACCAATAGGGCCAAATCTACAGTATTTGTTTATCTACTTTAAGATGTTAAAAGACCATCTTCCTGCAAGGCATGTTTTTAAAACAAATAATGAAATAAAGTATTTTATTTTTTTAAACCCAGCAATTTCTCCATCTTATACTGTATCTTTTACCTTTTCTTGCCAAGTCATTTTCATAGAATTCAATTTTCTATAGATTGTTTGCATTCCGACTTAATAATAGTTTTTACTCCCCCTAAGAATAAGGGTATGCCTCTGACTAGCTTTGTAGATTGTTTACTAATAGAATATTGTGCCAATAGTTCTAAAATAGTGCCTGTTAAGTCCTGAGCATGGGCGCAAGGAACGGAGACGAGACATCGAACTGTGACTTCAACTCTTTATTGTGACTTCAGAACAGAGCAAATACTTGGGCAGCAGCAGTTCTTTTATACAGCTGGCTGCTGTCAAAACAACCAATGATTTGAGTTTACCACTCTAACAAGCGTCCAATCAGAGAAGCCCAATAACAGCCAATCGGACTGGCCAGAAACGACCAATCACGACTCGCTATCCGCGGGCCAATGAGAAGTGCAGGATTATGAGCCTGCTGTAAAGTAAAGCTATTTAGGGTTGTTACTGATGCATTGGCTTAGTCCATAACACCCCTCCCCCCTAGGTTCCATCTGAGGGGTGGGGTGACGTATTCTCGTAAGTAGGCAGGTCGCTTCACCTGTCTGCTTGATCTGCGCTGTTCCATCGGTTTCTGTCCTGGCTCTGGTTCCGGCGGGCTGCTTGCTGAGCTGGATGGCGAAAACGGTCCCGCTGTTTTGTCAAATGGCTCTGGGCTGTTCTTTCTGCTCTTGCCAGCGCTGTCTTCTGGGTTCCCTGGATCTGTTTCCATCGCAATGCTGTCACGCGGCGAAGCCATTCCCCGGCTCGGTTCTCCTTCTGGCGGTGGGTATCCCATGGTTGGTTGTGTAGACTGCTGGGTTTTGATTGTTAAATCATCTGTTATTTCTTTTTCGTCCCCCTCGATGTTCCTTCCCCCCCCCAGGTAGAGATTCAGGGGATGAGATGGGAGTAGGTGCTAGTCTGGAACGAAGTTGGTCTATGTGACGCTTCCACATTTTACCATCTGCAGTTTGTAGACGATAGGATCGAGATCCCGTGAGTTGCGTTATGGTAGCGGGGACCCACAATGGGTCGCCCAAGTTTTTCGCAAAAACGGGGTCACCTTCCTGGAATGATCGACACTTGCTGCTGGATCCTGGGGGTTGTTCAGGCGTGTAATTAGGGTGGAGGCGATCGAGATGCGAGCGAAGTTTCCGGCCCATCAGGAGTTCAGCTGGGGTTCTGTTTGTGGTGCTGCTTGGGGTAATATGTTGGAGGAGAAGCATTCGGGTTATTTTGTCATCAATGTCACCGTGGTCCATTTTGTGCGCAGTCTTCTTTACAAATTGAACCATTTGCTCAGCCCTACCATTGGCCGCAGGGTGAGCTGGCGATGTTAAGGCATGGCGGATGCCCCGGTCTGCTAGGTACTGTTCGAATGGCAGTGAATTGAGGGCCATTATCGGAGACCAGGACATCCAGCAATCCGTGGGTAGCAAATAGCTTATTCAGTTTTTTAATGACCGCCTCCGCGGTGGTGCTTTTCATCTTGTGGACCTCGAGCCAGTTGGAATAGGCATCCACTGTTAGGAGGAAAGTGTGTCCTCTTGTGGGTCCCGCAAAATTGATGTGGATACGGGACCAGGGATCTCGAGGCGTTTCCCACTGAGTTGGGGGTGTTTTTGGAGGAACAGAACGAGTCTCCTGGCATTTGCTACACTTCGCTACCCAGGTCTCTGTTTGTTTGTCTAACCCAGGCCACCATGCGTAACTCCTGGCCAATGCCTTCATCCGCACGATGCCTAGATGTCCATCGTGCAACATTTTTAAAACTTTATGTTGCAATTTCTCCGAGATTACAACTCTGTCTCCCCACAAGATGCAGCCCTTTTGGGAGAATAGTTCTGTCTGTCGATTTCTGAATGGCTTGAAAGTGTAGTTAGGTGCGCTGTCCGGCCAACCCCGTTCCACCCAGCTGAGGACTCGTGCCAAAGAAGGGTCCTTTTTCGTTTCTGAGGCAATGTCTTGAGTGGTCAGTAGTGGCGATTTAAGAGTTTCGATTTGCAATACGGCTAGGGTTGGAGCTGGGTCCTCTATGACGTCTGATAGTGGAGAGCGGCTCAAAGCGTCAGCGTGGGGAATGGCTTTCCCCGGGCGATGTTGCAGTTGGTAATCGTAGGCGGCTAAAAATTCCGACCAACGTGTCATTCTTGGTGATAAGACGTGGGGAGTTGGTTTGTTTCCTGCCAAAATACCAAGTAGCGGCTTGTGGTCTGTAATTATGGCAAAGGGTCTCCCATACACATATTCATGGAAACGTTTAATTGCGGATACAATAGCGAGAGCCTCTTTATCAAGTTGGCTATAGTTCCTTTCAATTTTAGACAAAGTTCTCGAAAAGAACGCAATAGGTGCCTCATTACCATTTGGCAGGACATGGCTTAAAATGGCTCCCACTCCGAATGGTGAGGCGTCACAGGTAACCGTTAAGGGTAGGGTCTCGTTGTATTGTATCAATACAGCATCGGAAGTTAAGAAGTCTTTTACTTGTTGAAATGCCCATTCTTCACGCCATCCCCAGACCCAAGAAGCCTTTTTGTCGAGAAGTCTATGTAGGGGCTCGGCTACAGTTGCCTTCTGGGGCAAGAAGATGTTATAAAAGTCCCAGGAAGGCTTGGAGGTCTGTCTTATTTCTAGGTCTCGGGGCGTTTTTGATTGCAGTTAGTTTTTTTTCAGTGGGGTGGATTCCCTGTCTGTCGAGAAGGTATCCCAGGAACTCCACTCTCTCCGTACAAAGTTGACACTTGTCCCTTTTTACTTTCAGGCCAGCGTCTTTAAATTTTTGAAGAACCTTTCTGAGTCATTGTACTAATAACTCTTTAGTAGGGGCAGCTATTAAGACGTCGTCAAAATAAGGCACGACACCTTTTATGCCTTGTAATAGTCTCTTCATCAAACTTTGTAAAATGCCAGGCGCCATGCTTACTCCGAATTGGAATCTATTGCACTTGAAGGCACCTCTATGTATAACTATTGTCTGGGTTTCTGCAGTCGTCACGTCTATAGGTAGCTGTTGGTACGCCTGAGCTAAGTCCAATTTTGCAAATATTTTTCCGCCACCCAGGGAATGAAGAAGGTGTTGGACCACCGGTACTGGGTAAGCACTCTGTTGAAGAGCATGATTTAGGGTGGCGCGGTAATCCCCACAAATTCTTAACGAGCCACCTGGCTTCATGGGCGTTACTATTGGAGTTTCCCAACAGGCATGGTCAATCGGTTCCAACACACCCTGGGCTATTAGTTTATCTAGCTGCTCGTCGATCTTCGGCTTGAGGGCAAAAGACACCTGACAAGGCTTAAGACGAATGGGAGCTACATCGGGGCTGAGATTAAACGATATAGGGGTCCCCTTGTACTTGCCTAATGTTCCTGTGAACACGTCCTGGAATTCCTGGATGAGGGCCTCTTCCCAGTCATCACTTCCGGTTTGGTGTATGCCAGCTAGTTCAATTCCGAGTGGGGCGAACCACTGTAACCCTAACAAACTGGGCCGGTCACGATCGACGACAGTCAGGGGAAGCGTTGTGGTGCGGTCCTTGAAGGATACTTGGACGTGGCTGGAACCAACAACCGGAATTCTGTTTCTCTGGTAGTCTTTTAGGATGATTCTTTGAGTGCTGAGGTCCTGGCGACAGATGGCAGGGATCAGCTGTTTGAGGGTTTTCCAGGAGACCATCGATAGGGACGACCCTGAATCGACTTCCATCACGCATGGTCGATTCTCAATAGTAACCTTTATGCGGATCTTTTTTGCATCTATTGATGAAGCGTGGCCAATAATAATAGTTTGGTGCGCCTCTTCTTGTCTTGTTGAATCGATTTCTGTAGTGGTAGTGGTTGTTTCATTGGTGGTTCAGGTGGTCCTGATTTCCAGGTGGTTTGCCTGTCTCCCGACGGAGGTTGTTCTCCCTTCGGCTTGGACTGGACTCTCGCTTGCTTCTGCAGACCTTTGCGATGTGGCCTCGTGTCTTCGTATCAGTGTAGGTATTGCAGGTGTGTAATGGGCCTGGAGGATTGGCGCGAGGTTATCCCAATCCATGGTCTTCACTTCCGCCAGTTTGGCAAGTGCTTTAGCCATTTTGAAAATGGTGGGGCCACAGTGGGTCAGGAACACCGCTCGTTTCTTGCCAGGCGTAGCATCCTTCAAATTGTTGGTCTCTAGGAACATCTGGAAACGGTCTATATACGAGTCCCAGTCTTTATTTGCTGGGTCAAATGGAGCGGGTGGTATGGCGCCGCTGGTCATTCTGCTGTTTGTTGCGTGCGCTCTTCAGCCACGTGCTCTGTCTTGTTCAATGAGTACTTAGTCAGCTCTATCGTCTCCGCATCCCATCCTTGTTGCCAGTGTTAAGTCCTGAGCATGGGCGCAAGGAACGGAGATGAGACATAGAACTGTGACTTCAATTCTTTATTGTGACTTCAGAATAGAGCAAATACTTGGGCAGCAGCAGCTCTTTTATAGAGCTGGCTGCTGTCAAAACAACCAATGATTTGAGTTTACCGCTCTAACAAGCGTCCATTCAGAGAGGCCCGCTAACAGACAATCGGACTGGCCAGAAATGACCAATCACGACTCGCTATCCGCGGGCCAATGAGAAGTGCAGGATTATGAGCCTGCTGTAAAGTAAAGCTATTTAGCTGCCCTACTACTTACCTTTGGACAATTGTAGCCAGGCCTTATACACCCTTGCTGGCCCCTTTCTTCTGCAGCTGGCAAGGCTTTCCTGAAGGCCTCTATAGCTAATAAAATAACCTCCGGATTGATCCGGAGCTCTGTTATCGGCTTCAGAGGCCTGAGCCTTGCTGGCCACAGAAGAAGTTCCTGAAGGCCTCTGACAGCAAAAAGGAGGCCAGGGGTGATGCACACAAGTGAGGTTAGCCAGTGACATCTCCCGAAAATAAAGCCTGGTGCCTTTTTTTTTTTTTTGGTGACAAAAAATATAAGACAGGGTCTTATTTTCATGGAAACATGATAATGGAAAGGAATACTATAGTAAACAAATTAATTGCTCCCTTTGTCCTGTAGTCAAAGAGGAGGAAATTCTGAAGATCAATTCTAATATAAACGACGTTTTCAATGGGGGAAAAACAGAACATTTTTATTTTTGAAGGTATGTTTTAAAAATCATCCCTTTACCATATTTTCTACAATGTGGGTATTAGATAGTAGAATCAGGAGTGGGCTGCTATGGGTTCGGCCAGGTTCGGGAAAACCCATAGTTAATGTTATGGCTGGTTTGGAGAACCACCTAATCCCACCCTTGGATGGCTGGCCACCCCTCCCACCCCACCTTGCCCCTCCCAGGAGTCTCCACATAGCCCATTTTGGATATGAGGTAAGTGCAGGGCTTGTGCAGAGGCTTGGGGAGGGGGAAAAACGGGCCTCCCAGAGGCTCCAGGCCTGTTTCTGGCCTCCAGAGGGGTCTCTGGAGCCCGGGGGAGGCCATTTTCACTCTCCTAGGAAAGCCTCCAGAGCCCTGGGAGGGCAAACCCCCCCTGCCACTGAAGGCCAACTAGGCCATGTCCACTATAGCCCCACCCACCCAGCAACAGGGCAGAGAACTGGTTCTGAAATTTTTGAAGCCCACCTCTGAGTAGGATGTTCAATCTAAAACCAGTTTCTAATTTTTAAACATATTAAAATTAGCACCAAAGCTTATATTTCGGCTGCTCTATCTGATAAACCTAATGATTTGGGCAGAATAAGAAAGAAAACTTTTGGGCTATCAAACAATTATATCACCAGACTGTTTGTGGGGAAATGTGATTTTTGGCTTCTCTTATTATATTGGATATTGGGACTTATATACCTGATGAAGAATTTAACATCTACTAATTCATTTTAATAAATTTGATGTACATAATTGTGGTTTATAAATGAACATTTCTTTCAATTTATCTGTACATATGTCTAGTTCAATAGAATTCTGGCAACAAAACTATTAAACGACACGATTGTTGCCAATGAATTTAGATTGCTGCTGCTTTTTAACCAGCATCGTTTTTCAAATGTTTATAATATTTAAAATATTAAAAAGAGGGTGTGGTTGAATAACAGAAAAAACTGTCTTATACTTTCACTATCTGCACTCAGGAAGCATATCAAGTTATTTTCCTTTATATCTTTGGCTTTTTGAACGAAGTAGCTAACTTTTTTGAAGTAACATTATTTGATGCAAAGGGAATTAATTTGTTTTGCACCTGTATTCTAGCCTCTGGGACATTCACACACATAAAATAAATTTATTAATTCAAAAATTATCTTCATTGACTTTTTTAGTGTAATTATCAATTGGCATGCTATAGTTGGCTATCTTATTTCTTCTAATTATCCTCCATTCTTTTAATGGACATAAACCCCACTGCAAATTCATGTTGAAGAGCTTCATCTTTTCCCTCATCTACTGTAAAAGATGTTTCCAGGGCATGGTTGCTAAATATTTCAGTTTATCTAAATCTTGTTTTCATCTAAAAAAAACTTCCATTGTATTTCTGACAAATATGGCTCTATCTGTTTCATTGGCTTAGCTACGAATCCAGGATAAAAGAATGGATTTTTGGTTGATAGTTCTATCTATCTAGTTCTATCTATCTATCTTTAAGGAATCACAAAATTTTCAATAATGTCTAATTTTCATTAAGTGTCTGAATTTTTTTTTTAAAGACAAATTTTATTAGTTTTACAAAACAATACACATACAAACAAGGCATAATAACATAAAAGATCTTTTCTGAAAAAACCAATAGAACATACAAAATAATTTCAAATTATAATATGTATATTTACGTTATCTGTTCAGCTTCGTATCTTATCCCAACTTCTCCTTTTCATTCTATTATCCAAATTATATTTCTTGCTAATTAAAATTTTATTGCTTTTCAAAAACAATACACAAACAAACAAAACATAAAACATAAAAACATACATCTTTTCTGAAAGTTGCTTGATCCCGGGTTAAAACTCTTCGCACAGACACAAACTCAAAATTCATATTCACTTTATATACCATTCCGTATCTTATTACCATTTTCAGTTTTCTATATAGCTTCTTCCCTCTTTTATCTTTCTTAGTTTTATTTTATTTATCTCATCTCAGTTCAATTCATAATACTTATCATTCTTTGTCTGTTCTATTTCCAGCTATCCATTCATCTTTTCTCTTTAAACAAACTTCTCTTGTACACTGATTGGAGTATGAGGCCTTTAACTCTTTCCCCTAGCTTAATAATACTTAATATAACACTTAACTTATATTGGGATTCTGTTTAGTACATTCTCAAAAAAAGTATGTTGGAGGTATCCTTTTCCCAAATTATTCATTTGAGTTGGGAAATTGTTTGATGAAACTGAAGTTAAAATGTGGAACTTAGCATTATAAGTGAAAGTATAATTTCTGCCCCAAATTATGCAATTTGTATTACAGAAATTGGGAACTTTTCCTGCCAATGCATTTGACCTCTTCTAGAATAGTGGCTATAGTCACCTAATCAGCTGTTTCCCACTTCACCCCATCTCTACTCTATCCCATCCCTGCCCACAACTTTCAGTGACTTTCCCAGCCCTGGAATGCTGGGCATTAGGAAGTTCTCCAGCCATCACTTGAGAGAATTCACATTCTTGAAGACCCACATAGCCTATACCTATAACTGATAAAGTTGAAAGGAAATATTTTCAGATGTTGGGCAGCAGGCAGCAATTTTTATTCTGTGTTTCAGGGTAATTTGAGAGGGGAGTATACCAAAAAAGGCTATTGAACAAGTGGCTGTGAGGCAAAGACAGCAACGAGAACAGGCTAGTCCCCTTAAATCCCTGACTGACTGTTGCCCCTCATTTGTGACTTATAGGGGCTGAGGGGTATCACTGTCATTTTACTATTTTCTTCTTTGTAAAACACCAGTATGCAAAGCAAGTATTAAGAAGATTTGGATGGAGAATTTGCACAAAGTATGGGGACACATTCAAATCAACAAAAATAATTTAATTTTTGTTTGATTTTAAGCAAGTCAAATAAAACTATTTTCAAGTACTTCCCAAAACATATATAGTGTAAGATGCAAGTTTTCTTTTTTTGAAATAATATGAGAAAGAAAGTGAAAATGAACTTTATAAATTATACGCTTTTATCTATTCTTGATTCCTGCTTGTAATTTTCTCAACGTCTGGGTGTTTTTTATGCATTTTGAACATTAATCAGCAAGTTGTCAAATTATTGGATGGACCTTGTATTTATATTAATGATCCACTTGTTATCCCATTATTTGTGAGATTCCTGAGCTTTTCCCCTCATTGTATTAGTCTCCTTATCACCCTCCTCTCAATCATTCCTTAAATATTTGCTAAGAGCAAGAAGAAAGAAACTAGGCAGGTTCAGCAGCCTCTATGGAGGCATGGTAAGGAAATAACTTGTCTAAGGCCTTTGTACTGGAGGAGATATATCTGTAGGCCAATTTCTCCCTGCTCTTTCTCCCTATCTGCCTCTCCAGAAGACCATGGGGAAGCTTCTATTTCCTGGCAAGCAGAGAAGAGGAAGACCAAAACATATTCTCCTCTTCCCCTGAGATCCACACACACGAACAACTACAGTCACTAATCTGCAACAGGTCCTGCTTGGATTTAGTCCCCCAGGCTCAGAAGCAGGAAATCAAGATGCTGGTGTCTCACGCAGGACCAGCAGCAGCGGCAGCAAGTCTGGAAGTGATGCTGCTGCAGTTATTGGCCAGGACTCTGTGCGCCGCTGTTGACCCAACGATGTTCGGTGGGAATACTGTGAGAACTGGGACGTCGCCCGAGTTTGAGAGAGGGAGGGAGGGAGGGAGAGAGAGAGGCAGACGGAGTGGAGAAGAAAAGAATCCCACTGTTGTATATCAGGAAAACAATGCCCGGCTCAAAAACTCCTCAAAACCAATGCCTGGAACATGCAGGGTTGCAGCAACATGAAACTGCCGGTTGAAAACTTTTGAAGGAAAACTCAAAGAAACTTTACAAAGCAACGAGCTGTCCCTCCCTCGTGAGATGAACGGCGCTGCTGGAAAAAACCGATGGGTAACACAATGGCTGCAATTACTGGGGCTTTGGCTGGGTGTTTCGGATTGGGCTTTTGCATTCATTCGCTATACAATTCCCGAGGAAATGCCGAAGAGTTCGTTGGTAGGAAACGTAGTGCTTGACCTGGGTTTAGATCTCCAGCAGTTACAAGCTCGAAATCTCCGGGTTGTGTCGGGAGGCAGCAGAAAATATTTCGAAGCAGATCTCAACACTGGAAAGTTGCTAGTAAATGAGAGAATCGACAGGGAGGAACTTTGCGCGACTCTTTCTCCTTGCGTTCTAAGTCTGCAGATCATCGCGGAGAACCCCCTGGAGCTCTACGGCGTGGCTGTGGAAGTCCAAGACATCAACGACAATGACCCAGTTTTCCTGAGCAAACAAATGAGACTGGAAATCAGCGAGTCAGTGTCACCTGGAGCACGTTTTCCTTTGGAGAGCGCACAGGACCCCGATGTGGGAATTAACTCTTTACAGACCTACCAGCTCAGTTCCAATCAGCACTACGCATTGAACATACAGACTGGAGGGGATAATACAAAATATGCAGAGTTGGTGCTGGAGAAGACACTGGATAGGGAGCAGCAAAAAGAAATCCTACTGATTCTCACAGCTCTGGATGGGGGAAATCCACCCAGATCTGCTACCTTGCAAGTACTCATTGATGTCCTAGATGCAAATGACAACATCCCTATCTTCAATCAATCTATTTACAAAGCCAGCGTGAGAGAGGACACACCCTTAAACACTTTGGTGGCCAGAACAAGAGCTTTTGATCTGGATGAGGGCCCTAATGGAGAAATAATTTACTCCTTCAGCAGTCACACTCCTGCTAGAGTTCGGCAGCTTTTTGTTTTAGACTCTGATACTGGAGAACTGAGGCTCAATGGATTGCTGGATTTTGAAGAAATCAAATTTTATGAGATTTATGTCCAGGCAAAAGATAAAGGCACCAATCCTGCAGAGGCTCATTGTAAAATATTAGTAGAAATTATTGATGTCAATGACAACATCCCAGAAATCACAGTGACATCAGTGTACAGCCCAGTACCAGAAGATGCAGCTCCAGGAACGGTAATTGCTTTGCTAAGTGTCACAGATCAGGACTCTGGTGATAATGGCCTTGTAAACTGCTTTATACCCTTTGGCACTCCTTTTGCCCTTAGCTCTTCACTTAAAAACTACTACACATTGCAAATGAAAGAACCATTGGACAGGGAAATTATTTCTGAATACAATATCACAATTACTGCTCAGGATGCTGGCTCACCCTCTCTCATGGAGAAAAAACAAATATTTGTTAAAGTGTCTGATATAAATGACAATCCCCCTACATTTCCACAATCTTTCTATGATGTGTATGTGGAGGAAAATAACCTTCCTGGGGCTATCATTTTTAATATTAGTGCCTCTGATCCAGATCTGGACCAGAATTCCCATCTTTCTTACTCTATCTTGGAAAATGAGAAATATGACAGAGATCTGATTAGCAGATTTTTTTCTATTAACCGTGAGAATGGTACCATTTATATCCTAACACTTTTGGATTATGAAAACATAATGCAGTTCAGGCTAGTGGTACAAGTTCGTGATGGAGGATTTCCACCCCTTGCCACCAATGTCACAATCAATATTTTTGTCACAGATCAAAATGACAATGAACCCAGAGTCTTATATCCAACTTCAGGTAACAGTTCTTTGTTTTCAGAAGTAATGTCTACAGTCAGTCCTGGATATCTGGTTACCAAAATTGTGGCCTGGGATGCAGATGCTGGTTATAATGCTTGGCTTTCCTATGTACTTCATGAAGCCACTGACCCAGGTCTCTTCGCTGTGGGCTTGTATTCTGGGGAGATAACAACAACACGCTCTCTACAGGAAGAAGATTCTCGCAAGCAAACTTTGATAATTTTAATAAAAGATCACGGAGAACCAGCGTTGTCCTCCACTGCAACCCTTATTGTAACAATAGCAGAGACATCCAGGGAGACACTGACAGACTTTACAGTAGTGTCTACTACACCACAATCAAAGAAACACTTGACTTTCTACTTGATCCTTGCTATTATTCTGATATCTGTGGCCTTCTTTGTCACAGTGGTTGGAGTGGGCTCTTATAAATTTTACAAATGGAGGCAATCCAAGGATATATTTAAAGCCTCCAGGAACAACTTTTATAGAACTCCAGAACCTTTCAACCATGTGGACACTGTGCGGAGTGGATTTTTTCCTCCAGATTTCTATCAGCAAGTCCTTACCACTGATTCTTGCCAGAGTGATCTTCTATACAAAATGCCTTTTGCTCCCAGTACTATAGGGAGCCGTCAAAGTACTGTCACAAGATGTGATCCTGCAATGTACAACCAGATAATCAGTACTGGTAACAGGCTGCTAGTGCCATCTGAGGTAATGTATGTTTGTCCTTTTCCATCTATGTCTGGAAAACTCAGTTCTGAGCCTGAATTAGCTTAATGATAGCTTTTTTTTTCTTCCCTGAAATATGTCAGTGTCTGTGAAGCTTGTTCTTTTTCTTCCATTCTCTTTCTATGGTGCATATTGTAACAGAATAATTTAGAATTTGAATTCCTGTTGACTTCTTAAACCCTGTTTTTTGTTATTTTTTATATTGTATGATGGTGAGGAATTCATTGCAGTTGCCCTATGCTAACTCCATGTTAATCTTTTAGTCTGTATACACAAGCCTTGATTAATTAATCTTATAATTAATTTAAAAAAGGATAAGCAGTTCCAGAAACCATAAAACAACAGCTCTATATAGAGATATTATGTGTATATTGTATAAGCAAATGGACTAAATACTAATTGGAAGAATTCTGGAGGCTGTTCTTTGCTTGGGAGGTTTTCCAAAAAAATTAAAGGGAACCTTTCTGCAACATTATACTTTTTCCTAAGACAGGATGTTATTGAATGATATATGCCTCTTTTATCTTGGGAGATTATGGAGGAATCACATAAATAGCATATGAAAATATGAATAATATGAATAATCATAGTAGAAATGAAAAAAAAAACCATATGAACCACCAATTCCAAGAAATATAATAGCACAAACAGCAGAATATTTATTTTTATCTTAGCTTTATTATTTTTTAAAATAATACAAGGCAGGAACATACGTAATTCTCCTTCCTCCTCCTATTTTCCTCACAACAACCTTATATGAAAGGGGTCTGGGAGAGAGTGACTGGCCCATAGTCACCCAGGCTATTAAGCTTCACTACAATTATGTTTAAAGTAGCTTGACAAATTGTCTTTTGGCCTCCTTTTGCCCAACTATTAAGCTTTTTAGGAATTAAAACTGCCAGGAAGATACATCATCTCAGGGAAGGAAGATAAGAGAGAATCTTGAATAAAACAATAGATCCAGGTCCCCAGCTACCTTCATTTTCACAGGATGCTTGATAGAATTATTAGCAAGGGTCTTCAAGCTTGGCAAGTTCAAGACATGTGGACTTCAACTCCCAGGATTCCTGAGCTAACAGGACTGGAGGAGGAATTCTGGGAGTTGAAGTCCACAAGTCTTAAAGCTGTTTGAAGGCCCTGCATTAGAGGGTTGAGGTCCAGAAAATGTGAAGTTTGAATAGTAAGTAATAACCCTGTATTTATTCTTTGTTGCCCCAAGATGAGTGTGCAAAACATGGTTGAATAGATTAAAAAGGAGAAAGGGCATTTTATAGATGGGAAACTGCCACTAAGAATGCATCCCTATGCCTGACTAATGCAAGGAGGTGGGCCTGGAGACCCTCTTAGCACAAAGGCAATTTTCTCACTCAGATAGTCAGCCTTTGTCCAACCCAGGCTGCAGATGAACTCAAACAGGCTGTCCAATAGAACTGGAGCAAGACAGGTACACATCACATGAAGGGTTAGGATTGGCTTAATCATTATATTATACAGGTAGGCCCTGACCCACCAGATCATTTAACAACCATTTGGAGTTATGATGGCCTTGGAAAGGATCCTTTACAGCTGGTAAAGTACTTCAGGCTATTGTAAAATGACACAACACCATCACTCTGTCACATTACCACATTTCAGGCGCTTGGACAACTAGTTTATGTTTATGACTGGTTGCAGCATCCCATGATCACATTACCAGGATTTGCAAAAAACAAAGCAAAAAAAAAACCCCACCCATTTGAGAAAGGACTTGAACTTATAACCACAAGATTTGCAACCATCACAATTTATGACTGAAATTCTGTTCTCAATTGCAATAGCAAGTCAAGAACTACTTGTACTATTAATATTTAAAATTAGCTTTTCTAGCATGTGAGATGTATATTATATGAGGCCAGAAATTTATCTTGGAGGCACTGGATATAGATGAAGGTGAGCACTCCTATAATCCATACTAAAATTTAAAATACGAGAAAAACATCACTTGCATCTCATTTATAACCTGTATACTTTATTTTCTGTATGGTCATCAATGCAAAGATATTGCCTAGTAATCTTATACTTGAATATCTAAGTCCAAGGTAGAATATAAATCAAATGTAAATGTACAGTACATATTGTTAAGTTCATTGGGGCTTAGCTACCTGTAAGTTTGAATAGGATTATAGCAATGTCATACACAAATCTGTTTAAAAAGTAGCAAAACATGTTTAAGTAAAATTTAATGGGCATCTATGGGCAACAAATTTCAATTTGGCTTGATACTTTGTTCCTTTTGGCTTGTAATAGATTATATCCTACCTCCTATTCCTTATAAAGAATAAATAGATGTGCCTTTCCATTAGAGTTTTCTGCCCATTTTTCATAATTAAAAACCTGAGAGCTAAATAGAAGCCATATTGGGGACTGTGTTTGCAAACATAAAATGAAGTAGAAGTTAAATTTTAAAATACTGTAGCTTACAAACTAAATGGAAAAATAGGCATGAAATAAAACTTAATCTAGAAATGGCATATCTGTTATAGAACTGCAGCTATCTATTAATTTTGGCTATCTGCAATTACAACTAAATCTGGTTTTTTTTAACAGCTTGCAATCTTTCCTTAGGAATGTAAATCAAGATGAAGCAGGAAGTCTGCTTCATCATTATGTATAAACAGGGTAACATATTCATCAGCCCATAATTGAAACAAATTATGAATTAGTATGGTTGTATAGATATACTCATTGTCAAGGCAAACTGAGACTTTATTGCATAAACCAGCTGAAAAACAGTAGTAGGGAATCTTTCAGAGGCAGAATGTCTCTGTGTCCTGTTTTTGTTTCTTGTTTTTATTTGAAGGCTAGAAACGCTAGCACTTCCAGACAATGATCATCTAAGCTAGTTTAAAGAAGGGGAGCTGCAGCCCTTTTAAACCCATATTGTTTACTGTGTCTCCCACCATGAAAAAAAAATTCTGCAAGTGATAAAAATTATCCCTTTTTAAAAAAATGGAATGGAACTGTTTTGTTCAGTTATAACCACTGAAATAATAAAAAAAAATAAAGTACTTTGCTAACTAATTCTCCCCTCTTCAAAATATGATTCATTTGTCATGTGATGAACACAAAAAAATCCTCTGCCAGGTTGCATTTGGGGAAAGGGAGAAAAAAATGATTATAAAAAAATGAAAATGAATCTTCTTGAACACTACATATCCATCACCATGGTGATGTAGAAGATTTACATGCAGAAGTTATGAGTACCTACCATTTATCTTTTTAGTTATGACTTCAGTGGCATATTTATTTATTGAGGATATTTTTACTACTGCAATCAAAAAGATTCTCATTGGCTTAATAGAAAATAGAAAAGGTACTGGATACTTAGTTCCTCCTCTCCATTTACTAACATTTAACTAAGGAAGATCAATTCTTAACTGTCTGCACTACTGCCAGGAGACAGAAAGGTAATTGCAGCTTTTATAATTGCTGATTTTATCTGGAAATGAAATAGTTAATTAAAGTGGAGTGGGAGGGGCCATTGTGAATTCCCTTTAATACTGTACAGCTCAACTCTTCCCCCTTGTCTGCAGAAGCATGGCTGAATGAACAAAGCTGGTAAATGTTTAGGTTTAAAAATAAGAAAAACAACAAATATTACATAGAGTGGAAAACCTTTTTTTAAAAACTGCTAATAAGTGTGAGATTCTGCAGGCAAACTAATATAAGTATCTAGAAGAACCATATTCAGAATCCACCCACAGCTAAAGTGGTATAGTCCTCATACAGAAGTTCACCAAAATGGGAATTGGGATACAGAATAGACCAGGGTTTTCTAAACCATGTGACATCATTGCAATAAATCCACCTTTCCTAAAATTTCATTTTATAAAGTTTTCATTATTTATTGTGTCCTCTTTAGGGGAGGCGTGTACATTAAGATTATACTAAAGGGAGGTGTGACGGCAAAACAATTCTAATAATAAACTTTTTTTTTTTAATTTAAAAATTACTGTATGCTTGCTAGTGGAGATAATATAGCACTAGCCACTAGGATAATGTTGTAATCCAGGGGTATCAAACTCACGCTGTCATGGTGGCATCTCATGACATTTTTTCTCCTTCGATAAACCAGGCATGGGTGTGGTCAGCATGTGATGCATCCAGCCTGCAGGCCAGGAGTTTGACAGTCCTGCTGTATTTCCTTAAAATACACCTAGTCCTCAGCTTACAATCACAGTGAGTCCCAAACTTCAATTGCTAAGCAAGACAGTTGTTAATGAGTTTTGGTCCATTTTGCACCCTTTCTTGCCAACATTTCTTACCATCCAAATTTTGATCATATGATCATGGGGATGCTGCAACAATTGAGAAAAATGTTCGTAAGTCATTTTTTTTCAGTGCTGTAATGACTTCAAATGGTTACTAAATGAATGGTTGTAAGTCAAGAACTACCCATATTGGACATAATGTCATTTATCACTCTTAGCCAGAAAATGCTGCCTTGCACAGAGCAGACCAAGTATGCTCTATACATCTATGTTGAAAGAATCAGTCTGTTGTAGCGTTAGGCTGCAAATGGTCATTGTGATCCAAAATTGTGAAGTCTCCAAAGTTTTATCTGAAAATTCAGCGTTTTCTTATTAGGTAGTTGGATTACTGAACTGTCTGGATTTTCTTCTATTGGACATATAATACTGGAATCTTTTTAGATTTTTGCCAATAATTGCAGAGGACATAGATTCAGGATGAAATAGGTTGGTAGAAAGGAACAGCTTCTTGTCAGTTTAGCTTCCACCCTTCCAGCAGCCAAGTTGCAGGCCGGCAAATCATTGGTGAAGAAGAAAAACACACACATTGTTTTAGAATTATATCGTAGCAACAGAAGCAGGTAGCAATTTTTGGTTTATGTTTCATGGTAATTTGAGCAGCTAGGGAAGGAGTGATATGGGAAAATAGAGGGTTTGGGATTATCAGTAATGTTTGGCCTTTTTCATCTTTTTAAAACCTCCTTCTCTTCCTCCTCCTATTCCTTCTCTTCCTTTCTTCTCTTTCATTTTGCTTTGCTTTCCTACATTTTAATTTTGCAGTTTTTTTTATGCAACGTTAGTAAGATTATATCAATGGGAAATTGACCTCAAAATAGGAGAGGAAAGTTTTGTACAAACAAATTAGGCAAAATAAAACATGGGTAATGCTGGAATGTGCCCATTTACTTTTTGTTAGTTTATTCCAATTCTCAAAAGTTGTTGTTTTCCTAACAATTATTTTGAATTATTTTATTTTGTTGAGTTATGTTATTGAACTCATAGTTATTTTAGAGTTCCATTTCTTAACCCATTATTTTGAGAGAGTCCTGGTTTTTTTCTCTCCTCGTGTTAGTTTTAGGGAAACTAAATAGGCATCAACCAGTGGTTTTTAAGCAGGAGTTTTCTGTTTGGGAGGCCTTTTTGTGCATTCTGTTGTGTATTGAGTTGTATAGTATCTGTATGTACTGAGAAGGGCTGGAAGGGAACTTGAAGATCATGTAGTCCAATCCTCTGTACAGTGCATAAGTTCATTTTACTAGAGCACCCTAATAGATGCCCTTTCAATTCTCTCCTTAAACACTTTCAGGAAAAGAGAGTTCACTAGTCCTTGAGACAGTCTGTTGAATGACTCTCATTGCTAGAGTGGTTTTTTTATGTCTACTGCAACTAACAGATGTCTAATTAAAGAGAAGTTTGAGTAGTTAGGCATCAGGCTAGAAAGCGAGAGACCATGAATTCAAGTCCCACCTTAGCCATGAAAGTCAGCAGATGACTTTGGGTCAGTCACTCTCTCATACAACCCAACTTACCACATAGGATAATTGTTTTGGGAAAATATGAAGAAGAACATGTGTTAGATATGTTCACCAGCTTGAGTTATTAATAAAAGCAAAATGCAAATAACACAAAATCTACTTCCTTGATATTTATTTATGCCTGTTGCTTCTCATTTTGTCTGGAACTATTTTCAACAATTCTGCTCCATCTTCTACAGGATAGCTTTTGGATACTTGAAGACAGCTACCATGTCTTCCCAAAATCTTTTATTATCCCAGCTAAACTTACCCATGCCTCCAAACATTTCTCATAATTTTTATTTGCTAGCTCCTAATCCTTGGTATAGTAAAATCCTTTCTAAAATAAGGTACCATAGAATTAATGACAAATAAGGGGCACTCTCAGCTAGAACAGAATATTTACTACTCTTGACCCTGATGTTATGCCCCTGTTGGTGCAGTTTAGGATTATTGACTCATTTTCAGCTTGTGTTCCAAAATGACAACCATATATTTTGTCCAGCATGGTTTCCCCATTTGAGACTATGCTTTTTCATATTCCTTCCCTTCCTCCTATTTCATAAGAAACAGTTATAAGGTGTTTCATTGTGATGAAAAATTTGAAAAACACTTATCTATAAGAACTCCATCTTGCTAGACTATCTAACAGATTATCAATTTTTTTACATATATACTGCTGCAACTGTAAAACCAGATCAGTATCTGTCAGCCGTGCCCCAGCTGGCTTTCTAGGAAAGAAGGATGCTTGACTCCATCAGAAGGTTACAAGGCTGTTTTACTAGAGACAACTGGATGCAGCAAAAGCAAGGCCAAATCTGAAGAAAATTTGAGTAGACTGCTACATTGTTCCAAATCCTTAGCCCTCCCCGCGCTTTGACCAGTTTGTCAGTGCCCAATAGGATGGTAGCTTGATGTTTTGAGAAAAGGACACTTTGAGAAGCAGGTAACATTCCATTACCAGGTCCTGGGTGCCCAAAAGTCCTTGAAGTGGACCAGATGAAACTGGTTCATACCTCTACTTCCTGTTTGTGCTGGTTTCCCCCCTCCCCTCCCCCCTTTTACAACAAGCACTCCCCCCCCCCCATTTCCCTCCTCCTCAGGATTGTGGCAGGCTGCAGCACAAGCAATGGGGAGCATGTAAGGCTGGCACCCGCCCCGTCACAGGGATGTTAGTCCTGGAAAAAAGAGAGATAGTGATTAGTTTGTATCCTGTGGTTTATGTTGATATTGGTTATGGAATCTCTGGAGTAGTTTAGGTGCACACATAGGCCACACATCTACCCATTCAATTTCAGCAGGGGAAAGATGTTTCCAGGTGATGAGGTATTGGACTATTCCCCTGTGCTTGCGGAAATCAAGAATGTTTTTAACTTCAAAATGCTGTTTCCCTTTGATCAGGGTGAGGACCGGGGTGCTCCTAGGATTAGTGCCGGCTTCAACAGGCTGCAATGACATAATGGACTATTTGAGGTTTGGGGGAAGGGTTAGTTGTGTAGTAACAGTGTTGGTGATTTTACAAATGAGAAAAGGACCAACGTATTTTGGCCCCAGTTTTTTGGACTTCTCCCTAGATTGGAGGTATTTAGTGGAAAGGTAGACTTTGCCTCCTGCTGTAAAGTCCTTTGGTTTAGAAAGTTGTCTGTCAGCTTGGTTTTAGTGTGCAGTACATGCGTCATCTAGGCTTTATGGACCACTGGTGAGGTGTGTTGTACTTGGGTGATCCAGTCAGCCAATGAGGCAGTCTGGGGCGTGCTTTGGGGTAGTTTTGGCATAGCAATGAATACTTGCCACATAGCCACCTTAAAAGGGATGAAATCAGTGCTACTATGCACAGAGTTATTACATGCCATTTTTGCAAATGGGAGGAGGTCCAACTAGTTGACTTGCTGGAAATTAATAAAACATCTTAAATATTGTTCTAGGCCTCCATTTGTTTATTCACAGGTCCCATTTGTGGATGATGGGAACTACTGAGTCTCTCCTTGTTGCCTAATAATTATAGAAATTTTTGCCAAAATTGTAAGTGAATTTAATCCCTGGTTTGAGATTATGCACTCTGGCTCATCATGTAGCTTATAGACATGCTGAATGAAGAATTTAGCTAGAGTGACAGCTGAAGGGATCTTTGAGCAGGATATGAAGTGCATCTGTTTTTGGAAAACAGGCTTGTCATGACCCAAATAATGGAACTTCCAGAATTTTCAGGAAGTTTAATGATAAAGTCCATAGAGATTTCCTTCCATGGAGCCTGGCATCTTGCTACTTGTTATAGGAGTCCTGACACCTTCCCTAGGCATTGTTTTGCCTCTCTGCATACTAGCCACATATGCCTCAATGTCTTTATTCAGGGACGGACACCAGAATTGGTGTTTTATTAGGTACAGGCTTTTTATGAACCCCAAGTGCCCTGCTGTTTTTGAATAATAGCTTTTCTCTAAAGAACTAAAGCTCGTTGGAATGTACAGTTTCCCTACAACCCATATAAATACCTCTGCTTCCTGTCTGTGCTGGTCTCCCCCACTTTCCTCCTTTACAACAAGCTCCCTTTCCCCCCATCCCCCTCCCTCTCAGGAATGTAGCAAGCTGTAGCTCAAGTGACGGGGAGCGCAGCCTGACAGTATAGTTGTCAACTCTGAAGCAAACCTGGCTGAGGCCATCTTTGAGGCTTTAGGGTTGCCACAAGGAAGAAGAAGGGACAGAGAGGGGGGAAATAGATAACTGGGTGTTTGTAGTCAAAACAAAAAGTTTTCCTTTGGGAACCAAGGACATTCTAACAGGTGGCTGGGAAGAGGAGGAGTGGACAGTGGTCAGATTCAAACAATTTTACTACTGGTTCCATGGGTGTAGCTTGGTAGTCATGTCACTGGCTAGGTGTGGCTAGGCGGTCATGTGACTGGGTGGTCATGGCCAACTTAATGTCACACACTTGCCTGGCCTCTCCTCGCCTCAAAGGCCTCAATGAGATGCAATTTCCCTATCTATTTATTTACTATCACTGAACATCCAAAATACATTATTTAATCCTATGTACACTTTATATGCCATATGTGTACATACATATTACATAGTATAGAGTGTATATAGGCACACAAAAAGATACATTATCTACTATATATACTATATGTATATCTACTGTAGAGAGAGAGACAGAGAGGGAGGGAGCGCTCTTCTAAAACTATACACATTCAACCTCACTGTGTTTGGAAAAATATACCCAGAGTCCACTTTCTGCCACACATTTAACTATAACTTCTGTACATTAGAACATTACACACGCCTTCAGATGTTCTTCCCTATCTTGCACATGACTCTAACATGATGATGTAAGAGTCAGGAGATGTCATAGATTGAATAAAACATGGTGAAACTCACTTAACTACACTCTTGCTTAGCAGCCAAAATTTTGGGCTCAATTGTGGTCATAAGTGAAGGACTATCTCTGCCTTCCTCTGCATGGCAGCCTTGCCCTAGTAAACTCCTCCTCCTTCTTTCTGGCAATTTTCCTCTCTATCAGAGGCACCAAAATAATCTAGATGATATAAGATTTCCTGTTGGTCTAGATGGCCTCCAAGTCCCTTCTAACCCTGCTATTCTATGATTCTGTAAGGATCTCCTGCTGGAGCATGAAGTTGGACTAGATGACCTCCAAGATCCCTTCCAGCCCTAGATTGCTGTGCTGTTTCAAAGCATCTTCTGAAGCCATGTTTAGTGCCAGGGTTTGTGGTCCTTCCTTCCTCTCCTTTCCCCCCCCCCCTTTCCCTTCCTTCCTTCCTCCCTATCAATCCATCCATCCTTCCACCCATGCAACTATATGTCATTCACTTTCCCCTCCCCCCTTCCTCCCCCCCCCTTTCTTTTTCTTTCTTCCATACAGATTCCATACAGCTCTGAACAGTGGTGGGATTCAATTTTTTTTACTACTGGTTCTGTGGGTGTGGCTAAGTGGTCATGTGACTGGGTGGGTGTGGCTATGTGGTCATGTGACTGGGTAGGTGTGTCTAGGTGGTCCTGTGACCAGGTGGGTGTGTCTAGGTGGTCCTGTGACCAGGTGGGTGTGGCTAAGTATGAGGTCATAAGAGCAACCGGTCATAAGTGCAAGGACTGGTCATAAGTACGAGGACCAGTCATAATTCACTTTTTTTCAGCCCTCTGAATAGTCCCTATGTGTAGGGAAATAAAATTCATCTAGTCCTTGACTCACGACCACAACTGCTTAAAAGAGGTTTGTTCAAAGTGAGTTTTGCTCCTGTTATATGTCCTATCATGTCACTGTGGTTAAATGAAGCACCACAGTTGTGAAATGAGTGACACGGTTGTTAAGAATGCTGTAATGGTCATAAATGTGAGGACTGGTTATCAATATGAGGAGCAGTCATAAGTGTCAGGACTGGCCATAATTCACTTTTTTCAGCCCTCTGAATAGTCCCTATGTATAGTGTAGAGTGATGAAGTATGGTTGTGTCCAGCCAGATGTTCTGAAACACCCAAAACAACAGCCAAACTTTATTTGGGAAGAGAAAAAATATCTACATTTCAGCTATTTTAAAATAATCCAGGCAGCTTTTCTTCCCTGGACCAATTTCCACCTGTCAAGTGGACTCTGTCTGAAGGGGTGGGTCAACAGGGGTGGGTAGGAGAGGCCCAGCTGTCCTGACACCAGGTCAGCCTGTATAAGGCTCCAGTTTCCTCCCCTTTCCTTATTTTAATAGATTAACAAATGGACCTTGTAGGCCAGCTAGTCCACCCCTGCCCCACCCAAGCAGGATTCCTTACTCCATTTTTGTCATCACAGTCCAGTCTCTTCCTGAAAGCCTCCAGCGATGAAGCTCCCACAACTTCTGAAAGCAACTTCTGTTCCATGGGTCAATTGCTCTCAGTGTCAGAACATTGGGGCGGGGGGGGGGGTGTCACACAGTCCCTGGACAAAGCAATTTACTAAAAATTAATTGAGTGGTGAAGACTGGCAAGTGAAGAAAGCGGGTGAGGAGCGGAGATCAGTAATATTCAGTTACTTTTAAGAGTGTCTCACTCTATAGTTAGCATTTAAAAGATGTTATGGAAGAGGAACAAGTTTCACCAGACAAGACAAAGCTGAAAGTGGATTTGAAAATGACAATCTATAAAAAATATGTTACGCTGTATATATAAAAGAATGGCTGATATTTTCACTGAAAAATAAACACTTAAAATGGAAATACAATTCACAAACCAAGAGAGTTTGTTATTTTGTGCCAGTATTGGCACAAAAATCTTTCCTAGCCAAGACTACTTTCTGATTGATTATCTAAATGCCTGCCTGTCCTTCTGATCCAGAACTCTCACAGATTCTTAACTCTATTATTTCCATAATCTTCTGTGGAAATCCTTGATGGATGGATGGAGAATTCTAGGAGTCCATACATCTTTCAGCTGAGATACAGTGATCTACCCTTTGGGTTTTATCTAGCGTGGTAAATCCCTGCTTCTTTGGATCTGGTGCTTAGTGCCTGGTCTTGTGCTGTTATGAACAGTGATCAGTGCTGCTTTTACACACACACCACTTCAGGAATAATTATAAAAACGATTTCTCACTCATTTTTTTACTAGTAGTTGAAACAAAATAAGCAGCCATAAATGTCACCTAAAGTTGGAACCCAAAGTCAGATGTGTTCTGTACAGTCATAAGCATACTTGCAAGTGCCGCGCTGTGATTGGCCAAAGCGCATGGCGATCTGATTGGCCGAGCGAGCCGCACTGATTGGCCCGCTGCGAATCCCCCGCGATTGGTGGAAACTAATCGTGGGAGATTCAAAGCGGTACCATTGGCCGCGACCACCGCAGCCAGAGAATAAAAGCCGCTGTTTTTCCCCTTGAATCCCGAGCCGATCTCGGGATCCAATAAAGAGCTGAACTAAGTCACTGACTCCGAGTCTCCTTCCGCAACGGATACAACACTGGCGACGAAGGTGGGATCTCAAGACGAATCCCCATCAAGCACGTGTCCTGAGGAAGCGAGACCGACAAGATGGCCAGCATCGCACCCCCCGCACCTTTTAACCCAGCTGCCGAGGACTGGGAATCGTACACAGACCAATTCCTAATGTTCCTCGAAAGTAGCAACTTGAAGGATGCAACCGGGCAGAAGAAAAGAGCCGTCTTTCTAACACACTGCGGGCCCGCAGTGTTCAAGATGGCAAAAGCTCTCGCAAAACCCGGGGACATGAAGGAGATGGACTGGGCCGATCTCGAGCCATTGCTCCGAAACCACTATGCCCCCGCCTTGCCCACCCTCATCAGGCGGCACGATTTCTACCGGCGGGACCAGAGATCGGGTGAGAGCATCAGCGACTTTGTGGCTGATCTACGGAGCCTAGGGGGCATGTGGGGGTTCTCAGACATGGACGAAGCTTTGCGGGACCGTGTTGTACTCGGGCTCAGAGACCCAGTCCTCCAAAACCGTCTGATGGCAAAAGGCGATATCACCCTCGCCGATGCCCTCGCCGAAGCCACCGCAGCCGAGGCAACCCGGAAATCAGCGAATCGAATGCGGAGACCGGACACCAGGGAACACACCGCAACCATCGAGACGGGCCCAGCGACCGAGGCCCACCCAGAAGCAAGCCGCCGAGAGACCACCACCCATCATGGCGACTTCCACTCTACCTCCAACACCACGGACGAGGAAGAAGACATCCATCGACTCCAGACGGGACGAGACTGGCGCAATCGGTGGAGTCATAAGTCGGGACCCACATGTGCCAGGTGCGGAGGCGACCACACTCGATCGGAGTGCCAGTTTTTCGATGCGATCTGCCGACACTGCGATAAAAAAGGTCACATCGCCCGAGTCTGCTGACTGAGGAAAGTCTACAGCCCCCGACGGTGAGATCACAGCAACCGGAGACGAAACGGCATCCCCCCAGGGCCAGAGACCACCAAGCCGAAAATTGCTGGAACCGAGACAGACGGGGCCGACGAAGCGGCAAAAACCGTCAGAAAGAGGAAACCCACCAGACGGTCATCATAGGCCACTCATCAAGCGCAGACGCCCGAAAGGTATACGTGGAAGTGGGCATCGAAGGCAAACCATGCAAAATAGAGGTGGACTCCAGGTCCTACCTCTCCATGGTTGCCTGGCGAGAAATCAAGCATTTGGTGCCCGCGATCCACAAGAGGGGGTTGGAAACCCAGAAATTAATCCTTAAAGACTACCAGGGGAACCGCATCCCGGTAGTCGGAACCGGACATTTCGAAGTGACTTTCAAGGGCCGCACAGCAAAGCTTCCCCTGACGATCGTGGACTGAGACCGCCCCAGCCTTTTGGGACTACAGTGGTTCGCTTTTTATACAACACATAACCCCGAACACAACAACCAACAAAAGCCCGGCAGAACTATTAATGGGGAGGAAATTAAGGTCCCCACTCGACAGGCTGCACCCCACATATACAACTCAGAAAAAAACCCCAAACTCCTCAAGCAAACACCGAACATTTTCACCAGGTGACGCAGTCTACGCGAAGAACCTTACCGGAAATCCACTTTGGGTACCGGCAATCATAACCCAGCTGACAGGTCCCCACTCGTACCGGCTGCAAACAACCAATGGACGAGCATGGAAACAACACATCAATCAAATAAGATTGAGAACAACCATGGGAAACACAACCGACACGCAAACAGACACAGACAGCCCCCATAACATGAACCAAGAGGAGAAGGAATACCCCGGGAACCAAAAACCAATAGAAAGAAACCAGCAATACTCACCGACAAGCAGCCAGCTCGAAGCCTAACCAGGAAGAAGCAGCCAGGCCAGTTCGACCAGCCCAGAAAGATCAGACGGGAGCGGCAACAACCGCAGCTCAACCAGCCCGGGTAGACCGGGAGGGAGCTGCGACGAAAGGCCCGGCGAGGCCTTCCAGGCAGTTCCACCAACGAGGCAGAGAGCAACACAGAACCCTTACAAGCCCCTCACTGTGATTGGCCAAAGCGCACGGCGATCTGATTGGCCGAGCGAGCCGCACTGATTGGCCCGCTGCGAATCCCCCGCGATTGGTGGAAACTAATCGTGGGAGATTCAAAGCGGTACCATTGGCCGCGACTACCGCGGCCAGAGAATAAAAGCCGCTGTTTTTCCCCTTGAATCCCGAGCCGATCTCGGATCCAATAAAGAGCTGGACTAAGTCACTGACTCCGAATCTCCTTCCGTGACGGACACAAGATGTACACTAAATATAGACTGGTTTTTAGTTACATGTCTTCCTAGCAAACAACAAATTTTGAAGCTCCAGGTAAAGGGGATTCATTTTAGGATGAGTAATCACAGTTTGCATGTTGGAGGTTCCTAAAAGAATGCTGGGAAACTCTGTATTTTAAAGAACATTTGAGGGTGCAGAATAGCCCTTCTCTGCTTGAGGCTGTAGAGACCTGGTATCAATCAAAACACTGTTTATGAAGCAACTGATGAACACTGACAGGGCAAGCCACTAGTATATGAAAATAAAAGCAAACTCCACTCCCTTCTAGTACTGATGATGTTACCTAGTTTGTTAATGAAACATCTGCAAAAAATCATCAAGCTCAGAGAGCACCAAGGACCCCACAGTCAGACTTCCAACTTCTGAGGGGAAAAAAGATCTCCCGAAGTTGTAAGATCTGACTGAAATGACTGATTAGTCTCCCAGCTGATTGGGTGCTGTTCCATTGCCGCCTCACAGCTCCCAGTCATGTCACCTTGTAGGCCTCCCTGCAGCCCCCTGGGAGCAAGTACGAGATGAGGAATGACTGGACTGGGCAGGGAGAGGAGGGGCCAGCCAGAATTTTTACTATCGGTTCACCTAAACTGACCCATCCAGGCTGAATCCCACCACTGGCTCTGAACACTTAAGGCATTTTTCTATTTTAAACAGGTTTCTCTCTGGGTGTCTCTCTCTCTCTCTCTTTCTCCCTCTCTCTTTCTCATCTCTCTCTTTCTTTCTCCCTCTTTCTTTCTCATCTCTCTCTTTCTCATCTCTCCTCTGTTTCTCATTTCTCTCTCTCTCTCTCACCTCCTCTCCCTCACCTCTCTCTCATCTCTCTCTTTCTTTCTCCCTCTCTTTATTTCTCCCCCCTCATCTCTCTCTTTTCTTTCTCTCTTTTTCTTTCTCCCTCTCTCATCCCTCTCTCGTCTCTTTTTTCTTTCTCCCTCTGTCTCTTTTTCTTTCTCCCCCTCTCTCTTTCTCATCTCTCTGTTTTACATCTTTCTCTCCCATCTCTCTAATCTCTCATGTCTCTCTTTCTCTCACCTCACTCATCTCTCTCTCACACCTCTTTCTTTCTCCCTCTCTCTCCCAGTTTCTCATGTCTTTCTCTCTCAACTCCTCTCTCTCCTCTCATCTCTCTTTCTCCCTCTCTGATTCTCATCTCTCTCTCTCTCATCTCTCTTTCTTTCTCTTTCTCTCTGTTTCTCCTCTCTCTCACCTCTTTCTCTCACCTCTCTGTCTTCCCCTGTGAATTTTGTCTCTCTCTTTCTCTCCCTCTCTCAGTGTGTCTCTTGTCTCTCTCTCTCTCTTTCCCTCCTCCCCATCTCTTGTCTCTTTCCCCCCACCCCACCCCCATCTCTTGTCTCTCTCTCTCTTTCCCTCCCTCCCCCTCTCTCTCTGTCTCTTGTCTCTCTTTGTGTCCATCCCAGGAGGGGGGGAAGAAACCTTTGAACTGGTGCTGGGTGGTGGGAATCTGAACCCGAACCGGCCTGAACCAGATGAATCCCACCATTGAGCAAAGCTGACCTGATTTGAGAGAAGAAAAGAGTAGCTTCAATTCTTGGTCTGACAATCCTAGGTGAAGGGGTTTCTGCTAAATTTGGAAGTGCTAATTTTACAAAATGGACTGTAGATTCCAATGATAATTCATCTTTAGTCAGTCACTACATAAAGCTGGAAAATATCTGATTGATCATTACATGTAGAAGATTTAAGGTCCATATTGGAAAATAAGGGGTTTATATTCTCTGAGCTTGGTTGTTTTCTTGCAGATGTTTCATTACCCAAACTAGGTAACATCAGTGCTAGCACTGACTGACTAGCGCTGATGACGTTACCTAATTTGGGTAATTAAATGTTTGCAAAAAACAACAACTTTCAGGGACCATGTCACTTCAAATCTGAGCTATATACATTCTCCTTTATTGGTACATTGGAAAGTGACCTACAAGTAGTCCTCTACTTGTTCATTTGACAAAAGTTCAAAGTTACAATGGCTTTGGAAAAACTGACTTACAACTTATAAAAGGTAAAGAAAAAGGTTTCCCCTGCTGTGTCTGACTCTAGGGGGCTGTGTTCATCTACATTTCTTGGCTCCCGGTGTTAATTGAAGTCATTTCTTGTCATGTGGTGAGCATGACAAGGTACACAGAACATTATTACCTTCCCACAGAGGTGGCATCTATTAATCTACTTGCATTTACATGCTTTCAAACTGCTGGCAGGAGCTGGGGCAAATAACAAGAGCCCACCCTATTGTGTAGTGCTTGTGTCCCCAGCCTGGACTGTCAGCTTTCCAGATGACAAGCACAGCATCTTTAATCATGTATTACTTACAAACCATTCTACTGCACCCCCACCCTCAGTCCTATTATCACAATTTGGGTGCTTGTCAGCCAGCCTACATTTACAGCCTTGCAACATTCTGTAGTCATGTGATCACAATTTGTGGCATTTTTGGCAATTTCTGGCAAAATGCTCCTATTGAAGAAACTGGATTTGCTTAATAACCACCATAAAAAATGTTCTAAGAACAGGTCTGACTTGACCTATGACTGCAATAACTTAGGACAGAAATTCTGGTTCAAATTGTAGTTATAACTGGGATGTCAAACTCACATCGTCACAGCAGCATCACGTGATTTATTGCAACTTTTTCCCCCTTTGCTAAACTGGGCATGGCCATGGCCATGGCCAGCGCATGATGCATCCAGCTCAAGGGCCGCGCTTTTAACAGTGTTGGTTTATAAGTTAAGAATACTTATATTTCTTTAACATTGACACTTCACAGAACAACCAGAGAATTTGCAGCTGTGATTATGAATTTGGAAATAAATATTTCAAAAGGTGATGAAAGTGACATTTTTCAAAATTCACAAGAAGACCAGTGAAAAAGATACAGCTTTCATGAGCACACCCTGGAAATTTTTAATGATACATTTAATTCTTTTCCTCTCTGTATCCTAAATATCCTATTTCTTACAATGCTTCTTGTATAAGCTTTTACATGATTTATAACCTGGCGCCTGGCGCCTGGCACCCCAGATGCCTGGAAATTTCTCACCTCTTAGGAAGATGCAAGGGGAAAAGGAGTCATGTGGATTGAAGCACCAGAAGATAGCCCTGGAAAACTTTCCTTATCTGCTTTCTCAGAGACACTGGTATAATAACATCTTCACACCTGTAGATTGGTGGAATCCACATCAGACTATTGGGAGGGGTTTCTAATCTCCCTTTATCCTAGTTGCATGCCCTGAGGGACCTCAGATCCTGCTTTGAAGTTTGACTTGCTTTTACCTCCTTTCAATAAAATGATTCCTTTTGAAATACGAAGTTTTCAAGAATCTATACTTATTTTTGAAGAGTGAATAAAATCCCCCCCCCCAAAAAAAAAAATTTTACTCTACGGGTACCCTGCAACCATGTCCGGATAAAATAGTGAGCAAGGGGAAGCAGAGTTCTGGGGAGAAACCTATCAACCCGACACCAGCTCCATATGTCCCATCAAAGACATTGAAGTTCCACGAAGCCCAAATGGTCTATTGGCATAGGGAAAAGGGACAGCTGAGATGGAAGAGCCAGAGAAGGAATTCTTATCCATGGTAGCCGTAAACCCAGGTGGAAAATGGAACTGGAAGCCCTTTCCAATCAGGAGGAACTGATTGAGGAATTGCTGGCAGATAATCAATTGAAGCAATACATAAACTACCTCGTGAGTAGTTTATAGTTTGGAAAACCTCAATGTCTGAGTTGAACTGAGTCACCAGCAAAGGAGAGTGGAACCAGCAACTGAGGAAGCCCAAGCCATCACCCTTGATCCATCCAAGGCTGATCGAGCAACCAATCAAGCCGGAGGACCAACAGCCATGCCAAGTATCCGACCTCCTGCCATTCCAGAGCAGGGGATTAATCCCAGCCAACCCAAGGACCTACAACTGAAGATAAAGATCCCTCCTTGGGGGTAAGATTCAACGGAGACCCCCAGAAGTTTGGGTTTTCTTGGCTCAAGTCCTAACCTATATGCAAAAATAAAGGTGAAACTTCCCAAGCCAGGGGGCACGAGTGCTAGTCATCATTCTAGCCCTAGAAGGGGAAGTGGCCAGATGGATGGTAACCCTCCACAATGACACTTCAGAGCTGTGGAATCTTAATTGATTCATGACAGCCCTACACCACTGCTTCGAAGACCCCCTCATCAATTGCAAAGCCTGCAACTGCATTATGGTCATAAAGCAGGGCTGTTGCCCTGTAGCTGAATATACCAAGAAATTCCGTGACCTGGCCAACCGAGTCGATTGGCCAGAAGATATTCCAGTCTGTTGGTTCAAAGATGGACTCAATGATAGCTTGTACACTGCCTGCCTGGCCCACAGGGCTCCTAGCTGCCTGCATGAATGGTATCTGGTGGCAAAGGAGGCAGAGATCAACTTGACCCAAAACTAGTACTGCACTGGCATGGCTTGGAGAAAATCCCCACCCCGGGGGAAGCAGGAGCCTTTCAAACCCCAAACCGCCATGGCTCCAAGGCCATCTGGCTGCTTTAAGTGTGGGAAGTAGGGACACCATGCAACAGAATGCTGTTTGAAAACCTCCACCAGAAAGTCTGATCACCCATCAGAGGTGAAACCTACAAAATCCAACCCCGGAGGAAAAGAAACCATGCTGAGAAGCTGAGAAGCTATGTGGTTCCTCTCCCCTCCAAACACAGAGGAAGAAACTCCAGCACCCCAAGAAGACCTGAGCCATTTCAAAAGTGATCCGGAAGATGACCCGCTGCTAAGCAACCCAATCAAACTGCTCAATCTACCCCTAATATTGTTAATCCCCAGCCGAGGGAAGGGGGAGGAAGTAGCAGCATTACAGGACTCAGGGTGCACCCGATGCCTAATCAACCCAACCCTGGTAGGGAGATTGGGGATTCACCTAAGGAGAATGAAAAACCCCATCACTTTCTGCCAATTAGATGGGACTATAGCGGGGACAGCCAGCCAGCTGTGCCACAGAATCATTACAAATAAAACTGGGGGACCATAGCGAGACCCTCATGTTCATAGTAGCCCCAGGAATGGGAGGGCCACTAGTCCTAGGACTCACATGGCTGTGGAACTACCCACCAAAGTAATCACCTGAGCACAAGGAAAAAATCATTTGCAGACAATGCAACGGCTTCCAATTTTAAGGAGGCACTACTTAAGGATGACTGGCTCCAAGCTCACAAAAATATTTGCTTACTTAAAGGCAGTCTAGCCTGGGTAGAGAACTGTATGCCCCTGCCAACTCCAAAATAGCTGGACATTTTGGATTTGTAAAAACTCTGCACCTCATCAAAAGACAATTCTGGTGGCCATCCTTTTTTAAAAAAAGACATTGAGAGCTATGTTGCTAGCTCCCCTATCTGCACAGCTGCAAAAAGATGACAAGAAAAATCCCCAGGATTTCTGCAAACAATAGCAGAACCTTCAGCACCCTGGAGAGATAGTTCTATGGATTTTATTGTGGACCTGCCTGAAAGTGCAGGAAACACAGTCATTGGGTTGTAACAGACCTTTTTTCAAATCAAGTCTATTTTATATCAGAAGATCCTAGCAGCCAAGGCATTAGCAAATATGTTTTAGTACACATTTATTACTTCCATGGAGCTCCCCAACAGATTATCTCAGATAAGGGTGTACAATTCACTTCAAAATTTTGGCTGGCTTTTTAAAATCTATTAGGCTCCGGCCAGGGGTTGAGCTCTTCAAATCATCCCCAGACGCATGTGGCGACAGAGTGACTAATGGAATATAAGAACAATATTTAAGATGTTTTATTAATTACCAACAGGACAATGGGACTGGCCTTTTGCTTTTTGCTGAGGTAGCTTACAAGAACTCTGTATACAGTAGCACTGGTTTCACCCCATTCCAAGTAGCTATAGGACAAGAATTCAACCCCATGCCAGAGCTACCCATCAAGGAAACAGACATCCCCTCCTTAAGGAGTGGATAAGCAATTTACAAACCACTTGGCCAGTGGTCAGACTAGCTCTACAAGAGGGTAGGACAGCTTTTAAAGTTCAAACTGACAAAAAATGCAGTGAACCCAAACCGTTCAAGGTTGGGGACTGCATACAGTATATTTATCTACAAAGTTCCTGCAATCATTACAACCTTCTAAGAAACTGGGACCAAAATTCATTGGCCCATTTCCCATCACCAGAATCATCAACCCTGTCACTGTAGAACTCCTCCCTAAGACACTTAGACAGATTCATCCAGTATTTCACTGCAGTCTACTCAAACCAGAAATCACTTCAAAGATCAGACCCCCTCTTCACACATCTCCAACCCCCATTATGGTTGCCTGGTGCCCTGGATGCCTGGAAATTTCTCACCTCTTGGGGAAATGCAAGGGGAGAAGGGGCCATGTGGATTGAAGTGCCAGAAGATAACCCTGGGAAACTTTCCTTATCTGCTTTCTCAGAGATGCTGACTCCTAATTTCCTTAGTAAATTCGTGGACTAGACACTTTTATAAGTATAAATATTATCCAAGACAATTTCAAAATTAAATTCTAAATCAAGTATCTATATTTATAAAATTTGGTATTTTTATTAAAATTCCTATGCTTAAATTCTAAGTACTAATAATCCGTATATCTATAAAAGCTATGGAACACTTCATCGAAATATCAATATTATAAAATAGTATTTTAAATGTTTATAAGTCTAAGTGGAAATAAGTTGACCTTACTATACAACAGTTAATTATTTGAAATATGGATATCACAGTTAATTACTGTATTTACTCTAATATAATCAACAAATATAATCAAATGTCAATACTTAATTAATTAATTATTGTCATTCCCCTCCTTCCCCCTATATAATTAAAGCGAAATATAGACCTCAGTATTGCTAATACATCAACTAAATCAGATATACATCACATTTACCACAATCAAATACCTGAGGAAAGAAAAGGAAAATTGATATCAAAGAGATAATTAGTCCAAACAGCAGAGGCTACAGGGCTTGGAGTATCCTAATATAACTGTTCAACTCTCTGTCTCTAAAATTAAAAAGTTCTGTCTCCAAACACACCGGAAGTGCAGAGTTACTGAGTAATGACTCTAGTTTCACAGTTTCACTGCACCCTCTGCTGGAGTCATTCCTCCTTTCGTTCAAGTCTCTTGCAGTCCAGTCTTCCAAATTTCATATGGTCTCTTCAATTAACAGGTTTCAACTTATTAGACCTCCAAGTCAATAGTCCAAACAAGAAAAAGAACTCCAGTGAATTTTTAAGTGTCTATAGGAACACAATAACTTTGCTTGCTTCCCCACTTTCGATCTCCCCCCCACACACTTGTTAATCCAGTCTTCTTGAATGGCAGCAATCCAAATCACTTGCACTTTCCAAAAGTTAACTCTTTCCTCTCTTTTTTTTTTGTTGGCGTCAATTACACAAGCCTCTCCAACATTCTTATCCTCTCTGCCTGATTGCTCACATCCTTACCCTCTTCCGTCTCACAAGCCCTTTCACTTTCACCACCTCTCGCATCCGCTTTTTAGCCCTTATTTTCGGGCTTTGCTCTGACTGATGTTGTTGTCATCTACGAGACTACTCCAATGCTCTACACTCTATCACAATCGCAGATTCCTTCACTCACACTCTTCTCTGTTCACCACAGTCTGTCACTCACTCGCTTCCTCTTGTAGGTAACAATCTGGACTTCAGGACTGCCATTACTGGATGGCAGTCTCTTGTTTGTTGGTCTCTACAGGATCTCTCTGTGTTGTGATGAGAGTCGCTCTCTCCACAATGCAACTTGAGTCTCCCCACACCAGCACATTTCTCTACAGGATACGTGCACCCCTGAGGGTCGCTCCAATAGCAAGAAAAGGTAGCAAAAAGCCCTGTGCGATCTTCAGCACCTTTACTCGTCCATACCTCGTCACCGGAAGTTTTCCCTGTAAACTGCTTTGAGAGGGATGTAAAGCATTATGAAGTGGTATATAAGTCTAAATGCTATTGCTATTCCATTCTGACAGCAATATCAGCATCTTCTATGTTTTTCTTTATGTATATATTTATTTTTGAAGTGATTTAAAGATTGCAAATAAGACATCTGATATAGCTTGGGCCAATACCTGAAAGAAAGAAAAAATCCATTTAAGTGAGAAAACATTGATGTTCTCTCAACATGCTTGACTCCACAAGTAAAAGATTAATTTCCTTCATTTTCATTAGAAGTATTTTTCTGTATAATCTAAGGTCTGACATGACCAGGGTAGGATTCTACTGATTCTCACCTATTCCTTAGAACTGGTTGTTAATTTTCTAAGCAGTTTGGAGAACTGGTTGTTGGAAGAAATCTCCTTTTGTTTTTTTTCCACCCTTATTACATTCTTGGCAGTAGGCCTAGACTTACTGTCTCCAAAGGAGGTTTTTTTTTCTTGCTGGTACTTTCTTAAAGGGGAAATGTTGTTTTAAGCTTTTTATACTGCTGTTGGGAGGAAATATACTCCCCCATTGGAGTTCTTCCAGCTGGGATCAGCATTTTGAAGAATAGAATAGAAATAGAAATAGAATAGAATATCTTTATTGTCATTGCATTTCACGAATACAATGAAATTTGAAAGCTACTCCAGCGCAGTGCCCCAAACATCACATCACAATCACACTACAGAATATTTAATAATAATAATAATAATAATAATAATAATAATAATAATAATAATAATAATAATAATAAATAACAAATACACTGTTTGATTCAAGACAATTACTTCCTTGGAAAAGAAACTGTTTCTCAATTTATTAGTCCTCATTTAAGACACCTATAATGCCTCTCTGATGGTAACAGTTCGAAATATGAAAGTCAAGGATGAGAATGGTCTGTGAAGATTTTTAGTGTTCTAGAGAGGAGATTGGTTTCACAATCTCTTCCAAAGAAGAAAGAGAGCAACCGATGATTTTTTATGCTGTGTTTATAACTCTCTGGAGCATCTTCTTATCCACTGCAGAGCATCCAGCATACTACACCGTTACACAGTATGCCAAAATGCTCTCAATGGTAGAACAGTAAAAAGTAACCAGCAACTTCTCACCCAGACCACTCTTTTTCAGCAACCTCAGAAAGTGCAGGCGCTGTTGGGCCTTCTTTGCTGTGGCCATAGTGTGGACCAACCAAGTAAGGTTGACAAAAATATGAGTTCCCAGAAATTTAAAACTATGAACTCTTTCCACACAGTCTCCATTGATATATAGTGGGAGAGGCTCTGCTTTGCATCTTCTGAAGTCTATAATCAATTCTTTGGACTTTTTGATATTCAGGTTGAGGTTATGACTCTTGCACTACAAGACCAGTCTGAGAACCTCTGACCTATAGGCCATCTCGTCTCCTCCTGATATGAGTCCCACCAACATGGTGTCATCTGCAAATTTTATTATAGAGTTAGTGGGACAAGAGGGAGTACAGTCGTAGGTGTAGAGTGAATACAAAAGGGGGCTCAGCACACAGCCCTTTGGAGAGCCAATGCTGAGAGCAAGAGTGGAGGAAAAGTAGCTGCCAATCCTCACAGTTTGGGGTCTGTTAGTAAGAAAATCCCTTATCCAACAGCAGATGTGAGAAGAAAGGCCCATTTCTAGCAACTTCTTAATCAGTATATCTGGAATGATGGTATTAAAAGCCGAGCTGGAATCAATGAAAAGCATTCTTTACATAGCTCCCACTGTGTTCCAGATGGACCAGTGCAACATGGAGAGACATGGCAATAGCATCCTCTGTGGATCTGTTATTCTGATAAGCAAACTGGTATGGGTCAAGGGTCGATGGGAGGCAATCCTGTATATATTTTAAGACCAGTCTTTCAAAACACTTCATAATTATGAGTGTGAAAGCTATTGGTCTATAGTCATTTAAAGTATCAGGAGAGGGCTTTTGGGGAACTGGAATAATAATGGAAGTTTTGAGGCAAGATGGAACAATGGTTTGTGTGAGAGAAAGGTTAAAAATATTTGTAAACACATCTGCGAGTTGGTCAGCACATGCTTTGAGTACCTTCCCAGGTACCCCATCAGGGCCAGTGGCCTTCTTCACATTCACTGCTCTAAACACCCACTTCACATCATACTCTTGTACTGTGAACAGTTGAGTACCGGTGGTTTGTAGAGGCAGTGTGTCCAAAGACCTATTCAGTTCGAATCAGGCAAAGAAGCAGTTCAGTTCTTCTACCAGTGATGCGTTCTTATTGATCGATACGGGGTTGCTGCCCCTGTAATTAGTGATGTGTTTAATTCCCTGCCAAGCCCGCTGTGGATCACTATTTGTGAAGTAGTCCTCAATCTTCCCTTTATAGTCCTTTTTTGCCTCCTTAATGCCCCGCCTCAGTTCCGCTCTTGCCTTGACCTGAATGCCATATCAGATATCCTGAGAAGTAATTGTACATCCTTGTTCATCCAGGGCAATATATTGAATAACGAAGCAGAGCTAATGGAAAGAAGCTTTTAATGACAAGGAACCAAGATGAGTAACATTCAGCAAGGCTTCTTGGCTAGCTAGAAAGATTGCCATTCTAACATGAATTTACACACCCTTTCTGAGTTTTGGTCTAAAACTGGTTTTTGGTGAAGTTTAATTCTGTCCTTGGTGATGCTTAATCCGGTGTTTATTGATGGGATAATTTTCCCTGTTCAGCTTTGTTTGGAAGGAAAAAGGTTAATCTCTATTCCTGAAAAGAAACTGGGTTGAGAAATCTGGCTACTGTTTATTTGTCTGGTAATCGGTTTAACTAGCAACAGCTACTGTTGTGATTTAATTATTTGCATTGTGTTTGAATTTTTTCCTGCCTCATGGTTTCTTTTTCTATCTGGGGAGGGGGTCTTCCTTCACTGCTTTAGTGGTATCTGGCACTGTCCTTTTGGGGTGTACTTCCAAGAGGCAGAATGCAAGCTTGGCACTGATTTTTTGACTGCCTTTCTGGGGGGCATGTGATCTTTTCTTAAATCTGGATGATTTCCTTAGGATATCTTGTGAGGTGAGTGACACCAGCTGGTATCTTTAAGTGTTGCAAATGGATCTAAGGATTGCTTCTTGTGAGTGTGCTCTTTCTGGGAAGCTTAAATGACCTCTCTGCTAAAGGGTTTCACTTTATGAGCAAGAGTTGCTGCTGATAGTTATCATAGCATTTTAACTATTTTAATTCCTCAAGGTGCTCTGGCACCCTACCTGATTTGTAACTCTGCCTTGCAGGTATTTTTAATCTAATGATTGGTATTTAGGGCAGCTTTTTGCAAGCAAAGAAGCCTTTTTTATTTTTGTACAGGTAATCCTTGAGTTCATTTGGTGACCATTTAAAGCAGGAGTCTTCAAACTTTTCAGCTTTAAGACTTGTGGACTTCAACTCCCAGAATTCCTCCTCCAGTCATATTAGCGTAGGAATTCTGGGAGTTGAAGTCCACAAGTCTTAAACTTACCAAGTTTGAAGACCCTTGATTTAAAGTTACAATGGTACTGAAAAAGGTGACTTATGACCATTTTTCACACTTACAACTGTTGCAGCATTCCCACTGTCATGAGAGGTCAGGCGAGGAGAAGCACCCCTTGATGTGAGTGATGTTGAGTTAGCCACGCCCACCCAGTCACATGACCACCAAGCCACCCCACCAACTAAGCCATTCTTCAGAAGAGTCAAACAGCTAGGGAGATCTGTCTGCCTTTCCCAAGAGACTTGAATGAAATGCAATGTGAAATATTTGGGGGGGGGGGGCAATAGTGGTTTTGATTTGGATGTCTTAATGTTGAAAATGATGACTAAAGCCATGTGAAACAGGTTTCATATTAAAGTGGACATCTTATGAGTTAAAAATACTTCAGGGGAGATTTTTGTGTTCAATAGCTCTTTAAAATATTTTAAAATAAGTCTAAAAATATCTGTGAGCCTTGAAGATTTGATAAGAAGCTTTTAACTAGTAGGAACATAGGTAGGGATAGTCTTCTACTTACAACCACAACTGAGCCTAAAATTTATGTTGCTAAGTGAGACATTTGTTAAGTGACTTTTGCCCCATTTTACAACCTTTCTTGCCATAGTTGTTAAGTGAATCATTGCAGTTATTAAATTAGTAACACATTTGTTAAGTGAATCTGGCTTCCCCGTTGACTTTGCTCATCAGATATGACCCTGGGCCGCTGCAATTGTCAGAAATATATGCCAGTTGCCAAGCATCCAAATTTTGATTATGGAACCATGGGGATGCTGCAATAGTCATAAGTGTGAAAAATGGTCATAAGTCCCTTTTATTCAGTTCCATTGTAACTTTGAATGGTCACTAAACAAGCTATTGTAAATTGAGGACTATTTGTATTAGGTTACATTTCAACAATTGGTTTCTGTTATAAAATAAGTTTAGTTGGGTAATTTTCCAGAACACTTTCTAGAATTGGTGTCCTTTTGTGATTTTGAGAACGAAACACAGAAGACGAGATTATTTCTATAATTGGATGTCTTATATTGACATAAAATGTATCCATTCATACAGTACAAAATGCTAACCAAGACTTAACTGTATGTTGCCGTGGACAAGTTTATACATCATCCTGAGCCAAAAACAAGCAAACCATATTCTGGATGAATGGATGGAAAATTCCTCTCTTTTCCTTCTTGCACTATCTTGCACTTTTCATACAAATGGAAAATCAGATCACTTTGGAATATTATCATTCTGGGTAAAGAGATTTTCTTATTTGTTCAGATGCGATGGAACAATCTAGAGAATGTGAACAATGAAAATTTGTACTGTTCATGCTTGCCGGATGTGCTGTTTCCTTGAGAACAAGAATCTGAGCTGCTAAACATAGCTGCCAAAACCAGTGACGAACCAGCCTGCTTCATTGGGTGCTATCTCAACTCTGCATGTTGCTGCTACTGTAAGGGTGTAGGTGGAACTGTCAGTGGTAAAGACTATATGGAATTATCCCCTATTCAGCTGCTGATCAGATTTCTGATGGAAGGAAGGGATCTAGACTTTCCTCCTTGACTTTCTTCCTCCTTGACTTTCTTCCTCCGTCATGGCTGTAATTCAGTTTCCCTCCCGTAATACGCCCCCTCACCTTTCTCACTAGCGTTGTTGCAGCTGAGCAAGATCAAAAGGTACTTATATTCTTTTGGAAAGGAATACAGAGGGATTTTATCAACATAACTCATCCAAGTCTTGAAAAATCTCTTGATAAAAGGGATACTACAAGAAGATTTTCTGAGATGGAGCCACAGTTGTCCTGGCAACTCTCTTGCAAATGGCAAGTACTGGGCTTATTTTTATTATTCAACTGGGTGTTGATTACAGGACAGATCCGCTATTCTGTCATGGAGGAATCGAAGCTGGGGACCATGGTGGGAGAGGTGGCACATGACTTGGGCTTAACACTGGCAGATCTTTCAAGTCGTAGGCTTTGGCTTGGCTCTGAGGAAAGTAAGAGGTATTTTGCAATTAACTTGGACAGTGGTGTTCTGATGGTGAATGAAAAGATAGATCGAGAGACACTCTGTGGAGCAAGCTCACTGTGCATCCTGCCTGTGCAAGTAGTAATTGAAAATCCCTTGGAACTCTTTCACCTGGAGGTAGAGATTCTGGACTTGAATGACAATTCACCCAATTTCATCACTCCCTGGCTTGTATTGAGGGTAGCAGAATCTGCTGCTAGAGGATCACGGCTCCCACTCGAGAGTGCACATGATGCAGATGTTGGGACCAATGCAGTCAGTGCCTACCAGCTCAGTTCCAATCCTCATTTCATACTTGATATAAAGAATGTGAAGGATGGCAAGCTTTTACCTGAACTGGTGCTAGACCAGCCTTTGGATAGAGAAAAGCAATCAGAACATCAGCTGATTTTGACTGCCTATGATGGAGGGGACCCTGTCCTGTCAGGAACAAGTCAGCTCACCATTGTGGTCCTTGACAATAATGATAATGAGCCGACATTTGATCTGCCTGTGTACAAGATACACTTCTTGGAAAATATTCCCGTAGGCTCTTTAATTTTTAAACTCAATGCAACTGATCCTGATGCAGATTCTAATGGGGAAATACAGTATTCTTTTGGAATCCACACATCAGATTCTATCCAGACGCTGTTTGGTTTAGATCCCCATACAGGTGAGATCTCTATTCAAGGAATTGTGGATTTTGAAGAATCCCAATTTTATGAACTTCACATAAGAGCCAGAGACAAGGGCATACCACAGATGGAAGGCCACTGTGTTATCCAAATAGAAGTTGAAGATGAAAATGACCATTTCCCAGATATTTTGCTTACTTCCTTGGTAAATCCACTGCCAGAAAATATACCTTTAGAAACGGTGGTGGGGCTTTTCAGTGTGCGAGATCAAGATTCGGGTGTCAATGGAAAAGTAAGCTTGCAAATACCAATAAGCTTACCCTTTAAAATTAAATCTTTTGAAAATCATTTTTCCTTAATTACATGTGAAAGGCTGGATAGAGAAACAGTCTCTCAATATACTATAAAGCTCACTGCCCAAGACTCAGGAATTCCACCTCTAACTAGAGATTTGACTATCTTGTTGAATATTTCAGATATCAATGATAATGCCCCATCCTTCTCTCAGCTTTTCTACAACTCCTTCTTGAAAGAGAACGATCCACCTGGCTCTTTGTTGTGTACTGTATCTGCTTCTGATCCTGATGAGGGTGATAATTCCCGGCTCACTTATTCAGTGGCTGGAAATCAGGTCCAAGATGCCCACATTTCTTCCTTTATTTATATCAACCCAGATAATGGAAATATATATGCCCAGCATTCTTTTGATTATGAAATGCTTCAAGTGTTGCAAATCCTTGTTATTGTGCAGGATGCTGGGACACCCATACTAAGCTCCAGTGTCACTGTTTATCTCTTCATATTGGATCAAAATGATAATGCTCCTGTTGTTTTATATCCAGTGACTGGCCAGCAACTATCAGCACTCCAGAGAATCCCTCTGTTGGCACCAGTAGGTTATGTCATCACAAAAGTCACAGCAGTGGATGCAGATTCTGGTCATAATGCCTGGCTGTCCTATTCCTTACTCCCGCAATCTACGAATGCCTCCCTGTTTCGAGTGGCACCATACACTGGGGAAATATGGACTGTTCGAAGCTTCCAAGAAACAGATCTTCTTGCACAGAAAATCCTTGTCCTTGTAAAGGATCATGGAAAGCCACCTTTGTCCACTACTGTTACAATCTTGGTCTCACTAGAGGAAAAAACATCTGAGGAAAGTTCACAGTCTCATAAATTCATAAATCATCCCAAAGAAAAATCTGATCTGACTCTCTATCTGATTATAGCTCTGGTGGTGGTTAGCATTGTCTCTCTCATTACTTTAATTGTCTTGTCTGCAAAATGCTTTTGGAAAAGAAAATGCAAAGATTCTTCTTACACCATGAACAATTCTCCTATCAGGGATCTTTTCAAATACTCCAGTCCTAAACTGCAACTCAACTCCAATGGTACCCTGGAATACATGGAGGTGACACTGAAGCCTGCAGACTCCCATAACCAGCCCCATGAATCCAGGCATTCTTCAGGGTCAGACCGAATTGATTTCACCTTTATGAGGCCTGTGTATTCTCAGCCAAGTACACTAACAAGGAATGTTGATCCTTTTTTGTCCCATATTAATACGCTGAATCATCCAAAGCAGGTGAGGTGACCTTTTGTGTTTTGTCCTGATCCCATCCCAAACATAACTGGTATTTCCAGTAATTGAAATTTGACCAAGAGCTAACGCAAAGGTGCTTTTTCAAAAGGCTACTGGACTTTGGTTTTCCTATAAGATGTTTTGCTTCTCAATTCTGACCCAATAATCAGAACTGAAGAAGCTTCTTGGATGAGAAGCAAAAAAATTTAAAGACAAAACAAAGTCCAGTTGCCTTTTGAAAAAGCATCTTTCAGACAACCATGACCTGGTTAACTGAGTGACTTTTAGAGAAAGAGCTAAATTCTTGTGGGTTTGTAGCTTCATAAATGGATAGATTGAGCATGGGCTAATTCATACCTTATCAAAATGGGGCAGGAACTCTGATCGTGTTTTCTAAAATAAATGCTTTGGAGATGAGGCAAATTTTGTGGATTTATCCCCATTGAGGTTACTTGTGTTGGAAGTACCTATGGTAGGGACCAGGAACTGGGGAGCAGTAGCTTGATTTGGGAAAGAATGAGAAGGAAATTCAAATGTTAATAATTGTATATCATTTTTCAAATGCTGTCAAAATCAGATTTTCTTTCATTCTTAACATATTTAAAATTGCAAAGCTCTAACACCTCTCAAATGGTTTATTATTAGAAAAATGGAATATGGATTTTCTGAAAAAAAATACAAAAAGTGTCATTACTTCAGCATTCTACAAATAATTAGTGAGTTGAGATGGGAGCAAGGAGGAGGGGTTGCTGTCATTCCTGATAGAAAATGAGAAATTTGCTGTTTTGTTGTGCATATAATATAGGAAGACCCAGCTGTGCTGTTAGAACAAATATTTGCATGCTGTTAATACTTCTGGTGGTCAGATAAGCTAGAACAAAGCCAAAATGGGACAAGATGTTGAGCTGTGTTTTCCCCAGCCTGTCTTTTTGCCTGGTGTCTCTAGGTTAAAAAAAAAAAAAAAAAAACAGGTTACGCGGTCCTTTTTCACACAGTAGCTGCTTTCAGACATGGATTGGTGCTTGTGTTGCTGTCCTGGGAAAGCCTCTGCTGATTGGATAAATAGAAAAGCAGTCTCAGCGAATGAACAGACAGTTAACGCTGAAGACCTGCCGTGTGTACCACTCCCTCCATAGCAGTGACAATCTCTCTCAAACCAAAACAATGAATGAGGGAGGTAAATACTGACTATAGACCCTCTTTCTTTTATATAATGCATATTTTGTTGGGATAAATGGTGAGTTTCTCAGGGTTTTAAAGCTGTACTGTGCTATAAATAGCTCCTGTTTTGCAATTTTTAGACCTTCCTGCTGTGGATTTCTGAAAGATGCTCAGACCAGAAAAAACTGCATGGCGTTTGGGATTCTTACATACCTTTGCTTTCTGTCTGTTTCTGAGTGACTGTTTTGCACAGATCCGTTATTCTGTCCCTGAGGAACTTACTCGGGGAGCCTTTGTAGGAAATCTTGCTAAGGATTTAGGAATGGATGTAACAAAGCTTGCAGCTGCCAATCTGCAGGTGCTTTCTGATTCCGACTTCCAGTATTTCTCTGTCAATGTGAACACTGGAATCATAATAATCAATGACAGAATAGACAGAGAGCAGCTTTGTGGCCAGAACCTGCGGTGTTTCTTGCATCTTAAACTGGCTATTGAAAACCCGGTGGAGTTCTATCGCATCGAAGTGGAGATTCTGGATATCAACGACAATGCTCCTGAATTCTCAAGTAGCACAATTGTTCTGCAGATCTATGAATTGGCTGCCCTGGGTGCCCGTTTCCCCATTCCACATGCACAGGATCCAGATATAGGAACAAACACTTTGCAAACCTATCACCTCAGCATCAATGAGAATTTCAGCCTTAATGTGAAGGCACGCACCGATGGCACCAAATTCCCAGAATTAGTTTTGGAGAAAGCATTGGACAGAGAACATGTGGCTATCCACAATTTGATCCTGACAGCTGAAGATGGGGGCACATTCCCCAGAACTAGCACTGTACAAATTGCTGTCCATGTTCTGGATGCTAATGATAATCATCCAGTTTTTGACAAACCCACTTACAATGTCCGCTTGGTAGAAAACTCTCCTCCTGGGACACTGGTGATTAAGCTGAATGCAACTGACTTTGATGAAGGATCTAATGGACAGGTACGGTATTCCCTCAGCAGTCATAACTCTGAAGCTTTGTGCAGAATATTTGCTATTGATAATATCACAGGAGAAATCCGTGTTCAAGGGACTCTTGATTTTGAAGAGGCCAGCATATATGAAATTGAAGTGGAAGCTAAGGACATGGGTTCCCCTACCATGGAACAGCATTGCAGTGTTATTGTAGAAGTGACAGATGTCAATGATAATGTCCCTGAAGTCATTCTCACATCTTTCTCCAGTTCCATGAGTGAAGATGCACCTCCTGGCACAGTAGTTGCTGTGATACATGTCAAAGATAGAGACTCTGGGGATCAAGGGAAAGTCCAGTGTGATTTGTCAAAAAATCTTCCTTTTAAACTTCGGAAGGATTTCGAGCACCAATATTCCTTGCTCATTGGTGAGCAACTGGATCGTGAGAACTCTTCTCAATACAATATCACTATCTGTGCCTTTGACTTAGGAAATCCATCTCTCTTGCAACAGGCATCTTTCTCCATTACTCTGGCAGATGTTAATGATAATCCACCTCAGTTTGACAGGTCATTTTATGAAGTCATCATAGAAGAGAATAATCCAGTAGGAGTGATTCTCCTTAAGGTTTCTGCAACAGATGCAGATAAAGATCAGAATTCTCAGCTGTCTTACATTGTTTTGTCCAGTCCAGGACAAGAACAGATTGAAGATCTCACTTCTTTCATCTCCATTAACCCAACAAATGGGGAAGTTTTTGCAGAGAGCTCTTTTGATTATGAGTGTACCAATCATTTTCAGTTTCAGGTGGAAGCTTGTGATGGTGGTTCTCCTTCTCTCTGCAACAGGGTTATGGTGCATGTTTATCTACTAGATCAGAATGACAATGCACCAAAAGTTCAGTTTCCTTTCACTGGGAAAGATTCAGTTGTACAATTCAGGATTCCTCGATCTACTATGGCCAAAGCTTTAATCACAAAAATTATTGCTGTGGATTTGGATTCTGGGCAAAATGCTTGGCTCTCTTATCATCTAAAACAAGCCACAGATCTCACTCTGTTTAGCATAAGTCTTCACAGTGGGGAAATGAGGACTCTGCGAATAATACAGGACCTAGACAATCCTACCCAGGAACTAGTCATAGTTGTCAAAGATTCAGGAGAACTTTCCATGTCTACCTCAGTTACTGTGATCATATTCCTGGAAGAGAGCACTTCTGAAGTGTTTCTAGGGTTAAGTGCACGCTCTGTGGAAAGTGAGAGACCGCCCACATTGACTTTATACCTTATTATCTGTTTGGCAGCAATTTCTACTGTCATGCTGATTGCTTTGGTGGCCCTGGGAGCAAGATGTCTTCACTGTGATGCTCTTGCAACATCTACTATCTTTGGATGCTGTGGAAGTAAAGCTAGTGGACTTGAAAATGTCCCAGATCACATGACGGGACATTATCATTATCAGCTGAGCCCTGGAGATGCCATGATTGGAGTACAGGTAGCCACTTCAGGACCTCCTGTCAGAGGATACAGATCTTGCTTTTCTCCTGTATCAGATATCAGCGAGTTTGTGTTTATGAAACCTAATTTGACTCTTAGGGCAGCCTCTTGCAGCAATCTAACTGAAGCCAGCTTCTTTCATAAGGTGAGAATTTTCTGCTTAAACCCTGGGTTCCATACACATCTTATAGTCTCTTGTGCACAAGAGATAAGGGTGGGGAAATCAATGAATAATCTATTGGATAAATACTGTTAACCTACACAAGCCCATCCTTAAGCCTTCTGAATATATGCAGGCTGCATATAAGCTTTTTACTCACTCATTCAGTCACTTCATAGGCATCTATGTTGTTCCAATTGCTTTTGGGAATCAAGGCTGGGAGGCTGTCTTGCGTTTTTTCTGAGATTATGTATATTCTAAGCAACTGTCTCTGCCTTTTTTGTACACTTTTGATTTCAGCCTTTTCAGCCAGGCAGTCTGTGCAAGCTCTTTTGGCCAACAGCACCCTTGGGATGGCTCTTTGCTGTGCTGGAAAAGAAAGGGGAGGGAGGAGCATGGTGGCTCAGAGATGGGCAAATTATTTGGTGGGGGGTGTGATGTATTTTGAGAAAGGGGCTTCAGTGCTGTCACGGAGGAGGGGATTGCTAGTATCCATTTCAGAGCTCTTTTTCCTGTTTTCCATTTTGCCAAGGAGCTGCTGCTGCTGCTGCTGCTGCTGCTGCTGCTGCTGCTGCTTGAAAATCCCCCTCCTCTCCCTTCCCTCTCAAGCTGCAGCATCCTTTTTGGGGGGCTGCACTGCCCCTGTCGGGTCATCCCAGAGTCGCCAGGTGGGAGGGACAGAGTGTATCTAGAAGCAGCAAAAGAGAAAAAGCGCACCCACCCACCTCCCCCAACCTCCGGCGAGGAGAAGCAGCAGCAGCAGCAGCAGCCAGAAGCTGCAATCCTTTTGACTGAAGCAAGCGAGGAATGGATAGCAGTCAGAATTTGCAATGGCAGCCGCTGTTATTTTTAGCTTCAGTGTTTTCCCTGCCAGCTCTCATCTCCATGCAGATTCACTACTCCATCCCAGAGGACCAGGATCCAGGTTCTTACGTGGGGAATATTGCCAAGGATCTGGGAGTAGATGTGCGGACTCTGCGTGCTCGCCGCTTACAGCTGGTCAGTGAGGGAATGCGCCAATACTTCCAAGTGAACCTGGCAGACGGCATGTTACTCATCAATGAGAGGTTAGATCGGGAAATGCTGTGTAGTTCCAGCCCCAGGTGTTCTTTTCCTTTTCAGTTGGTGCTGGAGAATCCATTGCAACTTAACCGGGTGGAGGTGGAGATACTGGATGTGAATGACAATGCCCCCCGATTCCCAAAGGACACTGTTTCTTTAGAAATCACTGAGGTTGCCAATCTAGGTACCCGATTACGGCTGGAAGTTGCAGAAGATCAAGACACTGGTTCCAATTCCATTGCAACCTATGAGCTCAGTCCAAATGAACATTTTGCTTTGAGTATCAATATCAGAGGAGATGGGGTCAAAATACCTGAAATTGTATTGGAAAAGCTCCTGGACAGGGAAAAAGCAGCTACCCATCATTTAATCCTGACTGCCCTAGATAGTGGAAATCCTATTCAGTCAGGCACTGTTCAAGTAACAGTCCATGTTCTTGATGCAAATGATAATCCCCCAGTGTGTGAACCACCTGTATCAAAGGTTTATTTGGAGGAAAATATCCAGGTGGGGACTATAGTAACAAAACTCAATGTTACTGACTTAGACGAAGGACCTAATGGAGAAGTTGAATATTTCTTTAAATCCAGCAGCAGTGTGCAGCTAAAACTTCTCGATGTGTTTAGTCTGGACTCTCAAACAGGGGAAATTAGGACAAAAGTTTTACTGGATTATGAAGAAGCCAATGCATATGAAATAGCCATCTACATTAAAGACAAGGGATCCCCTGCTATGGAAGGTCATTGCAATATTAGGGTAGAACTTGTTGATGTTAATGACAACAGTCCAGAGATTATGATGACCACTCTTTCTAGCTCAGTACAAGAAGATGCACCTATAGGAACAGTCATTGCACTTATCCAAGCAAAGGATAACGATTCTGAGGAAAATGGACAGGTCCGCTTAGAGATTCCGAGACATGTACCATTTAAATTGGTGTCTTCATTTAAAGGACATTATTCACTAGTGACTAATGGCCCACTTGATCGAGAGAAAACTGCTGGATACAGTATCACAATTAAAGCAACAGATTCTGGAATACCTCAAAAGTCAACTGAGAAAAATATATTAATTCAAGTTTCAGATATAAATGACAATGCACCCACTTTCTCCATCTCTTCCTACACAGCCCATGTGGAGGAAAATACATCTCCTGGAACTCTAGTCTTTTCTGTGTCAGCATGTGATCCAGATGTAGGTGTCAATTCCAAGCTATCTTATTCCATTGTGGATACCGGAAATCATGGCTTGCCCATCTCAACCTATTTCCACATCAATCAAGAGAATGGCAGTATTTATACCTCCAGGGTTCTAGATTATGAGCAAGAAAAAGTCTTTCAAGTTTCAGTAGAGGTGAAAGATTCAGGCTTCCCACCGCTAAGCAGCACAAGCATTCTTCATCTGTTCATAGTGGATCAAAATGATAATGCACCTGTAATCGTACACCCAGAAGTTCCCAAAGGTTCTGCCTTTCATCAGTCACTTCTAATCCCAGTAGAACCTGGATATCTGGTGACTAAAGTAGTGGCTGTCGATGCTGACAGTGGCCATAATGCATGGGTTTCGTACCATTTACTCCATGAGACAAATGAGGTGAATGCTTTCAAAGTAGAAGACCACTCAGGAGAGATCCGTGTCACTCGGACACTGAGGGAACCTGGGGTTTCTCACCGGTTGGTGGTAGAAGTGAAGGACAATGGGGTGCCATCTCTTTCAGCATCAATGATTCTAATAATCTCCTCAGAGGATAATGCTGCACAGGATTTTACCAAGTCATTGGACCTTCTCCCCAAGTCACCTGCCAGGGCTCAGAACTTAACTCTTTATCTTATCATCTCTCTTGTGGCTATCTCTCTAGTGTCTTGTGTAATGATGATTATTGTCGGAGCCAGATGCTTCAAATCTGGCTTCTGTATCCCAAACTGGATCGTATCACTCTGGTGTAGTAGGAGGACAGATCGGAAGTCTACCATAAATATCAGTGGGTATCCAAATCCAGAAGGCTTTATAAGATACCTTGAAGTGAGTGGAGCTGGAGCTCAGAACTACAAGTCTTGTTTCTCCCCTATGTCTGAGCAGGGAGATTTCTTTTTTGTTAAACCTTTCAGTCATTCCACTACAGCAGAAAGCATTCTTGCCTTTGAACACACAGGCAGTGCTTTGCAGAACCCCTCTGATGCGGTAAGATTCACCAAGACAATGCTGGAACATTATATAAATATATATCTATAGGGATATACATATATTTGCAGTCTATATTTAACAGAAACTCTGCCATGAACTTTTATTGACCTTCATGGATGGGGAATAGTTTTGTACTGTTTTTTGCAAATGATTTTGATTGCTTTGTTATAAATAACCTGTGCTACCATTTGTTTCCACATTGACAACTGTCTTTACTCCTCAGTGAAACATCTGTATTAAAAGAGAATGAAATTTGTTTTGTCAGTGATCCTGGTTTTGGTAACTGCTATTCTGATTCTTTTACAGGTAGTACTTGATTTATGACTCAATTTGGGGCAGGAACTCCTGTTGTTAAGGGATGTGGTAATTAAGTGAATCACACCCAACTTTACTATCTTTTTACAGTATTTGTAAAGCAAATCAGAGGATCATTAGGCCAAACCAACTTGTTCCATTGACTTTAGTTGTTGGAAGATGGCTGGGAAGGTTGCAAGTAGCAATCACCTGATCCTGGGATGCTGCAACTATATTAAGTACATGCCAGCTGCCAAGTGCCCAAATTGTGATCATGTGACAACAGGGATGCTGCAATGGTCATAAGTATGAGGACCAGTCATAAATCATTTTTTCATGCGCTGTTTTAACTTTGAATGGTCACTAAACAAATATCATAAGTCAAGGACTACCTGCATTCAGTGCAGCTAAGTAAGTTTAAAAGCAGAAATCATATCTAGAAAATTCAAAAAGCTGAATAAAATTAACAATAAAAAAGTATTAAAATAATCCAATGAATTGTTTGCCCTTTAATAGAAAGTTCTTGGTGCTGTTACTAGATAAGGAACAGGTAGCACATTTATTGATGAATAAAAATTAGCAGATGAAATTCCCTAAGTTCCTTCAGTTATCAGTTATTTGTGCAGCAAGTGGTTGGGAGAAAAGTTCTGGACATATTTAAATGTTAACTAAATTTAACTACCTTAACTTCATTTCAGACTAAACCAAGCAAACCATTTTATAAAACCAATTTGGGAGTGAGTGCAGAACAGAAGTTTCAGGAACACTGTTTCCTGCTGAGTATTAGAAAAACTTCTTAACCAGAAGTCAAGTTCAATATTAGAGTCTAGGCAGCCATCTCTCAAGGAAGCTTTAATTTGGATTTATCAACTGAATGAAGTGCAGTGACCTAAATGATCCTTTCTCAGTCTATCGTTGGTTCCCTGATAGGATAGGTGTTTATTTCCTTGCTTCCAGTTGGAGATTTGCAAATATGCTTGATGCTTCATTTTTAGCAAGGGGTTGTGATTTCTAAAGTTTTGATGATTTCATAAAATTCTCCTTTCTTTCTCACATTGCTAGATCTCTGTATGATTGTTAAGCAGTATTCAGAATCATCTTTGTTACAAAATTTTAATGCTTACTATACAAACATACAAAATTATTTATCCAAAGAAATTCAGGAACCTGGACTCAAATGCTCAAGACAGGGCAAATATCTTCCTTTTGCTTTGGAGTTCACATCTTTAAAATTGCCTTCTAAGTTTGCTTTATGAGACTTTACCCCATATTCAGGGATAACAGTTTTATCCTTGGGGGAAGATCATTGCTTATTTTAGTGCTTTTTCAGAAGGTAACTGATATAGTTTCAGGCATGGGTGAAATGACTGGAGACAATCTTAGTTGGTGAACTTTCAGCTCTTTATTACATAGTGACTTAAGAGGGTGAACAACAACAACTCTGCCTTATATAGGTGACCTTAATGTGAAATAACCAATAGGGAGCTGTAAGACGCTAGCTCCAGAACCAATAAGAGTCCTTCATTAAGGGCCAATCGGATTCTCTGAACCCAACCAATCCGATCGAGCCGCTTAACACCCAATCAGAAGTTCAGGGCCAGAACCCGCACTTTACCCCAAGCTTGCTTTTATTTAACTATTTACATACATAACACCAACCATTTTCACTGTTAAAATGACCATCCATGAGACCACACTAATCATCACATTGTTATTTGCTGCAAATTATAGTGCTGTAGAACTGGAATCTACAAACTTTGGTTTCGGTCTGCCAGTTACATGCTGTTGCCTCAAAGAAAGAATTGCAAATTCTATGAACTTTATTTTCCTGAACAGAATCCAGGAAGCCTTTTTGTTTTATTATTTTATGTATTGGCTGTATAGTGCTATACAGGCATTTCTTTTAAAAAAGAACTTTAAAAGAAGTTTTACATATATGAAATAATATATACATGATCTTAATTGCTGTAGTAGCAGGGGGGATTTACTTATTGGATATCTTTTAATAATGTGGTGGGTATGTTAAGTATTATTACAAGTAATCCCTACTTAGCAACTACTCCTTCAGCAACCATTTGACCTTAAAATGTTGCTGAAAAAGGAGACTTATAACCAGTCCTTGAAGTTGTGGCTGTCATAGAATCCCTGCGGTCATGTGATGACAGCATGGGGACCCGGCAACTAGCACACATGATGGTTGCTGTATCCAGTGGTGGTATTCAAAAATTTTTACTACCAATTCTGTGGGTGTGGCTTGGTGGGCGTGGTGTGGCTTGGTGGGCATGGCTTGGTGGGTGTGGCAGGGGAAGGATACTGTAAAATCTCCATTTCTACCCCACTCCAGGGGAAAGATATACTGCAAAATCCCCATTCCCTCCCCACCCCGTTAACCTGCTTTCCAGCTCCATTCTCCTGTGCAGGGCAACAAAAGAAGACCCAGTTGATCAGCGAAGACTCAAGAGGCAGAGAATAGATGGGGGCGGGGCCAACCAGAGGTGACATTTACCGGTTCTCTGAACTGCTCAAAATTTCTGCTACTGGTTCTCCAGAACCTGTCAGAACTGGCTGAATACCACCTCTGGCTGTATCCCATAGTCTGGTGATTGTTATTTGCAACATTGATTGGGACCTTTGCTTCAGACAAGCAAAGTCAATGGGGAAGCTGGGAGGAAGTCAAAAGTCATGATCACATGGCATTGTGCTTAACAACCTGCAGTAATTTGTTTAATGACTGCCACTAGAACGGATGAACTAACATTAGTTAAGTGCACTTTGCAACCATATCACTTACTGGTTGAACTGAGGGTCCCAATTGTAATTGGTAAATCTATCTATATCTATATGTACCAGGTTTCTATTAAATCTCTCCCCCCCTTTTTCCCCTCCCTCTTTTTTCCTGTACCCATCCACATTCTATTGAACAAAATGTAGTAAAACAATTCTCTTTCAGGATCAGTCGTCTACTAATCATTATTGGTGATATTCAATTATGCTTTTTCAGGTTTGTTTCATCTTTTATTTCATCTATGTATTTTTATGGAATACTTTTCTGAATGATTTTTCCAGTAGATTACAGAATATTTCAGATTGTGGTGATACTGAAGTGCTGTTGAATAAAAAAAAACTAGCATTTTTAAGCAGACTATTTAATCATGCACTCCTGTTTGGAAGTAGCTCGAAAATGTCAACTGAACTTTCTTTCTTTTTATAATTCAAATTTTCAAAGCATAAACTAACCATATGTTAGAGTTTATGTTTAATATTCTGTAGTAATAATGAGGATGTTGTGCTTAAATTGAAAAATAGAAATATGTTCCTCTTTATGTTTTTTTTTTCAGCAAGCACAACCTAATACAGACTGGCGTTTTTCTCAGGCTCAGAGACCAGGAACTAGTGGGTAAGTTACTTTACATAGATAAGATACTCTATAAATGGATGTTACTTTTGTGCTATCAAAGTATATGAAAATATCTTGGGAAGTAATAAACTTTTCTAGATCTTTATCAAATTGAACATTAAAGTGTGAAATTTGGTTTTTGTGTAAACTCATTTTTGATTGTGCATGATCCCAAAATAGCATGCGTGGGTGTGTGGGTGTGCATTCCAATATTTTTTCTACTTAGTTACAAAAATGAAGCTAAAATTGTTCAACATATTTTACTAATGAACAGTAAGAAATAATATAGGAAACTACATTTTATTATTTGCCAGTTCAAATATTTACACGAAGTTTCAGATAGATTTTTTTTCCTTTCAACGAGATATAATAGAAAAGTGTAGTCTAAAAAATGAAAACTCTAGATGTTGGAGGAGATCCTGAGATTCTGAATGCAAATTTTGTTGCCTTGAACAATTTTTCCTCTCTTGCTCCCAGCTTTGGATTAGAAGTGAACATAGAGATCTAAGATCACCTGTTAAGTGCAGACATTCCTTTCTGTAGCCTCTTCTAATGAAAGAATGACATTGCTTCCATAGGTTGTCTCTTCCATTCTTGAAAAACCCTAGCTTCTTCTTTTTTTTTTTATATCCGACCACAATCTACTTTATTGTAATTTATACTACTGTTTCATTTCTTGCCTTTTGGAGAACTCGGAACAATTCTGTCCCATCTTCTACATGACAGCCCATTTCTATGTTTGGTCTCAGTCACAATATTGTCTGATAATAGATTGAAGATTTTTCTTCTCAAACACTTGATTCTCAAATTTTCTTGGTACCAGCAGGGCTACTTTTTCTACTTATCCATTTTTAGTTCTTTTACTTGGGCCAGTGGAAAACATATACTTTTTGAGAGAGTTATTGTTATGTACTAACTAATAGATTGAGCAGCACTCTTACCTTCCTGGTTCAGAATTCATCTCTGCTATTCCTTAATGGGTCAGTCTTCTTACTTGCAATCTTGAGATAGTAAAACTGATTTATCCCAAAGGTGCTTTTTCCAATAGGCAACTGGACTTTCTTTCTTTTTTCTTTAAGAACAAGTTTTTCATGCAAAAAACTTCTTTAGTTCTAACTGAATGGTGGGAAATTGAAAGATTTATATAAATATTCCCCACCAGTCAGTTAGAAATGAAGAAGCTTCTTAATTTCAAATGTCAATCTACTCATCTCAGCACATTCCAATATTTTCTTAATAATTTCTTCCTCATTCTTCCAATTTTTAGCAAATACAATCCTAGCTGCTGTTAATACATTGGAAGGACTACAAGTTCTTTATTTCTACTCCATTACCACTGTAAACATATAATCTGATCAATATATTCAGTACTTTGAATATTTGAACATACTACAGAAATGCTAAGTATGTATTAGTATTATTAATTAAACTTTCTGCACCTGGGTTTTAATAAATAAAAATATTTTGGCTGTTGTTGGAAAGTCCATTTTACATATTTTATTATGATCTTACATATGTAAATATATGTAAGTATATACCAGTATATGTAATACATAATCTATTTCTGTTATTCAAAACTTCTTCTTTTCAGAAATGTTTCAACTGTTTAAAAGCAAAACCATGCAGAATAGAATATGCAAAATAAAAGTAAATAACTTAATGTAGAAATTGCCTATATCAGAAGTGTAACAGTGGTCTCCAAAGTGTTTATTTATCAACTGTATATTTAACAATACTTTGCAATCAGAAGTTCAGTTCCTTCAGAAAAGTTTAACCTTTTCCCTTCCACTTCTGGATAATAGAGAAACACATTTGTGTGCTTGAAAAGGGGTCAATAGATGAAACTTTTCTCAATTATACAGGCAGTGATGAGCAGTATTGGCTTAATTTACTTATTCCTTTTTGTTCTACATCAGTTAAAGCTATTCATAATCATAAAACTCTGAGGCACAGCAGAAGAATTTGGCATAGATTTTTATTTATCTCGGGTAGAACATAGCCATTTGAACTTTTCTCTTTTCCATATTTGAGCCTTTGTGAATTTCTAAATTCTAAATTCTTCCTTTGGAACTTTGAAACACTATAGATAATGGCACTGTAATAGATGTGTAAAAGGTAAACTTATTTTAAAAGATGCTTATTTTTTTTCACTGTGTATGTAGAATGCAATGATGTGAAGGGAACAGAAATACTTAGAGCCCTCAAAAATGATTTTGCACCTTCTTTGCTTTCTATCCTTATGCAAAAGGAAGAAATAGCCCAACTTCTTACAGGGCACCAAAGAAGATAGAACAGGTATGCAAGTCAAAATAGACAAGGAATTAGTTAAGAGAATATTATCCACCATGAATGAGTACAAATCACCTGGACCATATGGTTTCTATCCCAGGATTCTGAAGGAGCTGGCAGATGTGATCTTGGAACCACTGAATGAAATCTTTCAGAACTTCTGTAGCACAGAGGAACTATCAGAAGACTGAAAAAGAGCTGATGTGGTTCCAATCTGCAAAAAGGGGGAAAACAGATTAAAAAACTATAGGCAGATCAGCTTCATATCAATACCTGGGAAAATCCTGAAAAAATAATCAAGAGGTGGATTTGTGAACAGGAAATTAATTAGGTATGTCTAACCTACCAAAGAGAAGAATTAGGGATAACGTGATAGCTGTTTTCCAGTACTTGAGGAGCTGTCATCTTATTTTCCAAAGCACCTGTGGGCAGGACAAGAAGTAATAGGTGGAAGCTTGTTCAAGAAAGCACCAACCTAGAACCAAGGAGAAATTGCCTGACAGAACAGTTAATCAATGGAATAGTCTGCCTCCCAGAGTTGTAGGGGTTCCATTGCTGGAGGTTTTGCTGGAGACCATTGCTGGAGACTGGGCAACTATTTGATTTGGATGATATGGGTAGTTCTTGGCTTACTACCATTCATTTAGTGACTATTCAACGTTATAACAGTACTGAAAAAAGTGACTTATGACCATTTTTCACACTTATGACCATTACAGCATCGCCATGGTCAGGTGATCAACATTTGGATACTTGACAACTGACATTATTTATGATGATTCCAGTGTTCCAGGATTGTGTGATTACATTTTGCAATCTTCTGACAAGTAAAGTCAATGAGGAAGCCAGATTCACTTAACAACTGTGTTACTAACTTGACAACTTCAGTAATTCATTTAACAATTGTGGCAAAAAGTAATAAAAATAACTCACTTAACTGTCTTGCTTAGCAACAGAATTTTGGGGCTTAATTGTGATAGTAAGTTGAGGACTACTTATATAAGGTCACCTGCCTTGAGCAGGGGCGTTGGACTAGAAGACCTCCCAAGTACCTTCCAGCCCTCTGATTCTATAATTCTTACAATCAAGCAATAGTTTATTCCTGATTTCTCCAGTATCACAGTGACTTGGAGGAGAAATTAATAGCTCCTTGACACAGTCACATTGTCACCACCCATGACCCATCCCTCTGTTAATTCAAAATGTAGATATGCTATGTAGATCATAAATTAACCAAAATAAAAATAAACAATTAGAATACACATAATGTCTAATAAACAGCACAATTCATACAATCAAGTTCAGAAAACAAGAGAACAAAAAAATCTTCTTCCCTCAACATTCTCATTAGCAGACAAACCAATAGCAAACTACAGGCTTCACTGAAGGATCAACTCACATAAACCCAAATCTTCTATAGTGGCAAAAGCACAAAGAACAAGTTGACTAAAGACTACAAAAACAAATAAAATATTACAAGACATCCTTCAAGTTTGGGATCCCATCAGAATCCTTTTAATCTATTTGGATTTGAAACTGTCTAGTGAAGCATAGGTTACTTCATTTTAGAATTTTATTGTATTTCGATTTTTGTATTTTAGTAGGTTTATTTATTTATAACCTTTATTGACTGCCCATTGTACCCCAAGGTTGGATGAGTTGTGGAGCAGTTTTATTATTGTCTCTAATTTTGGGTCAGTTGATGTGAAAAGAGCAATGCTAACACAGTTTACTTCTTTTCGGTTATAAAATCCTTTACTTTTGTGAGATCTTGTATTATACTGCAGCCTTATACCAGATGTTTTAAGTTTCTTGGTCTGTATAATAACAATAGCACTTAGACTTATATACCACTTTACAGTCCTCTCTAAGTGGTTTACAGAGTCAGAAAATTGACCCAAACAATCTTGAGTCCTCATTTTACCCACCTTGGAAGGATGGAAGGCTGAATCAACCTTGAGCCCTGTGAGAGTCTAACTGCCAAATTGCAGGCAGCTGGCAGTCAGCAAAAGCAGCCTGCGGTACTGCATTCTAACTACTGCACCACCCCAGCTAAACTAGGTGGCTTATAACCAATTATGAAGCTCTTTCTGTCAAATGCTGACAAAGCACTGCACTACTGTGGCTCATAGTTTATAAGAGATTCCTTTTTTTCCCTTTTTCTTCTCCTCATCCAGCATTCATGGCAATATTTACCTAATATCTAATCACTTGACCAAGTGTGATTAAACATACAAGGAATTTGTTTCCAATGCATAAGCTCTCAATGTACATACAGCAATTGTGATATCATTAACATAGTCATTGTAAAATTCAGTACATTCATCATAAAACATTAGATACAACACTTGGTGATAGTCATGGATACTAAATAAGCAATCAACATAAATCATATTAAGATACTAAGTAAACAAGATAAATCATAAGATACAAGTAACAAAGTTATAGTCATAAGGAGATAGGTAATAAGGAAGATGAGAATGATACTGCCTTTTTAGATAGTTTGACAGTGTTGTGGGAATTATTTGTTTAGGAGAGTGATGGCATGGGGGAAAACTGTCCTTGTGTCTAGTTGTTCTGATGTGTAGTGCTTTATAGCGTCATTTTGAGGGTAGAAGTTGAAACTGTTTATGTCCAGAATGTGAGGGATCTGTAGATATTTTCACAGCCCTCTTTCTGGCTTGTGCAGTATACAGGTCCTCAGGCAGATTGGTATCAGTTGTTTTTTCTGCAGTTTTAATTATCCATTGAAGTCTGTGTTTGTCTTGTTTGGTTGCAGAACCAGACAGTTATAGAGGTACAGGTGACAGACTCAATAATTCCTCTGTAGAACTGTATCTGCAGCTCTTTGGGTAGTCTGAACTTTCTGAGTTGGCGCAGAATTCTCTGTTTGGTTAACGTACTGTCAGGGGTGGGATTCAAATTTTTTAACAACCGGTTCTTTGGGCATGGATTAGTTGGCAGGCGTGGCTTGGTGGTCATGTGACTGGATGGGCATGGCCAACTCATCATCATTCACATCAAGGGGCGCTTCTCCTCACCTGGCCTCTCATGACAGTGGGGAAGCTGCAATGGTCACTTTTTTCAGTGCCATTGTAACTTTAAATGGTCACTAAGTGAACTGTTGTAATTCAAGGATTACCTATACAAAAATAGAAAAAGCTTCTTTGCTTGCAAAAAGATACCAATCATTAGATGTCAATTTAGATTGGTTAAATACCAATCATTAGATTAAAAATACCTGCAAGCAGGAGTTACAAATCAGGCAGGGTGTCAGAGAGGACCTTGAGGAATTAAAATAGTTAAAATGCAATGATAACTATCAGCAGTCAACTCTTGCTCAAAAAGTGAAACCTTTTAGCAGAGAGGTCATTTAAGCTCTCCAGAAAGAGCACAACCAGATCCTTATATCCATTTGCACCACTTAAAGACACCAGCTGGTCTTACTCACCTCACAAGATATCCTAAGGAAATCATCCAGATTTAAGGAAAGATCACATATTTGTGCCTCTTCTTGATTTCTCTTCGTTACTTTTGTTATCTCGTGTCTTCAGACATTTCTGAAATGTGCTTGTTTATGTGACATTTTTTTAATTTCATGTGTTTCGCCATTCTTCTTTGAAAGATCTTAAGCAAATGCATTGATTTTATTTTATTTTATTTGTTATACTGCAGTATAACAAATAAAACACATAAAATTAAACCTAGTTTATAGTAAAAACTGTAATAGTTCAGTATGTAATGCTTTGATAATTGTCACATTGGTATGTGTACTGGTCTAGGTCATATGGTTTTGTTTCATATTTGATGATACAGAGCTGTTAGCACTTTAGCTGCCCTTTCCCTTTTACCTTTAAATAATTCAATGTGTATTTTATTTGAATCTGTCTGCTTACTATTTGACAGCTGGTTCATTGCATTTCTTATGTCCCTTCCTAGTGGAATTGCCCCTTAATGTATACGTATAAGATATTAATATCCTTATGTTTATTAAACCCTTCTGTAAAGAGATGAGGGAATTCTTACAAATGTGCAGGTGGTGCAGCTTGGTGGGATAGCTACTGCTCCAGATTACTGAACAAATTTTAAAGCAATTGATAGGTTAGAAAAGTGACCTGAAAATAATAGAATGAAATTTAAATTTCTTCAGTTAGAAAAAAGAAATGAAATGCACAAGTACAAGATGGGGAATAACTAGCTTGACAATTGCAGATATAAAAGAGTAATATAGACCATGATCTCTTCAGTCAGAAAAGGACTTATTGCAAAGGTTTGACTTATGGATGGACCTGTCACTTTCTGAATCTGTTCTCCCACTCACCCTATTGCATTTCTTTATGCAATCATGTATCAGTGATTTAAAAAAAAACAAATTGTCATGGCTGCCATGTTACAGCCTCAAAGTATGATGAAACTACATAAAAGGAAATCAAATAGGAACTTTGAATCTGACATAACAGAACTACCCATTTCACAAAGTTCATAATGTGTAAGATGCGTACTTTTTCAAGAACTAATGTATATTGGTGAATTAGTTTATCTAAGTAGTGTTAATATCAGAGAAGTTAATCTACTTATTGGGGCGGGGTCTTTGTATGAGTACTAAGAATAAGCTTTGATACAAATTATGTGAAGAAATCAAGGCAGCATATGAATAAAATCAATCAATAAAAATGTACATTTTTCTTTTTGCTTCATTGTACTTTTTATATATTTCATTTGCTTTGTTTCTTCTTAGATCTCAGAATGGAGATGAAAACGGAACTTGGCCAAACAATCAGTTTGATACTGAAATGCTTCAGGCTATGATTTTAGCATCAGCAAATGGTCAGTTTCTACAAATAATCTAGTCTATTTTAGTACTGCATTCCCAATACTTCCTCACAACCCTTTAAAATTAGTATAAAATATACTGTAAAAGATTTGTGCTTGATGGCAAGAAAGCTAAAATGTCTCTTGTTAAATTACTCAATAGTACTCCATTTTATATAAAATATTATATTAAATATATCCATAGAATGAAATTGGATCATTTGGAACCAACTGTAAGTCTGAGAAGTCCTTTTGTGTTTTAATTGCACTGTAAAATAGATAATATTATGCATATTGAAATTTAAGGCTTAGAAAGTTATAAATTGGTACAGGTAGTCCTTGACTTATGGCCAATATGAAGCCCAAATTTTCTATTGTTAAGACAGACATTTGGTAAGTGAACTTTGCCCCATTTTACAACCTTTCTTGCCACAGTTGTTAAATTTGTAACATGGTTAAGTGACTATTAAGTGAAACCCCATTGACTTTGCTTGTCAGAAGGTCATAAACAATAATCACATGACCCTTGGACACAACAACTATCCTAAATATGAGTCAGTTGGCCAAGCATCTAAATTTTGCTCACATGACCATGAGGATTCTGCAGTAGTTGTAAGTGTTAAAAACATTCATGTCACTTTTTTCAATGCCATTGTAACACTAAATGAAATGTTGTAAATCAAGGACTACCTGTATATGGTACCAGAACTTGTATTCTTGTATTGTATACTATTTCCTTATTTTACATTCTTGGAGTACTTAACAATTCTGGATAGAAAAATTTTCATGCTTTTTAAAATTTTTCAAACTTTGTTTCACAATTTGGTTATCTGTATGTATATTAACTATTCCATAAACTGAAACAAAATATTGAATGAATTTGTAACATGAATAATAAAAAATACAGTATTCAAATACTCTGTTTTCATATTTCAGTGGAAGAGATTTTTAAAGAATGTGAAATTAATTTATTTTGCTCTTAAAATGAAGTGAATCAGGCAGAATAATAATAATAATAATAATAATAATAACAACAACAACAACAACAACAACAACAACAACAACTATAACTTGATAGGTAGATAAAAATGCCAAACTCAGTCTGAACATCTGCTGACTGTGCAATGAAGAATAGTGATGATGATGAAAAATGTTTGAGTAAAAGTCTAGATAATTGGATGCAATTACAAAATTTCTGGAACACCACTTCAATATCATCAGCAATGACAAAATCACTATCAATCAAAAAGCAGCTTTACTTGGAACAGTTTACATCTGCAGTGATATCTTTAACACCATCAAAGAATATCAGCCTATACCAGCTCCCTGAGAAGAATTTGATAGCCAAATCCAGTCTGACTGTGCAACCAACCATAAGTATAACAGATTTTTCAGAGAGGATTTAGGTACATATTATAGAGGTACTTCAGCAGCCAAAACATTATTTCATATGGTCTGTCCTATTACTGCACCTGGGGTTGAAAGTCTAGCATGAATAGAACTTCAGACCCATTGTTGTGTGTTAAGGATTTATAAATTGGGCCAAGCTGAATTCCACAGTATTTCAAATGTATAAAGACATTGAGCATTTTGTGAAAATTGATAGACAAAATAATTATTATACAATACTGAAAGAAAAATTTGCATTTAATTCAAATACTTGAATAAACTTTTTGTTTTGAATAAAGGGAGAAGGAAGAGATCTTTCAAGGTGTTCAAAATTACTGCAAGGCTTTAAAACATGGTATAATAATAATTCTGGATGTTGTTTTAATTTTGTTGATTTCATTTTAATCTTTTTAGACAGTAAATCTATATGTGCAATTATGTAAATCCTTTATATGTTTTTGGAAGCTCCAGAAACTGGAATACGTAATTATTGGAGAAGCAATATATGTTACTTCTCTCACCTGAGGAACTAATAATACAGGATTTTCTTTTTAGGGAATTCAGGCAATTGTTCTCCATGTTTCAAGCAGATGTTAGAAATGTACTTAGAATTAGATATGCTTGTATAATCTAACCCTTTCTAAAAGGTATGCCTTTTGAATTGCAGGGAAGAGAAAATTTTCTTTTCAGCCAAATCTGCACATACATAACATTATTCAAGTATTACTTTAAAACTTATTTAACCCTCTGCCTGTTCTAATACTCTTGCAGAAGCTGCCGCCGCCGCTGCAGCTAACCCAGATGGAAATTCTACTCTGGGAGGAGGAGCAACAGCAGGTACCATGGGGCTCAGCACCAGGTATGGCCCCCAATTCACCCTTCAGCATGTTCCTGATTATAGACAGAATGTGTATATCCCTGGAAGCACTGCTACTCTCTCCAACGCCGCTGGCAAACGTGATGGAAAACCGGCAGCCTCTGGAGGGGGAAATAAGAAGAAGTCAGGAAAGAAAGAGAAGAAGTAGGATCCACAGGATAGCACAGCCACTTCCACGTAAATCTAAAGGGCAGACTCTTCCAGCACTCCCCCAGTTAATAGCCTAGGATGGAAGATGAATGTGAAATTGTGGTTAAACTTTTTTTAAAATATGGAACATTGTGAATGTACATTGTTGTCATCTAAGTTTATGAGTAGATGTACTGCTGTTATTCATGAAGAAAAATATCTGAATAATAACAAATACAGTGTATATCTTTCGAGGACAATGTAATATGCAAGGGTGTCAGATCTTTGAAACATTGTATTTCCTGAAGATCTGCATCACCAACAAAATTTAGGATGGGCTCTGCTCATTGTAAATAATTATTCTGAACAGAGTTTTTTATTTATATAAGTTCCTCCATTTTTACAAAAATTCTCACTTTTCCAAATTTTGATAGAAGTTCTTGGGGGGAGGGTTAGACATCATTTCAGCTGGAATCCTTGTTATGATATTGATAGGGAGTGCTTTAATTCCTGCTTTGTTTTAAAAGAAATGTGTATCCTGTATTATTATAAGAGAATGCGATTCAGCTACATTTATCTTTTTTATAAATTTAACCAAGGATGGCCAGAAAAAAATTAAACTGATGTCATAATTTCTGAGAAGCAAGGAGTGCATTGCAATGGAAAAACTTTCATGCACAAAACATGTCGTAGATATAAAGACAGAGAACACTGCCATTCATGATTTATTTACAGTGATCTCTAAAGAGGCAACACATCTCATCTACATCAATATGTATACTAAGTGTTTTCTTGAAAAAGTTGAAGAAAAAAGTCATTCACTTGTGAGCATAGTGAGCTACTGCTCATATCTTTGCTTGACTCCTGAGGGAGATGTCTTTGTTAACTGGATGAGCTCTGCTGATCTTATAGGTAGAACACTAAAAATAGAATGCTTCACTTTTTTCTGCACATGAAACTGCATGCAAATCACTTCACATTTACAGGACAGCTGACTTCACACCCAAGCTTGAATTGGGAAATTTATTGCATGACATGAACAGCATGTTAATATGCTCTCAAGTGCCCACATCAGCACTGTCTGTGAGTAAAGTTCACTAACAAGATGCATTGCCCTTCCTCAGAGAGATTGGGAAGCTTGTGTATTTCATTTCTCTGTGCAGTATAAATAAAAAATAATGTTGGCTTGTTGGTCTTCACAATTTGATATTAAATAGAAAGTGGCTGATTTGGGAAAGCTAAGGGACCAAGTCCAATGAAGCTACACTGGAATTAGAACTGGGCAAATTGCAAAGCCAATCACTTTATTCCTGAACTTTTATAAATACTAAACAAATGACATTGTATTGATGCAATCAGGCAATTTGAGATCCCTACCACTACCTCTTCTTGAATATGAATAGATCTTAAAATGTTAAAAATACACTTTGTGTTACTATGTTTTGAAATTGCTAGATTTAGATCTTTTTAACAGCATCATTCCATAGCCTAGTATGGACCAGTGAGGTTTCTTAACTCTGGTCCATTTGATAATGTAATGGCACTCTGAGTCAGGTAGGAAATTGTACTGTTACTTGGCAACATTGGTTGTCTTTCTAGATATAACGTAGTTTCCTGTACTTTATCATGGTTTTCTTTATTGCAACAAAAGAGCCATAAAGAATTAGAGGAGCATATTTTCAACATGGAGCGTGAACCACTAGTTCAAGAACTTTTTTTTTACATTGTAATAAATAGCTTGCTTGAAATAGTCAAAACAGGTCAGTCTAAACATATGACAAGTTTCCAAAGTTGCCTCCCAAACTGATTGGCTGTGTTGTTGTCACTGCTAAGAGCATTTTATGAACTCTTTGATGCTTTCCCTGTCTCTAGAAAGTAAGACTTATCTACAAGAAGTTTTTGTCTACATATGGGTTTTGTAGTGATCCCAAATGCTTCTCCATCACCTTTTTCTTTGGTGACTGCACTAGAAACAGTTTACATAGTTAGTGAAATAGACAACAAACTAGTGGGATGTTCTGTAACATGAGCCACATTTAAATGAATGAGAGCGCAATAGTCCTCCTGTCACACAGCTCCCATTTATCTCAATGCAGTTTGTGCAGATACACCTCAGCTGGATTGTGCCTAAAGCTTCTTATGTAATCGAATAGTTAACATGTGACCTTTCCTAAAGTACTGTAGATGAATCTTAGTTAATCTTGTTTATTTTTTCATCTACACCTGAAAATAGTGTAGTAGTGCCTAGTGATGTGTGTTTTTTATTTGTTTAATCTTAATAATTGAATAGTGAACATCAGTATTTTATATTCTTTTGGATCATCTTCATGTGTGTTCATTGTGCTTTTAATTGTATGTGAACTGAAACACACTTACTTGTCCCTCCAATGTGTCTAATATTGAGCTATACTTATATATTATATATATGCTTATACCCTTCTTATATCCATGTAACTGATATTGATGTGTTAACACGCAAGTTTTATACTCTAATATTTATATTGCTTTTTTCTTTGAGAAAAATAAAATCTTTTCTTCTGATGTGCTGTTACTGGTATGGTATGCTTCTAATGAACAGGGTTAGAGTTTTAAAAATCTGCAAAAAATATGTGGGTGCAAACACATTGAAACAAGAGTGTAAACTTTTATAATGCCATTTTTCTGAAAATGTCATCTTTAGAAAAAGGAATGTGTTCTATAAGTTAACATTCTATTCTTTGGACAAAAGATTCTGGACACACAGCCGGGATATGGACAAAGAAAATTAAGCAATGACAGATGAACAATAGCAACTATCACATGAATGTCAAGTTAGGCATCTTTATTGTGGGCCCAAACCAGACAATATAGAACACAATATATGATGCAAAATAAAAAGGCCTGTAATTTTGCCTAATCTAATTTGCATTTGGCAACACATAAATCCTACAGTTACAAATTTAGCAATGGTGAGAGTTGTTTTAGGATCTTTTAATCCACCAAAAGAAGATGAACATTAGATTATTCTGTCTATCCAGGCAATAGGCTAAAAAGAGGTATTAGTACCTCATCAAAAATTTCTTGGTGAAAATTAAAATAATGCAAAACATGAGCATGCCTTCACAATCCCATGCAGCATCAAGGTTTTTTGGAATTTACCCTCCAGCAAGATACATAGTTGCAATTATGTGAAAGTTCTACAAAATTCTATCTTTGTAGTTTGGTCAAGATACAATGCTAGTTTAATTTTTTTTTAAGGATATCCTTACTGTGTTCTGGGTAAGAGTTTAATATATTCTATTTGTAATTCTGTATTGAGAATCCTTTGAGAAGTACAATAGCCTATTGTCGTCTCCAGGAATCCTGTGGTACAAGGTGCAGATAGAGAATCTACTCTATTTAATGTGCCTTTAAGAGCTGTCACTTTAAAAACATCTCAGAAACCACATTAGCTTTCCCCTTCATAATTAACATTTTTTTAAATTAGTGGTCCTTACAAAAATGGGTCAATGACCTCCCAACTCTTCTCAGCCTTGTTAATATCTGCAGCTGTGCAGCAGCATCTGCATAAAATAGTATAGATATTAGTCAACTTACCATTGTGACGGTGAATGGGGGAGAAGTGATATAAGTATATAATGGGACTAAATGACTCTGTGATTCATGGCATTTCATCCAAGGTTATATCACTGGTGATAATAATGTAACAAGTGTGGATCATTGGATCTTGAAAGGCTAGAATGTGCTGAATCATGTCTGTTTGTCCTGTTTATCAGTGTGACTACTTGAGAAATTGGTATTCCAGGCTATTTTCCAAAATGCATATTTAATTAGCAGCAGTTTGTACTTTCCATTGAAATTTTGGGCTCTGACTGCCCCAGTCCTTCAGGGACCTCCATGGCTAAAGAACAAAGTGCTTGTGGCACTTAGAAGTGATGTGACAGTTGTTTTTGACCCTGTCCCATATGTTCTGGATGTTGAAGAGTTAGTAAAAATTAAATACTAAAAGGGTCATGTTCTTAAATTTTATCTGTCTCTAATACATCCATTGTTTGCTGTTCATTCTCATAATTCTGGGAAGCTTGCAAGAAATACAATAAACTCTTAAATTGGTCCTAAATCCAATAATTACAATTAATAAAAATATTTAATACAAAATTATTTTTTAAAAAAACTGCTGCTACTATCAGGCATATCTGAATGATTTCAGAAGGATTATCCTCATTTTGCAAAATACCAAGACAAACATCTGTCTTGTATCTGAGGAGTGGGGCAAACTGCTACAGAAAACAGCCTCCGTTTTCCTGCCATAGGAAAACAGCTTCAAGCAGGGAAGACTGGCCTTTTGGAATGGAGAGTTTGTATCCATTCAGAAAGACTGGGCCAATCTATTCATAAGCAAAGAGACTCCAAATAAGCAACACAATTAGGCAAGCTGGCAAAGCTCACCAATTCCAACCCATTCTGTCAGCCACCCCAGAAACATGCTTCTGTGACTAAAGTTTCTGGCATCCAAATAAACAGAACTTCTCTCCTTGCAGCCAACCTCGATTTTATTTCCAGTGTCTTTCTCCTGGCTTGGAACTGGACCTGATTTTTCTTCTAACATGACACTAATAAACAAACTTATGAAAAATTATGTGATTCAAATTATCATTCTGTGTGCCTTCTTATTGGTGCCACAAATATTTTAACCAACAGATCATTTCCTTTAAAGTTTCTCCAGTTCATCCACATCTTTACCCATGCCCCCTCCCCCCACTTCAGCTCCTCGCTGGGAACACAATAATCACAATACCTAATAGGAAATCTTGTCATGAGCTGAGGGACCTGGTGGGGAAGGGGCTTTTTCCATTGCTTCTTTGATGGGGGCATTAATGGCAAGTTGCTTTTGGAATACTCTTCTGCACATATACAAAGGTGTTACAGGATGATGATAATGGTTTCCAATTCAGAAAAGGGACCTTCTTCTCATTTCCCCCCTCCCCACTCCTCCTTCTCCTCAGGCCTAAAAGATTACATCTTCCTGGCATCTGAGGCAAAAGGAAGGGTATCCAGTGTATTCGGTAAAGCAATTATAATCTCCAAGGGTGGGCTGCTGCAATTGGAGACTTAGATCTATCACTGCCGAGTGAGGTGCACACTTTCTTGCCTGGAGGGACATGTTCTTCTTTGGCTGGAGATCCGCCTCCTCCTTCCTTTTAGGTTCTTTCTGAACAATGGGATCCTCAAACTTTTTAAACAGGGGGACAATTCACAATCCCTCAGACCGTTGGGGGTGCCGGACTGGCTGGCTGGGCGTGGCTAGGTGGTCATGTGACTGGGTGGGCATGGCCAATTTAGCAGTCCATTTTGCCTTTGTCCTTGCTGTAGTTGCTCAGTCTATTTACTAGGAAACCAGACTACTTTTTTGAATTATTTGGGATTACAGGGCTTTTAAGGCTGAAGGAGAACTCACAAACTAATTTGCTTTTTCCACACTTGTGCATGTGTATATATACACACATGAATATCTTCCAAAATTGTTCAGCAAACAAGTTGGTGGACGGACTTTATATATGGCAAGAATCAAAGCAGTGGGTGAATTTTTTTTTTAAGTTTTTTTATTTTTCTAAACAAACACAGACAAAACAATACGTAAAAACATAAAACCATGTTTCAATTACATACAGTGTGTTGACTGGTTGCAATTCTTTTGTGCTACGTGTCCATAGTTTTCCTTCACAAATCACCTAAATTCTCATATTTTCCATTTTATGTATGTATGTATGTATGTATGTATGTATGTATGTATGTATGTGTGTATGTATGTATGTATGTATATATGTGTATATATATATATATATATATATATACATATACATATACATGTATACATATATACATATATACATATATACATATATACATATATACATATATACATATATACATATATACATATATACATATATACATATATACATATATACATATATACATATATATATATATATGCACAAACAGAAAGATATCCACCATCCTAAGAAACCCTAAGGACAGTATCGAGTTAGAAAATCAAGGAGTATACGAAATCCCTTGCACTGCTTGCCCCACCACATACATTGGACAGACTAACAGAAGAATAGGTGCACGCATTGAAGAACATAAGAACTCAATCAAAAAGGAAGAACCGACCTCTTCCCTGGTCCAACACCTCAAAGCCACAGGACATGAGATTGACTTTAAAAATACCAGAACTATCGCCAAAACCGAACACTTCAGCAGCAGAATCATCAGAGAAGCCATAGAGATAGAAAAACGCCCACACAGCATGAATAAACGAGATGATGCCTCCCGCCTACCAGCCATTTGGAAACCCGCCCTCATGAACAGACGCGTACCTAACATGAAGAATGACACCAGACCCACACCCCTGAGAGCCACACAAGATGCCACCACCACACTTCCACATAGAAAGCAGACTCACACCCACACAGAAGATGAAACACGACCACGGACCAGAAGCCGCACTGCAGCTGCATCACTACCCATCTCAAACCCCTCTGAACCATACATGAAGCGAACTGACCCCCACCATGAAGATGCAGCACGACCACGAACTCGAAGCCAAACAGCAAGATCACAGCTCACCAGCTCAAACCCTCCAGCAACTAAGACTAACCTGAGCACAATCAAGCCCCCACCTGAACAGAACACGCCTCCAGCCAATCAGAACACAGCCAACCCCCCAACCAATCAGAACACAGCCAAACCCCCAACCAATGAGAACACCCCCCCATCCAATCAGAACACAGCCAAGCCCCCAGCCAATCAAGTCACACCCCCAGGAGCAGTTAAAAGGAAGAAGCAGCTGCGAGCTCACATCACTCTGAGAAGCACAGAGCTGAAGACCAAGCCTGAAGATGATGAATGAGACTTCATCGAAACGTTGCCTAGATAATTCCAATCTTACGCGGGAGAAAACCCGAATAACCAAAGATCCATATATATATATATATATATATATATATATATATATATAAATTATCATTATGGTTCTTTCATTTAACAATAACTATTTGTTCCACCACTTCATATAAAATATTCAACATTTTAAACCAATATATAATGTAACTTCCATTGCCACTTCAACTAATAAAAAATACCTTCTTATATCATTTTCCCTTAAATTCTATTATTTTTATATTGTAAAGTTATCTATAAAATATATCATTTCCACATTTTTTTCTAACTATTGATAAAATAAATCCCATATCTTATGATATTGTTTTTCTTCTTGTTCTCTAATTTCAAGTGTCAATTTACTCATTTCAGCACATTCCACTCTTTTCTTAATAACTTCCTCCTGTGTTGGTATTTTCTCTTTTTTCCAATTCTTTGCAAATATAATTCTAGCCGCTGTTAGTACATTCACAATCAAATATATCAGTTCTCTACTGTATATCTCTGGTACAATACCCAATAAAAATATTTCTGGTTTAAAATCAATATGACTTTTTGTCATCGGGTGGATTCTTCTTCAGGCATTATACTGTGGTTGCATTTGAATTAGTGTTAGTCAACTTCAGCTAATTTTGAGAAAGCTAGGAGACATGGATCAGGAGCTGAAAAACATCCTGAAAGGCCATTTTTAAAACATTCTAAAAGAATTTTAAAGTACATCAGAGCTTCTTTACAAACCACCAGCAGCCCCTCCCCTTCTCACCCACTGGCTCTGAATCACATGGCTGTGAAAAACATCCTGAAAGACTGTTTTAAAGTGTTTTTAAAGACTTTTAAAGCACTACTTTACAATCTGGCAGCAGAGCTGCTTTTCAAACCAGCAGCAGCTCCTCCCCCTCTCACCCACTGGCCCTGGATCATGTGGCTGCACCTGCGTCATCACCCCTCAGTCAAGTGGCCCTCCCCCACACCCTTCGCCCTTACCTTCGGCAGCAGCGGTGTGATCAAAAGTGCAGCTCAACCAGTAAAATAACTAACCAGAAATGCAGCTGGAGTAGATGTTGGAAGATAAGGTCAACAGCGAGGATGGGGCTGAATTCCACCACTCAGGAGGCCAGATACTTTGCATTGGCAGGCCGTATCCATCAATGTTGTAAAACATTGATATGCGCCAGAGGCTGCTGAAGCTTGAATCTGGGAGAGGTTAGCAGGTTGGTGCTTTGTTCCCGCTTCTTCCCAAGTATATTACAGCTGCGGAAGCAGAGTGGGGAAAAGGTTCCCCGTGAACCATTTTAGTACCCTTTCTGCCTTCATTTTTTTTTAGATGACTTGTTGGGTCATTCAGGAAAAACAATGGAGTGATACCATGTGTTTTGGAAGACAGAGAGGCCTTTATAATAGCAATAGAATAGCACTTAGACTTATATATTGTTTTATAGTGCGTTCCAGCCCTCTCTAAGCAGTTCTAAGCATATTGTCCCCAACATTCTGGGTCCTCATTTTACCCACCTCAGAAGGCTTGGAAGGTTGGCTGAGTCAACCTTGAGTCTGGTGGGATTTGAACTGCAAAATTGCAGGCAGCTGATAGTAAGCAGAAGTGGCTTGCAGTACAACACTCTAACCACTGTGCCACCAAGGCATGAGGTATGGATGGATTTTCCAGGTGAACAATACTGTGGTTATTGTACTGCAGTGCGTAATTAGTGTCTTTTTTCTTTTTTTCTTTTTTCTTTTTTCATCCAATGGGCTTCTATGGCCCCTTGGAAGAATTTTCTCTGCCCCTAATTTTTGGGACCAGAGATTAGTCTCCTAATGCATTCTTAGAATGATTTTTATAAAACACTGCAAGCCAGTATTTTCAATTTCTGATCATTAAAACAACAGACATTTTTTATACTTGTATGAGCTTTTTGTGATTTAGAGTTTATCTCTAATTTATTTTATTTCATTAGTCCTACCTGCCTTTTAGTGCAGTACTCCTGCACTTAGTCCTTTTTCCTTTTTTAAAATATAGAATTGCAATCAATTTGACTATTAAAAGGGATATTGGACAAATTTTCACAGAATGCATAGGATTTTACAAACATAAAAAATGTGTGAGAAGCTCCAACCAGTATAACTCACTCATTCACTCTGAGGTGTGTGTGTGTGGGGGTGCTCTCATGAGATAACATTGTTCTAGACTGAGCTCAGCCATCTGTAATGTAGTCCCTCCTGGCTAGTACAAGCACTGAAAGAGGCAGTGATTGGATAGATCCAGGAGGTGATCACTTCGTCCTTGATGTGGTTAATACTCCCAAACTTACAAGAGGCAGGGCATAATACTCCCTCTTCAAAAAAGGTCCAGCCTAGAGAATTATAATTCAGCCTCTAACTTCTTTATAAAAACTATAGGACTTGAACTACAGAGGCTCTGGGTAATTTAAAACATGAGCTTGGGACGGAAATCACCGAAAGTGGCATTTTTTTTTCTTTCCAAAAGGCAACCGGACCTGGATGATTGAGAATCTACAATCTACAAAGATATGAGATGGAGACCCCATTGGTTACAGTATTGGATGACTTCTGAATCTCAACCTGCTGATTCCTTCAGTGGATGGTTTGCTACTATCTACCACAATATATCTTTGGACTGTCAGTGAGGATCTGGAATTGTTGGCACTGTTTTGCAGTGTTTACATTTCTTCCTGAACTGCCCGTTACAATCATTGTTTTGAGAGGTTGAGACAATTCAGTGTGCAATGCCCCAGAGTTTGTCCTACTTTCCTACTTTATTTAACATCTACATGAAAACTTTGGGAGAGGTCCTTGGCCAATACCTTTGGGATTAGGTCTCATCAATATAATTCCTAGTTTACCATCTCAAGCAGAATATCTCTGGAAATCCTGATCTGGTGCCTGGAGTTGGTAAGAGATTTGATGAGTTAACAAAGGGCAATTAAAATCTCAGAAAAATGGGGCTGCTGTTGGTTCAGAAACATTCTGGTATCATGGATATTGCATCTACAGCACTTGATGAGGAAGCATTTTCCCAAAGAAGTTAATGCATAATCATGTTATTTTCCTAGATTCAGTGACAGCCCACTCTCTTCCAGAACATATTTCTCTAGTTCTCCTTTGGGGAAATATAACATTCTACCTCTTTTAATATTCCCCAAAATATTTCCTTATCTTGGGGGGGGGGGGAGGACTTCTCACGGTCAGAAGCATCATAATTAAAATAAGGCACACTATATGACATAAAATTTAAAATACTAGATTTAAATATGTATACATTAAATAGATCATGCCCAGAAACTAGGAACATTAATTATATTCTGTTGTGCTGGACTTGAGGTCCTCAAGTGTTCACTGATTGGGGCACAAAGGGCAGGTATTCATATATATATTGTGTGGTTTACATGTAAAAAAATAATTGTGTGCACCCCCATGAAGCCGTCAGGAGCCATACTGAAATGAAGGTGTCCCCCCAATCCTACAACAGGCATGTAACAACAATTTACATGTGAGCTGCATGTGCTCTGCACACAAACCGCAATCAACCAATTGTCTATGAGAGCTTTCCAACTCTCAGAAGAATTTCTGTGGATGACCTTGCCCCTCCCCAATAGCAGGATTAGCTTCAGTCAGGTTTGTAATATTTATATCCATTCTCCCTTAAACAAAAGCATTTCTGCTACTCATATATTTCATTCACTAGAAGTACAAAGATAGGCAGAATTTGGGCAGAATTCCTGTTTATAACAATTCTGAAACAGCAGCATTTACTCTGGTTCCTTTAGCAGTAGAGCTGCATGATACACAATTTCCCATTCTCAAGTCTCAGGAAGCAGAATTTACTGCAGGTTTAAATAGCCAGACTCTGGGAACAGATGGGACATTTGTTGGCAGTGGGAGGAACATCCTGACTCCACCTCAGCTGCTGGTCGACTCTTCTCTTGCTTCACTAGCACAAATTAAAGGGCAGGACCTTCACATTGTACTAGGATGCAAAACTCCAAATGCCTACAAGATACCAATTAAGAGTTAGTTGTCCATATTTCTTTCTGCCACTTACTTGTCGGCCAATTTTTTTCCAGACCAGGTATGGCATGCTTAATACCCTCTTAATTCAAATGTTTCAGATCCAGGCATACATATTAGTCTTTTCTGAATTTCCTTTTGTGTGATGACTCAGGGCACGGCACAGAAGCAACACAGTGAGCTGACAGTTCAAACTGCCCCTTTATTGTTCCAAATGCTCCCATGTTTCTGGTAAGTCCCAGAGCAAAGTGATGACACATACACATACCTCCAGCAGCCTCTCATTGCAAATAGTTCAACACAAAGCTATGAGCATGATGGCTGCAAAACAAGAAATCCATCAGGGCAAGGGAAGAAGTCAATTAGTCCAAGAAGCAAAGGAACAAGGCAATTAATCCAGGAAGCAAGAAATAAAGCAAGAAGTCCAGGAAATGTCCAACATCAACAACAGTACATAACCCTCCAAGAATTCAGCATTTGTTCCTAACAAATGCCCCTCCCTACAGTGTCTCCTTAAGTCTCAGTCCCTAGGTGTGCCTTGCTCTCCTCCCAAGTAGTTGGGTCAGCCTGCACTGTTCCCACCTTCTCTCCACTCTCTGTGCTCAAGGATCGGGAGGGGGTGGTCCTTGCTCATCGCCTGAGCTCTGTTTCTCATATTCACTGCTTAGCCTCTCTTGATCATCCTGCCCATTCCTCCCCGCTACAAGCTGTCCCAATCCTGAAAGATGCTGACTTGGCTTGCTCCTCCCCATTTTGCTCCAAAGTCAACAATTTCGCCCCCTCAATCTCTGTTGGCTCCATTTCCAGCTCATCATCCTCTGCAGATTCAGGCTCCAACTTCTGTTTCTTACCCTTTCCTCTGAAACTTATTCCAGTTTATCTCAGATCCCATTACTGAAATTCAATTTTATCTCAGACTGTGTCAAACCAATCTTGGCTTGTTTTCTCATTCAACACTCAAACTCATGTCATCATGTCACGTGATGTATCGGGACTTTTCTCTCCTTTGCTAAACTGGGCAGGAGCGGGGCCAGCACCTGATGCATCTGGCTCACAGGCCACAAGTTTGACAGCCCTGCTCTAGGCTAAACATAAGGCATGTTTTTTTCTTTTTAGGAAATAAAAAATATTTGATTTGATTTTACTTGTCTCTTTTAGGGTTTAAATTTAACATAAATTTAAATTATGTGCTAGAGATTTAATGACTTAATTATTCAAGTCTAAACATTGTTTTCTTCTTGAGTAAAATGGTAAAATATGGACTCGATCAATATTTCCAAATTGTTCAAGACTTGAACAATGGCCTGTTAGATTTTGCAGCAGAAATTCAAATCCAGAAAGCACACACAGATGACTGATTCATCAGGATTCATTAACTTCTTTTTATACATAACAACATGAGTAAAATGTACAATACCAATAGTAGATTCTTCCAATGAGACACAAGCAAAACACAAGCAGAGGCTTCAGAGCTTAGAACAGAGAACCGTTTCAGTTTCAATTCAGCAGTTGCAAACAAAGAGCTTCAGAGCTCAGAGCTTAATATAGAACCACGCCTATATTATAAGGCTGCTTCCAGTTTTAGTTTCCAAACAGTCCTCATTGGATGACTTAGTTGCTATGCCTATTAATTGGCTGACCTTGTTACCATGCCTCTTCCAGTTCATGAATATTCTGACACGGGCCCTATCCAACAAAATGAAATTTAACATGAACAAAAGCAAAGTGTTATGCTTAGGCAGGAAAAACCAAAGATACAAGCACAGATTAGGCAAAACTTGGCTCAAAAACAGTAACTGTGAGAGGGACCTTGGAGTCCTAGTGGACGATCACTTAAATATGAGCCAGCAGTGTGTGACAGCAGCCAAAAAAGCTAATATAATCTTTGCTTGTATAAACAGAGGCATAGAATCAAAATCATGTGCAGTATTAGTACTGCTTTATAAATATTGCATCCAGTTTTGGTCATCACATTACAAAAAGATGTTGAGACTTTGGAAAAAGTGCAGAAAAGAGCAACTAAGATGATTAAAGGAGACTAACAAGTATGAAGAACAATGGCAGGATTTGGGTATGGTTAGTCTGGAGAACAGAAGGTGATATGATAGCAGTGTTCCAATATTTGAGGGGCTGCCACAAAAAACAGGGAGTCAATTTATTTTCCAAAGCACTAGAGGGCAGGACAAGAAACAATAGATGGAAACTGTTCAAGGAGAGAAGCAACCAGGAATTAAAGAAAAACTTCCGAAAATGAAAACAATACCAATAAAAGAGAATATTTGTAGCTCAGGGTTGAAATGAGGGGTCCTTGGTGCTCTCTGAGCTTGCTTGTTTTCTTGAAGATGTTTCATTATCCTAATTAGGCAACAACATCAGTGCTAGTGAGAACAAGGCTTGGCATCTGAGGTCCTCCTCTGCTCAGCACAGATCCACTCAGTGCAGAATTTTGGCTGTGCGCCCACCTGGTCTCCGCCACTGCTTCCATCACCCGCTGAGTCTTCAGTGGGGTCTGCAGGCTTTCCAGGACCCTGCTAATAGCACCCACCACACCTTTCCTTTTCTTCTCTAGGCCGCTGTTTTCCCTGAGTCTTTCTGCTGCCTGGGTAGACCAGGCAAGTAGCCAGGACTCAGGATTCTGGACAGCAACTTCAGTTGGAGCAGAGAAATTGGTTTAGAGTTGGTTTAATGTCAGGGTTCCAAGTAATATGCCTATAGCAAGCAGAACTCTGAGGCAAACAGGTTCCTCAGATCAGGTTTATTGGACATATAATATTAGCACAGACTGGTGAAAACCAAACTCTAAAGGTTCCCATTGTTTTCACCTAATTAAAAGTTATTTCCCCTTTCCCCAACAATCAGTCACATGGTCAAATCAAGATGCTGCCCAATTGCTTGGAAACTTCACTCCTCTTTCAGCCACTGATGGGAATGTCCTTGGTTCTCAGGGGAAACTATTCTGTTTTGGCTACAAAACCCTAGCTATCTCTATTCCCCCATCTCTATCACTCAGCACCATTGTGGAAACAATGAAGCCTCCGAGATGGCCTCAGTCAGGCCAGCTTCAGAGTTGACAGGAGCTTGATTTCCTTCTAATTCAGATAAATATTGTGCAACTGCAAATATAATAGCATATTTAAATTCTTGCTGTAAAAAACATATATTTTTAGAAATTATAAAAAAAATGTAAAAATTAATTTTCACCCCATTAAATGAACATCCTAAACCACAGCCTACTTCTTAGTAAGATATATGAGAGATAAGCAGTATCATCACCAAATAGATTTGCAGTTGGCTGATCAACAACACTCAGCATACAGCTACATAGAGGGAAGCATGCAGTGGGGTACTTCAAGAAGCTTACTTGGGTTAGTGCTCTTCAATATCTTCATCAAGGATCCAAATGAGATAGAAGGGGAGCTCATCAAATTTGCAGAAGACACCATGTTGGGGGAAATTGCCAACACTTAGAAGATAAGCTCAAGAGTCAGAAGGATCTTGACAGACTTCAGCACTTTCCTCAATCCAACAATTCACTCTTGATGATCATTGATGAGAAAAGTAAGACATAGGCAGGAAAACCCAAATGCACAAATATAGAATAAGCAGTTCCAAGCTCAACAGTAGTAACTGTGAGAGAGATATAGATGTCCTAGTGGACAACCACTAAGTATGAGCCAGTAATGTAATGTGTGGCAGCTGCCAAAAGAGCCAAAGCAAGGCTGCATCAACAGGGATAGTATCAAGATCATGAGAAGTGATAAAGGATCAGGAAGCTAAATCTATGTGCATCTAGCCTAAACAATGAGAAGAATTGGGATGACATGATATTTGTCTTCTGGTACATGAGGGGCTATCACAGAGAATGGGAGTTTAGAATAGAATAGAGCTGGAAGGGACCTTGGAGCCTTCTAGTCCAGGTCCTCTGGGTAGGACAAGATGGGTGGAAATTGGTTAAAGACAAATTCCCCCACCTGGAAATAAGGAGAAAGTTCTTAACAGTGCTAACAATCAATGAAAACTTGCTTCTTAGAATTGTGGGTGTTCCATTGCTGGAAAAAAGATTAAACAATGATTTATCTGGGATGATATAAAGCCTTGAGCCGGGGGTTCGACTAGAAGACCAAGTATCCCTTTCAGCGCTATGATGGTATGTACAATAAAACTAAAGCCCGCAATACTTCCTCCCTGTTTGTAACTTTCTGCTACTTCAATCTCTTCTTCTAATCCTAGGCACAAAAGCCTATGTAGACCATAACATTTTAATACTGACCAGGATGGATTTTTAGGTTCATTACTCACATTTCAAAATTATGGATGAAATATAGGTCCAGTGGTTGAGCTTTGGAAGTCTGGAAAATTAAATCTCTCATATTTCTATTATTATTGTAAAACTCTGATAATGAAAATCTAGGGGATTGTTCTGACCATTAGTTCTTAATATCTTCTATGTATGTAAGCACCATGCCAAGTTGGACACAGTCCACATCCCCTCAAGCAATAACTGTTCTACAATAAGACTCCCTCAATCCCTCCCTCTGCCCCCCCCCCATTTTTTGGTCTTTCTGGGCCTCAGTGAAGCCTCCGGGGAGAGCGTTTTTGCTCCCAGAAGGCTGCCCTGGGGCTCAGGAAGAAAAAAAAAGCAGAGCCTGGAGGGGGTGCGCAGCACCCCACCCCACCCTCTGTTTTGGGACCTTCTGAGCCTCAGCAAAGGCTCCTGGGAAGTTTCCCTTGGGCCCAGGAAGGCAAAAAATGGAGCGCAGGATGTGTGTGCTGCACCTCCCTCCATGTTTTACCTTCCTGGGCCTCAGGGAAGCCTCCTGGAGGGACTAAGACAGGAGGGGAATCCTGGCACAGTTGATCATAAGAACAGCTGATGGTCAGGAGGGAGAAAAAAAATACCTTAAGGAGTGACTGGGCAGGGAAGAACCCAGTCAGCGATGTCAGACACATGCACGATGTTGTGCATGTGCAATAAGGACTGACTGGGCAGAGGGGGTGGGGCCAGCCAGGGGCATGCTGGTCCTCCAAATTGTGCAGAATCATAATAACCGGTTCTATAGAACTGGTCCAAATTGGTAGAATCCCACCCCTGCTTTGCTCCAGGCAATCTTTTTTTTTTGTAAATACACGCAGACAGGAATTTACATTATGTTTTTATTTTTCTATCCAATCTTGTGTTAAGATTAATTTTCTTTATGACTAAATTAATGGAATTGGACATCTGGTATCAGCCTATATTGATATCTCAGGTTATGTTCATAAAGAAATATTTTCTTTAGAATCTTCAGATGTGTAGTATTTGTAACTACTTCTTTGTGATTTGTAACGTTTTGGCCAGTGGGCTTCTCATTCACCCCTCCCCCTCAATTGATCTGTAAAGGTCATTGAATTCTTTGTGCTTTCCTTTTTTAAACTAATTTACAAGCGGCTATATTATTATGATCTGGGCGGCTTGTACATATGTCATTTCATATAGAATGCCTGCATGTTCATACTTAAGGTTGAAAAATGAGTTATTGAACATTCCTGAGGGCCTACTGTGGACCCGATCAGCTAAGGAAGTTCAGCTGGTGGGGCCAGGAAAAATCTTTTGTGCCATGGCCTGCCTTTGGAACATCTTTCCACTGGAAATGAAATCTGCTCCAATCCTTCTGGCCTTCAAGAGCCTTAAATTAGATTTAGACTGGAAACTGTTAGGATTTATGGGTAAAACAGTCAGAAGTCATTCTCCCCTCCCTCCCTTCATCTCTCTGTCTCCCTCTCCCTCTCTGTCTGTCTTGTCTCTCTCTCTGTACATATACAGTACATATACATATACATCATATACATACACACACACACACACACACATATATGCAGGTCTTGGCGTGTTCGGGTCTTTTCCCATGTAAGATTGAGAATATCTTGGCGACGTTTCGACGAGGTCCCACTTGCCATCTTCAGGCTGGTGCTTTTAGCTTTGTGCTTGTGCGAGCAAAGCGTGATCGGAGCTGCCGTCTCTCTATAAATACTGTTAGGAAAGTTGGCTGTGCTGTCCTTTCTTGATTGGTTGATGCGAGGTTTTGTGGTGTAACCTCCTGAGTTCCGTAATGTGATATCCTGAGCAGGTGACTGTGATGTGATGTTCCAGGTTTTGGTTTGGCTCCAAGTTTGAGGCCTGGCTATGTGTTCATGGCGTGTGCAGTGCTTTGCTCTGCTTTGCTTCAAGCTCTTCCTCAGCACAGCTTCTGTAGCAGCATTTGACAGACTTTGGCAAGTGCTGAAGGAGAAATGCCACTCAACCATTTCCACTTACCAAAGTAGGACACATAATTATTTTCTCTGTAGCAAATACTAGTTCATGTCACAAAGGCATTTACTCAAAGATAGCATTTATGCAGAAAATTCTAGTTTTGCTATGTGGTAGGAAAGAGAAAAGCTTTGAAAGGTGAAACTGTTACTGATGGCCTCACAGAAATGACAGTTCCAATGCTGTTGCTGCATCTATCTGCCAAACATCTGATTGGCACATCAGGGATTACTCTGTGGCAGTTATTTTTAAGGGTTTCAATCTGACCCTTTCCCCTCTATGAGCTTTGCATGGAGAGTAAATAATGTTTTAATAGGGTTTCATGTGAAATGATTCAGCAAATTGCGTATAAAAATAAACCCTTTTCACACACACCCATGGCTAATATGTATCTTCTTCAATCAGTGTCTTCTATCAGAGGTCTGGTAGTTTGAGGGTTCTATGTAGTTGTATATTAGCTATTCCTAACACTGCACTCTTCTGGACACCTCTGGCTCTCATGTCTTTCCTGGGATCTGCTGGAGTCATTCTCCCAGCTCAGAAATAAATAAATCTACTTGACGGAAATATCCAGGAACTGTAATCCAGGCAAATGCAGCTAAAACATTTTTTAAAGTACAGAGAATCAAGATAGAGGAAGTCCTCCTTTAATTATCACAACTGTGACTAGCAACTCCATCATTAAGCAACAGAGTCATTAAGCATGACATCACTCTTCATTATCTCAATAAAAGTACTTTTACTTTTCCTGAGAAATTTCCTGGCCTGGTGGAGCTGACAAAAAACAAGATGATTTCAAAATCTCAGTGCGGAAAGGCAACTAAGATGTAATAACTTCTATTACTGAACTAAAAATTGAAGGAGTAGCCATACTACCTATTAAAGTATTAACACTGCTAATGACATGCCTTGTTGAAATCTCTGGGTAAAATAAATGGAGAAATGCCATGGTTAGCATCTACTAATGTCCTTCCAAGTAAGAAAATATTGTTTTCCATTAAAAATAAAACAGTTTCAAAGGGGCATGAAGAGGTAGGGAAGATTCTTTATTTTACAGTTTTTCATGCAGTCATTTGAACTCCTGAAGAATACCAGTAATTAATTGTGCCAATTGGCTAAGACCAAATAAAAAACAAAGTACAGTTGTGTTTTATTTTAGCTACCTACTTACTATGGATTGTGTATGTTGTTTGATAATTGTTTTTAATGGTATGGTTTTTAATAATTTAGTACTTGTGCAATCTTGCTGTTATTGAGATTCTATAAAATATATGAAAAGCATTGATATAAGAAACTTCAAAGAGCCTTTCCTCTTCTAAGTATTATTGAAGTTTGTGAAGCTGTGTTAATGGTACATTAACTTGCACAAGCTATTATGTAAATATAATCAAATAGATGACATTTGGGGCATGAGGTCAAAACATTTATAATTTGATTTCCTTTTCAGGCTTTTAAAAACTTTTACTTGTCCATATCAAATAGTCTAATGTTTAAAATCAGGGTTAGAAGTAATAGAGTTTACCATTTAATCAAGAAAAAAAACCATAATAAACTATAAATCTAGTAGTAGAAAGATGTAGCAAAATAAAACTCTGAAATACAATGATTGCGGGCACAACTGTATCCCTGATCAAGATTTTTAAAATTATTTTTGTGGGACTGTTAGGCATTTGTGGGACACATTGACAGAAATCTAACCTGGAATACTTCTTTTCAGATGAATTATAAACTGAAAACTCCTTATATTCTAGGAATGCACATATGTACTAGCCCCTTCTCACAAAATAATAAATGTGAAAAAGTGGAGCTAAGATTTATTTGCACTTTGACAAGATGGCCAATCAATGAGAATTTAAAGCAGTTCATCTCCATATCTAGTATAAGTTTATATGCAAAAAATGTCTTATCTAGAATTATATGGATATCTAACCCTACCAAGTTACTAAATGACATTAAAAGAATATAGGAAGCAAACATTTTTATTAACAATTTTGAACAAAACAGTTAGGAAAACTATTCCTCCCACAACCTCTATTATCTATTATTTTTTTACTCTTATAAAATATAATAACAAAAAATAACATAAGATTCCAGTGTCACAAACTCACTCTAAGGAAAAAGAACAATGAAATAAGACTTATTTTTATTTTATGAAAGATCATAAAATTAAAAGAAAAAAGAAAATGTGCAAACTTCCCAATGGCACATCATAAGTTTTGAAAGTAAGATGTGTAACACCTCTCCCAATCATAGTGAAATTATTTAAAGAGCTTAAATCTATTTTCCAAACTGTAGCAGAAAATATGCCATTAAATCTTTTTTCTGACTGGCAATCTGCAACAAATTAAATTACTTTTACACACTAGAAATTATCTTATTGCTTTGCTTTTCCCTGAGAACTGTCAGAAAGTATAGCTTAAAATCCTAACCCATGAAGAGGGTGAGGAACTAAATACATGGGGAAACTTAACAAAGTGGTTAACAGACAAGTTCCCAATCTCCCCATCTTCAAATCACTAAATGGTACTGATATTTAGTATTTATGAGATTAACTCCAGGGAGCAGAAGAGTTACCCTGCAGACTGATGATAAAGCTTTTGGTGCAACCAAGCTGCTTGAATTCTACTCATTTAGTGCAATCTTATTGTGGGTGAAAGGCCCTTGCTATACCAACTCAGGGTGAAATGCCATGATCAAATGCTTACATTTCAGCATGCAGGATTGGGCAGAGGGACTATTTTTTTTAAATCTTCATGAAATAAGATAACTCTTAGGCCAGAAAAATAAGGTTATATGTAAAATATCAGACTTTTCTCAAATGTGATAAAACATTTATGTCTAGGTCATGAAGGAGTTTTGATTGCTCAAAATGTGATTCCCAATACTACAAAGCATTTTCTTCCACAAAAGTGAACATATCCTTTTATTCTTCAAGAAGACAATGGAAGGCGTCATGGAAAGACACCATGTGAAGTCATCTTTCTGGGTTCCCAGCCAGCTGTGACTCCAACATCAGAAGCATCTCTAGAAATGTATCTTCTGGAGAAGGCTACATATAGAAGCATGCAACCTTAGTACTGGGAGAGAGATAAAGCTTTTGCTCACAACAGTTATGGAAACTAAAGGATGTATAAGTTGCAATCCCTGATCAAACAAATCACAGTTAAGTATCCCAAGGTAAGACCTATTGTTTTACAACAGGGGTGTCAAACTCAAGGCCCGCAGGCTGGATGCAGCCTGTGATGTAGTTAAATCTGGCCTGCAGGGTTGTCTTTGAGACAGCAAAGGACAAGCACTTGACACCTCAGCCCCAGTTCAGCACTAATCTATAACTTGATGACTGCTATCCGGGCTGGAACACAGTCAGCCTTAGATCTGCAGGGTCGTCCTGGTGCCAGTGACGAATTGCCCCGCTGCCTCAGCCCAGCTCCCTGGGCGTTTGCCGCCTCCTGTGTGAATCCCCAGGGGGCGTGGGTTGTCCCACAGATCTAAGGCTCACTGTGTTCTAGGCCGGATGGCCGCCATGCAGTTATAGATCAGCACACTGCGCGCCCACCACCAGCACCTGCTTGCCAGCCTTGCCTTGCAGCTCGTAAGGCTTCCTTTTCACTGGGACTGCCTCTGCCCCACCCCATCTGGGAAAGCCACAGCCACGGTAAATACGGCCACCAGGAGTGCTGCCAATCTCTTCTCCACCCCTCGTCCCTTCTTGACTGCAGAGGAAGGAATGCGATGGGAATGAGAGGAGGGAGGCAGGGAAGGAAGGAAGAAGGGAGAGAAGGAACATGAGAAGGAAAGAGAAAGAAAACAAGTTTTTTGTGTGTGGAGGAAGCAAAAAGTAGCAGCATTCCTTGGCTGGGAAGAGGGCAAAGGCAGAAAGGGAAAATAAGCCTCAGATCCTGCAAACCAAGAGCAGTTATTGCCGCTTTTGGGAAAGGAAGAAAAAGGGGAGCCAAAAACTACTGTAAATCCCTAAGGCTGACATTACTCTGGCTGGCAGTTGATCTCTCCCGCTCTGGCTTCCCTGCTCGATTTCTCCCTTTCTTTACTTCAGAAGCAGACACATGGGAGGGGGGTTTTCTCCCTGGTTTTTCTTCCTCTTTTTCCTTGCTCTGGAAGCATCGTTTCTGGGTTGGGGGCTTTTACCTTTGGAAAAAGAAGCGGTGGGAGTGGAGGAGGCAGTGATTCGGGCTTGTAAGGGTCCCTTCTCAGACTTTGGATTTGTCTCCTCTGTGTGTATGTATTTTTTCTTCCCCCCTTCTTCTGATTTCTTTTTTTCTTGGAAACAAAGGAAGAGCAGGGAGGACGGGTGGGGTTGTCCCAAAAAGCGAGACCCCAAAATTAAAAGAATGGCTTCTAAAATCTTTTTAAAAGTTATGATGTGGACCCTGGGTCAGCGATTTCTCTTTTTCTTTTGGGAACAAACAAGCAGCAGGTATCTGAGCAAGCATCCCTAGCTCTTAATAACAACCACATTAAAAAGCTGGGGGGGGGGGGGGGGAGAATCACCTTCTCTCCCAGGAAAGGGGAGGGGAAGAAGGAAGGAGATGGCAGTGGCAGATTAAGGCTCACTGGTGCCCTAAGCACTGACAAATCTTGGTGCCCCCCTCCTTTGTATATATTGTACAAACGAAGCCATATTTTCAACTTTGTGGTGCCCCCTTTGGGCCTGGAGCCCTAAGCACGTGCTTAGTCTGCTTTATGGTTAATACACCACTGGGAGATGAGAATGAGAAAGAGAAGGAAGGGGAGGGAGGGAAGAGAGAGATGGGAATAAGAGAAGGAGGAAGGGGAGGTAGGGAAGTAATGAGAGGAGGAAGGAGAGGGAAGGAGGGAGAAAGATGGGAATGAGAAGGAGGGAGGCAGGGATGCTGGCCACACACACACCCCTGGCTACCCCCCCCCCAGGTCAACCACAATGCTCACACAGCCCTCAATGAAATTTGATTTTGACACCCGTTTTACAAGAATCAATTTAGCCATTCAATATTTGGGAGAAAACAAAGATTGCACAAAGCTGCACCAGGATAAAAGTTAAATGCTGCTAACAACCACTTACTTTCTATCCACGCTGCTTTTAATGATAGAAAGTGGGATTTCTTTATGTTAGAATCTACTAAATTTATCCTAAAACTGTATTTACTTACACACACGTATGCACACACACAGTTTTTGATGAGGCTTAGGCTTTAATGCCTGAAACTCTTTTTAACAGCAACATCTTTTTCCAGTTTATGCCACAATTCCCAACAATCAAGACAAGAAAAGCTGCTGTATATCTGCTATATGTGCATTCTCACATGGTTTGAAGCATCTCTTTGCAATCAGTCCTGAAGGAATCCATAGGTGTACAGTATTTAAAATATAATAACAAGTTTGTTAGTAGTGGGAGGGAGAGGAATAGAAGCAACCTGTAGCCTGATTCAATCACTGGTGTTGTAATCTTCCTACACATATGGCTTTTAAATCAGCTATTATGTGTGCCTGAGTAACAGTTAAACTATTTATTTCTATGAGCCATGGTCATGCAATGGTTAGAATGCGGTAATGCAGGCTACTTTTGCTGGCTGGCTGAAGTTTAGCAGTTAAATACTCACTGGCTCAAGGTTGACTCAGCCTTTCATCCTTCCGAGGTGGGTAAAATGAGGGCACAGATTGTTGAGGGAAATATGCTGACCCTGTAAACCGCTTAGGCTGTAAAGCACTGTGAAGTGGTATATAAGACTAAGTGCTATTGCTATTGCTATGGAAGGAAAAGCTCTTATTTCTGCCAGCTGTCATATGCAGTAGTTCAGATTTACTCATCAAGGATCCCTCAAATGTAGTACACATTTTTTTCATAAAATCATACAATTATAGGGCTGGAATGAATCTTCTCATCCAACCCCCTGCCCAAGGCAAGAGTCCTTATGCCTTTCCCTCCACCCCTATGATTCTATTCTGACCAAATGACAGTCCAATATTTTCTTGGAAACCTCCAGGGATGGAGCACCCTCAACTCCGGGAGAGAAAGCTAATTTATTCCTTTTACAGTCCTCCCTATTTCCAGGTTGGATCTCTCTGACAAGCTGTTACCCATTGCTTCTTATTCATTTTATAGGACTGACAATTCCCTAACAATTATCCAGGAAAGAGCATGAAGACTGCATTTGAGAAATAGAGAACAAGTTTGGTGTTTGCCAAAGGCAGTTCAGCAGCAATATGTTGTTCCATTGTCATTTCCCTAAATGCAGTCACTTATTTTCTTTCACAAGACAGCATATTAATTGAGGAGGAAAAATGACATTACTACCATCCTTACTCTCCAAACCAAAAGTAACTTAAAAATGCCATCACCTGCTGTGATTGAGCAGGGAACTGGGTATTTATGAAAAAGAAATATGTTTATGTGATTCAAGGGGTAAAGAAAAAGATCATGGCCATTCTAAAATAAGCAACATATTCTTGAAAATGTGAGGCAAAATGATAACACTTCAGTGATAATCCTTGAAGCGAAAGGAAGGTAAACTAAATATCTAAGACATGCAAAAAATGCCAAAAAATAACAAAAGTTTCTTTCAATACATAAAGAATAAGAAGTAAGTCAGGGAAATTATAGGTCCACTGATGGGAGAAGATGATAAATAATAAATAATCCAACCAATCAAAAAATAATCCAATCTATCAAAAGCAGCACCATAGGAGACAGAACAGGAATATGGGTCAAGGGAGGCAAGGAAGTGGTAAGAGAAGAACTATCAACTCTAGACAAGAGATCACCCAGATCAGATGGATTACATGCCAGGATTCTGAAGGAACTGGCAGACATGATCACAAAACCACTGAACAAAATGTTTCAAAGGTTCTGGAGTATAGGGAACCTACCAGAGGACTGGAAAAGAGCTGATGAGGTTCTAATTCTAGGTTGCATTAATAGAGGAATAGAATCAAGATCACATGAAGTACTAGTACTGTTCTACAAAGCCTTGGTAAGACCACACTTAGAATACTGCATCAAGTTTTAGTCATCCCAATACAAAAAGAGATGTTGCGACTTTGAAAAGAATTCAGAGAATAACAACAAAAATGATTAGGAGCCTAGAAGCTAAAAAATATAAAGAATGATTGCAGGAATTGGATATATTTAAGTCTAGTGAAAAGAAGAATCAGGGTGGCATGATAATAGTCTTCCAATACCAGTGGAACAAATTACTTTCAGAAATTGTGGGTGTCCCAACACTGCTTTTAGGAAGAGATTGGACAGCCATCTATCAGAAATAGTATAGATTTTGTCTGAGAGCAGAAGGTTGGACCAGAGGACCTTCAAGATTCTTTCCAAATTTATTACTATTACAATTTTCAAAAAAGGAAAAAAAAGTGGAATCAGGAAACTACAGATCAACCAACTTATCACCATATGATGAACAATTAAGGGAAGTAGGTATGTCTAGCCCAAGGGTCTTCAAACTTGGCAAGTTTAAGACTTGTGGACTTCAACTCCAGAATTCCTGAGCTAACACAACTGGAGGAGGAATTCTGGGAGTTGAAGTCCACAAGTCTTAAAGCTGTCAAGTTTGAAGACCCCTGATCTAGAAGGATTAGGGCTGACAAAACTGTCTTCTAGGACTTGAGGGGCAATCACAGAAATGAGGGGGTTGACTTATTCTCCAAAACACCTGAGGGCAGGGCAAAAAGCATTAGGAGGAAACTTGTTAAAGAGAGATTCAATCTAGAACTAAGGAGATTTCCTGATAGTGAAAACAATGGAACACCTTACCTTCTGAAGTTCTGGAAGCTCCATCTCTGGAGACTGGACATTCATTTATTTGAGTTGGTATAAGGCCTCGGGCAGGGGATTCGACTACAGTAGAAGACCTCCAAGGTACCTTCCAATATGATTCTATAACTCTATGTGTACATTTGCTTTTTCTTGTTGCAAAATTTTTCAGATATGCTATATAGTACTATATGGCACATTCCTCTATACTGAACTTTCAATGCAAACTTTCAATTATTATTTAATAATAATTAATGTTAAATGGAATGTAAAAATATTAAGGAATAGTTTTTAAAAATACATTCATTGTGCATTCCAAATTTATATAAAAAAGATGAGACTATGTATTATATCTGTATAATGAGTATAATGAGTAGAGAAAGAATTCATGGCAATCCCAGATAACTTGTATGAAAATAAATTTCTTAATTTTTTTATCCAGTGAATGCCATCAATTACATTAAAAAGCTGCCAGCATCCAATGATTTGTTCTGGAAGTTTTGAGATGTTCATAACATATATCTGAGATGTGTCATATTCATTCCAATAGAAATGCTGATAATCAGCCAATGTTACAAATTTCTCTGTCTGCTATGCATACATGCTGGCTACCTCCACCATTGTATAGCACTTAAGATACATTGATTTACATATCACACACTAAAGCAAGCTTTAATTTATGTGAAACTTACATGGCATATTTCGAACCATGTGCTATAATTATACAAAGGACTTTGCCACATAAGATTAAATGTAGGCATAATTTTACTAATTAGTCTTCCATGAAGAGTACTCAATGAAGAAACACAATCCCAGCTTCATTCCTTTGGAGTTGCAGTGAGCATTTTCACTTAAACTAAGGAGGGCTTAAAACCCCTTTCTGAGACTGAGTAAATCACTTTATTAACCTTAGTTCAAAAGCATGCAGGGATAGATGCAGCAGCAGTTCATATTTTCTTTCTCGATAGATCACTGATATTACCATTTAAATAGTAAGAGTTTGTGTTAAAAAGGGAAAGAACAGCTGATCAGAACAGCAGAAGTATTTCAATTCAAAGAAAACATTCTCCACAATGCTTGTGCAGAACCCTGTCACCAGTGGTTAAATGATCTCGGAGTCATTTTCTTTCCCAGCATAAGATAGGCAAGTGAGAAAAGAAGTTGCATAGTGCAAGGGAAAAAGACAAATCTATCTAAGATATCGAACAATCCTCCCTCCAATATTTGAAGGGATCACCTCATTCTCTTAGCACTAATGAAGAGAAGGCTTTTGAGAACAAAATTGTCTTGGGATATAGATGCCCAATCAAAACATTTAAAAAAGTCATAATTAAGGCAGCTTGTTGCATTCCTGCTTTGGCAACATCAATACAGCGAGATATATGGACAGATTAGGTTCTGATCTTTAGCCTCTCTTCTGTGCCATATTTTTCTTCTTGGGAATGTGTTCCCAATCCTGCCTGCATTGAAGTAGGGAACTACAGCACAAATTCCCACCTTTGTTCCAAGCATATTACTAAGTCAGCAAAAACCTTTGCATTTCTAATACTGAAACAAGAAGGCAGAAAGCAAATTCAAGATTCAAAGAATATGACCACAGATTTAAAGGTCTTGCAAAAGAGCCCTAGAATGACACAGGCTGAAGTGATTAAATTATTTGCCTCTTCATCCCATGTATATAAGTGTGAAAGGGAAAACTGCAAAGTGACTTAGTGTTGTTTCAACTCCTTTGTAAAACAGGTTTCATGCCAAAGGCACTGGTCCTACATATCACTCAGCTCTAGTTTTGATGACTACTTGTCCCCATAGTGGTTTCATCAAGAGTTTCTTCAGTGACCTCTACATCATTATCCTTTTAAAGTCCTCTGCGTGGATTTTTGGCACCAAGAGCATCTTCTTTGATCAACTCTGAAGCAAGTAATGATGTGACTGCACAGCCAACATTTTTGTTTCCTGGAATGACACACAAACAAACAAAAGCTAAAATATTGAAAAATAAAAAACTAAGTATACACTGAAGATAATGCTGCCTAATATACTAGCCATTTTCTTTCAAATACTTTAGTTTATAGTTGCTCATAAGAACTCCACTAGGGTTGGGGTAACTATAATGAAAACTCTGCTGTAGTGAAACATAGTAGACAATTGTGACCTGGAGAAAATGTCCCCATTTTTTTTAGAAAATGGGGACAAAGCAAATACCTCCCCCCGCTTTTCCTAGAACTGATTTTCCTTTGCAATATTTGAAGTTATGATTATACATGTAATTAAGTATTTTGATCAGAAAATATACAAAGAGGAGACCATTAGAATTGTATGGTGGTCTCTAGAAAAAAAAGACTTCATGAAGCCTTTATATTTCAGTAAAATTCTGAAAATTCTGATCAGAGGAGTAGCACTCTCTAGCAGCTACAGACAAAGGAAACAAAGGAGAATACAATGCAGTGTTCCGATGAGTGAGGAAGACGAGGGGTTAGGACTCAGCTCCCTTTGATTCATCTAATAAATCTACATTCACTAGTCAATAAAATGGATGAACTGCACCTTCTAAATCAGAACTCTGATTTTTCTGTTCTCTACTTTACTGAAACTTGACTCAGTGAGACTATGCTCAATAGTATAGTAGAACTCCCTGGGTTTCAGATTCAAAAGGCAGATCAGGTTACAGAGACATTTGGGGGGGGGGGGAGAGAAAAAAGAGGTGGTGGAATTTGTTTCCATATTAATAACAACTGGTGCAAGGATGTCACAGTACTAAAGAAATTTTGCAATGTGGACTGAGTCACTATTCATCAATAGTAAACACTTTTATGCTCCACAAGAGTTTTCCTTATTTACCTTGGTGGAGTTTATATACCACCCGAGTTGTATGAATAGCACAGTGCAGACTGTAGCAGACCAAATACTCTGCACAGAATGGAAATATCCAGATTCCCTACTCATTGTTTTAGGGGATTTTAATAGAGCTAATCTCACTCATGAGTTGCCCAGATACACTTAGCATGTTAGCTGTTTCATTAGAGGCAAGAACATATTGAATCATTACTACTTCCTGTTAAAAGGTGCTTATCATGCTTTATCCCGTGCAGCTATAGGTCTCTCTGATCATTTTATGATCCACCTCATTCCCATAGGCAGAAATTTAAAACTGCAAAGCCTGCGGTAAAAACAATGAAATGTTGGATTGAGGAGACAAAGTTAGGGATACAGGCTTGCTTCAATTGCAGACTGGAGTGTTTTTGGAGCTGCTTCAACACAATTGGATGAATTTACTGATACTATGACATTGTATGTTAGCTTTTGTGAGGACATGTGTATGCCTACAAAGAGCTAATGTTAATATAACAATAAGCCTACAGCTAAACTCAAGCAGCTTTGTCATGCCAAATAGAAGGCTTACAGGAAAGGAGATAGGATCTTGTACAATCAGGCCAGGAATGTATTAACAAGGGAGATAAGGATAGCAAAGAGAAGCTATTATGAAAAGCTGAGAAATCAGTTCTCAGCTAATGAACCTGCAACTAATGAAACCTGAGAAGCCTGAAGACCATCATTGGCAACAGCAGATCTCCCTCCCTTACTGAAGACAATCTTCAACTGGCAGATAACCTGAATGTGTTCTACTGCAGGTTTGACAGATTACCATCATCTATTGCTACTTACCTTTCATCAGATACACTAACAGTAGATAATTTTACTATATTTATCTCAATAGACCCCCCAATAATGGTGGAAAAAGATTTGCAAGTTTTATTTCATAGGCAAGTTCCAGGCTAATGGAGTGACTTCTTGCTTGATAGCCTGTGATGAACTGGCCCACATCTTCACTCAGATTTTTATTAAACCACTGGAGAAGTGTTATATTCCTTCTTGCTTTAAATGGTCTACCATCATCCCAGTTCTTAAGAAACCTTCCATCAGGGAGCTGAATGACTACAAATTGGTTGCTTGACATCCATAGTCATGAAGATCTCTGGGAGGTTAGTGCTGGAGTACCTGAAAGTCATCATAGATCCATGGGTAGACCCCTTGCAGTTTGCCTATTTTGTAGATATGATTTGTCTTGGAAGTTCATAACATATATCTGAGATCCATCATATTCATTCCAACATAAATGCTGATAATCAGCCAATGTTACAAATTTCTCTTTCTGCCACACATATATGCTGGCTACATGCTATTGGCAGATAGTGGTTGGTTGCCCTGAAATACCGGACAATACACAAACAATTTTAACAGTATGTAGATATTCGTTATTTTTCTTTTATCTTCACTAAAGTTCATTGTTAAACAAATTTCATAAAAAATTAGTTCCACTGTCAAAGGGGCCTTATGGGACGGGGGCTCCAGTCCACCTCCACCACTGTATAGCACTTAAGATACATTGATTTACATATTACCCATTAAAGCAAGCAAATAAGCAAGCTTTAATTTATGTGAAACTTACATGGCATATTTCGAACCATGTGCTATAATTATACAAAGGACTTTGCCACATAAGATTAAATGTAGGCATAATTTTACTAATTAGTCTTCCATGAAGAGTACTCAATGAAGAAACACAATCCCAGCTTCATTCCTTTGGAGTTGCAAGTGAGCATTTTCACTTAAACTAAGGAGGGTTTAAAACCTCTTTCTGAGACTAAGTAAATCACTTTATTAACTTTAGTTCAAAAGCATGCAGGGATAGATACAGCAGCAGCAAACTATCCATATTTTCTTTCTCGATAGATCACTGATATTACCATTTAAATAGTAGGAGTTTGTATTAAAAAGGGGAAGAACAGCTGATCAGAACAGCAGAAGTATTTTAATTCAAAGAAAACATTCTCCACAATGCTGGGCTGCCTCAGCAATTCTGAGAGTTGAAGTCCGCAAGTCATAAAAGGTTCATAGTTCCCCATCCCTAAACTAAAATATAAAATAAAAGTAAATACTACTCCCTTCTAGCATTGATGAAGTTAACAATGAAACATCTGCAAACAGCAACCAAGCTCAGCCAGAGTTGGACCACTGGACCATTGTTGACACATGGGCTTTCTCCATTTTATCCCTATAGCCACTATTTTGAGCCAATGATTGATACTGAATTTTATGGATAAACAAGATTTGACTAATCTGATCCAATAATTATATTCTACGTTGTATTATATCATATATTTTGTACGAACTACATGGAAGAGACATCAAAGCTTTGTTATTTTCAAAATGCAAGTGGATTTTTTTTTCTATTCAATTCTGTCTTCCATGTCCTAAAACCTAGAGTTGGTTCACAATGGTGCTAAGAAAAACGATTATTTAATACTTGCTTTGAAGACATTTGAGCAAAACCATACCTTGACATCGTCCTCTTTTTCTACGGAAGGCTGCACCTGACTGTAAGGCTTCTAGTAGGCTGTCCATAACTCCTGTTTCATCTCCTTCTGCAAGAACACAAAATAAGAAATTTCTTGTTATTTTCATTGGCTCTTCCATCTAGGGAGTAGCATTATAGACTCAAGCCTATGGGTGTTCTGGAATGTGTACTGTAGAAAAGAGAATAAAATTGTTATTAAAATATTTCTTGATAAAAACAAAAAAGAGCTGGTCATAAGTGAAAAATTACTATATAAAGACAACAATACACAAAAATGCTTCTCAAAATATTTCCTTTTGTCTTAAACTGGGAGAAACCTTTTATAAAAATGAGATTGCACAATGGAGAGTTTAAAGAGGATTAAAAAAAATCTTCCTGGAAGTTTCTGAGGCATTTTTCCCTTGATCCAATGTATCTGTTTTATAAATACATAATTGTGAATTTGGATATAAAGCAGGGATAACAAAGAGAAATTCCTTATAACAGTTCACCTCTTCCTTTATATGTCATATTGCTTTAATAGTACAACCATGGTATTACTGATGCCTTGAAATCATTAGTATCCTGAGGGATTTAGAGCTACGCATTTTCCACTGATCTACTTTTCACTCTACACAACAGACAGATTATTAAGAAGACCGGCTGAAACAGGCCAGTTAATGTTGTTTCCCTAGCAACAAGCATATTCCTTGTCTCAAAAACAGGAAAAGGAAGAGCATCTACATTGCTCCTGTGATGAAGACTATGTTTTGTCAATGCCTTCTTCTGCTACACAAGAAGCCGAGCCTCTTTGAAGACAACCGAAATTTCCCTGAACACTACAATATTTTCTATTCCATTTGAATGTTTGCCTCCCCCAACTCTCATCAACCTGGCACTGAATGTGTTAACTGCAACTTCATGAGGAGCTTGCAAAATCTGGTTTCCATAGTAACAGCTCCTGACAAAACATAAACCTATAAAATCACTTTAGAACATCTGCTCCCATTTTAGGTAGACTGAATCCCATTGTTTGTACTGCCACCTGCTGGCCAACATAAATGGCTAGTGTTACCAATACAGTACATTCTGGAAGCCTTCATTGTCTTCAAGAACAGAAAACGAAAATGCAAAGAAATTGCCACACAAACCTCAATTTTTCCAATTCCATCAGAAAGAATCTATGGCATGATTAATAAAAAGGGACAGGCCCCAATTACAGATGGTTCCAACACTGATTATGAAGTAGTTTTATAGCACTGGAATTAAAAGGCATGCATATAGAATGCAGCTGCTCATTTCCCATTACTTAAGCAAAGGAAGTAATGTATATACGGTAGATATTTTGAAAACTATATTTAGACTTACATTTACTGACACTCAGTATTTTTGCTGATGCAACCTCATGTGGAACATCACACAAATGATGTAATTGTAGAAGGAATAATAATAGATCAAGTTTCTGGTTTGTAATTTCAATTACAGTCTTTTTAATAAAAATGACAAGGTGACAAGTTGTCAGTGTTTTTGTGAACATTTACATCCCACAATCTTGTCTCAAGTTGACACTGCTTTTAGAAATATGTTGTTCAGGAAATACAGAGGCATCTCCTGAAAAAATGGATACAAAGGAGTTTGGAACCATCTGGCAATCAAGAAGAGCCACATCATAGATAATAGAAAAAAACACAAGAGACAGGAGGCAGCTAAATAGGCATTACATCTGCTTGCTGACACATTTGAAGAAAAGTCAGTTATCAAAGGCAAAATTTAAATACCTCTATATTTTTCAGTTTTGCTCTTCCATCTTGATTATATAACCTGCATTATATTTTGGGTTCCCCAAAAATTACAAAAAGGAAAAAAAAAAAAGAGTACTTGTAGTAGTGCTAAGAAATGTGCAGAATTTCAGACAGGAATGTTTTCTGATAAAAAAGACATTAAATAATGAATTTGGTCCTTATCGATCAGAGTAAAAAAACAAAATTATATTACAATACAGGGCAAGGATTTTAAAGTTGTCCCTAAAGTTAAAAGAAGGGAGGAGCAGAAGCAGAGGAAGAGTCCCTCCCCAGAGAAATAAAGACATGTCACTACAAGCAGTGAGAAATAATTGTGCTAGAATGGGAATTGTTCCATGAAACTTATGGGGTCTTTCCTTCACTTTGCCAAGTGCAGATACTTTGCAGAAATATTAAACATTGCAGTATTTCACAAGATTGTGAGGGAAGAGGAAAAGAATGTGAAAAAAACCAAATGGCATGTCATTTAGCACAACTTCAACCAATTCAAAAGGAGAGAGAACTGGCAGGAAATTGTGGGAGTCAGGAAATAGAGAGGGATGGTAATTGAGTCCGTATGTTCCAAAAAAGGGGTAGCCAGTTTTTTCTGTTGCACTAAAAAAATCCAACCAAGTATCATATGGCATCTGAAACACTAATAAATGTATCATCACAAGCTTGTTGTGCTTCTAGGCCACTTCATGCACAGATGCATGAAGAAAGATCTTGAGAGAGGGATTGCTTACGTATGCAGAATTAATCATTAGGGGAGAGAAGGGGAAGAAGAGAAAAGGCAGGATTGTTTCAAAAGATGGGAGACAAGGAAAATGCAGCTTTATATGTTAATTAATGAGTAACAGTAAAAATAGAACAGACTTTTCTTTCTACCTGTCAGGTTTTTGTAGAAAAGTAGGTCCAAAGTCCATTAAATCTAAATAAAGGAATGTATTCAGCAGCAAAAAGATTATCAATTTGTAAAAATAGCATAAAATGGAGTACAGGTAATCCTCAAGTTGCGAATGTAACGGAGACTGCCTATTCTATTCATAACCTGAGGATTCATCTTGTACCTTGAACATGATAACTCCCTCCTTTCACCCATGCATTCGCTAATCAAATGCAAGGCTCATTAAGTGTACATAAGGTATCTCAGGGTAGGGAAGGCCATGAAGAGCTTAGTGATGGAACAGGCCACCTGGTTCAGACCACCCGAGGCCTCCCCTGACCTACTGAAATACCTCATGCTCCTCACAATTGCTTCTCGCCACCCAACCCTGCTGTGCTGGGTCACTTACATTGTGAAGATCTGTCTCCTCTCCAGCATCTGTTTCTTTGCCTGCTCCCGGTGAGGGCAGAGGGAGCAAAACAAGCACGCCCTACTCGGTTTCTCTAATCACCAAGCCTGCCTGCCATTTCTGGAGTGGCGGCAACCTCAATGAGTCTCTTCCAAAGGCTTTCAGGCTCCATAGGAAAAACTGTTTGCACAAAGTGAGGTTTTGGGGCAGCAAACTCATATTGCTTCAAGCCCCTCATTAGCATGCAACCACTTTTCCCTCGGAGATTGGAACTTTCTGGGTGTCATGATCCTGCAGAACCCTCAGGCACCCATTCTCTGCAAAAGCGGATGGGTGCCAGAACTTGTGTGAGACCATGCACCCCAGAGGCTTCCAGTCTTCCTCTGGGCAAAAAGTGTTTGAGGGACCCCCTTTGGGGGGGGGGGGTTGGAAACAGAGTGAAAAGCTCTGTTTTCAAGCAATTTGCTCAGTTTCCCTCTCCCCCCTCCCAGGGCTGCACTTGTCAAACACTTGTCACCCTGATAGAGACTGAAAAGTCATCTGCATGGAAATGGGGCATTTGAAAATGGAATGAAAAGCACCCCATTTCCATGCAGGCTATGTTTGCAGTCTCCATCAGGGAGACAAGTGTTTGAGCAGCCCTGGGATGGTTGGAAACAGGAGCAAAATCCCTAGGGTTGCTCAATCACTTGTTGTCCTGATGGTGACTGCAAGTGTAGTCTGCATGGAAATGAGGCATTTGAAGACGGAGCTTCTCTTCAGCAGACTCCTTGAGGAAAGTTTTTTCCTGGCAAAAAATGGAGTTCCAAAGCAATGTGCACTCCCTCCAAGGGCTCTGTTCTCAGCAGCAAAGGCTTTTTGCAAAGATGGCAATAAGCTTTGCAAATGGAGGGAAAGTTTCAAAGTTTTAGGCCTTCCTGCCATTGTAAAGTCTTTTGTAGCAGCTCTCATCCAGGCCTCCGTTTGCAGAGAACAGAGGCCTAAAGTACCATGAGATCATGTGGGAGCAATAGCATGATTTCTCGCACTACTGATCTAGAGTGATCTTGCAGTACTTTAGGCCTCCATTCTCTGCTTACACACTGAAGGCTAAGAAAGCGAAGATCTTTGCAAGGTGAATATCCACAGGCCTAGTGCCTATGCAGACCCGGCGCAGGGAGAAGAAGGGGGGAATAAGCAGGGCGAATGTTGCAGAGCTTCTGCAGTTGTTTGTAAGGGAGAACTGCCATGGTGCTGCAACATTTGTAGTTTCGGGACTGGTTCGTACATGCCAGGGGTGCTTATTGCATAATTTTGAACGTTCACGAAGGGAACGCTTGTAATCCAGAGATTACTTGTACTCTAGTCCAGAAGATTTGCCTTTTGAAAAGCAGAATCCCAAAAATCTGCACTAGTATGTGAAGGTGCAATCAATTATAGGGAGTCCTTGACTTATGATCATTTGTTCAGCGACTTCAAAATTAAGACAATACTGACCCAAAGGAATTACAACCACTGCCTGATGCCTATTGAAGAACCCAGTGGTCACATGATAAATTTTTGGACACTTGTGAGCATGCATACTCGGGGGGGGGGTGCTGCAACTCCTCTAGCATGCCCACTTTCCCCCCATCTAGGCTGCTCTGCAGACCAGCGCTCAACCTCAGTATCAGGCCTAGGGCCTCCAGCAGTTTCAGCCAACTCCCATTGCCACAATCCTCTGCTTCAGTCTTAGTGCTGACACTGCCATCCACAGATGCCAACTTATCAGAGGCAGCTCCTGCTCACACCAGTCTTTCTTTCCCAGAGACTGTTTGTGCAGAGCTTCTGAAGCCTTTAGAAATTCCACAGAGTTTGCATGTAGTCCCTGGTATCTTTGGAAACCCAGTGCAACTTCAACAGGCTTTGGAAACCTCACATGATTTAGGAAGTTTTTGGTGATTGCATGCAAACTCTTGTGGAGCTTCTGAAGCCTTTCAAAATCATTCCAGGGTTCCAGAGTCAAAATTCTGCCAGGGTTCCACTCAACTTCAGAAAGTTTTGGAGTTTACACAGAGCTTCCGAAAGGCTTCCTGAATTGCACAAGTTGAAACCTTCTGAAGTCATGCTAGGCTTCCATAGCCTTAGGAAGCTTTCAGAGATTTTGGGTGAACTTCCAAAGTTGCAGTTTCTGGAATTTTCAGAAGCCCTGCACAACTTAAGAAGCCGGAGCTTCCATAAAAGAATTCCAAAGAATTTGTAATATCCACACAAACAGGCTCTGGGAAACAAGGCCTGTGTGGAACCAGCAGCTGCCTCTTGTGGGTCGCTAGAACCCCTTGATAGCAGGAAAGAAATGCCTGAAGATAAGTGTGCAAAAGATCCTCAAGAGTGCTGGGTGAATGGTGTGATGAGACATTTGTGAATGGCAGCAGTGGCACCAGTACTGAAGTAGCAACTGGTTGAGGTTGCTAATGGCCCTGAGCCTTTACTGCCCCACCCCAAGGCACCCGTACTCCACTTAATGACCTGCATGATCACAACCTAGGAGTGCCAGAATTGCAGTCATGTCAATGCAATATGAAAATAAGATCCTGAGTAATCTGATTCATCTGTTTTTTATCAAACAAACAAACATTGTGCAACATGCTTGCATTTATACTACACAATGTACTCATACAATGTACTAAGAGTCATACTCTAAGAAATGAACAGGGGCAATTTCATAATAATTACATTAAATACAAGAATTAACTATATGTCATAGATAATTTTTTTTTGCTACATATGAATATGGTAACTATGTACTAAAAAGCTGCATTCAAATAGCTTATTTCTATACTAATACTAATTTCTGCCTTAAATTTCTGTTATATAGCATGTATAAAATTATATAGAAATAGAAGAGTATAATATATAGCATGTATTAAGTATGCTTCAAGAGGAGGTTTTGTTATGCATTTTTCATCTTTCAAACTTGCATCTTTTTGGATTTTCAAACATGAATTAGTTAGTAGATGTCTGCATACTATAGCTTACCACAAAAATGTTTTAATAAAAATATTTGTCCATCTGGAAGCATCTTTAAACATTACATACTGTTGAGAGATTATGGAATTTGAAAGTGAGATAAAAATATACAGATGTATGGCTGGCAGTCTGAGAGGTGAATATATGTATTCATATACACATACAGAATTACTCCACCTCTGAATACCAACTGCTAGGTGACAAAGAATATAGAGATTGCTATGGTCTCCATATTCTTTTTGAGCGTTGAAACACTCTGGCTACAATTGTACAGGATTTATTTGGGGCTCTGAACCATATGCTTCACAATTTTGTCCACATTATATGACATATTCATGCACCCTTTTTTTCCAATTAATGTCTCCTGCCAAAAGCAGACTTTAAAAATACCAGTAGTCCTCGACTTATGATGAGCTGCTTGAAATTTGAAATTATCATTTGAAATTATGATACATTCAAAAAAAGGGACTTATAATCCAGATTCGACGTTCCAACATCCCTCCCTCCCCCAGGGTCATGTGACTATATTTTTGGTGCTCAGCAACTGGTCCTTATTTATGGCTGTTTGCAGCGTCCCAGTCATGTGACTGTGATTTAAGACATTTTTGGCAGAAACATTCTTTTGTTTCCAGTTTCTGGCAAAAAACGCCCAATGACAAACATTCATTTAACAAATGCAGCATTTGCTTAACAACCATCACAAAACAGATAATAAAATTGGACATAGTCATGTGGTGACCTACTTTACAACCCTTATAATGTACAACCAAATTGCAGGGTCAGTTATGGTTATTAATCAAGGAGAACCTTTAATAATAATGTATTAAACTTGAATGCTGCCTGATTCCCAGCAATTTGGAGCAGCTCACAAAAATCAAAGAAATTACATAAAATCAATAAAAGATGGTAAACGCTCAGACCAGATGGAAAAAAGCAAAAGTCTCATTCCCTCTCATCAAAGACATGGATGAAGACCCAGGTCTTCTTGGCTTTTCTGAACAACAGCAAAATCTAAATATGGGAGGAGGGAACCTCATTGCAGAGGGCAGGCATTAATACATAGAGAGCACACTTATTTAACTGAAGGAACCAAGATTATCCCAACCTTGCAAGATCAAATTGGCCAGGCAAATACTATGGAGACAGATGATCCCTAAAGTAAATGTCCTCTAATGAGGCCAATGCAGTCTATTTTAAATCTATTAAGCACAGTCAGTAGTTCTCATGGTCAAGTACTATAGCTGCTGAACAGAAATGATCCCTTTTCTGCTGGGAAGAATTTGGACACGGAGTAAAAGGCAAGGGGATAAAGACCAGGAGACTTTAAAAAGAACTTGCAGACCAGATGGGAAATCCCTATAGATCAGGGGTCACCAACCTTTTGGATCTCAGGGACCACCAAATTCATACTTTTAAATCCCGAGGACCACTAATATGAATTTTTTTAAAAAGCTAATAGATTTAATATAATTTTTTATGTTAATGTTATACACACACACACACATACATCATACACAAACACACACACGCTTACTTATTTAATTATAACAAAAATGTAAATGCTTAATGATAACAAAATAAAATGTTCTGGGCTGGAAGCCTCCCCCACCTGGCACCTTCCAAAGAGACAGAAGAGCGGGTGGGTTTGTGTGTGTGTGTGTCTGAGCTAAGTGGCCTCAGGGCAACTGCCGCTGGGAGAAGCAGAGGCAGAAAGGGGGCTTTGCTCTCCTTGGGGGGGCAGCGCCCCTTGGCTGCCACTCCAGGAGCTTCTCAGCAGGCATCTGCCTGCAGAAGGACTGCCGCTCTTGGTGATTAATTGGGTGAGGGGAGGGGGAGAAAGTGGGAGCTCCTTCCAGATCCCAGGTGGAGGATTAAGAGGCTCAGATCTGCAGCCGAGGAAAAGCTGGGGGGGGGGGCTCTTCCAGCGTCACCTGAAGACCGGCAAGGAAACGTGTCCCTGGGGGCACTTCGCTCGCTTTAGAACTTCGCTGCCAAACCCAGCCACAGCCAGTGATTATTTGGGGGTGGGGGGGGTGGGGGAAGAAAGAAAGTATCTCTTGCATTACCAGGGGAGGAAAGGAGACAAAACAAAGCTCACTCTTTCACTGAGACCTACAAAACGCTCATCTACCGTGTTCCAGGAGTTCTTCAAAATCATCAAACGCTCCTACTTGCAGTTCTCGCGCCTCCCGGCTCAGGTCCCTGAGATGCACACTCCCACACACAGTGGCGATGGCAACAGTCCCCTCCCCCAGTGCCCGCTGTCAGCTCTCCCCATTAGTTTTAGAGCCTTGAATTGCTCCCGGCTCTCTCTCTTTCCTCCCCGCCCCCACGTGCAGGCAGGAAAGGGAGACAGAGCCTTGCACAGCTCTCCCCTTTTCCAGCCCTTGCTGCCTCTCCCAACATCAAAGCCTCGGAAACACAGGCAAAGCTGCCACAGCAGTAGCGCCCTGAGTTGCTTGCTTCTCCACTACTGCCTCCTCCTCCTCCTCCTCCAGCACCACTTCCTTCTCTGGGTAGGGCATTTCTTAGCTAACTGAGCATGCTAAGGCAACTCGGGACGCTGAAACAAGATGGCAGCGCCCAAGCAAACATTCTTTGCGGCCCGGTACAAAATGATCCATGGACCGGTACTGGTCCGGGGCCCGGTGGTTGGGGACCACTGCTATAGATGTTATCTGGCTCATAGTGGATGGACCCTGAGCTACAATCAAGTAATGATCTTATAATATTACCAAGTAAGAGAAGTCTCTTCTTCCTGTCTCAGTTTTCCACTGAGAAAAGGAATTGATATAAGCCACAATATTCATGGTACAGTACCTGAATTCATATCAATCAGTTGTTCTCTCTTCTTTTGCTTTTCTTGACGTTCTTTCTCTGCTTTTTCTTTTGCTAGTTTAGCTCGGCGCATCTTCTCCTCCATCTCACGCCTTTTCTGATTCTCCTTCACAGCTTGCTAAAAATGAGACAAAGGTGATAAGATAGACAAATGGAGAATCATAACAATGAATTTGCTGTGTTGTTATGATATGCATATCATATTTTTCATTTAGTAGAGTAAAAGACTGCAATGCTGGCTACCATGCAAGACAAAGTTCAGTAAACAGTGATGGGTTTATGAATGATAAAATTTATTTATTACTTTTATCCATAAAAATTAATGGAAACACAAAATATACAGGTAATATATCCCTGAGAACCAAATGCTGGAGTATCCTTATATACCTTAACATATTTACCTAATTTATTTTTATTTTACTCGAATAAAAATAGGAATATTAATTTCACTACAAATATCACTGTTTAAATACAGCCCTACCCTAATAAGCTCTCTTCTCTATACTATACTTGTCCTCTGGTTTACATTATTTTGCAACAGAGTTTTTAAAGAATTTTGAGCATTTGGACTTATAATGGATATTGACATAGGTTTATGGAACTTGAACACATTTAGCAATATTTGTTGTCTGCAGAAGTACTGACCTATTTTCCAAAATTTTCAAAATTTTGTCTCTAGCAGTCCAGCAACCACACTGAACATCTATTCCTATCAATATCAACCAGCTTATGAATTATAGGTAATGTTGATATTTATAATCCTATGAATTCTTGGGAAATATGATTATATAAAAATTAAACAAGCAAGCAGGAAAACAAATAGATAATTCAAGTGTAAAAGACTAAAAATCCAACAATATATAAATATACAATAGGAGCAAAATATGCAGCATATGCAACAGAAGTAGCCACCTCCTTATGTCATACAATTTGAATTTGTTTCAAAGTATTGCTTTGTTTGATGTAAAAAGCAAAGCTCAAATAGTGGCTATTTAAATTAAATTAAATATGTAATATAACATATTGTAATTAAAACATGGATGCTCACCACAAACATATTTTTGAAATTGCGCAGATTTGTGAAGAACTCCTCAATAGATATCTTATTGGTATCGAAGAGGAAGTATTGTCCTAATTCCCTATAAAGGTTTTCCATATTTGCATGCATCATTCGTAGCTTCTCATACTGTTCTTGGGCTTCCTTAACAAAGCTGTAAGACTAGAGTTAAAGTCTTCTAACAATTGTAAACATAGTTTCTGAGAATACGTTGATTGCTTTGAAGTTGCTAAGAGTTTGGCTTTTTGTATTTTTAGTTTCAGATTCTATCGCATCCTTTAATGCAAAAAGCAGTTTGACAAAATAACACCATATAATTAATTAAGAGGAATTAACACAGTACTAATGTAACAACGCTCTTTTTTGCAAAATAAATTCTGATTAGCTCATTGTGATTCACCTCATTTTTATATTCCATTGACTTCTAGCTATTGGAAAGACCATTGCTGAATGCAAATAATTTACTTCCCTGTCTGCAGCTCTTCATAGGGTACAAAGGGAGGACTCAGCTACAGCTGCGTTACCTCAGGGATTGAAGCAATCATAGCTATTTTAAATTTTAAATTTATTGAAATGATTGTATCAATAAAGTGTTAAGTTATTATTAAATCTATTTTAAATATACTGCAGGTTATTAATTCATAATTTATACATTTTAAACAGCAAAGTAAAATTATTCAATACATGAATAAACAGTCTTTCATTGAACAAGATCATCTGGGTACTTGCAGCCTTATCTTATCAATAGTCATCTGTTGGAATAGCATCAAATGAGACAGCTACCTGCATGTTCTTCAGCTCATTGGGTTCTCTCTGAATACCAAAAGGAGATCATTTCTAGAGGCATGATCCCTTACACTTCTGGTGAAAATAGCGCCCTTAACTCATATGTTTAAGATTACAATAAAGAGAATTCTCTCTATTGATTTTAATGGCTACTATCTTTTATCAGAGTCCTTTTTTAATCTCCCTTGCAAACGCTGTAATATATAAATGAAGATGGTGTGCTCTGTGATGTCCAAAGCATTTCCTAAAACCATTTTCAGGAAGACCACCACCTTAATTGCTACTTGCATGAGAAAGAAATGCCATCCCCAAGTGAAAAATGCTTGGTGAGGGAAGAATTCTCTATTAATGAATGTTCCTAGTTATCCTCCTCTCAACATTTATTCGTTTGGAAAAATAATTATGTGTTAATGTGTAGGCTTGTGCCTCTGTAAACCATTATACTACAACATTTAGTAATTGAATTTTTGGTAGGAACTCCATCCTCCAGCACTTGCAGCCAAGATAGATGGGCACATTATGTAAAATCCAATAAAAATCAAAATAAACAAGTAAACCAGTTACAGGTAAGCAATCTATTGTTATTCATCAACTTCATTCATCTTTCTGTATCACTCACATTGGAGTATAGCAAAATTACCTAGGAGGTGGGCCAACAAGTCCTCAACAAAAGATGTTCCAACCCTTTCTAGGGCTTTCTAAAGACATCTTAAAAATTTAATAAGCATCTTTCAGCAAATTTTGTAGAAGTTGTTCTTGTGAAAATGACTTAGATGGGAGGCACATATGAGAGGCAAGACAATATTAGCTTTCTGAAAAAATGTTGCCATGCCTTTATATAAAAAATTACCTCTAAATTCATCAACCAAGATTTTAAAAATGAGCAAATTCTCTTTTACTCTTGGGAGAATGGTAGAAAACAATGCCCTGCTGAAATGAGAAACAGATATTAAGTTTCTATACAAGAGTAATTTCTAACCACATTTTCTTCCATGATTACTAAGATATGTAAATCTAGAAGATGCTTGCCATTCCAAGACCACTACCAAAAACATTTTTTTTGTAAACAACCAAAGAGAAATAGCAGCCAGAGATCAAATGATTTATATATTATGTTAAATGTACTCAAAATCTCAAGTGTGGGGACTTCCAGTTTTGCGTGGCTTCGGCAGCAGCAGGAATTTGCTTGTCTGCAATTCCTGCTGTGCTTGCTGCCAAGGTGCCCCCGATTCAAATGGGTCTGGGGGATATGGCTGCCCTGTAGAGGCAGCCAAAGAGAGAGGGGATCCGGACAGGGGTTTGGGGGTGTCGCAGACCCCCTCCCCAGCTGGAAAAACCCGTTTTTCCCAAGGTGGTGGAGCGGCAGTCAGTGATGGCTGTCACAAAGAAGCCTGCAGCCGGGTAAGATTTATGCTGGAGGTTGCAGGAGGAAGTGAAAATTTGGCTGAGCCAAGACAATAACAACTCTTAATTACCCTGGAAACTGAACTGTTTGAATTGCCTGATGATACATTGTTTCCGAAAGAAGACTGGAAAGCTGTGGTTAAAGCTGTTAAGGGGAAAAATTTTTTTTCTTAACTCTCCCTCCCCATAGAAATAGCAGATGGAGATCTGGAAAATCTACTTGGGCACGGAAGGTAACTCAATTTGAAATTTAAAGCCAAGGGATAAAGGATTTCTGCACATTGGATTTAAAAAAAAACAACAACTTAAAATTGATTTGGTTTGCTTTGTGACTTTGAGATCTTTGTGAAATTTTGTTTTTAAAAAAAGGGACTAAAGACATCAGGGTTGCGTTAAAAAAGAAATAAAGAAAAAATGGCATTATCTTTTGAAGGACGACAAATGGAATTTCAAAAACTGAAAAACGAAGATAAGGGCTCGTTTGGATCTATCTTTCGCTTTTTGGAAATGGTGATTTCTACTTACCAAGAAATACTACAGGAAGGCTGGGATGAAGGAAAAGAAGCCATCTTTAATGGACAAACACACTTAGTGGAGGAAGAAAAGCGGAAGGGGGGCAAGGAAAAGATGAACTTAGAACTTAAAAAAGCAACCAAGAAAAAGAAAAAGGAGATGAAAAAGCGATATGATGTCAGAAAGCAACAGAAAAAAGAAATACAACAGAGAGGGAAGATTAAGAGAGTGAAATTGGAGAGATGGGGGGGGGTGTCAAAAAGTTAAAATGGAGAAGAAAGAAAGGGGGAAAGGAAAGAGAAGTCATAAAGGCTTTAAACAAGATGCAAAAAAATGTGTTTTTTTTCAGAGATAAGGGGTGAGATAATTTTTTTAAAAAATGATTCTGCAAAAGTACATAAAAATGCATTGTAGACATTAGTATTTGAAGTTGAGTTAGAAAATTAGAATATTATATGATTTAAAAATGTATTAAAGCAAAATCATGATTTAATTATAGAGTTTAATTTCTTAATTTCATAATAGTATGAAATAGTATTTTGAAATGTAATACTTTGAATGTACGGAGCAGAATCAGCACGGAAAATATGTATTATTTTAAGTGTTATTTAAGGGGAAGATAAAAAGTTGTCATACTTCAATCTGGGTTTACAGGAGAAATATTGTATTAGATAGAAAGGATAAGTAGGTGATTGAAAGAAAACAGACCAAAGATGCAAATATAATTATTTAATTGAGATGGAATAAATAAAATAGAATTAAAAGAATGAGTAAGAGAGAGAAAATATATAGAAAATAGAGAATGTTAAATAAGATATGAGATAGTATATTAAGTGAGTATAAATTTTGATTGATGTCTGTATAAAAAAAGTTAACTCGGGGTAAGCCGCCTTCCAAAAAGAAGTTTTATGTATTTATGTTTTGTTTAATGTTTGTCTGACAGGAAGTGGAAGAATACTAATGAAAATATATTCAATGAGTATATATTTTTAAGACAGAAGAAATATGACTAAATAGAACGAAAGGGAGTAATAAAGAAAAGTTTTGAAAAGATATGAAGTTGATTAGATAAGATAAATATATTTATAGAAGTGTGATAATTTGGAATTATCTTCTTTTTAAGTAAGATGGTTTATTTGTTTCTTCTAGAAAGGATATTTTATGTTACTACATCCAATGTTTTGTTTGTGTGTGTTATAAAAAATGAATAAAGTTTGTTATAAAAAAAAAGTTTGTTATAAAAAAAAAAGTTTGTTATAATGAAAACTAGAATTCTCAGAAAAAATAATACAATGAGAATTCTTATCCCTCAATATTTCTTTCATAGGTTATTTTTCAACATTTCTCAGTGAAGAGTTTTGAAGGATATGGTCATTTTCTCCACAAATTTGTCCTCTTCTGTTCTACTGGGAAAATTGTTAACATCATGCTGTAGATCCGAAATCTGTTTGTTCATCTGGTCCAGATTTTTCCGCAAAATTTCAGCAGAAACTTGGGGAAGAAAAAGAGACAATATAGCAGAATTGCAGAAACAATTAACATCAACTAAAAGAATAGTTTTTATTTACTGTAGTCACATTCTCTACGAAACCATGTAAGTATGTTCTTTGGATTACCCGCTTCCCTTAAATGAGAAGGGTTAGTCTGATTAATATTACTTCATGGGTTCTACTTGTGTTCAAGTTGAACAGGAAAAAAAACTTAGAAAAGCTAAAAAAAACTTACAGTAGTAAGAAAAAAGTAGGGTTATGCTCCAACTTGGAATAAAACTCAAATCTGATGTAAAATGGGGTAATAGAAAGTATGTAATTTTAAATTGTCTTATTTCCAATTCAAAAATTATTTTAGAAGTCTGCCTATAATATATAGACTGCAACTCCAGCATACAATGGAATGGGCAGGATATTCTGCAGTAATCAAAATTTAAGATTTTAATCATGCAAACTCCTTTGTGCAACCAGAGAGACAAATATGAATTCACAGAATTGAGATTTCAGAACCAGCATACATCATCCACATTGATTAACTAGGATATTTGAAGAGCTGCATATTCAA